>CM051837.1:33262370-34540703 GCA_028451465.1 Erethizon dorsatum
ATCAAATTATTAAACATAAAAGCTGAAACTATTAAACTCTTAGATGAAAATGTAAAGGAAAATTTCCATAACATTGGATTTAGCAATGACTGCTTTGAAATAATTCAAAATCATAAACAACCCCCCAAAGATATAGAGAAATTGAACTTCATGAAAATTTTAAAAAATATTCTGTGAATCTACAGACATCAAAGGACTGAAAGGGCAACACACAAAAGGAGAGAAAATGTTAGCAACTCACATATATGATAAGGGTTTAATAGCTAATATATGTAGAAAAAAATCTAAAACCCAACAAGTCTATTAAAAGTGAGCAAATAATTTTAATATATGTATCTTCAGAGGAGACATATGATGGCAACTAAGCACTTGAAAAATGCTTAGCATCACTAATCATTCATGAAATGCAAAGTAAAGACAATAAGGCACTATTAAGTGTATACCCAGAAGGACAGCTATTATTAGAAAGAAAAGCCAAAATGCGGAAAATGACAACTTTTCCACAAGACTACGAAGAGATATCGGAACCCTGGTGCATCTTTGGTGAGAATTTAAAATGGTACAGCCATTGTTGAAAGTGGTGTGGCTATTCCTCAAAAATTCAGTATAGAGTTCCTGTATGTGCTGGCAAATTCTTATTTAGATATACACATAAAAACCTGAAAGTAGACATGTGAACGAATACTTGTACACCGGTGTTCACAGCAGCATTACTCACAGGAGCCAGAAGGTAGAAATCAACTAAATGTCTAGTTAGTTTAAGTGAATAAATGAATACTAAAAATGTACGCATTGACAAATGTCCACTGACAGATAAATAAACAAATGTATATATAAAATAGAATATTTTTAAGTTTTAAAAAATGAAATTTAAATCCTACAACATTAATGAATCTTGAATATATTAAGCGAAATATGCCATACATAAAAGGACAAAAATTCCAATTCCCTTCCATCGTACGATTCCATTGCATGATGCCATCTATCTGAGATACCCAGAAAAGTAAAATTCATGGAAATAGAAAGTAGAATAGTGCTTAGCAAAGACTGGGAGAGAAATTACTAAAGACTTGTGGGTTTTTTGATGAATAAAGAGTTTCAGTTCAGGATGATGAAAATGTTCTGGAGGTAGAAGTTGATGATGATGCACAACAATGGGAATGTGCTGAATTGTGCATTTGAAAGTGGTTAAAATTGTATTTTTTTAAATTGTAATTTTATGTTATGTATTTTATACAATAATAAAATAGTACAAAAAGTCATATGAAGATTACAAAATTAAATTAGAGCAGAGTATATATGGGGGAGGGAGGTAGTAGTAAATTAATAATAAATTATTGGTTGTTAATTAACATTTTTCTCACTATCTTACACTCAATTTAAGTTTATAAATTGCTGCTCAACAGAAGAAATAAAAGCAAAGTATGCATCATAAATAATCTTGGGAAATAAAAATGACTATGGCAGTTTAATGACACTCAGATTTATATGAATACTGCATGGATGTATTTTCAATGATTGTGAGTTTTCTGTTGTTATCTTTATAGTAACATAAGCATGTTCCATATACACACACACAAGAGACCACATTGGGTATAAAAATTAAGTTAGGTTTATGTTAAAACATGTATGAAGATTATAATTAAATATGTTTGACTTAATATTCTGGGCCATTTGATTGAGCACCTCAGACTCTCACTGGCCCTCAGCTGCTTTCCTTACGGGCTTCCCTACGAGGCCAGCTCACTTGTGCAAAGCCAGCAATCTGAGAGAGAGTCCATGCCAAACAGAAATCACTGTCTCTTCTAACCTAATCTAGAGACATCCAGTAACTTTTGCTTTATTCTGTCAGAGGACAGTCATGAGATGTAGCTCACAGACACTGGGAGCAGATGACACAAGGCAGTGAACTTTAGGGCATGGGGTTATTGGGAGGCATTCTGCAGGCCACCATGACAAGCATGTTTCTTGAGGGATTAGGATTGTTGATTTCAGATTTAAGAATTGGCTATTTGCCTGGTGTGGAGGAACATGCCTATAATCCCAGTACTCTGGGAGGTTGAGACAGGAGGATTGAAAGTTCAAGTCCAGCCTGAGAAACTTAGTGATTTAGCAAGACCCTGTCATAAAAAAAATTAAAAAGGACTGGGTATGTAGCTCAATGAGAAGGGTCTGGGTTCAGTCACTAGTACAAAAAAATGACCATTTGATCCGCCATCTCCAGATCTTGCTTTATCTTTATTCAACAAGTGCTAAAGACCATTTACATGAAACACACTGATTTATAGCATAGGTTTGAATCTCAAAGACCTTAAATTTCTGTGTTTTCAGAAATGTGTCCCATCACCTTTTGGATTGACTAAGCCTGTGAACCACTTCTGTCCTTTCTTTGCTATGACTGCATGGATATAATTGCACACATATGTCCTGTGTAAGCACAATAACCATGCTTACACAGTACAAATTTCTTATTCGGTTCTTCCAAACTTCTAATGCTTACGTTTTTTTAATTTTTATTTTAAAGAAAAAAAAATAGAACAAAATTTCAAAATAACATAATAGGAGGGTACCAATGGTTAATACATTGCATATTGTTATCTTTAAATTATTTACTCAGAGTACAAGATATCGGCATTCAATTGTCCAAACGATATTAGCACAAAACTTTCTTTTCAATGAACTAAGAGAAATTAGTAGTGTATCTATCTTAACTATCTGATGCTTACATTTTTATTAAATACATAAGCAGCTGATCTAAGAAATATAAAAATATCTATGATGGTTCTTTGAGAGGTCAGAAAAACTGAAAACTCAGAATTAGAATTTTAATACTGAAAACCATTAGAATTCAAAAATCTAAAAACATCATTGGGAAGTTAATGATACCTTTCATTTAAAACATATGTGTACTTTTTTCACATAAGGACTGATGAGAGATTAATCCAAAATGCAATGCTACTGAATAACTGAGGCTTACTTATATTAGCTATTTAAAATCATACGAGAAATACAGTAATACTGTGCCTCAGTTCATGAGTGCTTGTGTTCCTGAACAACTCAGTATGCAAAAAGAACCCTTCAGCAAAATTTCGCTTCCGTCCTCAAACTCCACACCGGGCGATGAATATGACTGCACCCATCTTCCCTGCTCTGACACATGGTCGTGGATTCCACTAGTTGAGATCATGGTCACAGACATTTGCACACTTGCTGTGAAGCTTTTTTATTTTGCATGCTTTTTAGCACGTACAGTACTGTATAGTAGTATTGAATCCAGCATAGCTCCAAAGAAGTGCAGAAGAAGCATGGTGGTAAAAATGAAGTGCAGAGCGGTAACGAAGGAGACAAGAATGTGTAGAGCAAGAATGGTAAAAAGGTTCTGAAAAAAATACCATTGAATTGAAGACAGAAATTGTGGGAAAGCACGGACATGGTATTTGTGTGACTGATCTGCCTCAGAGTACAAGATGGCGAAGTGGACAATCTCAATTATTTTGAAGAATAAAGATGCCATCAAAGGAGCTGATGTGGCAAAAGGAGTAAGGATGTTAACCAAGCAGAGGACACCAGTGCTGGAAGAGGTGGAGAAACTTCTGTAAGTGTGGTTGAATGAGAAACAGCTGGCAGCTGATAGTGTTAGTGAAGCTATGACCTGTGAAAAATCCAGGAAACTGCACAGTGATTTCCTACAAGAAAACCCCTCTGCAAGTGCAGCCAGTGATGAATGAAAAGCCAGTAGAGGGTGGTTTGATAAATTCTGCAAGAGGAGTGGCATACACAGTGTGGTAAGACGTGGTCAGGCTTCTGGTTCCGACAAGGCTGCTGCAGAACCCTACAAGAAAGAATTCAAGATGAAGGCAGAAGGATTCGTTGGTCAACAAGGGTTCAGCTGTGATGAAGCAGGGCTCTTCTGGAATTAAACACCGAACAGAACCTATACCATGCAGGAGGAAAAGGCACTGCTGGGACACAAGCCCATGAAGGACAGATTGACTCTATTGCTCTGTGTGAATGCAAGCGCTGATCTGCAGATTCAGCCACTACTGGATGCCATCCCCAGGCCCCTCGTGCATTCAAGGAACAGAATGTGAACGAGGCCTGATGCCTGTCAGGCGGAGGGCCAGTGAGAAAGCTTGGGTCACAAGGCAGTTGTTCATAGAATGGCTGCACAAGTGTTCACACCCTCCATTTATTAATTACTTAACAATTTACCCTGAGCGTCACTCAGGCAGCATGTTTGTTTAGGTACCAACTGTCCCAAGCATTGCTCAGGCAGGTATCATTTCAACCAGTCAATACTGCTTTGAATAAATTTGACAAAATTGTTATTTTTATATTCCCTGTTATATTATAAAAATTAACAAAAATATGCAATTTTTTTGTCATCCTGTATTTAAATAATGGGACTGGTAAGTGGTTAAGAAATATCTTTCTGACAACCAGTTGCCTGAGAGGTGCCTTCTTCTCATGGACAATGCCCGGCACACCCCCCAGCCTTGGCGGATGATATGGATGCTGAGTGTGACTTCACAAGAGTCAAGTCCCCCTCCCCGCAGCAGGACACCTTTTCTGCAGCCCATGGATCAAGTGATCTGCACCTTCTAGAAACTGTGCACAAAGGCGCTCTTCACCAGGTGCTTTCACGTCACTGAAGAGACACCCTTGACTCTGCAAGAGTTCTGGAAGGAACATTTCAAAGTCCTCCACTGCATCAACCTCATTGACAAAGCCTGGGAAGAGGTCACGTGCCAGACCTTAAACTCAGCCTGGAGGAAAGTGTGGCTGGAACGTGTCGCTGGATGTGACTCTGAAGGGTCTGATGCGCACGCAGTGGAGGAGACCGTGTCCGGGGGCGAGAGTGTGGGTCTGGGCCTCGGCAGTGCAGACGCAGAGGAGCTCGCTGAGGGCGTAAGGAGGAGCGGACGCCGGGGGAACTCGCTGACCTCCAGAGTGGGCGGCAGGAGGTGGTTGCTGAGGAGCATCCACTGAGGAAGAGGAGGACAGGGAGGAGGTCAGCAGCGAGGTGGTAAAATCCACGCTGGAAAGACGGAACGAGTGCCAGGATGTCCTTGTGAAGCACCACCCCCGCGTAACTGCAGAGAACGGAGGGTCGAATCTGATAAATGCTAATGTGGCCTCTCCTTTCCAGAGGGTTATGCAGCACAGGAAGACAAGTGACATTAGGCAGATGTTTTGTCAAAATTGACCCGAAGCTAAGAGACAAAGAAGAGAGGAAAACCCTGAAGGAGAGCTCCCGAGGTCCTTATGGAGGGGAACTCTTCCTCCAAACAACGACCTCCTCCCCGCCCGCCTTCTTCCTCTGTGCCGGAAGTCACCTCACGCGAGGTTAGTGTTCTCTCTCTTCATGTTGTACTCTACTGTACTGTACTTTGTTTCATATTCTTGTTGTTAAAAAAATACATAGAGTTCAGAACAGATTAACCTTATTGACATTGACCCTTATGGGGAAATTTGATTTGGTTCTTGACCAATTTGGTTTATGACCAGAATTGTGAAACAAATTAAGTTTGTGAACCAAGATACCACTGTAAATTCATCGCCAGGTTCAAGTCCATTCTGTATAATTGGGGTAGTCACCATGGAAGAATGTGCTATGCAATAATTAACATAATTTAACACCGATAAATATAAAATGTCACACTTTGTTACCATTTGTGGTCCACACACAGTGCCGTCGGCCACATAGGCGTCATCTCTCCCATCTGATCTCAAAGATGTCCCAGGAGTTATGGACAGACATTCATGATCCTGAATATATGAATAAACTGCAGATTGCACAACAGTTTTATTAGTGTCTTTATGTGGCTGGACACAAGCTAACTTTCCACAGAGAACATCCCTGGAGATGGAAAGCAGAAAATTTGTCATTTTACTTTCAAATGATGCCAGTTGCCAGTTAAGTATTGCATTGATAGTAACATAAATGTTTTTTGATTGATGGTATAAAATCAGGAACATACCAAAATAAAAACATGCCACAAAATGAAACATCTTATAAACAACCAAAAACAGCTTGACTAACATCGTGACAGAACTGAAATGTATACATGAATTCAGATGTGCAACATGACTTCATTTTCTATTACAGAGCTCAACTTTGTTCTTCAACCTCCAGTTGTCTTAAAAACACTGATCATATTTACCATATTCTGTGGCAGTGGTCATCACTTGTACCCATTTTGATACATCTTGACCGGTCTGGTGACTCATTATCTAAAATTTGCAGAGTGGCTAATTGCATTTATTCTCTTTGCATCTTTTGATTGTGCCCATGGTCCCTTCTGACTGTGCCTTTGGTCCATTCTAATTATGCCTATTGTCCCTGTCACAATCTCTAGACAGTATGTTTCTGTAATATACCAGTTGATCCCAGATTTCTTCCAAAAATACAGAGATTTCCAATAGGCATAAACTTGTTTCTTGAAAATTTAAGAACTTTCAGATCTCCTCCATGCTACGGCCCCACTGAAGTTAATCTGTAGTCATGTACATTTCCCCTTCACAGTCGCCGTTGCGTAGAAATCTCCCAAGGACTTATAGTATTATTTTACTATTTCCTGGAAAATAACCTGTCACTTCTCAGTCTTGGAATCACTGAAGCAAAGATACTGAATATCTTTGTTTATGAAAATAATTGTGTTTAAGCAGTGGCGTGTGTCTATTGGCCTTGCCATTATTTTTTCGCCACGTCTCTTTTTTAGGACATCCACTTGTCCTAAAAAACCTTATGGGCTCTTTTACTATTACAAGGAGATCAGCTTAATGACATCCAAAAGTGAAATTTGAAATGAGATGGAGAACCAAAATGTGAACCACTTTCTAATCTTCTCCTTCTAGCATAATTTTTTCTCCTTTCTTAGATCTCAATAATTCCTTCAATTTTGGCTCCACTTTCTTTTTATTAAGTATATTTTATTTTACTTTTGTTTGTTTTGATTTTGCAGTACTGGAAATTAACCCCAGAGCCTTTTGCCTGTCAGGCGAGCACTCTACCACTGAGCTGCACTGAAATGTATTTTAAACTAGCCTTGCATGGAGCGTCTCCCTCCAGTCAGACTGTGGAGTGTAAACTTCCTCTCCAGACCATTTCTCACAACTTGAGTTTATGTGTAGTTGAAATGAAATATTTCTTGCTATCAACAATTCTTTGTTTTAAGAATCAAAACACTGCTTTGGGATTATTGCCTTTGACAGACTTGATACTAAGCTTAATTTTAATTCCCACTAAAGAGCAGGATCCTGATTTTTATAGTTAGCACCTGCTTCCTTTGATAATTCCATCTAGTCTCATTCTTAGAATTGTGTTAAGGGAAAAGGAGTAAAAAGAAAACAGAATTGAATGGATTAGAATTATATATAATGCTATATGAAAATATTATTCCATTATACATTTATTGTTAATTATTTTTTAGTGTCTTTTGATTAGAAATATGTAGCTTTTATGATTCACAGAAACAATCATTTTCTATATACGTACTTCTGTTCGCAAGGCAATGGTTGTGAATTTTTAAAACCACAGTTTCCAGATCGCTCTTGTGGAGAATTGACTTCTTTGAAACAGGCAGGAGGAGCACCTTGAGCACCTTAAAATGCAAATACGTCAATCGAGTTAGCACGCTTACTCCAAACTAAATGTTTGTCAATCGTCGACTAATGAGACATTTCAAAATATGAGCAATCATGTATTTGTTCATGCTTTGTTTTCCCTATGTACTCCATCAATGCAAAGGGAAAGAAAGAAAGAACAATTTTATCTAACAACACAGTAAGGGATTATCCTACTGCAGTTGTTGCAGCAAAGAGTCAACAGTAGCCAGGAGCTCAGGGGAAGAAAGGAAATTTTATTAGCATCAGTGGACCCCAGAGGAGTAATCTCCAAAGTCTGAGGCACTAATTATAGAGTTTTTTTTTATAGGGTGGCGAACAGAAGTTACAAAAACTAGATAAGCTTTGGCTGAAGGCCATGGTACAATGGGTATCTTCTGGTGAGCATAGTTGTATGTAGCAAAGTTGTTTTTAGCAAATTTACGGAAGTTTTAACTTGATGACAAATTATATGATTTACCTAAGTTCAGTGGCAGAAAACAATGGCTGCAGCTTTATCGAACAAAATGGCTGCAGTTATGTCGGGATTTCTGTTTTACAGTAGTTATATTTAAAAAATTTGCTGTCCCTCCTTGTGGGAGCAACCACTTTCTATTCTAACAGGTCTTGTAACTTGCTCTTCTTAATGAGATGAGAAATTTAAATCAAGTCAATTTCAAGGGCAGAAACCTTTGAAACTAGTACATAATTTGCCATGTTGTCTTTTTTTTTTTTTTCCTCTCTGATGGGGGAGATCAGCAATTTTGTAAGCATAGGCTAATCTCTCATGCTAGGTATAAGAATGAAGGTAATATGGAATATCAAATAGCTGAATTAAATGCATAAATCTCAGAGATTTGGGTGTTATTTCCATTTCATTATACATAAGACTGGAAACCTAGAAGTGCAGTGATGCTGTCAAATATCCCTAAAATCTTGGCACTGGCATTGGATCCTGGCAGTGGGTGGTGAGTAAGCTATTGTCAGAGGCTACAGAGTGGGTAATCCATGCTCTGTGATGTTGAAGCATTTGAAGAAATGTTCTTTTCCATCCTTTAAGACAATGGCCTTGATGAATGTGTTGGCTAAGGCCAAGAGGTAAAAAAAGAGGATGTGTCTTGGTTACTCTTGGCTGCATTTTACCAAGTAGGTTGAGTACTCAAAGAACAGATAAGCCGAACGCAGAAAAAATCAGCTATCTAAAGTCAGGAAGGAAAGGAAATAGAGAAAGGCAAGAAACAGATCTCTCTTGCAGTGCTGGCATCACTAATGGTGCTTCCTGGCTATACACTGGTCCATTCATTATATATTTTTGTTTTTTCTGTGCCTTTCCATGGTGGAAGCCATTTGATGGGTGTCAACCTGACGGATTAATACAGAGTTTCACATTTCTTGCTTACTTCCATCTGTCTGTGCATATATTTCTACCTCAGAACTTTTATTCCTTGTCTTTGTCTTTCCAAATCCAGGTTCTCCATCAAGCAGATGGGTCTTTGTCAGAGCTTACGTGGAAGGACATCTACAGTCTAACCTCTGGCCACACCTTGAGACAGAGAGTGGATGAACTTGTGGTTGGCATCTTCCATGACACCCTCCAGTGCAGCTCCTCTTCTCTTTTGCCTTCTATGCTAGCCTGTCTGAAAAACAAGCCTGGCTTGCTCCTGCATCAACTGCCCCTGCCAATGTCTCATGAGTCCCTAGGTGAGAGGTGAGAAAAAGAGAAATGCTGTAAGAGGGGAGAATAGTGTACTGTTCTGGATTTCTGACCTATGGATTTTTCTTTTGTACTCTTTTTGCATATGCTTGGATCCAGATAACTTGGTGGACATACCCGAGTTTATGATACACTGATCTGAACACATGGCCAAAGTCAGTCTTTATTACTTCAAGTCTTAGTAGCACACCACAATTGTTTTGTTAAAGAGATGCCCTACTCCAATTCAGATGGCAGCCTTGCTCGAGGATGCCAGGAGATGCATTGCTGTTCTCCAAAACAGGCTTGCTATGGTCTCCACATGGCATTTGTTTTCATAACCTAAGGTTTGTGATGTCATCCAAAGGTTAGAAGCCTGACTTAAATCTTTTCATAACCTAAGGTTTGTGATGTCATCCAAAGGTTAGAAGCCTGACTTAAATCTTTTGCTGTGTGGGAGTGTGAAGGTGTGTCAAGTCACTTTATTTAAGTAACTTTGTTCAGCCTCCTCATCATCCACTAGCTATTTCCTCTGATAGAACAAATTGAGTGATATCCTCACAGAACACAGGGAAGTCATAGTCTGTTGACTACCTCCTTAGTCCTCTGTAGGTAAGGTACTCATGTCTGCTACTCTGTCTCTACTGTTTATTGTAATAGTCTCATCTGTCTGCTTTCTGGTAGTTCGGCACAGCTGTCAGGCCTACAGCTATTCTGGAATATGGTTTCTTTGCTGCCTCAAAGGTCTAGTGCATTCTTGTCTCTCTACCACGTGCCTCAATTGTACTTGATGTTAGCACCCAGGAGGGGTGGGGAAATTCTGATGACACAATTTGTGCTATGAATGAGACACTTCTGTATTATCTTCAGGCCAGGGGAACATATTTATTCCTTGCTAAACTAGGGGAGGCAGGCAGGGGCCAAGGCTCTCATTCTATATAGTCAGAAGTTTTAGAGAATTCTGGAGCTTCAAATTTTGGGGCATCATATTTTCAACTGCCCCCATCTACAGTGCAAGTCCCACTCTTTTTCCATCCACAGCTTTAAGACACATACACAAAATAGACCTGATAAAGAATTAACATTCTTTAGTGTTCCTTCAGCTTGGCATCCTCAGCTCTTTCTGACCTCAGTTTTTAAGAGATGAGCAAGACTTTTTTAAGTTAGCAGGGAGGACCTTTGCGCTTGTCTTAGTTACTTCTCTCATTCCTGAGACAAAATACCCAACACACAAAGTTAAGGGAGGAAAAGTTTATTTGGTTCACAGTTTGTAGAGGTTTTAGTCCATAATTGGCTGGCTCCAAGGTAGAGTGGCACATGGCAGAAGGGCAACAGTTCATGGTGGCAGAAAACAACAAAAGCAACAAGAGAGAGACAAGACTCTTTCTGTCCCTTATATTTTATGCAGGATACCCGCCCTAGGGTAGCATCCATGTGCAGCATCTGAGGCCATCTGTGGCAAGATGTGAACTCCAAAGGATCTGGGCGGCTCCACCCCTATAGCACTTCCTGTGGTTGTAGCTCCATGGCTTCTCTCTTGGCCTCACTCTGCTCCCTCCTTGCAATTTTTCTCAGATGACACATGTTCCTGGGTTCTCCAAACTTCTGGAGTCTCCACTGCACCTTTGGTTTCACACACTGCCCTCTCAGGGGCACACTGCCTGGCCTCCCAGGCCTTCTTCAGAAATCTGGGTGGAAGCCTTCCTGACCCCACAAATCTTGTATGATGCATGTATCTAAAACCAGCAGCAAGTGGATGATGCCAAGGTCTGCTGCCAGCAGGAGCAGTAGCCAGGCTTCCCTCTCTCTTGCCTATAGGGGTCGAGGGCCTGGATCACTGAGCACTCTGAATCCAATTCTGAGGAATAAATTATTTAGGCCACTGCCATTCTAGAACATGGTGTTCTGGGGCTTTCTTCTCAAAGAAAGTCTTTCACTTTTGCAGTTTTGAGGCTGCAAATGGTAGAATCCTGCTGCTTTTTGTGATGCCCTCAGGCCATCTTTTCTATTCTCCCATTCCTTCTCAGCAATCAAGATCTCTGCTCTATCTTTATTGGAGCTTCCTTTCCAGCAGGACTTACAACATTTTAAATCATTCTGCTGGGCTCTTTGCTCTCAACATAGATCTGGCTAAAAGCCCCCAATAGCAGCCATGCCATGTCCTCAACATTAAACTGCCTTGAAATTTCTTCTGCCAGATTAATTAATTCACTGCCCTTAATCTCACTATGAGGCAAAGACTCTGGACATGAGCAAAATGCAGACAAACTTTCTGCCAAGCTATAACACACATCATCTGGAGTCCAATAGCCAGTGCAGTCTTTCCCAGCAGAAACCTCCCAAGCCTGGTCTTTACTGGCAGGGTTTCTATCAGCCTTCTGGTCTTTTGTGCTTTAATCAGAATCTCCCATAAAGTACAGCCTAAGGTGTTCCAGCTCTACTTTTTCAGCTGGCATCTCCAAACCTTTCCTAACTCTTCCCATTCCCACAAGCTAACTCCAAAGTCTCCTAAACCACATGGTCAGGTATAGTCACAGCAGCCAACCCACTTTTCTCATACCAAATTTTGTCTTAGTTACTCTTCTCATTGCTGAGACAAAATACTCAACCTTGGAAGAAGAAAAATACCTGCAGGTAAGAAGCTAAGTGGATGAATGAATTAGTGAGTAAATGAATGCATCAGAAAATGAAACCTTTGACCCTGTTATGTCAGCTTTGCGAAGATACTGTAGCATATACTACAAGAAGAAACACACATGACTCATTCATTCTTTCCTAAATCTTCTGTTTCAATTAAAACTCAGAAAGATGTCAAATCTCAAGTAACTCAATCCTGTGTCAAAGATTTTTTTTTTTATTTTTAATAAAAAACAGAGGGGGCTGGTGAGATGGCTCAGTGGCATAAGTGCCTGCCTGGCAGGCACGAGGTCCTGAGTTCAATCCCGGTATCCACAATAAAAAAAAAAAAATAGTGAGAGGGAAAGGGGGAGAGGGGAGAAAGGGAGAAAGAGAGAGGTCTAGATTTTCTTTTAGAAAGTACTTTTTAAATTTTATTTTTAAGAGTCATGTTAAACACTGATGTAAAGTTATTATGATAATAACAAATAAAAATCAAATACACATGAGTATTAAACACACACAGCTCCAAGAAAGTAGCACCCTGAAAACATAGCATGCAGAAAAAACATTGAACTCTGATTTAACAAATTATAGGTCTTTAGGTCTGGTTGAATTTTGATTAAGTTGTATAATCTGAAATTTATTACTAAAGACATGTTTCAAATAACTGGAAAGATAATGTGGACCACATACATGGTATATGGAACAAAATATACTTCTTAGCATATTCCTAGGCAAATAACTGAAAAATTCACTGTTATACTAACTTTATTCAATTAACAAATGATTACATTTGAGCGTATCTCATTGAGTAAGTTTTATGTATTCAAATTATTTTAATCCTAAAGTACAAAGTCATGCTGTGGTATTATGAATAATTTCTCACTAAAAATAAGCAAGTATATATGCATAAGTCTTCTTTGAATTACTCTCAAAAGTTATTTGAAAACAAAATACAAACATGAATTCTGATTAGGTAGCATATGACTACTGGTATACTAGCTGGTTTTCAGTGAGGCAATTGTGATCATATGTGAGTGAAATCCACTCTGAGCTTTGTAAATTTCATGTCATCTAAATGAGATTATAAATGTGATTAGTAAAAGAAAATTAAGTAAATTTCCAGAAATAAATGATATGCTACAAATATCTTTATATAGGTTATGAGCTATAAACATAATGGATTTTTGTCCAAATAGCTAACTACCAAAGCCAAAAATCAAATCATAAGTGAAGGACTGAATAGCACTATTCTTGGAATATGTCAAAGACTCCTACAACTGCAAAAATTTGCCATCTTTAATTCAAATTTAATTTTTTAAAGATTGTGATCCAAATTTTCCACATGTGGAGATATGTAATATATAATATAATCTACAGATAAATCCAAATTTAAGTTAAAAAGAAATATGAAAGAAAGACCAATACCTTTTCCAAATATCCTAGTGCACTGGTTATCAAGATTTTGGCATTGTCCATGGTAACAGTACGCTGTTCCTGACCTGCACAAATAGCCATTCAGTGCATAAGTGTCAGGAACACATTGACTTGAAGTCCCATTGCAATACTCTGTGAAATCACACTCCTGATCAACACTCTTTCTACAGGGAGTGCCTGCTACTGACAACTAGGAAGAAAAGAAAAAGTAAATCATTGTCTGTGGATGACTCTTCTCAATTACTTACTGCAGATATTTATCAAATAAAATAGGTTTGGTTATTGATAGTTGAGGTAATAACAGATGTTTTTGTTTACATCCAAAATGTTCCCCAAACTCTCACGCGTTTGGAAGGGGCTTGGATCATGCATGCACTATATTCACCAGTGGATTCATCCATTGACGAGTTCAGTAGCTGAACATGCTGTTAGGAGGTGGGGCCTGGTTGGAGGGGGGTCGACTGGAGGCATGACCTGGAGGGGTGTATTCTTCTCCCTGCTCCTTCCTCCTTTCTCGGCTTCCTGGCTGCCATGAGGTGAGCAGCTTTCCTGCACCATACCCTTCCACCATGTGTTTCTCCCTTTTTTTCAGCCATGTTAGAGTGAACCCACTGTTACCTGTGAGATCAATGAAACTTTCTTAAGCTGTGGGCATCGGATATTGTGTCCCAGCAATGGCAAAATGGCTAATACAGCAGAGTTCCCATGGCCAAGGGTCCTCCAAAGGAAAAACTGGGGACAGAACCACTGTGAAGCCCAGACAAGAGCAAATCCATCAAAGACAGGTAAATGCCCTGACAGCAGGCTGAACTGCCCCTTCTGCTCCACAGTGAGCAACAGTCTGAAGCACACCTGTTCCTTGAGATGGGAGGATCACCGCCTCTGCCTGTGTGTTCCTGGGGAGTTCCTCTTCATTGTGCAGGTGAGATGCACAATGTCTCCCTTTTACATCTGTAAACTTGGGATGACAGACATATTCTCAGAGGGTTCCTTCTTGCTTTGTTTGTTTGGTTTTTGACATGGGTACTGATATGTTGCACTCCTGGGCTCAAACGCCTCAGCCCTGAGAGCTGGGACTCCAGGCGTTCACTGTGATGCACAGCTTCCATAAGTTCTCATGAATATTAAATGACTTAATGGAAAAAGTACTTAGAGTAATACCCAACAGCAACACCTGTAAGATTGATCACCACCACCATCATTCTACTTATGACTGGCTGAGTGCATAGAAGTCTCACTGTGTAGGCCACACAGAGCATAACGACTGCTACATGTTTGTGGCCAACTGAAAAAATGGGTCATCCATGTCTTCCATGCGAGGTTGACACCATCCAGATGCTGACCTGTGCACACCTTGGAATCACAGACACACAGACGCACATGCACTTCACAATTCTCCACTTTGAGTTGATCTTCATAAAACAAATATGAGTAATAAATGAAATGGCATCTTAAAAGTCATGAAAGAAAACAACTCTTTCAATTTAGAATTCCACATCCTGGAGATATATATATATATATATATATATATATATATTATATATATTATATATATTATATATTATATATTATATATATTATATATTATATATATATATAATTTTTATGGAAAAAAGGTAAAACTAAATTTCATAACAAGATGATAGAATAGCAATAGTTAATACATTGCATATTATTATCTTTAAAGTATTTACTCAGAGTACAAGATACGGGCATAAAAATTTCTCCAATCAGTATTACCACAAACCTTCCTTTTTTATGAACTTAGAAACACTAATAGTATAACTAATTTGCATTTTTTCTCCCTTTTCACTTCCTTCCTTTCCCCTTTCCCCCATCCTAGTTCCTTTTTCCTTTTCAACAATTTCTTCCCATCTCACCATATCTAGAGTACATTTTAGACCTTATTTACTCTTTCAATTTCTTACACCAGGGAGACAATATGATGTTTACACCTGTGAGTCTGATTTATTTCACTAATGAGTATGGTCTCAAGTTGCATTCATTTACCTATAAAAGTCTTGTTTATCCTTCTTTATGGCTGAGTAGTACTCCATTGTATAAAAAGACCACTTTTTTTATCCATTCCTCGGTTGATGGACATCTGGGTTGTTTCCAAGATTTAGGTATTACAAATTGTGCTGCTATGAACATAGGTGCACATATATCACTGTGGCATGATGTTTTTAATTCTTCTGGGAAGATACCCAGAAATGGAATAGCTGGGTCAAATGGGACCTCTAATCTTAGCTTTTTGAGGAATTTCCATACTGATTTCCATAGTGGTTGTACCAGTCTGCACTCCCACCAACAGAGGAGAAGGGTTCCTTTTTCCCCACAGCGCTTCTAGCATTTGTTATTGGTTGATTTCTTGATGATAGCCATTCTTTCTGGAGTGAGATGGAATCTGTGTTTTTTTTAATATGCATCTCTCAAATGACCAGTGATGTTGAACATTTTTTCATATATTTATTTGCCATTCATATTTCTTTATCTGAGAAATGTTTATTCATCTCAGATGCCCAATATTGGATTAGGTCTTTGAATTTGGGGGGTCTAAGTTTTTTGAATTCTTTATATGTTCTAGATAGAAGTCCTTTGTCTGAGGGATAATTGGCTAAACTTTTTTCCCACTCTGTGGGTTGTCTTTTCACTCTGTTGGTGATTTCTTTTGATGTGCAAAAGCTTTTTAATAAGATGAGATCCCAGTTGTGGATTCTTTGAAGTATTTCCCTTGCAGTTTGGGTTTCATTCATGAATTCTCTGCCTACACCTATGTCTTCAAGATTTGTACCTACTTTCTCTTCCAGTAGATTTAGTGTTTCTGTTTTACTATTTAGATCTTTGATCCATTTTGACTTTAGTTTAGTGCATGGTGATAGTCATGGGTCTAGTTTTAGTCTTTGGCATATAGAGAGCCAGTTCTGGAAGTATATATTTTAAAAGTAAGAAATAAAGGCTTTCCTGGACAAACAATAACTAAGAGAACTCGTTTCCAGCAGACCTAAATTACAAAAGGGAGTAGAGAAGGTTTTCAGGTATGGGAAATACAATATTAAACAGATAGCTGCAGAATGAAATAATCTGTGAATACAATAAGTAACAGTACATCTAATTTTTCTTGTTTTACTTGGTGCAAAAGATAAAAAACATTACATAAAGCAAAAATAGTAACAATGTACTTAGTTGTTACAGTATGTGGGAGTGATTTTTCCAGCTTTTATTTTTTATTAGCACATGTCTGCATTGCATAATGACTACATTCCTTGTGAAGAGTTGGTACATGTACACAATACATTTCAAATCTTTTTTCACCACTTTTCCCTCCTCTTCCTCTCCCTTCTTGCCATCTCTTAATCCCCTTTCCACTTGAAAAAGACCTATCTCACTACATCCTATTGTCTTTTAATTTGCTCTTCTTCTATATTTTGGGGTTCTAAGATCTAGTCACTACACAGAAAATTATACAGTACATAAAATTAGATTCTAATCAATCAAGGATTTGTAACCTCTGGTGTAAATTATTTTTAAAGCTTTTAAACAGCAAAATAATAGGGAAGATAAAAGAAATCCATATATTGTTTAAAGTTTACATTTAATTTGCAAAACAACTG
This sequence comes from Erethizon dorsatum, assembly GCA_028451465.1. Taxonomy (NCBI): domain Eukaryota; kingdom Metazoa; phylum Chordata; class Mammalia; order Rodentia; family Erethizontidae; genus Erethizon; species Erethizon dorsatum. The sequence goes on from CM051837.1 coordinate 33,279,339, forward strand.
TAATTTCATAAGTAGATGGTGGGAATTCAAGATAGTACAACTGCTTTGAAAGATAATTTTCCAGTTTCCATCTCCATTTACTGTATGATCCAGCAGCCCCTCTTTAAACTATCTCACTAAGAAACACTGTGTTCTGACACAATCTGTTTATGAATATTGTTTCTAGTAGGTACATTTTTATTACGTGTTAAGGTTTATGTCTAGATGTCCCTCCAAGGTCTCATGTGCTCTTATGTGGGGCTTTTGGGAGGTGACTGGATCACGGGTGTGATACTGGACTAAGTGTGTGTGACACTGTATTAGTCCACTGATTGGTTTAGTATAGTTCTGGATGTGGGTGATGGAGTTACTGAAGTGAGCCAACCCACCTCGGGTGTGGGTGGCACCAAAAAATATGCTTGTAGCCTGGACAGAATAAAAAAGGAAAGAAGAAGGAAGTTGTGCTGCTTCCTGCCTGCCTTGCCATGGACTGTTTCTCATTTGCTATTACCCCTCTGCCATGCTGCCTTGCCTTGGTGCCAGCTGACTACGGGCTTACACCTCTACAAACTGTGAGCCAAAATCAATCTTTCCTCCATTAATTTTTGGGTGTCAGGTATTGTAGTTTGACAATGAGAAAGTAACTAAGATATTACCGAAACTGAAGATGACCCAAATATCCATCAGCTGGAGAGTGGATTAATAAACTGTGGTACGTAGTTATAATACTTCCAATAATATTCAGCAGTAAACAAGGAATTAGCAGTTAAACACCACAATATGAATCAATCTCAAATTCCTTATGCCTAATCCATATGTTTATACATATTATATTATTCAATTTATGTGATTCTTTGTCTGTGTGTGTGAAAGCAAAATCATAGATCCTGAAAACCGGAGTTGTTGGTAGCAGGTTGAGAAGAAAAATGTAGAGGGGGAGATTTTTGGAAAATGATGGGTTGACTTATTCTCAATTACTATGTAGCTGAAAGCTTGAGTATTTCAGTTACAACCCTCAGAAAGCCTCACTAATAGAATTTTACTGTATTACATTAGACCTTGAAGGTGAAATTGGGAAAAATACATGTGATAGTTATGTATGCATGATTTTCCAGAATTGGAATCAAAATTTTACATTATGAAACTTGTTTTCTTATCCAACTATATTATATTGGAGGTAATTGTATTGGAGATAATATTACATAGTACATTACATTAGTACACTTAACCCACATTTGCTAACTTTTGTACAAAGTACAATACTTTCTGTAAAAATTTCAAGCAATATTTTTGCTTCTACCATGTGTGTAATTTGCCATTTACTTATAAATGTGTGAATTTTTTGCATATTGTGCACATTGTACATTTTGTCAGCAATTCATGCTACAATTTGTTCATGGTCATTTGTCATTTTTTGAATTTATGCTTTATTTGAGTATGAATATTTTTGGTTTAGTAGTGTCAACAGATGAATGGGTAATGGAAATATGGTATATATATACAATGGAGAAGGGTGAGGAGGTGACAATTATCAAAATATGTTATGTGCATATACAAGTCTGCCAAAATGAAAACCATTAATCTGTATAACCAATATGCAACTAAGAAAACAGAAGTGAAAAAAAGAAAAAATATACACAGTGGAATACCATTCAGCCATAAAAAATGATATTGTGTCACTCATAGGAAAAATGGATGGGACTGGAGAGTGTCATTTTCAGTGAAATAAGCTAGACTTAGAAAATTCAATATTGGGCCGGTGAGACGGCTCAGCGGCTTAAGCGCCTGCCTTGCAAGCGCGAAGGCCCGAGTTCGACTCCCGGAACCCACATACGAAAAAGGGGCCGGTGATATCGCTCAGCGGCACGGGTGCCTGTTGGCGCGTGAGGTCCTGAGGTCGTCCCCCCGGTACCCACAAAAAAAAAAAAAAAAGAAAGAAAATTCAATATCACATGTTTTATATCAGAGACCTACATAAGCAAATATACAAATAAAATAAAGGAAAGATGACAGAAAAGTGGGATGAGGAAAAGGTTCAAGGGGGTAGGAAAGTATGAACAATGTTATGTGATTGATAGTGAACAAGATATGTTATATGCATGAACCAAATTCCCCAAATGAACTTCACCATTCTACATCACTAATAAAAATAATTTATAAGATGTTACACTTTGTGTTTTCAACGCTGTAGACTAATCAGTACCAATTTGAGATGCCTTCTTTATTTCATAGTAGCATTCCTTATATACTTGTATTTGCTTATATAGTCTGTACTTTATCTCATTGAATTGTTTCTTCATTCTTTTTTATCAATTCTACACTGATTCAGTCAATACAGACTTCTATTATCACAGTTCAATTTCCTCTTCATAAATGTTAGCAACTTACCTCACAATTTGATGTGCAACATGGTCCAGAACCACATTCCACTGAGCCTTTCAGTTTACATGTTTTGTAATTACAGCAATTTTTAAATTGACATTCCTAAAATATCAAAAGAAGAAATCATGGTAGTCCAGTTCAAGCACTTAAGGAGTCTTATTTCTTAATCCTAACTTCAACTTAATACTAACTTCAATTTATTTAATAAGATAATAATATATTCATCGAAGCTTTACTATTTTATTGTTTTAGAATATTCAAAGGTATATATAACTGTAAAAACAAAGGCAGTAGCATGTAAATTAGCAGTTTGTTAATAATACTAAATAAAATATTAGGAAATTAACTCAAAAATTACTAATATAGAAATATATCCCAAGGAGGGAAAAATATGGGTTTCCATGAGAAACATACACATTCTTCAATTGTCTTGCAAGAGATTTGCTTTTTAATGATTATGATTGCAAAGAAAGATAAGTATAATGAAACACAATGTGTATTCACGTGTTTTATTCCTCTAGTAGTGGTAGTAGTGTCTTCTCTAGCCATTGATTTATTTTCCAAAACACATTTGTTTACAAGACAACTGGATGCAGAATCTGTGCTAACCATGATGGTGTTGGGGGCCTCTGATGTCACAACTGGTAGCATAGATTCTGTATACAATATTTTTGTAATGTCTTGGCTATCACTTCATTTCACTTTAATTTGGTTCAAATTGCTAATTTCTCTTTTTTTTCATTCAGGACTATTAGTCTTGATTTCTACCCTGGCGATTCCAGGTGTTTCCACTTGGCCTTTCTATCTTTAAAGCTTTTACTACACAGGTTAGGGAACCAATCTGAGGGTCTGTTGAGGTCACAGTACACCACTCCAAGCTGCCAGTAAAAGACTTGTGAAATGATGACGGGGAGGATAATAAATCCATTTGGCCCACTGTCAGATGGATTCTTTTAAGACTTCAGGAATCACCTGGACTCTCTGTACTGCTACGGGAAACATGATGGTGTTTTGGGCCCTCTGATGAATACATTGTGAGCTCAGATTTGTACCCAATTCACCTGCAATGATCTGTATATTTCTTGTACTGTTCTAGTAAAGGGCAGAGGGCAATTTAGGAGAGGAGGAATGCTTGAAGAAATGCTATTTTTTATCCTTGCTGTAGCATCACAGGATTTCATCTTCCATGTAAACAAAGAGCAGAGACTCTGAGAAATTTGATAATGGATTGTGATTTTCCATTGGCAGCAGGTGGCACCAGTCCTGCACTCATCTTTCTTAACTTTTAATTACGTATGAAACATCAAACAATATCATGATTGACTACTCAGATCTTCTTCAGCCATAAGTATAAATCCACACAGGTCAACATTATTAGCTGCTATTTGTGTCTCATTTCACAATGCGCTAATTAAATGCTCCCACTTGACTGCTGCTCTGGAATCCGAGGATCCCAGCGACATCAGGGAGATCATCTTTGTAATGACAGGTCCAGGGAAGGGGCCTAGTGGACAGAAGAAACCTGCTGAGATTTTCAACAATTCTAGGATTTCACAGGTGGCCACTGTTCAGAACTTTGACCATTTCCTTACAGCACTTCCAAGGCAAATCTGGGATCACCACTTAATTGAACGTAGGCCAAATTGAGTCCCATATTCAATATGCCCATTCAGCAGCACCTTAAGACTGGCTCTATATTTTCTTTCCAAGGTTTGATATCCTTATTCCCCAGCAAGCATCCCTCATCCAGGCTTATATTTTAGCAAGTTGAAGTCAGCACCCTTAACATCCATTCCTGGAATATTCTCCATACTCCCACCTATGCACAACATGAAAACCCCACAGGTTTAAAAATAACCTTTTATTCCACAGCTCAAATATCTTCTCACTTGGGTGATCCTTACATTTGACACAAATTAGTGTTCTAGAGACAATGAAGCAAGACCAGATCAGAGCTTCCGGAGAGGAAGCTCTATCTTGCAAAGTGTCCATCTCAGGTGAAGGCTGAGGCCTCCAGGCAATGTGAGGCTGCTTTCCTCCTTCTTGGGGGCCACTTCTCAGCCAAGAAACCAAGAGGACTCTAGAGCTTAAATTTCTAAAGGGCATCTACTCAAATGTCCCCAAACTAGCAATAAGTATGTCTTATAGTGTAGCCAGCAAAAGGTTCATTTTCAAAATCTTTATCTGAGGGGCTGGTGAAATAGCTCAGCGGCATAAGCGCCTGCCTGGCAAGTGTGAGGTCCTGAGTTCAACTCCTGGTACCCACATAAAAAAAAAAGAAAATTTTTATCTGAGTATCTGTGTCCCACAATAATTTGTAGCAGTAGCTGGTGTGGCTTGATAAAGAGACTCCAAAGAAGGATAAGTAAAAACAATTGATTTGGTTTTAAAAATATAATTTCTGTTAGTACATGTTTGTAGCACATAACAATTACATTCATTGTGGGGAGTTGGCACATGTACATAACACATTTTCTTATTACATCCTCTTCTCCTCTCCCTCCCTCCTCCCTCCATCTCTTGGTCCCCTTCCCATTTGCAAAAGATCTATCTCCCTGTTTCCTATTTTCTGTCTTATATCTTGCTCTTTAATTTATTTATACTTTAGGTTTTTCATATAACAGAAACTCACAATATTTAAGCTAGTGTGTTTCATTTATTTCACTTAATATTATGGTCTCAAGGTACATTCATTTTCCTAAAATTACTTAAATTTATCCTTTATGGGCCAGTGAGATGGCTCAGCGGCGTAAGCGCCTGCCTTGCAAGCGCGAGGGCCTGAGTTCAACTCCTGGATCCCACATACGAAAAAGGGGCGGGTGATATCGCTCAGCGGCACGGGTGCCTGTTGGCGCGCGAGGTCCTGAGGTCGACCCCCCAGTACCCACAAAAAAAAAAAAGAAATTTATCCTTTTATATAGCAGAGGAGTACTCCATTCTGTGCAAACACTACATTTTCTTTATCGATTCACCTACTGATAAACATAAAGACCACTTGTAAGATTTAGATGCTGAATTGTACAGCTATAAACATGGGTATGCATGTACCATTGTACTATGATGTCTGTAGCTCTTCTGGGAAGACACCTAGAAAAGGAATAGCTGGGTCAAATGAAATTTCTACTTTTAGTTTTTTTGAGGAATCTCCATACTGATTTCCATGGTGATTATACTAGTTAACATTCCCACCAACAATGCAGAAGGATTCCTCTCTCCCTGAAACCTTGCCTGCATTTGTTAATATTTGATTTTTTGACATTAGCCATTATTTCTGCAGTAAGATGGGAACCTCAGTGTTGTTTTATTGGAATTTCTCTAATGGCCAGGGATGTTGAACGTTTTTTCATGCATATTGGCCACTTCTATTTCATCTTCTGAGAAGTCTGTTCAGTTCAGTTGCTCGGTTTTTTGATTGATTTTGATTTATTTTGGCGGGCCTAATTTTTTACTTCTTTATATATTCTAGGTATTAGTCTTCCATCTGAGTGGCTGGTAAAAATTGTCCTTTTCTGTAGCTTGTCTCTTCACTCAGTCAGTGATATCTTTTGCCATGCAGAAGCTTTTTAATTTTATATAATTCTGTTTGTTGATTCTTGTTATTTCTTGTGCAATTTGGGCTCTGTTCAGATATTCCTTGCCTATGCCTATGTCTTTAACCGTTGTGCTTATTTTATGTTCCAGTAGGCCAAATGTTTATTTTTCAATATGTAAGTCTTTGAGCATTTTCATTTTAGTTCAGTACTTGGTGAGAGTCATGACTCTAGATTCAGTCTCCTGCATGTGGATAACAAGTTTCCCCAGCAGCATTTGTGAAAGAGACCGTCTTTCCTCCAGCAGATGCTTTTGATTCCTTTGTCAAAGATCAGATGTCTGCATGTGTCTGAGGTTGTTTCTGCATCCTCTACTCTGTTCCACTGATCCATGTGTCTGTTTTTGTGCCAGTACCATGCACCTTTTACCACTATATCTTTGTAATAGAACTTGAACTCTGGGATTGTGAGGCTTCCTGATTTGCTCTTATTATCCAGCATTGCTTTTGCTATTCATGGTCTTTTCTGGTTCAACATGAATTTTGTGATTATTTTTTCTAGTTCTGTGAGGAATGTTGTTGGTATTTTCATTGGGATTGCATTAAATCTATATATCAATTTTTGAATTATGGACATTTTGACAATATTGGTTCTGCCTATACAGGGACAAAGTGTGTCTTTTATTTTCTGATGGCCTCTTCAGTCTCTTCTTTCAGAGTACTATAGTTTTTATTATAGAGGTCTTTCATTCCCTTTAATTAATTAATTTCTAAATATTTAATTTTTCCTGAAGCTATTGTAGGTGGCATTGTTTTCCTAATTTTTTCTTTCTGCTTCATTATTAGTGTCCAGGAACAATATTGACTTTTGTGTTGATTTTGTATCTTACTACCTTGCTGAATTTTTTATTAGTTCTGAAAGGGTTTTGATGGAATTTTGGGGGTCTTCTACACAAAGGATGATCTAGGGTGTGAGAATGTGGATTAAGGGTATGATGCTGGGATTAAGGGCACCCCACCTGTGTGTGGGTGGCACTACCCAAAAAAGGCTTGTAGCCTGGATGAAAAATAAAGGGAGGACACTACTGCTTCACTACTTCGCTGTTTTGCTGCCTTCTGCCTGCCATGTCATGGACTGTTTCTACTCTGCGATGCTCTTCTGCCTGCCACCCTGCCTTAAACTAGCCAACTATGGACTGAAACCTCTACAAACTGTGAGCCAAATAAACCTTTCCTCCTTTAACCTTGGGTGTTAGGCATTTTGTCTCAGCAATGGGAAAAGTAACTAAGACACAGAAGTTCCATTTCACCCAGCTATTCCCCTTCTAGATAACTTCCTGAAAGAGCTAAAAGCATCATACCACAGTGATACATGCATACCTTTGTTAACAGAAGCACAATTTATAATAGCTAAATCTTGGAAACAGCTCCTATGCCCATCAACAGACAAATGGATAAAGAAAATGTGGTATTTATATACAATGGAGTACTACTCTGCCATAAAGAAGACTAAATGAGACTTTATTTTTTTATGTGGGTACCGGGAGTGGTACTCAGGACCTTGCGCTTGCCAGGCAGGTGCTTATGGTGCTGAGCTATCTCACCGGCCCAATGAGACATTTTTTGATAAATGGATGCATCTCAAGACCATAAACAAGTGAAATAAATCAGACATACAGGTTTAAATATCACACTGTTTCTCTTATGTGAGAAACCCAAAGTGTAAGTAAGAAGCAAATGGAGGATGGATATGAGGAAGTAGGAAGAACATGTTCAAACGGGAAGGGGAACAAGGGAGGGGAAGAGAGGAAAAAATAAATGATCTAAAAAACAAGAGAGAATGGAAAGAAAACATGGAAACAGAGCTTTTGTAGATGGAGCTAGGAAGAAGGGTTGAAGAGAGGGGAGAAGGATAGGAAAAAAATAATAAGATATATTGTGTACAGGTAGAAATTCTCCACAAGAATGTGATCACTATGTGTGGCAAACATGTATTAATAAAGATTAAAAATACACTGTGGCAACAGTGACTGTGGAGAAGATACTGATGGGTCCCTGGGGTACTTTCTCTGCACCAGTCTGGCTACAGCCTGTGGTTGTAGAAACTCAGGGTGGAGACCTACTCAGACTGTGTTGTTTTATTCTATCTTTCATTTAAAAAGCAGCATTTATTGACAAGGAGATGCCAGCATATGCAGGGGTAGGAGAATGCCAGACGAGCACAGTAGTGCTTATCCGCAACGTAAGACAGCTTTGAGAAATCCATGCTAGCTGGAAACCACATATACATGGATCCTACATATACACGCACGTGCACAAGGACACGCAGATGCATGCATACTAGGTTTTACTTTGCTCAGTAGAAGACGACTAAGAGAACTTGTAAGCATTTAGTGGTATGTAATTATGTGGTGGTCATCTGTTTTTTTGTTTTTTTGTTTTTTTTTTTTGGGTACCGGGGGTTCGACATCAGGACCTCGTGCGCCAGCAGGTGCCCGTGCCGCTGAGCGATATCACCGGCCCTTTTTTCGTATGTGGGTTCCGGGAGTCGAACTCGGGCCCTCACACTTGCCAGGCAGGCGCTTACGATACTGAGCCATCTCACCGGCCCTGGTCATCTTCTTTTGCTAGGGGAAAGAATATAGGTACTGCCAGGGGAACCACGAAGATACTTTTAAATAGAAGGGAGTCATTAAATACTATACACCAATGATACTTACAGTAGACTAAATATGTGGTCCTTCCTGCTGAGAGTATTAAAAATTTGTTTGAATATCTGTATTTAGAAATGAGCAAACTGAAAAAGCTTTCTCATCATCCAAAAATTTGTAATTGCAGGAATGTTTGAGAATGATTGAAGAAAACCCATTATGATGTCTAGAAATTGTTGCAATCACAAGGGACAGGGAAAAATTTAGAAGAATATTAGCAGAAATTTGTGTATTAAAAGCACAGAATAAGACCATATGAGTTAGAAATTGAATCATGGCTGAAAAGGATTTTATTTAGCCTATATATTCAATATGTATTTTCAGGGATGATTTGCAGTAGCTATGCAAACGAAGACTTCATTCCACATTGATCTTCTCAATTCAAGAGGTGTGGGGAAGTGATTCATTTAACTTCTGCTCATTCTCCAGTATCAGTAGTTGCATATATAATTCCACTGATAGACATGTTTTATTACAGTTGTAAAATTGTGCTCAGATTTCAATATTTGTCACTCACCTCTTTATTACCACAGTCACATTCTTCATTAGATTCCAAAATCCCATTGCCACACACTGGTTGATTTTGATAAACAAGTTTCAAATTTGAAAAGTTGTGAAGACAATCCGCCTCCATTTTTGAAACAAAATGCCTATAGGCATGCATGCTACAGTTACTAAAAACCTTGATACCACTGGAACTCCTAAAACGCAATAATATTCCTCAGGTAAATAAATTCTGGCTTAAAACAAAATTTATACTTTAGCAGATTAAATTGATCAACTAAAATTTTAATATTAACTTCAACATTTTCCAAAAAATGCATTTCTTATGAACTGCAATGATCTAGGTTTTACTTTGCTCAGTAGAAGACGACTAAGAGAACTTGTAAGCAAATAGTATTTGTACCCTAGGAAATGCATGGAATGTAATCCCCATTGTGAGGTATTAAGCAGGTAGAAATTTAATCTGATTTGAAGTGGAACTCTTAAGAGGTGATTAGCTAAAGTCAGCTACTAAGTAGAGTGCAGCCATCATGGCTGAATACTAAAGAATGGGAAAGACCAGAGGAGGCACACCTGCTCCCTTTTCTCTTGCCAAGTGATGCCCTGGTGGCCTCAGGACTGCAATGGCCAGCACGAAGGCCATCTACAGATGTGGCCCCTAAAACTTGGACCAGAACTGAGACTAAATAAAGCTCTTTTCTGTAAAACTTAACTTGTCTGTGGTACTGTTGTTTGTAACAGCAAATGGCTGAGGACACAAGCTACTGTGAATGGATGGAGAAGACATTATGGCCATGCAACACTTAACAACAGAGTGCATTCTGAGAAAGGCACTGGTAGGTGATTTTGTCACTGTGCAAATGTCATAGTTAGTTAACAGTAGTTAGTGTTCGTATTCACACAAACTAAGGTCACGAGGTGAAGTAATCCTATGGCGCTACTGTTATATATACACGGCCCGTTATTAATGGAGCCTTGTGCACATGACTACATATTTAGCACCTAAATATATGTAACTTTGATAGACAGGAGACAACTGAAGTGAATGTTAACTGATTCACTTTCTGTGGGGAGTGTTACCATCATGGCCTGCAGACCATCAAAATAAGGTGGGCAAAATACATTGAGTTCTCACACATAGATCCAAATTTGTGGAAGGAAAAAATTGAAATATACTTATTTCAGGAGAAAACAGATTCGACTACAGCTCTTTTTCTGCATCCCATGGGCATTAACTTGGCAAAACTTTAACTCTCCCTTTTCTTTGGATATGCAACTCAGAAGCTGAAATTGAATAAACCAAAGCAAAGAGCCATGCTGACTGAATTGAGTTTGCCATCATAAATTCTAAGTACATTTTCATAATGCTCAACAATCCTATCACATGTCCTAAACCATTTTCACTTTCCAGTCTCCAAGACAATTGCTTCACCCCTCCTATCAAAAGACCTTAAATTCTTTGCTCTCAGCTTCCTATCACAAGAAATCAGTTTTTACACCCCCACTAATCAAACCATATACCTTTACACTTATTCTCCTAACCTCCTATCATAATTAATAAATAACCCAACCCTAATAAAAATGTATGCACCAATTCCATTCTTTACAATTAACTCAGTGGTTTTACTCTTCAGTTTCACATCTGATGTTGCCTTCCCCCTCTTCACTTCTATTCATCTATAGCTAGTATGTGCTGTCTCCCATCTCTAAAATCTTTTCCTTGACGACATCCAAACTCATACTGCTCAAAAGTTTGTCTATATTTAGCATCCCACTTGATTGCCTCCCAAAGAATACATCAAATTTCTTTAAAAAAATATAAAATATTTTCAGGATTATACTAAGTTTATAAACCTTTACTGGACAAATTTATAACTGTAAAATAAGTCATCTCATTTGCTTAGTGCTAGTATACACACATTGTTGGTTTTTCTAGATTCATCCACCCTAGTGAATTTTTGATATTGTTGTTGCCCTAACCGTATGTTGATTCGTCTAGGTGGGCTATCATAATATATGCAAATTAAGGACATTTTTCCCTCTTCCAATCCTTCCTCCTCATCCTTTCCCTCAATTTGCTGGCCAAAGGTGCCAGTACTATGTTACATTATTAAGGATGATGTTAGGTGTCTTTGTCTTCAGCAACAAAATCTGCAACAAAATACAGCAATAGTATCATATGTTTACTCAATATTTCACAATTTTCATCAGGCTTAAACTTTTCCATATAATTATCTTGAGTGAAATTCTTAATATTAAGATCTATCACTTTCGAGACTCTTTTTTCACATAGAAAATATTTTGTACAATATCTCTTCAAGCATAATATAACTACCCAACTCATGATATACTGATGAACATAATAGATTTTTGAAATTCATCACATCTTGGAAAAACCTCCTAAAAGTACATGTGAAATTAAGAAAAATTCTTACACTGATTCATGACTCATTATGCATGTAGCCCTTGGACAAGAGCAATTTTCGGTGTCATCATATGTTAATCCAATATTAAGGCCAAGCAGTTGTGCTATAATAACTGAAAATCCTTCCAAACTTAAACCATCTGGAAACTAAAGCAAAAATGGAAGGGAAAACCAGTATATAAGAAGAAAACAATAGAAAGTAATAACTTGAAGCCTTTTTGCTTCTATAAACTTCTATATTTTAATACTTTTTATGGTGAACATATTTTATACTAATTTACTTTCATATGTTATTGATATGTATATATATATGGTTGTGGTTTTTTTTTTGGTACTGGGAATCAAACTCAGGACCTCACACCTGCCAGGCAGGTGCTGTGCCTCTGAGCTGCATCCTCAGCCCTGTATATATAAATTACTGTATATTAATTTACTCATTAACATAACATAGAGTCAGTGTTAGAAGTTATCAAATTATGACATTTCCTAGTTTAAAATTTATTACATACAAATTCAAACACATCTTATTTCTGAAATAATCAAAGTAAAGCACAATTATTTCACTTCAACTAATCCAATTACAAATATGATTTCAGTACACTCGTGTCAAGCACTTATAGAGATCAGGGGAATACAGTGGCATATATGAAAAAAATGGACTTTTCTTACACCTAGAGTTATTTTATAGAAAGAGAGAAAGGCAAACAAGAATCTACAATCAATTTCTTATATACAGATATATTATTAAAAGTGCTAGGAACAAAATAAATTACTTTAATAAAGAATTTTATGGCGACATATAAGGTAAGGCATTTAGATAAGGTACTTAGAAAAATCCCTTTGTGGAACTGATATTTAGTCTGAAATACTAAGTTGAGGAAATGATTCAGCAAGATGAGTATGGGTAGCATAATAGAATGGGGACCAGCCAAAAGGCTGTCATTTGAGGAAATGAAAAGATGAGAGAACAGAAACTAGGGATATAGGCAGAACCATGATAGAGACATTTGAAGTAGGAAGTTATTGAAAAATGTTAGAATAATATGGAGTGTCAGTATATTTTATATTATTTAACTTTGATAATAACTAATGATCTTTTACTCACGTTTAATTGCTATGAGAATATTTCTAGAATATTTCTAGAATATTTCTAATTTTCTACATTAATTAAAATTTAGTGCATACCTAAAAGTGTAGGTGTGTGACTAAAGATATAGGAGAGATCTAGCAATATAGGAAAATTAGTTAATAGGTGCCCTTTCCTGTTATCATGTAACAATGGACTTTAAAATTCCTATGCTAGAATTTGAAAGGAGGTTAAAGCCAGACCAGGACATAAGTGATGATATTTGGGGTGACCATCTGGTTTAGGGACATCAGGTATAAACCATCAATTCCAGGTAAGAGAAGACATAGTCTTGAATTTCTATCGTCAGAAAACTGAGGGGCTGGTGAGATGGCTCAGCGGCTTAAGCGCTTGCCCGGCAAGCGCGAGGGCCCGAGTTCGACTCCCGGAAGCCACATACAAAAAAGGGGCCGGTGATATCGCTCAGTGGCACGGGCGCCTGCTGGCGCGTGAGGTCCTGATGTCGACCCCCAGTACCCACAAAAAAAAAAAAAAAAAGAAAATTGAAAATAAATTCCCAGGATAAAGTCATGCAGCACAGGAGCCCCCTTAAAATAAAATAATCTCATAGTTGAAGTATAAAAGAAGAGCGATGATAAAAAATAATTACAGTGTAGAAAGAGGCCATCACTACAGATTTAAAGGAGCCATGATGTGTGTGTGTGTGTGTGTGTGTATAGAGAGAGAGAGAGAGAGAGAAAGTGGAATAAATAAGTGAATATACAAATAGTCTGTAGACTATTAGGATTGGTAGCATGAACTTGAACTCTGTTTCACACAAAAGAGGTTGGATCTGATCATTCTTAGCCCTTGTACATGATGAGAAAAGAGCTACAGTACTCAGTGATGCTCAAGGACTAGAAGAAGCCACAAAAGGTGTTTCAGAATCATGGCCAAAGGAAAATAATTGCAGAGAGTGCAGCTTTTGTGAGATATATCATGGGGTCAGTTGGAATTGATATAGCATAAGGATTAGGAGGACATTCATGGAAAAACCTTCCTAGCTCTGGACTAGAAAATATAAAATATGAATATGAAGAAGTGACAGCTGCTAGATCAACAGAAAGAGAAAGATTCAGAAAGAGGATCATCCAAACTCCACCTCTAGAGTTCTGAAGGAATGTGGATGCTTTCATAGATGGCACAGCCTGAATATAACTTAGCTAAACACTAAAGATATGAACTGAGGGAAGAGGTGCTACTCTTAACATAAAATTGCTGTCCTGAATACAAACAAGGTGAACAACAAAACAATAACAAGCCTGATAAAACAATAAAGATATCAAAGAGCTGACAACAGCAAGCAAGATGGCATAATAGGAGGACCAAACTCTTATCCTCCCTAGAAACAGTGATGAAACAACCATCTACAGTTGATAAGATCTTTGTATCAGATCCAGAGTCCAGTTAAGAGGTTCGAAAACCTGTGAGGAGGGCCGGTGAGATGGCTCAGCGGCGTAAGCGCCTGCCTGGCAAGCGTGAGGGCCCGAGTTCGACTCCCGGAACCCACATATGAAAAAAGGGCCAGTGATATCGCTCAGCGGCACGGGCGCCTGCTGGCGTGTGAGGTCCTGAGGTCAACCCCCCGGTACTCACAAAAAAAAAAAAAAAAAAAACCTGTGAGGAAAAATCCCCAGGAGAGCCAGGTTGAAAAGTGGAACAAAAGCACTTTCCCTCTACTTGCACTGCCCCTCCCCAGTGCTGTCACAGGTCAAGTCTAAGAGATGCCCTTGGGTTTATCTCTTCCTGAAGGGAAGGAGGAGCAAAGTGCCAGCCTTGTTTCCCAGCCCTTCTGGGAGGCCTGCCTCTGTCACACCTCACCCCAAACATGGAGGAAATATCCAGAACTAGATCACCCAGGGGAAGCCAAGAACAAAGAAACTGGGCAGGAGATCTAAACAATGGCACATGGACCCCAACAGCCAACCTTGCCCATGACCCCATCTTCCAGTTAGCAGGCCCACAAGTACTGCCAGTCTGTGGCCCAATTGCCCCCATTGCCATTGCTCTGTGTGCCCAGCAAACACCCCAAGCACACCTGACAGATGGCCTGTGTTTCTCTGCCTTGACCTTTAGAATCTGGGAAGGTGCATATCGTTGAGGCTGCTCCTTCAGGGAAGCGCATGCCTCTCATCCCAGCTGCTCAGTGCACCATCCTTGGGAAAAGAGATGGGTGATTCTCACTGCGTAGATTGACAGAAGACAGGAGCTGAGAGGAGTGCATGCAAACATGAAAAGGGTAAGTGAGCTCTCTAGAATCTCTGCTCAGGCTCCAGCCCATCAACACTGAATGGGGTGACCACTCCTTCAAATGTACAAGAACCAATGCAAGGCAGAACGGACATGAAAAACCAGGTAAATATGATATCATCAAAGGAAACTAATAAGGCTCCAGCCAACAAGGACAAAGGGAAATAGATTCATAAACTTCTTGACAGAGAATTCAAAATAAATATTTAAAGGTGTTCATGAGAAATGAGAACACAGATGAAAACTAACAAAACCAAGAACAACATATGAATAAAATCAGACATTTAATAAAGAAGCAGGGATTGTTAAAGAACCAAACAGAAATCCTGGAGCCAAAGAACAGAATGACTGATTTTAAACCAAACTGAAGAATGAATTTGAAAATACATCGTTGAAAATTCTCCAGTTGAAAGGGTAAAAAGAGAAAAAAACCTACAGGACTTATGGAAGAGAGCACATGAACCAGTATACACTCTATGGAGTATCAGAAGGAGAAGGGGCAGGGATGGAAACTAATTTAAATAATTAATGGTGGCCCGGTGGGGAAACAGCTGCTATGCCTAGGACCGGCTGCTGTTGACCCAGCAGATGTGAAGAGTGGACTGAAGGAAGGTCAAGGATGGCAGTCAGCATGAGGAATCTTGCAGCTCTGCCTGCCTCTCAGATGCCCTCGCACATGTGACTGCTGCCAGCAGGCAAGCAAGGCCCCTGCTCCCCACCTACAGATGCTCGCTACTTCCTGGGAGTTACTCAGCTCACTGCAGGAGCCTTTCACTGTAAGAGAAATTTTCCCTTCTGGGAATGCACGGTCCATGCTGTCCCCCTCCTCCCAAGGTTCCGGGAATTGAGCTGTTACAATTTAAAGCTGCCTAAGTTAGATAAGAGTGAGAACAGAGCAACCAGGGATCTGGGCTAAAAGATAAAAACTCCATGGCTAAAGAATTTACAAAGTATCCCTTTCCTAAACACCTGCTGCCCATATTAGGAAAAATCCTCCACCGCTCTGTCCGCCAGCCTAAAAACTCCCGTATGAGTGTCTTCTCCCAATGAATGTAAAAAGCTGTTTAAACTAACCAATGCTATCTGCTTCTGTAACCGCGCTTGCAAAGACCCCTCCTCCCTTTGTTCTATAGACATATAAGCCCTACACAGACAAACCTCGTGGCCCACTGTTCCTGCGTGTTCAGTGAGCCCCATGCATGCTTGGATAATAAAACCCCTTGCCCTTTGCATGAGAGAACACTTCTTGGAGTCTTCCTTCACGCGGCGGGCGTCTCAACCCTAACATCCCAGTTACTTTGTAAAGGTCTCACCGTGTTTTCCAAGCTGCTCTTGAACTATCTATGTAGCCCATACTGGCATCCAACTCCTTATCCTCATGCCTCAGCCTCCTAAATGCTGGGATTAAGGAGTCACCAACATGCTCAAAGAAGCCTGGTGCCCCAGGACTGTGAGGGTTGCTTTCTGCACGCCCCAAACGCTGTCCCGTGGAATCCAGTTCCCGAGTGACCGGATCTGCCCTGCCGCCTGCTCAGGCCCTGGAAGATCACCCCAATGCGCGCCACCCCGGTGAGAGCCTGATGTTTGTGCTGCTGCTTTCTAAACATGGGGACTTGAGGTAGTGACCACACAGGATGAGATCCCTGACGTGGATAAAGTCGATGAAATGGAAGAAAACCTGGGAAGCTGGGGTGAGAGGAGAGGAGCCGCACACCTTCTCCTCAGGCAGCGCCTGCGGCCTGCACGTTGCTGAGAACGCCTTTCAGTCCTCCCCACAGCATGGCTACTCTCCGCCACATCAAGATGTGCTGCAGGAAGTGGCCAAGGAGAACAAGAACACGTATTTGATTGCAGGAAGATGGTGGATTTGTAAGAAGCAGGCAGCCAACCTCTCTAAAAGTTGCCCTTGGGACACTGGAATATAGTGGCTGGGGGAGGACAAGAAAGAGCAAAGTGGGTCCCCCGGACCCAGGAAAGTTCTGAAGTGCAGTTCGGGGCCCACGGAGCGAGTGAAGAGAAATTCCAACAAAGAAGGAGGTGGCCACGGCGCCTTCTCCGGGCCAGGAACCGCGGCGCAACAGAAGTTCAAATCTGCGGACACGGCGACAGCCGGCGCCCCCGGGGCCTCCGCAGAGGAATGCGAGACAGCGGCGGGGCAGGGGAGCAGGGAGGGACTGCGCTGGCTGCGGTGAGCGCCTCCGAGGTGCAGCCGTCCTGCGCGAGAGCGCGACTGGCCGGGTGCCATTGTGGGGGGGCAGCGGAATCGTACTCCGAACTCAGCATGGCTCCGGGGCTCTCAGGCCCGAGGAAAGTGTGCTGATGGCGGCCGGTGAACGAGACTGGTCTCCGCCGGAGAGTGCAGGCCACTGCCCACTGCCCCGCCAAAGGGCTGCTCCTGGCTCGCTGGGACAGATCCGCAGGGAACAGGACTCAGTCACCACACGGTGCCTGCCTACAGCAGAGTCAATACCTGGGACTGATTCTTTTTTTTTTTTCTCTCATTTGTTTTTTTGTTCTGGTGAAGGTGGTTTTTTTTTGTTTTTTGTTTTTTGTTTTTGTCTTCGTTTTTGTTTTTGTCTGTTTGTTCTTTCCTTCATTGTTCTATCTGGTTTTTATATGAGTGTAAACAGAGCCTCTAACCTCTTTGTGATTGTGGTTCTGATGTGTTCTTCCTTGTATCCCTTCCTTCTCTTTTTCCCTCCAGTCCTCTGCACCAGTTTCCAAATGTTAGTGGGATCCCTCTTGGTCCTCCAGCCTTACATCTAATTCCTTCCTCTTCTTCCAATTCTCTATTTCCTCCTTAACCCATTTTAAATTTAAACTCCTGAGGGCAAAATTGACATAATAAGGACTTGTATACTGCATAAAATTTTTCTGGTTTGTTTTAGATTTTGTTATATAACCACAAATCTACTTCATACAGTTAAAAGTGGCAAATAACTGGTTAGCTCAGCCTGTCGTTTTCTAGGCTGTGTTATCAAACCATTATAGCAAAAAGTGACCATTATAGCAAAAAGTGACATAATTGTTCTAAACAGCTTTTCTTCCTGGTATTCCGTGACTGACATTGACTAAGGGTCACAGAAAATACTGTGGCACAGTACCAAAGAACCAAGGACTGGGCCAAACAGGCAGCAACCTTTCATGTCCAAAAAATTGAAGAGGTAGGATCTTGCAGCAGGCTCAAAACCCAAAAATAAGTACACCTGAAGATACCACAGAGAAGTAGTCATCTCCTAAGGATTTTAAATACTAGCAATAAAGCAACCTGCCATAGGCAATTTACAAACATCACCCCAGGAATTAAACTAAAGAAAGAAAAGAAAATGAGAGGACACTTAAACAAGATGCAACCCCAAACATCCAGGTCACCAAAGGCAAACCCAGGGGGCATTGAGGTGGGACAATCTGAAAGCCACCCACCTGGCATCTCTGAAGTGGTAACAACAAAGCAACTGAATGAGGCTCTGGAAAAAATTAAATCAGAAATAATTTCTCAGATAACTACAGAGATAATGTCCATGCCTAAGGACACTAGAGCAGATACAGACAAAAAAAAAATAGACGAGCTTAAGAAAATTATGGAAGCCATGAATGCTCAGCATAGGAAAGAAATGGAATCCATAAGGCAGATTCAAGCAGATATCCAGGAGAATAAAAAGAACACGTATTTTATGCGAACAGTGGGAATAGTAGGGAATACGGGAATATGGGAATACGGGAATATGGGAATAGCAGAACTGGCGCTGTGAAACTGCTTTAGCTCTGGGGACGAGGTTATGCTTTCGGCGAGGGCTCTTCAGGGTGGGTTTCCTTGGAGGTGTGAAGACTTCTCTTGGTGGGGGTCGCTGGTGGGCTGATGCCTATCGCTCTCCTCCCCAGACAAGCGAGGACTCTTCTGCGGAGCCAGCGGAAGGCCTTGCTCCAGTTCACACAGGTTGTGGTTCATGTGTCAGACCGAGTGTCGTCGTTCTCTGAGTGCCCCGAGGAGACCGTGGAGGACTCCTTGGTGCTGGTGTTCAGCATCTGCTGAGAAAAGCAGGATGAGTTAGATAAATGTAAGGTCCCAGCAGTGCAGCCAGTGTTCACTCATTTGTGGAACGCGGATCCTTTATTAGAAATAGCCCAACTGTAAATGCCCAGTTTCAAAATCAACATTGAGCTGGGTGTGGTGGTGCACACCTGTAATCCCAGCACTCCGTAGGCTGAGGAAGGAGGTCACAAATTCAAAGACAGCCTGCACTACATAGTGAGGTCCCTGTCTCCAAAAACCAAACCAAACCAACACCAAAGCACAGAGACCCTCAAAAAATTGTCTTTTTTTAGGGGGGCATAATGGTTAGCCCTTGTCTTCCTACCCTCCCTCTCCCTCTCAGGGCTCTGTGGTGGGCTGTGCATCTCCTCCCTGACCCCTCTCTTCTTGTCCTCCTCCCCTGCACATCCTGTCAGCACCCGGGGTCCAGCCCTGTGTCACAGAAGGTAGTGACGCCCCATGCTGTCCGACCTAGCAGCTCCACCGGGCCTGTCCCCTCCTCTCCGGGGAGGCCCGCTGTGCTCACCTCCGCAGGCTCATCTTCCTGGAGCGTTGCCGGCATCCCCGGGACGTGGGTGACTTCTGTGTCTTCCCGCGGTTTACACACGGGCAGGTCCTCCCGTGCGTGGTGTTCTTCCCGAGGGCCCTGAGCTGGATGAGGAGGGCAGCTGCCGCCCAGCTGGAAATCTTCCGCAGCTGTTTCCCGGAAGAGGAGGGCATCGGCTTTGTCGCAGTGCGGCCTCTGTGTGTCAGGTTCCTGATCTTCCTCGCTGTTCTGCATTTCTTCCTTCTCGTGGTTTTCACTGTGCTGTTTTCCATCGTCCCCATTAGAATCAGGCAGCGTGGTGGCGTCGGGTCTTTCCTTCACCTGAATTTCCTCAGGAAGCTCCGCATACTCTTCTTCATTACTCTGGGATTCTCTGTTCTCCTTTTCCGAGTGCTTTTTTTCTTGTTCTGTTGATGCAGTTTGCATGCCCTCAAATTGGCTTTCACAGTTTTCACTTTGTTTGTAAGCTTCCTGACACTCATCGTCGCTGCTCTCGCTTTCTTCCGTTTTCTCCTCCTTGTTACCATCCTCGGTTCCATGTTTCTCCCTGGGTTCAGGAATGACAAGCTGAATTTCAGGCCAGCCATCCAAGGGGTCGATCTGTCGCCCTCTGCAGGTTGAATTCTTGTTTATCTGCTGGTCCTTGGCAGTGACCATCTGATCAGCTCCTGCGCCTTCGTTGTCTGAGTCTGTATCCTCATCCTCTTCCAGGTCAGTGCTTGGTGTACTCACCCGGGTTGGGTGGTCCTCAGGGTCACATTTGTTGTCCATGCGTCTTCCTAGAGTTTGTGTGTCCTCTGGTTCTTCGACCGGAGGGAGGTTGTTGACTGAAGAACCTACAACACATCCTTCACCGAAGGTTGTGGTGTCACGTTGACAGATGTACCCTTTGAGGGGGGTCTTGGTCTCCTTGTGGACAGTGTGGGAGGTGGGGAGATCACCGCCCGCGAGGGTCTCCATCAAACAGACTTTGAAATGGGACTGCTCTGAGTCCGAGCAGTCGCTGCTGGGGTTTGGGGTTGCCATGAAATTATCGGGTTGTGTCTTCAGTCTCCGTCAAGTCCTGAGGTTTCAGAAGAAAGTGAAGAAAAGATGTTGGGGAGAAGAATAGAGTTGTGTACTTAAGTAATAATAGAGTATGTTTCCTTTTTCTATATTGAACTATCCCATTCAGATAAAAGTGCATCTTACAAACCCCTCTCCTAGAAAGGGCAGAAGAGGCAGCTGTCTCTTTGTATCATTGTACAATAATCCTCTCTAACAAACATGACTGGATTCCTCACGTCCTTTATCTTACGACAGTTGAAAGAGCTTGCATCATAAGAGAAAATGATACCTGCATGAGATTTGAAAAACATAGGAAAGTATAAAGATGAAAACAGTTATGCCTATGATCTTACCATCCAGCTATAAGGATAACCCTCACTAAATGAAATTGGTGGATTTTTAGATAATCTTTGCTTTTACTTTAATATACACATACATGTGTACATATATTTTAAGTATTCATATGCACATGGATGTCACATGAAGAGAAACTGAGATAATTAAATTTTATGGCATAGCCTATGGTAAACATACAGGGCTATTCAGTAATTATTAGCTACTTTTTTATTAACTCTTAATTGATCACATATTAATGACCATTAGGTTAGTTGATTAATGACCATTAGAGTATTAAGACCATTAACAGTGGTCCTGTGAATGAGCATTAGGTATAAATTTGCAATAAACCCATTTGCTCATCCATAGATTTAAGGGTATGTCTTTCATTCTTTTTTTATGCATGGGATCTAGGGACATAAATCCAGAAATATAGTGGAATCTTATTGTAGTCTACACCAAATTACTTTCCACAAAGCTTATATCCACCTACAAGGCCAACATCCCACCAACTAATGTCCTTTTTCCATAATCCTCTAGCTATTAAATAGACCAGAAGCGTATGCGGTCAGACACATATGCACACATGCGCGCACACACACACACATACACACCCACACACACACCTTCCCAGTCAGTAGTACCCTGCCCTGGTGGCTGCTAACCTGAACGATGAGCTCTCAATCTTGAATCCTACAAGGAGATGTGAGAAATCCTTCAGAGTTTGAGTCTCTGTGGCCAAGAGAACCCATAAGTGTGTATTCTATGACTTGATTACCATGGCAACATCAGAACCAAGTTATCAGAACCTCTTTTTCCAAGAAAGGAAAGAGGGGCAGAAGACCACAGGATCCATGCCCTTGCTTCCAAAGTATTCTGTGCACACACCATTCAGGCTAAAGAAGAACACTGCCCGTTAGCAGAAGCATGAATGACATGCAGGTCACTTCCCTCTTTTTTGTGGCATCTGAGATGATCTATGTCCTGAGGGAATTCACAGCCTCTTTGAGGAGATAACATCAGCTGACCAGAAGAGGCCAGGGTGTAAGTGCAGCGGAGCAGCTTACAAATAATATCGTGAGAGGACGGAGAAGGGCAGCTCATGCAGGCAGCTGGGAGTGCGTAGGAGACCAGGAGCACCCTGGGGCTATGCCTTGGGTAGGAAGTTATGGAGGAAGTGGTTGGGGGCAGGCGTGGTGGCACAGGCCGATAATCTCAGGTCTTGAGGGTCAGAGGAAGGAGGATTGTAAGCTCAGGCCTACTAGACCATGCAGTAAGACATGGTCTCCAACAAATCCAAAGAACACACAGACGAAAGGTTGTTGGCGTGCGGGGAATCTGTTTGTGTGTCCCTTAATTTCAGTCCCTGTCTGTCATTGTATTTCTATATGTGGGACCTATGGACATAAGTTCAGACATAGTAGTTGAGGTGTAGAGAACCCCTGGGTTCAATCCCCAGGGATGAAAAAAAAAATTCACAAGAAAAAAGAAAAGGGAAGCAGATAAAAAACAAATAAAACAAGACAACTCCAAAAAGAAAGGCAATAATTATCAGAATGCCAATAGTAAACCCATATCCATCAATAATTACTTTAAAAGGAAATGGATAAAACATCCTAATCAAAATATGTATAATGTCTTAAAGGATTAAAAAAGTACAAACTCCAACTATGTGCCTTCTACAAGAAACTTGTGGGGGACCACCTGGATGGCTGTCCTTGAGAGAAGAGCAACTATCTCCATCTTGGCTGAATCTAGCCCTAATTCCACCTATTGATATGTACAGAGCTGGCTAGGACTCTTCCTTATCTCTTTAATTGGCTTTAGGCAATGCAAGTAGGTCCAGCCGAGGTCCTGATGTGTAGTCTCTGAAGCAAAGTGACAGGCCTGTGTTTCCCCGCCCTTTTGCTCCCAATACATGGTTGAGCCTGGCGGGATGGAGAGCCTTGCTCCACGCTGTCGGCTGGGATCAAGCCTCGAGAAAGAGGCTATGACTTCCCAGGGCAGAAAAGATTATACATCAGAGCTGAAGCACCGACCCCAAAACATTAGATACTATCTTGAATTGTGTTATGCAGATTACTCCTTTTGCATATACTTCCTTCTGCATTTGCAAAGGTGATTTTCAGGCCTAGCCCAGCTCACCAGACTCACCTACTTCCCGCCACTCTCACAGTCACTCATCCCCGAGCCACTCCCCTCCTTCAGAATTAATAAAACCCGGTTGGGCCCTGGGTCGTGGCCTTTGTTCCAGTAGCCACCATCTTGGCTGGACTTAGGACCCCTTGGCTCCCCACAACTATAAATATGTCTTAGTGTCTTTATTCTCACCGTGGGTTGCACTGGAAGTGGTAGATTGGAATTAACTCTCTAGAATTCCAATAACTTCCTTTTGGGTTTACAAATCTAACTTCCTGGTCCGTGACGAGGACCAGGAAGGGCTCTCTATAAAACTTATTTTAGATTTCAGGATACACAGCTTAAAAGTGAAGAAGAAGAGACAGATGTTACAAACAAAAGTCAGTCAAAAGTGAGTTATGATTATACCAGATAAAGTATATTTGAAGTCAAAAACTTGCATAAGACACATTAAAGATCTTTAAATAATGATTGTCTTGGTTACTCTTCTCATTGTTAAGACAAAAATATCTGACACCCAAAGTTAAAGGCGGAAAGCTTTATTGTAGCTCACAGTTTGTAGAGGTTTCAGTCCATAATCAGCTGGCTCCAAGTCAGTGTGGCATGGCAGAGATGCATCACAAAGGAGATACAGTTCATGGCAGGCAGAAGGCAGCAAACACAGCAAGCAGCAAGTGGCAGCAGCAGCAGCAGCAGTAAGGCACAACAGCAGCCCCCTTTCTGTCCCTCATATTCTACACAGGCTACCCACCCTTAGGGCAGGCAGCACTCACACCCGGGGGGGGGGCACCCTTAATCCTAGCACCGCACACATAAACCCAGCATTGCACCATGAATCAATCCCAGTATCATGTTCTTAATCCCAGCACCACACACTCTAGATCCAGCCACCTCTGAAAAGCTGCACCTATTACTGCATGAACCTTTTGGGGGACATCTAGACACAAGTCATAACAATGATAAAAAATCAAATAAACAGGGAAATACAAATATATATGTACCCAATACCAAAGTATGAGGTGTGATCATAAAATATATTGACTGTTTAAATTTCAAAACTTGTAACAGTAAAAGACACTTTACTATTAATCTCCCACAAAATACTCCCCCTCATTTCAAACACACTTACCCTATATTTTTTATATTTTGTACTTTACTTCTATATTGTTTCTCACATAAGTGAAACTGTGCAATATTTAAGCTTGTGTGTGTGAGTTACTTCACTTAACATTACGGTCTCAAGATGCAGCCACTTTCCTACAAAGGACTCAAGTTTACCCTTCACTTATTTCATAATTCATGGCATGTGTTTTGACTGCAATAATTTTTTTAAAAAATATAAGTATTCTTCATATTGTTGATCACTCATATACTTAAATACACAGAGCAATCAATTACAAAACTGAGGCAGAAATAAACAGCAATATAATAATAACGGGAAACTTCAATGTCACATTTTCTATAACAGACAGATCAAACACACAGAAAACCAATAAAGAGAAAAGAGCCAGAATGGTGGATTAGAAGCTGACAGTATTTTCCAGCTTCAACCTGACGTTAAGAGTTGGGAAATTCAGAGAAAGCTATGCATGCAGTTGGATGAAGGACAACAGAAGGCACTGAATTTCAATACTAGACTGAGAGATTTGTAAGGAACCAGAGACTCAGGTTATTGTACCAGAGGGTTGGAAAGAGCCCATGGGTAATGGGGTAGGAGAAACACAGAGGGAAAGAGAAGGCATGGAGGACAGAAGTGGCATGAAACAGATCCAGCACAGCAAGGCTGTGTGAACACATTTGATCTGGCAGCCACACAGCATGCTGGTGCTAGAGAAGGGTTGGGCATTTCTCAGTGTAGAAGTCTTGTTTAGGGCAGGGAGCCATCCTGGGGAGGCCCACTCAGCAAGCACAAATCCCTGCATTTTCCTTTCCCCAGGAAATTGCTACAAAGGATGTCAGGCTGTGTCCGTCTATCACCAAGGGTGGTCGAACATGTACATACTGGGAGACTCTAGTTGAAATTTGGGGAGAGTAGAGTTCCGCAGTCTGTGAGACCAGAGACTCCTGACTCAGGGCTGTGCAGGAGGACTGGGTAGTGGGTGGCGCACGGTGCAGGGCCTGGGTACCCCTCATCCAGGGCACAGGGCAGTACCCCCTCTGAGTGGGTATCTCAAGGGCACAGAGGCCTGGAGCTCAGCACAGCATGGCCTTGACAGAGTGCATGGAACTCATCTGTCTAGTGCAGACTCCAGCCAAGGAACTTCCCCTCCATGAAACCTTGTACTGCACAATAGGGAGCTGAGAGTCACTGCCATTGGGTTCCAATCCCAGACCTGTAGCTCGCAGCTGCCAGCAAACAGCGCACAAGGAGGAAGGTGTAAAGCACCCCAGCTATGCTCTCCCTGAGGGCACACAGCCTAAGAGGACAGGGCAAGTGGTGCAGATGGGCACAGGTAGAGTTCCCATTCTCCTCCATATGTTTGGCCTCTCCAGTGAAGACAGTCCTTCCGTTCTTTATTAAAATTCTGTTATCTGATTATTTCCTCTGTATGTATGTATATATACAAGTATAGATATATATTTTTTCTCTTTTAACAATTTTTATTATTCTTTTGCTACTCCTAGTAAGTCAAATTCTTTTATTCACTCTCTTTCTTGTTGCTTTCTATTTTATTTCTTTATTCTTTTCCATTTTGTTTTTGGTGTTGCGCGTGCACGCGTGTGTGTATATGTGCGTGTGGTACTGGGGTTCAAAGATAAGGGTGCTCTAACACTGGGCTACATATCCCCACTTGGTGGGGGGGCTTTAATTTCTACTTTTCTTGTTACTTTCTCTCTTTTGCTTTTTTGGATATTATAACTTGTTTTTTTGCTTCCCTCATCCTATTTTCCTTACTTTTAACTGTATTTTTATAATCTTATAAAACTGTTTAGTCCATATAATTGCTGCCCCTACTCTTCCTGTTGTTCTTATTAGGGTTGTGGATGCCATCGTTGTAACTTGTTTTCAAGCCCACTGGCCTATTGGGATCACTGGTATTTGCGGTTGGTACTGTTACTCACTACACCTTCCTATATGGCACTGGGGATTCCGGACGACACTTCGAGTACTTTGGGTAGACACTGTGCCACTGAACTTCACTCCGAGTACAGACAAGAGGCAGCAGGCCTCAGCCCATGCACAGCTCTGTCCCACTCAACCTTCCGTCAAACTAGGGGAGATAAAACCCCCAGCCAATAACCAGGCCTCAAGTAGACCCAGTGAGGGGAGCCCCAAAGACCTGCTCCTGGACATCCACAGAGACAACAAGACCATAAATAAAAAAAAAAAAAAAAAAAAAAAAACAAGAACCATGGATGCCACACCCACAAGGGCCTCAGCAAAGTCCACTTCCACGCTCTCTCAGAACATGTGTTCTTGACAAGACTAGAGGGACAATCACAGGAGGTGCGCCCCATATACTCTGCTGTCCACAACACAATTGCTTGAGATACTAGAAGGGCCCCACTCTTATGAGACCCTCAGTATCTGACAAAGTGTGCACGGTGTCAAAATATACTTATCACCACCAAAGACGTAACAGAGAAACTGAATTACGAAACCCACTCGAAAATACATTCAGCATTCCACAACAATCCAGTATGTCAGTATGCATCACCAAGAGGTAACTGTTCCAAAAGATCCTCATGTAAAAGTGGAAGATATATCCAACCTAACAGATACACAAATCTCAACACAGAAAATAAGAAACGTGAAAAAATAAGGCAACATGACTCCTCCACAAGTTGATACTTCTACTTCCACTGTAACAAATTCCAAGGATAATCAAAGAGGAAGAAATACCAAATAATTCAAAACAATGATCATAACAATTATCAATACATTCAAAGAGGAGACAAATAAAAAACAACGAAATAAGGAAGAAAATGCAGGACATGAAAATGCATTTTAATAAAAAGAGAGATTCTGAAAAAAATCAGAAAGCTTGGAAATGAAAAGCTCAATAAATCAATTAAAATCTCAGTGAAAATCTTCACCAATAATCTAGATCAAGCAGAAGACAGAACTGCAATAAAGAAAAAAATAATACAAGCTATGAATTAAACATGTAAAACCTCTGAGAAATGACAGAAAGACCAAAATTTGGGAATAGATGAAGATTCTGAGATACAAACTAAAGGCATGAAAATCAGTAAAATAATAGCAGAAAATTTCCCAAATCCTGAGAAAGATATGGATATCAAGGTAGAGGAGGAATTTAGAACTCTGAACAGACATGAAAAGTAAAGAAGTTTCCCATATCATATTATAGTCGAACTGTCAAGAAAAAAAGAAAGAACTTTGAAAGCTTTAAAACAACAACAGATTTTTCAGCAGAAACTTGAAGGCTAGGAGAGTATTTAATAATACATTTCAGGACTGAAAGAAAATACCTGACAATTTATATTACTACATCCAACAAAGTTATCCTATAGAATTGAAAGAGATACAAAGATCCTCTAAGATAAGCATAAACTAAAGGAATTCAGGACCACTAAACCAGCAGTACAAAAGAAATTTAAAGGAACTCTACATACACATAAGAGAAAGAATATGCAAGTAAATGACTATTTTCAGAACATCAGAAAAACAATGAAATGACAGGAATTAATACATAGCTTTTAAGAATAATCCTGTTCGTAAATGGTCTTGCTTCTCCAATTAAAAGACACAGACTAGCAAACTGGATTACAATCCAGGACCCAACTGTATGTTTCCTGGAAGGAACACACCTCACCAGCAAAGACATAAGCAGAATGAAAGTGAAAAAGATAAAAAGTAATACCCCATGTAGATGGAACGTGAAAGAAAACAGGAGTAGCTATACTCATGTATGACAACACAGAATTCAAGTACAAATCAGTATACGGAGACAATATGGGTCACTACATATTTGTAAAGGAAACAATACACCAAGAAGATAGAATGATTATAAATATATAGACACCAAATACTGGCACATACAATTTCATAAAACAAACGCTACTTAACATCAAGGGACAAGTAGACCTCAATACAACTACAGTAAATGATTCTCACAAAAAGTAGCGTATCCAGGCAAAATAATCAACAAAAAACCTTACACTTAAACTATACTATGGGTCAAATGTACCTAACTGACATCTATAGAACATTCCATCCAACAGCTATAGAACACACACATTCTTTTCAGCAGCTCATGAAACTGTCTCCAAAATAGACCACATTTTAGGTCATAAAACAAATTTTAGTAAATACAAGAATTTTTTTGAAATAATCTCATGCATCTTATCAGATCATAATATAATGTAGCTAGAAATCAAAATCAAAAGAAATCACAGAAACAATACAAACACATGGAAATTGAATAATACAGTTTTATAGGTTCAGCAGATCACTGAAGAAACCTGGGAAAAATTCAAAATTTCTTAGAATCAAATGAAAGTGGAAAGAACATATCAGAATCTGTGAAATACAATAAAAGCAGTTCAGAGAGGGAAGTGTATAACTACAAGTGCCTACATAAAAAACAAGAGATGTCACAAATAAATAACCTATTAATTCATCCTAAGGTCTTATAAAAAAAAAAAACTAAATCTAAAACCAAACAAAAAATAATATAAATCAGAACTGAAAATAATAAAATAGGGAGTAAAGGAACAATAAAAAATGGTTTCCTTGAGAAGAAAACAAGACTGATAAGCCCTTAATCAATTTAACCATAAAAAGAGATGGAAGATCTAAAAAATTAGAGCAGAAAAGGGCCAACAAAATAGATACCACTGAAACCATCAGGTGATCATAATAGAATATTTTGAAAACTTAGATCTCAATACATTTAAAAATGTGTAAAGAACAGAAAAATCCCTAGATACAACCTACAAAAATTGAAGTAAGGGAAAACAAAAACCTAAACAGGTCAATAATGAACAATGAGACTGAAGCAGGCATAAAAAGTCCCAAAACACAGCAAAGTCCAGGACTGGATGAATTTACTGCTGAATTTTGCCAGATTTTTAAAGAAGACCTAACACTAATCTTATCAAACAATTCCATGAAATTGAAACACAGGGAATGCTTCTAAATTCATTCCATGAAGCCAATATCACCTCAATAACAAAATGGACAAAGAGTCAAAGAAAAAGAAAAAAAAGAAAGAAGAAGGAAGTAAAACTACAGACCACTATTGTGATGAACATCAATGCAAAAATTCTCAATAAAATTCTGGCAAACAATTCAACAACACATTAAAAAGATCATACACCACAACTGGATTGGATTTACCCCAGGATACAAGGATAGTTTGATTTATGCAAATCAATATGCATAATACACAACATAAACAGGATCAAGGATAAAATTCACATGATCATATTAATAAATACCAAAAAAAGCCTTTACTAAAAGTTAATATCATTTTATTATAAGAACTCTAAAGAAATAAGGTAGAGAAAGATTTTACTTCTATATAATGAAGACTGTATATGGCAAACCCACAGCCAACATCATAATGAACAGGCAAAATATGAAAGCATTTCCTCAAAAATCAGGAATGAGAAAATCACCATTCCTGTACAATATAGTACTCAAAAAGTTACCAAGAGAAATTATCCAAGAGAAGGGAATAAAAGGATGCAAATAGGAAAAGAAGTCAAATTATCCCCATTTGCAAATGATATGATCCTTTACTTTAAAAACCCTAAAATTTCCACCAGATGCCTTTTAGATTTGATTTAAGAAATTCAAGACGGCTCAGCGGCTTAAGCGCCTGCCTTGCAAGCGCGAAGGCCCGAGTTCGACTCCCGGATCCCACATACGAAAAAGGGGCCGGTGATATCGCTCAGCGGCACGGGTGCCTGTTGGCGCGCGAGGTCCTGAGGTCGTCCCCCCGGTACCCACAAAAAAAAAAAAAAAAAAAAAAAAAAAAAGAAATTCAGAAAAATGTCCTAATACAAAATTGATATACGTAAATCAACAGCATTTCTATAAATCAATAACCAACCCACTGAGAAAGAAATCAGGTAAGCAACTGCATTCACAATAACTGTAAACGTGTAGGAATGAGCCTAACCAGGGAGATGAAAGACCTCAACAATGAAAATTACAAAACACTGAAGAAATAAATTGAGAAAGACGTAGAAGACAGAATTACTTCCCATGTTCATGTATAAGCAGAATTACTGTTGTTAATATAGCCAAATTATTAAAAGGGGCTACAGATTCAAAAATGCAATCCCTATAAAAACACCAATAACTTCCTTTACAGAACTAGAAAAAAACAATCCTAAAGCTGATAGAGAAGCAAAAATGATCCAGAATAGCCAAAATAATCCTGAGTAAAAAGACCAGTTCTAGAATACCACAATAGCCAGTCTCAAAACACCCGACAACATTAGAGTAAGAAAAAGAGCACAGTGCTGGCTTAAAAATACACAT
The DNA here is from genome assembly GCA_028451465.1 of Erethizon dorsatum. Taxonomy (NCBI): domain Eukaryota; kingdom Metazoa; phylum Chordata; class Mammalia; order Rodentia; family Erethizontidae; genus Erethizon; species Erethizon dorsatum. The sequence continues at coordinate 33,309,803 of CM051837.1, forward strand.
GTAGAAAAATGGAATAGAAGAGAGTATCAGTCCCCATTTTTGGCACTAGGGACTGGTTTCATGGAAGATAATTTTCCATGGACCGGGGACCAGGACTTATTTTTAGTTTCCTTTTTTTATTAGTATATATTTGAAATGCATAATAATTGCATTCTCCAGCCAATGTTAACATCACTGCCTCGGCTTCACTTCAGATCATCAGTGGTTATGTTTTCATAAAAAGTGCATAACCTAGAACCCTCGCCTGCTCCGTTTACAGTAGGGTTCACATTGCTACTAGAAACTACTAACGCCACTGCTGATCTGACGGGAGGCCGGGCTCGGGCCAGAAGGCCCTGCACCAGGGACTGGCAGCCGCTGTGAAGAGAGACGAAGCTCCACTCCCTCACCTGCTGCTCTTAACAGGCCACGGACCTGTATGGCTGTGTGACCCTGGGGTTGGGCATCCCTGGAATAGAGGACACAGAAACACATTTATGCAGCTACAGCTATCTGATCCTTTCTTTATTTTTGTTAGTACGCATTTGCCATACATAATGATCACATTCATCATAGGGAATTTGTACCTGTACATAATATATCTTAATTCTTTTTTTCCATTCCCCTCCCCTTCCTTCAACCTTTCTTCCTCTCTCCATTTACAAAAGCTGTTTCCATTGTTTTCCTTCCATTCCCTCTTTTTAATCCATTTTCCCTTCTTTCCACCCCCCCATTCCCCGACCCATTTGAACAAGTTCTTCCTACTTCCTAATTATCTATCCCCCGTTTTGCTCCTTATTTACCCCTTGGGTTTCTAAATACATAACACAGTACTAGAGAGATAAAATAGAAACACATTTAACAACAAAAGTAATATAGTTAATTTCTCAGAGTAGAAGCTAATTCTTAGCCACACAGAAAGGGCTTTATTATATCCAGAATATTTGATGACAAAAGACAGCAAGTGCAGATAACAAACTTCTTAAGTATTTCTACAGAGAAAACAAGCAAACCATATACACATGAACAGAAATGAGAATGGCCTTCAATTTCCAAAGAGATGTTAAAAGACCATGAAGGAGACTTTAAAATTTCAAGGTATAGATATTTTAAATTAAAATTAACAAAAATTTAAAAAGAATTAATTTCATTTTCTATCACATAGCTCTCATATAATTTGCTTCTCATTACTCTTTCTCAGTAAGTTATAGAAACATGTTTTCTGCCAAAATAGTGAGCAAAGCATGAAAGAGGAATGCACATATTCCAGTCGAGACAAGATGAAATATTCTCAAGTCACAGCTACGCATCAGGTCTAATACACAGTGGTAAAAAAGATAAGTTTTCCAGAATGTCTCCAAAGTGGAAAAGAGGAACTTCTGAAAGGCGTAAAAAAGTAGAAGCAATTACAGAATTTGTATATGTGCTGCCGAAATGAGCACAAATTAAAGAATCTGGACCTACCAAATATGATGCAATTATTAAATTCGGGAAGAACCAAATGTTATATAACCACGGCAATTTAATACTAGTTCATTATTTGGTACATTAGAGAATAGAACACAGTGCCCGTGTGCTGTAAAATTACAGAGGAAGGGTGCAGGAGGCAGGTTGTAAATGTGATTGGCTATTAGGTTGTTAATATAGAAAATTCTAAACTTGATTACTAAAGAAATTTTATGGTTATATTCTTGAGAGATACAGAGTGCAACAATGAACAAATTATTCCCATAGCTATAAACCTGGATGATTTTTAGACAAAATCTTGTACCTAATCAGGCAGATGTGATAAAAGCTCAAGAAGACGTCAAACTAACCACTGGGGACAGCTGTCAGGATGGTAATCGCCATTATTACAGGCAACAGATGGGAGGAGGAGAGATTCAGAAACAAGCAAACCATGGTCTTCTGAAGTACTGGTAATATTTGATTTCTTGATCTCTGTGGTACTTACACGTACATACTGACTTGGTAAAAACTGTTCTGTACACTTTTATGATATAATTTTCCCTCTTCCTTATATATTTCTATAAAACTTTAAAAATAAATGGATTCAAAGTTATATGATGGGGGAGCAAGTTTTTAAAAACTCGAAAAGGATTCAAGGAGTGTAGATTACGCAGGTGATTGGTTTATCAATTGTTTCAGTGGTCTTGTAACACAATTTGTAGTTAAAAATGTGTAAATATTTGTATTTATAAATGTAAATGAATTATTTGTCCAAAAAAAGTTCAATTGTAAAAGTATTGCACTGCAGTTATGTTACCACATGTACACCTTTAAGAATTTTTAAAAAGTTCTAAAGTGATATATAAAATAAGAGCAGTACAGAAAAATAATATATATTGCATATGGATATACACATTTGAAAAAGTGCATAAAGAAGTAGCAAGAAATAGCAAGCATAAATTAATGATTTTTGCAACTTCTTGAACTTTGAGAAAGACTGCAAGGAGTTGTCATCTTTGCTCTAGTGTTTGATTTGCTTAAAACCCGAGAGCGTTTTTGTGAGCGTTAGGACTGGCTGGTACATGAGTGTACTGATGTTTGCCTTGTGCTTCTCATGTTTGAAATGTACGTACTTCTATAAAACATTTAAAAAATTCTAATAGCTTTATTATAAAATAATAATGAATACCACATACAGAAAAAGCCAGTAGCTATAAACTGTTCACTTACATTAGTACTTATAAAATATAAGGTTAAAATAGCAATATAAAGAAAGATAAAAAAAAAAAGCATACCATCGCAATACCTGCATTGTATTTTTTATCACATATTCTGCCCGGAAATGTTGCTCCCATATAGTGAGGGTGTTTCCTGTAACTACATCATTATGTTATTGACCTTTTATTAGTAAAGTTATTCAGAACATTTTATAAACATATATTAAATCTCCTTTTCCTAAAACTTGGAAAATGACTTTGTAAACATATAAAGTTCCAATCTGATAATATCTAATAAGTTGTATAAAATACTCATAATTGATTTCAATGTCAAACTTTCTTTCCTCACCTTCTAATTTTGATGTAATTTTATTATCTCAAATTCAATTTAGTTCCCTTCATGGTCCATTAACTGTTTTGGTCAAATGAAAGTGATTTTTAATTTGTGGAAAAATAATCCTACTGCTCCTAAAATGTTTACTTAAAATAAGGTTATTATCAGAAAAATATTTCTTAGTCAAAAAGTAGACATGAAAAACATTAATGCAATGTTAACTGAATACTGTAAATTTGTACATTAATAAGTTAAGAATTACATGTATGCTGTAGTAAACAACCTAAAAATTCATAAAATACAATTTTACATTAATTACAGTTTAAAATATACTAATATAAGATAAATTGCTATTGTTTTTAATGATATTTCAAATTGCACTATCATCTCCATGGCATCTCTGGATAGATCGATAGATAGATATAGATAGATAGATAGATGATAGATTTTCAAAGGATCCTACAGAAAATTGAAGAACACAAAAAATGAAGGGAACTAAATTGTACCAATTCAATGGAATTGCTTATGGATATCTCTCTATTAATGAGGAACATCATGCTTACATAAGTAAGTATGCTATGTCTTGGGGCCGTCGGATAAGAGAGTCCCTTTTCCATGCCAAAAGTCTTTGTAATGTATCATCAGCATCTCCGTCGGTTGAAATTTTGTTTTTATGTGACCACAATTCCAAGGAGGACAGTATAACGGTCAATTTAAGCTGGGTAAACATCTAAAAATAAGATTTATATTTTTCAAGTAACATCAACCATCACATTAAAATAGTACATAAAATGAAGAAAAACTTTGAGTATTAAACTAACAAAAGATCTTACAGGCATTCATTTGCTATAATAAAATATACATATTATTTCCAATGATTTTTCATAAAACTAGAAAGACAAAAAAGTAAAAACTTACAGTATTGACGAGCCCGATAATCTGGACAATTTTCTGTGTTAAAGCCATTGTTTCAGGTCCCATGTAATCATACTGGAAAACAAATTCCAATTTTTAAAAAATACAAACAATAGCAATTTTTTTAGATGATGCAGATATCTTGGTAATACCAGTAGGAAAAGCATAGGATTTGTCAAACAATATAAAAAATACTAACATAAAGATGATAGCTTTCATAATAAATAAAAAAGAAAACAACATACATGAGAATTTAAGACAGATTTCTTGCTATACACTTTGAAGATATTCTCAAGCAGAAAAAGTTGAAATGCTCAAGAGGTACTAAAATAATCCTACAGGTTTCTCTCCATTAAAAAAGAACTTTGTTTAGCTAGAAATTTTCAATGAAATGGGGAATCAAAGTGTCTCTCATTGCATGCTTGGTAAATAAAGGTGAACAAATAAATAGAAAAATTAATTGAAATTCAAGAATATATCTATAGGAGAAAAGATAGAAATTTCCATAATGGATAGTGAGAATTGTTTGAAAGAAATGGTTTGATAAAGAATAAAATGAGATAATGTATAAAAAGAGGAAGGAAATGTCCTCTGAGTTTGGCAAACTCTTGAGAAGATGTGGACTCCTATTTGGTGATCTAATGAATCCTCTCTTCCTTGGAGTCTCAAATGGAAAATTTTTAATACTCCTGTTAAAACTGTCAATTTTACAGGTTGAAAACAAGGATTCCTACTTAACTTCAAGAATGTTTATGGCCGATAGCTCACAATTACAATAATTAATGAAATGGATGTACAGTTACTGATTACTGCTGATAAAAGCAGTAATGTAAAATTAATCATATATTTTAATTGATTGAGTTTACAATTAAATATATTTTAGGTAAAATGGTTTCTGCATAGTACAAAAGATATTGTTCCTGATAGGGGATAGATCTATGAAACATATTCCCAGTGAATATAAAAATAAGAAAATTATTAATTGATGACAATCTGTGAATACTCAAAATTTTATCAAATAGTAGAAATACACTTTTATACATTAAATGTCATGACACTGCAGATGGAATTGTTAGCTCCAAAAGTATATTTCCTAAGATAAATTTGTCAATATATGAAGGAAACGTAATGATAATTAATCAGTAGGGACTGATATCTATCATCAAAACATGATAAGCAATACTGACCCAATTAAAAGAAAATTTAAGAAATTGCAATAATCATTGAACAGGTTAACACAACTTTCTTAGTAACTGACAGAGCCTGAGGACAAGTTTAGTAAACACAGAACCCTGAAGAGCACGATTAAAATATTTGTTTGATCTCATTAAAATGTATACAGCTCTGCAGAAGGAAGTATATAATAAATATAAAACTAAAAAATACAATAAATCCTTTCAAGTGCTTATAGAATATTTACAAAATTGATCATATGTTGGTCATAAGAGGAAATCACAATACATTTTCAAAGAATTTACATAACTGAGGTTATGCAGTATAATGAAAATCTTCAATCGGGGCAATACAATTCAAAATTAAACAAGGGTCAAACACACATAATGAATTTGAAAAAGATTTTTCACATAAAAAGCAAATGTTTAGCACATGGTGATAGAAATGGGTCTAGTTTTAGTCTTTGGCATGTGGAAAGCTAGTTTTTCCAGCACCATTTATTAAAGAGCCTATCTTTCTTCCAGTGAACATGTTTGGCCTCTTTGTCAAAGAAAAAGCGGCTGAGTGTGTTTGTAGTTGTGTCTGCATCTTCTAATCTGTTCCACTGATCTTCAGGTCTGTTTTTATGCCAGTACCATGCTGATTTTATCACAGTAGCTTTGTAGTATAATTTCAAGTCAGGAATTGTGATGCCCCCTGACTTAACCTTTGTTGCCCAGAATTGCTTTTGCCATTCTAGGTCTCTTCTGTTTCCAAATGAATTTTAGGTGTGTTTTCTTTAGTTCTGTGAGCTATGCTAATAGTATTTAAATCCGTATAACAATTCAAAAACCAAATCCAAAAATGGGCATCTGAGATGAATACACAATTCTCAGATAAAGGAATATAGATGGCAAATAAATATATGAAAAATGTTCAACATCATTGGTCATTCAAGAAATGCAAATTAAAACAACACTGAGATTCCATCTTACTCCAGAAAGAATGGCTGTCATCAAGAAATCACCCAATAACAAATGCTGGTGGGGCTGTGGGGGAAAATGAACCCTCTCCACTCTTGGTGGGAATGTAGACTGGTGTGACCACTGTGGAAATCAGTGTGGAGATTCCTCAAAAAAACTAGGATTAGAGGTCCCATTCAACCCAGCTATTCCCCTTTTGGGTACCTTCCCAGATGAATTAAAAACATCATACCACAGTGATATATGTGCACTCATGTTTATGACAGCACAATTTGTAATACCTAAATCTAGGAAAGAACCCAAATGCCCATCAGTTGAAGAATGGATAAAAACAATGTGAATTTTTTTTTATACAATGGAGTAGTACTTAGCCATAAGAAGGATAAACTTGAGACTTTTATAGGTAAATGGATACAACTTGAGACTATACTCATAAGTGGAATAAATCAGACCCACACATGTAAGCATCATATTGTTTCACTAGTGTGAGAAGCTGAAAGAGTAAGTAAGATCCGAAATGTACAACAGATATTGTGAATTGGGAAGAAAGTGTTCAAAGGAAAAGAGAAACTGTGATGGCAAAAAGGGAAAGAAAGGAAAAGGAAAAAAAAAATATATATATACACAAGATAGTAAAGATAGTTATATTGCTAGTTTCTCTTAGTTCATTGAAAAGAAAGGTTTGTGCTAATATTGTTTGGACAATATTTCATGCCTATATCTTGTAATCGGAGTAACTACTTTGAAGATAACAATATGTAATGTATTAATTATTGTTACTCTTCTATTATCTTGTTTTGAAATTGTTTTATTTTTTCTCTTTAAAATAAAAAAAGCAAATGTTGATGGAAATAAGCCACAACAAACTTGCATTATACTACAACCCCACAACAGACAAACTTACACCTTGAATATATTAGAAAATGAGAAATGCACAAAACCAGTGGTTTGAATACAGTAATGAACTGGAAGAGGGAAAAAACAATTTAAGGAGCAGAAAGTAATAAAGTAGAAAATTAACTTTAAATAAACCTTAACTTTTACCTCACAGCATACATATTTAACAATTAAAAGTAGATCGAAAAACTGTCTGAAAAGGTAAAGGAAAATAAATTCTAAAATAAAACGTAGATGAAAATAGTCATGTCCTTGAATTAATAAAATACTGCATAAGTTAACAAGTAGTAAAAAATCATAAACTGGACTTAAACTAATTACAGTAAAGAATGTGCATCTATCTAACGACAGCATTGAGTGTGTGTAAAAGTGAGCCCCAGACTCGGAGGCCGTGCCCTCAATATAGCTGTCTGGCAAAGAAATAATATTCACCATATGCAATGAATTCCCACAAAGCTAGAGGAAAATATTAAATTAAGAGAGGAAAGCATATATTTACTCTGAAAGAGACTATCTAAATAGTCAGCAGCAGTATGAACATGTGAAAAAGTTCATTAACTATTAGGTAAATGCACATAAAAACCACAATATTTTATCACTACACAAGTCAGGTGGCTGAGAGCAAAAGACTATTAGCACTAATCATTTGTGACAACGTAGAACTACTGGACTTTTTGTTCATTCTGGATGGCAGAACAAATTGCCATAATCACTTTTGAAACTGCTTACCAATAGCATCTTAAGTTAGCGTAGACCCACAACATAATAATTCTACTCCTACAAAGATATCTAAAAGAATTGTCTACCTAAAGTCATATAGGAGAATGTTAGTTACAGTTTTATTCATAATAACTGCAAGTTGTTATTCACATTAAGGAATAAACCACTATTATAGGCAATAATATGAATTAATCATAGAGATGCTATACTGAGGAAAAGAATTTTAATATGTAGAGTAGATAATCTGAGCTTCCAATTCCAAGACATCTGTGAATTAGCAACATTAATTGATGGAGATGAAAGTTGAGGACATGTTGAATGGAAAGGGGCACGAGGGTGAGAATATTTAAAGCTGGTTCCTACCTGACCATCTTGGAGTACACATACATAAAAAGTCAAAGCGATGCGTCTTCGGCTTTACGTAAACTATACCTCTGTACAAAATGAAGGTGCTCCTCTGCGTTACTCCTGAAAGTCAGTTTCTACCTAACATGCCAATGCTCTCCCCAGAGCTCCAGACAACTACAGCGATATCCTTCCCATTGTTTCTACGACTCTATTCTCAGTGCTCTGTAAGCTCTGGTTTCATGCTTCTGTCACTGATTTTTCTATCAAGGTCTTTATAGTTTACATAAAGATAACGTTCAATTAACAGAGATTAGGTTTTCAGCTTTAGACCTTCTGTGCCTGATACTCAGCTGATTTCTTTGCTCGCCAACATCCCCCAAAGTCCTGCTCCATTTACTTTCCTCCAATGCCGTGAGTTGCTGTATATGATTCTAACTGCTGTCTGGACCTACAGTCCAGACTCCCTCTACTTCCTATTCCATGTGCAGATTCTTCAGTATATCCCAGTTACACACGAGGTAAAATGTAAGCTTCTCCCTGACGCTGGAATGCGGTTGCCTTACTTGACACCAAGTCACACCATGCGCATCCTGCTTCACGTGAGCAGCTGTGTCACACTGCTCATCTCTTTGGAAACAGCAGGAGTCGTCTTTCAGACTCCTGCATCTGATCCCCACACTTGTATCTATGATAATCCCAGGTAGGTATCGAAAAACTCTTTTCTCTAAATTTTTTCATAATAATTCCTGTATCTTTCTATATTCTACCATTTTGAATATATTTCCTTTAAAGGACATAATGCATCACATTGGAATTCTCCTGTTAGATATTTGTCTTTTCCAGTAAAATACGATTCTTTAAAGCAGAATCCCCACTCACTACACTGCACTTGGTAATTAGTACACATCCTTGGTATTAATGTAAAAGGTGAATGTATACTGATGACCAGAAGACTGTACCAAAATATGTTTTAAGACGGTATTTTAAAACCCATCAAACTACTACTGAAGCGACATGTTAGTTATGGGGGAACTTAAAAAATGTTACAGTTGAACAAAATACTAAGTTTAAAGCTTTTTGGAAAATAGAAAACATCAACTAAATATGCCTTGTACAAGATGTTTAAAAACTGTCTACCTACGAAGGAAACAATGTGGCCAGAAAGGCAGGAGCAGGTAAAGTGCAGGGCAAGGCTGCTCCTGAGCGAGGAAAACAGACCGGGCAGGGCTGGGGCAGGGTAGCAGATCCATAGGATGGCGCAGGACAGTTCGGGCTTTTACTAGTAATGGTGGGCAAAGGTCACACAGTGATTTATCTAACATGCATAAATGTCTTTATTTGGAAATACCAAAAAAAAGCCATTATGTCTTTGAAATGAAGATGAAATTTTCAGTTAAGAGGATAGAAAAAGGGAAGGGCAGAAAGAAAGGAGAAAGGAAGGGAGAGGGAGGAGGGAAAGAAGGCAAGAAACAAAATTTGACTTACCAAAGCTTTTTCCACTATAATGTGCATTTGTAGATACTGGGGTAATAGTTGTAAATGAGATGCTTCCTGGAAAAATTAACAGAGGATTTATCAAATGTTAATACCTATTGAATATGTCAAGAGCAAAAGGTGACGTGTAAAGAAGGCAAAAAGATGCATGTAAAACCATCAAGAGGAAAAATATAAAAACTAGCTGTAAAGCATAAAAATTCCACTTTAAATCATTCCAGGCTTTAAAAATTCCTAGTAATTCTGCTAGAATAATATATGCTTCTAGATGCTCTATTAATACTGCACAAGAAAGTGAATAAAAAGATACAGATTCTGTTGCCTTCATCTGACAATATCTACACCACCTGGTTACACTTGAAAATTCTTCACCAACTGCCCTAGAGAATATGTTAAGACCAACTACGGCTCATTGGGAATCTTCCATTTCTTCCGCAGAAAAATATGAGAAATATTTTTTCTACAATTTCCCAACACCTGAGGAATTACAGTCTACACAGAAATTTAAATAGCGTGATTTGCCTATTAACCACAGGGTACGCAGGAAACAAAAGAATGCTAAATATCAGAAATTGTTCAATAGTTCTGGAACATTGGTCATGTGTGCCATTTGGTGTCATGAAATACCGTTGAATGTGCCAAGATAGCATTAAATTGTCAGTGTACTGCATCATGATTCAAGATTAGCAGTTTTTATATAAGCTATAACTCCTAACAGTGTGATGTCACTTTACACATAGACATTTCAGAGAAATTAAAACTCCTTCTCTGAACAAACCTTATTAGTCAACAAATTAGAAGTGTAATGATGGTGATGACATTGGATATGTCATAAATACCCTTCCTGGGTTAAATAAGTTAACGAGCAAACCAACACACTGGCCTTAACTAGGTAGAATCTTGGTTTTAAATAGGCTTGTTCATATTTCCATGAGAAGTACTGTAAAGTATGCATTCATCCTATATATACATTGATCACTGCTGTCATTCTTTCCTTCCCTTCCTTCCTTTCCTTTTCTCCTTCCTTCCCTTTTTTCCTTCCTTCCTCTTTAACTTCCTCCCTCCCTCTCTCCCTTCTTCCCTCCCTCCCTCTATCCTTCCTTCCCTCCCTTCCTTCCTACCCATACTCTACTTTTCCAATCACCCATCCATCCATCTACCCATCCACCCATCCATTTACCTATCCCTCTATCCAATCTATTTATCTATATCATCCTTGTGTGTGTATGTACATACATATAGGCAATTTTGTATGAAAGAAAATGTTCTTAACTCATTTTCTCTCAAATTTTGAAATAAGTGGGATTGGTCTCTTAAACTCTCTTTTGTTTTTTAATGCAATTTTTCAACATGTTCTAGAGTCTTGTAACAGTGAATAAGGTGGGCTGGGAAGATGGAACATTTAAAAAATTAAAATTATGTAATTACTGGTATTGATATTTAATGACTGAAAAGTTAGGCTTCATTATTTTGGTAGACCTAGAAATACACTCAACAGGTCTTTCTAAAACTACATATATTTCCCAAACCAAATACACCTGAGTACATAAAGCCAAAATTTTAGAGATTTCATTGATTAAAAACAATAGAAATAAAATAATTGTTGGTGCTTTATTTTCTTATCTGTATCTCTTTCTAAAGGCATATTTCTGGTATTTTTAAAACAACTATTTTCAAATATCATCTTAACATCTTATTATATTGCCTATGACTTTGTTCCAGATTTACTTTTTTAGTTAACACATGTGAAATTGTTCATATGTTCAATTTACTCTTTTCTAAACAGCATCATACTTATAATTAGAGAGAAAAAAGCCCTCTCTGTAGGTCATGATAGGGTTGCTAAATTCAGAGCCAGTTCTTTTATATGGGACGTATTCAGAATTCTAGTTATATTTTTATATAAACTTAAAATATTTTAAGCCAAATATATTTTATTAACATTGCTTAATCTCATTCAGAATACCGTTATATGATCATTTTTTATGAAGTCAACTTTACAAATACTTTTCTTACACATGTGGTCCTTCTACCAATTATTGAACAACTAAAATAAAAATCATATTCTGGGCTGCTGATTTGTTCCTTTACAGTTAGCATTATCTTAAAAAATAATTTGCATTTCATTTGTTCTTAATATTTCTATAAAAAATAAAAATGAATGGTGACAACTACAGCTTTTACATCACAGTGTGATTGACTTATGAAGTATATGAACACCATGACCAATTTCAAGGACGTTCCTACACAATAGGCCTTATACTTTAATAATAGTATTGTTTTTACCCCGACTCTTTGTCTTGTCAAATTTATATGCTTAGTGTCATCAATGCAAAAATAAATTTATTCTCAATATCTGAGTTTTAAAATAAATTTACAATATGATTCACAAGAATGTCAGATATGTCACTTTATAATGAACTTCTAAAACTTAATATATGAATACATTATTCTTATCATCTTTAGTTTACATTTTACTTTTCGTCTTCCTTTTTAAACTTGTCAACTGACTGAAATTTGCCAAAAGGCATCAGGGTTCTCATATACGACTCACTCCTGATGGTTAAATCTTAAAGAAATGTAACACATTATGGAAACAAACCGGGACGCTGACATCAGTACAAAGTATATGAATAAGATTTGGTCACACATGCATCACTGCAGTCAAGATACCGCCTATTCCATTACTACAAAGATCTCCGTTGTCATATGTACCTCTTTTGCCACACCAGGGATGGAGCCCAGGGACCCATTCTTGCTAGCGAGCACTCTACCACTAGGCCTCGTCCTCAGCCCCCGCTGCCACACTTCCGTCAAGTCATCTGCCTCCAACCTCATCATCTCCAATTTGTGGTGACCACACACTTTTCTCCATTTCTATACACTGCCATTTTAGGAATGTTACGTGAATGTAATCATACTGTATTCAACCTCCTGACACTGGATAGCTTCACGTGTAATGCCCCTGGTATTTTTGAAGTCAGAGCTTTGCTGTTATCTGGATATTTTTCTTCATTCCTAGTGTAAGGCTTTAATGCTATAAATTTCTCACTTACCCTTGTGTAGCTGTGTCCCCAATTTTTGACATTATATTTTTATTTAGGTCGTTATGTTTTACTTTCTTTATAACTTCAGCTTTGACCCATCTAATGCTTAGAAGTGTTTTAATTGCATGGAATAACTTTTTACATCCTTTTTCTTTAAATGTAGATAGTTCCTTACATTTCAGAACAGTTTCTTACAGGTAGTACTGGAGTTCTTTTTTTAAATCCTCTTTGCACATATTAGCTTTTTTTTATTTTAAAGAGAAGAAAACAACAATAAAAACAATGATACAGAATTTCAAAACAAGATAGTAGGAAATTAACTATGGTTAATATATTGCATATTGTTTTCTTCAAAGTAGTTGCTCACATTACAAGATATAGGCATGTAGAATTGATCGAACAATATAAGCACAAACCATCCTTTTCAATGAACGAAAATAAATTAGTAGTATAATTATCTTAGCTATCATATATATTATACATACATATTTTTTTTCTTTTCCCTTCCTTCTTTTCTCCTTTCCCCCATCTCAGTTGTTCTTTCCTTTTGAGCAGTTTCTTTCTCCTTCACAATATCTATTGTAGATTTTGGATCTTATTTACTCTTTCAGTTTTTTTCACTACGGAGAAAATACGATGTTTACACATGTGAGTGTGATTTATTTCACTGATGAGTATGGTCTCTAGTGGCATCCACTTACCTATAAAAGTCTCAAGTTTATCCTTCTTTATAGCTGAGTAGTACTCCATTGTATAGAAATACCACATCTTTTTTATCCATTCCTCCGTTGATGGGCATTTGGTTGTTTCCAAGATTTAGCTATCACAAATTGTGCTGCTATAAACATGGGTGCACATATCACCGTGGTATGATGTTTTTAATTCTTCTCAGAAGATATCCAGAAGGGGAATACCTGGGTCGAATAGAACCTTTAATCCTAGTTTTGTGAGGCATCTCCACACTGATTTCCTGGGTGGCTGCACCAGAACAGTGGAGAAGGGTTCCTTTTCCCCCACAGCCCCTCCAGCATTTGTTATAGGTTGATTTCTTGATGATAGCCATTCTTTCTGGAGTGAGATGGAATCTCACTGCTGTTTTAATTTGCATTTCTTGAATGACCAATGATGTTGAGCATTTTTTTATGTATTTATTTGCCATTTGTATTCCTTCATCTGAGATTTGTGTATTCATCTCAGATGCCCATTTTTGCATTGGGTCTTTGAATTTGGGGGGCCTTAGTTTTTTCAATTTTTTATATGTTCTAGATAGAAGTCCTTTGTCTGGGGGACAGTTGGCTAAATTTTTTTCCCATTCTGTGGGTTGTCTTTTCACTCTGTTGCTGATTTCTTTTGATGTGCAAAATCTTTTTAATAAGATGAGATCCCAGTTGTGGATTCTTTGAAGTACTTCCCATGCAGTTTGGTTTTTGTTCATGAAGTCTCTGCTTACCCCTATGTCTTCAAGCTTTCTACCTACTTTCTCTTCCAGTAGATTTAGTGTCTCTGTATACACAAATCAATAAATGTAATACACCATATCAACAGAGCCAAAGACAAAAATCACATGATTATCTCAATAGATGCAGAAAAAGCTTCTGATAAAGTCCAGCACTCATTCGTGATTAAAAAAAAAAAAAAACCCTACAGAAAATCAGAATACATGGACTTTACCTCAACTTCATAAAAGCCATTTATGACAAACAAACAGCCCATGTCATACTAAATGGACAAAAACTGGAAGCTTTCAATCTAAAATCAGGAACAAGACAAGGATGTCCACTATCACCACTCCTATTCAATAGAGCTCAGGAAACATTAGCCAGAGCAACTAGACAAGAGAAAGAAACAAAAGGAATAAGGATAGGAAAGGAAGAAGTTAAATTATCATTATTCACAGATGACATGATACCCTACATAGAAGACCTCAAAACTCCACCAAAAGACTTCTACAATTAATAACCACATTCAGTAGTGTAGCTGGATACAAAGTCAACACTCAAAAATCAATAGCCTTCCTGTACACAAACAACAAACTCACTGAGAGAGGAATTAGGGAAATCACACCTTTCATAATAGCATCCGAAAAAAATGAAATACTTGGGAATCAATCTAACAAAAGAAGTAAAAGATCTATACATTGAAAATTACAGTAGTCTGAAAAAAGAGATCAAAGAAGATAACAGAAAATGGGAAGATAGCCCTTGCTCATGGATAGGAAGAAACAACACGGTGAAAATGGCCATACTCCCAAAATTGTAATACAGATTTAATGCAATCCCAATCAAAATACCATTAGCATACCTCACAGAACTATAGAAAACATTCCTAAAATTCATTTGGAGACAGAAGAGACCTAGAATAGCAAAGGCAATCCTGGGGAACAAAGGCAGGGCAGGAAGCATCACAATTCCTGACTTGAAATTATACTACAAAGCTACTGTGATAAAATCAACATGGTACTGACAAGGAAAACAGACCTGAGAATCCGTGAAACAAATTAGAAGATGCAGACACAACTCCAAACCCACTCAGCCACCTTATTTTTGACAAAAGGGCCAAACATGTTCACTGGAAGAAAGATACCCTCTTTAATAAATGGTGCTGGAAAAACTCGCTTTCCACATGCCAAAGACTAAAACTAGACTCATGTCTATCACCATGCACTAAATTAAAATCAAAATGGATCAAAGATCTAAATACTAAAACATCTTAGCTTTGAAATTGGTGTATTTAGACCGCTTTTGTATTTAATGTCATTATTGTCATATTAGAGCTTAATTCTGCCATGTTATTATCTTCACTTTTTCCACTCTGCTTTACATTACTCTTCTTATTTTTTTCTCCACTCTGGGTTACTTCAAAAATATTTAGTGTCAATTTTTATTTATCTATAATATTTTTAAGTATATGTTTGTGTACTGACTTTTTCAAAGATGGCGCTAGGTATTGCACCACGTACATCTATCTTATTGTAGCCTTGTGGAATTGAGAATTTATTAGTTTAAGCTTTAGCAACCCCACCTTTTAGTCATTTTACCTCTTTTAAATAACATAGTTTTCTTAAACATTTCTGCAATGCAAACTGAGAACTTCATCAGATAATGTTATAATTTTTACTTCAAGCATCTTTTTATCTTTTAATTATTTGCTGAGACTTATTTATCTGCTGAGGCTTTCTATTGTTTTTTGTTCTCTCTCTCTTTCTCTTTTTCTCTCTCTCTCTTTTCAGTGTTGGATATCAAACCTAGGGCTTTTTGTTTCGTGTTAGTCAAGCGCTCCATCACTAAGCTACACACTCAGCCATATATTGTTTGTGTTATTTCAAGTGTGTCCATAATTCCTTGTTGAAACATTTTGTTACTGTGAGTCGCGTCGGATATTCCAGCTTCTGTGTCCTCTCAGTGTTAGCATCTTCTGTCATCGTCTTCTGTCATTCGAGTCGAGACTGTTCTGGTTCTTGGTGTGCTGCCATCATCAAGCGTAATGAAGCCAGAGTCTTCCGTCTAAACTTCGGTGCTGCGCTTGTGCACAGCTAAGGGGCACGTTTCCACACCCAGGTGAGGCTCCTTATTCAGCCATTACTGAAACAGGTGAAAGGGAAAGAGACACAATTTTTTCTGGAATGTTTGCTAGAGTGGGATGGGTACTGTTCTAAAAATTTGGCTTTTCTATGTTGCCTTTTCCTGGTACTTTGGTTACAGAGAACATATTTTTCATTTGAAGCTTTGTCTGTACTTACTACAATCTTTGTCTAGCATAATAATTTATAGGACTTTCAAGTTATACTTACAGGGAACAATAGGAAAAGTATGTCTATTCTTCCTTGCCCATATCCATAACTCTTCAAAAAACTACATATTTGATGACAAATTAAAGCCATTATTGAAATGAATTTTGAATTTAAAATACCTGGTAACATGAACATAAAACTTTAGTTGTTGTTTAATTGTTCTTTATTCTTTAATTGTTAAATTCTATTCTAGATAATAGTCACAATGAATTAAGAGCTACGGCTTCAGTTCTTGTGCATGCTAGAATGAAATTAGATAATGAGAAAAATGATTGAAAAATCAGTAACAGATATGCATAAAAATCTTGACAAAAATGACTGATATGTCAACAAACCCTCTACAACTCTACAAATTAAAATACCAACTTTAGGCAAAATATTTTTAAAGATTCTAACATGAAGTAGGAAGGGACATTACCTCAACGCATTTTTTATTTGTGGTTTTCCCGTGGTGAGGTATATCACACTGGCTTTCAGGACGGATAGTAAACACTGACTGGCACGCACACGTTACATAGCCATTATTAAATATCTTGAGGAATTGAATCGTACTACACTATTTGTTATTAAACATTTTAATTTTTGTACTTACTGCTGCCTAAAGTGTTTATTGGAGAAAAGAAAAAAAAAAGCATTCTTTTCAGGTTTCTGGATTTAGATTGGAGATATAGAAAATTATAAAGAACATTTTTTTTTTTATATATTTGGCACTGTAAAAGCTGGAGAAACTGCACGTTGATGATTTTTTCTGAATTTATTAAAAACCTGAAATTGGAGATAAAACCATTGACTTAAATGTGGAGAGAGAAATGTGCCTGTAGGATGTGATAGGAACCAAACATTAATATGCAAGTACAGAGACACTGAGTGCCAAGTAAGCCGGGAAGAATATTCTGGTAAAATTTTAGCTGAATTTCTAAAGTCCAACCTTGTGCCAGTATAAAAGTGTAAAGATTCCAGGAACCATAAAGATCGTGGTTTCACAGCTTCTTATCGCTGTTTTCTCCAGAATCTCTGCAAGCTACTCCTAATAAAGACTGTAAAGAAGACTGAAAAGATTTCTATTCTGTCATGGTGCTGGGTGGAGGACAGGAATATCAGCCACTGCAGAAACCGTCTGGTGTGTTTCCTCCACCTCCTCTATAGTGCAAAAGGCTTACCCTTCAGGAGAATGGGCAAAGAGGTTACAGCCTAAGCACGCTGGCAAAACCCATTTACAGCTGAGAGGAGGAGGAGATGAAGTTCCACCTTGGGAAGGAGGGAAAGGAAAGATTGATAAATCCAGCATTGCTTTTAGAGAAGAGATGGGACATTTGTGAAGTGTTCATCCCCAAACCAAAGTTCAGAATATCTGCTGGACACTGAGTCTCAATCAGAACATCAGAAACAAACACACAAAATAGTTCTCTACTTGATTAAACACAACACTCCAGACTTAATTTATCAAAAAAAAAAAAAATGGATGGCAAACTGTACTATACTGAAAGAAAGACACTGTCACCAAGAAATCTACAGAAAAAGAAGATAGTTAAGTAATATGCAAATGATTGCCTATTTTATAAAAATATTTTCAGGTAACATGTAAAGCTACATATCATAGTATTAAAAACAATTTTACCAGGCTACTGGAAATAACAGTGACTCTGCATTTCCTGTATTGCTAATTGTTTAAATCATAAGCATTTTGTTTTAAAAATGTAAAAAATAAATATTGTATAATACATCATAAAACAAACTTGAAACAATACCTATATAATTTTGTGGGCATTTTGTATGAAATTTAGATGTCTTATTTCAAAATATAGAAAGAAGATATAAATGTTATATTTTACTCAGCAGCTAACTAGTTTCCTTTCCTGATTAAAAACAATCTACACAGGTAACTTCCTGGTAGGTCATAACATCAGTATGACAGTTACCTGCAGGTTTAAATGAACTTTAGAGGGTTGGTCTTTCTGCCGAATATTGTTGTAATTTTTTGTTAACACTGGTATATCTTGATTGTCATTTTTCGCTTGATAAATTATGTGCTCAAATCTTGCTGAAGATTCCAGTGGTTGAATTCCATAGCTGATATTTTCAAACTGCAGCAATCCCCTGAACAGTCAGAGAAATAACAATTATAAAAAAAATCCTGCAATGATCCCACCAAAAACCATAGTAAAGCCTATGTTTTCAATCCACTGTCTTTTCCTATTTGCTTTATGCAATCTACCACAAGCAACACCCGCTATATCTGCTTTAATCTTGCTTGCATCTTAAAGAATTAAATGTATTGAAGAGTATTCTGCCAATTTCTGGATAGCAATTGCAATCATTCAGTATATATTAAATAAGGCCATGTCCTGATAGGAATTCAGATATGTATTGAGAATTCCAAAAATAAAGTTCTTGCCCTTACACAGGTTAAAATAAAGAGAAAGCAGATATGCAGAATGGAAGTCTAAAGATGTTGGTATGTATGAAAATCACATTCACAGAATGCCAATTTTTTTAATTGACATGAAAATCTCTGGAAATTGGACACTAAAATGAAAAGAAAGTTAAGAAGAATCTTGTTTTTTCTCTACTCTGGCCCATTCTTCCTCTGGTAGACTTGTGATAAGTTTCTAAACATCAGTGATGAAAATCATTTATCTCCACTGTTTACCTGGGAGAAGTCTTCTTATAGTTATTTTTGTCTAGGACATATTAAACTTAAATCATGCTGTATGTGCCTATTATATTTAAATAACTAATTAGGGCCACTTTCCTTAACTGAGATATGATAGAGAATCCAACAATAACATTTAGAGGGGTGTTCTAAAGTCTCCTTTGTGAAACTATCCCTCCCTGTCCAGTACACTGGAAAGATCTTCACTGGGAACTTCCAGGATTCATTTCATTTGAATAGAGATTTAGGTCCCGGTGTGAACATTAACATAAATAAAAGTGTGGCCACCAGAAAAGAAACTTTTCGATTTTTCCTGATTTGTGCCTGCTAGCCACTAACATTTATTTTAAAGTGTATCCTGCATTCTCCACGTGTGATTATCCTGTAAGGTGTTCTTACCTGAGGCCAGAGCAGACACTGAGTGTCACAACAGAATTTGGAAACCCTGCAGCATATCCTTGGTAATGGCAATCCATCTAAAAACACGGGATGGACAAATATAAATACACAAATTCTTTATGAGTAAAAACACATTGTTATACACTTCAGAAGACTCAAGAAGTCAAAATATTTGATAATAATAATGTTATGAATTGTACACAATTATTAATGCAAAATTTTAGGAGAAATATTTTTGACAACTCTCTTCACATTTCACCGCCTGGAAAATCATGAATATTGTTTTGCACCTGGGACTCACCTCTATCACATTTCTATGTACAACAATCAACCATGTAAGAGGTCAGAGTCATATAGAATAAAACATTTTTCAACACAAGGATGGTAAGTAGTTCAGTGGCAGAGTGCTTGTCTAGCATTTTGTGGTACTAGGTTCAATTCCCAGCACTGAATAAAACAAAAACTGAAAAGATAATATACTAAAATTGTAACAGAGTTTGAGTTTCAGTGGTGGAGTAACGGATGATATTTTTTCCTTTCCTTCCCAAACTGTATACTGTGGTTTTGTGCTTTTAAAATGAAAATGATATATAATAAATGAGTCAACAAACATTAAGTATCATCTATGTATGCAATGCTGTAGACATACAATTAAACAGAAAGTGTGCACTGAGAGATTCTGGGGACTCAGATCTCAAGTGAGACAAATGGAAAAACCACTCTAAAGGCAAAGGTAATATTCCACTGAAAGGGAATTTTATTAATATGATGAGCACATTGAATCTATAAATAAAAATTAATACAAGTGTCAATCTGGAACAAAATACCCTAGTGGCAATGATGTGTCCATCTTAATAAAGAAATGCGTAATAATAAATGTTTAAGATATCTGACTCTTACCATAAAATATGAAGACTCAGAATCCAAAGGTCCAGTTTCATTATGTGCATAAGCCAAAAAATTGGGGGATAAGAATGAGCTAGAAATAAATCAATAAAGGGTAAGTCACGAACTTAATAACATAAACATTAAAATAAAAATAAATGTCGCATGTCTAGGATTCATATAATAAATTATTTAATTAGGTGATTTTACCGTGGCATTGTGGTTGCAACTGGCGCGACTGCTGAGTCAGGGACTTTCTCAGCAGCGGAGCGGACTGACTGCGTTGTGTCGCGCGTTTGCGTTTTTTCTTGTTTATGTCTTTAGATGATAAACACATGGCATCGTGTCGACTGCGTGACACTCACTCTTCTGGGGGCGAGGACACCGCGGTGAACGAAGACAAAGTCTCGGGCTTTGGGACAACTGGAGGCGCACACTGCTGGCGCCCCGGCGAGGGCACACGGCCTGGGCTCACCCTGAGGTGAGGAAATGCGAGGGGTGCGGCGCGGGAAGCCCGCGGAACGGATGATTAAAGACGCCACGAGGAAGCCGCGTGTCGCTCTAGACAGTTAGTTTGAGGCAGGAGTATACACAAAGAAGAGCTACGGGCAATGCGTGGGGACCCGGGAGGAAGGAGACCGACACTGTAAGAGAAGCAGACTCAGCGCTGCGTGGAGAAGAAGCCACGAGGCGAGCGCACGGGCAGGCAGCTCCGGTGGAGGCTCTGCCAGCGCGGCCAGGCGTGGTGCAAACGCCGCCACATCGGCAGCGGCGCAGGCCCGCCTCGGATGCGCCTCGACGCTGACCGCGCGGGATTTAACAACGCACTGGACCCGGGAAACACAAGAAAAAAGCCGTCAGGGTGAGTCAAGGGTGTCTTTTATTTCTCTCTTTCTCCATTTTTTCTTTTCTACTGAGAAAGTAGAAGAATAGCATTTACTGAGATGATTATGGGAAATACAAATTTGAGAACAGGATCAGAAATTATTTTTCAAAACTTTACCTATGTGAGTCCTAATACACATTTGATCATGGAATAAGTAAAATAAACAAATATGGCATTTGCTGGAGGGGATTAAATGGAGATATAAATTTAGAAGCAACCCACACAGGGATGGCATTTAAAGCCACAAGACTAGATGAAGTAACTAGGTGATTGAATATCTTTCTTAAAATAATTCAAAACAGTACCATGACGCTTTCTACAAATGGAGAGATGAGGAGGAATCTGTAAAGCAGAGAGACAGATACACAAACACAAGAAGTAATAATAATGGTAGGGATCAAACCAAGACATGGTGTCTGTGACATTCTGGAGGCTGAGTGAAGCAAGTTATTTTAGGGGAAAGACACTGAGTACTTACGCCAAATGCTGCCAGTTAGTGTAGAAAAATAAAACAATGAAAAACAAGCATGACGTCAGAAAACATGAACATTGATAATCTTCCGCGAAATATTTTTAGTGAAGTTAGAAGCCAGAGACGCCAACATAAGCTTAGTAGGCCTGAATTAAGTAGGGGCTGTCATAAATTGAGTGAGAATAATGTTCCCCAGCCTTGGCCAACTACACAGATGTAGGCAGACAAAGGACAGGTGTTACAGGTGTGTTTGAAAAGCTGCAGGCACAGAAGATGCTGTTTGACTTTTGAAATGGGAATTGTTAAGAAAATGCAGACCAGGATATAGAAAGCAGGTTAATTTCTGCCTAGAGTTGTGGGTGGACACAGACATGGGGCCCTTATGTGGGAAAGAAAGTGTTCTCAGATGTCCTAAAACTGGCATGGAGCGGCTGGTTGCAGCACTGCACAAAGTTACTGAAATCCCTGAATTATACACTTGGAGAATTAAGTATATTCAACAAGGTTCTTAAAAATAAACACATGTCTAATGAGCACATGAAAAACGTGCCAATACTTGAATTTACTACCAATAACAACTTAATGAGTAACTTCATGTGTTTCCACATCAGATATGTTAATAAATAACTTACTGTTCTTGGGTTCAATAACTTACACTTAATTGAATATTTTCTATTATGTTGCCTATTTCTTTTTGGAGGGAGCAAGGTCTCACTCTATAGTTCAGGCTGGCCTTGAACTCACTCTGTAGCCCAGGCTGGCCTCAAACTTGCAGCAATGCTCCTGCCTCAGCCTCCTGAGTGCTGGGATTACAGGTGTGCTCCACCATGCCCACATTTATGTCGATTATTTCTTAATCAAAACACAAGAACCTCATAGATCTAATGTTCAAGATCTAATGAATCATAAACTGGAAATCATAAGCTGGATTGATAAGGCAAGTCTACCTTATACCACATTCCTGAGTTTAAATTCTATACAAAATCTTTAAAAGAGTAACATCTAAGCATAAATTTCTCCCTTTTTGTGAGAGGGAAAGTCATATCTTACTGTTTTCTGAGATGCAGGGTACATGTTCTTCCATCAATTGTAATGTTATAAATAATCTAAAATAAAATGAATAAAGGTGATTTAGTAAATCAGAAGTATATAAAGTAACATAGTATTTTTTGTCCAACTGAATAAAAAAGAATCATTCAATACATTAAAAATGAACATAGTCGCTGAAATTTATTATATTGGGCTGGTGAGGTGGCTCAGTGGCATAAGCGCCTGCCTGGCAAGTGCGACATCCTGAGTTCAACTCCCGGATCCCACATAAAGGAAAAAAGGGCTGGTGATATTGCTTAGCAGCACAAGCGCTTGTTGGCAAGCGCTAGGTCCTGAGGTCGACTCCTGGTACCCACATTAAAAAAAAAAAAATTTATTATATCAACTAGTAAGAATTTAGAATTAATTCTGGAACAGTGATTAATTTAATGTGTAGGGATAATTTGTTTAAAAAGGAAATTTATTTTGAGAAAATATAATTTTAACATTAATAATACATTGATTGCATCTATCTAGAAAAGTATTTATCTTTTTTAGTCAAGTTAAATGAAAAAGGACTGCAAGGTACAATGCATACCAAGAGTAGTGAAGCAACAAATAATTCACAAATACTTGTACGTAAATGCATATGTATAATTGGACACATTTATCAAAGTATAAATGTATAATGGAAAATAACATGACAGGTTGTTCAGACGACAAGGCAGGGAGGAGAGCCACAGTCCAGGGGGAAGAGTCCTAAAACATCAGAGACTGAATAATAATGACAAGGGCACCCAGAAGCAGGAGGGAGCTCTGTGGAACCTGATAGGGGAATGACTAGACCTGTCCACAAGTACAGACAGACACCTACTCTAGCAACTCCATAATATTTTTGGCAAGCCAAACCAATTTCAAATGAGAGCTTGTAAATTTTGAGCTGGAGAACAGTCTATAAACTTGGTAGCTCGTGATTGGGCACTGCTGCTTTTGACTAGAAACACCCAGGAAGTTCAAAGAGCACACAGAATAACAAAAGCAGGGCCCAACGACCCAGACCTGAGGCAAACCTTCTCCCACTCCTCTCTGAAGCTGTGTAAGCTATGATAGCCAATCAAACATACTTTTCAGACTGAACACAAAGCAAGGGTAAGGAAAGGTCTGGCAATGTTTCAGGTACAATGGCCAACACACTGAAAACCAAAAGCAAAAACTACCACTGAACAGCCATACAAAAAAGGAAAGAGAGCAAGTTCAACAAATGAAAGCAACTATTCCTCAGAAAACCATGGATTATACAAGTAAAACATGACTTTATTATAAATAGATTTAATATCCTCGGAGAAGTAAGATTGAATAATATACCTAGGAAGTGGGACTTAGATACAACACAGTATTATTACTAAAATTTTCTAATGCTTACAAATGCTTACATATGTCTAGCACTATTCCAAACACTTACGGTGTATGGTTTTTAAACAATTTTATCCTAAAAAAATATATACTATAGCAAATCAAAGATAATAGAAATAGTTATAATAATTTTATACCAAGGAAATGGAATACTTTTATGTTATTAAAATATAATAATTTTATACATGGGCATTACCTAATTATAAAGGAATCATTTCGCCAAAGACAAATAACAATCATTAATGTGTGTGTGCCCAAAGTCATAGCATCAAAATACATGAGACAAAAACTGAGAGAAGTACAAGGAAAAGTCTTGGATCCACTATAATATTTGCAGTTTAATATCCATCTATAAAATTGTACAGGCACAAAATATACAATATCAGTAAGGATGTAGTTGAAATCAACTGGATGGAATGGACATCTGTCCACTATTTCATCCAACTGATACCCCTCTTCTCAAGGTTCCACTGAAGTTTCAACAAGATAGATTATATTCTGGGATATGAAACATGAGAAAAAATTTAAAATAACACAAAACATGTCATGTATGCTCTTAGGCAACAAATAAAATGAATGAAATTATAAATCAATAAAAGACAGACAATTAAAAATCCAAAAATAATTTCAGACAAGTGATACCTCAGATAAATACCCTTATGGAAAAATTAAAATCTATTTGTAACTAAAAGATATGAACATATGAACATATCTAAAGTGAAAGCTGTATTTAGAATGATGTTTATAGACAGAGCAAGGAATGAGGGGGAGGGGAAGGGCAAGTAGAATAAAGATATGTACAGAAACCTAATAACCTCAGTGAATTCAAACGTTATATGCCATAAACATAAGCTAAGATTAATAATGCCATCAAGAATGAAAATTGGGATGGGGCATTAAAGGAGGAAGGAGGGAAAGGTAAGGGGATCAAAAAAAGAAACAAGCTGTTTTGTGCACATGTACCCACTCCCCAAGATGACTATAAAATGCATGTACTGCAAACATGTACTAAGAAACAAATAAAATAAAATAATTTTTTAAAATAATTGACAAAATGGAACGGACCAATTTCCTAAAAGACACAACTTGCTAAAACTTACATAGGGGGAAATATACTATTTGAATGGTGCTATATCTATAAAATTGAATCAATCATTAATACCAGTCCAAAACAAAAGTCACGAAATCCAAATGGGTTCACTGGCAAACACCACCATTTAAGGAAAAAAATTTATCAATTCTCCATAAACTCCATTAGGAGATACTAGCAAAAGAAATATTTCCTAACTCATTCTTTGAGGTCAGATGAAAACTTTCTCAACAAAATATTAGCAAATCATATTCAGCAATGTGTATAATTAACTATACAACACTACCAAGTGGGATTTATCTCAAGTATGAAAAGATGGTACAAGACTTGAAAATCAACTAATAATTTACTGCTTCAAAGGCTAAGAAAGAAAAGGTCATTTGGTCATACAGACATGAAAATGCATTTGACACTTATACTAATAGTAGTAAACTTTCAGCAAAGTAGTGATAAAGGAGTGCTTATTCAACTTATAAAGGTCGTTTATGTAAGAAACCAGAGGGCTAACATCATAATCCTGAAAAGTAGAAGCTTTCAAGATAATTATCAGGAACAGACATCCTCTCTAATCCTCCTTTTCAATACTGTACTGCAAATCCTAACAAATATGATAAGAAAAGAAAATGAAAGGTACACTTATTGGTAAAAAAGAAATCTAAGTGTCATTGTTCATACATGAAATTATCATAGGAAATCTGAAAAAATCAGTTAAAGAAACCTCCTGGAATTAATAATTATAACAAGGTTGCAGTGCACAAAGTGAATGTACGAAAGTCAATTGTTTTTCTCACTAACAATGAATAAGAATTTGAAATTAAAAAGGCCATTTACATTAACATCTCCACACAGAAATATATATAAATCTAACAAAAAATTACAAGATCCCTACAATGAAATCTACAAAGTAAGTCAAAGAACTTCATAAGTGGAGAGATATTTCATGTGTGTGGATACCAATATTCAACATGGTCAAGATGTTCAGTCTTTGCTAATTTGGTTAATAGACTCAAGATAATCCCAATAAATATCTCAGTCGGCTATTTTGTTGATATTAATGAATTAACTCTAAAATTTATATGGAGAGGCAAAAGAAAAGACAATGCTGTATTGAGAGAGAAGAACGAAGTAGGAAGACTCACACTACCTGATGTCAAGATATACAGTGAAGACAGCAATAAAGAAAATGTGGTATTGTTGAAACAACAGACATGGAGATGAGAATGGAGGAACAGAAACAGACCTGTATGCAGTAAATACAGTCAGCTGATATCTGACAAAGGAGCAAAGACAATATACTTTGAAGCAAAAACAGCCTATTCAACAAAGAGTACTAGAACAACTGGGCTCCTCAATAAAAATAAAAACTAGGCCCAAAATTTAATACCTAACAAAATTAACTTGAAATGGATCACAGACCAAAATGTAAAATATAAAACTAGAAAACTACTTTAAAAAAAAAAGGAGAAATTTTAGATGATCTTGGTTATGGTGAAGACTTTTCGGTACAACACTTAAGCCATAATCAACACATAATCCATTAAAAAATTGGCAAATTGGACTTCATTAAAATTAAAGACATCTGCTCTGCATAAAGATAACTGTCAAAAGAATGAGACACACCACAGATTTAACAAAGCAATTGGAAAGTCATATCATACATATACATATATATGCATATATGCATATATTATATATACGTATATATATAATATCAATAGTAAGAATATGAACAATGCAATTTGAACATGGGCAAAAATTTGGCACTGTGTTACTTCTGACTCTTCCCTAAACTCAAAATGACCATAAATTTAAATGTTTTGAATGGATTGAAAACATGCAAGCAGCCAAGACGGCACAACTAAAGGCAAAAGCAAGGAGTTGTAGAAAGTGGCAAGAATGATAGGAAAAGTGTCTTCACATTGATGGGGGACTATTTTGAGGATCATTAATGGCAATGTGACTTCTATTGTAATAAGTTTTTAAAATTTAAACATTCACCATATGTTTTCATCACCCCTTATTATGGCTTGTATCTAGATGACCCCTCAAAGCTTCATGGGGTCGTAGGTGGGGATTTCCAGAGGTGGCTGGATCTGGGTGTGTGAATATGGAGTCAGGGTATTGTACTGGGATTAAGGGTGTGTGGTCCCGGATCAGTCCGCTAAGTGGTTTATCATAGCTCTGGGTGTGGGTAACAGGAAGCCCACTCTGGGTGTGGGTAGCATCACCCAAAGGCTTGGGGCCAGGACGGGATAAAAGGGAAAGGGAAGCTCATCGTTTGCTGCTTCACTACTGCTGCATACTGTCAACTACGCCAGATTTCGGTATCAGAGAAGTGGAGTTGTTGCTGTGACACTACCTGGCCATATGGATCAGAAGTCTTGGGAACCGGCTTGTGGTAGGAGTTTGGAAAGGTTTGGGGATGCCAGCTGAAGCAGCAGCCCTGGAATGGTGTAAACTGAACTTGGTGGGAGATTCTGGACAGAGCTCAGAAGACCAGAATGTGGATAGAAATGCATCTGGTAAAGACCAGGCTCAGGTTTCAGTGAGGAACAAGAATTGCACTGGCTTTTGGACTCTGGACCATGTGTGTTATGCTTCAGCAGAAAATTTGTCACATTTTGCTCATTTCCAGAGACTTTGCAGGGGACTGAGATTAAGGGCAGTGGACTAACTAATCTTGCAGAAGAAATTTCAAGGCACTCTAAGATTGAAATGGTGGCATGGCTACTGTTGGGGACTTTTAGCCAGATGTGTGTTGAGAATAAAGAACAAATGGCCCAGCAGAATTATTTTTTTTTTATTTTAAAGAGAAGAAAAAACAAAACAAATCAAAAAAAGAACAAATTATCAAAACAACATAATATGAGGGTAACAATGGTTAATGCATTATGTATTACTATCTTTAAGTTAGTTATTCAGGATACCAGACATTAGCATTCAATTGTCCAAACATTATTGGCACAAACCTTACTCTTCAATGAACTAAGTAAAATTGGTAATCTATCTTAACCATCTTATATATATATACAATTTTTTTCTCTTTCCCTTCTTTCTTTTCCCTATTCCAGTCTCTCTTTCCTTTTGACCAGTTTCTTTTTGATTCATCATGTCTATTGTATATTTTGGATCTTATTTACTCTTTCAGTTTCTCATACTAGAGAGACAATACGATGCTTACACATGTGCTTCCGGTTTATTTCACTTATGAGTATTTTCTCGATATGCATCCATTTACCTATAAAAGTCTCCAGTTATCCTTCTTTATGGCTGAATAGTACTCCATTGTATAAAAATACCACATCTTTCTTATCCATTCCTCAGTTGATGGGCATTTGGGTTGTTTCCAAGATCTGGCTATTACAAATTGTGGTGCTATAAACATGGGTGCACATATATTGCTGTGGTACGATGTTTTTAATTCTTCTGGGAAGATGCCCAGAAGGGGAATAGCTGGGTCAAATGGGACCTCCAACCCTAGTTTTTTGAGGAATCTCCACACTGACTTCCACAGTGGCTGTACCAGTCGACACTCCCACCAACAGTGAAGAAGGGTTCCTTTTTCCCCACAGCCCCTCCAGCATTTGTTATTAGTTGTTTTCTTTATAATAGCCATTCTTTCTGGAGTGAGATGGTATCTCAGTGTTGTTTTAATTTGCATCTATCGAATGACTAGTGATGTTGTGCATTTTTTGGTATATTTATTTGCCATTAGTATTTCTTCATCTGAGAAATGTGTATTCATCTCAGATGCCCATTTTTGGAGTGGGTCTTTAAATTTGGGAGGTCTGATTTTTTTTGAGTTCTTTATATGTTCTCGATAGTAATCCTTTGTCTGAGGAACAGCTGGCATACATTTTTTCCCACGTTGTGGGTTGTCTCTTCATTCTGTTGGTGGTTTCTCTTGCTGTGCAAAAGCTTTTTAATGAGATGAGATCCCAGTTGTTGATTCTTTGGGATAGTTCCCGTGCGGTTGAGGTTTTATTCATAAAGTCTTTGCCTACACCAATGTCTTCAAGGGTTTTACCTATCCTACCTTCCAGCAGATTTAATGTTTCTGTTCTAATATTTAGATCTCTGATCCATTTTGAATTTAGTTTAGTGCATGGTGAAAGATATGGGTCTAGTTTTAATCTTTGGCATGTGTAGAGCCAGTTTTTCCAGCACCATTTATTAAAGAGGCTATCTTTCTTCCAGCGAATGTGTTTGGCACCTTTGTCAAAGATAAGGTGGCTTAGTATGTCTGGGGTTGTTTCAGCATCTTCTAATCTGATCCACTGATCTTCAGGTCTGTTTTTTTGCCAGTACCGCACTGTTTTTATCACAGTAGCTTTACAGTATAATTTCAAGTCGGGGATTGTGATGCCCCCTGCCTTGTGTTTGTTGCCCAGAATTGCCTTTGCTATTCTAGGTCTCTTCTGATTCCAAATGAATTTTAGGATTGTTTTCTCTAATTCTGTGAGATATGCTGTTGGAATTTTGATTGGAATTGCATTAAATCTGTATAACAATTTTGGAAGTATGGCCATTTTCACTATATTAGTTCTTCCTATCCAGGAGCAAGGGATATCTTTCCATTTTCTGATATCCTCTTCAATCTCCTTTTTCAGAGTACTGTAGTTTTCAGTGTAGAGGTCTTTTACATCCTTTGTGAGGTTGATTCCTAGGTATTTTATTTTTTTGGATGTTATTATGAAAGGTATTGTTTCCCCAATTTCTCTTTCAGTAAGTTTGTTATTTGTGTACAGGAAGGCTATTGACTTTTGAGTATTGACTTTGTATCCAGCTACACTACTGAATTTGCTTATTAAATCTAGCAGTTTTTTAGTGGAGTTTTTGGGGTCTTCTGTGTAGAGTATCATGTCATCTGCAAATAATGATAATTTAACTTCTTCCTTTCCAATCATTATTCCTTTTATTTCTTTCTCTTGTCTGATTGCTCTGGCTAAAGTTTCCAGAACTATGTTGAATAAGAGTGGGGCCAGTAGACATCCTTGTCTTTTTCCTGATTTTAGAGGGAAGGCTTTCAGTTTTTGGCCACTTAGTATAATATTGGCTGTTGGTTTGTCATAGATAGCTTTTACCAGATTGAGATAAAGACCTTCTATTCCAATTTTCTGTAGGGTTTTTATCATGAAAAGGTGCTGGACTTTGTCAAAAGCTTTTTCTGCATCTATTGAGATGATCATGTGATTTTTGTCTTTGGTTCTGTTAATATGGTGTATTACATTTATTGATTTACGTATGTTGAACCATCCCTGCATCCCTGGGATGAATCCAACTTCGTCATGGTGTATAATCTTCTTGATGATTTGTTGGATTCTGTTTGCCAGTATCTTATTAAGGATTTTTGCATCTATGTTCATTAGGAGATTGGCCTGTAGTTCTCTTTCTTAGTTGGGTCCTTCTCTGGTTTTGGTATCAGGGTAATGCTTGCTTCCAGGAATGAATTTGGGAGTATTGCTTCCCTTTCAATTTCATTGAAAAGTTTGAGAAGTAGTGGCGTTAGGTCTTCTCTAAATTTCTTGTAGAATTCAGCAGTGAATCCATCAGGGCCTGGGCTTTTCTTTGTTGGGAGGTTTTTAATTACATCTTCAATTTCATTGGTTGATAGTGGTTTATTTAGGATTTTTAAATCTTCTTGATTTAGCTTTGGTAATTCATACGAATCTAGGAATCTGTCCATTCTGCATTTTCCATCTTAGTAGAATACAAGTTTTCAAAGTAGGTGTAGATGATCTTCTGGATTTCTGCAGGGTCTGTTGTGATTTCACCCTTTTCATTCCTAATTGTGTGGATTTGAGTCTTTTCTTGAATAAGGTTGGATAAGGGTTTGTCAATCTTATTTATTCTTTCAAAGAACCAACTTTTTGCTTCATTGATTCTTTGTATTGTTTTTATACTCTGCAATACATTAATTTCTGCTCTGATCTTTATAATTTCCTCCCTTGTACAGGCTTTTGGCTTAACCTGCTCTTCTTTTTCTAGAAGCTCGAGGTTCACCCTTAAGTTGTTTATTTGCGCTTGCTCTATTTTCCTGATATAAGTATTTAATGCTATAAATTTCCCTCTTAGGACTGCTTTCATTGTATCCCATAAGTTCCGGTATGTTGTACTGTCATTATCATTCAGTTTTAGAAACTGTCTAATTTCTTCTTTAATTTCATCTGTGACCCATTGGTTGTTCAGGAGGGTGCTGTTTAATTTCCATGTGTTTAGGGAGTTTTTGTGATTTCTTTTGCCATTGATTTCCAATATCATTGCACTATGGTCTGATAATATACATGGGATAATTTCAATTCCTTTGCATTTACTTAAGCAGGTTTTATGAGCTAGTATGTGGTCTATTTTGGAGAACGTCCCATGTGCAGCTGAGAAGAATGTGTATTCTGATGTTGTGGGGTGGAACACTCTGTCGACATCTACTAAGTCCATTTGTTCCAAAGTTTGGTTCAGTTCTAGTATTTCATTATTGATTTTCTATCTAGTTGATGTGTCTTTTTGTGACAGTGGAGTATTGAGATCTCCCAATATAATTATATTAGTGCTTATTTGATTTTTCATGTCCTTTAGTACTTGTTTTATATAGCTAGGTGCACTGGTATTTGACGTGTATATATTTATGATCATTATCTCTTCCTCTTGGATTGTTCCCTTTACAAGGATGTAATGACTGTCTTTATCTCTCTGAATCATTCTTGGCTTGAAATTCACTTTGTCTGCAAAAAGAATAGCTACCCCTGCTTTTTTCTGGGTTCCTGTGGCATGGAGTATTGTTTTCCATCCTTTGACTTTCAGTCTATGAATTTCTTTCTGAATTAAATGTGTTTCTTGTATACAGCATATTGTTGGATCTTGCTTCTTGATTCATTTTGCCAGTCTGTGCCTTTTGATTGGTGAATTGAGACCATTAACATTGATGGTTAAAACTGATATGTATTGACTTATACTTGTCATGATATTTTCCTGTTCTTGGTTCCCACTCTTTGTTTGTTTTTCCCCTTTCCTGCTATTTAATTATCTGCCCTGCCTGGTGGATTCCTTCTGTTGGGGTTCCTATCTCTTTCTAGAATGTCCTTCAGAACATTTTGGAGTGCTGGTTTGGTGGTCATAAATTTTCTCAGATGTTCTTTGTCATGAAAGTATTTTATTTCTCCATCAATTTTGAAAGATAGTTTTGCGGGGTACATCAATCTGGGTTGAAAATTATTTTCCTTTAGAGCTTGAAATACATCATTCCAAGCTCTTCTTGAATTGAGGGTTTGTGCTGAAAAGTCAGCTGTGATTCTGATGGGTTTTCCTTTATAGGTGATTTGTCTCTTGTCCCTAACAGCTTTTAAGATTCTGCCCTTCTGTTGAATTTCTGGGATCTTGACTATGATATGTCTGGCTGAAGTTTTTTTTTTGATCATGTCTAGTTGGTGTTCTAAAAGCTTCACTTATTGGGGGGTCAAATTCTTTTTCTCTTCCAGGGAAGTTCTCCGTGATAATGTCTTTGAACAAGGTTTTAATGTCATTGATACTATCTCCTGCTTTTTCATTTATTCCAATTATTCTTAAGTTGTTTATCTTTGAGTCATCTAGCAGCTGCTGAATTGATTTTTCATGGTCCCTTGCTGTTTTTAAGAATTCTTTCTTTTCATGATCACTAATTGTGAGCCTGTCTTCTATATCTGAGATCCTGTCCTCGCATTGGCTTAATCTGCTACAAATACTTTCAATGGAATTTTTGTTCTCTTGGATATCTGCTTGTGTCTGCCTTATGGACTCCATTTCTTTCCTATGCTGAGCATTCATGGTTTCTACAGTTTTCTTAAGCTCATCTATTTTTTTGTCTGCATCAGCTATAGTGTCCTTAAGCAAGGTCTTCATTGTGGACATTATCTCTGCAGTTATCTGTGAAATTATTTCTGTTTTAATTTTTTCCAGAGCCTCATTCAGTTGCTTTGTTGTTACCACTTCAGATAGGCCAGGGGGGTGGCTTTCGGATTGTCCCACCTCGTTGCCCCCTAGGTTTGCCTTTGGTGAATTGGATGTGTGGGGTTGCATCTTGTTTAAAGGTCGTCTCATTTTTTCTTTCTTTAATTTAATTCCTGGGGTGATGTTTGCAGATTACCTATGATAGGTTACTTTATTGCTAGTGTTCAAGATCTTTAGAAGATGACTACTTCTCTGTAGTATCTTCCAAGTGGAGCTTGCTTTTGGGTTTTGAGCTTTCTGCCAGATCCTACCTCTTCAATTTGTTGGATATGAGAAGTTGCTACCTGTTTGGCCCAGTCCTTGATTATTTGGTACTGTGCCACTGTATTTTCTGTGTCCCTTAGTCAATCTCAATCATGAAATATCAGGAAGGAAAGCTGTTTAGAACAATTATTTCACATTTGGCTATAATGGTAACTAAAGAATCAAACACAGCCTAGAAAATGACAGACTGAGCTAACCAGTTATTTACCACTTTTACCTGTATAGAGTAGAGTTGCGTTTATATAACAAAATCTAAAACACACCAGAAAAATTATATGCAGTATGCAAGTCCTATGTACGTCAATTTTTCCCTCAGGAGTTTAAATTTAAAATGAGTTAAGGAGGAAATAGAGTATTGGGAGAATAGGAAGGAATTAGATGTAAGGTTAGAGGACCAAGAGGGATCCCACTAACATTGGGACACTGGTGCAGAGGACTGTTGGGAAAAAGAGAAGGAAGGGATAAAAGGAAGAACAGATCACAACGAGAATCACAAAGAGGTTAGAGGCGCTGTTTACACTCATATAAAAACCAGAGAGAATAATGAAGGAAAGAGCAAATAGACATACAGAAACAAAAACGAAGATAAAAACAATAAAACAGACAAAACAAAAATAAAACCCCACCAAAAAAAAAACCCTTCACCAGAACAAAAAACAAATGAGAGAGAAAAAAATAAAAATAAAAATAAAAATAAAAAAATAAAAAGAATCAGTTCCAGGTGTTGACTCTGCTGTAGGCAGGCACCATGTGATGACAGAGTCCTGTTCCGTGCAGGTCCGTCCCAGTAAGCCAGGAGCGGCCCTCTGGTGGGGCGGTGAACAGAAGCGTGGACTTTCATGCAGAGACCGGTCTCCTTCGCCTGCCGCCCTCAGTGCACCCTCGTGGGCCTGAGAGGCGCCGCACCGCCCTGTCCGGAGCGCGAGTTCCCAGCGCTGTTTTCGCGCTGCTCTGATTTTCGCCACACCCCCCACGATGGCACCCGCCAGTCGCTCTCTGGCGTGGGACAGCTGTGGCTGAGAGACACTCACCGCCGGCCAGCACAGTTCTCTGCCGCTCCCCCGCCCCGCCGCTGTCTCGCAATCCTCCGTGGGGGCTCCCTGGGCGCCAGCTGTCACCGTGTGACCGCAGCTTTGAGCTTATGTCCCGCTGCGATTCCTGGGATGGTAGAAGGTGCGTGCGCAGTCTGCTCCTTCTTCTTTGTTGGAAAGCACCCTTCACTGGTGCCAGGGGTCCCAGATTGCGCTTCAGAACTTTTCTGGGTTCCAGGGAGGCATCTCCCACCCCCCACGCGCGCTTTCCTGGTGGCTATATTCTGGTGTTGCAACGGCAACTTTTAGAGAGAGTTTCGCTGCCTGCTTCTTACTCATCCGCCATCTTTTCCCTCCCCAGCAGAATTATTTAATAGATGATGAGTTTGGATAGAAAAGAAGCTCTGATAAAGTTATGGCCTGCAATGATGGAACAGAAGGAAACTTGGTTCCTGAAAAGGAACAGGACATTAGAAAAGATGGCCTGAAGACATCACAAGAACCAGCAGGACTCCTCACTCTGCAGCCTCAAAATTGCAAAAGTGAAAGATTTTGCTTTGAGAACACAGCCCCAAGTCACCATGTTCCAGAATGGCAGTGGTCTAAGAATTTGTACCTAGAAATTGGATTCACAGTGGTCAGCAATCCAGACCCTCAACCAATACAGCCAAGAGAGAAGGAAGCCTGGCTACTGCTCCAGCTGGCAGCAGACTTTGTTGTCATCCACGTGGTGCTGGTTTTAGGTGCATGTAGAATGCAAGAGGTTTGGGGTCAGGAAGCCTTCCACACAGACTTCAGAAGATGGCCTGGGCAGCCAGGCAGTGTGCCCCATGTGGCAGTGTGTGAAGCTGTGAGTGTGAAGCCAAAGGTGCAGTGGAGACCCCATAGGTGGGAGCAGCCAGGAATGTGAATTGTCTGAGGAAAGCTGCAAGGGGTGAGCAAAACCAGACCAAGAGAAAAGCCATGGGAGCTACAACCACTGGCAGTACCGTAGGGGCAGAGCCACCTAGGCCCTTTGGAGATCACATCTTCGCACAGATTGCCCCTGATGCTGGACATGGAACTATGTATGGGACTTAACATTTGCCTTGCTGGATTTTGGACTTGCTTTAGTTGCATTCCTTCTATTCCCCTATTTGTGCCTTTTGGAATGCGAATGTTTATGTTATGTCAGTGTATTTTGGAAGTGTTTTCTTTTCACTTGTGCAGGGGCTCACAGCTAAGAGTTTGCCTTAAATCTTAGAGGAGACTTTGGGCTTGAACTTTTCAGCAAAGCTGAAACTGTTAGGAATCTGGCAACTCTTCGAGATGGACTAAATGCCTTTTGTGTAAAGGGATGTGCATGAGTCTTCTGGGGGTTAGGGGTTGAATGTGTCTAGACATCCACCCAAAGCTTCATGGGGTCACAGGTGGGGCTTTTTGGAGGTGGCTGGATCTAGAGTATGTGAACGTGGATTAAGGGTGTGATACTGGAATTAAGGGTGTATAATACTGGATTAGTCCACTAAATGATTTATCATAGTTCTGGGTGTGGGTAATGGGAAGCCCCACCCTGGTGTTGGTGATACCACACCAAAAGCTTGTAGCCTGGATAGGAATGGGAGGTTCACTGCTTGCTGCTTGGTGCCTCCTGCTTACTCTTCCATGGACTATTTCTCCTCTGCCACACCCCTCAGCCATTCCACCCTGCCTTGGAGCCAGCCAATCATGGACTGAAACCTCTACAAACTGTGAGCTACAATAAACCTACCCTCCTTTAACTTGTGGGTGTTGAGTATTGTGTCTCAGGGACAAGAAAAATTACTAGGACACCCCTGGTATATGTGACTAATGGAAAGATAACATGAAAATCTCTAAAAACAGTGAAAATGAAATGACAACTTTCTCCCTCACTCCCTTCTTTCTTTCCTTCCTTCTTGCCTCCTTCCCTCCCCCTCTCCTTTCACTCTCTCACTCTTTCATTCAGTGCTACTGGAAATTGAACCCAAGGCCTTCTCTCTCAGCTACATCCCCAGCCTTTCTTAAATTTTGAGATGGGTCTCACTAATTACTAAGTTGCCCAGGCTATAGTTGAACTTGCAGTCCTTCAGAGTTCTGCAATTATAGGCATACATAACCACATCTGGGATAAATAACACTTTTCTAAATAATACACACATTAAAGAAGACTAAAGGAAAATATAAAAAATGCATTCAACTGAATAAGAATGAATTCAAAAGTAGTGCCAAGAGAAAAATCAGAAAAGAGTACATCAGAAAAGAGCAAAAGTCTCCAACCAATAATCTTTACTCCCTCTTCAAGAATTTACATAGAGCAGAGTACAATAACACGGAGTGAAAAGGAATTAGAAAATAAAGAAGTGGAATCAATAAAATTGAAGCAGAAAAGAACAAGTAAAATCAGAAAAATAAAATGTTTGACAACGTAAATACAAGGCAAACTCAAATCTAACAATAAAAATACACTAATGCACTAATAGAAAATGCACTAATTACAAATATTAGAAATGAAGCAAATGATCCTAGTATATTTACCACAGACACTATAAGATGAACCGGTAATATCAGCAAAAATTCTACACAAGTAGCTAGCAATTAAATAAGTAAAATGGACCTACTCTTCAAAAAGCACAAGCCACCAGAACTCACTCATTATAGAAGCTAATTAAAAGTGCCTATAATTATTATGGGAATTGAATTTGTAACTAAAAACAAACACCCCAAGATTCTCAGGCCAAATAGTTTCACTGAGATATTGTACCAAATATTTAAGGAATTAACACAATTGTATACAAAAAAGGAGAATACACTTTCCAATTCATTATATGAAGATAGTATTACCCAATACCAAAACCAAAGACTGCGACAAAAAAAAAATACCACAGACTAATGTCCTCAAGAATATACACACAAAATGTTAGTAAATTGGATTCACATTACATACAAATAATATAGCACCATGACCACGTGAGGTTTATTTCTGGGATGCATGGCTGGTTCAAGATTTGAAAATCAATGAATAAACCAAGATAATACTAACAGATACATAAGAAACATCACATGACCTTATCCATTGGTATAGAAAAAACACTGAACAAAATTAAACACTGTTCATGATAATAATCCACAGAAAAATATGAATACAAGAAAACTTCCTCAACATAAAAACTATAGCTGTTATTATACTCAGTTATATTCAGCGAAAGGCTGGATGCTTTCCCTGTAAGATAGGGAATAAAGCAAGAACTCCTAGTCTCATCGTTGTCCAGTCAGTGCAAAAATTCAAGAAAAAGAAATAGAGGGCCAATTTATTTCCAATCTCTAGACTGGAAGATAAGAAATAAACACTATCCCTATTTGCTGATAACATGATTGTCTAAGTGTAACATTCAAAGAATTCTGCCTAGATACATTTTTACAAAAGGATTTTCACAACAAAAATCACCTAAATAAGTTCACTAATAGATGAGTAAATACAAAAGTACAGGATATAGATGCAAAAGTAAACTGTATTTCTGCATGATATTGGACATCTGGAAATAAATTTAAAATAATTCCATCAATACCTGCTTTCCAATTAAAGTGCATAGGTATAAATGCAATAAAACACACACAGGACTTGTTCATGAATGCTGCACAACACTGACGACAGAAATCCAAGGTGACCTAAAGAAAAGCAAACGCAGACCAAGATGACGGACTAGTGTTGCCAACCACTCATCCCACCTACAAAAAAGGGACCACAGAATGAATAAACCACCAGTTTGATCATGGTGACTAAAGCAGAGTGCTGCAGTGGTGGGAAACCTGGGCACCACCAAATTGAGGGTGTTTGCAGAGAAGAGAAGCTTCTCTCTGTCTCCCCGACCCTACACCCAGTTGGGAACAGCTTGAAACCAGTAGGGGCTGCTTCCTGTGAGAAAAAGGGAAGTAAGACAACCCCGGCAGTGCCCATCACCACCTCAAACACCTGCCGTCTTTGCTCCTGGAAAGTCCTCCAGTCCTCACAGGCCCTGCACCCAGCTTCAGAAGCTACCTAGAATGCACACAGCCTCACTCTTTCAGAGCTGCTGAGCTGCACCACCTTGAGAATAGAGCTGTTACTGAAGTACGCCGTGCTCCCGCGTCCAGCAGCCACCCCGTGCTTTCATCCCTGAGTCTCGCTGAATCACACACAGGTTAGTGCTGCTGTGGCTTCCTTCCCTCTGGGGATGTCCTGCACAGGAGGCCCTCCATCACCTGCCTCTATCTGTTTCCCTGCAGCTCAGCTACGCAGAGGCTACACCCAAGAAGGCGGCCGTGTCCACAATGCCTGGGCCGACCTGGAGTTCTGCCCACCTGGGATGGGAACGTGAGCCCAGCAGAACAGCCACAAGCCCGGCAATTGAGGCACCATGGTGCCCTGTCATGGGAGGCCAGCAGAGGAAGCCCTGCAGAGAAGCCCCACCAGAGGAGGCACTGACATGCTCCCATGTAGCAGAGCAGCTGCTCCCCACAGCACCTGAGCCACCCCAGCGCCACACCCTCCCCCTAGCAGAGTGACCACGACCCAACACCTGAGCCCACTGATCACACTGCTGCCTCCTTCTGAGGAAGACAACTGGCCCAGTAAGTAGAGCGACGGAATTCCCAAGACGCTTAAGCTGACCTGGCATCCTGCCCTCGATGGAACTGAGCCTCAGCAGGATGCCCCTCTGTACTGACTGGCTCCAAGCCTCCACTGTCTGGGTCCGGGCCAGCTCCTCAGAGTCCGAGGCTGAGACAACCCACGTCCCTGGGGAGTGGACCCCAGGCCACAGCCATGCCCCACTTTCCATGGTCCCGGCTGCCAGTGAGTCTGGCCTCACAGAGCCTGGTTCTTTTTTCTTCTACCACTTCAGGGTTCTGGATCAACACTATGGGGCACCCCCTTCCCGGTGCCTGAGTTGCCACAGTGCTCTACTGCTTCCAGAAACTCTTAGCTGGACTCCTTAAAAGAAAGACAACAGGACTCTAAGTAAAATTGGGGCAAGAGGAGCAGCACAGTGACAGAATTCTTGCCTGGCATGGGCAAGGTCCTCAGTTCAGTCCCCAGCACTGTAAAATGCACATGTGCATGAATGAATGGATGAAGGAATGAGAAACTTAAAACTCCTTCAAACAAAATCAGAGATAAAATGAGAGCCACTATAACTGATTCCACAGAAATACAGAAGATCATTATAGATTATCATGAACACATGTACAACAAACTTGATAACCTAGGAGAAATGGACAAATTCCTAGACATATACATCTTACCAAGATTGAATCTTGAGGGAAAGAACCTGAATGAAACAACAACAAGTAACAAGAACGCGTGAGCAATGAAATGCCTCCTGTCATAGAGAAGCCATGACCAGATGATTTCACAGCTGCATTCTCACTAGTATAAGCACAATTCTTTTTAAATTATACCAGAAAAGTGATGAGCAGAGAGTTGTTCCAAACACATTCTAGAGGCCAGCATTATACTACTATCCAAGTCAGACAAGGACACAACATAGAAAGAAAACTACAGGCCAAAGCTTGATGGACACAGATGTTAAAATCCTCAGCAAAATACCAGGAAACCACACCCAAGAGCATATTAAAAAGATGATTTGACATCATCAAATGGGATTCATCTTAGGGATGAAAGGATGGTTCAACATAGCTGATCAATAAATGTGGTAAATCATGCCAACAGAATGAAGGATATAAAATGTGTCATCTCAATAGATGTAGAAAGGACATTTGACAAAACTCAACATCCCTTCATGGCAAAAACACACAAAAAATTAGGTATGGAAGGAGCGAATCTCAACATAATAAACATGTGGTGGTCCACGCCTATAATCCCAGCACTGTGGGAGCTGCAAATCTGAGCCCTGCCTGAGTGACTTAATGACTTCATGAGACTTTGTCTCAAAATTAAACATAAAAAAGACGGGTATGTTGCTCAGTGTGAAGGCCCTGTGTTTAATCCCCAGTTCTGCAAAAATAAATAAATACCATATGTAATAAGGTAACAGCTAACATACTGAATGTAGAAAAGCTGAAAACTGTAAGATCTGGAAAGATAAAAAATACCTCATGGTTTTGTTGTTTGTTCAAAATCGTACTGGAAATTCTTGCCAAAGCAATCAGGCAAGAAAAAAGTAAAGATCTTCCATATTCCAAAAGAGAAAGATAAATTGTCACTGTTTGCAGATGATATGCTCTTATACAGAGACCACAATAATTATTCTGCCAAAAATGATTAGGATACATGAATTTAAAAGAACTGCAGGATATAAAATCAGCATACAAATATCAGTAGCATTGCTATACACTACTAGTGAATTATGTGAAATAGAATTCAAAAAAGCAATCCCACTTACAAAAGCTACTAAAAATTAAAATACCTAAGAATAAATTTAATAAAAGAGATGAACAAGGACAAAACTTTGATGCCATAATTTGATATGTGTACTTTTTTATACCAACTACACCTCAATAAATCCTTAAAAATATAAAAAGTGCACCTTACCATCGTAAAAATGGCTTCAAGAATTTCATATAAAAATACCAAAAATGTAGAAAGTACAAAATCCTTCACCTCCTCTCTTGGTAAACCCTTCCATGTCCCACATAACTGCTGTATGCTTCTTGCTTACTGGGCGTCATATAGGTAAGCATCTTCCCAACTTCCTTTTTAATGTAACATTTATATATTTTAATTTTTATCACCATCGCCAGCAAATATGACATTTTTTAATTTTCCTTTTTCTTTCTCTAGCCATTACTTCTGCTAATTCTGATGCTTGCAGGTCTAGTTTTGCGTTTCTAATTTTTACTCAAGACCAATTTTTATCATTTATTTAGTGATTAACAAATTTTTATAATTTGGATGCTGGGCCATCATCATGCACATTCCATATTGACTATTTTTCTACCAGGTTGATTGCTGAAAAGTGTTCATTATTTCTTCACAATTACGAAAGAGCAAGTATTCAAGAAGAGATACCGAGAAGGAAGTGGTACGTGAGGAAGATGTGCGAACAGGAGAGTCAAATTGCACAGGACACAGCAAAGCCCAGTTAAACACTGTGCTTTGTAAGTCACCACGGATTAGTAAGATCTGGGTTAACACGACGGTGAATAAAAAGAACCTTCAACTTCTAGGAATAAAACAACTACTCTTGGTCACGTACCTCTCTCTCTGAGACTCCACTCTCATTTGACCTTATCTTCTGCGGCACCGTGACGTGCAGGAATATTCCTTCAAAATCTGCAGTAACGACACGTGTTCCAGTGTTTGTTTCTTTGGCTGTTTTGTTTTATCAACAACAGCTTCAGCCTAGTAAGTGTCCCTAACCAAGTACATAGCAGGGTTCAATATTTTTCCTTATTTATGTGCCCACGCTCTAGTGTGCAAACTTTAAACAGATTTTCAATGAAAAACGGCTCAGATACAAACAACAGTGCAGTCCGCAGCATCCCCCAACCTTGGCCCTTCGGAATCCCGCGGGAGCCGTAAATTCAGGACTCTGGGGAGTAAATCATGGGCCGCACACATGCGCCCCGCTCCACTCCAGGCGCGGTCTGCGAGGCTGCGGGGTCTGCAGACCCCTGACTCCTGCCCCGTTGGCGGGACTGGGGATACGAGAAGGCGCGGCGGGGGCTTCGACCCGGGAAGTTGTCCCCAGGAAGAGGGCGGCGCCGGACTCACCGAGGAGGGCTTGCGGCCTGCCGAACTCCGCGAGGAGAGCCAGCAGCAGCAGCAGCGGCAGCAGCAGCATGCCGGTGGAGCCGCCCCGCCGCGGGAGGAGGCGGTTGGCAGCGCGGGCTCGCGGCAGGCCGGCCGGGGCACTGGACGCGCGGCGCGCGCTGCCCGGAGCGGGGCTGCACCGTGCGGGGAGGAGAAGCGCGAGCAGGCGCGGGCCTCTGGGAGCGCGGCTGCGCCCTGGAGCGGTTTAAGACGGTCGCACCCTTCGGGAGGGGTAAAGAGGCAAAGAAGCCTGGCTCCCCTCTCTCGATCGTTTCATTTCTCCAATCACAGTTTTATGGCGGGTTTTGTGTACTGAGGTGGACAAGAAGGAGCAAAATGGAAATGTCAGCTAGGTTTGCTAACAGTTTCCGACACGATGCCTCTGACTTTATTACAAACTTACCTTGGCAAATAAGGAAAATAAATAAATAAATAAATAAATAAATAAATAAATAAAACGGCTCTTGATCTTAATAGGTAATCCCAAGGCACTTTTCTGCAACCGTGTACATTTCTTACAGCACTATTAAATTGGTAGAGGAAAGGCTAAGGGAAGTTTTAAAATGCAGCCTAACAGCGCCTGCTTGGCAAGCGCACGGTCGTGAGTTCGAGTCCCGATGCCAAAAAATAAATAAAATAAAATAATAAAATGCAGCCTAAGCGAATTTTGTTAAGGGATGCATCCAAATGGGAAGGGTTGGCCAGGCTACGGGGGACTGGAGAATTGATGAATGCGGAAGAAGAGCACAGGACGCCTCCCGTAACTTCCTGCCAAATGTCCCTCTGCACGTGTCCGAAACCAACTCATCCCCTGGCACCTCTCACTGGAACCTCTTCGCCTCGTCCAGCACAGTTCTCGAAACTCCGAGGGGGGATGGTGGAGGATGAAGGAAAACAAGAGTCAAGATGCAGAAGGCTGAGGTCAGGGGGACGCTCCTCTCCTGGTGGGAGAGAAAGAGCTGCCCATCGACTGCAGCGCGTTTATTTATACTCTCGGGAGGAGAGTTGAAACCCCTCCGCCTAGCACCTCTTTTGCTTGGCTCCCCTCAAGGCACCTGGTTATCAGGGCTGGAGCAGCTCGTTCACGTGGCT
This sequence comes from Erethizon dorsatum, assembly GCA_028451465.1. Taxonomy (NCBI): domain Eukaryota; kingdom Metazoa; phylum Chordata; class Mammalia; order Rodentia; family Erethizontidae; genus Erethizon; species Erethizon dorsatum. The sequence goes on from CM051837.1 coordinate 33,353,072, forward strand.
CGCCTGGGGCGCTCCGTGTTCTCCGCCGGCCTTGCTTTAGCCCTGCACGTGTGAGGAGCTCCCGGCTTCAGCCGCTCCCCACAGCTCTTTTACCCCAGGACCGCGCATCGCTGGGATGTGCTGCGTCAGCAGTTTCAGGAAGAAGCCCCGCTCAGCACTAAAACTTGAACCGGCTCGGTACTCATTCCGCTCGGACAGCTGACAACTAAGAAATTACCATGAAAACACGGTTGGATACCGATCACCACGGTCCAAGATAAATTACTGACGAGGAGGATGCGGAAACTGTGGGAGACTCAACCCAATTTGTATTTTATAAACAGTTGTATTTTGATATAATTCATACAACATACGATTCACACATTATAGTGTGCCACTGAATGATGTTCAGCACATTCACAGATATGTGCAACCATCAGTACAGCTAATTTTAGACAAGTTCATTACCTCGAAAAGTATCCCTATATGCTGTAGCCATCACCCCTTCTCCATTTCTCAGGCCTAAACAACTAGTAAACTAATTCTTATCTTTAGAGATGTCCCTGCTCTGTTCATTTCATACAAATGAATAAAATGCTGCATGGTCTTTTTGATTGCCCTATTCACTTGGCATAATGGCTTCAGAGTTCTTTCCTGTTACCAGTTTCAAAGCTTTATTCCTTTTTGTGGCTGCATAACATTTCACTGTTTATTTGTTTATCCCTTAGTCAGCTGACAGACATTGGTAAAGGGAACTCTGAACCTCTGCAATGAGGTTTTTCCTCCACCATCCCAGGAGCATTTTTTTTTTTTTTTTTTTTTTTTTTTTTGGTGATGGAGACACTGAGGTCCTCATCAGTCTCAAGGTTTCAAGGTTTGGCTGAGGGCTCCATAATCCATGTGCGCCATGCAAAGGTACATCCACAAGACGAGGATGAGAAAGAAAATCTTTGTTTTTTTTTTTGGTACCGGAAATGGAACTCAGGACCTCGTGCTTGCCAGGCAGGCGCTGTGCCACTGAGCTATATCCCCGCCCGAGAAAGAAAATCTTATCCAGAAGCGCTCTGCTTTAGTAAGGACAGAGCAGCAAGTCTGGGGTCATTAAAACACAAAGAACACAATGTACAGGGGCCAAGGAAGAGTCACTTGGAGACAGAACGACACCTAGCACCAGGCACCCAGTCTGAGCAGGTGCTCTAGGCTAGAAAGGAGGCCAGGGACGGTCTGGGGCTCGGGGCTGCCCTTACCATGGTCCCTCTCAACAGCACAAAGGCGGGAAAGGACACAGCAGGTGATCGTCACCTGCTGGAGAGTGTGGGCTGTGAGGCCCTTCCTTCATGGCCCAACAGTGGCCAAGGGAATGCTGTCACCTTGCGATGTCACAACATGCAGGTAAAATGAAAGCAAAGCTGTTTAATTCCTACTAAAGGATACTGGTGGGTGAAAGAATCCATAGACACAGGTATGCACATTTTCATCAGATTTACTTGGCTTATGAAATTGAAATCTTTATGCCATAACAAAACTAGAGAAAAGCAGGACCAGGCCAGGTAAAGATGAGCTTCTTGACAAGAAACCTTCTCTACATTATGGCTTTTTTATGTTGTTGTATGTACACTGTTGTAAAAGACAGAAAAAATAGAAATTCTGAATTTTCATTGTTAATAACAGTTGTCTAATGTAACTACACACCTAGTAAGTAGTACACTAAGACATTGGTTATACTACAAAAATCTGTACCTCTTATCCAAAAAATTCATAACCCTAAATATCTTTTTTATGAGTAATTTGTGTTAGCCACATTAAAAGGAAATATTATAAATTGATATGTATATATATACTTTCATTTACACAGCCTCTAAACATTACGTGGCTAAAAGAAAAAGATCACTAACAAGCAAATAGAAGAAAAGAAAAAGGAAAATATGGAAAGGTATGAACACCCTCTGTGCGTCTCCAGCAGGTGTCCCACGGCACATCCTCAGCACTGAACCTATCCCCGCCTCCCTCCACAGCAGCGCCGCAGCACCAAATGGTTTTCCACTGCTTCACAGTCCCCCCGGCCAAACACGTTACTCACTCTGTCTGGAACGCTGAGATCAACAAAGTTCTCTCTTTTCTTGAACCCAAATACATCCATCCAGTCTCCACTCTGGTAAGTGCCCCTCAGGTGACTTCTCTTAAAATGTTTTTGTTCTTTTCCTGTTGTCCAGCGCTGCCCACAACAGACCTCACCAGCCTTTAGTCATCTCTTAGCGACTGCTTTCATCTCCAGTCCTGACTGAATACATTTCCCTTACTTTATCCCCGCAACCGTTGTAAAATACAAACCATGTCATGCCAAATCCTTCTTACCACCTCAGAAATAACTAGGCCCTGTTCATCTATGGGAAGACTGAATTCCTTCTCATAAAATATTAGACACTTGTCTGGGCTCACGATGAATTATGCTGAGTTTCTCTCTCAATGGCCATGACTAAAAATGAATTTGAAAAGTATTAAAAGCTCAAACTTTGGAAACAGAGAATCCTGTTAATTTAATAGTGATACTTTTTGAAATTACATGTTAGCCTTGGTATTTTTCTGCTTTATACCACTAAACATAATGTTTTCCTTAAAAACTATAACTGTCAATGCATTCTCTTGGTTCAGTTTTCAAAAATTTGCCTTCAAAATCTAAAAGATCACCCTCAATAGCCCTTATCTCCTGAATTACTGCAGTTCTTTCTATTTCTCCACTTTCCATTATATTGACTGTTTACAACAAACCAACCTTCTACTGTGTATGCATAAGCTTGGAACCTAAACCTGCCAGTCATTCCCTTTCTTATATAATCAACTTCTGTAATATATCTGTTATTTATGGGCTAATAGCCTACGCGATTATATCAAATTCTAGAGATAAAACTTCAATGCAACCATAGAGTACTGTTGGAAGTTATGAAAAAATCAAAAGTAAAGAAGGAAAGGAAAAACAAAGCAAAATATTGAGCGTATGGTTCATAAGCTTATGAACTGGAAGAAATCAGGTGTGTCGCAAGATCGATACTGTTGCGGGAAAAACCTGAGTGACCTTGGCTGGTGGTGTGAAGTGCCGAGGTGAACACGCCCGGCAGGAAGGTGAGAGGATAGAGGATGGCGAAGGTCATGGGAAGACAACAGTGAGCCAAGCCCCGAAATCCTCATCTAAGATGTGGGTGTTGAGTAAAGTTATGCAAAAAGAGGCTCAGATTGGTACAAGCAGACATTAAACTGTTTTACACTGAGGTTAGCAGTGATAAATGTTTTATTTGTGCACAGATAAGGAAACAGGAACCCACTGACCTTACTATCAAAGTCAGATATGGGGGAATGTCAGATAAAGAAGTAGATGAGCTCATGATCTCACTTTTGATTAAAGTTTTGAATGTTTCTATTTAGTCCCAGTAATCAACCTAACATGTGAAATAACTTTATTTCTTTTCATATATGAATTAGAATATTGGATTCATATAGATGTCTATTTTATCCCAGTTTTATCCGTTTTTGTCTTGGAGGTAGAGTACCTATAAGATTTTGTCTGGCATCTTACAGGTCCTTAATTCTAGTAAATTCCATTTCTTACGCTCAGTCATATACCAGGTCGTAAGTCTCAGGGTCATGGCATTCTAAAAGAGCCTCAGTTCTAGAGACTGATGCCTTAAGTAACTCCAACTCCCAAACTTACTAAAATTCCTTACTTCTATTGCTTTCTTTCTAAAATAGGAATAACAATATTCATGCAGTCTTAGTGAGAAAGAAACTTAAATGTGGAGAGAGAATCTACCAGTTAGAAGCTAAATCTATCAGTTAAATCTATCAGAGGCTTAAATGAGGGAGAAGAAGGTATGATTGTTCATAAATACATTAAGAAAACAGGAATTATGGGTATGATAGCTTAAGAGAAGTACTATCTATGTGACTCTGTGAGTGAGAAGAGGTAGAAAATTATTATTGCTATTACCTGTATTAATTTTTAACCATTTAGTTTACTCTATATTACATGTGCCACTTTATTTTCTACAATTGCTGATGGTAAAAATTTTGGTTTTAACTAACTTTTACCGATTTTCAATATATGGTTTGCATTTGTGTCATCACTGTTACTGCAGTTTGTTTTCCCCATTTTGGATGGTACTGAAATCAAGCACTCAAAACTAGGCTGCTAAAAGGGACCTGACATAAAATTGGAAGGAACAGCCTCCCAAAAGATACACTAACATCAACATAAAAACACACAAAAATAGTGAGACAGGGCCGGTGATATAGCTCAGCGGCATAAGCACCTGCCTGGCAAGCGTGAGGTCCTGAGTTCAACTTCCGGTACCCACATATTAAAAAAAAAAAAGTGGTGAGACAAACAAGGTAACATGACTCTTCCAAAAGTTCATAACTCTTTTCTAACAGAACCCAAAGATACTGAAATGCATGAAATGTTGAACAAAGATCTTAAAGACTGATTTCTAAAATTATCACTTCAGGGCCAGTGAGATAGCTCAGCGGCATAAGCGCCTGCCTGGCAAGCGCGAGGTCCTGAGGTCGACCCCTGGTACACACACAAAAAAATAAAAAATAAAAATAAAAATAATAAAAAAATAAAAATAAATAAAATTATCACTTCAAAGAAGATAAAAATAAACTGCTGAATGAATTAAGGAAGAAAATGCAGGATATAAGAGAGTAATTCAATAAAAAGATATTCTGAAAAAGAGCTAAACATAATTCTTGGAAATAAAAATTCAATAAATCAAATTAAAAACTAAATGGAGGGCTGGTGAGATGGCTCAGCGGCATAAGCGCCTGCCTGGCAAGCGCGAGGGCCCGAGTTTGATTCCTGGACCCCACACACGAAAAAAGGGCTGGTGATATCGCTCAGCGGCATGGGCGCCTGCTGGCGTGTGAGGTCCTGAGGTCGACGCCTGGTACCTACAAAAAAAAAAAAAAAAAAAAAAAAAAAAAAAGCACAAAATAACAAAACTAAATGGAAAGCCTTACCAATAAGCTATATCAAGCAAAAGACAGCATTTCAGGGATGAAAACAAGGTTAATGGATTATCACATTTGAAAAATAATAACACAAAATGACACATTATGAACAAAAAATTAATGAGCTCCAGGACACAAATAAAACATCAAATTTGCAAGTTTTAGTATAGGAGAAAATGTAAAGGTATATACTAAAGGCATACAAAAATCTATTCCATGAAATAACAGCAGAAAAATTCTGAGTTTTGGGAAGAATATGGAAATTTAGGTACAGAAAGCATTTAGAACCCTAAACAAGCATGAACCAAACATAAACTCCCTATGTCATATTATAGTAAAATTTCAAGAATACATAACAAGGAAAGAATATCGAAAGTTTCGAGAGAGAAATTCAAAGTGATTTACAGAAGTAAACTTACAAGAACAATTGCAGATTTGTCCGCAGAAACTGTAAAGTCCAAAAGAGCAAGGAATATTGTATTTCAAGCCCTGAAAGAAAATAATTGCCAACCTACATTATTATATCCAGCAAAACTATCCTTCAGAATTGAAGGAGAAAATAAGAACTTTTGAGATAAACATAAATTAAAAGAATTCTTAAATGCTAAGCCAGAATTTGAGAAGAAACTTAACGACATTCTGTACCCAGTACAGACAGATTGACACATCCATGACAACACAGGAAAGAATAAAAGTCACTAAATGACTAAAGAACAGATAAGCAAATGAGAATTAGAAAGAATCAGACCTTAGAGAAACAAAAAATGAGAGGAATTAGTTACATACATTTTGATAATAATCCTGAATGTAAATGGTCTTAATTCTCCAATTGAAAGACACAGACTGGTGGAGTGTATTTAAAAACCAATATGCAACTCTTTGCTGCCTGAAAGAAATATACCTCCTGACAAAGATATACACAGACTGAGGTAAGAAAACAATAATAGAGGGCCGGTGAGATGGCTCAGCGGCATAAGCGCCCGCCTGGCAAGCGCGAGGACCAGAGTTCGACTCCCGGAACCCACATACGAGAAAAGGGCCGATGATATCGCTCAGTGGCACGGGCGCCTGCTGGCACGCGAGGTCCTGAGGTCGACCCCTGGTACCCACAAAAAAAAAAAAAAAAGAAAACAATAATAGAAAGTGATATTCAAATCAAAAATCAAATGGAATCTGAAAGCAAGCAGGACTAGTGATACTCATACATATCTCATAAAGCAGATTTCAGGACAAAACTAGTAGGAAGATAAAAAGAAGGACAATATTGGTAAAGACAAAAAAGCAATGAAGAAATACCAGAATTACATTATAAACCAAATAGACAATACACATCTACAAAATATTTCATCCAAAAATTTCAGAAAACACCTTCTTCTCAGATACTCATGGAAATTTCTCTGAAATAGATCATATTTTAGGCCATAAAGTAAATTTTCCCAACTACAAAAAAATTAAAATGATTTTGCTTTTGTGGCCTTTTTGTAGGACATATGTGACACCTCACCAGTGTTGCTGTTTTGTCAGGAAGTTATTATCCTTCAATGAAATTCAGTATTTCTTAATTATTTAAAAAAAAACCCTAAAGAAACTAGGTATAGAAGGATTTTACATCAATATAATAAAGGTTATATATGACATACCCAATTGGTGCCATCATGGATAAGTTTCAGAAAAACTGAAAGCATTTCTCTAAAATCAGAGATTATCAAAGATGTACACTTTTACCACTCTTATGCTATATAATACTTGAAATTCTAGGCAGAGCAATTAGTCAAGAGGAAGAAATAAAATGGACACAAATAGCAAAGTAGGAAATCTAGTTCTCTGTTTCCAGATGATATGACTGTATACTTAAAAGAGTCTAAAGACTCCACCAAAACACTGAACTAAAAGACAAATTCAGAAAAGTACCAAGATACAAAATCAACATGCAAAAATAAATCAGTAGCTTTTTATATACAAATAATGAGTCCACTAAGAAAAAAATCAGGAAAACAATTCTTCACTATTGCTTACAAAACACTTAGGAATAAACTTATCCAAGGAGATGAAAAACTACTACAAGGAATATTACAGAACATTGAATAAATTAAAGAAGACATTAGAAGATGGCAAGACCTCCCATGTTTATGGATTGGTTGAATCAATATTGTAAATATTCCCACATTTTGAAAGTAAGCTACCTATTCAAAGCTATCCCACCAAAATACCAAAGATGTTCTCATAAAACTGGGAAAAACAATCCTATATTTCATATGGAATCACTCAATACTCAGAAGCAACAAAGCAGTCCTGAGGAGGGGTGGAATCCTCACTGGAGACATCATGACACTGAGTTTCAATACAGAACAGGGTCAGAGTAACAAACACAGCATCTGGTATTAAAACAGACATGTAGATCAATGGAACAAAAGAGAGAAGCCAGAAATAAATCCAAACAGATACAACCATCTGATTCTCAAAAACGCTACCAAAAACATAATCCAATGAGTGAACAAATAAACTGAACAGATTCTTCTCAAAATGAATAAATGTGGCCTATAACTCTATGAAAACATGGCCAACATCTTTAGCCATTGGGGAAATGTAAATCAAAAGTACATTGAGATTCCGTCTCACCCCAGTCATAATGGTTATTATCAAGAACACAAAAATAATAAATAATAAATGCTAGAGAGAGAGTAGAGAAAAAGAAAGCCTTATAAACTTTTGGTAGAAATGTAAATTAGTATAGTTACTCTTAAATATTGTTTTGAAACGTCAAAGTGTTTGAAATTCCTCTCAAGTCATTTATTATTACAGAAATATTGCTGAACCTATCTCTGGTCAGTATTAGTTAAGATGATATGTTTCTAAAATAATATAAAGCAAAATTAATATCACGTGCTTTATCTTACTCTTTGTTTTACCATATGATATTCATGGATCAATGTTAGAATGGTGACATATGTGATTAACAGATTTCTTATACTGAGGTATTGTTAAAGATAAACAACTATATTGTAAATTTTTTGATAAATGTTATTAATATGATTTTTTCAATTGGCCTTTAATTTTATAACTGGTTACTGTTATTATTGCTGTCTTCTGATACAGATCTGTATGCTAGAGAGAACAGTAATTTTAGGGAAAATAAACACTGGAATTTTAAGCCAAAAAAAAAAAGAAAAAGAGGGCCGGTGAGATGGCTCAGCGGCTTAAGCGCCTGCCCGGCAAGCGCGAGGGCCCGAGTTCGACTCCCGGAACCCACATACAAAAAAGGGGCCAGTGATATCGCTCAGTGGCACGGGTGCCTGCTGGCATGAGAGGTCCTGAGGTTGACCCCCCGGTACCCACCAAAAAAAAAAAAAAAAAAAAGAAAAAGAAAAAGAAAAAAGAAATGTAAAAAAGCTAGATTTTTGTTAATTACTGAATTAATATGTACCAATAACCACTCTGCTTCCCATATACCACAATGATTTTATGTCTTATATTGTTTTTGGTTTTCTTAATGGTCTTATTTTAAAGTTAGATATGTTTAAAAATTTGAAACTAAAAATTAATCCATGAATTTCCTCTTTTTTTCTCCAGGAAAGAGAAGATATTAATATATTTATGATAATACTTCTCCAAAATAATAAAAGCAAATACACATGTACAGGTTTAAATTATTCATCATTTCTCCACTTATAATATTTGTGTCAAATAAATATGTAAGCAAGTAATTATGTAGGCTATAAATTCATTTTTATCAATGAGGTACCCAGTGGGGCCTGTTTTTCATCCACACTTCATAACACTTTGGAATATTAATATGGCCTCTTTTTTTGTCTTTGGAACACTTCATCCATAGGCAGTTTCTGCTTAAAGTGACAGTCAGTCCAGTTTCCTATTATCTGGCTACAATTTCTTGACTACATATGAGAGATGAGGTTTGAACACCTGAATATTTGAAAATGAAAATAGAAAATGTTGGTGTAAATTCTGGATCAACAAAGAATGCACACAGACAAGAACTAGTGTCAGTTACAAATGTTTTGAGTGATGGAGAGAATGACTAACTCCTGACCATCCAGTTCATTAGTACACATTTGGAATTCTGTGCTATTTCATTTCTTATCCTGCAGCTCTGAAGCCACTAATTGTTGTTGTGAAACACAGGCTATCATGACCAGATATGGTCATTTTTAAATTTTTTTTAACTTTTTAAATAAACAATAACTCTTCTTGGTATGATATTTCTTTCAAAAGTTAGTCTTACCTCTAGCAACTATTCCAATTTTTCCAAGATACTGTAAGGTATCACAGAAAAACTTATAAAAGCTATTATACAATTAAGTCAATTTCAATAACATGATGAGTATGTAAACATGTACTGAAATCATCAAGAACACTACTCCAAATTTCAGTAGTTGCTGATAATTTGTTGACAAAATTACAGGAGGGTTTTACTGAAAATTTCACATCAGTATTTTATCTCCACTTATATCACTGAGGTTCAGAGAAAAAGACCACTTTATTAACCTTACTACTGTATTCTCATCTCCCTAAATATTCACTGAGTCAAATATAGCTTGTGTTACAGTTAAGAAAGATGTGCAAGTATCTTAATTATAACTGAGAAACATCTGAGCGATCTTCATTTTGTGCAAAATATAAAGCGTCCTCCTACATGCATTATCTCCTTTATCTGGTACTGCCTTCTATTTTTCCTTACCTCTATGTATACTTTCACAAAATTTGCTTCTCTATCTCTATTGATCACCTTTGCATAAATGACTATCAGCATAAGGAAAATGATGTTCTTTGGGAAGTCAACATAGCCTCCCAAACCAATTGTATCTGTCATGATTTTCTATCTGAAAGGCACTGAGTACTTGCTGAGTAGTTTTAATTGTTCTTGGCCCTGCAGTATTATGAAGGATATATAATTGCCTGAAATCTGGAAAACTGGGGCCTTCCTGTACAATGTTTCTAAGCATCAACCAAATCTAACTCAAAATTCCCAATATTCTGAATTGCACTGAAATTTTCCCATAATTCTTTTGTACAGATAAAAGCATAATTTACTTACCCTCCAATTGACTGTCCTGTTCTGTGACAGTATCACTTTATTTTAGTCCATTTGAGGACAGTAGCAGCAATTAAAATGAGGAAAGATAGAAAAATGCAGAAACTTATCAAAAGGCCATTTTTTAGAAGAGGAACATGTTGTCATTTAATTTCCAATGATGTGATTTTACCTGAAAATATCAGAGTATTTTTCAACTTTTTCAAAAATAATATTCAAAAAGTCTTATTAATTTAAATATAAAAATTGAAATTCTAATAATAGTTACAGCATAAATGAGTAAATTTACATTTATAATAATTTCCCATCTTTTGTAACCATACCTCAAAGATCATTAAATATTCATGTCAGCTCAATGCACTTATACTTAGGAATGAAAATATGTAATGGTTGACAATAATCAATATTACTGAAATTTTCATAAACTTTTTATGATATTTAATCTTTATTTATGTGTTATATTCTAACGTGATTGTTCTATTGTATTCCTGTCTATGAACTGCTACTTAGATCAGATTAACTCAATGCTACTATTTAAATATAGATTCTTCAGTTTTAAAAATAATATACACATGCTAAAGAATGAAGTTGTGTTATCTCATATCATATGCCAAAATCAGCTAAAAATGGATTAAAGATTTAAAACCTAAGACCCGAAACTATAAAAATACTAGAAGAAAACATAGGACAAAAGCTACATAAGATGGGTCTAGGCAATGATTTCCTTATGTGAACATAAAAATCTTGTAACATCAAACCAAAAGGTTTCTACACAACAAAAGGAACAGTTGTGTGAAAAGGCAATCTACAAAATGGGAGAAAGTGTCTATAAGCCTTACATCGAGTAAGAGATTAAAAACCAAGTTATGTAAGAAACTCTACTAACAACAACAAAACAGATGGCCCAATCAAAAACTGAGCAAAAGACCTGGACCAGCAATGGGATGAAGAGACACTCTACAAAATGGTAGAAAATATTTGCGAACTATACCTCTGACAAGAGGTTGATGTCTACAATATACTAGGAACACACACACACACACACACACGCACACTCACACACATAAAAACTCAACAGCAAAAAACCAAACCAATTCCAAAATGGGCAACAGACCTACATAGATTATTTTTCAAAAGAAGACATATAAATGCACAACACATTCATGAAAAAAATCAATATGTGTTCTCATCAGAAAAAGGCTAATCAAAACCACAGTGAAGGCTGGCATTTTAGGTGATATTTTAGATCTACACCATAGTTTTGCCTCACCCGTCAAAAAAGCTATGGTGAAAAATAGAGTTATTTATATGGGTTACAGATGTCTGTCTGAGTCTCTGTTTTCAGTGTTTGCGATTTGCACTTGTACATGAAATTGTTTAATAGAACACACAAATGTTTAATTTTTTTACTTAACCATTATGCTATTTCCCACCAAGGCTGCATCATTTTATATGCTTACCAGCAATGCAAGAAGAATTTTGAAAGAGTTTTGCAGGACATAATAATCTGAGTGGAAAATTGTTGTTTTTGTTTGTTCGTTTTTACAGCTTGAAAAAAGTCATTTCAAGCTCTCAAGGCCTGTAAGACATGCATGAAAACTCTCCTGTAATACTTAAAGATTTACCTTTATAAATTCTTTGTTGCTTTTCTCTAATGACTTTTAAATTTTTGTTCTTCTATTGGACTTCTGGAATTTTAACTATGATGTGGCATGAAGAAGTTTTTTTCTCATAATGGCTATTTGGGTTTCCCTATGCTTCGTTTCTTTGTATGTTGAATTACTTCCCTACACTTGGAAACAATTTTTCTGATTTCTATAGGTAGATTTTTATATCTTTTGTGTTGCCCTCTAATTTTTCTTTAACTCTTATTCTTAGTTGTCTTTGAGTTATCTAGAAGCTGTTGAATTCAGTTTCCAGATCTCTTGTTGTTTGTAAAGCATCTCTGAGTATATGTTCTCTTGCATCAGTCCTACCTTCTAGTTTTGATACTATCTCTTCACATTTGTCATTTCTGTCGCCCATATTTTCAATAGATTTTTTATACCCTTGATTTCTGCCTGGTACCTTTTCATAGACTATTTTTACTAAACTGGTCATTCATATCTTGTATTGCCATGGTTAGTTCTCCCAGCACTTTATTTATATTTTTGTCTGGATGTACCCACAAAGCCTCATGAGGTCATGGGGGGTGGGCTTTTGGAGGCAGCTGAATCTAGTTTGTGGTTGGTTCATTGTCTAGTGCTGGGATTGGGGTTGTGACTGCTACACCCACCCTAAGGTGGGTAGCCTGCATACAGTATAAGGGACAGAAAAGAGGCTCTTTCCTCCCTTTTCCTCATGTTTCTTTTGCTGTCTTCACACCACCCTGCCTTGGAGCCGCTGATTATGGACTGAGACCGCTACAAACTGTGAGCTAAATAATAAATAAACCTTTCCCTCTTTAAATTTGGGTATTGGGTATTTTGTCCCAGCAACAAGAGAAAAGTAACTAACGCAGAATTTGGTACCAGGAGTGGGGTAATTGCTTTGACTACACCTAACCATGTGGTTCAAAAGCCTTTGGGAGTGGCTTGTGGGAAGAGACTGGAAAGGTTCAGAGATGCCAGCTGAAAAAGTAGAGCTGGAATGCCTTAAGCTCTTTCTTATGGGAAATTCTGGTCAGAGCAAAGAATACCAGAAGGCTGATAGAAATCTGGCAGGTAAAGAACAGGCTCAGGAGGTTTATGCTGGAAAGAAGGATTGCATTAGGAGTTGAGATGATGTGTGCTATGGCTTGGCAAAAATGTCTGCATTTTGCTCATGTCCAGAGACTGCCTGAGACTAAGATTAAGGGCATTGGACTAATTAATCTGGCAGAAGAAATTTCAAGGCAGTAGAATATTGAGGCAGTAGCATGGCTACTGTTAGGGGCTTTTAGCCAGATCTATGTTGAGAATCAAGAGCAGAGTGCTCAGAAGAATGATTTAAATTTGAGTTTGGCCAAAAGGGGAGCTCCACTAAAGCTGTGGACTGCAAAGATAGAGCAGAGGAAATCTCAATTGCTGAGAAGGAACAAGAGAATGCAAAAGATGGCCTGAGGGCATTATAAGAAGAAGCAAGTCTCCACCCTTTGCAGCCTCAAAATTGCAAAAGTGAAAGACTGCTTTGAGAAGAAAGCTGCAGAGCACCATGTTCCAGAATGGCAGCACCATAGAGAATTTGTTCCTCAGAACTGTATTCAGAGTGCTCAGCAATCCAGGCACTTGACCCCTACAGCCAATAGAGGGAAGCCTGGTTAGTGCTCCAGGTGGCAGTAGACCTTGGCATCATCCACATGGCTCTGGTTTTAAGCACATGCAGAATGGAGGAGTTGGGGTGTTAAGAAGGCTTCTACCCAGATTTCAGAAGGTCTGGGAGGCCAGGCAGTGTGCCCCTGAGACGGCAATGTGTGAAGCTCTGTGAAGTGAAAGGTGCAGTGGAGACCCCAGAAGTTTGGAAAAGCAAGGAACGTGGATCATCTAAGGAAAGCTGCAAGGAGGGAGCAAAGTGGGCTTAAGAGAGAAGCTGTGGGAGCTACTACCACTGGGAGTGCCATAGTGGTGGAGCCACCCAAGCCCTTTGGAGCTCACACCTTACCACAGATTGCCTCAGATGCTGCACATGGAACTATAGGACTTCATATTTGCCCTGCTGGATTTTGCACTTGCTTTGGTCCCAATCCTTTGTATCTCTGTAACTTTTGGAATGGAAATGTCTATCTTGTGCCATTGAATGCTGGAAGTGTATCACTTTCTTTTCATTTGTACAGGGGCTCACAGCTAAGAGTTTGCCTTAAATCTCAGAGGAGACTTGGGAGTTGGACTTTTCAGCAATGCTGAAACTGTTAGGACTTTGGCAACTCTTAGAGATGGACTAAATGCCTTTTACATAAAGGGATGTGCATGAGTCTTTGGGGGGCCAGGGTCAGAATGTTTTGGTTTGTGTCTGGATGTCCCTCCAAAACCTCATGAGGTCATGGGGGTGAGCTTGTTGGAGGTGGCTGAATCTAGAGTTTGTGATTGGTTTGTTTTCTCATGCTGGGATTGGGGGTGTGACTGCTACACCCACCCTAGCGTGGGTGTACAATATAAGGGACAGATTACAATATAAGTGACAGAAGAGAGGCTCTCTCCTTTTTGCTCTTGTTGCTTTTGCTGTCTTCTGCCTGCAATAAACAGTTGCCCCTCTGTGATGCCACCCTGCCTTGGAGCCAGGTGATTATGGACTGAGACCTCTACAAACTGTGAGCTAAATAATAAAGAAACCTTTCCCTCTTTAACTTTGCATGTCAGGTATTTTGCTCCAGAAATGACAGAAAAGTAACTACCACAAGTTGCATCAGCTTTAATCTCATTAAACATCTTATTGATCTCACTATTTTTTGTTCTTTTATTCCTTCATACATTTCAGGCTTTTTTTTTTTAATTCTTTCCCATCAGTATCTACTGGATCACCTTTGTATCAGTTAGCAATCTTGGGAGTTTTTTGTCTTTTTTTCCCTAATGTTTCTATTGTGTGTGTTCTTCCCCGCTCTGGGTTGAGGATCAATTAGAGACAAAGACTGTGTTGCCTTTATGGAGAGTTCATTAGTTCGTGTCTGCTTCTCAGGGATGAGACCTTTGGCTTTGTGTTTTGGTATTTATATACCTCTTCAACCTACTCAGATTATTAGGATCAGAACTGGTTGTTTTCCAAGGATAGAATCCCTACTAGTTTTATCCATATCAACAAATCCAAACATACGTCCCTCACGTACATTAAAACTTGTGTTAGTATTTTCACTCTTTTTCAATGACCTATTAACATTACAATATACTCCTGCTGACAGGAAGGCTGAAATGCGTTGGGTGGGGACAGAAAAAAAAAAGGGAAGAGAAAAAAAAATGAAAGAAAGAGAGGACATTGAATTGTCTTGATATGATTGAGCCACTTCAATCTAGTTGAGACAAGATTTGTGAGAATAATTATGGGAGCAGAAGGAACACAGAGGGAGGGAAGTGTTATTGGAGACTGATGTAAGCTGTGAGAAAGCTGGACCCTGTTATTATGCTGACAATTATCTTGTATTTGTTTGCATCCTTTATACTCAGTTTTGGTGAGGGTTATTATGACTTGTCCATGAAAGATACTATACAGATTAAAGCACTGGTTAACTCTTTCTCCTCTTTCACATATACAGATAATCTACATCTATATCATCTATATCTACCTATATCTATCTATCTATCTATGCTAGATGGAAAGAGGAAAAGAGGGAAGATAAAGGAATAAGAAGCAACAATCAAAAACACCTACACAGTAACAAAAAAACACAAAATAAAAGCATTCTCACAGTCCTATTTCCACTACAGTCCAAATTTAACCAGTGAGCTTTTCCCCTATATTCTCATGAAAAAGCTTTGATACTTATGTTGGGGAGGTCTGGATGGCTTCTGGGTCTGGCTCTTTGCTGCATCTCCACACTTCACAAAGTGTCACTGTGTCCACCAGGATTTTCCCCCAACCCTTCTCAGTCCACAGCCCATGCCCCCATCTCTGAGCCAGTTTCTTCCTACAACTCCTTCAATCGCCTGTGTATAAATGAAGCACTCTGGGGATCTGCATGGACCATGGAGCCTGCCTACCACTGCCAGTCCCTTTCTGCTTAATTTAAGTTTTGCTTCTGTAGGTGTGGCTAGCAGAGGTTTTTGTTTGTTTGTTTGTTTGCTTGGTCCTTTTCTTATGATTGAACCACATCAATTAAGTTGCAAGGCGGTAGGTGCTCAGTATCCAGTTTTCCCCTGATTTCTGTAAAGGCCTTTTTGAGCTCTACTACTGTCCCTGAATGATAAACCCCGCAGCTGTGTCTTCTTCCTCCAGGAGGTTCCAGATGTGTGTGCTGTAGCTCACCCTCTGGTTAAGTCCCTTTCTCTGGCTCTTCATCCCGTGTTTTCCTCTCCACCCTCCACAAAGAAAGCATCACTCTCTACACCAGACTCAGTGGTGCCCTAGGGCTCACAGCACTCAGCAGCCCTTGTTGGACAGAGGGCAGCATATGCTGCAGGCACAGCACTCCCAGTGTTTGTGAGAAGCATGGGCAAGTGCCTATTTGGGGGCCATTCCAACTACTTTTCTCCCCCGGATCTTGCTGTTGTCAGGTGCTAAGCACTCATGCAATCCCCCTCCAGGGCTGCAGGTTTCTCAGTGCTCAGATCCCAGTCCCTAGTCAGGACTGTGCCCTTGTTATAAACTTTCCTAACGGCTGGCTGATGCTTCCTCAGACATTGCTTGCTGAATTTCAGTTTCTCTTGTGTCTTCATCTGTGAATATATGCCTGGATTCCTTTCCCCAGTAGGTAAAGTGGGAAGTTTAGAAGCCTATCCCAGTGGCCTGGCTACCACTGAGGTGCTAGCTCCTTTTTTCAGGCATTAGACCCTCCCCCAAGATAGTTGTTTTCTGCATTGATGCTTGTGTTAGATAGCTTTATTACTAATATTAAGACCTCTTCAGGAAATGACTACTTTTCATAGATATCTTCTAGGCATAGCTGGCTTTTGGCTTTTGAGTCTGTCCCAAGATCTTGCCTCTTAAATCTATTAGGGTTCACAGGTTGTAGCCTGTTTGGCCAAGCTCCCAGTTCTTTGGTACTGGACTATGGTATTGTTTATAATCCCCAGACAATCTCAGTATTGGCGTACAAGGAAGATCAATAGGTCACAACTATGTCTCCTTGGCTAAAGTAGTACAACCAATAATAACAATAGCATCAAGCACAGACTAGAAAATGACAAACTGTGATAAGTATTAATTTGCCAACTTTAACCATAGGTACAAGATTTATAGTTATATAAGAAGATCTAAAACAAACCAGACAATTATATACAGTAAATATCCACTAATAGCACAATTTTACCGTAAGGAGAGAAAATTTAAAAGGGATAAGAGGGAAAAAAGATAAATAAAAGAAGAGAAAGAGATTAGAAGCAAACTGAAGGGCAAAGGAAGATTACCCAAGCCTCAGGAAACTAGTGAAGAAGACAGGAGGGGAGAAGGAGGAAAAAACAAAAACAAGAACAAAACAAAACAGTAAAAACAATGTCACACTCAAGAAAACAATCAAAAACAAAAAACAAACAAACAAACAACAAAACCAAAAAAAAAAAAGGGGGGGAGGGAGAAAAGGAAATTTCTCTAATTTCAAGCCTGTGGTTATGTTCTGGAGTCTATAGTTTTGTGGTAGTGTCCACTTCAGGGTGTGATTCTGATGTCAGTGGTAGACAAAGGAGGCAGTCAAAGCTCAGATCTGTGCTGGATAATCCCAGCAACCCTGCAGTAGGAATAGGATGGGGTGCTGGATAATCCCAGCATGCCTGCAATAGGATTAAGTCAGGTTACTGGTTTTCGTACTTTCAAATCCTCAGAAGTTCAGGCTGATCCTGGTCTCTGGTTGTGAGGATGGGACCTGAATTGCTCGGTTTACAACACCATGGATGTCTCTTGCCAGCTTGACCTTGGCTCCCTGATTCTGGACATTTCCTGTGGTTGTCCCTCATCCAAGCACTGTAAGATTTCAACACTGGGAGCCCTGAAATGAAACTAACCCATAGCTGCTCTGAGTCCCATTTTCAGTGGCCCCTCCATAAAATGGGATCTGGCCAAGCACCCTTTCCAGGGCACATGGCAGATGCTTGGGCAGGAGTCACTCACCAGCTATTATAGTTTACAGCATCCACTCCTCCATTCCATTGGTGCATTTCTCCGGGGAGGCCTCTGTAATTGCCCACCCTCACATGTCTCTATAGATTTGATCCTCCTCTCATGTCATGAAAATCTACAGTTTGCCATCTCCTTTTGCTGCCTTGTGCTCTGTCTCTTCACTTTCTCTATGGGCTCTGATTTTCCCCTCAGAACATTCCTGGGTCCTGGGGATCCATCTCCCCCTTCTTTTCTTCCTCAAGTCATTATATTCTAGTGTCTGAATTCCAAATCTCAGAGAGGTGAATTTGTTGCTGTTTACTGCTCTGCCATCTTCCTTGAAGTCTGGTTTTGCTAAATTGGCTCTGTGACCTGATATTGTTTAAATGCACAGGGAAATACTGGTAATTATTACTCATGTCCCTGATCACCTGGCTGAATTCATCCCACTTTCCTGCTCAAACTGTGTATCAGTCTGTTAGCAAAGTCATTCAGTGCAGGTGTGCTTTACTTCTGTTACTTTACTTAACTTTCCAAATATCAAAATTTCTCGATTTTTGTGGTTGCCAACTCATTGAAATAGGAATTCAATGATTTCCCATGACTCTCTTATCTCCTCAAGGAGTTGTGTACTCATCGCTTTACATGAATATCCTGGAGTGACTTGTGAGTGCTGCCTGCCTCTAGTCCTCCATGATCTGATCCTCCATGTATATATTTGTTTAAAACATTAAAGCCATATTAAGTATTTCTACTGAGTACAATAATATTAAATTAGAAATCACGATCAAGGGAAAATTTTGAAAAACCACGAATATTTTGAAAATATGCAGCATATTCCTGAGCACTCACTAGAATAAACAACCAATACAAGAATTAAAAAAAAATGAGAAATATCTTAAGACAAACTGACATAAAATCACAACTAGCCAAACTTTTTAATGCAGCAAAAGCAATACTGAACATCAGTTCAATGACAAATGCTTTTATTCACGAAAAGAGAAATCTCAAATGACCAAAGGTTATTTTCAAGAAACTTGAAAAACAAGAGCCAAAGTTAACAGAAGGAAGGAAATGATAAAGACTAGGGCAGAAATCAATGTAACAGAGACCTTAAAGGCAATAGAAAACAGAAGGAAAGTTGTTTTAGCTTTTGAAATGATGGACACATTTGACAAACTTTTAGGTGGCCAAGGGAAAAAAAAGAGAGAGAAACTCAAAGAAATAAAATAATTAATAAAGCACAGAGAAGGTGTGGGGATGCAATTCAGTAGTAAAGCACTTGCTTTGGATGTGTGAGTTCCTGGATTGAATCCCCAAAACCACCAAGAAAAAAATGAATAAATAAAGCAGACATAATGATTCATATCACAGAAGTATAAATGACCATAATATTTCTGAACAATTATATGTCAACAAATGGGTCCAACTTAAAGAAATGCATACATTTTTAGAAACATATAGCCTGGGAAGACTAAGTCATGCCAAAATAATAATTTTGGGCCATGTTCAAAGAAGAAGTTTGAATGAGTTAAAAAAAAAAAAAAAAAAAAAAAAAAAAAACACAACAACAACAACAAAAAAACCTCTTAAGGAAAAACGGCTGACGATAAGATGACTTCAGTGATACATTCTATCAGATATTTCTAAAATTAATGCCAGTCTTTCTCAAAATCAGACAAAAATTGAACAGGGGTGAATATTTCTAAGCTAATTTTATGAGGCCAACAGTACTTGTACAGTGGATCCTCGAGTAACAACCGGCTTCACATACCAATAACTTGGGTTACAACCAGAATTTTAGGTTTAACTTACAACCAAAGTCTGGAGTTATAGCCCAAATGCTGGGCACTTGTTCAGTTGTAAACAGAGACTTGCGATGCCAGAAAAGTGGATGTAAGCACACGTAAGCATCAATCTGAGCCCAGATGTACATGTTTGTGGACGTGATTTTGGTCAGTGCTTCATATAATTGCTATGAGTACTGCTATCAAAATGGCCCCCCAAAAAGCTATAAAAGAAGCTAAGTTAGGAAGGGAAGGTAAAGAAAGCAATCACAATCAAGAAGAGGGAAATTTTGGAGAAATATGAGGGTGGTGTTCATGTGACCAATCTTGCTAATATTTACAACATGCCGAAATCCATCATCTTGACAATCTTACAGAGAAAAGTTTTGTATAATGAAGCTAGTGTTGCTAAAGGTGTTACTGAAATTAGTAAATCACAATCAACAATGTTAGATGAGATAGTTACTATTACTGTGGATAAATGAAAGGCAGATGGCAGGTTACAGCTTGAGTCTATGATTTGTGAAAAAGCTAGGGCTATAAATGCAGATCTCATAAAGGATAATCCATCAATGAGTGATAATGGTGAAACTTTTCATGCCAGTAAGGGGTGGTTTCACAATTTTAAAGTGAGAACTGGGGTTCATAATGTAACTAGGCATGGTGAAGCAGCCAGGGCTGCTGAAAATTACATATACCACTTCAAAACAATGACACAGAGAAATGGCTTTTGCTCTCATGAAGTTTTCAATTGTGATGAAACTGATCTTTTCTGGAAGAAAATGCCCAGGAGAACATACATTACCCAAGAAAAGAAGAAAATGCCAGGCCACAAGCATATGAAGGATAGGCTAACCTTATTGCTATGTGCCAATGCGAGTGGTGACCTCAAGATAAAGCCTCTCTTGGTTTATCATTCTGAGACCCCTAGAGTGTTCAGAAAACATAAACTCGTGAAGAACAGACTAGGGGTCATGTGGAGGTCTAACACAAAAGCCTGGGTAACAAGAGTACTTTTTCTTGGGTGGATCAGGGAGGCTTTCTGTCCTACTGTTAAGATATATCTAGAGGAAAAAGGTTTACCACTCAAAGCTCTCCTCATCATGGACAATGCTCCTGCTCACCCATGAGATTTGGAAGCATTGGCTGAAGAATTCCCATGACTCAGTCGAGTTCCTCCTACCTAATACAACTCCTCTACTGCAGCCTATGGACCAGCAGGTTACAGCTAACTTTAAGAAGCTGTACACCAAGGAACTGTTCCTGAAGTGCTTCCAGATGGTCTCAGATACAGATTTAACCCTTAAAGAGTTCTGGAAGGAACACTACAACATCCTTTCCTGTGTGTGTTTAATTGAAAAATCCTGGGCCAATGTCTCTCTAAGGACACTGAGATCTGCCTGGAAGAAAGTGTGGCCTAAAAATTATACAAGAGATAGACTTTGAAGGCTGTGTAGAGGAGCCTGAGTCTTCAGTTGACCCTGTGGGTGATGACACTGTCACTAGAGCAGAGGCCATAGGCTTGCGGGTAGACAGTGGTGATGCTGAGGAACTGGTGGAGGAACACTCAGAGGAACTGTCTACAGAGGAATTTCAGCAACTTCTGGGTGAGCAATAGAGAATGGAAGCTGAGAAGATTTCTGAAGAGGAGGGGGAGAATCAACAATCAGTGCAGCAAAGTTCTTCTTCTGAAATAAAGGAAATCCTGAAAAAATGGACAGAGCTACAAACATTTGTAGAGAAGACCCAGAGAGATGGAGAAAAAGTCAATCATTGCATTCATTTGTGTAATGACAATGTCATGTCATACTACAGAACAGTGTTAAAAGACAGATACAGACAACCTTAGACCGGTTTTTAGTTCTGAACAGGTTGAGACCTAGTTGACCAAAAGCAGGTCCCAGTGGGCTACAGACTCTCCCGAGGAGAAAAAGGACACAGAGAGCCAGGTTCCTGATGTTCTTATGGAAGGGGACTCTCCTTCCAAACAATACCGCCTTCCACCTCATCCTCCCTACCTGCAAGCCAAAGATGTCCACTTGAATGGTGAGTACAGTATGAAATTGTTGTTTCTGATAAGTTAGACACATTTTATAACTTTTTGGTGAATACACTAGGAAAATTATTGGTGTTTTTGGTAAATCATGCACATTATATAACCCTTTTTGTTACAAAAAGTTTAATTAAGAGGTGCTTTGGGAGGTTTGGAATGCATTTTGGGTATTTCCATTGTTTCTTATGGGAAAAACTGTCTTGACTTACAACCAACTTGAATTACAACCAGCCCTCACAAACAAACTGAGTTCATAAGTTAAGCATCCACTGTATACCAAACCCAGACAAGGAAATTGTAGGAAAATAAAAGATGAGTATCTGTGAAGAACATTAATGTAAATATTCTTAATTACATACTAGCAAATGTAATTCCACTGCACATTAAAATAATCACATATATATCAAGAAAGATTTATCTTGTGGATGCAAGGATAGTTCAACATATAAAAATCAATACATTTGATAAATCTCATTAACTGAATGATGAAATCATATGATCCTCTCAATAAATGTAGAAAGACCATTTTATGATCTTCAACACCTTTTCATGATAAAAATTTTCAACAAATTTCCTGAATTTGGCAAGTTCTTCAGATGACAGAAAATTAAATTTGGAGACTTATTGGATATTTTACTTCTTTAGAATAACACCTAGAAAATTATTATTTTGTTAAGATTATCAATTTTACACACTGAAAAAAATCTAACCAAATCTTAGAAAATTTTATAGCTTATTCACTGTTACAAATGTCATAAAATATATGTATTGCTTACTCACACAGATAAAAGTACTGTAAAAGTCATTACATATGTCATTTAGTTGAGTTAAAGATCAAATATATTCCAGATAAAATGCTTATCTTGTTTGCAAAATGCATCAGATAGGTGATAGATATAGGAAATACATTCTTGTGACTCAGAGAAATAAAAACAATCCTCATTTATGTGTGTCCATTTATTAACATGCAAGTTTGTCACATAGAAATGTTTTTTTTTCTATACAATATTAAGTGTTATAATACATTGAATGGCATCACTAACTCCAAAAGTTTGTTTAACAAGAGTAAATTGGACAATATATAAAGAAGATATAACTTTAGTTAGGGACTAATGCATATGATCAAAAGATGGAAAACAAAATCAACACAATTAAAGGAGACTTTAAGACACCCAAAATAGTAGTTCAGCAAGTTAACAACACAACTCTCTTAGTTATTAATATAACCATGGGACAAAACACAGTAAGTGTAGAAGTCTTAATCAACATGGTTTAAATATTTGTTTGGTGTCTTTAATATGTACAGAGCATGTACAGAGAATAAATACAAAAAGAGCAGGATAAAATATATCCTTTCCAAGTATATATGAGACTTTACAAAACTGACCTTGTATTAGGCCATAAAAAATAACAAATGAGGGCCGGTGAGATGGCTCAGCGGCGCAAGCGCCTGCCTTGCAAGCGCGAGGGCCCGAGTTCGACTCCCGGAACCCACATACGAAAAAGGGGCCGGTGATATCGCTCAGTGGCACGGGTGCCTGTTGGCGTGCGAGGTCCTGAGGTCGTCCCCCTGGTACCCACAAAAAAAAAAAAAAAAAAAAATAACAAATGAAAATCAAAGAATTGACATCATCCAGAGTTATGCTCTTTTACCAATAAGATCAAAACTGGACATGAATAGAAAAATATAGCTTAAAATTCCCCAAATATGATTAACCTAAGTAAATAAAAAGCAGTTCTAAAATAAAATGGAGGTAAACAAAACTAGATTATTGGTTTAAGAAAATATTTCTTTAATATAAAAGGGGTAAAAAAAAATCATAAAGTTGACTTACCTTCATTTTGAATGTACGCTCATGAAAAGATCCCATTAAATGAATATGGAAACAAACCACACTTCGAGCAAAGACATCATCAGTACAGTCATTTGACAAAGTATTAATATTCAGAATACATAAAGAATTCCTAAATTAGTAACAAAAAGAAGTGAAAATGCAAATGGAAAAAATTATATATTAACTCTTAAAGAGAGTGTTCATATGGCAAATACCGGTATGAAAATGTGCCTAAACTCATTAGTTACTAGGTAAATGGATAGTAACCCTAATTATGATTTTTTTTTTTGTGGGTACCGGGGGTCAACCTCATGACCTTGCGCACCAGCAGGCACCCGTGCCGCTGAGCAATATCACCGGCCCTTTCTTCATATGTGGGTTCTGGGAGTCGAACTCGGGCCCTAGCGCTTGCCAGGCAGGCGCTCACGCCGCTGAGCCATCTCACTGGCCGCTAATTATGATATTAATATAGAAGAAGAAGAATGGCTAAGATTTTTAAAAATTTATCAATACTCATAGTTTTAGAGGAGATGGGATCCTTTGATCTTTCATACATTACTGATAGGAGTGCAAGTTATTATAATAACTTGAAAGCCACGTATCAATAGCTTCTAAGGTAATATACTGTCCTATGGCATAACATCCTATTCCTATGTAACTATCCTCCCCCAATTGTATCTAGAAAAGCCATAACAATGTTAACAGCAACTTTATAATTTTTTTTTTTTATATGGGTACCGGGAGTTGAACTCAGGACCTCACGCTTGCTGGGCAAGCGCTTATGCCGCTGAGCCATGTCACCGGCCCAAGCAACTTTATTAATATTATTCCTAAACTGTGGTACACATCGCAAATTATAAAAGGTATAAATTATTATTACAGGCAGAAGTGTGATTTGTTTTGAATTGCCTTTTCAGTATATAACCTTTGATTCTACTTAGTATTCATGAGCAGCAGTACTGATGATCAAAGTTGAGGAAGTGTGTGGTTTTTTTTTATTTTAGGCAAAGTAAAATTGTACCTAATTACTGGATACAGCGACATTATGTATAGGAAGGTATCTGTTCAACACACAAGTTTCCAATCTGATGGATATATACAGCTGGAAATTAGATTACTGATTCATATGGTGATTCTGCTTTTAGGGTTTGGGAGGTCCATGCTGACTTCCGTAATGGCTCTGTTAATTTACATTGCAGCGAAGTTCCCTTTGCTCCTCCCCAATACTTGTATGATCCACAGTGTAATCAGGGTCCTATTTTGTCCACATCATCGCCAATATCACTATAGTTTTTTAATACCTAAGAAATGTGAGCCAATGTTTTAACCTTTTAAAAACAAGTCATTTTTGTTATTTTCTGAGTTTCCTATTCACTATATTAACTATTTCCTTTGGTTTCAGAATGTTTTACTTTGATGTATTCCCCTTTGTCTATTTTTGTTTGTTGCCTGTTTTTTTTTTTTTGTTTTGTTTTTTAGTGTTTAAATATAGGAAATCATTGCCCAGAACAAGTTCTTGTAACATTTTTCCCTTTATGCTTTTTAAAATGTTCATCCAGTTTCAAATCTTTTTTTTTTTTTTTTTTTTGTGGGTACCGGGGGGTCGACCTCAGGACCTTGCGCGCCAGCAGGCGCCCGTGCCGCTGAGCGATATCACCGGCCCCTTTTTTGTATGTGGGTTCCGGGAGTCGAACTCGGGCCCTCGCGCTTGCAAGGCAGGTGCTTAAACCGCTGAGCCATCTCACCGGCCCCCAGTTTCAAATCTTAAGTCTTTAACCCACTGAATTGATTTTTTATATGTTGTGAGACAGGGTCTGGTTTGTATTTTCTAAACTGCTATATTGGGACATAATTGTACCACTGAATGACTTTTAGTACACTCAGTGATATGTGCAATCATTACCTAACCATTTTGACTTGTTTCAATACCTCAAAATGGTGCTTTGTATGCTGCAATTATCCCACCCCTCCTTTTCTTGATCCCCATACTTCACTGTCAGTAGAAAAAACTAGTAAACTGATTTTTATCTCTAGAGATGTCCTTGTTCTAGACATTTCATACAAATGAAAAATAGGCTTCATGGTCTCCATGACTGGCTTATTCACTTAGCATAATGGCTTCAGAGTTCTTCCCTGTTTTACCAATTTTAGAGCTACGTTCATTTTCGTGGCTGAATAATATTCCACTATATGGATGCATGACATTGGTTTATCTGTTAGTCTGTTAATAGACACTTGGAAAAGGAAGCTCTGAGCTTATGCAATGAAGTTCTTCCACCCCTATTCCAGGAGCATCTTTGTTTTTTGATGGAGACACTGAAGTCCTAGCCATGCTCCAGGTGGATGGAGGGCTCCACAGTCCATGAGTAATGTTTTGTGGGATGCAGAGGTGCATCTATCTCCACAAGGAATGAGAAGGAGGACTGAGAGAGGAAATCTCATCCAGAAGAGCTCAGCTGCAAGGAAGACAGAGGAGCAAGTCTGGGATCACTAAGGGTCGAAGAAATATATTAAAGCTCAGTTTACAGGGCCCAAGGAAGAATCACTGGGGGACAGAACATTCCTCTCAGCAGCAACTCAGTCTGAGCAATTGCTTTAAGCTAGAAAGGAGGCCAGTGATGGTCTGGGGCATCTGGGGTTGTCTTTACCATGCTCCCTCTCAACAGCACAAAGGCGGGAAAGGACTGAGCAGGGGAAACCTGACCCTAGGAGCAGTGCTGCTGCCATGTCCTCCCTTTAGTTGGGAGCAGTTAGCAGGGTCATGGGAACAGGGAGTGCAGCGGACAAGGGAACGTTGTCACCTTGGGATGTAACAACCTTCCACGGAAACAAAAGCAAAGCTGTTCACTTCTTGATGGAGGGTTATGGCTGGTAGAAGAAGCCACAGATACAAGCTGGAAGACTTTCAGTCATAGGATTTATTTGGCTTGTGAAATGGAAAGCCTTATGCTGTAACAAAAGCAGAAAAGGCAGGTTCTTTCGTAAACGGGTCAGGCCAATTAACGATGGGTTTCCTAACAATATTCGTTGACTAGTTTATGATTTTTTATGTTGCCGCAGTTACTGCTGTAAGAGAAAGATAAAGGAGAGAAATACTAAATTTTCACTTTCAATAACAGTTGTCTAATTTTCTAATATAACTATAGGTATAACAATTAGTACAATTAGTTACACTATGGAAATAGAAGCTTCATTTACATAGCTTCTAAACTTTACATGGATAAAAGAAAAAACCACCCACAAGCAAGTGGAGAAAAAGAACAAGGAAAATACACAAAGACGTAAAATCTAGTTACCGATGGACTCTCTCTATCTGCAGAGGAAGAGCAAATCTTCTGCACCTCCAGCTGGTGACCCACCCTGCACACGCAACACTGACTGTAGACCACACCCTGCCCTCCTCTCCACAGCATCAATTCTGCACCAAATGGGCCCTCACTACACTACAGTTCCACATTGGTCAAGAAGGTTAAGATCTTCATGGCTCTCTCTTTTCTTGAACCCAAATATAGTACATCCATCCAGTCTCCACTCTGATCAATGCTTCTTGTCACATCTCTATATCATTTTTGGGTTTTTTGTTTGTTTCGTTTTTTTGAGGCAGGATCTTGCTATGTAGTTCAGTTTGGCCTTGAACTCACTATGTAGCCCAGGCTGGCCTTGACCTCATGGTGATCCTCCTGCCTCAGCCTCCCGAATGCTGGGACTACACGTGTATGCTACTATGCCTAGCTCATTTTTGTTCTCTTCCTCTCTTCCAGTCCTGCCCACCACAGAAATCTCTGGTGGATTCAGTCCCCTTAGCAGCTGCATCAGTCTCCAGTGCTGACTGAATACATTTCCATCCTTTATCCCAGTGAAATTTAAAAATACAAACCATGTCATGAAAAATCCCTCTTAACCACCTCGGAAATAACTATCTCCCTAGTCATATATGTGAAAATCAAACTCTTCATCGTGTCATACCAGACATTTGTCTGGGCTCATGATTAGTTATGTAGATTTTTCTCTCTCAATATTTAAAAACTTAAATTTGAAAATATTAAGAATATAACCTCCAGAAACAGAGAACCGTAACATTTAATTTTAAAATTTTAAAATTTACATGTTAGCCTTGCTATCTTTCTGCTTTATACTTATACCTCTGTACCTTTATACACATTTTACCTTCAAAATGTGTCAGCCCATCCATACTAGCACTCATGAGAAGTACCATACTTTCTGTCCTGGATTACTGCAGTTGTTTCCCTACTGACTCTCCACTTCTGCTCTCTCCATATTGGGGATTATTTGCAATCAAACAGCTTTCCCATGTGTGTGCATGTGCTCAGAATCTAAACCCTCCAATGATTCCCTTTCACTCAGAATAAAAGAGACTGACCTGCAAGAACTCCAAGACCCTGGATGAGTTACTTTTCTGATCTACTCGCAATTGTAGCCCTCTTTCTAACTCTGCTTTAGATAAAGTGACATCCTGTTATTCGAAGTCTTGACTTGCTTTTAAAGTCTTTTTCAATTTTTATTTTTTATTAGTACACAATGTTAGTAGTACACAATGATTACATTCCTTGTGGTGAGTTGGTATATGTACAGAATACATCTTCATTCTTTTTTAACCCTTTCTTTTCCCCTCCCTTCCTCTTCCTCCATTTCTTGGTCCCCTTCGCTTTTGCAAAAGATCTCTGTCCCTATTTCCTATTATCTGTCTTTTATTTTGCTCTCTTACATAAGAGAAAACATGCAATATTTAAGCTTCTGTGTCTGTATTATTTCACTTAAGATTATGGTCTCAAGCTCCATCCATTTTCCTAGAAATGACTTAAGTTTATCCTTCATGACAGAGTAGTACTCCATTGTGCATAAAAGCCACATTTTCTTTATCCATTCATTTGTTGATGGACATATAGGCAGCTCTTGGGATTTAGCTATTGTGAATTGTGCTATTAACATGAGTACGCATGTATCACTGTAATATGATGTCTTTAACTCTTTTGGGAAGATACCTAGAAGGTGAACAGCTGGCTGAAATGAAATTTCTAGTTTTAGTGTTGTGAGAAATTTTCATTTTTCATTAGCTCTTTCCTGTGTTTTGAAAGCTACTTCTGGAATATGTGCATGGATAATTATGCCAGCTGTCCATATGTGTAAGGTAGCACTGATTTGCAGCTGAAAATGGAAATCTCTATTTTTATTTCTGAGAAAGCTTCATTGTCTGGTTAGAAATTTTTGCCAACATATGGGCAGTGAGATTTCTGATGGGATGTTTATAATTTAACACAAGCTTGGGACCTTTTGTCTCTCTAATTCCCAGGGTTTAGTGGCAGGTAATAAAACAGAGCCCTATTAACTATCACTATAGTCAGATATGGAGGAATAAATGATGAATAAACTCTTGACCTCACTTGAGTTTTTAAACATTTTTTAATTTACTCCCAGTGATAGGCATGATATAGCCAATACCATAATTTCTTTATATATATGAATTAGAATTTGAGCAGTATAAATATGGATGCTTATTTTAATATATCTTACAAAAAAGTATTATCCTTCTGCCTTAGAGGGAGGGTACATTTAGCATTTTGCCTGGAATCTAACAGGTGTCAAAGTAAATTTTACAAAGCATTCTCTTCTTTATTTTATGGAAAAAAGGTAAAACAGA
Source organism: Erethizon dorsatum (assembly GCA_028451465.1). Lineage (NCBI taxonomy): Eukaryota > Metazoa > Chordata > Mammalia > Rodentia > Erethizontidae > Erethizon > Erethizon dorsatum. The sequence goes on from CM051837.1 coordinate 33,382,134, forward strand.
ATTTCATAGCAAAATATTAGAATAACAATTGTTAATACATTGCATATTGTCATCTTCAAAGTAGTTACTCAGAGTACAAGATATGGGCATAAAAAATTCTCCAATGGATATTAGCACAAATGTTCCTTTTCAATGAACTAAGAGACACTAACAGTACACCTAACTGGCATTTTTCTCCCTTTTCCCTTCCTTCATTTTCCCTTTCCCCCATCCTAGTGCCTTTTTCCTTTTAAACAATTTCTTCCCATTTCACAATATCTATTGTACATTTCAGACCTTATTTACTCTTTTAATTTCTCACACCAGGGAGACATTATGATGTTTACACATGTGAGTCTGATTTATTTAACTTATGAGTATGGTCTCAAGTTGCATCCATTTACCTGTATGAGTCTCAAGTTTATCCTTATTTATGGCTGAAAAGTACTCCATTGTATAAAAAGACTACATCATTTTTATCCATTCCTCAGTTGATGGCATTTGGGTGGTTTCCAAGATTTAGCTATTGCAAATTGTGTTGCTATAACATGGGTGCACATATATTGCTGTGGTATGATGTTTTTAATTCTTCTGGGAAGATACCCAGAAAGGGAATAGCTGGGTCAAATGGGACCTCTAATCCTAGCTTTTTGAGTAATCTCCATACTTATTTCCACAGTGGTTCCAAAATAATGAAACACTTAGGAATCAATCTAACGAAGCAAAAGATCTATATATTGAAAATTACAGTACTCTGAAAAAGGAGATTAAAAAGGATATCAGAAAATTGAAAGATATCCCTTGCTCATGGATAGGAAGAACCAACATAGTGAAAATGGCCATACTCCCAAAACTGTTATACAGATTTCATGCAATCCCGATCAAAATACCATTAGCATACCTCACAGAACTATAGAAAACATTCCTAAAATTCATTTGGAAACAGAAGAGACCTAGAATAGCAAAGGCAACCATGGGTAACAAAGGCAAGGCAGGAGGCATCACAATCCCTGACTTGATATTATATTACAAAGCAACTATGATAAAATCAGCATGGCACTGGAAAAAATCAGACCTGAGGATCAGTAGAACAGATGAGAAGATGCAGACACAACTACAAACACACTCAGCCACCTTATCTTTGACAAGGGGGCCAAATACATTCACTGGAAGAAAGATAGCTTCTTTAATAAATGGTGCTATAAAGCATTCCTAAGAATTTAAACTCTGTAGTCTGATTGCCTTCTACAGAGTGTCCCATCCAAAACAGAATACACATTCTTCTCAGCAGCATGTGGGGCTTTCTCCAAAATAGACCACATACTACCCAATAAAGTATGCTTAACTAAATACAAAAAAGTGAAATTATCCCATGAATATTATCAGATTATAGTGCAATGAAACTAGAAATGACTGGCAAAAGAAATGACATAGACTATACAAACATATGGAAATTAAATAATATTCTCTTGAATAATCAATGGGTCCCAGATGAAATTAAAGACGAAATTAGGCAGTTTCTACAATCAAATGATAATGCCAACATGACATACTGGAACTTATGGGACAGAATGAAAGGAAAATTCATAGCAGTGAATTCCCACATCAGAAAAACAGAATGAACTCAAATAAATAATCCAATGATGTACCTCAAGGTCGTAGAAAAAGAAGAATAATCCAAGCCTAAAGCCAATATGAGGAAGGAAATTATAAAGATCAGGGGAGAAATTAATGAAATTGAAATGAAAGAAAACAAAAAACAAAACAAACAAAAAAAACATAGATCAATGAATTGAAGAGTCGGTTGTTTGAAAGATTGAACAAAATAGACAGAACCTTTGCTAATCTTACCAAAATAAGGGAAGAAAAAAACCAAATCCATGCAATTAGAAATGAAAAAAAGTGAAATCACAATCCATTTTTTGCTGAAATCCAGAAGCTTATTGGTAACTACTTTGAGAACATGTACTTTCAAAAAAATGGAAAATTCAGAGGCAATAGATAAATGCCTAGACAGGTATGAATACCCAAAGCTGAACCAAAAAGATATAAACATTTAAATAAGCCAATATCAGTCAGTGAAATTGAAGAAGCAAAAAAAGAAAAAAATCTACTAAGAAAAGCCCAGGTCCTGTTGGATTCACTGTCAAATTCTACAAGAACTTTAGAGAAGATCTGATGCCAGTACTCCTCAAACTCCTTAATGTAACCTAAAGGGAAGCAGTACTCCCAAAGTCATTCTGGACACAAGCATTACCTTGACTCCAAAACCTGAAAAGAACCCAACCAAAAAAGAGAACCGTAGGCCAATCTCTTTAATGAACACAGATTAAAAATGGTCAGTAAGATACTGGAAAACAGAATGCGTCAGATTATCAAAAATATCACACATCACAACCAAGTAAGATTCATGAAAAGGATGCAGGGATGGTGCAACATATGCACCATCGTATAAATAGAACCAAGGACAAAAATCACGTGGTCATCTCAAATACAGAAAAAGCATTTGACAAAATCCAACACCCATTCATGGTAAAAACACTAAAGAGAATAGGAATAGAAGGTGTTTATCACAACCTGGTAAATGCCATCTATGACAAACACCTGCCAAAATCATACTAAATTCAGACAAACTGAAAGCCTTCCCTCTAAAATCAGGAACAAGACAAGGATGTCTGCTATCACTACTTCTGTTTGATATAGTTCTCAAGATATTAGCTAGTGCAATAAGACACGGGAAAGAAATAAAAGTGAAATGGAAAGGGGAGTGTTATGGTTTGTGTCTGGATGTCCCCCAAAAGCCTCATGTGGTCATGGGGGGTGGGCTTTTTGAAGACAGCTTGTTAAACCTGGACCTCTTGTTTTCATGCCCTTACCCCAGGAAACAGAGTTACAGCATTTTCAGCTTAACTCGGAAGGGGGTCAGTGTCCTCACTTTGCAAACATCCTCAGCCTGTGCAGGAGAGGGGCATGGAGGTGGTGTGAGTGCTACACCTGCACTAGGGCGGGTAGCCTGCATACAATATAAGAAAGGAAAAGAGGCTTGCTCCTCCCTTTTTTGCTCTTGTTGCTTTGCTGTGCTCTGCTGCCATGAACTGTTGCCCCTGTGCCATGCCACCCTGTCTTGGAGCCAGCTGATTATGGATTGAAACCTCTACAAACTGCTAAATAAACCTTTCCTCCCTTAATTTTTAGTGTCGGTTATTTTGTCTCAGCAATGAGAAAAGTAACTAAGATAGGGAGGAAGAAGTTAAATTATAATTTGCTGATGACATGATCCTCTGCATAGAAGATCTCAAGAACTCCACCACAAGACTCCTAGAACTAATAACCAAATTTGGCAGGATAGCAGGATACAAAGTCAACACTCAAAAATCAGTATCATTCCTGTACACGAATAAGAAGCTCACTGAGAGGGAAATTAGGGAAACAATACCCTTCACAACAGTATCAAGAAAAATGAAATACTTAGAAATTAACCTAACCAAGGAAGTGAAACACCTCTACAATATAAACTATAGTACTCTGAAAAAGGAGATTGAAGAGGATATCAGAAAATGGAAAGATATCCCTCTTCCTGGATAGGTAGAACCAATATAGTCAAAATGGCCATATTTCCAAAACTGTTATATGGATTTAATTCAATACCAATCAAAATACCAATAACATTCCTTAGGAACTGGAGAAAGCAATCCTAGAATTTATATGGAACCAGAAGAGACCTAGAATAGCAAAAACAATTCTGGACAACAAGGGCAAGTCAGGGTATCACAGTCCTGGGACTTCAAGTTATACTACAAAGCTATAGTGACAAAAACAGCATGGTATTTGAAAACAAACAAACAAACAAACAAACAAAAAACCAAAAGAAAACCCAAAACAAAACAAAAAATGAAAACCAGACTCATGAATCAATGAAACAGAATAGAAGATATGGAAAACTCCAGGCACACTCAAAAGGAGCCAAATCCCTTTGCTGGATGAAAGATAGCCTCTTTAACAAATGGTGCTGGGAAAACTGGCTATCTACTTGCTGAAGGTTGAACCTAGAGACCCATATCTCTCACCATGCACCAAACTAAAATCAAAATGCATCAAAGATCTAAACATTAGAACAGAAACTGTTAATCTGATGGAAGATAAATAGGTAAAACTCTTGAAGACATAGGTATAGGCAAAGCCTTTCTGAGCAAAACCCCAATTGCACAAGAAATAATATTAAGAATTGATAAATGGGATCATATCAAATTAAAAAGATTCTACATGGCAAAGGAAACCACTAACAGAATGAAGAGACAACCTACAGAATGGGAAAAATTTTTTGGCAGTTGCTCCCCAAAGGACTAATAGCTAGAGTACATAAAGAATATATATCTAGAATATGTAAAGAGCCCCAAATTTAAAAACCCAATTAAAAATAGGCATGTGAAATGAATAGATACTTCTCAGATGAAGAAATACAAATAAGCAACAAATAACATAAAAGAATGTTCAACATCACTGGCCATTTGAGAAATGCAATTAAAACAACACTAAAATTCCATCTCTCTCCAGAAAGAATGGCTATCATCAAGACGTCAACCAATAACAAGTGCTGGAGAGGCTACTGTGAGAAAGGAGCTCTCCTCCATTGTTGGTGGGACTGTAAACTGATACAACCACTATGGAAATCAGAATTGAAATTTCTCAAAAAACTTAAAGTAGAAATGCCATTTGACCCAGCTATTCCCCTTCTAGACATCTTCCCAAAAGATTTAAATTGATATATGCATGCCCATGTTCATAGCAGCAGAATTCCTAATAGCTAAAACTTAGAAACAGCTCATGCATCATCCATCAACAGATGAATGGATAAAAAATGTGGTATTTATACACAATGAAGTACTACTCTGCCAAAAAAAGGACAAACTTGAGTCATTTGTAGGAAAATGGATGCATCTTGAGATCCTAAAGTTAGGTGAAGTAACATACACACAAACTTAATTATCTCATGGTTTCTCTTACATGAAAAATTCAATAACGTATAAAGTATGAAATACAAGACAAACACTAGGAAAAAAAAGAGAGAGAAAAAGGCATTATAATCCAGTGTGGACAAGGTATATTTAAAAATATACCTTGACTTAGTATAATTGTCTTACATGTTTTCTATGTTCTTTGTCCTATTAGTCTGGTTTTCAATCTGTATATATGATAATTAACATTGTAAGGTCTTATAAAATAAAGAAATGAACCTGATGCTGGAAAAGTAAAAGGGGAATGGAGGAAGGGGATAGAGAAGGGAATTGAAATGTGTTATGTACACGTACCAATCTCCTACAGTGAATGTAACATTGTAAACTGAAAACATGTCCTAATAAAAGTCAAAAAAATTAGAAAAACAGAAAAATTGAGCTTTCAAACTTACTAAAATTGTATATACATGACTTATTATTTAACTGTTTTATTTCTGTTTGTTCATTTCTAAAACAAGGATAACAATATCTGGAAGTCTTAGTAAGAAAAACAAATGTGGAAAAATAATCTCTGTAAATCTACCAAATAGAGACTCAAATGAGGATGTAAGAAGCATAATTATTCATAAATACTTTAGGAAAACATTTAAAATCCCTTTTAAAAAGTCATTGCTTATTACAAAGTTGCACAATGGATGTCTGGTTAGAATTGGTTAATATTACATGTTTTCTAATTATTATGTAGCAAAATTAACATCAGATATTTTGTCTTAGTCCTTGTTTTACCGTACGATATTCACAGACTGGAGTCAGGATGGTGAAATATGAGAATAACAGCTTTCTACTATTGAAATTTTGTTCAAAACAAACAACTATATTGTGAATTATATAATTCATGCCAATAATTTGATGTTTTCAATTGACCTTTAATTCTGTGACTGGTTGCTGCTTTCACTGCTGTCTTCCGATATAGAGCTATATAAAAGAGACAACATTTGTTTTAGGAGAAACACTGTAATATAAAGCAAAAAAATCAATAAAAGTAAAGAAATTACATTTGTATTAATTAATCAGTTACTATGTACCAATGTCCACTTTGCTACCCATATTCCATAGAGATTTCATATATTTGTACTCTTTGGTTTTTTCTAATGTTGTTGTAATTCTAAAAATGCAAAGCATTTTAAAAATTCAAAAGTAAAAATTTATTATTTTCCTTTATTTTCTCCATGAAAGGTAAGATATTAATATATCTAAAATAAGGCTTCTCCAAAGTTAAAAAAAGAAAACATATATATACATCTTTAAATTCTTAATTTATCTTTTTAAAATTATAGTATTTCTGTCAAATCAGTGTGCAAACAATTATTTGGATTGCAAATTCACTTTCATTAGTGAGGCACTCAATGAGGCCTCTATGTTCAGCTATATTTAATAATATTTTATGATATTTATTCAGCTTCCCATTTTCCTTGGAACACTTTATCCATACATGTTTTCTGCTAAAGAGGAGGGTCATGGTGTCCAAGACACAATAATATGGCTACAATTCCTTTACCACAGATGATGAGATAAGGTTGGAATCCCTGACTATTTTAAAATAAAAATTACAATGATCTCGTATAGATGTCCTGGGCAAGGGCCAGCACAGCAGTCTTTGCTCACAGAATGGACATACATAAGAAAAGCTAATGTCAATTACAAACGCTTGAGTGATGGAGAGAATGACTAGCTCCTGACCACCCAGTTTGTTACCACCCTTTTTTCTGTTGCTGTATTTCATTTCTTAGCCTGCAGCCCAGAAGCCACTTGTTTTTGCTGTAAAATAGGCTTTCAGGATCAAATGTTTTTGTTTGAAACATTTTATTAATTTATTTTTAATTGACAGATAATTAACCTTGCTATGACATCTCTTTCACAAGTTAGGTTTACTTCTACGAACTATTTAGATTTTTCCAGGATGTCTTAGGAGGAGCACAGGAAAACCTATGAAAGCCATCATCCAATTAAGTCAACTTACAACAATCTGATGATTATGTAAATATGTTCAGATCATCCAGAACACTACCCTGAATTTAAATAGTTGCTGATAACTTGCTGATAAAAGCAATTAATGGAAATTTTTAGTGGAAATTTTATATCATCATTTTATCTTCATCTATATCACTGAAATTCAGAGAACGAGAAGACATTTCTCCTAATCTTCTCTATTTTCATTTCCCTAAATATTCACAGCATAAATTATAGCTTGTATTGCTGTTAAGATGTGCAAATGCCTTAATTATGATTTTAAAAACACAGAAGCAATATTCATTATGTGCAAAAAACAAAGCATCCTCCTACCTGTGTTTTTTCCCCCAGCTGGGGCTGTCTCCTATTTTTGCTACCTTTACATATTCTTTTACAAAATTTTCTTCCCTGTCTCTGTTCATCACCTTGACACAAATGATGGCTAATAAGAAGAAAATGATATTGCTTGGGAAGTCGATAGACCCTCCCAAATCAACTGTATCGGTCATGGTTTTCTACCTGAAAGGATTTGCTGAGTACCTTCAACTGTTCTTGACCCTGGAGGGCCATGAAGGATTCTCACTGCCTGAGATCTGAAAAATACTGGTTATACACCGGGACCTTCTTGCTCAATGTTTCTAAACATAAACCAAAACTAACCAAGAATCCTTACTTGTAATATTCTGAATTGCCCTGAAATTCTTCCCACATTTCATTTGTAAAAATAAAATAATACTAATTTACTTACTTTTCACTTATGGTTCCTGCTTTGTGCCAATGACCCTTCATTTTGTTCCATTTGAGGACAAAAATTACAGTTAAAATGAGGAAAGGTAGAAAAACGAAGAAACTAATCAAAAGCCCATTTTTTTTAGGAGAAGCACGTCGTCATCGTCTAATTTTCAAGGGTGTCATTTTATCTGAAAATGTCAAAGTATTTTTTAACTTTTAAAAAATGATATTCAAAGATACTATTAATTTAAATTTAAAAATTTGAATTAAAATAGTTATCAAATAAATGAGTACATTTGTATTTTAAAAAGTTGTTCCCATCTTCTGTGACTATGACAAAGATCATTATATACTTGTCAACTCAGTACATTTTTATATATCAATGACTATACAATTATTGACAACTTGTAATATTACAAAGATTTATTTTTAATATTTCTATGTATATTTAATCTTTATTTACATAACATTCTAAGTGTTCGATATACTTAGAGGTTAGAGATGATATTTGAAATTTAATGTCAAAGAAGCAATCAAAAATATAAAGAAATATTAGAGAACTAATAAAAATAGCACTTCAACAGAAAGATATAAAAGTATAGGCTTTGATGCAAACAACAAAACTTCAAAATAGAAAAAATTAGGGCCGGTGAGATGGCTCAGTGGCGTAAGCGCCTGCCTTGCAAGCGTGAGGGCCCGAGTTCGACTCCCGGAACCCACATACGAAAAAGGGGCCGGTGATATCGCTCAGAGGCACGGGTGCCTGTTGGCACGTGAGGTCCTGAGGTCGACCCCCCGGTACCCACAAAAAAAAAAAAAAAAAAAAAAAAAAAAAGAAAAAATTAAAACTGTCAGAATAAAATGGAGACATAATTCTAAAATTATGATTGGAGTTTTTGAAAGCTCCTTCCTCAATGATAGATAGAAGAAGAAAAAAGACCAGTGTCATAAATTCCTTGGAAAGTACAAACTACTGGAACTCACCTAACATGGAAAAGATAATATGAATGGTTCCCTCAAGAAAATAAGCCTATAATTTAAAAACTTCAAGCTCATAATAATTTACTGGAAAATATTACCAAACATGTAAAGAAGAAATTATATCAATTTTGAGCAATCATTTGCAGAATATAAGAGGGGCATAAACACTTTCAAACTCATATTCTGAGGCTGGTATTACTTAACACAAAATGAGATAAAGATAATATGAAGAAGGAATAAAAGAATAAACCAATATATTTCAAGTACATAAACACAAAATTCTTAAGGAAATTTAAACAAATAAAATTCAGTAATATGTATTATATGAGAGACCTTTTTAAAAAATTAAAAATGAAAGACAATAAATCACGATAAAATAATAATGACCAAAGGGACTTACAAAAGACATTCAAGATTAGTTCAATATTCAAAAATCCATCATATCAACAGATTTGGTAAAAAAAAATATGAGCCTAACAATTGAAACAAAAAGTATTTGCAATAATGAATACTATTAATAACAAAAATTTTCAGTTGCTAGGTATTGGAGAGAATTAAACACAAAAAGATTATCTATAAAAGATTGCTACAACTAGTGGAAGATTAAATTATTTCTCCCTAAAATCAGTAATGTAACTAGGATTTTTACTCCCACAACTCTTTTTTAACAGAAGAGATGTTATTGGCAATACAATGAGGAAGAAAAGGAAGTATAATAAATGTATATGGAAAAAGTGAAACTGTCTAGATTTGAAGATGACATGATTGTCTAGAAATCTCAAGAAACTTACAGAAACCTCACAAATAAAAATAAATTTCATTATGTTGCACAATAGAAGATTAGCAAAGGAGCCCAGGTGTGGTGGTGCATGCCTGTAATCCCCAGCACTTGGGAGGCTGAGGCAAGGATCGCTACGTAATTAGTCCAGGCCAGCTTGAGCTACACAGTGAAACCTTGTCTCAAAAAAAAAAAAAAAAAAAAAAATCATCAAAGAAAATCAATTATATATTTGTTTGCTAAAAATGAACAAATGGAAGCCAAAGCAAAAAGCACAGTATCAATAAATCAGCAGCAATAAAGAAAAGAAAATAAATAATGCAATATCAAAACATGAATGGGATCATCTCATGAAAATTACACCAATCTTGAAGGAAATCAAGAAGAACCAAATAAAAGAAGACAGATACTGTTTTCATAAACTGGATGATTCAATAATAGCAGAGATGTCAATTCTTCCAAAATCTACAGGTTTAGTGTGATTTATATAAAAAGCATAAGAAATTACTTTATAAACATAAACAAGTATATTCTAAACTGTATATGAAAGAGACATTAATTGACCTTTTTAATGAAGCTAAAGGTAACTATTATCTATGCTAATCAAAAAAAAAGTGTTGCATTGATGAGTTAATGATGCACAGATCAGTGGAACTGAGAAATACAGCAACAGAAGTCCAATTAATTTTTGGCAAAAATTCCAAAAACAGCCGGTGAGACGGCTCAGCGGCTTAAGCGCCTGCCTTGCAAGCGCGAAGGCCCGAGTTCGACTCCCGGAACCCACATGCGAAAAAGGGGCCGGTGATATCGCTCAGCGGCACGGGTGCCTGCTGGCGCGCGAGGTCCTGAGGTCGTCCCCCCGGTACCCACAAAAAAAAAAAAAAAAAAAAAAAAAAAAATTCCAAAAACAAATATTGGATGGGGAATTATTTTTCTGAAATTTCTGTCAAAGTAATTGGAAATCTATAAATAAAAAAAGTAATTTTGTTTGTTTCCCACAATCTACAAAAAATAACTAAAAATGTGTCATCAATAACAAAATATTGCACTTTTAAAAATATAGTAGGAAATCTTTAAGAATTATGACCACTCAGCAGCTCAGATTAATCGCAGACAACAACCACTGATTTTCAAAGTAATAGAACGAAGTCAGATGCTTCAGCAGCATTTGGAGAGAAGGTAGCAGCCCAGACACTTACCAGCTGAGTCAACCAGATGATACAAACTGTGAAAGCCTATCAATCCCAAAGAGTACCTGTGGAAGCCAAGAAGGCTTGTACATTTCACAGATACATAAACAATGACATTAAGACCCAAGCATTAAAAAAAACTCAGGAAATCATCACATCTCTGAATTACCAAACAAATGTCCAACCACAGCTTGCAGAGAAAGTTAGATGGGGCACTATTAAAAGACATAACTTATATACAATAAAAATTAAAGAAGAAGGAGAAGAAATAAGGCAAAAAAAAAATCCTCAAATAGTTACTGAATTAAAATTTCCCTGTTCTGAGGAACAAAATGAACGTAAATATACTAGAAACACATATATTTAAGCAACAAAGGAAAACTTCTAAAACAAAAAGAAATAAGAAATACACGACATAAAAGAGTCCCAAAGCAAACAGCAGAAATGCACTGGAGTACAAGAGAAAATGTGATGCTATATTAAAAGTGCTACAGAAAAAAAAAAAACAGCCAACTAAAAATACTGTGTGTAGCAAAGCCATCTTTCAGAAAGGAATATGAGATAAAGACTCCCAAAAAAACACTGAAGAAATTTATTAAAACAATATGTGTCTTGCAAGAAATGATAAAAGCAGTTTCATCCTTACTTTTACAAAGTAAAAGCACTAATAAGTAACATAAAATATATGAAGCCATTAAATGCACAGGTAAAGGAAGGAATCCTCACAAAACTTTTATAAAATGAACTCTAATATCACAATATGAGGAATGAACTACCTATATCGTAAATGAAAATGAAAGACCAAATAAAAATCACAAAATCCTGTAATGGATAAGCAATGAAAAAGATGTAAATTGAGACATTAAAAGTTCATAAAGTGGGAGGAATGAAGCTCATAGGCAGAATTTTTTTTCTCTTTGTTTATTGTCAAGCAGCTGTTTAAAAATAACCTGTTATAACTATGTTTTCAGTAAGCCCCATGGTAACTGTTATGGCTTGTATCTAGATGTCCCCCTAAAGCCTCATGCCATCATAGGTGTGGCTGTTTCAGAGGTGGCTGGATCTGGAGTGTGTGACACTGGCATTGATTCATGGTGCAGTGCTCGGATCGAGGGCACTAGGATTAAGGGTGTGAGTGCTACCCGCCCTGAGTAGCCTGAATAAGATAAAAGGGGCTGTGGTTATTGGCTGCCATGAGCTGTTTCTCTGCCATGTGCCACTCTGCCTTGGAGCCAGAGAACTATGGACTGAAATCTCTATTAACTGTAAGTCAAGCAATATTTTCCTCCTTTAACTTTGGGCTTTTTGCCTCAGTAATGAGAAAAGTAACTAAGACTGTAACTAAAAAATAAAACCATTGATACATAAAATTAAAAAAACATGCAATCAAACAAAAAACTTTCTATATATCAAAAGAAACAAAAGAGTTAAGAAACAACCTACAGAATAGCATAAAATACTTGCTAACTATTCATCTGACAAAGGATTAATATTTAGAATATGTAAGGAACTAAAAAACTTTAAAAACAACTTTAATTAAAATGGGCAAACAATCTGAATAAACTTCACAAAAGAATAAATATTAAAGGCCAACAAAATATGAAAAATGCTTAATATCCTTAGTGTATTAACCAGCTTTCTTATTGCTGGGAGTGAATATCTCACACCTAATAATTTAAGAGAAGAAATGGTTTATTCGGCTTATGTCTTCAGAGGACTCTGTCCATGGTCAGCAGGCTCCAAGGCAGAAGCACCATGGCAGAAGTGCACAGCTAAGCAAAGGTGCTCAGTTTTTGAAGGCCAGGAAGCAGTGCAAGGGAATAGCACCAGAGAAGAAGAGGCCAGGGCTCAGACACAGATCCTGGGTCATACTTCTATGACCCAAATAGATACACCCAGAAGTGTGCTTTACTAATCTCCCATGCCAATCAAGTTGACAATTATGCTTAACTGTCAAAATCAGCCATCCATAAGGAAATGCACATCAAAGCTACAGAATACCATAGCTTTTTTAAATGTACAGGTAAAAGAACCCCATTGGAATGCAGGTGACGATGTGCAGAAAAGGGGACACTTATACAATATTTGTGTGAATGTAAGTTACTTTAGCCATTATGGAAAACAGCATGCCAGTTCTTGAAGAAGTAAAAAACAGGAGGCAGATCTTGGTGCACAAGGGGGAAGGAGAACTCACAAGCGGTTCAAAAATAGTTACCCAAACCAATAGGTATGGAGCTCATGGAGGACATAGGTGACCATAGGAAATCACAGGATCACAATTTGAGCAACCAAGTGACAAGGTAAAAATCAACCAATATTGGTACTTAGAGAGATAGGTAAAGTAACAGTAATAATCCCGACAGTGCTTTCACACTGAGACACATCCACAGACTAGGGAATGTCACCTAGAGAAACCCTCTTTCTCAGAAGACCTTCACACAGTAGTGGTACAGATATCATTCTGATCTGCAAACCTCAACAGAAAATCACAAGTCAAGAGAATACAATGCAACAAGTTGCCTCCAAAATTTTATAACTCTCCAAAACTTGATTCTATAACTATTGAAGTGGATGAAATTAAGGTAAAGAGTTTTAAAAAATGATAGCTAAATTATCAGTGAGACCAAAGAAAATATGAATAAGCATCTGAATTAATCAATTATTAAAATGACCAATGAGCTCAAAGAAGATGCAAATAAGCAGCTGAATGAATTAAGAAAGAAGATGCAGGATAGGAAAGAACACTTCAGTAAAAAGGGATTTTGAAAAAGAGCCAAACAGAAATCCTATAAATGAAAACCTCAGTTAGCCAAATAAAAACTAAACCAAAAGTCTTAGCTGTCAGGTATATGTATCTGAAGAAAGAATATTAGGGCTTGAAGACAAGGTGGATGTGCTAGAATATTTAAATAATAATAGAGGAAAAAAAGAGTAAGAATCAACAAATAGAATGTTCCGGAGTTCTTGGATAATTCTAAAAGAAAAAATTTAAGACTCACCAAGAGAAGGGTAAGTTCACACCAATGGCAAAAAATATCTATTCACTAAACTTATGACAAAATTCCCCAAATCTGGGGAATGAGATGAATAACCAGGTACTGGAGATATTCAGAACCCCAAATAGAAATGAACAGAAAAGTACATATCCACAACATATCATAGTAAAATTGGCAAAGATTCAGAACAAAGAGAGAATATGAAGAACTGTTAGAAACAAATGTTAAATCACTTATAGTGAAAAATCCATGAGAATAACATCAAATTTCCCAGTGAAAACTCTAAAGACCAGTAAGGCTTGGAATGAAGTATTTCAAGCCCTGAATTTAAATTATTGAGATCTAGATTACTATATCCTACAAAGCTCTTTCAAAATTGAAGAAATTAAAAAACTTCCAAGATAACGTATAAAATAAAGAAATTCAAGACTACAAAGCCAACATTGCAAAAGTACTTAAGGGAATCCTAAACACATAGCAAGAAGATAATCACAACAACAAGAGCAAAGGAAATATTGTAAATGAATCAGCTACAAAAACAACAAAATGACATGATTACTTACTACAACATTTTCAATAATAACACTTAACATAAATGGTCTTAATTCTCCAATTTAAAGATCCAGACTAGCAGCATGGATCAAAAAACAAACTCAACTATCTGCTGCCTGCGAGAAAATCAATGCGGGATGTGAGGGCAATCTGGCTGCGACATCCGTCAACCCACTGATTGCCAGGCTTGATTTGGCTGACTGGACTGGCTGGGCAGGTTTCCCCTTCCTCCCTCAACGCTCCATGTGCATCCTGCCCAAAGCTGCGGGCTCGGTCAAAGAGGACGACCACCCCGATAGAGGAGGACTGTTCCTCTGTCAAGGGTATAGGAGTAGCTAAGCTCCACTTCTAGAACCTCCACACAATCTCTCAAGCTCTCAAGAAAATCAGTGCACCTATGAATGAAAACAAAAGGAGAGAAAACACCACCTCAAGCAGGTGCAGCCTGAGAACAAGGAAACAACTCACCAAGAAGAGCTAAGAATTATATATAATCTCAAGCAGAAAAACATCCAATTTCTTAAAACAAACATGACATAACGTAAAGGAACAGATACATGCTAAATACAATCACAGTGCGTGGATTTATACGTCACTCTCACAAATAGGTCAACTAGACAAAATATCAACAAATAAACATCAAAATTAAAGCGTAGGGACTGGTGAGATGACTCAGCGGCGTACGCGCCTGCCTGAGAAGCGCGAGGGCCCAAGTTCGACTCCCGGAACCCACATACGATAAAAGGGCCGGTGATATTGCTCAGCGGCACAGGCGCCTGCTGGTGCATGAGATCCTGAGGTCGACCCCCGCTACCCACAAAAAAAAAAAAAATTAAAGCGTAGCCCAGATCAAATGGACGTAACCAACATCTACACACTACCTTTCAACTACAGAAGAATATGCCATTTTCATTAGCCCACAAAATGTTCTCCAGAATAGATTATATTTTAGGGTATGAAGCAAGTATTAAGGAACACAAAAAATTGAAACAATTTCATGAATTCTATCAAATCACAATGTAATGAATCTAAAAATCAATAGCGAAAGAAACCAAAGACACTGCAAAAATACATGGAGACTGCATAGTGTACTTTTGAAAAATACGCATATATTTTATTTGTACATTTGTGATACATAATAATTATAATCATCTTGGGAATTGGTACATATGCATATTATATCTTGATTAATTTTACCTCCCATCATCATACAGTTCAGATCCCTTTCAATCTCCACAAAGTCTACCTCCCTGCTTCCCCTCATCACTGTTATTTTACCCTTATTTTATTTATATTTTGGATTTCTCATGTGAGGGAAATCATGTGATAGTTAATCTTCTGACTGTCACTTAGCTTTACAGACTCATTTGTCCATAGCTGAGTAATGTGTGTGTGTGTGTGTGTCTAGATATTAGTCCTGTCTTAGTCACTTTCTTGTCACCTAGACACAAGATAGGGTGGCATGGCAGAGGGGTGTAGCAGAGAAAATCTGCTCATGTCATGGGGACCAGGAACCAGAAAGAGAAGGGAGAAGCTGGGGATGAAAATATACCCTTACAGATCATGCATTTCCACAAGTCTCATGCAGGTCCCAATGCAGTGACCTGCATTTCCACAAGTCCCAATTCAGTGACCCAATGCAGTGACCTGCATTTCCACAAGTCCCATCTCCCAACAGCAAGTCAGCCATATTGCTCCCATGATTCATTCATGTTTTAAAAGCCCCACCTATGAGCACATGAGGTTTTCGGGAGACATTTTTTTTTTTTTTTTTTTTTGAAATCATTTTGAGACAGGGTTTCACTATGCAGTTCAGGCTGGCCTTGAACTCACTTCGTAGCCCAGGCTGGCCTCGAACTCACAGCAATCCACTTGCCTCAACCTCCTGAGTGCTGGGATTACAGGCATGCACCACCATGTCTGGCCTTGGGAGATATTCTTGATCTAAACCATATAATTCCTCCCTTCTAATGAAAAGACGCATGTGCGTCTTTTTATGCAAAATGGACTTAGTCCATCTCTAAGAGTTGCTGAAGTCTTAACAGGTCTAGCATTGGTGAAAAGACCATGGGCAGTCTTCTCTGTGACTCAAGGCAAACTCTTAGCTGTGAGCCCTCATAAAAATCAAAAATAAAGTTAAACACTTCTTACAGTGGCAGATGTTCCATGTTCCTGGCATCACCACCTTTGTGGGGTCTCCACTGCAGTTTTGGTTTCAATCTTACAGGTCGAATTTCTTACAGAAATCTTCAATTTCTACCCCTTCTTCTGAAATTGGGGTAGAAGCCTTTCTGACTCCACAGCTTGTGCACTTTGCATGGCTGTAAAACCAGGACCACTTGGATGACACCATGCTCTGCGACCAGGTTGAGAAGTAGCTGTGCCTCCTTGAACCATGGCTGCAGAGGCCACCGAGAGCCTGGATGGTTGAACTCCCACCCTTTCCTAGCTGTCCCTGAATGAATTTGGCTCCCTAGGGCTCTCTTCTTAAAGCAACGTCTTTCACTTTTGTAACTTTGAGCCTACAAAGGGTAGGGTCATGCTGGTTCCCAGAATGCCCTCAAGGTATCCTTCTTATTGTCCTGATGTAAAGTCCCAGCTTCTTTTTAATCTTTTCAGTAAGCTTGCTCTTGGCATCAAATATACAGGTACTTTCTTTGGAGGAAACTAAAAACTTTTTAAATGAAGATTTTGTTCCTATTTCTCAGTGTAAACCTTATTAAGACAGCAAATATTATCCATGATACATACTGAACAATGGGGCCCTTGAAATTTTCTACACAAGATTAGTTTACCACACTTAATCTCGGTCTCCCACAACATCTCAGGACATGAACAAAAAGTAGACAAAATTTCTGCCAGAGCATAACACACATGATCTGGGGTCCAACTGCCATGAAATCCTTGCTTCTAACTGAAACTCCTGAACCTGCTTTTTATTCTCTATATTTTTATCGACATTCCGCCTTTTAGCAGTGTCTGCTGTTACTTCACCTTTTTTTTTTTTTTTTTTGTGGGTACCGGGGGGACGACCTCAGGACCTCGCGCGCCAACAGGCACCCGTGCCACTGAGCGATATCACCGGCCCCTTTTTCGTATGTGGGTTCCGGGAGTCGAACTCCGGCCTTCGCGCTTGCAAGGCAGGCGCTTACGCCACTGAGCCATCTCACCGGCCCATGTTACTTCACCTTTTAAAAAATTTCATCCATGTTGGTCTTTTCTTTTCTTCTTTTGGTAAGTTTGGCTAAGGGTTTATCAATCTTTTTTAGTTTTTCAAAGAACCAACTCTTTGATTCATTGATCCTTTGTAATTCCTGAGCCAATTTAATCTCTGATCTTTATAATTTCATTCCTTCTTGTTTCAGATTTGGTTTGTTCTTGTTTCTAGGACCTTCAGGTGCACAATTAGGTATTTATTTGGAATAGTTTTACACTTTTATTTATTTATTTATTTTATTTTTCTTTATGTGGGTACTGGACACCGAACTCTGGACCTCGCACTTGCCAGGCAGGTGCTTATGCTCCTGAGCTGTATCACTGGCCCTGTTTTACACTTTTAAAGTGAACATTCACAACTGTAAACTTCTCAGAATGCTTTCATTATGTCTCATAAGTTTTGGTATGTTATGTTTTCATCATCATTTGATTCTAGGAACTTGTTAATTCCTTCCCTGATTTCTTCTATGACCCATTTATTACTCAAGAGTGTATTACTTAAACTCCATATTTTTGTGTAGTTCTTGTGGTTTCTTTGATCTTTATTTCTACTTTTATTCCACTATGATCCACTAGTATTCAGGGGATTATTTTAATTCTAATTTACTTAAGCATGATTTATGGCCTAAAATATGGCCTGTTTTTTAAAAAGGTTCATATGCTTCTGAGATAATTATTTATTCTGTTCCACAAAACACTGTGTAAATACCTATTAAGACATTTGTTCAGTGATGTAGCTCAAATCCAATATTTCTCCATTTTTGTCTAGTTGACCTGTTTATTTGTGAGGAGAATATTAAAGTACCCTGATTTGATTGTATTGGTGCCTATCTGTCCTTTTATTTCCCATAGCTTTTATGAAATTGGGTGCACCAGCATAGAGTGCATATATATTGACATTCGTTATCTCTTCCTGTTAAATTATTCCCTTTACCACTATATCATGCCCATCTTTGTCTCTTCTGATCAATTTTGGCTTGAAGGCCACTATGTCTGAAAATAGGATAGCTATTCCTTCTTGCCATCCCACTCCTGTTGCATAAAGTATCATTGTATCATTTTACATTCTTCCACTTTCAGGCTTTTTTGGGGGGATGATATGTGCCTCTTGAAGATAATTTATGTTTGGATTTTATTGATCCAATCTGCCAGTCTCTGTCATCTGATGGGGAGTTAAGACTATTGAGGACTATTATTACTGAATGTTCACATTGTGGTATCTTTCCAATGCTAATTCCTTATCTTTTTTTCCTTTTGTTTAACTGATTTCCAAGTTAGATACATACTTTCCTTTGGGCTCTTTGGTGCTGATGGCAGCCCTGTCTGTCCAGGATTCCCTTATGTATTTTCTGCAATGTTGGTTTAGTGGTCATGAATTTCTTTAGGTTTTGTTTGTCATGGGAAGACTTTACTTCTCTGTCAATTTCGATAGTGTCACACCACATGTATGTCTAGGCTGATGATTGTTTTCTTTTAGGCCTTGAAAAAACTATGATTAAAGCTTACCACACCTTGAAGTTTTGCATTGAGAAATCTTCTGCTATTCTGATAGGCTTGCCTTTATAGGTTTCTTCCTGTTTTTCTCTAATAACTTTCAGTAGTCTTTTATTCTGGTGGACTTTTGTAATTTTCATTATGATGTGTCATTGAGAGATTCTTTTCTCGTCATGGTTATTTAGGTTTTTTTTTTTTTTTTTTTTTTTTTTGGTGGTGCTGGGGATTGAACCCAGGGCCTTGTGCATGCTAGACAAGTGCTCTACTACTGAGCCACATCCCCAGCCCTATTTAGGGTTTTGTAAGCCTCATTTACCTGAAAATTGTGTTCTTTCCATAGATTTGGAAAATTTTTCTGCTATAATTTCAGTGAAGAAATTTTTAATACTTTTTGAATACTCTTTTGATCTGTCCTTACTCAAATAAAGTATTAGATTGTTTTCTTAGTCATCTAAAAGTTATTGGATCCAGTTGCCTTAGTGTCTTGATTTTAGGGAATTATTGAATATATAACCTACTACATAAATCTTGTCTTCAAATTCTGAGACTGTTTCCCTATATTGGTCATACTTTTTACCATCCTTTCAGTCAGATTTTTCATATCCTCATTTCTGCCTGCTTTATTTTAATGATTTCGAATCCCTTAGCAACACATTTTTAATATATTGTTTAATTTGGTCATCTTATTGTCTGTATCCTCTTTAAATTCACTGAATTTAAATTCACTCAATAGAATTCTTAATTACTTCCTTTTAACTGTTTAATTAAATAGTCTTTAAACTCACTAAACATCTTATAGATATGCGTATTTGTTTCTTCTTTGATTTCTTCAAACAGCTTCCAATTCAGTGGCTATGAAATCAATTTTTGAGGAGTTAAGGGTTTTACAGGCATCTTATTACCATGTTTCTGTTGAGTTTGTGAATTTGAACTGAAGCACTAATTAATTTCTATACTGCTTCACATACATAAACACAGCACATATATAAACCAAAGAGAAAGAAAAGAAAGAAAAAATCCCACACAGAGACATTCTGAGTGAGCACACTGTGCTACTCTCACTAACCCGCCACTATTATCTGTTCATGTCTTTCACAGGTTTCCCTTCCAGTTTGAGAATTTAGTGACTGTCAGTGATCGGCAGGGGAGGCCTTGCTACTCACACCTCAGCAGAGTCTAGGAGCTAATGTCGGGAGCTCATGCAGGGTCCCTGCTCAGCAGGCTTCAGAGGGTGGCAGAATGAATTCCACACAAGCTCCACGTTCTGTGGCATTTGGACAGCACACCACCTGTGAGCATCAAGTTTGGCAGTGACTGGCATGGCAGTGAGTGTGTGCCCATTCTGGTGCTATTTCAGTGTCTCCTCTCTACTCACAGATTACACTGGTCACAGCCACTGTATGCCCCCGACTGGTTCCTAGTCCCTATCCAAGACTGTTCCCTTGTTTCGTTCTGTCCCTAGGGCTCATGGGTCCTAACTCAATGACTGTCCTCTGTTTTTTTTTTTTTTTGGTGGGTACCGGGGGGTCGACCTAAGGACCTCGCGCGCCAGCAGGCGCCCGTGCCGCTGAGCGATATCACCGGTCCCTTTTTCGTATGTGGGTTCCGGGAGTCGAACTCGGGCCCTCGCACTTGCCGGGCAGGCGCTTAAGCCGCTGAGCCATCTCACCAGCCCCCTCTGGTTGGTTTTTGAAACACACCTCACACACTAATTTAAGGTGGATATCTCCAATATCTCTCTTGCTAGGCTCTGTCTCCAATAATCCTTTGTACTGTTCTTTTAGTCTTTATTTCACTAAATTTCATTCTGATCTTAATTAATTCTCCCTTTCTATTGGTTTTTTGCTTGGCTTGTTCTTATTTTATAGGATCCTGAGATGCATCATTAGGTTATTTAGGATTGCTCTGCTTTTCTAATGTAGGCACTCATAGCTATAAAATTCCTTCTCAGAACTTCTTTCGTTGTTTCCCATTCTTCCATTCATTCCCAAGTTTCTGATTTGTTGTGTTTTCTCTACCATTTTATACTAGGAATTTTAAAAAATTCCCCCTGATTTATTCAATGACACATTAAGTGTTCGAAAGTGCACTATTCAAGAGGTCTTGCTACACATAGCCAAACAGTCTAAGAGCTCTTAATCCTGGAACAGATTATAGTCAAGGTCTGACAAGGATGCTATCTTGGGAGAGTGTCTAGCCCTCAAAAGGAAGAGGCTATATATGGTGGGAATGGCAGGGCTGTTGCATGGGGCACCCAGCAAGCAGTTGAACATCTCATGATCCCTGTACTGTTTGAAAATTGGGCCTGGTTAAGGCACCATTTTGGGGGTGTATATAATCTCCTCAGGAAGGAGACCAGGGGCTGTAGAAGCAGCCAGGCTGCTGCCTGCAGTGCCCAGGTGATTACCCAGTCATGCAGTACCCAGTACTGAAGTAGCCAATCACACAGATTTCAAACCTGTTGGATTCAGGCACCGCTTGCAGCTTAGAACTGGTGATAAGGCTGTCTTGGGAAGTCTTTACCCACTGAGAGGAGAGGCCAAGTGCAAGAGCCTTCCCCCAACATTCAACATTTCTTCATGATAAAAAACCCAAAGGAAATCAGTTACAAAAGGATCTTTCCTCAAATTGATAAAAGCCATAGAGAACACACAGCCAATGTCATACTAAATGGGGAAAAACAGAAAAGTTCCTCTGAAATTAGGAATGAGACAAGTGTGTCTACTTCTAACATTCCTGTTCAGTATAGTATCTAAAACTTTAGTCAGAGCAATTAGACTAGAGAAGAAAATGAAAGGGATACAAACAGGAAGGAAAGAAGTAGAATTATCCCTGTTTGTAGATGACATGGTCCTTTACATGGAAGACCTCAAAAACTCCAGGGGAAGACTCTTAGATCTAAACAAATTCAGCAAGGATGAAAAATCTACACATAAAAATCTATAGATTTCCTATTTCCTGACAAGGAACTCATGAAGAAAAAAATCAGGATAACTATTCCATTCACAATATCTTCTAAAATATCTAGGATTCTACCTAACCAAGAAGGTGAGTGACCCTGTAATGAAAATTAAAAACTAAAAACATTGCAAAAGAAATTAAAGAAGACATTAGAAACGGAAAGACTTTACTTGTTCATAGATGGACAGAACCAATATTGTTAAAATGCCCATATTTCCAAAAGTGATGTACAGATTCTATGTGATCCCTAATGAAATACTAACAACATTCTTCACAGAACTATAAAAAACACTCCTAAAATTCATACAGAAGTCCAAAACCACAGAAGAGCCAAAGCAGTCCTCAGTAAAAAGAATAATGCTAGACGCATCACAATACTCATTTTCAAGTTATACTACAAAGTCATCGTAACAAGAACATGATATTGACACATAAATGGACACACAGACCAATGGAATAGAGCAGAAAACACAAAAGCAAACTCATGCACTGTCTTAGTTTCTTGCCACACAGACACAATACCTGACACCCACAACCTGACAATCTCCCATCAAAGTCAACTTACAGCATTCTAGGGCTGCTTCTTCAACCAACATCTCCAAACCTTTCCAGAGTTCTCCCACAAGCCAGTTACAAAGGCTTCTGAACCACATGGTCAAGTAGCATCACAGCAGTGACCCCACTTCTCTTGTACCAAAATCTGTCTCTTGTTGCTGAGACACAATACCCAACACCCACAAGTTAAAGGAGGAAAGGTTTATTTTGGCTGACAGTTTGTAGAATCCATAATAGGCTAGCTCCAAGGCAGGGCAGCATGGCAGAGGGGCACTGAATGCAGAGGAGAAACAGTCCATGGCATGGCAGGCAGGAATGAGAGA
The DNA here is from genome assembly GCA_028451465.1 of Erethizon dorsatum. Classification (NCBI taxonomy): domain Eukaryota; kingdom Metazoa; phylum Chordata; class Mammalia; order Rodentia; family Erethizontidae; genus Erethizon; species Erethizon dorsatum. The sequence continues at coordinate 33,404,856 of CM051837.1, forward strand.
GAGAAAGAGAGAGACAGAGAGAGAGAAGGGAGATATTAAAGAAGGACCCAGGCCCACACCCAGTGACCCATCTCTTCCAACCAGGATTCACCTCCCAAATCACATTTAGCTATAAATTCATCAGTGGACTAATCCACTGATGAATATCACACCCCCATGATCCAATTAACTCCCAGAAGCCCCACCTATAAGCATGTGAGGCTTTGGGGGAGATTTTTAGATATAAATGATAATATACACCTATAGTCATCTGATTTTTGACAAAGGGGCACAAACATATGCTGGAGAAAATATAGCACCTTTAATAATTGGTTGTGGAAAAACTGGATATCCACATGCAAAGATTGAAACTAGATCCCTATCTCTCATCCTGTACTAAAAATTAAAATGGACCAAAGATTTAGATATAAGACCAGAAATTTAGCCAGGAGTGGTGGCACATGACTGTAATCCCAGCACTTGGGAGGCTGAGGCAGGAGGATTAGCACAAGTTCAAGGCCAGCCTGGGCTACATAGTGAGTTCAAGTTTAGCCTGGACTACATAGTGAGATCTTGTCTCAAAAAACCAAAAAAAAAATAAAATAAAATAAAAGGAGAGATAAAAAAAGACCAGAAACTTGAAACACTTGGAAGAAAATATAAGGGAAACACTTGAAGACATAGGCACAGGAAATGACTTCTTGAATATGATCCAAATAGCACAATAAATAATATTGAGAATCAGCAAATGGGACTACAACAAATTAAAAACTATCTGCACAGCTAAGGAAACAGCCAACACAGAGAAGAAACAATCTATGGAATAGGATCAAATCTTTCCTAGTTACTCTTCTGATAAAGTATTAATATCTAGATATATAAGGAACTCAAAAGAAATTAACTCCAGAAAAATCAAATAAACCAAAGAGGAAATGGACAAATAAATTAAATTGATATTTCTGAAATAACTACAAATGGACAGTAAATACATGAAAAACTGTTCACCCTTAACCATCAGAGAAGTAGAAATCAACTGATGTTGAGATTTCATCTCATCCTAGTCAGAATGTCTGTCCATCAATTACACACAAAAAAAAACAATGAATGCTGGCAAGCATATGGGGAAAAGGAACCCTATATACTGCTGGTGGAATACTAACTAGTACAACCATTGTGAAAATCAGTATGGATATTCCTTAAGAAACTAAAAAGAGAAACGTCATTTGATCTAGCTGTACCTGGGTATATTCTCAAAAGAATTAAAGACAGCATACTATAGTTATCTATGCATGCCCATGTCTATAGCAGTACAATTCAGAATAGCTAAGCTGTGGAAACAGCCTTCCTGCCCATCAGCAAATGCATATTATTCAGCCATAAAAAAGAACAAAACATGTTATGTCTAGGTAAATGTGTGGGACTGGAGATCATCATCTTAAGCAAAACAAGCCAGTCTCAGAAAGTTAAATATTGCATGTTTTTTATGTAGTCAATCAAAAATGAATACAAACATACATACATACATACGTACATACAAAGAGATGGTAGGAAACTGGAAGGTTGACTTTCAGAGATGGGGAAAGAGGTTGGGGAGGGGGAGTAAAAAGAGAGGGGAATTGGGATTAAAATAATCAAAATATGTCATACGCATGTACCAATACACCAAAACATACATCATTATTCTTTATTACTAATGTGCACTACAATATAAAAGAAGAGCTAAAAATAGCCTACCATATGATCCAGCTGTCCCACTTCTGGGTGCATATCCAAAAGAAATGAAATCATATTACTGAGGCAGTAGTTAAAATAGCTGTGATACGGAATCAGCCAAGGGGCCAATCAACAGTCTAGAGAGGAATTTTGGTGTATATACACAGTGCAGTAGCATTCAACAATGAATAAAAATGTAATCCTGTTTGCAGTAAATCCATTTGCAGTAAAACATATGGAACAGACTTAGAAAGAAAAGCACCACATGTTCCCTAATATGAGTAAAGTCAGAAAAGTCTATCTGAATATAGAAGAGTGACTGCTGGAAGTGGGAAAGGTTGTGGGGGTAGGTGGATAAAAGGCAGTTGGATTAGATGGGTATATACTGTAATCATGTTTTGAAATATGACACTGAATCCATTAGTACGCACAATTAACATGTATTAATCAAATACAAAATAATAAAAATTTAAAAATTATTAAGAATTAAATCTATTTGCATGCCAAGTAATTTATGATGAGTGAGAAACTGCTAATGACATTTTCTTATTTTTCTGGTTGTGTTTTAGAACCTTTCTTTAATTCTTTAGCTCATTTGTTCCAAGATGTCATAGCGCTATAGTTGGACAGGGAATGTTTCCCATCTCCCATATGTTAAAAGCCTGGTCCCAGGGTGGCACTACTGGGAGGTGGTAGAAAGTTTAACAGTGGGTTTCAGAGGGAGATTTCTGGCTAGTGGGGGCAGCCCTTGAAGGGTACCATGGGGACCCAGCACCCTTTTCTTCTCTCCTGTGTTACGTGCTGACCATGAGGTAAACAGCTTTGCTCCAACACATGCTCCTGCCATGATGTGCTGCCTCACCACAGGCCCCGGAGCAACAGGGCCAATCAATGGAACAGATTCCTAAAACTGTAAGTGAAAATAAGTTGTTTCTTTATATAAGGTGACTATCTCAGGTATTTGTTGTAGTGATGAGAAGCTAGCACAGTAAGTTATTCATATATCTAGTTAGTTTCAAATGAAATTGCTGCCCAGAAACATTTGGCTTAGGGGTATGAACCTCAATCATTCTTTCAAGAATGTCATTTTAACCATAAAATATGTTAGTCTAACAAATACGGTACACTCATTCATGAGCTTTCATCAATGTTTAGTTCCACCTATTATACTTGTGTTGTAGGTATGTAAGAATTAGATATTTTTCCCTTCCAATAGTCAGGTGACATTTAAAGATGTGATTCAGTTGGGAACCTGCCCATGCCATTCTTGGAACACCCAGAATATGCAATAAAGCTATTACCTTTTAAAAAATAATTTATGCTTATGTGAAAAGTCTGCTGTGTAAACAGTAATGTTCTTGGAACATAATTAAAATTAATGGGAGACTTTTTAAAATATTCACCTCTGCATTAGATTTAAAATGTACACAAAATTTTGGATGACAGTATAATTTAGAGCTGCACTGTCAATATAGTGTCTACTAGCCACAAATGGCTACTTAAATTTAGATTTAATACAGTAAAATACAGTGAAAATTTGCCTCCTTAGTTGGAGCACCCATACATGAGATGCTTACTAGCCATTACGGCGGAGGTGTGGGCCATTTGTATGAGAGCAGAAAGCTCTCCTGGAGCACGTGGATCTAGAGAGACTAACCTATTGCAAACCAAAACCCGTCGTCGATGCTTCCTCCAGGTGATGATGGTGTTGGGTCACAGAATGGAGGAGCATAGCCAACATCACAATGGCAATTATGAAAATTATTGCAAACCTAAAACCCAAACCAAATAAAATAAAAACACTTTATATTCAATGCTAAATTTAAACATAGTTTTGTGAGTGTTAAATAGTGTCAATTAATAGTACATTAAAGTAGAAAACATTCTCCATACAATTTAAATGTCTTATGTCAGAGAAGCATATAAATTCTATACCATAAATGGTGACAGTTAAAAATGTTTATGAATTGGGTTATACTAAAAAAACAGCAGAGATGAGATACCAGTTGTATATAAAATGAAAAAAGCAACAAAAACAGGGATAAAGCTTTTGCATAATCAGATACAACAAAAATACAAATTTACATGTAAAACCAGAAAATATTTCTAAATGTGACTGGTGGATGAAATGAAAGAAAAGTCAGTAAGGGAATAAAAAATTGAGAAAATGCTCATGCAAAAGTTACATAAGAAAGTAAAGTATAATTACATTGAAAATGAAGAAAAAGAAAAGAAACTATAAGTAACAGGACATGTATGTTATTTTGGGGAAACATATTGGTGAAAGACATGTAGCCAGATCACATTTTCTGAATTCATATATAAAATATGAAATATCTATATGGTCGAAGACCCTAGCCACAATATTAAAGCCAAATTCATGATTGGAAAAAAACCCACAATTTACAAAATTTCTATTGCTCAATAGCTAATTTCACAATGGACGGATAAGTAGAAGTAATGATTCAGAACTGCATCATTACTTATCAACAAATGGAAATTATTAGTAAACTTGTCATGTTACAAGAGATAACAGGCTGATTAACTAGTCTGGCCAGAATATGAGGAAATGTACATTTTTCATATATGATGGGTGGGAATAAACCTGCCATAATACTTCTTTTTTTTTTTTTTATTTTAAAGAGAAGAAAAAACAAAACAAATCAAAAGAAGAACAAATTTTCAAACCAACATAATAGGAGGGTAACAATGGTTAATACATTACGTATTACTATCTTTAAGTTAGTTATTCAGGACACCAGACATTAGCATTCAATTGTCCAAACATTATTGGCACAAACCTTACTCTTCAATGAACTAAGTAAAAATGGTAGTGTATCTATCTTAACCATCTTATATATATATATATACAATTTTTTTCCCTTTCCCTTCTTTCTTTTCCCTATTCCAGTCTCTCTTTCCTTTTGACCAGTTTCTTTTTGATTCACCATGTCTATTGTACATTTTGGATCTTATTTACTCTTTCAGTTTCTCATACTAGAGAGATAATACGATGCTTACACATGTGCTTCTGGTTTATTTCACTTATGAGTATTTTCTCGAGTTGCATCCATTTACCTATAAAAGTCTCCAGTTTATCCTTCTTTATGGCTGAATAGTACTCCATTGTATAAAAATACCACATCTTTCTTATCCATTCCTCAGTTGATGGGCATTTGGGTTGTTTCCAAGATCTGGCTATTACAAATTGTGTTGCTATAAACATGGGTGCACATATATCGCTGTGGTACGATGTTTTTAATTCTTCTGGGAAGATGCCCAGAAGGGGAATAGCTGGGTCAAATGGGACCTCCAACCCTAGTTTTCTGAGGAATCTCCACACTGACTTCCACAGTGGCTGTACCAGTCGACACTCCCACCAACAGTGAAGAAGGGTTCCTTTTTCCCCACAGCCCCTCCAGCATTTGTTATTAGTTGATTTCTTAATAGTAGCCATTCTTTCTGGGGTGAGATGGTATCTCAGTGTTGTTTTAATTTGCATCTCTCGAATGACTAGTGATGTTGCACATTTTTTTGTATATTTATTTGCCATTAGTATTTCTTCATCTGAGAAATGTGTATTCATCTCAGATGCCCATTTTTGGAGTGGGTCTTTAAATTTGGGAGGTCTGATTTTTTTGAGTTCTTTATATGTTCTCGATAGTAATCCTTTGTCTGAGGAACAGCTGGCAAACATTTTTTCCCACATTGTGGGTTGTCTCTTCACTCTGTTGGTGGTTTCTCTTGCTGTGCAAAAGCTTTTTAATAAGATGAGATCCCAGTTATTGATTCTTTGGGATAGTTCCCGTGCGGTTGAGTTTTTATTCATAAAGTCTTTGCCTACACCAATGTCTCCAAGGGTTTTACCTATCCTACCTTCCAGCAGATTTAATGTTTCTGTTTTAATATTTAGATCTCTGATCCATTTTGAATTTAGTTTAGTGCATGGTGAAAGATATGGATCTAGTTTTAATCTTCGGCATGTGTAGAGCCAGTTTTTCCAGCACCATTTATTAAAGAGGCTATCTTTCTTCCAGCGAATGTGTTTGGCACCTTTGTCAAAGATAAGGTGGCTTAGTATGTCTGGGGTTGTTTCAGCATCTTCTAATCTGTTCCATTGATCTTCAGGTCTGTTTTTTTGCCAGTACCACACTGTTTTTATCACAGTAGCTTTATAGTATAATTTCAAGTCGGGGATAGTGATGCCCCCTGCCTTGCCTTTGTTGCCCAGAATTGCCTTTGCTATTCTAGGTCTCTTCTGATTCCAAATGAATTTTAGGATTGTTTTCTCTAATTCTGTGAGATATGCTGTTGGAATTTTGATTGGAATTGCATTAAATCTGTATAACAATTTTGGAAGTATGGCCATTTTCACTATATTGGTTCTTCCTATCCAGGAGCAAGGGATATCTTTCCATTTTCTGATATCCTCTTCAATCTCCTTTTTCAGAGTACTGTAGTTTTCAGTATAGAGGTCTTTTACATCCTTCGTGAGGTTGATTCCTAGGTATTTCATTTTTTTGGATGTTATTGTGAAAGGTATTGTTTCCCTAATTTCTCTTTCAGTAAGTTTGTTATTTGTGTACAGGAAGGCTATTGACTTTTGAGTATTGACTTTGTATCCAGCTACACTACTGAATTTGCTTATTAAATCTAGCAGTTTTTTAGTGGAGTTTTTGGGGTCTTCTGTGTAGAGTATCATGTCATCTGCAAATAATGATAATTTAACTTCTTCCTTTCCAATCATTATTCCTTTTATTTCTTTCTCTTGTCTAATCGCTCTGGCTAAAGTTTCCAGAACTATGTTGAATAAGAGTGGGGACAGTGGACATCCTTGTCTTGTTCCTGATTTTAGAGGGAAAGCTTTCAGTTTTTGGCCATTTAGTATAATATTGGCTGTTGGTTTGTCATAGATAGCTTTTACCAGATTGAGATAAAGACCCTCTATTCCAATTTTCTGTAGGGTTTTTATCATGAAAAGGTGCTGGACTTTGTCAAAAGCTTTTTCTGCATCTATTGAGATGATCATGTGATTTTTGTTTTTGGTTCTGTTAATATGCTGTATTACATTTATTGATTTACGTATGTTGAACCATCCCTGCATCCCTGGGATGAATCCAACTTGGTCATGGTGTATAATCTTCTTGATGATTTGTTGGATTCTGTTTGCCAGTATCTTATTAAGGATTTTTGCATCTATGTTCATTAGGGAGATTGGCCTGTAGTTCTCTTTCTTAGTTGGGTCCTTCTCTGGTTTTGGTATCAGGGTAATGCTTGCTTCCAGGAATGAATTTGGGAGTATTGCTTCCCTTTCAATTTCATTGAAAAGTTTGAGAAGTAGGGGCGTTAGGTCTTCTCTAAATTTCTTGTAGAATTCGGCAGTGAATCCATCAGGGCCTGGGCTTTTCTTTGTTGGGAGGTTTTTAATTACATCTTCAATTTCATTGGCTGATATTGGTTTATTTAGGATTTTTAAATCTTCTTGATTCAGCTTTGGTAATTCATACGAATCTAGGAATCTGTCCATTTCTTCTACATTTTCCATCTTAGTAGAATATAAATTTTCAAAATAGGTATAGATGATCTTCTGGATTTCTGCAGGGTCTGTCGTGATATCACCCTTTTCATTTTCAATTGCATGGATTTGAGTCTTTTCTTTTCTTTTTTTAATAAGGTTGGATAAGGGTTTGTCAATCTTATTTATTCTTTCAAAGAACCAACTTTTTGCTTCATTGATTCTTTGTATTTTTTTTTATTCTCCAATACGTTAATTTCTGCTCTGATCTTTATAATTTCCTCCCTTGTACGGGCTTTTGGCTTAACCTGCTCTTCTTTTTCTAGAAGCTCGAGGTTCACCCTTAAGTTGTTTATTTGCGCTTGCTCTATTTTCCTGATATAAGTGTTTAATGCTATAAATTTCCCTCTTAGGACTGCTTTCATTGTATCCCATAAGTTCCGGTATGTTGTACTGTCATTATCATTCAGTTGTAGAAAGTGACTAATTTCTTCTTTAATTTCATCTGTGACCCATTGGTTGTTCAGGAGGATGCTGTTTAATTTCCATGTGTTTAGGGAGTTTTTGTGGGATCTTTTGCCATTGATTTCCAATTTCATTGCACTATGGTCTGATAATATGCATGGGATAATTTCAATTCCTTTGCATTTACTTAAGCAGGTTTTATGAGCTAGTATGTGGTCTATTTTGGAGAACGTCCCATGTGCAGCTGAGAAAAATGTGTATTCTGATGTTGTGGGATGGAACACTCTGTAGACATCTACTAAGTCCATTTGTTCAAAAGTTTGGTTCAGTTCTACTATTTCATTATTGATTTTCTGTCCAGTTGATCTATCTTTTTGTGACAGTGGAGTATTGAGATCTCCCAATATAATTGTATTAGTGCTTATTTGATTTTTCATGTCCTTTAGTACTTGTTTTATATAGCTGGGTGCATTGGTATTTGATGCATATATATTTATGATCGTTATCTCTTCCTCTTGGATTGTTCCCTTTACAAGGATGTAATGACCGTCTTTATCTCTCTGAATCCTTCTTGGCTTGAAGTTCACTTTGTCTGCAAAAAGAATAGCTACCCCTGCTTTTTTCTGGGTTCCTGTGGCATGGAGTATTGTTTTCCATCCTTTGACTTTCAGTCTATGAATTTCTTTCTGAATTAAATGTGTTTCTTGTATACAGCATATTGTTGGATCTTGCTTCTTGATCCATTTCGCCAGTCTGTGCCTTTTGATTGGTGAATTGAGACCGTTAACATTGATGGTTAAAACTGATATGTATTGACTTGTCATGATATTTTCCTGTTGTTGGTTCCCACTCTTTGTTTTTCCGCTTTCCGGCTATTTAATTATTTGCCCTGCCTGGTGGATTCCTTCTGTTGGGGTTCCTATCTCTTTCTAGAATGTCCTTCAGAACGTTTTGGAGTGCTGGTTTGGTGGTCATAAATTTTCTCAGATGTTCTTTGTCATGAAAGTATTTTATTTCTCCATCAATTTTGAAAGATAGTTTTGCAGGGTACATCAATCTGGGCTGAAAATTATTTTCCTTTAGAGCTTGCAATACATCATTCCAAGCTCTTCTTGAATTGAGGGTTTGTGCTGAAAAGTCAGCTGTGATTCTGATGGGTTTTCCTTCATAGGTGATTTGTCTCTTCTCCCTAACAGCTTTTAAGATTCTGCCCTTCTGTTGAATTTCTGGGATCTTGACTATAATATGTCTGGCTGAAGTTTTTTTTTGATCATGTCTAGTTGGTGTTCTAAAAGCTTCACTTATAGGGGTGTCAAATTCCTTTTCTCTTCCAGGAAAGTTCTCCCTGATTATGTCTTTGAACAGGGTTTTAATGTCGTTGATGCTATCTCCTGCTTTTTCATTTATTCCAATTATTCTTAAGTTGTTTATCTTTGAGTCATCTAGCAGCTGCTGAATTGATTTTTCATGGTCCCTTGCTATTTTTAAGAATTTTTCCATTTCATGATCACTAATTGCAAGCCTGTCTTCTATATCTGAGATCCTGTCCTCGCATTGGCTTATTCTGCTACAAATACTTTCAATGGAATTTTTTATCTCTTGGATATCTGCTTGAATCTGCCTTATAGATTCCATTTCTTTCCTATGCTGAGCATTCATGGTTTCTATAGTTTTCTTAAGTTCATCTATTTTTTTGTCTGTATCAGCTATAGTGTCCTTAAGCATGGTCTTCATTGTAGACATTATCTCTGCAGTTATCTGTGAGATTATTTCTGTTTTAATTTTTTCCAGAACCTCATTCAGTTGCTTTGTTGTTACCACTTCAGATAGGCCAGGTGGGTGGCTTTCGGATTGTCCCACCTCGTTGCTCCCTAGGTTTGCCTTTGGTGAATTGGATGTGTGTGGTTGCATCTTGTTTAAGTGTCGTCTCATTTTTTCTTTCTTTAATTCCTGGGGTGATGTTTGCAAATTACCTATAGTAGGTTACTTTATTGCTAGTGTTTAAGATCTTTAGAAGATGACTACTTCTCTGCAGTATCTTCCAAGTGGAGCTTGCTTTTAGGTTTTGAGCTTTCTGCCAGATCCTACCTCTTCAATTTGTTGGGTATGCGAAGTTGCTACCTGTTTGGCCCAGTCCTTGATTCTTTGGTACTGTGCCACTGTATTTTCTGTGTCCCTTAGTCAATCTTGTGACAAAGTCCTGTTCTGTGCAGGTCCGTCCCAGTAAGCCAGGAGCGCCCTCTGGCGGGTGGTGAGCAGAGGCGCGTACTTTCAGGCAGAGACCAGTCTAGCTCGCCTCCGCTCTCGCCGCCCTTTCACGATCCCTGGGCCTTAGAGGCTCAGCGTGCTGTCCCGAGCGCGGGTTCCCTGCACTCCATAATACTTCTTGAAGACAATATAATACTTATGAAAATTGTCATGGTACAAGAACATCATATTTCTTTGATAATAATTTCAGATATGAGATAAATCTTTACAAGTGAATGTACCATAATGTCTGTTGCATCACCATTTCTGAGATTTAAATTAGAAGTTAACATTATGCTTTGAGTTATTTACAAAATATGCATCAAATTGTGAACTGTAGTCATCCCCTATGCTGTAGAACATTAAGACATTCTTCCTATCTAACTGTATTTTGGTACTCGTTATCCAATCTCCCATTATTCTCCCCTTCTACCTTTCCTGGAATCTAGTGAATATTATTGTGTTCTCTAACTCTGTGAAATGAGTGTCTTAACTTTGATATATGTTTTTTTTTTTTTTTTTTTTTTTTTGGTGGGTACCGGGGGGTCGACCTCAGGACCTCGCGCGCCAGCAGGCGCCCATGCCACTGAGCGATATCACCGGCCCCTTTTTCGTATGTGGGATCCGGGAGTCGAACTCGGGCCCTCGCGCTTGCCGGGCAGGCGCTTAAGCCGCTGAGCCATCTCACCGGCCCAACTTTGATATATGATTGGGAACATGCAGTACTTGTCTTTTTGTGTCTGGATTAGTTCACTTAACAAAATGTCCTGTATCTCCATATATAATGTCACAAATGACAGGAGTTCAAAGGTTCTCAACACAAAGAAAAGAGTTTATAGTGATGTAATATTAATTATTCTGATTTTATCATTATACATTGTATACATGTATCAAATTATCACACTGTATGCTAGAAGTTTAAACTAAAAAGTTATAAAAGTATAAAAATATTATAGCACTGTCCTGAATATCATGACTTTTCAAACATAGTATGGGAAATCCATACAGGGAAATAAATTGAAGTCACTGAGGGATTTGGCAGATCTGAGTGGAAAAAAAAATTCTGTTTCCACCAAATTATTACATTATAAGCAATGTATATAAAATATGCATATTAAACGTGTGAAAATTTATAAATATATGTGCACATACATTCGATTATATATAACGTATATAAATCCATTACCAGTGTTCCTTAATCTTAATCTAATATTGTAATAAAATATAAAACTGCATTTTTGTATAAAGGTAGAAGCTTAAGTTCAAAATGTGTATAACAATTTGATTCTACATATAATATATACATGCAAGAAAAACAAAATCTATTTTAATTACTTAGCCATAATTTTCCAAAAAAATTTCCATATAAGGTAACTTTACCTTTTTAATTTTAATGTAATATGAGTAGATATTAATAAGAAAATATGAAAATCACTCTTCTATAAAAAAACCCCCAAAATTTCATAACAAAACAATTAAGAGAATAACAATGGTTAATATGCTGTGTATCATGATCTTAAAAGGGCCAAAATATTACTCAGAGTACAAGTCATAAATGACAACAACAAAACATTCTCTCTTACAAAGAAGAAACAAATATGGATAAAAGTACAGCACTTTTTTCCAACTAACAAAAGAAACTGGTAGTATAAATGAAACAGGTTAGCATTTGGAAAATGTTATTCACTTTCATTAAAATAATGATACTCACTTGTAGTAAAATAATGATAATTAAATATAAAATGACAGTTACATACCCCATGTCCCTGGCATTTAACCATTGAGTTACAAAGTGATCTATTGAAAACTTCGGCCACAGCACGGCAAGCTCCATGACTACAAAACTAAAATGTTAAAGCAAACAACAACAAAATGTCAAGTCAATAGATAAGCAAATGTTTTTGGGAAAAGATTTGTACACAAAAGTCACTTCTATACACAAACATGAAACTAGATTCCATTACTTTTGATCATTCTAATAAAAGAACTTGGAGTGAATATCAAAGTGGTATGTTATTGTTTCATAAAATACCAGATATCAAACTTCCTTATATTTTTGTGTTTAAAAATGAATGAGTTAGCTTTATTTCTTGATTAGCGCTTATATATAAGCTATATATTTATTAGCTTAAGTGTCTCAAACATATTTTATTTCAATTATAAAATGAATATGGTGAGGTGTGCTTATATCTCCTACCAATTTAGAAATAACAAATACAGAGAAGTAATATAAGCATAGTTGCAATGTGGATTAATATCTATCTCCATGTAGTAGTATAATGTTCTGCTGTATTATTATATTAAATTTCTGAGTGATTAACAGTATTTAAATTTTTTATTTTAATTGCAAAGGGAGACACACATATTTTTCATGCTGATGAATAAGAAATTGAGTGTATCTCTCTCATCTATCTAATCTATCATATATTTACTTAGGCATTGATGATGTAGATGTGGATCTATATCAAATACAATTTTAAAAAGGACCCATATTTTTTGAGGGTGACTCAAGGAAGGTTGTACTTTCTTATTTCTCTGAAATCAACTGAACACAGTATAATAACAAAAGAGGATAAAGTACAGATTTGATGAATTTTGAAAATAGCCACAGTCTCCGGCCATACCACCCCAAACACACCCAATCCCATCTTGAAAATCCACAGCAATCCCAGTTCAAGTTGACACACTTGGTTGCACAGAAGCCTTCTTTTCCTAATAGATGCTGATAATTTAGGACAATCAAGATGAGTCAATTTAGGGTTTAGGAACTCCTGAGATTTTGCAACACAATACCGAGGGGAAGAGGACGTGAGAAAGCAACCACATGGAACGCAGTGACCAGCTTGACAGCGCTGTAGAAGAGCTGCAGCTCAGCACCAGGAGAAGAGCTGAGAGGGCAGAATGGGAAGGGCTGCTAACATGTGGCTCCGCAATGGGAAGTCCATCTACAAAGCCACAGAACTGGTTCGGCTATACACCAGTACCCATCTACCCCTTCCTCTCAATCACAGGATGCAGCCAACACAGCACTTTTATTCCAAGGGAGAACATTCAGAAGGGTTGTCTTAGTTACTTTTCTTATTGCTGAGACAAAATACCCGAGACCCAAAGTTAAAGGAGGAAAGGTTTATTTGGCTCACAGTTTGTAGAGGTTTCAGTCCATAGTTGGCTTCCTCCAAGGCAGGGTGGCCTGGTAGAGGGGCATCACAGAGGAGAAATAATACGTGGCAAGCAGGCAGGCAAGAGCCCATTAGCCCTCGTTCTGCCCCTTATATTTTAGGCAGGCTACCCTAGGGCAGGTGTAACACTTACATCCTTAACTATCAGTGGACTGATTTAGTCATCACACACCCTTGATCCCAGCACCACACACTCTAGATCCAGCCACCTCTGAAAAGCGCACCTCCGTGACTGCATGAGGCTCTGGAGAGACATCTAGACCCAAGCCACAGCAAGGGTGTTTTGTTTCCTAGAGTGACAGAAGCCATGAGGATTACGGAATCCAAGCTGCTGTCCTTTAGACGAAGCATTACTCAGTTAAAGCCCTGGATGTATCACAGCCTAAACGCCACCTTCCAAATGAAGGCTGTCATTTGACAAACCCGTCACACAGACAAAGATCAGAATTAGTTTTTAATATTAAGAGTAAAAATATATATTTAAGGCCAAATCTCCTGAAGTACCAAACAGAAGCCAAATACATTACCTGAATCATACTTTAAAAACTTCATAAACCTTGCAAACTCTTCTCCTTTTCCTCTGTCTCTGTCTCTCAGTCTCTCTCTCTGTGTCTCTGTTCACGTGTCCCTGTCTCTCCCTCTGCTGCCCCTGCCACCTCCTTCCACCAAGACGACGTTAACGAGCCGGCTATGTGCCGAGGGTCGGTCTCGCCCAGCCAGGGAATCACTGGTAGGATCAGAGACATCTGCAAAGCTTTCAGGGATCATCTACTGCTGGTGTGACGAACAAAAAGGCTTCGAATGCATGGTTGATTTTCCTGTGTCACGTGTGCTGGTGGTCGCTAACTCTCCTGGCGATCTTCTGTGGCACAAGCATGTCTAGTTTCTAGCTGGTTTACTTCAAACGCTGCAGTTGTCTTTCTCCTGTACAGAAGTGTCATTTCACTCTGAAGATACATTGTTTTAATTTTCACAAAATATGTTGTGCTGTATCACAATGTAGATTTCCCTGAATATTTTCTATATAAGCTTCATACATTTTTTAACATATAGGCTCATTCCTTTTGACAAAGTTGGGACAATTGCAGGCATTATTCCAAAAAAGAATTTCTTGTCCTTACACTCTTATTCCTATTCTCCCAGAAGGACTGTGACAAGAATGAGAGTTATATCATTTCTTACATTTCCATGTGTCTCTGAATCTCTGTTCGTTTTAATTTGTTCTTGTCTCTTCTTGTTGCTAAGATTGGATATTCTCTATTGTTTTTTCTTTCCCTTCCTGATTCTTATCCCGTCCCTTCTATTCTGTGCTTAGCCCTTCACATCTATATTTTGAGTTCCATCTTTCATTTCCAAGTTTTCTGATTGGTTCATCTTTATATCTTCTCTTTTGTTGCTGAAACTTTATTTCTTCATTAGTTTCAAACATGTCTGCTGTTACTCACTAAAACATGTTCATGAAGGCTGCTTTACAGTTTTAGGATAATTCTAACACCTCTGTCTTCATGATGCTGGTGTTTCTTGACTGCCTTTCCTCATTCAAATTAAGATGGTCCTGATGCTTGTTCTGAAGAATGACTTTTATTTGAAATAACTTGGATGTGAGGTTATGGTGCTCTGAATCTTGTTCCATGCACTTCAGCATGGAGCATTTGTTCCAGTTCTGGCAGGAAGGAATTAATACTGCACTAACACTGTCAGGCTATTTGGAGCTGCAGGGTCATTTAACACCTGGGGTGGGAGTGACTGAGCTCTCTCCTTCTTGGGTCCTGAGAGCACAGGCTGTCTACTGGTTCTCTGCTCATCAAGCCATGGCAAGAAAGGAGCTGGGGACATTTTCTTTTGTGAATCCTTTCACTAAATTAGCTCATTTATTCTGTAAAAGTGTGCTCCTTGGCTACAAAACATAGTTGCCCCTCAAGGACTTCCTTCTCCCCATGACACTTGGTGTTGCTCAGCTGCTTACTTCACTAGCATTCAGCTGGGAGACAATGGGGAGGAGAACACAAGAGAGAGATCGTTGTTGAATTGTTTCGTACATTTCGAGATTTTAACTGGCCTTTCTGTCTGTACCCTTCAGAGTTTTTATACTTTTACATATACTGGAAGGAGCATGGACAATTTGTGCAGGCCATCCATCTTTCTGGGCCCTCAGGTCTCCAATCACTGTTTATTTTTAATTAATACTTTTACTGTGACTCATTCTGTCTCTTTATCTTTGAAGATAATGGACAGTTCATTAAGTTTTCTTGAAGAGTTTAGTAAAACATTTTTACCTATAGTTCTTCTGAAGTAATATTTTCCATTTTTAGTATACAGGACAATTTATCCTTGTGTGAATACAGCATTGTCTTAATTTAACTTTTCCATAGTTCTTGACATTCAGTAATGTGAATTTCAGCTTCTATTTTCATCTTTAAAATTTTATTGAATCCTTTGTATTTTTAGTCCTTTGCCGATTCATGTAAACTTTTTCAGTTTTGGCAGCCCCCCCCCCCCCAGGACAATAAACTTGCTGAGACTGTAACTTTGATTGGATCATGTTTATTGATTTTGAAAACATGAACTTAACAATATTGAATATTCCAATTCATGAAGATGGTTTATCCTTCTATGTATGTAGGTCTTCTTTAAGCATCGTAATTGCAAGTTTGGAGGTCATCTTGGTTATCTTTCATTAGATCTTCCCAGGTTGAAATACTTCAATGTTACTGATGCCAAAGTATCTTTATGTTAAGGATTTTTCTAAAAAGTTTTACTTATTTATGTTTTTTAGCTTATGAAAAGCTAAAATGATTTAAGATGTATAGGCATAAAGTTGCTGCAGTCTTGAATTGGGGAGGTCCAGCAAGACAGCGTCAGTGGTCGTGAGCTGTGCTTTAATGTAAGCTACAATCCACAGAATGTTCGCATACTGGTGCAATCCAGGGTGTGTGTTCATGTTTTACTTACCATAATGTTGATAATATTCTTCCACGTCATATTTGCAAATATCATTTTTGAGTAAAATATTGTATTCCTTTCAGATCTGACCAACAGATGGCTGGCATTTTATATGCCTTGATTTTGTTCTCTGTTATAATTCATATCATAATTGTTTTAAGTCAATGAATATTTCCTAATATGTGATCATGCAGTAACCAATTTGTAGAACTAACCATATATAAAGAAGTCTCTCTCATACACTCCCATCATATATAGTGTCAACTAAAATTTATACTCACCCTGGAATCTTCACACTTAAGACCATCAGGTGCTTGGCTTTTATCAACTGCTCCAGGAGGTGCTGGTAGTCTAAATTGCGCAGACACACATACATGGCCTGCGAGGTAAGTATACTGAAGATTATAGATGTGGGTTGAGGTTGATATTACTTCTGCATTTTTCCATTCACATATTACCTTTCCACAGATAATGCTACTGATAATATAGAAAGAAAAACAATCACCTATTTGTTATTTAAGGATGCGGAGTGTTAGGTAAATAACAGTTCAAGCTATTAAGATATAGCAAAACGTTTCTTAGATCTTATCACCAAAGCTACTCAAAACATACATCATCTGGCAAAGTATAAAATATAAATTTATCTGTATTAGTACAGCTCTCATTTTTATTAAGTGACACTGCAATACACACACACATACATACACACACAAACACATGCACGTAGAAAATGTAGACTTTTCTAAATACATACTAAAAATTACATCCTCTTCCACGACAGTTTCCAAAGTCATCATTTTGAAAATTTATTTCCATTGTGCACAAATCTGGACCTCCCTGAGCAACTGTAAATATAAATGAAGAGGTTCCAGTCAGTCATCTGTTAAAAATAATTACAAACTCATAGTGTGGTAAATTACAATACAGTATTTAAACAGTAATGCTCATCAATTATTATATGCTTTTCAGTTTTTGCTCCCATCTACTGGCTGTATGTGAACAAGTACGAGAAGTTATCCATTTGAAAATAGGAAAGTTGGTATCTTTGTGAGAAATGATTGAGTCAGTCATTTCCTCCTCTATTCTAACATTTCCCACCCTTTCCATCAATCATTTGATATTTTATTAATGTCCTATAATTATTAGGTCTATTCTATTTCTCGATATCATTTGAAGTGGCTTTGTCATTTTATTTCCAAATTTGGATTTATAAAAACAACTTTAATATGACTATGGTGTGAATTACTGACATTACAATAACTATAGTATAGAAATGAACTCCAGAAAGCTGGAAGTAGTGGCACATGCCTATAATCCTAGCACTCTGAGGAGCTGAGGCAGGGGGAATCACAAATCTGAGCCCACCCTGGGCAACTTCGAGAGTTAGTGACACTCTATCTAAAAGAAGTGTAAAAATAGCTTAGGATGTAGCTCAGTGCAAAAACCCTCAGTTTAATCCCAAATAATAATAAAAAAGAAATGCAGAAAAAATACAATTATTACATTTCCCATGCATTTCCATACAGTAAAGATCTGTATCTCTGCATTTTCCTTGATAACAGTATGCAGTAGAATTACTGCATGGTTCAAAATCACCAGCTTTTGTATCATATGCACAAAACTCAGATGTTCCATTGCAAAATTCAGGAAAATCACATGGATCTATGCTTTTCCTACATAAACTTCCTCTGTCCATTATCTGTGAGAGAAAAAAAAAATATTTATTAAAGAGTTAGCCAAAAATAGTTTTTCCAAAGTAAAAAGAACATTGTACTTCTATTT
Source organism: Erethizon dorsatum (assembly GCA_028451465.1). NCBI lineage: Eukaryota > Metazoa > Chordata > Mammalia > Rodentia > Erethizontidae > Erethizon > Erethizon dorsatum. Next base: position 33,422,679 of record CM051837.1, read on the forward strand.
ATCATTCCCATGATCATTAACTAAAATTATGAATTTATAAAAACGCTGGTGAAATAAATTAGGAACAATCCAAATATCCATCCATAGACAAATGGGCGAATAAGTTACAAACACAAATGCAATGGAATATTTTCAATTGTAAAAAAAGAATGGCTTCATATGTGCTACAAGTTGGATGAACCCTAAAATGTCTATGCTAAATTGAAGCCAATCACAAAAGGTCGCATTTTGTAGGAATCTACATACAGAATGTATCCAGAATAGGTATATTCACAGAGACAAACGCAGACTGGTGGTTGCCAGGGACAAACATAGGGGCAAGGTGAGAAACTGCTTAATGAGCAAGGCTTCCTTCTGGAGTGTTGAACACATTTTGGAACTACACAGAAGTGGTGGGCATACAACACTGGGAATGTACTGACTGCCATACTGGATTGTTCACTTTAAAATGACATGCGAATTTAAACCCAGCAGGAAAAACGTTTTCATAGTTAGAATGCTTTGGATATCATGAATATTCTCTTCAAGATAAATAGCAGATATTTATAACGAAATTAAAATGCCCAATGAACATCATTTACATTTTTCATTGCAAACGATTCCCTTTCAGAACCTGCTCCATGGCCACCACTGGGGGTCACCCATCTCATCAATCTGCCTCTGGGTCTGGGTGACCATTAGAACGCTTCACCATCGGCACAATGCTGAGTGCAGCGAAGGGAAATTAATCTTTCCAAGCTCAAGCAGACTTTCCTCTACTACCAAGCATTGGGATGGATGTCGGGAAACAGAAGATACCCTACTCTTCTGAAATACTGTACACCATAAACTGGAAAAGCAAGGAGTTCCAGTAACCTATCAATATCACATATGCAGAAAGTTTGAGGTTGGTGAACAAAATGCAAACATACCCAGGTGAAGGATATAAAGAAAATCATGTTATTGTTGGAAACAAAGATTTACTTGAGCGTGAAGCTATACTCATCTTCTCTTTTATGCTTTCTAAGTGCCATTTACCATCCAGATACAACTATTTAATATATAAAAGACAGCGTGCAGAACCTATTAAAATGTTTTAGAAACTGCACATAGAAGTATCTAAGTACTAGTTAGATGCATGTCCATCACTGTTAAGTTTTAGCAAAGCAACTGGGCTATTGTCTTTTCTATCTTGGCACTTGGAGTTGTGCCTCTCAAGCTTAAAATTTGTAAATAAAAAAAGGGGAGGGGGACTAAATTTCTCAATTTTATACAACTTTCATGGAAACACTTCTTTGAGAGTAAATAGAGAAGGAAATAGGGAACTTTCCACGCTTACAGTAAATAAAAATGAGAACAGGGCCTTTAAAGATGGCAAATGTAAAAATCTATATTGTGACACATAAGAAAATTAGTGCAAACTAACATAGTGCACTTTGTCATCACTTAGGCCCTCCTTAGCAACTTCACTGAATTTTCATTCTACCAAACATAGCAATTGTCATAATTTTAAACAACTACTCTTTAAGATGTAGATAGATAGCAATGGACTGTGTGGAAAAGCCTTAGTGCTCAATCCACTAACTCTGGAGAAAGCATTCAAGGCAAGAGCTCTGTTGGAGGGAACAGCCATAAGGTCTATTTCAGAGAAGGAGAAACTCCAGGCTTCCCTCTCTATTCATTCACCACAGAAACAAATGGGCACTGTCCTTAATTTCTAGTTCACATTGTGGAGAAGAATACCTTTCCAAGCTCCCCTTCAGTGTTTGCTATGCTACACATGGCTGACTCTTCTACACTGATTCCTTTACTATTTTCAAAGTGAGAGTTATTATTGTTTTCTGTTTATCAGAACATTTCATATCAGTGTGTGTATATATATATCGGTGGTTTATACATAATTTTGTTATAAATTGCATATCATGAAAAACTTCACACAGACAAGACCAAGAAGAATTCATAGCATTAAAATAATGTGAAATAAATCTGCATGCAGGATGGTTTTCAGTACAGACTGAAGCCACACAGTGAAAAGCAGAGATAAAAAAAAAAATAGGTTGATAGAGACCTATGGACATCCTTTGAATCCTGAAATCAACTGTGTAGGAGTTAGGTTTCTATAATTTACCATCAGAAGAGAATAGTTACTTTGAAAATAAATGAAATAATATAAACACTATAAAATATCATTAGTCCCATATAGAGATTGCTTCTTGGCCTTTTGGCTAAGATCAAGTATAATCCCATGTAATATAATGCATATCCTCTAAGGACACTTATGGAATATTTAAGGACATAAAAGAAATATACATATGCTATTAGCAATTAGCCAAAGAAACTAAAAAAAAAAACCAAAATTTAACATAAAACGTTTTAATATTTAAAAAAAATTAAAAAGTGAAAAAATGCACAGCAATAAAAAGTTTTAAGAAACATAAAACGTAATATTTTGGAAGCTTACAAGGCAAGTGTGTGGATTACAGCATGGGCCACTTCCACACTCCGCAGCTCCAATTAGTGTACACATTTCAGCATTACAGCACTTTTTGTGTTTGCACAACTAACAGGAAACACAGTCATATTAAACATAAGAATTTTCCATCAAATAAATAATTTCATTTTCAAATATACTAAACCATGTCTGTAAGTTAACTGTAATTACAGTGTGATTATTCATGTTGGTACACTTTTTAATACCACTTTCTTTGATTTTAAATCATTTTTCTTGATGGTGATCAAATTATTAATGATTCCATGGTCCAGAAATTTTACTGCTAAAAATTTAATGAAATTGTTTTCAATCTTCTTCTTATATACAGAAGTTTTAAACAAGTTTTACAACACAAATATTTTCCACATTATCACATCTTCTCATGAAACAATTTTTGGAGTGTGCTGCATAATGAGGATTCAGTCAACGATGGAACACACATGGATTGGTTGTTCCATAAAATTACAGTGGAGCCGAGAAATTTTCCTTGCTTGGAGAACGTGTGAGCATTGTCACATTGTAGTGCAATACGCCACTCGTGAGTCTGTGGTGATGCTGTGAACAAACCTACTGACTGCAGGCATATAGAAGTACACATGCCATCACGCACAGTGCATAAACACTTGATAATATAAATGACTATGTCACTGATTTACATATTTCCTGTACTATACTTTTAATCATTATTTTGGAATGTACTCTCATAAAAGTTTACCATGAACAATATGCCTTATAAAATTTGATAGATGTGTTAAATGGGGGTTTCTAAATTAGAACAATATTTTTATTGTATATAACATTTCAAGGACATTTCTATCATATATAGCTCTATAATTTCATATTCAAGATTAATTCTACAAGTTCTATATTAAATAAATATATAAAAATATTAATAATCTTTATAATATACTGATCTTTTGTATAGGTAGGGTGCTGTTTCACAGACTTACAGTTACATTTAAAAATTAGTAATATAGACAGGCAACAATGCTTACATTTTAAAAATTAACAGTTTTATTATTAATGTGTTAAAAAGTTTACTTTTGCTTTCCCTAGGCAGCAATGGAGATTTCCACCTTTGATAAGATGTGACTAAAGAGAACATGTTGCAACCAGATGATTATGCTACATTTTTATACGGTAATGCTATAGGATCATGAACATTATCATTTATGACAATAACCAAGGATTAGGATTAATCCAATTCTGTGAAATAAAGGTAAAATGATTGAAGTTCTAGGGCCAGGGGTGTAGCTCTGCGATGGCATGCCTAGCATGAATGAGACCCTGATCACTACTACTATAACAAGAACGTGGTAAAAATAAATGGAAGTTTCCACAGATCTAAGGAATGAAACTGAGAGATGAGGACATAAATGATATCTTTAATAATCTAATGAGCCAATGTGGTCAATTGAGAGGAATTTTGGAGGTGATATAGTTGAGGATCAATATTACTAACTACTAGCTGGGCATGGTGGCACACACCTGTAACCCTAGAATTTGGGAGCCTGAGGTGGGAGGATTGCTGCCAGTATGAGGCCAGCCTGGGCTACATAGTGAGTTCAAGGACAGCTTGCACTACAAAGCTAGACCCTGTCTCAAAAAGCCAAAAGAAAAAAAAAAAAAAAAATATATATATATATATATACACTACTGACTACTGACTACTGATGTTTATAGTACAGAAAAGTGATAAGGCTACTAACAGTTATATGATAAAGAAGTGATATTTTTTGTTCTATTTGCTCAGTATTTAAACTCATTGAATTCTTCAAATTTAGTATTATTTATCACACATGCCAGTAATTTCTTAAATACTTGACAAAATGATATATTATTTAAAAATTTTCTTCCCTTTTACATTGGATCAATATATTTAAAAACCTACACAAGAAACACATGAAATATCTCTGAATAAGCTATGCAGAGCTCACCTCTGGCACGCCACAATCGCATTGCTCTGTGGATTCCAAAATTCCATTGCCACACGTATCACTTTGTGCTTCATAAACCACTTTTGAAATTGTATGATTTTGAAGGCATTCAAGTTCAGGTTGTGAAACTATCTGCTTAAATTCATCCACACTGCAACTGCTAAAAAGCTTTATCCCAGTGGAATGTCTAAAATTAAATGATATTTCTCAGATAAATGAAATCAAGTCAGTGTCAAAGTAGTAATTTTTAATACATGCTATGAATCCTGGATGTCTCTGTTAGAGAACAGCCAGGAAGGAGGGGGATGTGCTTTTATTTTTATTGAAGGATGTAAGCAAAAGAATGCATTCTTTTATACTGTCGCTCAGTATACTAAATGGATAGAAAGCAGAAGTTAAAGCATTATGAGCTAGAATATGCTAAAACACATTATAGTCCTTAGCACACAATTAACTGTATTTGAGTATGTCCCACTATTCCTTATTTTCATTATTATTGTCAATATCATTATTATAATTATCACTATAGGAGGCTCATTTATCATTAAAATGGAAAACACTGGAAAATGTACGTGGAAAACTTCAAGGATTGAAAAGATGATCAATTGTGTTAATGAAAAATCATGATTATACATTCATTATATATACTTTGGTAACAAAATTAAATGAAATAATTCAGCAGTTAAGACATAACATCTATAATCCTTAGTTTCTTTTTATGTTTTTATTTTTTATATTTCCATGTTAAAGGGTATTTAATAAAATTTTGCTTAATTTTTTAACAATTTCAACTTTTAAAAAATGATTCAAAATAATAAAAGGTGTGTTTGCCAGTCTTCACTATAAAATTACTTTTTATCCTCTTTCAGTTAGTAATTATTTGGAAAGGAGTAGTTTGGTTTTATGTAAATATTGCACTGTTAATTACATTTTAATTTATTCTTTCATGTATTTATACCAATGTATACTCGTAATTTTAATTTCCTACTTCATTTAGTGGGCCATAAGCATAATCAATATTATTTATTTATTTATTTTTTACAAAAAACTGAGGCCAGATGGAGCCCTGTCTCCTGACGGGAGAAGAATTAGGGAAGGAAGGAGGAGCAGGAGAGGAGGAGGGAAAGGAGGAGGGAGAGGAGGAGGAGGGAGCCCCCGTGGCTGCAGCGCCTGTGTTTGTTTAGACACTGGGGAGGTTGAGTGTCACGTGAAACCTCTCTGCCCAGCAGCTCACCCACGCGGCTTGCCTGGGCGCCCAGTTTTCTTGCGACCAGAGCAGCAGCTTCATGTGACTTGCTCGGGCGCTCTGTGGCTTTCAATATTATTTTTGACAATCGAATTTTCTCAGATTTCTACCAGAGGAACCCCTACAAACTGGATTTTTGCCCTTGAAAAATCTTTGTAATTCTTTGAGCAGCTCCTTATTTTAGAAGCATGATGTTCCAGGCTCATTTGTATTTTCTTTGCCTTGACCACAGAATCTGACATTTCTCCAGAGTCCTCTTGCTGGAGAAAAGAATTTAAAACCACAGTCTGGCCCAGATGTGTGCTCACTGTGCTCAGATTTTGTGGGACAGGCACCAAGGCTGAGCTAACATTCTAACAAATGTTGAGTTCCTTCCTTGTCATTTTCAACCTGCAAAATCCCCACTCATTTTGTCCCTTATACTGTCACAAGTTTACTGATATTTCAGTGCTAGTGGAGACAAGTTTCTGCAGGACAGATTGGCCAATGATTTACGAATTCCCAGGTACATAAGATTTCGGGGATCCATTTGTTTCCTCCCACGGTTACTTATTTTGTAGGTCTGATTTTGGCAGTGGAAATTCTCCCCCTTGGTAGATTCTGGTTGGGAGGACTTAGGCTATATACATTCATTTTTCATCTGTTATCCTCATTTTATCTCCGCCATGTGAGAGAATTTGGGGAGAATGCCATTCTCTTTTGGCTCTTGTCCTAATATTATCTTCCTTTCTGCTCCTTCATATCACAGCTTTACCCTCAATTATTCAGTTATACATATGAAAAGCAACCAAAGCTTCATCATTAGGCACGTGTTATCACTTGAAAACATCTTTCTGGAAGACCTGCCTAACAGTTTTATTCTCATTGATGTGTTCATGCCTCACACAGGTTAGACCCCTTGTCTGCTGGGATCTGGAACTACACAACTGTCTTCACTGAACAGCTCCAGTGGATGCCTAAGAATACCTCAGATATAACACTCCTCAGTATATTCCCCCATTATTCTCCTTTCCAAAATTAACAGTCTTTTCAATATCTGTTACTGACTCATTGTACTTCCATTTTTTTTTTTTTTTTTTTTTTTTTTTTTTTTGAGACAGGGTCTTGCTATGTAGTTCAGGCTGGCCTCAAACTCTATGTAGCCCAGGCTGGCCTAGAACTCGTGGCGATCCTCCTGCTTCAGCCTCCCAAGTGCTGGGATTACAAGTATGTAGCACCATGCCTGGCCTTCATGGTACATTTAACTTCAGCATATTTCACTTTTTTTTCCTCAGTGCTTAAACTACTATTATTTATAAGGATATTTCTTTTGCTCAATTCATGTTCTGATCCTGAAGTTTTTCAGCTATACCACATCTCTATAAACAGCAGAAAGTCATCAACGTCCAATTTTTCTCTATGCTGAAACCCTAAATATGGAAATAGTAAGCCTATTTCTTTTTTTTCTTTTTTCCTTTATGTGGGTACCAGGAACCGAACTCAGGACCTCATGCTTGCCAGGCAGGCGCTTATGCCGCTGAGCCATATCACCAGCCAATTAAGCCTATTTCTACACTGATCATTTTAGTAAGTCTTAAATAGTATGTACTTAATAAATATATTCTTACAGAAGTTATATTACAAGAGGTTATACATCAAGGAATACTACCCCCATTTCCCAGGAGAAAACACATTTACAATAAACGTCAAACCTTACATTGCTTCAGGAGTCATTACGCATGTAGCCCCTGGACAGTGACAGCTGTAGATGTTGTCATAAGTTAATCCCAGATTAATCCCAAGCAACTGCGCCAGGACGACTGAAAACGCCTCTACAGTTATTGTCTTCGGATACTAAAAAAAAAAAAAACAAACAGTTGCCTGAGTTACTCCTTTCGCCCATCAATGTCATCAAACAACTCTGGCCATATTACATAAATGAGTTAACAAATCTAAGAAACCAGGTTACCACAGTTAAATAATTTCTTAGGAATATCGAAAGAAGTAGGTAATTCTACTCGAGTAACAGCAATTTTACTCCTAATGGCAGTGACAATACAAGATTAATGTCATCATTTTGTAGGAACCTTTAAGCTGGTTGCTATTAAACAACAATAGAAAAAAATAACTAATGTCGGTGGACATGTGGGGAATATGATATAAACTACTGTGAGCTGTTGGTGGGATAAAAGAGTGGCTGAAAATTAGTAAAGTGATCCTTCCAAATAATACATAGGGAACTATCATATGATTCAGCAATCCTACTCCTTGTTATATCCAAAATAATTAAAATTAAAACCTTGGAGAGTTATCCACACTCCCATGTCTGTAGCATTATTCACAATAGCCAAATTATGGAAATATCCTAAATATCTATCAACAGGTCAATAACAGAAATACAACATATTACATAAAACTGAATGTTATTTACCTGTAAAGAGGAAGGAAATCATATTACACATTAAAACATGGATGAACCATGAGGGTATTACATTAAGTGATACACATCACTCACAAAAAATCAAATACTGTATGATTTTACTTATAGGAGATAGATGAGGCTGTCAAATTCATAGAAAAAAGTGCAATGGTTATTCTTGGGGCTGGAAGGATGAGTGAGATGGGAATTGTTGTTTAATAGACATAGTTTTAGTTTTGTAAGTTCAAAAGTTCTTAAGAGTGCCTATCAAAGTAATTTGAGTATACTAAACACTTACGAAGTGTACAGTTAATGGTGGTTACAATGGTAAGTACTATCATGTGTTTTTAAAGTCCTAATAAGCCCTCTTTGAAAAGTATAATATTTGAGTTTCAAGATCTAAAAATGTATACTTTTCTATGATGTGCATTTCAATGTTCAAAATCAGGTGCTATTACTCATGAAGACATGGCAACCAAATGCATACCAAGGCAATTCCTGCAGCTAACTTTGGATGGCAGGCCCTTCCATGATATGTTGCTCCCACATAATCAGGACGGTCTCTGTAACTAGATAATACAATTTTTCTTGTGAAGAAACACGTATTATTAACAACTTAATCATTTTTAAATTGAATATCTAAATAAAGCTATGCTTTCTTTAAAACAAAATTATTACATATCAGGTGTTAGGCTTCAAATTTCCATTTCATCTTTTATCCTTCCAAATGGAAAGGATAAACAATCCAAAAACAATCTATAGAAAAGCTGTCAAAAGGCTGTCAACATAGTTCAACAGCTATATGTTTCATCAGTATAGAAACGCTAGAAGGTAATGACAGAGACAGCGGCGTGGTCCATCTCAGTCATTCCCTACTTTAATGTTTTAGGTTGCATCACTGGTACCTGTATAACATACTGTATGCAATTTTTGCATCCCATTAACTAATTTATACTTCATGTGATGTTAAAATGATGATTTCAATTAAATTTCCCTAAGTAAACATTCTCTTGTGGGAATAACAGATTACTGTGATTAATCAGTGTCTTATATTGCTATATTTATTTAGTGTTTTGCCAACACACTACTCATACAAACTTTTTAGGAGATGATCTTATCACTATGCACAATAAAATTTGTACACAATTTTGGTAGTTAACATACAAAATCTATCAATGTGAAGAAAGTGCTTACATTAATAGGTATGCCATATCAGGGGATCTCTGAAACAAAACTTTTTGTTTCCATGACAAAAATCTTTGTAGTACATCATCGGCATCCCCGTTAGTTGAAATTTTATTGTGATCTGACCAGGCCTCCAAAGAAGATAGCAAAACCTTCATTTTAAGCTGAGAAAACATCTGAAGGCAGAAGATACACATACAGCATTTTGAATAACAACAAATATAACACTGCAGGATTATATACATGATCCTAATATATTCAGCTTACTATTTTTGAAGATAAATCCATTCATGATGAAATTTGTTAGTAGGACTATACTTTTTAAATATGAAAATGCCATTTATATAAATAATATTACTGTATTAATATGTTTGTCAGCTAAATATGAAACAAATACTTACAGTGTTCATAAGATGAAAGATAAAAACAACTTTTTCAGCTGCCAATGTCATATCAGAGCCCATAAACTCATACTGAAAGACAAATTTTATTTCTTAATCAGTGGTGCAGTTGTCTAAACGACAGCATTTTAAATAGGTTTGAATATAAATTAATGCAGTGAGGAAGCAAAACTGGATTTAGATTTATCAAGTGTTTCCTTAAATTTTGGGAATAAGGCCAAGGATTTTCTATATTATTCAATAATATTAAAACAAAATTGTTGTGTCAACCTTCATTATATGCATGGAAACTAAAAGCCTATTGGTTTAAGTGTGTGCATAACCATCACAGGTAAGCACCAGGGGTAAAATCTTTATCTAAGCAACTAAACATGTTTTGTCTGTTTATGCTACCATCATTTGCTATCATTCCAATCATCTAACACAGTGATGTATCCTCACTGAACAATGTACTTCCAAACATAGACCCTGAGTGCTGTAATAGGGAAAAATTTTAAGAATATCTCCTTATTTTAAGGGAAAAATTGTATTTCCTCTGAAATATTATTTCTAAATCTGTACAAACACATTTCTAAGTGTTAAGTGAAAATATCAAGAAGGGCAACTTGGGATTTTCAATAATCTCTAAGTAGTCTGCTACAGACTCCTCACACAGAAAATAAATGCAGTGAATAAAGTTGCTCTCTGATATAGACAAAAGAAATGTTATCTGCCTAACTTCTGAAGTCTGGATCTATTAGAAAATGCTTCCTACTTTGGTACTTCTCTGCATATAACCTTGCCCAATAAACCATATTGTGCATTTTCTTGAGGTAGCACATGTGGTATGAGTGAAGATATTCCTTTCCAAGCGTAAACACAGAAAAGCATGGTGTGAGAAAAAACATGATCATGAAAATTAACCCAAATATACCAATAAACACATATACTAACAACAGACCAAACCCTAGTTAAATGGCAGTGACTTAAATATTTACTATATTCAAATAAAATATAAACTGCTGAAATAGAAGGACACAGAAATATTAAGGGCTAAAGGCAACAAGATATACTAGGAAAATACTAAACAAAAAGCATACGTTATATGCTAGTTGTCGTAATAACTGTATCTATATTGTTACAGCAATAGTTACACTTAAGAAGAAAGCTTGAGAATCCCAAAGTATAAATAATTTAAAGAGCAAAATGAATGAAAGATGATAGAAAACAGGGATAAAGAATTTATGAAGATAGGAAGGCAATCTGGAGACCGGAACAGATGCAAAGCAGGGAGAAGGGGAAGTAAAAGAATCAAGATGCTGGGGCCGGTGAGATGGCTCAGCGGCTTAAGCGCCTGCCTGGCAAGCGCGAGGGCCCGAGTTCGACTCCCGGAACCCACATACGAAAAAGGGGCCGGTGATATCGCTCAGCGGCACAGGCGCCTGCTGGCACGTGAGGTCCTGAGGTCGACCCCCCGGTACCCACAAAAAAAAAAAAAAAAAAAAAAAAAAGAATCAAGATGCAGTGTGTGTATGTACCAATTCCCCACAATGAATACATTTAGTGTGTGATCCAAACATATACTAATAGAAAAATTTGTAAAAGACTATAGCGTAAAGACGAAAATGGACATTATCTCAGTATATTGATAAAATATTTGATTCATCAGAAAAATGGAAACATGCGAAAGTTATTTATGATTAATAGTATGGCTATAAAATACGTGAAACAATAATCAACACAATTACAAGTTGAAATTGACTGTTATAGTCTCCTGCAGAACATTAGTATGTTCAATTCACATTAATATTGAGGTTTTGTACGGACCTGTTACATTTCTTATTAGTAGTACAAGTTTGCAATACATAATAAATACATTTATCTTGGGTAGTTGGTACACGTACCTGTATCATCTTAATCCCTTTTACTTTCTCTTTCCCTACTTTCCCTCTCCCTCCCTCCATCTCTAGATCTCCTTCCCATTTGCAAAAGGTCTGTCTCCTGGTTTTCTACTATCTTTAATTTTACTCTTTGAATAAATTATAATTTGGTTTTCTCATATGAAAGAAACCAATGTCATTTAAACTTCTGTATCTGATATATTTCACTAAGCATTATGTTCTCAAGATGCATCCTTCTTCCTACAAATGACTTAAATTTATTTTCCTTTATGGCTGAGTAGTACTCTATTGTGTATATATACCACATTTTCTTCATCCATTCATCTGCTGATGGACATACAGGCTGTTTCCAAGATTTAGCTATTCTGAGTTGTGTTGCTATAAACAGGGGTGTACATGTATCACTGAAATAATATGTCTTTAACTCTTTTAGGAAGATACTTTGAAAGGGAACAGCTGAGTCAAATGGAATTTGTAATCTCAATTTTTTGCGGAATCTCCACACTGGTTTCCATAATGACCATACTAGTTTACATTCCTACCAACAGTGTGAAAGGATTCCTTTTCCCCTGCAGCCTCACCAGTATTTGTTGTTTTTTGAATCCTTGATGACAGCCACTTTTTCTGGAGTAAGGTAGAATCTCAGTGTTGTTTTAGCATGCATTTCTCTAATGGCCAAAGATGCTGAAAATTTTTTCATGTACTTATTGGCTATTTGTATTTTTCTTCTGAAAAGTGTCTATTCATTTCAATTGAACATTTATTTTATTTTTGAGGGTATAATTTTTAGGAGTTCTTTGTATATTCTGGATATTAGTCCTCTTCTTGAAGAGTAGCTGGAAATTTTTCTCCATTCAATAATAGGTAGTCTCTTCCCTATGTGGGACCCTTTTTAAAATTTTTTATTTTAAAGAGGAAAAAAGATTAAAACATAAAACAAAATTTCAAAACAAGATAATAGGAGAGTAACAATGGTTAACACATCGCATATTGTTATCTTTAAATTAGTTACTCAGAGTACAAGATATCGGCATTGAATTGTCCCAACAATATTAGCACAAACCTTTCTTTTCAATGAACTAAGAGAAATTAGTAGTATAACTATCTTAAATATTAGTAGTATAACTATCTTCAATGCTTTTCCCTTCCTCCTTTTCTGCTTTCCCCTATCCCAGTTTCTCTTTCCCTTTGAACAGTTTCCTCTCTTTCCTGTGTGGGAACTTTTAATTTGATATTATCCCATTTGTTATTTCTTTATGGAACTTCTTGTGTAATTTGGGTTCTGTTCAGAAAATTCTTGCCTATGCCTATGTCTTCGAGACTTTTACATATTTTATCTACCAACAGATTGTTTCTGTTTTATTATATAGGTCTTTGATCCATATTTATTTCATTTTAGTGCACGGTGAGAGATATGGGTCTAGATTCAATCTTTTGCATGTAGTTAAGCAGTTCTCCCAGTGCCATTTGTTCAGGAGGCCATCTTTTCTCCAGCACATATTTTTGGCCCCTTTGTTAAAGTTATCAGATGTCTGATTGTGCCTGGGGTTATTTCTTCATTCTCTGTGTCATTGAGCTACATTGTTTGTGTGTGTTCCAGTATCATGCTGTTTTTATCACTATAGTTTTGTAACATAGCTTGAGATCTGGGAATGTGATGCTTCCAGCTTGGCTCTTGTTGACCAGGATTCCTTCTGCTACTCTGGATCTCTTCTGGTTCCATATAACTTTTAGGACTATTTTTTTTTTTTAGTTCTGTGAAGAATGGAGTTGGTATTTTGAGTGAGATTTTATTAAATATATGAGTCTGTTTTATTTATTTATTTTTTGTGGGTACCAGGGTTCGACCTCAGGACCTCGCGCGCCAGCAGGCGCCCGTGCCGCTGAGCGATATCACCGGCCCTTTTTTCATATATGGGTTCTGGGAGTTGAACTCTGGCCCTCGTGCTTGCCAGGCAGGTGCTTACGCCGCTGAGCCAACTCACCGGCCCATGCTCCTGGTTTTTGTTGATTGGTTTTATATCTTGCTTCTTTGTTGAATTTGTTCATTAGTTCTAAGAGTCTTTTGCTGGACTATTTTGAGTCTTCTGTGTACAGGATCATTTCATCTGTGAATAAAGATAGTTTTACTTCTTCCCTTCCTATATGAATTCCATTTATTTCTCTTACTTGATAGCTTTGGCTAAAGTTTCCTGTATTATATTGAACAGAAGCAGTTAGAGTGGACAACCTTGTCTTGTTCCTGTTTTTAGGGGAAAAACTTTCAGTTTTTCTCAATTTAGTACGATGGTGGCAGATTTGTCACAAATGGCTTCTATCAGGCTGAGATAAGATTACTCTACACCTGTTTTCTTCAGGGTTTTTATCATAAATGGATGTTGAATTTTGTCAAAGGATTTTCTGTGTCTATCAAGATAACCATGTGTTTTTTTCTCCTTTCTTCTAATTAGGTGATATAGTACATTTACTGATTTATGTATGTTAAACCATCCTTGAATCCTGTCAATGAGTCCAATTTGATCATAATGTTTGATCTTTTAAACAATTTGTTGCATTCTGTTTGCCATCATACTTTCGAGGATTTTTGTTATGTATGTTCATTAAAAGAGATTGGCCTGTAGTTTTTTTTTTTTTTTGGTCCTTGTCTAGTTTTGCTATGAGGGTAATGCTAGCTTCCAGGGATGAATTTGGCAGTATTCTTTCCCTTTCCATTTTATGGAAGAATTTGAGGAGTACTAGTGTTGAAACTTCTCTGAAGTTCTTGCAGAATTCAGTGGTGAATCCCCTGAGTCCTGAGTTTTTCTTGATAGGCTTTTACTACTGCCTCAATGTCATTACCATTGTTGGACTGATGATATTTTTCATTTTCTTGGTTCAATTTTGGTAATTCATATGCTTCTAGAAATCTGTCTATTATTACTAGATTCTCAAATTCCTTACAGTATAGGTTCTCAAACTACTTATAATCTTCTGGATTTCATGGTTGTCTGTTAAGATTTTGCCTTTTTCATTTCTAATTGCATTCATACAGGTTTTTTTCTTTCCTTCTTTTGGCAAGTTTGCATAGAGATTTGTCTAATTGGTTTATCCTTTCATAGAACCAGCTCTTTGATTCATTGATTATATTTTTCTTTTAGTCTCAAGTTCATTAATATGTGCTCTGATTTTATAATTTCCTTCTGGCACTATTTTAAAATTTGGTCTGTTTGTTTTCTAGGGACTTGAGGTGCATCATTAGGTTATTTGTATAGGATTTCTCTGTTTCTCTAATGTGGGCATTCACAGCTATGAATTTTCCACTTCCCACAGCTTTCGTTGTGACCCACAGGTTCTAGTTTCTTGTACTGGCATTATTGGTTAATTCTAGGAAGTGTTTGACTTCTTCTGTGACCCACTGATTATTTAAGGGTATATTGTTAGTAATCTCCATGCGTTTACATAATTTCTGTATATCTCTTTTGCCATTGGTTTCTAGTTTCATAGCTCTATGATCTGATAAAATTCCTGGAATTATATTGATACTTTTGTACTCATTTACACAAACTTTATGGATTAGCATATAGTCTACTTTAGATAAAGTTCTATGTGCTACTGAAAAGAATATTTTTTCTGATGTTTGGTTGAAAATATCTATTAAGTTCATTTGTTCAAAGATGTGGCTCACTTCTCATATGTCTTTGTTGATTTTTTTGTCTCGATGGTCTATTTGTGAAAGTGGGTATTGAGATACCCCACTATGATTGTGTCGATGTTTATCTTACCCTTTACATATAGTGGCATTTGTTTTATGAAGTTGACAATGTTGATATTTAATGCATATATTTACAATTGTTATCTCTTCCTCTTGAACTGTTCCCTTAAACCATTAGGCAGTAACTTTCTTTTAGTTTCTTCTAATCAATTTTGATTGAAGTCTACCTTGTATGAAAATGGGATGGTAACTCCTCTCTGCTTTTTGGGCTCTCACTGGATGAAGTATGTTTTTCATACTTTGACTTTTAATTTATGGGCTTCTTTAAATATCAAGCATATAACCTGTATGCAGCATTTGGTTACTTATAATCCTCTGGATTTAATTTTGTTTTGTTTTGTTTTAGTTTTTTTGATCCATTCTGTCAAACTGTGTCTTTTGATTGGACAGTTGAGACCATTTATATTGAGAGTTATTACTGAAAGGTGTTGGCTCATTTGTCATTGCATTGTTTTTCTCTTGCTTATTCATTTATTTTTCCCTTTTTCTTAGCTTCTCACCCTGCTTGCTGTACTCATTCCAGTAGGGATTTTGTCTCTGTCTAGGATATTGCTGTGTATTTTTTGTGTTGCTGGTTTTATAGCCATGAATTTAAAATGCTCTTTGTTGTGAAAGACCGTAATTTCTCTATCAATTTTGAAAAATACATTTGCAGGACATATTAACCTAGTTTGAAAGTTGTTTGCTATTTGGCTTGGAGAATTTCCTTCCAGGCTCATCTGGCCTTTAATGTTTGTACCGAGAAATCTGCAAATTTGTAGATTATTTTTTTTCTCTAACAGCTTTTAAATTTTTGTCCTTGTTATAGACATCTGTGAGTTTTGATTATGATGTGTCATGGAGAAATTCTTTTCTGCTCAAGGTTATTTTGGGTTCTGCATGCTTCACTTACTTGTAGTTAAGTTTTCCCTCATACTTGGAAAGTTTTCTGCTATGATTACTGTAAACAGATTTTTTGGTCATTTGTGTCATCTTCTAATTTTTCTAATTCCAATTAATCTTGGGTTAGTCTTCTTTGCATCATCTACCAGCTATCTGATCCATTTCCCATGATCTCTTGTTTGTAAGGTGCCCCTATTTCTAGTTTTGACACTTTGTCCTCACATTGGTCACTTCTGCTGCCCATACTGTGAATAGAAGATTATATTTCCTAGATTTCTGTTTGTTATCATTTTATGGACTCTAACTCATTGCTATACTGTTGATTGATGTTTTGTATCATTTTAGTTAGCTCAGCTACCTTTTTGTCTTTTTTTAAACTCACTGATCTTTTTTTAATTTTTTTTTATTTTATGGAAAAAAGGTAAAACAAAATTTCATAACAAAAATTAAGAGATTAACACTAGTTAATACATTACATATTGTTATCTTTAAAGTAGTTTCTCTTGGTACAAGACAAGGGCATAAAAATTTCTCCAATCGATAATAGCACAAACCTTCCTTTTTAATAAGAGACACTAATACATAATTGACTTGCATTTTTCCCTTTTCCTTACTGTCCTTTCCCCTTTCACCCATCCGAGTTCGTTTTTCCTTTTAAATAATTTCTTCCCATTTCACAATATCTATTTTTAGACCTTATTTACTCTTTCAATTTCTCACACCAGGGGGACAATACGATGTTTACATGTGAGTCTGATTTATTTCACTTATGAGTATTGTCTCAAGTTGCATCCATTTACCTATAAAAGTCCCCAGTTTATCCTTCTTGATGGCTGAGTAGTACTCCATTGTATAAAAATACCACATCTTTTTTTATCCAATCCTCGGTTGATGGGCATTTGTGTTGTTTCCAAGATTTAGCTATTACACATTGTGCTGCTATAAACATGGGTACACATATATCACTGTGGTATGTTTTTAATTCTTCTGGGAAAATACCCAGAAGGGGATTAGCTGGGTCAAATGGGATCTCTAATCCTAGTTTTTTGAGGAATCTCCACACTGATTTCCACAGTGGTTGCACCAGTCTACATTCCCACTAACAGTGGAGAAGGGTTACTTTTTCCCCACAGCCCCTCCAGCACTTGTAATTGGTTGATTTCTTGATGGTAGCCATTCTTTCTGCGGTGAGATGGAATCTCAGTGTTTTTTTAATTTGCATCTCTCAAATGACCAGTGATGCTGAACATTTTTTCATATATTTATTTTCCATTTGTATTTCTTCATCTGAGAAGTGTGTATTCCTCTCAGATGCCCATTTTTGGATTGGATCTTTGAATTTGGGGGTTGGATTTTTTTCAATTCTTTATATGTTCTTTGCATGAGGGACAACTGGCTAAAATTTTTTCCCACTCTGTGGTTTGTCTTTTCACTTTTTTTGGTTCTTTTGCTGTGCAAAAGCTTTTTAATAAGATGAGATCCCAGTTGTTGAGTCTTTGAAGTATTTCCCATGTAGTCTGGGTTTTGTTCATGAACTCTCTACCAACACCTATGTCTTCAAGATTTCTACCTACGTTCTCTCCCAGGAGACTTAGTGCTTCTGTTTTAATATTTAGATCCTGATGTACTTTGACTTTAGTTTAGTACATGATGATAGACATGGGTCTAGTTTTGGTCTTGAGCATGTATAGAGACAGTTGTTCCATCGCCATTTATTAAAGAGGCTATCTTTCTTCCAGTGAACATGTTTGGCCCCTCTGTCATAGAAAGGTAGCTGAGTGTGTTTGTAGTTGTGTCTGCATCTTCTAATCTGTTCCACTGGTCCTCAGGTCTGTTTTTTTGCCAATACCATGCTGATTTTATCACAGTAGCTTTATAGTGTAATTTCAAGTCAGGGGTTGTGATGCCTCCTGCCTTGCCTTTGTTGCCCAGGACAGCCTTTGCTATTCTAAGTATCTTCTGGTTCCAGGTGAATTTTAGGAATGTTTTCTCTAGATCTGTGAGGTATGCTGATAGTATTTTGATTGGGATTGCATTAAATGTGTGTAACAGTTTTGAGAATATGGCCATTTTCACTATGTTGGTTCTTCCTATCCACAAGCAAGGGTTATCTTTCCATTTTCTGAGATACTCTTCAATCTCCTTTTCCTGAGTAATTTCTAATATATAGATACTTTATTTCCTTTGTTAGATTGATTCCTAAGTATTTCATTTTTTTTGGCTGTTTTGTGAAGGGTGTGGTTTTCCTAATTTCTCTCAGTGAGTTTGTTGTTTGTGTACAGGAATGCTATTGATTTTTGAATGTTGACCTTGTATCCAGCTACATTACTGAATTTGGTTATTAAATCTAAAAGTCTTCATGGAGTTTTGGGGGTCTTCTATGCAGAGTATTATGCCATTTGCAAACAATGATAATTTAACTTTTTCTTTTCCTATCTTTATTCCTTTTATTTCTTGCTCTTGTCTAATTGCTCTGGCTAGTGTTTCCAGAACTATATTGAATAGGAAAGGTGATAGTGGACATCCTTGTTTTGTTCCTGATTTTAGAGTGAAAGCTTTCAGTTTTTGTCCATTTAGTATGATGCTGGCTGTTGGTTTGTCACAGATGGCTTTTACCAGATTGAACTAAAGGCCATCTATTCTGATTTGCTGTAGGATTTTTTTTTTATCATGAACGGGTGCTGGACTTTGTCAAAAGCATTTTCTGCATCTATTGAGATGATCATGTGATTTTTGTCTTTGGCTCTTGTTGATAGGATGTATTACATTTATTGATTTATGTATGTTGAACCATCCCTGCATTCCTGGGAGGAATCCCACTTGGTCATAGCGTATAATCTTCTTGATGATTTGTTACATTCTGTTTGCCAGTATCTTACTGAGGATTTTTGCATCTACGTTCATTAGGGAGATGGGCTTGTAGTTCTCTTTTTCGGTTGGGTCTTTCTCTGGTTTTGGTATCAGGTTAATACTAGCCTCCAGGAATGAGTTAGGGAGTACAGCTTCCCTTTCAATTTCATTAAAGAGTTTGAGGAGTGTTGGTATTAAATCATCCTAAATTTCTTGTAGAATTCATCAGTGAATTCTTTTCTTTGTTGGTAAGTTTTTTATTACATTTTCAATTTCATTGGCTGATATTGTTATTCAGGATTTTTATATCTCCTTGAATAAGCTTTGGTAATTTGTACATATTTAGGAATCTGTACATTTCTTCTGTGTTTTCCATCCTATGAGAGTAAAACTTTCCAAAGTAGGTATCAATGATCTGATTTTCCACAGGATCTGTAGTGATTTCACCCTTTTCATTCATCATTGAATGAATTTGAGTATTTTCTTTCCTTTTTTTATAAGGTTGGCTAAGGGCTTATCAATTTTATTTATCTTTCAAAGAACCCACTCTTTGATTCATTAATTCTTTGCATTGTTTTCTTAGTCTCCATTGTGTTAATTTCTGCTCTGATCTTTATAATTTCCTCCCTTCTATGGACTTTGGATTTGACTTGCTCTTCTTTTTCTAGAAGCTTGAAGCGCAACATTAGGTTGTTTATTTGTGCTCATTCGGTTTTCCTGATGTGAGAATTCACAGCTATAAATTTCCCTCTTAGGACTGCTTTCATCATGTCCCACAGGTTCTGGTATATTCTATCTGCATTTTCATTTAATTGTAGATATTTTTTAATTTCTTCTTTGATTTCATCTGTGACCCGTTGGTTGTTCAGGAGGTTGTTATTTAATTTCCTTGTGTTTATGGAGTTTTGTGGCTTCTTTTGCCATTAATTTCCAATTTCACTACAGTCAGATAATAGGCATAGGATAATTTAAATTCCTTTGCATTTACTTAAGCATGTTCTGTGGGCTAGTATATGGTCTATTTTAGAGAATGTCCCATGTGCAGCTGAGAAGAATGTGTATTCTGATGTTGTGGGGTGGAACACTCTGTAAACATCTACTAAGTCTATTTGTTCACAGGTTTGGTTTGGTTCTGATATTTCTTTGCTGATTTTTTTTTTTTTTTTGTGGGTACCGGGGGATCGACCTCAGGACCTCGAGCGCCAGCAGGCGCCCGTGCCGCTGAGCGATATCACCGGCCCCTTTTTCTTATGTGGGTTCAGGGAGTGGAACTCGGGCCCTCGCGCTTGCCGGGCAGGCGCTTAAGCCGCTGAGCCATCTCACCGGCCCCTTTGCTGATTTTTTTGTCTGGTTGCTCTATCTATTTGTGACAGTGGGGTATTAAGTTCCCCCACTACAATTGTGTTATTGCTCATTTGATTTTTCATGTCTATTAATATTTGTCTTATATAGTTGGGTGCTCCCATATTTGGTGCATACATATTTATGATTGCTATCTCCTCCTCTCAAAGTTTTCCCCTAACAAGTATGTAGTGACCTTCTTTATCTCTTTTGATCATTCTTGGTTTGAAGTTCACATTGTTTGCAAACAGAATAGCTACTCCTGCTTTTTTCTGGGTTCCTCTTGCATGAAGTATTATTTTCCATCCTTTGACTTTCAGTCTATAAATTTCTTTTTGAAAAGAAAATATATATATTCTGTATATATATGTATATATATATATATACATATGTATATATATATACATATACATATACATATATATACACACAGCATATTGTTGGATCTTGTTTCTTGATCCATTCTGCTGGTCTGTTTCTTTTCATTGGTGAATTGAAGCTATTTACATTGATGGTTACAACTGATATGTATTTGCTTATCTTTGTCATGTTATTTTCCTGCTGTCGGTTCTCTACATTTCCCCTCTGTTTAATTCTTTACCCTGCTTGGTATTTTTTTGTTGTTCTTGAAATTGTGGTCATTTTTATCTCTGTCTAGAATATCTTTCAATAAACTGTGTAGTGTTGGTTTGGTGGTCATGAATTTCTTCAGTTGTTCTTTGTCATGGAAGTATTTTATTTCTCCACTGAATTTGACAGATAGTTTTGCAGGGCATATCAATCTGGATTGGAAGTTGTTTCTTTCAGGACTTAAAATACTTCACTCTAAGCTCTTCTTGACTTGATGGTTTGTGTTGAGAAGTTTGCTGTGATTGTGATGGGCTTTCCTTTATGGGTGATCTGTTTCTTTTCTCTAACAGCTTTTAATATTTTGCTCTTGTGCTGAATTTCTGATCTGGATTATTATATGTCTGCTTGAAGATTTATTTTGGTTATGGCTAGAGTTCTATATTCCTCACTTACCTGTATGTCAGATTCTTTCCCATGCTTGGGAAATTTTCTCTAACAGCTTTTAATATTTTGTTCTTGTGCTGAATTTCTCGTCTTGATTATTATATGTCTGCTTGTAGATTTATTTTGGTTATGGCTAATTAGAGTTCTATATTCCTCACTTATTTGTATGTCAGATGCTTTTCCCATGCTTGGGAAATTTTCTGCTATTACTTATGCAAATATTCTTTTTATGTCATTTGTGTTGGCTCCTGCTTTTTCACTGACAGCAGTTATTCTTATATTATTTTTCTTTGCATTGTCTTGTAACTGTTGAATTGTTATTTCCTGACTTTTTGTTATTTTCAAGAGATCTTTCATGATCGCTAGCCGAGATCCTATCTTCAAGGTCTGAAAGTCTGTCTTCAGTTTCGCTCAAGTAGTTTTGCCAGCTTTCAGTGGAATTTTTAATTTTCTGGATATCTGTTTGAATCCCTTTCATGCATTCTATTTCTTTCCTATATTGATCAGTTTCCATCCTCTTCCTATCACCAATTTTTTATCTATCTCTACTCTAGATTTGCTGAGCAATTCCTTTATAAATGTCAACATTTCTTTTTTTTTACCTGAGAGATTATTTCTGATCTGATTTCCTCTATAGCTTCATGGACTTGTTTAATTCAGTTGCTATCATTTCAGAAATTTCAGGTGTGTGTCTTCCATTTTCCTCTATCTCATTGTCTCCTGGACTTGTTCTGGGTGGGGTGGAGGTCTGAAGTTGCATTTTGCTTTTGCGTCTTGTCATTTTCTATTTCAAAAGTTTTTATTTTGTTTTCTGTGTTGATCCTTGTAAGTTTTTGTAGTAGGTAGCTTTATCACTAGTATCAAGGCCTCTCTAGGCCTTTGTTCTTCAGGATGTCTTCTGTGTGTAGGAGGTGCTTGGTTTCTGTCTGCCCCAAGATCCTACCTTTCCAATTAATTAAGAGTGAGATGTTGGTATCTGTTTGGTTCAGCCCCCAGTCCTTTGGTGCTGGGGTGTGGTGAGGTTATTACCCCAGAATTTCCCAGTATTGTTACAGAAGTGAGAACAATTGATTAAAACAGATATGACATCCTACCTAAAGTAGTACAATTAACAATAACAATAGCATCAAGCACAGTTTAGAAACTGACAAACTATGGTAACTATTAATTGTGGGCCCTTATACATAGAAGCAAAATCTACAATTATATTACAGAACCGATCATAAATTGGGAGCTTGCAGGCAAAATGTTTCCCCTTGTTAGAGTGGTTTTACCCTGTGGTGGGGAAATTTTTAAAAAGAGTGGATAAAACAAAGATAACCGAAAAAAAAGTAGAAAGCAGGCTGGAGGGCAAAGGATGATCATGCAAGCTTTGGGAAACTAGAGAAGAGGGCAAAAGAGAAAAAATGAAGGAATAAGCAAGGGATTAGCTGAACTTGGTCTCTGGGTTTGGGGCATGGGATTAGTTTTCTGTGGCTGGATTTCTCCCCAGCCATTTAGAAAAGAGAGAAAAAGTTAAGAAAAAAGAAAAGAGAAAAAAAAAAAAAAGAAAAAGAAAAAAGGGGAAGCCCCACCCATCTGCTTCTATTCTGTGTGTCTCTGCTCCCAAGCACAATGCTGGCTCACCTAACTTACCACCTGTTGGCTCATATTGTTACTGTTGCTCTGACAATTTCACCCCGCTAGTCCCACCTGTCCATCCTGTGCACCCTGGCTGGGGGCCCTACTGTGTGGCTGATGTTCCCACTGGTCTCTGTGTCTTCCTGCACAGTTCACTTGTAGGGAAGGGAGGGGCCAGTCTCTGGGCCCTCTGATGCTGTTCACCTGGATCCCAGCAGACACTGGCCTCTGTGTCTTCCCATGGTGCTTTTAACCTGGATTCAAGCAGGTGTGATGGGAGGGGCTGGTCTCTGGGCCTTCCCATGGGGCTCTTACTGATCTTGTTTTAAAGGCCATTATCTGTTTAGTTACATCATCTTCGAGATAATTATACTTTATTGTTTTTTTTTTCTTTTATTACTTCATATATTTTGGTTCTTTCCCATTCCCATTCCCTGATGCAATTCTTTCCCATAAAACTTCAGTTAGAAGTTTTTGGAGGCACTTTGTTGCCTTGTTTTCATGTGCTTCTGTTTTATTTATTTATTTAGTTAGTTAGTTCAGGGTTAAAGATCAATTAGAGTGGAAAGACTATGGTACCTTTATGGAGATATCCTTAGTCTGCTTCTCAGTGAAGTGATTGTGGATTTGCTTGCATTTTGATATTTATCTAGCTCTTTGAACTACTCAATTTAATAGGTTAAATCAACATCAACAGATCCTGCCATATAGTAATCATGTACATTAAAACTAATTTTAACATTTTCCCAGTTTTATCAGTGCTTCACACAGACTGTACTATACTAGTACTAACAGATATATTGGGATGTGGAGGGATAGTGGAAAAGAAAAATGGAAAAAATGAAGGGGGTAAATCAGCAAGAAGAGAAGGAGAGGGCCAGGGACAGAGCTCAGCGGCACAGCACCTGCCCTGAAAGCACAAAGTCCACTTTGATACCTGGTCCAAAAAAAAAAAAAAAAAATGGAGAGAAGAGAAATACCAACAGATGAAAAACAGATTGGACCCTGTTGGAACTATTTTAACAGCTGGAGTAAAGGGCTAGCACTGAGGGGTTTGAGGGAATATTTGTGGAAGCAGGGGAATGGATGAAGAGGGACAGAAGTGTAACTGGAGGATGAGGGAAGCTGTGAGAATGCTGGAATCTGTTAATGTGTTGACAGTTACCTTACATTTGGTTCCTCTATACACAATTTCCTTGGGGGTTACCCTGACTTGCCCAGAAAGGTACTATTTAGAGTAAAAGATTGGTTAATTCTTATTCGCCTTTCCACATATACAGACACAGCCTATATATACACTAGATGAAAGGAAGAAAGGGATAGAGGAAAGATAAAGGAATAAGAAAGAGAGGAAGACAGAAGAATAAAGGAGAGATAAAATGAATGAAGGGAGGAATGAATAACAAAAAAAGCCCCATGCCACTGCAAAAGGACAAAAATTGAAGTGTCTTCATAGTCTCCATTTTACTGCAGGCTAAGTTCAACTGCAGGTGTCCAAGCCTCCCACCCAGCCCCAGAAGACTTGCTCAATTGCCTGCCTGTGAACAAGTAGGCTTGTTGACTCAGATGCCCCCTGAGCCTAGCTCCCTGCTGCAAGCTGTGCTGGGGTCACAGCTACCTGTCTGCCTTTGAGCTCTGTCCCTAGGTCTGACCTGTTCAGTTAACTCAGGGAGGGAAGGGTGCAGTGTAATTGGTCCATCACCTAATTCTCTGCCTGAACCCTACCGATCCCCACTCCTTTCCCTGCATAGTAAATCTCACAGCCCTCTTTGTATTCTTTCTCTGTAAGCCTTCTCCCTAGTGGTCTGCCAGATGGCCTCTTGCCATCGTGCCATTCTCTGGCTCTCTGCCTGCCTTCCTTTTTTGCTCATCCTCCCCAAACCATCACCCTCTAATCTAAAAGCTTGGTAGAGCCGCGGGTCCCAGTGCGTTCACCAGCTCCCATCAGTGAGTCATGGTGGTGGCTCCCGTGCAGGCTCCTGGTGGTGGGCAGTGAGTAGCATGCAGGGTGTCCCACGGGTATGATACTCTCGGTATTTAGGGGAGGAACAGAAATGAGCAAGTGTTTATTCCTGGGTCCGTCTGGTCTCTTGTCTCCCCAGCATCCCCCCAGTGCTCAGGACTGCATCTCTCCTCAGGATCCTGTGCTTGTTTTTCAGCCTCTCCAAGCCTGTGGGTGTTTTCTCTAAATGTCTCCCTGGCTTCCCATTTCTCTGATGCCATGGTGTGAATATCTTGCTCACTGTGTTTCCACTGAGTTGGGAGCCTATTCTGCTGGTCTGGCTGCTGTGGAAGGGCTGGTTCCCTTGCTCAGGGTGCTCAGCCCTCTCCCAAGATGACATGTACCAGGAATCAACCGTTACAGTGAGGCAAGGCAGTTTTCATCATTTTCTCAATAACTAATGCATCAGACAATTAGTAAAGATTTATGTTTTAAAAACCAAAACAAATTAGATATAATACACACATATGGAAGCTGTAAACAATGAGAGAATATATATTTTTGCAAATATATATCAAAATTATATAAAGTGACCCATCTTAGGTCACAAAAGAGTTCTTTATATAGCATTTTGTCATTTTGGTCACATCATATGTGCACTCTGCAGTTAAGTGATAATAAGTTTAATGAAAGTATAAATTAGAGGCAATTATAGGAAAATGGATGCACCTTGAGACTATAATGCTAAGTGAAGTAAGTTAGACATACAAGGTTAAATATTGCATGGTTTCTATTATATGAGAAATTCTAAGTATAAATAATTCAAAGAGCAACACAAAAATAGATAATAGACAGGGGCAAAGGGGAAGGAATGGGAAAGGTGAAAAAAAAAAGGATCACTATGCGGTATTATATTTCCCCACAATGAATGAACTTACATATTGAAGATATATACTAATAAAAAATAAAAATAATGCCATTCTTATTGAGATGGATAACGCTATCATGATTATACAAATAATATTCTGAGTAAATGTACACTGAACTATTTAAAAGTAAAGCTTTATGACAGAATTTTCAACTTGCAAATGGAGAAAGCACAAGAGAAAATGGGACACAATATTTACAATAATCTTAGGTAGAAAGAGGGGAGGTTTTTGTATTATAAATGCAAAATGTCTGTAAACTTGAAATAATTTCCAAATAAAATGCTTAAAACTAAAGATGAAGTAAAGATAATTTCATTTGAATAAATGTTGGAGAGAATTCAACAATCTAAAAATAAATATTAGAAATACAGACCTATTAAAGAGAAAAACAAGTAGGTGAAGAAAAATAAAATTCTTTATTTCTTTATTTTTTTAAACAATTGAGTACTTTGCTAAAATAATTTATTCTGTTACTTATAACAAATGGAGTCATAAAATATATTTTAACAAAATCGCAATGGTTGATTGTCTTTACATGTAATTTTACTGTTGTAATGCTCTTAAACTATATCTAAAGTGGCCTGACATTAATTCTAAATCTTGATAACCTGGTGTCTTGGTTACTTTTCTCTTGTTGCTGAGACAAAACACCTGACACCCAAAATTAAGGAAGAAGAGGTTTTTTTAGCTCACAGTTTGTGGAGGTTTCAGTCCATAGTCAGCTGGCTCCAAGGCAGGGTGGTGTGGCAGAGAAGCAACAACAGTTCACGGCAGCAGAAAACAGCAAAAGCAACCAAAGCAGGCGGTGAGATAGCTCAGCGGCATAAGCACCTGCCTGGCAAGCGTGAGGCCCTGAGTTCGACTCCCGGTACCCACACACGAGAAAAGGGCCGGTGATATCGCTCAGCAGCACGGGCGCCTGCTGGCATGTGAAGTCCTGAGTTCGACACCCAGTACCCACAAAAAAAAAAAAAAGCAACCAGAGCAAAAAGGGAGGAGCGTGAGAGAAGACTCTTTCTGTCCCTTATAGTGTATGTAGACCACCCACCCAAGGGTGGGTGTAGCACTCAAATCCATAATCCCAGCACTAGACAATGAATTAATCACAAACTTTAGATTCAGCTGCCTCTGATAAGCCCACCCCCCCATGACCACATGAGGCTTGCGGGGACATCCAGACACAAACCATAACACCTGGAGTACTAATATCTACCACCTGGGAAATAATTGGGAGGGAGGCCTCGATACAGAGGTATATCAGAATGAAATCAATATAAAAGTTACAAATAAATTTTAAATATAATACACTAATCCAAGAGGAGGTAAAGAAGAAAGGAATAACAACTGATCACCTGTAATGAGCACTAATAGCAGAGTGCTTGATCTCTGTCCTTAGTTATCAGTATTGTTACAATATACATTCACTACATGTTCTAATGAAAAGGCAGGGATTACCTCTGAGTGGATAGAGAGAAAGAAAAAAAAAATACGCTTATCAATACACTGTTCATCAGAGCCATAGTTAAAAAGTAAAGTCAAATAGATTGAAAACAAAAAGGAGGGGAAACATTAGTTATACAACGTTGTAAGTCATTCTCTGGTTGTATTTGTATAATGTCTTTAGCACAGCGTAACTCAGACACTTGTGGTTCTGTTTTTAGGCAAAATACCAGTATTCTTCAAGTAAAAACAATAATGGTTAAGATGTAAATGTTCCCCTAAACCACTTTAATGAATATGTTTAATGTTAGCATACAACAAAGAAATATCAGTATATACACATAACTGTATATATGTGTATATATGTGAAAAACAGAAATATGTGCTTGTAATTTATCTCATTGAAATTAAATTAAATTAAATTAAATGTTTTTTCTTCATTATTTTGTCTAACATTTTCAGTGTTTTTTATTAGTACATATACTTTCCTGTACTTATTCATTTTTATAAAAATTACTAAAGATTGCAAATTTTTTATGAACAAAATATAGAACACTTTGACTCTCCTTGAGAGACCTTAGGCAAATTGTCAATGATAATAAACAAATCAGTTTTTTGAAATTGCTGTAAAGGCTTTGTTAAAACTGATATTCTATAAAAATGTCCCAAAGCCAAATGACTCTTCTTTTCAGTGATTCTTCCTATTTTTATTTTATTTATTTATTTTTATATGCGGGTACTGGGAGTTGAACTCAGGACCTCGCACTTGCCAGGCAAGTGCTTATGCCATTGATCTATATCACCGGCCCCTATTTTTTTTTTTTTTTTTTTTATTTTAAAGAGAAGAAAAAACAAAACAAATCAAAAGAAGAACAAATTTTCAAACCAACATAATAGGAGGGTAACAATGGTTAATACATTACGTATTACTATCTTTAAGTTAGTTATTCAGGACACCAGACATTAGCATTCAATTGTCCAAACATTATTGGCACAAACCTTACTCTTCAATGAACTAAGTAAAAATGGTAGTGTATCTATCTTAACCATCTTATATATATATATATATATATATATACAATTTTTTTCCCTTTCCCTTCTTTCTTTTCCCTATTCCAGTCTCTCTTTCCTTTTGACCAGTTTCTTTTTGATTCACCATATCTATTGTACATTTTGGATCTTATTTACTCAGTACAGCACATCTACCAGAAAACTCAAGTAATTTGTAAAACATACGATGATATTATTAGAGATAATATTTCGTAAAAATCACCACTTGAATAATAAATCAATTAGGTTATTTTAAAGCAGGAATCTTTCACCAGGTGTTAAGGTGGATTCAGAAATATCTGAAGCTAGAAATGATCCAGTAGATTATAGTGTGATACAACCCTTCTGTACATTATTGCTGGACACCTACACCGATTTGGTAATCAACACTTAAGTAGTGGTTTCCCTAAGTCAATGTAGAGGCAATAGAGGAGACACAAATTTTGAAGAGTAAAATAGAACTGATTTTCAAACATACGAATACACTTGAATTTAAACACAAACTGAAAAATATAATGAAATACATCAGTAACACATACCAAGCCTTTATCCATGATGATTTGTATTTTCAGGCTCCTGATCAACAGTGCATCAAGTGAATGTTTCTATGAAACAAAGAATATGAATGAAAACATTTTCAGAATTCTAACATTATCATGTATTATATATTAATGGACCTACCAGGGGTATAGAAATAGAGTACTTAGAGTTACATACACAGATATAAATAATAGAAGAGTAAAAGGATGGATGCATATTTAGTAAATAAGCAAAAGGGAATCCTTAGAAAAAAAATTTTTTTTTAGTATGTGGGTACCGGGAGTCGAACTCAGGACCTCACGCTTGCCAGACAGGTGCTTATGCCGCTGAGCTATCTCACCGGCCCAGAAAAGTTTTTAAACAAGTCGGTTTCTTTTTTTTTTTTTCTTTTTTTTCTGGTGCTGGCGAATGAACCCAAGGTCGCTCACATACTCTACCAGTGAGCTACACCGTCAGCTCAATTCATATTTGTAACATTTGTTGCTCTCCAAAAAGTTGCTGAAATGAGGGATAATTCTATACTGCCTCCCTCTCAAAAATTTCCAGTGTACCTTGTAGGACACCATCCCTAACTTTTATCTTAAGCAAACTTCCATCAACTTTACCCTAAATGTGGTCTTTATGTTCTCATTAATTTGTACTTTTACTTCTTTATATTAACTTACTGTGTTCCGCATTCAATTAAATGCTTTCATTTTGAACATATAGTTAAATAACTTGTGACGAATATACACACTTGTGTAACCATTACTATAATCAAGGCAAAGAATGTCCCCATCACACTCTTCCATGTCAATAGCTCGCAAGGTTCGAGCAACCTGTGGTCTTCTTTTCCTCACTCTTGGTAAGAATAATCTGGTCTAGAATTCATATAAATGAAGCTATATAGTACTTATTCTTTTATATCTGGCAACTTAGTGGTTTTTCATGTTATTGGGATTATTCATAGTTCATTTGTTTTTTATTACTAACTATTGTGCTATTTTAGAGTTCATCATAACTTGTTCTACATTCACCTATTGAAGTCAATTGGACTTTTACACATGTTAGCATTTATAAACAAAGTTGCTCTGCCTATCCAAGTACAGGTACTTATGCAATCACATGGTTTCATTGCTTTTGATAAATACTTCAAATACACGGGTTATATGGTAATTGCAGGTGTGTAAAAGAATATAAAGGGCCAAACTACTTTTCAAAGTGGTTTGATTACTTGCATTCTGAACAAGAATTAATGAGTTCCCATTGTTTCACATTTTCATTTTTCATCTTATTCATTCTTATTGATCTATATTAAGAAATTTTATTTGTACTTTACTGATGATTATGTTGAATATCTAATGATTATGTTGATTATGTTGAAAGTGTATGCCCTTCATCATTATTCTTTTTCCTATCGTGCTTAAAATCTCCAGTACAATGTTGAATGGAAGTTGCCAAGGCGGGGCGGGTTCACAAGCATAGGGATTCTCAGTTGGTTGGAGCTCTTGTTAACAAATATACATGGACTGGGTGGTTTAAACAACAAACATTTCTTTCTCAAAGGTCTGAATGCTAGCAGGTCCATGAAGGTCCTGGCAGATCTAAATTCTTACTGGTTTGCAAACAGCTGTCTTCTTGAATCCTCACATATGGAGAACAGATATGAAGATCCCGTCTTCCCTACTCTTTTAATAGGGCATTAATCGTAGCGTGAGAGAACCTTCATGAATTGATCTAATTACCTTCTAAGACCAGATATTCCTGCAACATCCTATTTGGGGTTAGACCTTTATTTTTTATTTTATTTTATTTATTTATTTTTTTTTTGTGGGTACTGGGGGTCGACCTCAGGACCTTGCGCGCCAGCAGGCACCCGTGCCACTGAGCGATATCACCGGCGCCTTTTTCATACGTGGGTTCCGGGAGTCGAACTCAGGACCTTGTGCTTGCCAGGCAGGTGCTTATGCTGCTGAGCCATCTCACCGGCCTGGGGTTAGACCTTTATAATGAATTTATGTGGTACATACCCATGTAGCATAGCAGAGGCAAAACATTCATTTACATTCACTGTTAGCTGTAAATTTTCCCAAATCCTCTCAATTAGATCAAGGAAGATTTCTATTTCTACTTTTTAACATGGGTGAGTGTGGAATTCTGCTATATGATTTTTCTGGAATAATGATATGTCCTGTAGCTTTCTACATATGTATGTTAAATCATGTATTTCAATTCAACTTTGAGTGTCTTCATTTAAAGAAACTTGCCACAACTTTTTCGAAATACTGTAGTCTCAGAAGTTGTAAAAAATAATATTTTATACAATAATGGTTTCTTGAAGGTGTTAAGATTGTTGATAATTTTACAAGCTAAAGATCTACAGAAATTTGACTCATTCTGTTGAATTTCACTTTGGCAAAGGACAAAATCAGTCTGATTTCTTCTTTCTTTTTGAGTGCTATACTTTGAGACCAAAATGCATGCTTGATTATTCATTATTTATAAAGTCCAAAAATTATTATCTAAATATACCTCATTGCTGCTAGTTTTGGTCACAGACTTCTTAGAAATTTTTAAAATTCAAATTAACTAACAAAGAAGGAGCAGACCCTGCGCGAACCTTCTACCATCCCAGGAATCGCCGCGGGACAGAAGCTCAAATCTGCGGACACACGGTGACAGCTGGCGCCCAGGGAGCCCCCACGGAGGATCGCGAGACAGCGGCGGGGCGGGGGAGCGGCGGAGGACTGCGCTGGCCGGCGGTGAGTGTCTCTCAGCCACAGCTGTCACGCGCCAGAGAGCGACCGGCCGGGCGCCATTGTGGGGGGTGCGGCGAAAATCAGAGCGGCGCGAAAGAAAAACAGCGCTGGGAACTCGCGCTTGGGACAGGGCAGCGCGGGGCCTCTCAGGCCCACGAAAGTGAAAGTGCGCTGAGGGCGGCAGGCAAAGGAGACGGATCTCCACCTGAAAGTCCACGCTTCTGCTCACCGCCCGCCAGAGGGCCGCTCCTGGCTTACTGGGACCGACCTGCACGGAACAGGACTCTGTCACCACACGCCTGCCTACAGCAGAGTCAACAACTGGGACTGATTCTTTTTATTTTTTTTTTCTCTCTCATTTGTTTTTTGTTCTGGTGAAGTTTTTTTTTTCCCCTTGGTGGGGTTTTATTTTTGTTTTGTCTGTTTGCTTTGTTGTTTTTGTCTCCATTTTTGTTTCTGTTTGTCTATTTGCTCTTTCCTTCATTATTCTCTCTGGTTTTTATATGAGTGTAGACAGCGCCTCTAACCTCTTTGTGATTGTGGTTCTGATCTGTTCTTCCTTTTATCCCTTCCTTCTCTTTTTACCACCAGTCCTCTGCACCAGTGTCCCAATGTTAGTGGGATCCCTCTTGGTCCTCCAACCTTATATCTAATTCCTTCCTCTTCTCCCAATACTCTATTTCCTCCTTAACTCATTTTAAATTTAAACTCCTGAGGGAAAAAATTGACATACTAAGGACTTGTATACTGCATATAATTTTTCTGGTGTGTTTTAGATTTTGTTATATAACCACAACTCTACATTATATGGCTAAAAGTGGTAAATAACTGGGTAGCTCAGTCTGTCATTTTCTAGGCTGTGTTTGATGCTTTAGTTACCATTATAGCCAAATGTGAAATAATTGTTCTAAACAGCTTTCCTTCCTGATATTTCATGATTGAGATTGACTAAGGGACACAGAAAATACAGTGGCA
The DNA here is from genome assembly GCA_028451465.1 of Erethizon dorsatum. Lineage (NCBI taxonomy): Eukaryota > Metazoa > Chordata > Mammalia > Rodentia > Erethizontidae > Erethizon > Erethizon dorsatum. The sequence continues at coordinate 33,455,268 of CM051837.1, forward strand.
CAGTACCAAAGAATCAAGGACTGGGCCAAACAGGTAGCAACTTCTCACATCCAACGAATTGAAGAGGTAGGATCTGGCAGAAAGCTCAAAACACAAAAGCAAGCTCCACTTGGAAGATACTGCAGAGAAGTAGTCATCTTCTAAAGATCTTGAACACTAGCAATAAAGTAACCTACCATAGGTAATTTACAAACATCACCCCAGGAATTAAATTAAAGAAAGAAAAAAATGAGACGATACTTAAACAAGATGCAACCCCACATATCCAATTCACCAAAGGCAAACCTAGGGGGCAACGAGGTGGGACAACCTGAAAGCCACCCACCTAGCCTATCTGAAGTGGTAACAACAAAGCAACTAACTGAGGCTCTGGAAAAAATTAAAACAGAAATAATTTCACAGATAACTGCAGAGATAATGTCCACAATGAAGACCATGCTTAAGGACACTATAGCTGATACAGACAAAAAAATAGATGAGCTTAAGAAAACTATAGAAACCATGAATGCTCAGCATAGGAAAGAAATGGAATCCATAAGGCAGACACAAGCAGATATCCAAGAGAACAAAAATTCCATTGAAAGTATTTGTAGGGCCGGTGAGATGGCTCAGCGGCTTAAGCGCCTGCCTTGCAAGCGCAAAGGCCCGAGTTCGACTCCCGGAACCCACATACGAAAAAGGGGCCGGTGATATCGCTCAGCGGCACGGGTGCCTGTTGGCGCGTGAGGTCCTGAGGTCGTCCCCCCGGTACCCACAAAAAAAAAAAAAAAAAGAAAGTATTTGTAGCAGATTAAGCCAATGTGAGGACAGGATCTCAGATATAGAAGACAGGCTTGCAATTAGTGATCATGAAAAGAAAGAATTCTTAAAAACAGCAAGGGACCATGAAAAATCAATTCAGCAGCTGCTAGATGACTCAAAGATAAACAACTTAAGAATAATTGGAATAAATGAAAAAGCAGGAGATAGCATCAATGACATTAAAACGTTGTTCAAAGACATTATCACGGAGAACTTCCCTGGAAGAGAAAAAGAATTTGACCCCAATATAAAAGAAGCTTTTAGAACGCCAACTAGACATGATCAAAAAAAAACTTCAGCCAGACAAAGCATAGTCAAGATCCCAGAAATTCAACAGAAGGGCAGAATCTTAAAAGCTGTTAGGGAGAAGAGACAAATCACCTATAAAGGAAAACCCATCAGAATCACAGCTGACTTTTCAGCACAAACGCTCAAGGCAAGAAGAGCTTGGAATGATGTATTTCAAGCTCTAAAGGAAAATAATTTTCAACCCAGATTGATGTACCCTGCAAAACTATCTTTCAAAATTGATGCAGAAATAAAATACTTTCATGACAAAGAACATCTGAGAAAATTTATGACCACCAAACCAGCACTCCAAAATGTTCTGAAGGACATTCTAGAAAGAGATAGGAACCCCAACGGAAGGAATCCACCAGGCAGGGCAGATAATTAAATAGCGGGAAAGGGGAAAACAAAAGAGTGGGAACCAACAACAGGAAAATATCATGACAAGTATAAGTCAATACATATCAGTTTTAACCATCAATGTTAACGGTCTCAATTCACCAATCAAAAGGCACAGACTGGCAAAATGGATCAAGAAGCAAGATCCAACAATATGCTGCATACAAGAAACACATTTAATTCAGAAAGATATTCATAGACTGAAAGTCAAAGGATGGAAAACAATACTCCATGCCACAGGAACCCAGAAAAAAGCAGGGGTAGCTATTCTTTTTGCAGACAAAGTGAATTTCAAGCCAAGAAGGATTCAGAGAGATAAAGACGGTCATTACATCCTTGTAAAGGGAAAAATCCAAGAGGAAGAGTTAATGATCAAAAATATATATGTCTCAAATACCAGTGCACCCAGCTATATAAAACAAGTACTAAAGGACATGAAAAATCAAATAAGCACTAATATAATTATATTGGGAGATCTCAATACTCCACTGTCACAAAAGGACAGATCAACTGGACAGAAAATCAATAATGAAATAGTAGAACTGAACCAAACTTTTGAACAAATGGACTTAGTAGATGTCTACAGAGTGTTCCACCCCACAACATCAGAATACACATTCTTCTCAGCTGCACATGGGACGTTCTCCAAAATAGACCACATACTAGCTCATAAAACCTGCTTAAGTAAATGCAAAGGAATTGAAATTATCCCATGCATATTATCAGACCATAGTGCAATGAAATTGGAATTCCATGGCAAAAGAAATCACAAAAACTCCCTAAACACATGGAAATTAAACAGCACCCTCCTGAACAACCAATGGGTCACAGATGAAATTAAAGAAGAAATTAGACACTTTCTACAACTGAATGATAATGACAGTACAACATACCGGAACTTATGGGATACAATGAAAGCAGTCCTAAGAGGGAAATTTATAGCATTAAATACTTATATCAGGAAAATACAGCAAGCGCAAATAAACAACTTAATGGCGAACCTCGAACTTCTAGAAAAAGAAGAGCAGGTTAAGCCAAAAGAGGGCCAGTGAGATGGCTCAGCGGCTTAAGTGCCTGCCCGGCAAGCGCGAGGCCCTGAGTTCGACTCCCGGAACCCACATACGAAAAAGGGGCCGGTGATATCGCTCAGCGGCACGGGCGCCTGCTGGCGTGCGAGGTCCTGAGGTCGACGCCCCGGTACCCACAAAAAAAAAAAAAAAAAAAAAAAAAAAAAAAAAAAAAAAAGCCTGTACAAGGGAGGATATTATAAAGATCAGAGCAGAAATTAATGTATTGGAGACTAAAAAAAAATACAAAGAATCAATGAAGCAAAAAGTTGGTTCTTTGAAAGAATAAATAAGATTGACAAACCCTTATCCAACCTTATTAAAAAAACAAAAGAAAAGACTCAAATCCATGCAATTGAAAATGAAAAGGGTGATATCACGACGGACCCTGCAGAAATCCAGAAGATCATCTATACCTATTTTGAAAATTTATATTCTACTAAGATGGAAAATGCAGAAGAAATGGACAGATTCCTAGATTCGTATGAATTAACAAAGCTGAATCAAGATGATTTAAAATCTTAAATAAACCAATATCAACCAATGAAATTGAAGATGTAATTAAAAACCTCCCAACAAAGAAAAGCCCAGGCCCTGATGGATTCACTGCCGAATTCTATAAGAAATTTAGAGAAGACCTAACACCACTCCTTCTCAAATTTTTTAATGAAATTGAAAGGGAAGCAATACTCCCAAATTCATTCCTGGAAGCAAGCATTACCCTGATACCAAAACCAGAGAAGGACCCAACTAAGAAAGAGAACTACAGGCCAATCTCCCTAATGAACATAGATGCAAAACTCCTCAATAAGATACTGGGAAACAGAATGCAGCAAGTCATCAAGAAGACTATACACCAGGACCAAGTTGGATTCATCCCTGGGATGCAGGGATGGTTCAACATATGTAAGTCAATAAATGTAATTACACCATATTAACAGAACCAAAGACAAAAATCACATGATCATCTCAATAGATGCAGAAAAAGCTTTTGACAAAGTCCAGCACCTTTTCATGATAAAAACCCTACAGAAAATTGGAATAGAGGGTCTTTATCTCAACCTGGTAAAAGCTATCTATGACAAACCAACAGCCAATATTATACTAAGTGGCCAAAAACTGAAAGCCTTCCCTCTAAAATCAGGAACAAGACAAGGATGTCCACTGTCCCCACTCTTATTCAACATAGTTCTGGAAACTTTAGCCAGAGCAATCAGACAAGAGAAAGAAATAAAGGGAATAATGATTGGAAAGGAAGAAGTTAAATTATCATTATTTGCAGATGACATGATACTCTACACAGAAGACCCCAAAAACTCCACTAAAAAACTGCTAGATTTAATAAGCAAATTCAGTAGTGTAGCTGGATACAAAGTCAATACTCAAAAGTCAATAGCCTTCCTGTACACAAATAACAAACTTACTGAAAGAGAAATTAGGGAAACAATACCTTTCACAATAACATCCAAAAAAATGAAATACCTAGGAATCAACCTCACAAAGGATGTAAAAGACCTCTACTCTGAAAACTACAGTACTCTGAAAAAGGAGATTGAAGAGGATATCAGAAAATGGAAAGATACCCCTTGCTCCTGGATAGGAAAAACCAATATAGTGAAAATGGCCATACTTCCAAAATTGTTATACAGATTTAATGCAATTCCAATCAAAATTCCAACAGCATATCTCACAGAATTAGAGAAAACAATCCTAAAATTCATTTGGAATCAGAAGAGACCTAGAATAGCAAAGGCGATTCTGGGCAACAAAAGCAAGGCAGGGGGCATCACAATCCCCAACTTGAAATTATACTGTAAAGCTACTGTGATAAAAACAGTGTGGTACTGGCAAAAAAACAGACCTGAAGATCAATGGAACAGATTAGAAGATGCTGAAACAACCCCAGACATACTAAGCCACCTTATCTTTGACAAAGATGCCAAACACATTCGCTGGAAGAAAGATAGCCTCTTTAATAAATGGTGCTGGAAAAACTGGCTCTACACATGCCGAAGATTAAAACTAGACCCATATCTTTCACCATGCACTAAACTAAATTCAAAATGGATCAGAGATCTAAATATTAAAACAGAAACATTAAATCTGCTGGAAGGTAGGATAGGTAAAACTCTTGAAGACATTGGTGTAGGCAAAGACTTTATGAATAAAAACTCAACCGCACAGGAACTATCCCAAAGAATCAACAACTGGGATCTCATCTTATTAAAAAGCTTGTGCACAGCAAGAGAAACCACCAACAGAGTGAAGAGACAACCCACATTGTGGGAAAAAATGTTTGCCAGCTGTTCCTCAGACATAGGATTAGTATCGAGAACATATAAAGAACTCAAAAAAATCAGACCTCCCAAATTTAAAGACCCACTCCAAAAATGGGCATCTGAGATGAATACACATTTCTCAGATGAAGAAATACTAATGGCAAATAAATATACAAAAAAATGCAACATCACTAGTCATTCGAGAGATGCAAATTAAAACAACACTGAGATACCATCTCACCCCAGAAAGAATGGCTATTATAAAGAAATCAACTAATAACAAATGCTGGAGGGGCTGTGGGGAAAAAGGAACCCTTCTTCACTGTTGGTGGGAGTGTCGACTGGTACAGCCACTGTGGAAGTCCGTGTGGAGATTCCTCAAAAAACTAGGGTTGGAGGTCCCATTTGACCCAGCTATTCCCCTTCTGGGCATCTTCCCAGAAGAATTAAAAACATCGTACCACAGCAATATATGTGCACCCATATTTATAGCAGCACAATTTGTAATAGCCAGATCTTGGAAACAACCCAAATGCCCATCAACTGAGGAATGGATAAGAAAGATGTGGTATTTTTATACAATGGAGTACTATTCAGCCATAAAGAAGGATAAACTGGAGACTTTTATAGGTAAATGGATGCAACTCGAGAAAATACTCATAAGTGAAATAAACCGGACGCACATGAGTAAGCATCGTATTGTCTCTCTAGTATGAGAAACTGAAAGAGTAAGTAAGATCCAAAATGTACAATAGACACGGTGAGTCAAAAAGAAACTGGTCAAAAGGAAAGAGAGACTGGAATAGGGAAAAGAAAGAAGGGAAAGGGAAAAAATTGTATATATATATAAGATGGTTAAGATAGATACACTACCAATTTTACTTAGTTCATTGAAGAATAAGGTTTGTGCCAATAATATTTGGACAATTGAATGCTAATGTCTGGTATCCTGAATAACTAACTTAATGATAATAATACGTAATGCATTAACCATTGTTACCCTCATATTATGTTGTTTTGAAAATTTGTTCTTTTTTTTTGATGTTTTTTCTTCTCTTTAAAATAAAAAAATTCAAATTAACTTTGCTTTATTAAAGTTTTATTCTTTAATAACTTGGAATATTTTCAGGGCTATTTTATTGTGATAAAAATTTTCATTATCTCAAGTTGCTATTATTAATCTTTTTTACTGCAGCAAAGCTCTTTAGAGAAATACAGTTGAGAGGATGTATACTTAAACAGAAAAAGATTTATTACAAGGAATTATCCCAGGTGTCATAGTTTGTATGTGAAATATCCCCTAAAAGCTCATGTGTTGAAAGCTTTGTGCCCGGTTGTTGGTACTATTGGGAGATAGTGAAAACTTTAGTAGATGTGGCCTAATTGCAGAAATAGGTCACTAAAGGCATACTTTTATCTTTGCCCTCTATCCTCTTTATTTTCCTCCTGGAAACCATGAGTTGAGCAGCTTTGCTCCATCAAGCCTTCCCACCATGATTGTCCTGCCTCAGCGCAGACCCAACATCAGTGGAGTTAGTGACCATGGACTGAAAACTCTGACACTGTGAGCCAAAATAAATCTTTCCTCCTTTAAGTAGATTATCTCAGGTATTTTGTCACAGTGACAGAAAGCTGACTAACTAGGTGATTGTGGTGGCTGGCTTTTCCAAATTCTGTAGAATCAGCCAGCAGAATGAACAGCTGAGGTATACAAGATGCCATTCTGGACACACACACACACAAAATTGATGCTGCATCTTCAGTTTGAGTTCAAAGGCCATTTTCTGAAAAATATCTGTTGTACTTGGGCTAAAGTGCAGTCTTTTTGTTCTACTGAGGATTCAACTGATTGGGTGAGATCTACATTATGCAAGACAGTCCTATTTATTTAAAGTCCACCAAGGCTAATCTCATTCAAGACAACCTCATAAGCACACCAAGACTAATGCTTAATTGTCAGAACCCAGTGGCCTAGGGAAGCTAAGGCATGAAATCACCTATCGCATATTCTTAGGTTTTCTTTGCTGTCATCGTTATATCCATTGCTGTTATGGTTTGTGTCTGGATGTCTCCCCAAAGCCTCATGTGGCCATGCGCGGGTGGGCTTTTCAGAGGTGGCTGAATCTAGAGTTTGTGATTGGTTCATTGTTTAGTGCTGAGATTGGTTGTGTGAGTGCTCTATACCCGCCATAGGGCGAGGAACCTGCATACAATATAAGGGAGGGGAAGAGGCTTGTTTCCCCCTTTTGCTCCTATTGCTTTTGGTATCTTCTGAAGCCATAAACAGTTGCCCTTATGCCATGCCACCCTGCCTTGGAGACAGCTGATTAAGGACTGAAACCTCCACAAACTGTGAGCTAAATAAACCTTTCCCCTTTTAACTTTGGGTGTCAGGTATTTTGTCTCAGCAACAAGAGAAAAGTAACAAAATTGCTTTCTCCATTTCACATTTTCTTGACTATGACATTATCATTACAGATTATTTATTTTTTCAGATTATTTATTTTAAATGATAATAATTGCATATATTTATAAGGTACACTACACTATTTATATGTGTATATGTTACAGAATAACTAAATCAAGGGAATCAGCATATATCTATCATCTCTTACACTTATTGTTTTCTGTGGTGTGAACACGTACATACTATAGGAGTAGATTTTAAAGGGTTTACACCATGGAAAATGACGAGTTCTACTTCCAAATCACTTCTGAAAATGTACGTTATACTCTTAAGAATTATAGTCACATCATCATAGAATAGCTCTACAAAACCTATTCCACCCATGTAACTGAGACTTTGAACTTGATGACCTGTATCTCCCCACTCACCCACCCACAACCACCATTCCACACCCTAATATTATGAAGTTTGACTTCCTAAATATTTCATGTATGTCTTGGTCTGTTTTTTGTTATAACCAAACACCTGAAGCTGTGTATTTGCAAACCAAAGATGAAGATGTTTGTTTAGCTCACAGTCTGCAGACTTAATAAGATGGTGCCAAACATCTGTTCAGCCTGATGAAGGACTCCTTTCCACAACACAGCATGACAGAGAATGTCATGGTGGCAGGGCACGTGAGGGGAGACATTATGTCAAGACAGGAGAGACTCAGGAGAAAGACTTATCCTTTTCCTATAACATGCTGTACTTGCAGGACTAAATTATTCCCAAAATAACCCCATTAAACTCTTCTGAGGACAGTTCCCCTGGTTACCTCACTAGGTACCACCCCTCAAAGGTCTCACCTCCTTACATCACTACACTGAGGACCAAGCTGCCAGCATGTGAACTTACATGGGACTCTTACAGCTTGTATCTAGATGTTCCCACAAAGCCTCACTTGCTCATAGGTGGCATTTTTGGGAGGTGGCTGGATCACTGGTGTATGATACTGGATTATGGATGTGATAATTGGATTATGGGTGTGATAACTGGGTGAGTCCACTGATTGGTTTAGCACAGTTCTCTGGGTGTGGATGATAAGAAGGCCCACCCCAGTAGTGGGTGGCAAAAACCAAAAGGCTTGTACCCTGAGTGCAATAAAAAGGAAAAGGAAGGCTCACTGCTGGCTGTTTCCTGCCTGCCATCCTGTGGACCTGTTTCTCCTCTGCGATGCCCCTCTGCCATGCTGCTCTACCTTGGAGCTGGCCAACTGTAGAATGAAACCTCTACGAACTGTAAGCTAAAGTAAACCCTCCCTCCTTTAACTTGTGGGTTAAAGGAGTTCTCATTTTGTCCCAGAAATGAGAAAGTAACCAAGACAGGGACACTTCTGAATCATATTCTAGCCATGGCAGCATAGGAGTGAAGTCAGGCAAGATTTGTCTTTCTGTGCCAGCACAGAAAGATTTGTCTTATGTGACCGAGCACAATATCCTCCAGGTTTCTCCATGTTGTTATAAATGACTAAATTTCCTTCATTTTTAAAGTGGAGTATTATTCCACTGTATTTATATATGGATGCACACACACACACACACACACACACACACACACACACACACAAACATTTTTTAATCTATTCTTCCACTGAGGGATACAGAGGTTGATTCCATATCTTGGCTCCTATGAATAATGCCATGATTTAAATGGAACTATAGTTATCTCGTTTCCCCAATGACAGACAATTTTGAACATGCTTTAATATATCTGTTACCTACCAGTATGTGTCTCACTTTTCTTGTTGCTGAGACAAAATACCTGACACCCAAAGTTAAAGGAGGAAAAGTTTATTTGGCTCACAGTTTGTAGAGGTTTCAGTCCATAGTTAGCTGGCTCCAAGGCAGGGCAGCATGGTAGAGGAGAAACCATTCATGGCAAAGCAGGGCAGGCAGAAGGCAGCAAGTGAGCAAGCTACAAGCAACAAGTGACAAGCAACAAGCAATGATCACAGCTCTTTTATCTTAGCTGTTCCTTATATGTACCCTTAGGGTGGGTAGCACTCACACCCTTAATCCTAGCACTGTGCCCTGAATCAAACCCAGCATACTATCCTTGACCCCAGCAGCACACACCTAGATCCATTCACCTCTGAAAAGGCCTACCTATGACCACATGAGACTTTGGGGGACATCTAGACACAAGCCATAACAGTATGTTTACTTCTGACTTTGTATTTGAGTTGTTTGCTTGATATTTAGTAGTTTTAATTTCTCATACATTTTAAATACCTACCCCTTGTCAATGTATGGTTTGCAAATGTATTCTCCCAATCCACAGGAGTTTTTCTCCTTCACAGTTCTGATTGTATCCTTTGCTGTCTAGATTTAACATTTGGTCCAGGCCAGGTGTGGTGGTGCATCAATGGGGTTTGAAGGGCGAGACCAGCAGTTGTCACCTTGGAGTGAACCATCTGGTCAGAGGCTCTGCCTCCTGGGACACTGCTCAGAGAGCCAAGTTGATAGCCCTCAGTTGGGCTTTGGAGGCAAGGAAAGACAAACAGGTGAACATTTACACTGATTCCCATTATGCTTTTGCTATTCTGCATGTGCACAGTGCCATTTACAAGGAATGAGGTCTCCTAACTGCAGGAGGCAAAGACATCAAAAATTCCCAAGAAATATTAAATCTGCTGCAGGCCATCTGGCTGCTTGCAAAGGTGGCCATGCTCCACTTTCCTAGACACCAGAAAGGCAACTCTACACGCTGCCATTGGAGAACTGCATCCTGCAGCCTATGTACTAGTGGTCCCGCTTCTTAAGCCAAATATTCAGAAACAGAATTAAAATGGACAAAAACGGAAGGGGCCACTGAAAAAAGACGGCTGACAGGTATTGCTGGAAGGGAAGATATTCCTTCCTGAGGCCCTGGGACATTTTGTAATATAAGACTTACATAGCTGCACCCACTTGGGAAAGACTGCTATGGCAACATTGACCATTATTTCTTTATTTCCAGACTACGGACTTTACATCCTTCAGTGACTGAGAGATGCACTACCTGAGCCCACAACAACACTGTCTCCCGGGCACAAAACAACCAGGTGTCCAAAGACAAGGAACTGTGTCATTTGAAGATATTAAAGTGGATTTTACTAAATTTAAACCCACCAGTAGAAATACGATATACTTATTAGTTTCGATTTGTACCAATTCAGGATGGGTGGAAGCCCTCCCCACTAAGACTGAAACATCGGGGCCGGTGAGATGGCTCAGCGGCTTAAGTGCCTGCTCGGCAAGCATGAGGGCCCGAGTTTGACTCCCGGAACCCACATACGAAAAAGGGGCCGGTGATATCGCTCAGCGGCACGGGTGCCTGCTGGCGTGCGAGTTCCTGAGGTCGACCCCCCGGTACCCACAAAAAAAAAAAAAAAAAGACTGAAATATCTAGAGAGATGATAAAAGCTTTTACGGAGCTGATTATTCCACGGTATGGGTTCACGATAATGGCAGGTTCAGATAATGGCCCCGCATTTGTGGATAGAGTGGTCAAAAGCCTTGCAGCAATGCTGGGGCTAAAATGGAAACTCCATACTGCATATTGGCCACAAAGGTCAGGTCAAATAAAAAGATAAAGCCATACTTTGAAAAGCACCCTGGCAAAGTTATGCCAATAGACTGGGGCTAACTGGGTTACTATGCTCCCAGTGGCCCTCTTGCGGTTGTGGTACACACTGTACTGAGATGGACTAACTCCTCTTGAAATAATGTTTGGGAGGCCTCCCCCACTGATACCTGTTTTGGATAGATTACAGGAAATGAAAACTTTGGACTTGCACCTACAGATAAAGGTGCTGCACCAGATGCTTCAGAAACTTCAGCAGACTGTTGCAGAGGCATCCAATCCCCATGCCCATGCCAGTCCACTTCTTCAAACCGGGACACCAAGTCCTGAATAAAGCCTAGAAAGAAGAGCCCTTCCAACCAAAGTGAGTGGGGCCCCATGAGATAATCCTAACTATGCCTGCTGCTCTTAAAAGTTACAGGTTGTGCTCCATGGATCCACTGCTCCAAAGTCAAGAAGCGAACACCTGAGCTCAAAGAAGTGTGACCTTCAGACCTCAATGCACCAAGACTCCAACAAAAGCTGCTGCAACGAAACACCATCATGACTCAGGTCATGGCCCTCATCCTGTGTAGCCTCCTCCCAGGATGAGGAGAGTTATGCACAGCCTTGGGGGGGGAAATGCTGTTTTTATACAAAAAACTCTGGGATTATAACAGATACTCTAGACAAGATAAAAAAGAGATCAGATGAGTGGGCTAAATCTTGTCAAAATAATCAAGGATGGTATGAATGGTTATTCAATTGGAATCCTTGGCTGACTTCCCTTATCACTGGACTTACAGGGCCAATAATATTTCTTATTCTAGTCTTTGCCTTTGGGCCCCGCCTGATCAACTGGATAAGAGGTAAAATTCAAAGTACTGTGAGCCAGATACAGAAGATGGTGTTAACTGAAACAACTAAATATAAACCACCACCATATGAAGGACTATATATGTCCTAGAAGGAAAATATGTCCTTCAAGGGGGAATGATATGGCTAAAGTGACTCCATTTTCTTTTTAGAATCGTTTGTCTTCACTTAACCCCTAGATGCACTCACTCCCCAGCCCTGTTAGATATTAAGGCACTAATCCACAGATAAACTCACTCCTCAGACCCCTTCGCAGTTAACCATAAAACACATAAAAGGAGAAAGAAACAGTTACAGCAAAGAATGTCAGGCTGACTGTTGCCTGCATCCTGGGTGACAAACAGACCAGATGTTTTAGGAAGGATCCTGTGACATTCCAAAGAAATGATGTAATAAAATGTGGTCTCTCTATGGCAACGAAGAGATTTTGTAAAACCCCCAGATGTGTATTTAAGGAACTGTGAAACAAATGCTCGGGTCAGCAGACTCAACTCCTGAGTGAACTGCGCGCCGCCAGCTTCTCCAATAAACTCACTTGTTTCTCGATTCTCGGTCTCCTGTGAGTGTATGCCTTTCTTCTGCCATAACAAAATAATTCTTACAACTTTGCGTGGATTGTGTTATTTATTCAACTTCAGTTTTGCTCTTCAGTTCTTAATGAAACTCTTACTGTATCATATTTATTATCTCTCTTGTCAACTTGCAATTGCTCTTCACTTTTTTGTACAATTTCTGGAATTTTATCTCATAAACTTTTATCCAGCCAGGCATGGTGGCACACACCTGTAATACCAGTACTCAGGAGGCTGAGGCAGGAAGATCACTGTTGAGTTTGAGGCCAGCCTGGGATACATAATAAGTTCAAGGTCAGCCTGGACTACATAGTGAGACCCTGTCTCCAAAAAAAAAAAAAAAAAAAAAAAAAAACTTTTATCCAGTTACAAAATTTTGATTATCATATATATATTAACATCAAGAACTCTAGCTGGGTGTGGTGGCAAATGCCTGTAATCCTAGCATTCAGGAAGCTGAGGCAGGAGGACTGCCCTGAGTTCCAGCCCAGCCTGGGCTTCATGCTGAGTTCCAGGCCAGCCTGAACTATACAGTGAGAACCTGTCTCAGGAAAAAAAAAAAAAAAAAAAAAAAAGAAAAGAACTGTTACCTTTCTATTCTTTAGTTTTTTTTTTTTTGTAATACTTTAAAATATTTTTTGTAGGTCTAAAATGATATCAATAGTCATTTTGTTTTCTTCACCTTACTTGGGTAACCTCAATATTTAACTAATTTTGTCATAGCTCTGTCTTCCATACTAAATTGATTCAACATATTTTAGTACATCTTCACAGTATTAATTAAGAAGTAAATAACTCATTCTAACACATGTGCCTACATCTGGGGTTTATGAAATGTAGCTTCCATATGTTGACTTTTCTGAGTTGATTTTTGTGAAAATTCTGCTACCAATGTGGTTAGGTGTTTTCTAGGTAATTGATTTTGTTCCTTCCTATAAGCGAGATTTCCAATCCAACTTCTTGAAGATACAACGTGGTTCCTGATGTCTACTATGACCCATTTGGATTAGTGACACTAGTTTCAGCATACTATGCCCATTCTATTGTGAAGAGCTGAGTACAGCTGATCTGGAGACAGGGAATGAGAGTGGTCTCACATGCGGAAGCTGTGGGACACTGACATGAAATGTGATGTGGAAAATCCCACATTCAACTTCATGCAGTGAGTAACAGTCAAAATGAACTTGAAATAAAAATACTACAAAAAATTACTTTCAATCTATGTGTGTGTACGGATACATGAAACATAAATGACTTTTATGCTTATACTTGTGTCCCATTCCCAAGATATTTCATTATGTAAATGTAAGTACTCAAAACTCCAAAACATCCAACCTCTGAAGCATTTTTGGTTCCAAGAATTCAGATATGTGAGGCTCACTGTCCAGAACATCTATGACTGGCACCACCATTTCAGACTTTCCAAAGGCAAAAAAATTATTTGCTATCTAGCATAGAAAATATTGATTAACCGAGGATATTTACATTTACAAATATTGGTACAATTCATTTTCACCAAGTTTCTTCCTTGGTACACCTTTATACCCACTTCTAGCATATTTGCGTAAGCCAATTTCAGTGACATTTGGTTTCACCTCAGTGTCGAAACACTTTACAACAGCTCAGCCTAAGTGTCAGCCTAAGTGTCAGCTGAGGGTTTGCTCTCCAGAAGTGAAAGTGAGCCACCTGTGTGTTCTTCAGCATCCACTGCTGTGATTCCTCTGCTGTTGTTTGTTGTATGTTTATGCCATTTAAAAATTTATTATTTTCCGTTTTTTGTTTGTGGATGAGTTAAGGAATAGTGGTACGTGGATGTGCCCAATATGTTTTTAACACATAAATTTGTGATTGCATCTTGTTTTCAGTTTTGGGTTCTATGTTTCAACTAAGGTTCTAACAAAGACGTTCATTGTGTATCTACATATTTTCTGTACTTTCATTAGTGTAAAACTATATCTATAAGCTTTTACGTAATTTATTTGTATTTTCTGCTCCTTTAGAAAATGTTATACTGTATTAAAGATATTCAATTCAGGTGTATATACTTGTAAAAGTACTCGTGCCAATCAATGTATGCCTAATTGAACCATCAACATAAACTTCGTCAAACAGGCTGAAAAATAATTACTTAGTTTTCCTGTGAAAGAAAGAAAAGGCATAACACAAACCCATACCCAAGCATCTCCATTCCTGCAGTGCCATCTCATGCCTTTAATGATTAAAAGTGTCATTGTTCAAAAGTTTGCTTAATTCAATTATTTCAATTAAGTTAATTTAATTGTTGTTAATTAAACAAAATATAAAATACAAACTATGACATAGTTTTATTAAGCATATCTCTTCAAAGACCACACATATATATCTATCAATATATGCAAATGCACAGAAAAATCTATGTGAGAAAGCAGTGCACCAATATATAGCACTGATTTTGGCCTTGTGTTCCATTTTTTTTTAATTTTTATTTTAAAGAGAAAAAAATAGAACAAAATTTCAAAAAAACATAATAGGAGGGTAACAACGGTTAATACATTCAGTATGGTCATCTTTAAATTAGTTACTCAGAGTACAAGATATTGGCATTCAATTATCCAAACAATATTAGCACAAACCTTTCTTTTCAATGAGCTAAGAGAAATTAGTAGTATATCTATCTTAACTATCAAATATATATATATATATATAATTTTGCTTTTCCCTTCCTTCTTTTCTCCTTTCCCCCATCCCAGGTTCTCTTTCTTTTTTAACAGCTTCTTCCCATTTTACAATATATATTGTACATTTTGGATCTTATTTATTCTTTCAGCTTCTCACACTAGGGAGAAAATATGATGTTTACACATGTGCATCTGATTTATTCCACCTATGAGTATGGTCTTGAGTTGCATCTATTTACCTATAAAAGTCTCCAGTTTATCCTTCTTTATGGCTGAGTAGTACTGCATTGTATAAAAAGACCACATCTTTCTAATCCATTCCTTTATTGATGGGCATTTGGGTTGTTTCCAAGATGTAGCTATTACAAATTGTGCTGCTATAAACATGGGTGCACATACTGCTGTGGTACAATTTTTTAAATTCTTCTAGGAAGATACCCAGAAGGGGAACAGCTAGGTCAAATGGGACCTCCAATCCTAGTTTTCCGAGGAATCTCCACACTGATTTCCACCGTGGTTGCACCAATCTACATTCCCATTAACAGTGGAGAAGGGTTCCTTTTTCCCCATAGCTGCTCCAGCATTTGTTATTGGTTGATGTCTTGATAACAGTCATTCTTTCTGGGGTGAGATGGAATCTCAGTGTTGTTTTAATTTCATTTCTCAAATGACCAGTGATGTTGAACATTTTTTTCATATATTTATTTGCTGTCTGTATTTCTTCATCTAAGAAGTGTGTATTAATCTCAAATGCCCATTTTTGGATTAGGTCTTTAAATTTGGGAGGTTTGATGTTTTTTGAGTTGTTTATATATTATTGATAGTAATACTTTGAGGAACAGCTGGCAAACATTTTTTTCCACTTTGTAGGTTTACTCTTCATTCTATTGGTGGTTTCTCTTGCTGTGCAAAAGCTTTTTAGTAAGATGAGATCCCCATTGTTGATTCTCAGTGATAGTTCCTGTGTGATCAGGGTTTTATTCAAAGTCTTTGCCTACACCAATGTCTTCAAGAGTTTTTCCTATTCTATCTTCCAGCGGATTTAATGTTTCTGTTTGAATATTTAGATCTTTGATCCATGTCAAATTTAGTTTAGTGCATGGTGAAAGATATGAGTCCGATTTTAAACTTTGGCATGTGAAAAGCCAGTTTTTCCAGCACCATTTATTACAAAGGCTTTCTTCCAGTGAATGTGTTTGGAACATTTGTCAAAGATAAGGTGGCCGAGTGTGTCTACAGTTGTTTCTGCATCTTCTAATTATTCCATTGATCCTTGGGTCTTTTTTTATTTTTTTCTTTTTTTGCCAATACCATGCTGTTTTTTTTTTTTGTTTTTTTTTTTGTTTTTTTTTTTGTGGGTACCGGGGGTCGACCTCAGGACCTCGCGCGCCAGCAGGCGCCCGTGCCACTGAGCGATATCACCGGCCCCTTTTTCGTATGTGGGTTCCGGGAGTTGAACTCATGCCCTCGCGCTTGCCAGACAGGCGCTTAAGCCGCTGAGCCATCTCACCGGCCCTACCATGCTGTTTTTATCACAGTCGCTTTGTAGAATAATTTCAAATCAGGGATAGTGATGCCCCATGTCTTGCCTTTGTTGCTAAGAATTGCCTTTGCTATTCTAGGTCTCTTCTGGTTCGAAATGAATTGTAGGATTGTTTTTTCTAATTCTGTGAGATATGCTGTTGGAATTTTGATTGGAATTTCACTACATCTGTATACCAGTTCTGGAAATATGGTCATTTTTGCTGTATTAGTTCTTTCTACCCAGAAGTAAGGGATATCTTTCCATTTTCTGATAACCTCTTCAATCTCCTTTTCATAGTTCTGTAGTTTTCAGTGTAGAGTTCTTTTATTTGTGTGCAGGAATGCTATTGATTTTTGAGTGTTGACTTTGTATCCAGCTACACTACTTAATTTGCTTATTAAATCTAGCATTCTCTTAGTGAAGTTTTTGGGGTGTTCTATGTAGAATATCATGACATCCACAAATAATGATAATTTAACTTCTTCTTTTCCTATTATTTTCCTTTTATTTCTTTCTCCTGTCTAAAAGCTCTGGCTACAGTTTCCAGGACTATGTTGGACAAGAGTGGAGACAGTGAACATCCTTGTATTGTTCCTGATTTTAGAGACAAAGCATTCAGTTTTTGATCATTTAGTAGGGTGTTAGCTGTTGGATTGTCATAGATCACTTTTATCAGATTGAGCTAAAGACCACCTATTCCAATTATCTGTAGGGTTTTTATCATGCATGGGTGCTGAACTTTGTCAAAAGCTTTTTCTGCATCTGTTGAGATGATCATATGATTTTTGTCCTCAGCTCCATTAATATGGTGTATTACCTTTATTGATTTACATATGTCGAACCATCCCTGCATCCCGGGATGAATCCAACTTGGTCAGTGTGTACAATCCTCTTGATGATTTGCTGCATTCTGTTTCCCAGTATCTTATTGAGGATTTTTGCATCTATGTTCATTAGGGAGATTGGCCTGTAGTTCTCTTTCTTTGTTGGGTCCTTCTCCGGTTTTGGTATCAGGGTAATACTTGCTTCCAGAAAGGAATTTGGGAGTATTGCTTCCCTTTCAATTTCATTAAAGAGTTTGAGAAGTAGTATGTTAGGGCTTCTCTAAATTTCTTGTAGAATTCAGCAGTGAATCCATCAGGGCCTGGGCTTTTCTTTGTTTAGAGGTTTTTAATTATACCTTCGATTTCATTCACTGATATTGGTTTATTTAGGATTTTTACATCTTCTTGATTCAGCTTTGGTAAATCATATGTATCTAGGAATCTGTCCATTTCTTCTGCATTTTCCATCTTAGTAGAATACAAGTTTTCAAAGTAGGTGTAGTTGATCTTCTGGATTTCTGCAGGGTCTGTTGTGATTTCACCCTTTTCATTCCTAATTGTGTGGATTTGAGTCTTTTCTTTCCTTTTCTTGAATAAGGTTGGATAAGGGTTTTTCGATTTTATTCAATCTTTCAAAGAACCAACTCTTTGATTCATTGATTCTTTTCACTGTGTTTTTAGTTTCCAATGCATTAATTTCTGCTCTGATCTTTATCATTTCCTCACTTGTAAGAGCTTTTGGCTTAGCCTGCTCTTCTTTTTCTAGTCATTTGAGGTTCACCATTAAGTTGTTTATTTGCGCTTGCTGTATTTTCCTGATATAAGTATTTAATGCTATAAATTTCCCTCTTAGGACTGCTTTCATTGTATCCCATAAGTTCCGCTATGTTGTACTGTCATTATCATTCAATCGTAGAAACTGTCTAATCTCTTCTTTAATTTCATCTGTGACCCATTGGTTGTTCAGGAGGGTGCTGTTTAATTTCCATGTGTTTAGGAAGTTCTTGTGGTTTCTTTTGCTATTGATTTCCAATTTCATTGCACTATGGTCTGATAATATGCATGGGATAATTTCAATTCCTTTGCATTTACTTAAGCAGGTTCTATGAGCTAGTAAGTGGTCTATTTTGGAGAACGTCCCGTGTGCAGCTGAGAAGAATGTGTATTCTGATGCTGTGGGGTGGAACACTCTGTAGACAACTACTAAGTCCATTTGTTCAAAAGTTTGGTTCAGTTCTAATACTTCATTATTGATTTTTTGTCTAGTTGATGTTTCTTTTTGTGACAGTGGGGTATTGAGATCCCCCAGGACAATTGTATTACTGCTTATTTGATTTTTCATGCCCATTAATATTTGTTTTATATAGTTGGGTGCACTGGTATTTGTTGCATATATATTTATGACTGTTATCTCTTCCTCTTGGATTGTTCCCTTTTCAAGGATATAGTGACCTTACAACAGACACTGCCACAATCCAGAAAATCATTTGTAACTATTATGAAAAACTGTACTCCAACAAATTGGAAAATCTTGAAGAAATGGACAGATTCCTAGACACATAGGAATTACCAAGACAACAAAATTTTTGAACAATCTAGTAACAGACAATGAAATTGAGGTAGTAATAAATACCCTACCAAGTAAGAAAAGCCCAGGACCAGATGGATTCACTACTGAATTCTACAAGACCTTGAGGGAGGTTATAACACCACTACTCCTCAAATTCATCAATGAAATTGAAAGGAAAGGAGTGCTTCCAGTCTCATTTCTGGAGTCCAGCATCTGGTCATTCTAAAACCAGAAAAGGACCTAACTGAAAAAGAGAACAGGCAAATCTTTAAAGAACACAGATGCAAAAGCCCTTAAGAAGATATTGGAAAATAGAATGCAACAAATCTTCAAAGAGATCATATATTATGATCAAGAAAGTTTCATCCCAAGGATGCAAGGATGATTCAACATATGCAAATCAATATATGTAATCCATTGCACAAACAAAAGCAAGAACAAAAATCACACAATCATCTCAACAGATGCAGAAAAAGCCTTTAAGTCCAACACCCTTTCTTGATAAACACACTGAAAGAAAAAGGGAAAGGGAGACCTTTCCTCAATCTAATAAAAGCCATTTATGACAAACCGATGGCCAACATCATATTAAATGAGAAAAAGCTGAAAGCTTTCCCTCTAAAACCAGTAACTAGACAAAGCTGTCCACTATCACCTCTTCTGTTCAATATAGTGTTCAAAACTTCAGTCAGAATGATCAGGCATGAGAAAGAAATAAAAGGAATATACATAAGAAGGGAAGAAGTCAAGTTATCATTATTTGCAGATGACAGGAGCCTTTAAATAGCAGGCTCAAAAAATTCCACCAGAAGACTCCTAGAATTAATAATCAAGTTCAGGAATGTAGGCAGATGCAAAAATCAATAGCATTCCCATACACCAATAATGAACTCACTGTGAAAGAAATTAGGAAAACCATACCATTCACAGTAGCATCAAGAAAAACCAAACACTTAAGAATTATCCTACTCAAGAAAGTAAAAGATGTGTACAATGGAAACTACAGTACTCTGAAACAGGAGAAATTGGAAACATTGGAAACGGAACATTGGAAATTGGAACAATAACTCCTGTTATTGGATAGGCAGCACCAATGGTGTCAAAATTGCCAAACTCCAAAAACTGATAAACAGATATAATGCAATTCCAATCAAAATACCAACAGCATTCCTCACAGAACTAAAGAAAACAATAATAAAATTTATGCAGAACTAGAAGAGACCCAGAATAGCAAAAGCAATCTTGGGGAACAAGAGCAAAGCAGCAGTCATCACAACCTCAGTTTTGAAGTTATATTACAAAGCTATAGTGATAAGAACAGCATCGTTTTGGCACAAAAACAGACATATGGCTCAGTTAAACAGAATAAGGAATTCAGAACCTAATTCAGCCACCCTTTGACAAAGGGGCCAAAGATATATGCTGGAGGAAAGATAGCCTCTTTAATAAATGGTGCTTGGAAAACTGGATATACACATGCAGAAGACTGAAGATAGATCCCATATCTTCACATACTAAACAAAATAAAATGGATCAAAGATCTAAATATTAAAACAGAAACAATCTGCTAGAAGATAAAATAGGTAAAATTCTTGAAGTCGCAGGTGTAGGCAGGGACTTTTTGAACAGAACTTCAATTGTACATGAAAAAACATCAAAAATCAATAAATGAAATTATATCAAATTAAAAAAATCTGCCCAGCAAATGAAACAACAAAGTGAAGTGGCAATCTATAGAATGGGAAAAAGTTTTGCCAAGCATACCTTGAGCACAAGATTAACATGTAGAATATACAAAGAATTCAAAAACATTACACCCCTCAAAATAAAAGACTCAATAAATAAATGAACAACTAAAATGAATAGGAATTTCTCAGAAGTACAAATGGCCCATAAATACATGAAAAATGTTCAGTATCCCTGGCTCTTAGAGACGTGCAGATTAAAACAACACTGAGATTTCATCTTACTCCAGAAAGAATGACAATCATCAAGAAATCAAATAATAACAAATGCTGGGGAGGCATTTAAAAAAGGAAACCTTTTACATTGTTCCTAGTAATGTAAACTGGTACAACCACTATTGAAATCTGTATGGAGATTCTTCAAAAAACTAAAACTAAAGTTTTCATTCAACCCAGCTATTTCCCTACTAGGTATCTTTCCAAAAGAGTTAAAGATGTCATATTACAGTGGTATATGCATAGCCATGTTTATAGCAGCACAATTCATAATAGTCAAATCTTGGAAACAGTCTATATGTCCATCAACAGGATGAATGGATAAAGAAAATACAGTATTTACACACAATAAAGTACTACCCTGCCATGAAGAAGGGTAAATTTGAGTCATTTGCAGGTAAATGGATGCACCTTGAGATCCCAATGTTAAGTGAAATAAATTAAACACACAAGCTTAAATACCATACAGTTTCTCTAATATGAAAAAACAAAAATCTAAATAAATTAAAGAGCAAAATGAAAGATAAATGAAAGGAAACAGGGAAATAAATCTGCAAACGGGAAGAGGACCAAGAGATGTAGGGAGGGGGAAGAGGAAGAAGAGAAAGGTACATAAAAATTTTAAATGTATTGTGAAATGTACCAAATACCCACAGTGAAATCAGTCATTATGTATTGCAAACATATACTAATAAAAAAAAAAATTAGAATACTCCAAAATAGCACTTTCTCTATGTAATAATATATTGACAAATTTCTAGTGAATTTTCCTCCATCTTTTCTACCTGTACATTTGCTATCAAAATAATTATTTTTCAGAAAGAATATGCTTTACAAAAGGGAATGCTTGTCAAGTAATAACCAGCAAATACGAAAACTTGTGTAATGTTAGCATGCCATAATCTTTAGGTGCATAAAAAGTCTTACAATTAGGGAAATATTTTCATGGTTATAATGATTTTTAATTTATATGTTTATACAGTGCATGTTCTAATATTGTATAAATAATATTTTTAAAGATACTCTACCCTGTGACATAGGCTTTTTTATAATCAACATGTGTTCAAAGTTTGCACAATGAGACAAATCTCAAATTTGAATGTAAGTTTCTCAAAAGGAACACAAATGAGGATCTCACCAAAAGGGTTACTCACTTCTTTTTTCACATGAATTCTGTAGGGCTGATGCAGAGGTGGAGCCACAGGGTAGCTTTCTGGTAAGGAGGAGTAAGCCTTGTTATTATTCCTTAGCTGATAAAGCATATGGACATTTGTAGGTATATAATCCAATGGCTCGATCACATAACTGACATTCTCAAACTGTAACAATCCTCTATATGTTCAAACACAAAAAGAGAAATAAAAAGACAATGAGTATATATTTTCCACTGAGAAATATAAATTGATGTTAAATGTTACATCTATTTGATAATGATCTTTGCAGGCTGTTTCCTAAGCACACCTTATGGCGCTTAAATTTAATTTTTAATGACAAAGAATGTAGTTATAATATTCTGATTGAGATAAAAATATGTAAATACAGATTAAATATGTATATATTTCTAAATAACATTTAAAAATAATTCTGTGAGATATGCTGTTGGAATTTCGATTGGAATTGCATTGACTCTCTATAACAGTTTTGGAAGTATGGCCATTTTCACTATATTAGTTCTTCCTACCCAAGAGCAAGGGATATCTTTCCATTTTCTGATATCCTCTTCAACCTTTTTCAGAGTACTATAGTGTTCAATGTAGAGGTCTTTTACATCCTTTGTTAGATTGATTCCTAGGTATTTCATGCTTTTGGATGCTACTGTGAAAAGAGTTGTTTCCCTAATTTCTCTCTCAGTGAGTTTTTTATTCATGTACAGGAATGCTATTGACTTTTGAGTGTTGACTTTGTATCCAGCTATGCTACTGAATTTGGTTATTAACTCTAGGAATCTTTTGGTGGAGTTTTTGGGGTCTATGTGGAGTATCATGTCATCTGCAAATAATAATTTAACTTCTTCCTTTCCTACTATTATTCCTTTTATTTCTTTCTCTTGTCTAATTACTTTGCCTAAAGTTTCCAGAACTATATTGAATAGGAGTGGTGATAGTGGACATCCTCATCTTGTTCCTGATTTTAGAGCGAAAGCTTTCAGTTTTTCACCATTTAGCATGATGTTAGCTGTTGGTTTGTCATAGATGGCTTTTATCAGATTGAGCTAAAGACCATCTATTCTAATTTTCTGTAGGGTTTTTTATCATGAATGGGTGCTGGACTTTGTCAAAAGCTTTTTCTGCATCTATTGAGATGATCACGTGATTTTTCATAAATGTTATCCACATAATGATCTTTTTTAGGGGGAGAGAACATTTAAAATCTACTGTGTCTCCAATTTTCAAAGGTAAAATTAACAGTTACTAACAATGTATTAACAAGGCTCAAGTGATACAATGAATCTCTTGGAGTTACGCTGTAATTGAACTTCTGTACACTTTGACCATCATCACTTTACTCTTCGCTGTTCAAGAATACTTTTAGTTTTAGAGAAATGCAAATTAAAACAACCTCATACTGTGTTTTCTTTGGTTAGCTTTGAATAAAATGTTCCCCAACTTCATCCATGTTGTGGTATATGCCAGTATTTCCTTCTTTTGTATCTAAATACTATTTCATATTATATTTGTACTACATTTTTTTATTCATTTACCCACTGATGGATACTTCAGTTGATTCCATATCTTGCTAATTTAGCATAACGCTACATTGAATGTGGGAGTGTAGAAATCTCTTTCATACATTTTGATACGTATCAGAGAGGAAGAGGAATTACTGGATCATATGGTAGCTCCACATTTAGCTTTCTCAAAGCAACATACTATGTCCCAGAATGGCTGTATTTATTTAGTTTCAAGAACACTGTGCAAGGGTTCCCTTTTCTCCACCTCTTCAACACTGAAATGTCTCTTTCAAAATAGCCAGTTGAAAAGGTTTTAGGTGATATCTCATTGTTTTTACTTGCATACTCTGACGATTAGGGATGTTATGTATATTTTGCATACTTGCTATCCACAAAGTTGTTCGTTAACAAAACTATTTGTTTACATACTATTGTTTGTGTGAATTCTCTATGTATTTTGGGTATGGATCCCTACCAGAGGTCCTCCCATTCCATGAGTGGTCTCTTCACTCTAAATTGTGCCCATTGCTCTGCAGAGGCTTATCAGTTTGATTTCATTTGGTTATTTTTGCTTGTGTTACCTATAGTTCTAGGTTCAAATAAAAAGAAATCAATGCCCAAAGCAACGCCACAAAACTTTTCCTTATGTTAACTTCTAGTAGTTACATGGTTCCCATTCTTACATTTAACTCTTTAGTACATTTTGAGACGGCTTTTGCATTGATTGTGAGATAAAGGTTTGATTTCATTTTTCTGCAAGTGGGCATGTAGTCATACTAACATTACATATGGAAGAGTATGTCCTCCTATTCTGTGCTCTTGGCACCTTTGTCAAAAATCAATGGACTTCACAAGTATGTATTTAATTCTGGGGTCTCTATATTGTTCCATTAGTCTGCAAGTTAGTTTTGTTGCCAGTACCATGCTGTTGTGATACCTATAGCTTGGTAATATATTTACAGTCAGATAGTGTGTGTTACCTTCAGCTTTTGTTCTCCACACTAATTGCTCCATATCAATTTTAGGAGTTTTTCTTTATTTCTATGGATAAAGACATTGAGATTTTGATGAGAGTTGCACTGAATCTGTAGACTGCTCTGGGAGGTATGAAATTTTTTAGCACTAATTCTTCTAATTCATGAACACAGAATATCTTTCCAATAGTAGTGTCTTTTTCAAATTTTTCTTCAACATTTTATAGTATTCAGTGTGCAGGTCTTTCACTTCCTTGGTAAATTTATTCCTTAAAATTTTATTTTATCGTAGCTAATGCAAATCAAATTGCTTGCTTTATCTCCTTTTCAGATAATTTTTATAAGGGTATAAAATGGCACTGATTTTATATGTTGAATTTTATTCTGCAACTTTATCAAATTCATTTATTTAGTTCTAAAATTTTTGGTAGAATCTTACACACACACACACAAACACACACACACACACAGAGGGAGAGAGAGAGTCATCTGTGAGTAATATAATTTCTTTTCCAGTTTAGATGTTGTTTCTTTCTCTTGCTTAATTACTACAGCTAGGACTACCACTACTATGTGGAATAGAAGTAGTGATAGTAGGCATCCTGTCTTATTCCTAATCTTAGAGGAAAGGATTTCTATTTTTCATGGTTTAGAATGATGTGAGCTATGTAATTGTCATACATGGCCTTTAGTTGTTGAGACACATACTTCTAATTTTTGTCACAAAAAGATGCTGAATTTTGTCAGATGCATTTCTGCTTAGAACGATCCTAAGATATTTTTCCCTTCGTTCTGATCTTGTTACGTATTGTATTTATTGCTTTGCTTATGTTCAGCCATCCTTGCTTCCAAGAGATAAATCCCACTCTGACCCAATGAATGATTCTTTTGATGTATTTGTGAGTTACATTTGTTAATACACTGTTCAGGATTTTTGCATATATGTTCATCGAGGATGTTAGCCTACTATTTTCTTTTCTTTTCTTACAGGGTCCTTTACTAGTGTTGGCATCAGGACAAGGATAGCCTTGTCAAAAACAGAAATGCATATATTCCATATCTTTTCTTTTCTATTGGAGCATTTAGTAGTTGGATCTCCTACTGTAGCTATCTTCATGCCAGTGAGACTTTACTGCATGAGTTTTATAATCGCGGGCCTAGCACAGAAGGAAGAATAGGGGAAGTGATACAATGAAGAGAAAGAAGTAAAGAAAATGTATAAGAAATATATCTAAAGTCCATATTTCTTTGTCTTCATGCTACCTTGGAAAAGTTTCTGAAAACTAAGGTATTCAAGATGTTTAAATGTGGGGGCTCTGGAACACGCCATTACCTGAGTCCAGCACAGGCACTTAGTACCACAATTGAATTTGGAATTTCTGCTGCATATCCTTCATAAAAACAATGATCCTAAAAAGAAGTATAGAAAGATACACTCATGAATGTTTTACAAATGAAGTCCTTGATTTCACCATGATTCCTAGGTATTATCCATTGAGACATTCTATTCCATTTTCTCTGCTGCAATGCTTACCTCTCTACCCTCTTATGTCTATTGATAACCATAATTACCATATTCCCTCAAGCATTCTTGCTATAAGTCTAAATCTTTGAAAAGCGTCTCTCTTAACTGCATCTTTTCTTTGACAGTCAGATAGCTTCAACATTGGTTTAACTGCAATCACTATACAATTTACTACATTATTTTGACTGCAACTGTGAAATGTTTTCATTTTTTTCTGCGTTACCCCCAAAGAATCTTCCTTGCTATTTCCTCTCCTTGATTTCTCTTTAACATCTCACTCTAGAGATAGTTGATCATTCCTAGTTTATATTTCTTCCTCGATGACTTTACATTATTTCACTTTTCTGAGTGCTCACCTAATATTCTCTTCCAGGTCTCCTGGCTTTTCCTTTTAATCTAGTGACATCTAAAATCAATTATATTCCTTTGTTCAACCTAAACTTTGAAAAAAAAATTTTTTTTTACTTTTTGGTGGGTACCAGGGATTGAACTCAGGACCTCGTGCGCCAGCAGGTGCCCATGCCGCTGAGCGATATCACCGGCCCTTTTTTCATATGTGGGTACCGGGAGTCAAACTCAGGACCTCGCACTTGCCAGGCAGGCGCTTATGCTGCTGAGCCATCTCACCAGCCCTAAACTTTTAAAATTTTAGTTTCAGGGCATTCTCTCTCATGATTTGGTCTGTAAGCATCTCTAACTATTCACTTTTTCTCAAGACACCCAGCATCCCCCCACCCTGTGTGTGAAGAGGTCCACATTTACTTTCAGGGGCAGTGAACAGAGCCTAGGTTGGACAGCCTACCTTATGCCCAACACACACTGACAACAGAGTGTTTCATCTAAAATCACCATCAAACCCATCTCAGTGGATAGGAGAGATACACACGCTGCTTCTTGGTAAGCAAGAGCAGGGGCCACCACCAACTCAATGGTGGCAAAAGGACCTATAGCTAGAAGTCCTTCACAGAGTGGTAGAAAAAAAACAAGGCCCCAACCCTCAGCCCAGGGGAGACAGCAGTCCAGAATGGAGAGCTTTTTTCTTGACTTTGCTGGCAAATTATCATGAAATATTCCCCAAGCCAGGAAGCCAAGATATTCCCTAAAGTTCTCATAGTAGCTTTCCTGATGCAGAGACACAAATAAAGCACATGCATACCAGCAGCTAAAAAGCAGCCAGGGGCCCAGTGAGATGGCTCAGCGGTGTAAGCGTCTGCCTGGCAAGTGCGAGGGCCCGAGCTCGACTCCCAGAACCCACATACGAAAAAAGGGCCGGTGATATTGCTCAGTGGCACAGGCGCCTGCTGCCACATGAGGTCCTGAAGTTGACCCCCGGTACCCACAAAAAAATAAAATAAAATAACAAGCAGCCAGGGAAAATGCTTTCCAGCCCATGGATCTTTCAGTACCTATCTGTACCAAACAGTACCAGAAGGACTTTGTAGCCTAACAGGTGGAACAAAATAGCAAGAAAGAAGGAGCTACTTCAGAGCCAGGAGAATGAAGCTCAAATATTGCTAATCCTGAGAAGATAACTTGTCACTCAAAGATTTAGCAGACCATACTAAATCTAAATTTAAACTGGAACACTGCCTTCTAACATAGAAAATTTAAACAGGATCAAATGTCTCCTTATCCAGTTGTTATAGGAAAATCATTCATATCTCTTAACTTATGCATATCACAGTAAGAATAAAAATCACGATCAACCAATGCCTATATTGAGATAAGTAGTATCTTGGATTTATGAGGAAAAGGTCTTAGGGCACCCACAAAAAATTGCATCAATGAACAATTACACATCTCCTAAAGAAAATAAATTAATAACAATATAAGCAAAGAAACAAGCAACAAAGCATGAAAATATGAGAACTTAAAAACATAATAAATACAATTATACACTAGCTACACTAAATAGTACAGTGGAGATGACTGAAGATAGAAATCAATGAACAGACCAAATAGAATTTAAACTTATTTAGTATGAAAAATAGAGCAAATGAGATGGATAAAATAGATGGAGACTCAAGGACCTGTGGAACAACTACAAAACATTCAAAATGTATTTAAAAATCCTAGAAAGAGAAGAGAAAAATGTGGCATTGAAAAAGTATTCAAAGAAATAATGGCCAAGGTTGTGGTAAGAAAGGTGGAGTAGGAAGCCTCAGTTCCTCCTTGCATCAAAACTCACTATACAGCTATAATTCATGCTTAAAAACCCAAACAAACAAACAAAAACTCTTGGTTGGATATTAGAAACTAACTGGAACATTCTTTCTTCCCTGGAGAACGAAAACCAGACTCACTGAAACAAATAGGGCCTTGTTTCAGTACCTTTAGTTGCTGGAGATGGTACACCAAAGACATGACAGGAAGAGGCCCATAGTTCCAAGCTTTTTCCAAGGAAGGGAAGGTTTATCTGCATGTCGGGCACAAACTTCCTTGAGCGAGGCTGTCCCAAAGCTAGTACCTGTCTCAGCAGTCCTGAAGCTCTAATAGTTCTGTTGCTTTCCAGCCACTGGGGGACAACGGAGGAAGCAGGAAGAATGGAAGAGGTTGTTGATCTTCACCCCTGCCAAGCACAGAGTGAGTGAGGGGATAAAGAAAAAGCAGCTACTGAAAGGGTTCAAAAGACAAAAATACTATGAGATAGGAGTCATAGAGCTAAAGAATATAATAAACTAAGGAGAAAATTCACAGGAGGGATTCATTAGCAGATTCAATCAAACAGAATAAAGGGTCAGTGAATTTGAAGAAAGGTCTTTAGAAATAATTTAGTTAGAGTTTCAAAAAAAATTAAAATAACGAAGGTCTACAGGACTTATGAGACACTATTAGTAGACCTATATACACAGAATTTGAAACTCAGAAGGGGAAGAGATTAAATACTGGAAAGATTATTCAGAGAAACAGTGAATGAAGAGTTATCCATGTGGTGAAGGAAACTGATATAAAGACTCAAGAAACCCAAAGAATACTCTATAAGATAAAAGTAAAGAAAACCACATCTAGGGCCGGTGAGATGGCTCAGCGGCGTAAGCGCCTGCCTTGCAAGCGCGAAGGCCCGAGTTCGACTCCCGGAACCCACATACGAAAAAGGGGCCGGTGATATCGCTCAGCGGCACGGGTGCCTGTTGGCGCGCGAGGTCCTGAGGTCGTCCCCCCCGGTACCCACAAAAAAAAAAAAAAAAACCACATCTAGACTCCCTATACATAAATTGTAAAGAGTTAAAAACAAGGCAGAATTTTGAGAGCATCAAAAGATAAACAACTCAACATGTACAGTGAATAATCACAGGACTACCAGAGGAATTTTCAGCAGAAACCAGACAAGCCTGAAGGGAATGGGATGGTCTGTCCAAATTGGTGAAAGAAGAAAAAACTGCCAACCAAGACTGCTATATGATGTAAAACTAACCTTAAGAAGTAGAGATAAAGACTTTCCCAGACAGTGATGCCATCAATAGTGTTATGTTTTGTGTCTAGATGTCCCCCCAAATCCTCATGTAGTCAGAGTTTTTTGGAGGTGTCTGAATCTAGAGCGTGTGATTTGTAGTGCAATGCTGCAATTAAGGGTACTGGGATTAAGGGTGGGTGATTGCTGGATCAATCCACTGACAGGATTGGCAACACCCTAATCCAGGTAGATAAGGGACAGAAACAGGCTTCTCTCATGTTGCTTTTGCTGTCTTTCACTGACATGAACTGTTGCACCTCTGCCATGTGCCACCCTGCCCTGGAGCCAGCCGATTATGGATGGAAACCTCTATAAACTGTGAGCTAAATAAACCTTTCCCCCTTTAACTTTGGGTACTAGGCATCTTATCTCAGCAACAAGAAAAGTAAGACAAATAGCTAATACATCTACTATCACAGGTAATATGAAAGTGAATTCTTAAGGATGAAAAGACACTAAACAGGAATACAATTACATAAAAATATGAAACTCATTGGTAAAGGTAAACATAAAGATAAACATGGAGTATTATATTACTATAATAGTAGTGGTTAAAGCACTTTTAATTCTAATAGAAAATTTAAAAAACAAAAGTGGTAAACTATAACCAAAACATAAAAAAATAGGAATCATGAAAAGATTAAGGTAAACTGCAGGAGGAAGGAGAAGTTAATATGGATAGTATATGTTTACAACTTAATTTAGTTTGCTAGCTTAAAATATATTGTTACCACCTTCTGACGTCTTATGCAAACTACTATAATCCAAAGATAGATCAACAGTTACCTAGACAGATGTATTTACAAGTATATATGATAAAAAAGGAAAAAAGAAAAAGCACAGCAATACAAGAAACCAAAAAATAAAAATAAAAAAGGAAAGAAATCAAAGGAGCACTATCGAACAGCAGATGTTACGGCCTGTATCTAGACGTCTCCCCAAGCCTCATGTCTCACAGGTGGGGCTTCTGGGAGGTGAACGGGTCACAGGTGTGTGATACTGGATTAGTTCTCTGATAGGTTCATAGTTGGGTGTGGTGTTGGGAGGTGAAGCCTGCTGGGAAGAAGTAACTGTGGGTGTGGCTTGGAAGGGTTATACATCCCCCCTCTTCCCTTGAACTTTGCTATCCTCCTCCCTGTCATGGTATGAACTGTTTGTCCTCTGCTGTTCCCATCTTCGATGCTGCCCTGTCTTGGAGCCAGCTGACTACAGTGTGAAACCTTTACAAACTGTGAGGTAAAATAAACTCATCCTCCTTTAAGTTGTGGGTATTGGGTATTTTGTCCCAGCAATGAGAAAGTAACTAAGACAGCAGAATTATAAGAATAGGGTCTGGGATGTAGCTCTTTGGTAGAACACTTGTTTAGCAAGTGCCAAACCCTGGGTTCAATCCCCAGTACCACAAAAATCAAAAGAGAACTACAATACTAATTGAAAAAAAAAATCAAAATGGCTCTAACAAATTCCTTCCTATGAATAGTGCTTGAAGTGTAAATAAAATACTCAATTGAAACCAATGGATTGTAGGACCTAGTTATATAAATCAGGGATATATCACATGTCTAGCACTTGTTCAATCCCCAGTAGCGCCAGCAATAACAATGACAACACAAGCCAAAGAAAGAAAAACATGTATGGAATGCTGAACAGGTATTTTAAAAAAGGACAATTTTATACAAGAAAATAACTCTAAATTTAAGGACAAATGTAGACTAAAAGTTAATGAATAAAGAAAGGTATTGTGTATAAATCTTAACTAGGGATTGGAATGCTCTTATGAGACACAGTGGACTCTGTCAAAAGCTATCACAATAAACATAGATTCTATAATTATAAAAGAATCAAGTGACAAGATTTAAGTTGTAAATATTTATGTACTTAATATAAAAGCACCCCTATATATAATACAAAAACTGAACAGAGAAATAGCAATACAGTCATAATAGATCACTTAAATTATTCACTTTCAGTAAAGGATAAGACATCCTTCTAGAAGATTAATAAGGAAATAGAGAACTTCAATAATTCCATAGACCAAATGGGCCATGCACATTGGCCAGGTCATATCTGCTTTAGACCAACCAACTATGGACTGAATCCTTTAAGTTGTAGGTGAAGAGTACCTTGTTCCAGTAATAGGAAAGTGACTAATACAGGAAATTGGTACCAGGAGTGAGGTGGTTGTTGTGACCATCTGACCGTAACGTTTAGAAGCCTCGATAAGTGGCGTTTATGGGAGGAGTTTGGAAAGCTTTGGAGAACTAGGCTAGAGAACAGTCCACAGTTGTCTGGCTCTAAATCAAAAACAGCATGATGAAAAGGCGTGATGGAGGAATGCTGTTTACTACATAGTG
This sequence comes from Erethizon dorsatum, assembly GCA_028451465.1. Classification (NCBI taxonomy): domain Eukaryota; kingdom Metazoa; phylum Chordata; class Mammalia; order Rodentia; family Erethizontidae; genus Erethizon; species Erethizon dorsatum. The sequence continues at coordinate 33,487,057 of CM051837.1, forward strand.
GTCAAGAAGCAGAGAGAGAAGGCAGGAGCCAGGGAATAGAGAACCACTTTTCAAGTCATACCCCCAGTAACCTGTCCCTTTCAACCAGGCCCCACCTGTAATCTTGAGACTTTTGAGCTATTACACTTCAGTACCTTTCAAAAACTGAAATCAGAAGCTCAAAAAGATATTGTTACTCATACTAATTGTTATGATTTATATGTAGATGTTTCCCCAAAGCCTTCTATGCCCATTTGTCTGCATTTTCCTCATATTCGGAGATATTGCAGGAGACTGAGATTAAAGGTATGGACTGAGTAATCTGGCAGAGAAAATTTCAAGGCAGTCAAACATTCAGGCTGTGGCTTGGGTGCTGTTGGAGGCTTTTACCCAGCTCTACACTGAAAATCAATAGCAAATGGCCCAGCTGAATAATTTAAAAAGTTTTGAGTTTGGTCAGAAAGGAAACTCCAGTAAAGTTGGGGCCTTGAAAGGTGAAGCAATGGAAAGATTGGTTGCTAAAAGGATTAGTATTAAAATGAATCTAAGTGCTTCAAAACAGAAAAATAAAAAAGATGGCTTGAGGGCACATGCAAAGCCTCACCCTTCACACACTCAAAATCACAAAAGTGAAAGACTTTGCTTTGAGAAGGCAGTCCCAGGATACCAGGCTCCAAATGCCAGCCACCTGGGGAATTTGTTCCTCAGGATTCAATTTACCATAGTCAGCAATTCAGGCACTTGGAGGCCTCTGCAATAACCTGCAAGATGCAAAAGGATTTCAGCTACTGCTCCTTTTGGCAGCAGACCTTGACATCATCCACATGGTGTTGGTTTTAGGAGCATGCAAAAGCAAGAGATGTAAGGTCAGGGATGCTTCCATGCAGATTTCAGAAGGTCTGGGAGGCCAGGCAGTGTGCTCCTGAGAGGTCAGTGAGTGAAGCTGTGAGAGTGAAGCCAAAAGTTCAGTGGAAACCCCAGAACACTGGAGATGTCAGGAACATGGATTCTCTGAGAAAAACCCCAAGCAGTGAGCACAGCCAGCCCAAGAAAGAGGTCACGAGAGTTGCAACTACTAGCAGTGCCATAGGGGTGGGGCCAATCAAACCCTTTGGAGCTCACTTCTCATCATCTCTAGTTGCCCTGGGTGCTGGATATGGAACTATAGAATTTAATGTTTGCCCTATTGGGTTTCTGTCTTGCTTTAGTCCCATTCTTCTCTATCCTCCTATTTTTCCCTTTTGGAATGGGAATATTTACCTTGTGGTTATGTACATTGGTGCTGTTTAACTTTCTTTTCATTTTTATAAGGGCTTACAGCTAAGAGTTTGCCTTTAAATCTCAGAGGGAGACTTTGGCCTTGGACTTTTCAGTAGTGCTTCTGAAATTGTTATGACTCTGGCAACTCTTAGAGATGGACTAAATGCATTTTGCATCAAGGTACGTTTTATATCTAAGTGTCCACCAAAGCCTCATGCATTCCTAGATGGGGCTTTCGGGAGGTGATAGGATCATGGGGTCATGATACTCATCAGTGGATTAGTCTACTGGTGAGTTTATAGCTAAATATGATTTGAGAGGTGAAGCTTGGTTGGAGGAGGTAGATCACTGGGGGCATGGCCTGGAAGGGTCTATATCCCCTCCTCCTCCCTTAATTGCTTTCTGCTTCTTGCTGCCATGCCATGAGCTGATTCTCCTCTGCCATGCCCCTTTGCCATGCTGCCCGGTCTTGGAGCCAGCTGACCATGGACTGAAGCTTCTACAAACTGTGAGCTAAATAAACCTTTCCTTCTTTAACTTGTGAAGGCTCAGGTATTGTGTTTCCGCAATTGTAGTACTATTCCAACAGGCTCTTGTCTTACCTATTTTCTGTTACTACATCTCAATACTTGAATCTGGATATATTATGAAGATGCAAGCTTTGTTTATAAAGCTCACAGTTTTATCAGATGAAAATCCAAGACAGGGCTGGCCCTCCAGTTCTTTCTGTGGTGATGCACACCGCAATGATGTAAGCACATGTAGAGGAGATCACAGAGTGAGATGGAAAGCCAGATGGATTCAGGAGCCAGGCTTGCTCTTTTTATAACTTGCTGTCATAAAAACTAATCCCTTTCAGGGCTAGCACCCTCAGTGTTCAAACCACATTCCCCTAGGCTCCATCTCTTAAAGCTTCCATCACCTCTCAGCACCAACACACTGGGTACCCAACTTACAGTATGTTTAACTTTTGAGTGCACACTCAAACCATATGAAAACCAGAGCAGCTAAGATATGGAAACAAACTAAAGATCTATTGACAAAAAATGGATACAGAAAATGTGGTACACTTAAGTAATGCAATGCCCTCTGCCTTAGAAAAATAAGAAACTTATGCAATATGTAAAAATATGGATAAACATTTAGGACATCAGATTGAAACGAACTATTCAAATAAAGCTAAAATATAAATCACTTGTGTGAGGCATCCACATATCTACATTCACAGACTATAACAGCATAATGGTTGTTAGACCCAAAGTGATCCTACAGACCACAATGACATTTTAAGGTTACATTCACTGTGCACATTCCTTCTGATACTGTACCTGCTGACCTGGCTGGCTAACTCTAGAACAAGGAAGCATTCCTGAATTCCACAGCCAATGGCCCCATGACATCAGAAAAGTAAATGTGCTTCAAAGATACCCTCACCCCTACCCTGCTGCCTTGGGCTGGGACTGGGTTTAAATTAACATCCTTTGTAAATTTCTTAAATGATTAAATCCCATATGGAAACACTGACCATCCAAAAAGGTCAGAAAGACATTTTGCAATTCCAAAATAACTTCTTAATAAAATGTTGAAAAGCTTCATAATTACTCTAGTTCCCTACACACCAGGAGTAACTTTTGTGTACAAGAAAAGGTATCCAAATTTGCGCTCTCTGCAAATGCCTTTGTGGCACTGCCTGCCTTCTTGTCTGAAGAAGTAACTCTCTCTTCTTTAAAATAAATTCTACCTATACTTCTACAAATATAGGTATGTGTCTGAATGGATACTTTCATCAAAGACACAAAGAACTGAGGACGAAAGAAGTGAAGGGCTGGTTCCTTGGTGACAAAACTAAAAAACTTAACATTCCTATAATCATTAAATAAACTGAATTGCTAATTTTATGGTTCCCAAAAATGAAAAATTATCCAGGCTCAAAAGACTTCATAGAAAACTTCATCAAATATATTAATATTTATGTTATCCTACGCTGTCCAAAAAATAAAGGAGGAAGTATTGCAACCCATATACTTTATGACTCCAGCATCACTCTAACATACAAACTAGACAGAGTTGGTGTTAAGAGAAAGAATGACCAAAATTACTGTTATCTTTTGTGCACATTGACAAAAATAATCCCAAGAAATGATCAGAAAATTTACAATGCATGGTATGTAAACAATTATACACCAGTAACAAATTGCAGTACTGTTTCAGGATTTGAAAACCAATCAGTGTAATCTATCATTATAGCCCCAGATACATAACACTGGGGCCAGGAGGCCCATCCCTTACTTTTCCGCTATAAATTCGTACTTTAGCGTAATAGTAGATGGCTGTGCATCTCAGTGCCTTTCCCTGAGGGATACAGGAAGCAAACTATGTATTTAGCCACTTGGTATGACAAATGGCAAAGTTGGTGCACGTGTGCAAAAGTAGCAAAACAGGATTTTTACTGACCTTATGCTCTTAACTGGTTTTGGGTATGTTTACCCGACCATCACAGAGGGTCCAATAGATCCACATCACTCCAGGATTTGTTAAAAAAAAGTTTTCTTTTGATTTTTCTGGTATAAGTAGCCCAATTCAGTACTATGGCACAAGAAAAACCAGATTTTTGGAGGAGGTCCAAAAATCAAGTTTTGGAGGTCAAAGTGAATCATCAGATTACACATAGATGATGAAGATGATCCATTATGGTAAAATGCATACTTTCATTACTGAAGAGTGGTGTGGGTGGATGACGATGATGATGATGACTTTGACACTGGCCATGTGAGCCAGAGCTCCTGTGACAGTGAAATGGAGTAAGAATTGACTGATACAGACTGATACAGAGAATGCAGGCCTCCTTGATTCAGATGAGGAAGAAAACGGCAATGTGAGCACATATTTGACAAGTTGAAATGTTACAAAATGGCCACACAACCAAATGGAACAATCCAATGTTAAAACTAGGTCTGAAAATATAGGGAGGGTCTTGGCAGGGGTGACAGGTATTGGACAGAATGCCAGCACTGCCATTCAATATTGGAAGTTGTAACAAATGAAATGCTACAAGATGCTGTGAAATACACAAAAGCTGAAATGCAAGTAAAATGTTCTGTATGCACCAATAGCCATATTCAGAAATGTATTTATTATGACACCTCACTAGCTGAACTGAAAGCATTTATAGGTCTGCTGTACTTTGCAGAGATTTTTCATGGTGATCACAGGAATGTAAAAGACTCATGGAAAAGCAATGGTTCAAAATGTGCCTTAAAAATTTATACCTTTATAAATGCAAAGACTTATTAGGCCTTCAATTTAGACATTTATCCTGGAACTCAGCCATCAGTCCCTTATTCATATAGTAACAAGCTGAATGATGCTGTGATCAGACTCGTTGCTCCCATCTCCCAAACTAATCAGAATGTGACATCCAACAATTGGTTTACCAGATTCCAACTGATGTTACATTTGCTAACAGAGCACAAGTTGACCAGTGCAGGAACTGTTCACAGGAACAAAGCAGAAATTCCAAGTGAAAAGTTGCCATTTCAAAACAGAATTGTATAGTACAAACTTTGGACTTCAGAAAGATATCATATTGGCCTTGTATATGGAAAAGAAAAGCAAATTGATACTGCTGATGTCAACATTTCACCATGATGGAAATATTGATAGGGAAACTTTGACAAAATGGAAACCTAAGATGAAAACTTTCTACAACAAAACCAAAGGCGTAGTAGATCTTGTTGAAGAATTATGCAGCAATTATGATGTCACTTGAAACACAAAGCATTGGCCAATGGTTGTGTTTTACTCAATCCTAAATGCATGCAGCATAAATAGTTTGATAGTTTACAAAAAAAATAACAAATGCAAAATATCACAGAGTAATTTTCTTAGAGGATTGGGACTGGAGTTCATAAGAGATCATTTACATCAGAGGAAAAACAAAATGTTTCCACCCAAGGAACTACGTAAAAAATTGTGGAGCACATTGGTGAGCTGACAGGTGAACAGGCAGGCACAGCATCACAAAGACCTACTACAAGAATAGGAAAACAAACAAGATGTCAACTGTGCCCTACAAGAAATTACAGGAAAACAAAACATATGTGCTATCAGTGTAAGTGAGACGTGTGCATAGGCCATGCAGTTGTCATGTGTGAAGAATGCCTTGGGTACAACAGTTGAAGCAGAGCTTATTTATGGGGTAGACTTTTGTGTTTACACTGTAGTTCACATAGGTTTTTATTTTTAATGTTGTGTTTCAGGTTTTGCAAGCAAGTAAACAGCTGATGTGAAAATGTTGATGTCTATTCTAAGCACTCACTACCTATTCGATATTTTTATTGATACTTTATTTCCCTAAGTGCATATTTTACAATATAGTAGGAAACTCCTGACAAAATAGGAAGAGAAGAGAGGTGACAAGACTGCCACGTAGGAAAGGAAAGCTAAGCACACGTGCTGTCAGTGTGAGATGTGAGCATGGAACGTGCAGCTGTCATGTGTGAAGACTGCCTTGGGTGTGACAATTGAAGCAAAGCTTATTTTTGTGGCAGAGTTCTATTGGTATCTTCATTGTACTTCATATAGGGATTTATTTCTGATGTTATTTTCTAATTTTTGTAAGCAAGTACACAGCTGATGTGAAAATGTTGATGTTTATTCTAAATGCACAATATATATTAAGAATTTATTACTTTATTTTTATTGATATTTTATGTTCCTGTTAACTACACACTGTATAATATAATAAGAATCTCCTGACAAAACAGCAAGACCATGGAGATATCAACTATGTCCTACAAAGAGGCCAGGAAAGCAAAACACATGTGCTGTCACTGTGTATGGAACATACTGTTGTCATGTGTGCAGACTGCCTTAGGTGTGATGAATGAAATAAAGATTATTTTTTTTTGTAAAGTGCTATTAGTATTTTCATTGTAGTTCATATAAGAATTTATTTGTGTTCTTCTATTTTAGACTTAGTACACCAAATACAGTCCATGTTGAAAACTTTGATGCTTTTTTAAAGTCAGTAAATATTAAAAATTTAATACTCTATTTTTGTGATTTTTCCCTGTAAAGTACTCATTGTTTAAAATAATAAAACTCATAAAATTAAAGTTAATAATTCATCAATAGAAACATTCTTAAGAATAAATGTGGGTCTGACAGACCCATGTTTCTGCACCTTTATGACAAAATTAGTCTTATGCCCCCATTAACAGACCAAGAGAAAAAAGACAGAACATCAGAATGACTGCTTCAGAAAAAGCATTAAACACCAATTATTGAAAGTCTAGAAGGAGAAGACAAATTTCTTAACCCAATAAACAGCATACAACATAACTTACAGCAGGCATTATCCTCATAAGGAAGATCAAATACTTTATCCCTAAAAATAGGAATAATATAACATCTGTCTTCACTGCTCTCATTCAATATTGTATTAGATTTGTAGCAAGAACAATCAATCCCAGGTTTAAAAGACATGTCAAGTGAAATAAATGAAATGACAAGTATATATATCAGTTTTTTAAATATGAGAACCCCAAAGTATAAATAAAAAGCAAGAAAAAATAGACAATAGGAACTAGGGAGATAAGTGTTTCTCAAAAGAGAAGGGGACCAAGAGATGAAGGGAGGTAGGAAGGAGAGGACGGAAAGGGGATTTAAAAAGTAATTAAGATGTGTTATGTATATGTACCAACTCCACACAAAGAATGTAAACATTATGTACTGCAAATATGTACTAATAAAAAATTAACAATACAATAAAAGGATGTTCTACATAGAAAAATCTGAAAGATACACAAAAAAAGTAGGAAGACTGTGACTTCAGTGACATTACAAGATACAAGATCAACATAAACAAGTGCATTGACTTTCTGGATATTATAACAACAAACGTGGAAACTGAAAACACAATTCCATTTGCAACTGCTGTAAGACTAAAAATATACATATACAGGATCTGAATGCCAACACCACAAATACTGATGAAAGACATTTACAATATACCAAATAAATGGCAAGACTTACTGAATTCATAGATTAGAAGACCCAACCCAGTAAAAACAACTATTCTTTCAAAATTGATCCATAGGTTAAGCATAATTCCTATCACAACCCTGAGAAAAATTTTTGTACAGAGTATGTTTGTCTAAAATTTATAATGAAAAGCATAATACATTCAAATAATTAAAAATTATTGCAAAAGTATAAAGTGGATGGAATTACTGTATTCAATATTAATACTTAATACACAGACACAGTAAAGGAGATAATATAGCAATAGTAAAAAATAAACACAGAAAAGCATTAAATGGAGTGAAAATATCCACTCAAATATGCTCCACTGATTTTTCAACAAACGTACAAGAGCAATTCTATGCAGAAAGGTAGCCTTTTCTATAAATGGTGCTGGAACACTTACAGATCCACAGTCAAGAGAATGCACCTGTATCCAAGCCTCACACTTTATATAAAATTATAGTCAAACCAAACACAGAATTAAACAGAAAACTATAAAATGTTTAGGAGAAAAATAGAAAGTCCTCAGGAAATTGGACTATACAGAGTTCTCAGGTTTGACACAAACCAATACCACCATTCATTAAAGGAAACGTTGATAAATCAGATATCCTCCAAATTAAACATTTCTAATCAGAAAAACATCTTACATAAATGATGAAAACTCACTTTTTTTTTTTTTTTGTGGGTACCGGGGGGTCGACCTCAGGACCTTGCGCGCCAGCAGGCGCCTGTGCCGCTGAGCGATATCACCGGCCCCTTTTTCGTATGTGGGTTCCGGGAGTCGAACTCGGGCCCTCACGCTTGCCGGGCAGGCGCTTAAGCTGCTGAGCCATCTCACCGGCCCGAAAACTCACTTTTTTAATCCCCTAAAACTCCCAGTACATGTCTTCTTTGGATAGGTGATTCTTGTGTGCTAGATTTCAAACCAGGCTTTTCTATTCAAAGTGCTTTTGGTATTTAGCACATTATCCTTGGGTCTGTGATCAGTTTCCCAAAAACTCTGTGGAGAATAAAAGCATTCTTCTTCTTTCCTACCACGGTGCCTAAACCCCATTAAGCATGTGAATCCACAGAGCAGAAACCAACACTTACCTTCAGAAGGGAAGACTCCGCATATGATGTTCCTGACTTGTATGAATACACCAGGAAATCTGGGTCTAAGAGTGACCTAATTCAACCAAAATAATGACAGTTCGTTATAATGATATTTTTAATAAAAATAACTACGATAATGAAATTAAGCAAAATTTGTTTTCAAATTTTATTGTATTAATACATCTGTGCAATACGTGAAATTTACATTCATTTTAGGGAGTAGGTACATGTACATAACACAGCCTGATTCTTTTTTCAATCCCCTTTCCCTTCCTACACACTTTCTGCTCTCCTGCTCTAAATCCCCTTCTCCATTTTCATTGTTTTTATCATTACTATTATTTTTAGCTCATGGTTATGACATATATGTTTAACTTCATTGTGGGCATCTGATACATGTAAGTGACACCTCTTAAATCTTTTTACTTTCCCTTTCTCTCCTGCCCTCCACTTGCCCTCATTCTCTGGGACCCCTTCTCATTTGCAAAAGACCTATCTCCTTGTTTCCTTTTAATAATCCTTTACTTTGCTCTTTATTTGTACCTTACCTTACTCAAATGAGAGACACCATCTGGTATTTAAGCTTGTGTGAATGATTTATTTCACCTGACATTATATTTTCCAAGTGTATCCATTTTCCTAAAAATGTCTCACATTAATCCTTCTTTATAACCAAGTAGTCTTCCATTATGTACACCTATTTTTAATTTTATAGACCCAAGATCTAAAAACTAAAGACCAATTTCTCTATTACCTTGCTTGGTTTATGAAAACATATAAGTGTATATGAAAATATTAACAAGTATAACCAGAAAGCACTATGCACAGTGGAATGAATTTACAATAATCAACCAACTTATACATATCTATGAGTAGTCACAGACTAGTCAGTGTTCCTAGATGTCCACAACAGGTTTAGATTCAACTGTCAATATATTTAATAGCATAAAAACTACATCAATATTTGCTAGTAAAGAATAAAGTGGATGATAGAGTAAATCATGTTGTTTAGGGCCGGTGAGATGGCTCAGCGGCTTAAGCGCCTGCCCGGCAAGCGCGAGGGCCCGAGTTCAACTCCCGGATCCCACATACGAAAAAGGGGCCGGTGATATCGCTCAGCAGCACGGGCGCCTGCTGGCGCGCAAGGTCCTGAGGTCGACCCCCCGGTACCCACCAAAAAAAAAAAAAAAAAAAAAAAAAAAAAATCATGTTGTTTAAAGGCCTGAGATTTTGGGGGGTTGTTTTTAACAGGGAAAGAGGGAGGGAGGAAAGGAGGGAGAGAGAGAGGGAGAAAGAGATAGAGCGATTATTTTACTCTAGTTGTTATTGTGATGCTGCTAAAAGTAACCTGTACATTCTTAGCACCTTAAGCAACTAGACTGAAGATGTTTCTTAAACATGCAGCTCTGTTGTGGTTTCACACTGGAGCCAAGGAAAAGGTGCAGCTTCTTTGTGTCACATGCATTTCTGAGAGCAGAGGCAAAATTTGTAGAAATGCACAATAGACGTTAATGCCTCTGGTGTTAATGACTCTGGTTAGAAGGACCTAGTGTTTTGCTTGCATTCCACAACCCAAAACATTTTTATTGATAGGCTTGATAAACCTACCCTGTGAAATTATGACCTTTCAGGAAAAATAATGACAATTAAGAAAAAATCTGCCACCAGTATTGCAAGGTGACGGGTTTTTTGAAGATCCTAAACACCAAGAAGCATTTTCAAAGCCAGATTAGAAGACTGGAGCACTTGCTTTCTTTCACCACTGCTTCTCTCTTCATGTGTACTCCACTATTTCTCATTTATTACATATTCTCCAGTGCGCAATTCCAATATGCCATAAATACAAACAACTATAACTTGGGGATTTATAATTAAAAGTAAAAATTTTAGAGAGAAAAAAACACCCTGGAAAACTTTTCAGAGAAAAACTGATTTTATCAGTTCATTCAAGGAAAATTAATAGATGAAAGAAACAATTATGAATTTTTGCACAAATTACCAGATAGTGAATTTTCATCAAAGAGCAAAGTCACATGTTTATAATAGCATGCATGTAAATGGGGCGGCAGAAATAGAAAAGCAACTTCCAAAACAAGGAATTATTAAAATCTAACAGCCCCAGGCCAATGCTATAGCCCACCCTAGGACCAGTGTCTGAGCCTGGAGGACTTGGGAATTGACGGCCCCATCCCCAGTCCCTGGGTTCGCCACAGGATAACAGAATTGACAACCAACAGACTGATCAGACTGAAGACAAGCCCAACGCTCCGGAGGGCGTCTTGATTCAGGACTGAAGCGTACCTTCCACAGAGACTGGGTGAGAGACAGCCCTGGGAGACAGGCTGGGAGGGGGTGAGTGCTAAACAGGGTCTCCTGGGATCCCTGGACTCAGACCAGAATGATCATGGACCTGTTTTCTGTTGTGAGAGGCCAGGTTCAGTGGAAGCAACTGTGAGAGGGGGTGGCCCTGAAGAAGAAGGCATTTAATGGTATGCTTGAGCTCCGGCAAGGCTGCCAAGATCCAGCAGAAATCAGTGCTCTGAATTAGTATAGGTCAATATTAGGAAGGCCTAATTGTCTTCACTAAAATCAGAGAGACTTCTTTGTTTTGGGCAAGGGCTGTGCATGGGGTTTGGCAATATCCAGTTGACACTTGACACCATCGTTACTGCAGAATTTACTACCATATACAAGGTAACATAGTCATTTGGTTTTCTCTCCATGCTGATGCCCAAATTGCCCGGCAGGGGGTCATAAATACTGTGGCTCACTCCCAAAGATTGGGGCACTGGGCCAAATAACTGTCAACCTTAGCACACACACACACAAAAAAAACAAACCATGAAAAGGCAGGCAAGGCAACAAAATCCCTCTAAAACTTCCCAACTCCCCCAAAATCAGTACAAGGGCATTGCAAGGGAAGAAATGATAAGCTACACAGCAGATAAGTCTGAAAGGATATCAGAGGAGGTAAAACAGTTATACAAGGTGCTTGGCAAATTTAAAGAGGACATATTTAATCACATAATGACCATAATGGAAGAAATGATCAGCGATTCTAGAGAAGACACTAATAAACAGCTAGTGGAGCTAAAGGATGCGAAACATGAGGGCCCAGCATAGAAAAGAGTGGAAGTCCATAAGAAAGTTCCAAATATAAATCTAGGAGATTAAAAACATGAATGAAAGTATGGGTAGCAGCAGTGACCAACACAAAGACAGAGTATGACACATGGAGGACATGACTGTGATCTATGACCAATTAATGAGATACCTTAAAAACAAGGGAGGGGAGGACAAGACGGCAGAGTGGTGAGCAGCAGAGGAAGAGCCTGAGAGTCGCCGTAAAGACGCTGGGATATAGCAACTCGAGGAAGACAAGGAGGGAAGTGGGCCCCCTGGACCCAGGAAGGACCTGAAGTGCAATTTGAAGCCCACAGAGACAGTGAAGAGAGAAACTTCAACAAAGAAGGAGGTGGCCACCGGCGCCTTCTCCCTGACTCAGGACTCGCTGTGTGAGAGGAGCGATTCAAACCTGAGGACACATGGTGACTGCCAGCGACCCCAGGGGCCTCCATGGAGAGACACGGCAGTGCAGGGGAGCAGCGCACATGAAGGACTGCACTCGCTGGTGAGTGCTGAGGCTCAGTCATCCTGCACAAGAGCGCGATTGGCCGGGAGCCATCTTGGGGGGAGCGGCTGAGCTCGGAACTTAGGGCAGCTGTGGCTCCATCTATGGCTCCCAGCTGGGCTCAGGCCTGTGGAAGGTGCGCTGACAGTTGCAGGCCGAATGAGTCTGGTCTTGGCCAGAAAGTGCAGGCTCGCTGAGATTATCCAGTACCCTGCCAAAAAGCTACTGCTGGCTTGCTGTCACAGATCACCACGGAACAGGACTCTGTCGCCACACATTGTCTACCAGCGACAGCAGAGACAACCCTGGAAGTGAACTTATTTCTTTTCTTTTTTGTTTTCCTCTCTCATTTGTTTTTTGTTGTGGTAGTGGTGGTTTTTTTTTTTTTTTTTTTTTTATCCTTCGTTGTTTGATCTTGTTTTATTATGAGTGTAAACACAGTTTCTAGCCTCTTTGTGGTTGTGGTTCTGTTCTGTTCCTTTTATTCCTTCTCTCTTTCCTTCCAGTCTTCTGCACCAGTTTCCCAAAGTTAGCGTGATCCCTCTTTGTCCGCCAGCCTTACTTCTAATTCCTTCCTCTTCTTCTTCCACTTCTCTATTTTCTCCTTAACTCATTTTAAATTTTAACCCCTGAGAGCAAAATTGACATATTAAGTGCTTGTATACTGCATATAATTTTCTGGTTTTATTTATTTATTTATTTATTTTTTGTGGGTACTGGGGGTCAAACTCAGCACCTCATGCGCCAGCAGGCGCCCATGCCACTGAGTGATATTACTGGCCCTTTTTTTGTATGTGGGTACCAGGAGTCGAACTCAGGATCTCACACTTGCCAGGCAGGAGCTTATGCTGCTGAGCCATCCTACGGCCCTATGGTTTGTTTTAGATTTTGTTATATAACCACAAATCTAGTTTATACAGTTAAAAGTGGCAAATACCTGGGTAGCTCAAGCTGTCATTTTCTAGGCTGTGTTTGATACTTTTGGTGCCACTATAGCCAAAAGTGACATAATTGTTCTAAACAGCTGTCCTTCCTGGTACTCCATGACTGAGATTGACTAGGAGTCATAGAAAATACTGTGGCTCAGTGCAAAGAGGCAGCAACTTCTCATCTCCAACAAATAAGGAGGTCGGATGCTGCAACAGACTCAAAACCCAAAAATAAGCTCTACCTGGAAGATAACCTCAGAGAAGTACTCATTTCCTAAGGGTTTCAAATACTAGCAATAAAGCAACCTACCATAGGCAATTTATAAGCATCGCCCCAGGAATTAAAACTAAAGAAACAAAAGAAAATGAGAAGATACTTAAACAAGATGCAACCCCAGCCATCCAGTTCACCAAAGGCAAACCCAGGGGCAATGAGGTGGGACAATCCGAAAGACACCCACCTGGCATCTCTGAAGTAGTAACAACAAAGCAATTCAATGAGGCTCTGGAAAAAATCAAATCAGAAATAATTTCTCAGATAACTGCAGAGATAATGTCCACAATGAAGACCATGCTTAGGGACTCTAGAGCAGATACAGACAAAAAAATACACAAGCTTAAGAAAATGATGGAAGCCTTGAATGCTCAGCATAGGAAAGAAATGGAATCCATAAAGCAGATTCAAGCAGATATCCAGGAGAACAAAAATTCCATTGAAAATATTCACAGCAGATTAAGCCAATGTGAAGACGGGATGTCAGATAGAGAAGACAGGCTTGCAGTTAGCGATCATGAAAAGAAAGAATTCCTAAAAATAGCAAGGGACCATGAGAAATCAACCCAGCAGCTGCTACATGAGGCAAAGAAGAATAACTTAAGATTGATTGGAGTCAATGATAAAGGAGATAGCATAAATGATATAAAAAAAACTGTTCACAGACGTCATGGCAGAAAATTTCCCTGGTAAAGAAAAAGAATTTGACATATGGATAAGTGAGGCATATAGAACTCCAATTAGCCATGATCAAAAAAAAAAAAAAACACTTCAGCCAGGCATATCATAGTCAAGATCCCAGAAATTCAACATAAGAGTAGAATCTTAAATGTAGTTAGGGAAAAGAAACAAACCACCTATAAAGGAAAGCCCATCAGAATCACAGCTGACTTTTCAGCAAAAACCCTCAAGTTAGGAAGAGCTTGAAGTATTTCAACTTCTAAAGGAAAATAACCTTCAACCCAGATTGATGTACCCTGTGAAACTATCTTTCAAAACTGACGCAGAAATAAAATACTTCCATGACAAAGAACATCTGAGGAAATTTGTGACCACCAAACCAGCACTCCAAAATATTTTGAAGAACATTCTAAAAAGAGATAACAAGGACTACAACTCCATGAATTCCAAAAGAATGAATCCACCAGGCAAGGCAAACAATTAAAGAGAGGAAGGGAAAAAAAGAGGGGGAGCCAACAACAGGAAAATAACATGATAAGGATAAATCAATACATATCCATTTTAACCATCAATGGTAATAGTCTCAATTAACCAATCCAAAGACATAGACTGATAGAATGGATCAAGAAGCAAAATCCAACAATATGCTGCAAACAAGAAACACATTTAATTTAAAAACAAATTCACAGACTGAAAGTAAAAGGATGGAAAACAATAATCCACGTGACAGGAACCCAGAAAAAAGTAGGGGTCCCATTCTTTTTGCAGAAAAGTGAATTTCAAGCCAAGACTCATTAAGAGAGATAAAGAAGGTCACTACATCCTTGGAAAGGGAATAATCCAAGAGGAAGAGATAACAATCATAAATATATATGCAACATATACCAGTGTACCCAACTATATAAAACAAATATTAATGGGCATAAAAAATCAAATAGGCAGTAATACAATTGTATTGGGGGATCTCAATACCCCACTGTCACAAAATGACACATCAACTAGACAAAAAATCAATAATGAAGTATTAGAACTGAACCAAACTTTTGAACAAATGGACTTAGTAGTTGTCTACAGTGTTCCACCCCACAACATCAGAATACACATTCTTCTCAGCTGCACATGGGACGTTCTCCAAAATAGACCACTTACTAGCTCATAGAACCTGCTTAAGTAAATGCAAAGGAATTGAAATTATCCCATGCATATTATCAGACCATAGTGCAATGAAATTGGAAATCAATAGCAAAAGAAACCACAAGAACTTCCTAAACACATAAAAATTAAATAGCACCCTCCTGAACAACCAATGGGTCACAGATGAAATTAAAGAAGAGATTAGACAGTTTCTACGATTGAATGATAATGACAGTACAACATAGCTGAACTTATGGGACACAATGAAAGCAGTCCTAAGAGGGAAATTTATAGCAGTAAATACCCATATCAGGAAAATAGAGCAAGTGCAAATAAACACCTTAATGGTGAACCTCAAATGACTAGAAAAAGAAGAGCAGGCTAAGCCAAAAGCTCTTACAAGTGAGGAAATGATAAAGATCAGAGCAGAAATTAATGCATTGGAGACTAAAAACACAATGAAAAGAATCAATGAATCAAAGAGTTGGTTCTTTGAAAGATTAAATAAAATCGAAAAACCCTTATCCAACCTTATTCAAGAAAAGGAAAGAAAAGACTCAAATCCACACAATTAGGAATGAAAAGGGTGAAATCACAACAGACCCTGCAGAAATCCAGAAGATCATCTACACCTACTTTGAAAACTTGTATTCTACTAAGATGGAAAATGCAGAACAAATGGACAGATTCGTAGATACATATGATTTACCAAAGCTGAATCAAGAAGATGTAAAAATCCTAAATAAACCAATATCAGTGAATGAAATCGAAGGTGTAATTAAAAACCTCTAAACAAAGAAAAGCCCAGGCCCTGATGGATTCACTGCTGAAATCTACAAGAAATTTAGGGAAGACCTAACACCACTACTTCTCAAACTCTTTAAGGAAATTGAAAGGGAAGCAATACTCCCAAATTCCTTTCTGGAAGCAAGTATTACCCTGATACCAAAACCGGAGAAGGACCCAACCAAGAAAGAGAACTACAGGCCAATCTCCCTAATGAACATAGATGCAAAACTCCTCAATAAGATACTGGGAAACAGAATGCAGCAAGTCATCAAGAAGACTATACACCAGGACCAAGTTGGATTCATCCCTGGGATGCAGGGATGGTTCAACATATGTAAATCAATAAATGTAATACACCACATTAACAGAGCCAAGGACAAAAATCATATGATCATTGCAATAGATGCAGAAAAGGCTTTCAAAGAAGTCCAGCGCCCACTCATGATAAGAAACCTACGTAAAATTGGAATAGATATTCTTTATCTCAATCTAATAAAAAGCCATCTATGACCAACAGCCAATATCATACTAAATGGACAAAAACTGAAAGCTTTCTCTCTAAAATGAGAAAGAAAACAAGGATGTCCACTGCCTCCAGTCTTATTCAACATAGTCCTGGAAACTTTAGCCAGAACAATTAGACAAGGGAAAGAAAGAAAAGGAATAACAATAGGAAAGGAAGAAAAGTTAAATTGTCATTATTTGTAGATGATACTCTACATAGAAGACCCCAGAAACTAGACTAAAAAACTGCTGGATTTAATAAGCAAATTCAGTAGCATAGCTGGATACAAAGTCAACACTCAAAAATCAATATCCTTCCTGTGCACAAATAATAAACTCACTGAAAGAGAAATTAGGGTAAAAACACCTTTCACCATAGCATCCAAAAAACTGAAATACCTATGAATCAATCTAACAAAGGATGTAAAAGATGTCTACATTGAAAACTACAGTACTCTGAAAAAGGAGATTGAAGAGGATATCAGAAAATGGAAACATATCACTTGCTTTTGGGTAGGAATAACTAATGTAGTGAAAATGGCCTTATGTCCAAAATTGTCATACAGATTTAATGCATTTCGATCAAAATTCCAACAACATATCTCACAGAATTAGAGAAAACAATCCTACAATTCATGTGAAACCAGAAGAGACCTAGAATAGCAAAGGCAATTCTGGGCAACAAAGGCAAGGCAGGGGGCATCACTATCCCTGACCTGAAATTATACTATAAAGCTACTGTGATAAAAACAGCATGGTCCTGGCAAAAAAACAGACCCAAAGATCAATGGAACAGGTTAGAAGATGCAGAAACAACTTCGGACATACTAAGCTGCCTTATCTTTGACAAAGGTGCCAAACACATTCACTGGAAAAAAAAAAGCCTCTTTAATAAATGATGCTGGAAAAACTGGCTCTGCACATGCCAAAGATTAAAATTAGACCCATATCTTTCACCATGCACTAAATTAAATTTGAAATGGATCTAAGGTTTAAATATTAAAACAGAAACATTAAATATGCTGGAAGATAGAATAGTTAAAAATCTTGTAGACATTGGTGTAGGCAAAGACTTTATGAATAAAACTCCAATCGTGGGCCAGTGAGATAGCTCAGCGACATAAGCACCTGCCTGGCAAGTGTGAGGTCCTGAGTTCGACTCCCAGTAGCCACATAAAAAAAAAAAACCGCACAGGAACTATCACAAAGAATCAACAACTGGGATCTCATCTTATTTAAAAGCTTTTGCACAGCAAGAGAAACCACCAACAGAGTGAAAAGCCAACCCACAAGGTGGGAAAAAATGTTAGCCAGCTGTTCCTCAAAGATTACTATCGAGAACATATAAAGAACTCAAAAAAATTAGACCTTCCAAATTTAAAGACCCAATCCAAAAATGGGCATCCGAGATGAATACATACTTCTCAGATGAAGAAATACAAACAGCAAATAAATATATTAAAAAAATGTTCAACATCACTGGTCATTCGAGAAATGCAAATTAAAACACTGAGATTCCATCTCACCCCAGAAAGAATGGCTATTATCGAGAAATCAACCCATAACAAATGCCGGAGGGGCTGGAGAGAAAAAGAAACACTTCTCCAATGTTGGAGTGTAGACTGGTGTAAACACTGTGGAAATCAGTGTGTAGATTCCTCAAAAAACCAGGATTGGAGATCCCATTTGCCCCAGCTATTCCCCTTCTGGGTATCTTCCCAGTAAAGTTTAAAACTTCATACCACAGCAGTATGTGCACCCATGTTTATAGCAGCACAATTTGTAATAGCTAGATCTTGGAAACAACCCAAATGCCCATCAACCAAGGAATGATAAAAAAGATATGGTCTTTTTATACAATGGAGTACTACTCAGCCAAAAAGAAGGATAAACTGGAGACTTTTATAGGTAAATGGGTGCAACTTGAGACCATACTCATAAGTGAAATAAACCAGATGCACATGTGTAAACATCATATTGTCTACCTAGTGTAAGAAGCTGCAAGAGTAAATAAGATCCAAAATGTATAATAGACATTGTAAAATGGGAAGAAACTGTTCAAAAGGAAAGAGTAACTGGGATGGGGGAATGGAGAAAAGGAGGAAGGGAAAAGCAAAATATATATATATATATAACATAGTTAAGATAGATATAGTACTAATTTCTCTTAGTTCATTGAAAAGAAAGGTTTGTGCTAATATTGTTTGGACAACTGAATGCCAATATCTTGTACTCTTAGTAACTAATTTAAAGATAACAATACGCAATGTATTAACCATTGTTACCCTCCTATTATGTTGTTTTGAAATTGTTCTATTTTTTTCTCATTAAAAAAACAACAACCACAAGGGAACATGAAAAATGGATGCAACAGCTCCTACATGATTTGAAGAGGTCTAATATAAGAGTAACTGGAATTAGGGAAAAATCAGAAGATAGTACAAAAGGCATATAAAAATCGGTTTACACAAGTAATAGCACAAAACTTTCTAGACATGGAAAAAGAATTAAACATACAGATAAGTGAAGCATATAGAAACCTCAATAACCTTGATCAGGAAAAAGAAAACAAAAGAAAACAAAACAAAAGAAAACAAAAACACTCCATGCTACATAGTAATTAAAATACCAGAAATACAACACTATAACAGAATTTTAAAGGCTGCTAGAGAAAAGCAATGAATTGCGTATAAAGGAAAACCCATCAGAATCACAACAGATTTCTCAATACAAACCTTAAAGACGAGGAGAGCAAGAATTGAAGTATTCCAAGCTGTTAAAGAACACAACTTCCAATCCAGACTGATACATCCTGAAAAATTATCTTTCAGAATTGGTGGTGAAATAAGATAGTTCCATGATAAAGAAAACCTAAAAAAATTCATACCACCAAACCAATACTCCAAAAAATTCTCAAGGATATCCTAGGAGACAATGAACCTAACAATGCCAAAAGATCCAATAAAATGAGTACATCAGTAGAGAAAGTAATTAAGTAGAAAGGAAAGAAAGCAAAACACCAACAGTAAATTAATACAATGACAGGGATGAGTCAATACCTATCAATTGTAACTATTGATGTAAATGCACTCGACTCATGAATCAAAGATGCAGATTAACAGACTGTATTAAGAAATAAAGCCCACTGGTATGCTGTATACAAGGAACACATTTTACAGAAAAAGAAACCCACAGACTAAAAATCAAAGGGTGGAAATCAATATTACATGCAACAGGAACTGGAAAACAAGTAGGAGTAGCTATCCTATTTTCAGACAAAGTAGATTTCAAGCCCAAGCTGATTAAAAGAGACAAAGAAGGATGGTACATATTGGATAACAGAACTAGTCAACAGGAAGAGTTTATAAATATATATGCTCCAGACCATAATGCACCCAAGCTTAAAAAACAAACTCTAATGGACATAAAAGAGCAGATAAACATCAATATCATTATAGAGGGGATCTCAATACCCTACTATTACAAATAGATCAACCACACAAAAAAATCAACGAAGAGGGGGCCAGTGAGATGGCTCAGTGGCATAAGCACCTGCCTGGCAAGCGCAAGGGCCCCAGTTCAACTCCCAGAACCCACATACAAAAAAAGAGCTGGTGATATCCCTCAGCAGCACGGACGCCTGCTGGCACGCGAGGTCCTGAGGTCGACCCCTGGTACGCAAAAAAAAATTTTTTAAAAATCAACGAAGAAACAGAGTTGAACCAAACCTACAAATACATGGACTTAAAAGATATATACAGAGTGTTCTACCCAACAGCAGAATACACATTCTCGTTGGTGGTACATGGGACTTTGTCCAGAATAGACCCATATATTAGTTAATAAATACATCATGGCCAACTAATGCAAAAGAATTGAAATTTTACTGTGCATATTATCAATCACAGTGCAATAAAACCAGAAGTCAACAGTAAAAGAAACCACAGAAACTACGCATGTATTTATACAGCATGGAATACTATACTGCCATAAAGAAAGATAATCTTGAGGTATTTGTAGGTTAATGGATGCAACTTGAGAACATGTTAAGTGAAATAAGTCAGACACACAAGGCTAAATATTGCATGGTTTCTCTTATGAGAAACACATATAAGGAACAAAATATAAGAGATATATAGGAACTGGAGAGTTCAGTAGTTACCCAAATTACAAATTCCAGTTTTAAAAATATTTCAACATATATGCTAATTGGTTTCATTTATACTACTAGTTTATCTTAGTTCTTTTGATTTGCATTATTATCTGTTAGTTTCTTTTTTAACAATCTTTTGGTTTATATCTTCTAGTTTGAGTAACTACATGGAAGATCACGATATACATTGTAGTAACTAGTATTATCTTATTATTTGATGTTGAAATGTTGTTTTATTTATGAATTTAAAAAATCTAACAACTATTGGGACAAGTGTAATCAAAATTAAGAGATCTTAGTTTGCAAGTTGATTCACCTCGACCCTCAAAAATACACTTGTCTCTTCTATGTGAAATAAGTCTGGCTTAGTCAGAGAAGTAATAAAAATGCAAATGACTATTCAAAGAAAAGCAACATCCCACGTAAGGAAAATAACCAAAGGAAAAAAACCAAATCTTTAAAATCAGGTCCTAATGAAGCAGTATGGATTTTCAATAAAAAATAATTTCCCAAAGAAGTCAATTAATATTAAAAAAATTCTCAAAACTGAAAGATATGGTAGTTAATATTTAAGTTATTCAATACATATGACCAGGATAATTTGGTTATTAAGAACTAAAATAGTGGTAAAGCAAATACAGAGTACAAATATTGGTAAAATGTACATAAAAATATTTTGAAATAGTTACAGACAAAAATGTAATAGAGAAGGCAGATGCTTAAGGGCTAGGGTGAAAACACATTTCTCATAGAATTAAAAAATTATGAAGAATAAAAATAAGTAAGTTGATAAAGAAAACAGTCTCTTCATTTTATTGAAATAAGGAGTTAGGATACATCTGGGAAGATTAAGCGCACACAACTATAGTAGCACACACCATGTATGCACACCAAAACATATACTGGAAAACTCATTTAAGATAGACTATATCAAATTATAAAACTGTATACAAAAAGAATATGATACACAAATTTTACTACCAAAATGTTATTCTATTATGACAATAAAAGAAACATTCATAGACATGCACAGATTCCAAAAGCATGACATTAAATATTTTGAAGGAAGTATGAATTTATTGTAATTATACAATACCTGGCTCACCAAAGAACTATAATATAATGAAAAAAGTGAGTTGTTGATTAAACCATGAAACAGCACTGATATGTCTTGGAAAATGCAAACAAATGTTAAGTAATGAAACTTAAAGAATGTTATATATCTCAGTGTGAAAACAAATATACTACAGATTATTTTGATATAAGTTCAAGATATGAAAGATATTAAGAGAGCAATCTCAGAATTTCTAAAATAAACTATGAAGAGAGTTGATTCTATAAAAATTTATTTTTATAGTAAAAACTCAAAGAAAATCAGAAGGCAACTCAATACAGTGAGCACCACATTTGCAACACACAAAAGAGAACGGGTTAATCCACAGAGCAAGTAAAAACTGGATATTGGTAGTGGTAGAAAAAACAAAGAAAGAAAAAAATGATAAAGATTGAAAATAAATAACCCAAATCTAACAAATAAAAATAAAAACCTAAAGAAAAAAAAAAACCTGAGAGAGGCAAATGTATACACTCCATCTCTTGAGGACAAGAACTTCAAGGTTGTGTGGAAGTGATGACACATGTAAAAGAACTGAAGTCACTTTTGTGACCCAAGATAAATAAGGTGTATAACAGAATATGCAAAATTGTACCATTTATTCCATTTGTGATGGCTGATTGTGTCAATTTGAGTAAGAGAAGCTGAACTAAATTGGCTCGGCAATTCCACACCCAAGGGTGTGGAAGACCCAGCTAGAGCGCTTGTCACCTGGATGGTGTAACAGGTAAATGAAGAAGGATGGATATGCTTCTGTCCACTCTTCACCTTCACCTTGGACGTCATCTCCTGGCTTCCTGTGCAGACTCTTCAGCCTTCCACTGCAGATCCATCAGCCTTCTGATAAGGATTCGCATGGGCCACTGCAGTGAGTTCCAAATCTTTGACTGGATCCTTCAGTCTCCAGCATGCAGACAGACCCTCTGCGCTCTTCCAGTCTGACTCTGGGAGCAGCAACTGCAAGCCAATCTTGTAAATTCGTATATATTTGTATACCTTGTATTACATCTGTTTCTCTTAATAAACACTGACTGATATGCCATTTAAGGTAAGACTCAAAGCATTAAGGTTTTTTATAGATCTCAACGTTTACAGAAGAATGAGAATAAAATAAAACACAGAATTTATGAAATATCGTAATTAGAATTGGCAGTGAGGAATGAGAGAAGCGAATCGGTCCGGAAGTTGTAGTAGTGAGACTGCACTACTCTCTGCCACATACATTTTTGTTTTAAGTATATAAGCAAGATGCTTGCGTATATAGCATTCTTTGGAGGAATCTAAATGTTATTATTCTCAGATTTTTTTTTTTTGGCTTTGTTAACCATTCAATTGGAGAACTATAATAAAAAAGTACGAACTCTGAATAGGCAGCCTTGTGCAGGAAAATCCAAAAATCCAAACTCAGACACATACAAATTGAAGCGAAGATGAGCAAAAATATTTTAGCACATCATGCATGCTTTTGGAGACCTAAACTGTTATTATTGCTTCAGAAAGCAATCTGCTTTAGAGGTTGTTCAAATTAACTCAGTTTATCCTTTGATTCAGAAAGTCTGTAAAACAAAAGCTATGTAGACTTCTTATGTACTTAGAAGGAAAACTCGTGTATATATTTATTACAGAAATTTATTGTTTCAATCCTTTAAAATAACTTAATTACCTATCAATTTTATACACTATGGAATGATATCTATCAAACAAATGAGTTAAGATTACACACAAAGGAAAAGCACCATAAATTACTAAATAAGAACTGCTAGCTCAACACACCACCCACAAAACATTTTTCATAGGTTTCTATATGTTTTATGTAAAGAAAATTTTAAACTGTGGCAACATACAAGATAACTCATGCAGATTTCCTTATAGGATGAAAATAGAAAATTAATAAATTAAAAGTATATACTGTAGCAAAATGAGAAAAATGGTTTAGCAAAATCAAGTTAAATGCTGAAGGCATATAAATATGTAAAATACAGATGATCAAAATTAAATGTGGACAAAATTACTTCCATAATTAATTATTGGTGATTATACTTTAGAGTTGCAGAGTAATTTCTATTTATCAAATATGCATTAGTACTTAAATCTCTTGAATAGAATTTGGCTCAAATATTCATTTTTAAAATCTGATGATGAAGAACTTCATGTTTAAATGTATGGTGAATTACAAAGAAGAAATAACACTTGAAATAAATATATCTATGCTCTTGTGTAAGTCAATTTAGCACAGAGAAACCCAAAATATAAATAAAGAGAAAAATAAAAGAGATACAGATCCCTTGCAAAAGGAGAAAATACCAAGTAAGGTAGAGAATGATAAGGGAAAAGAGGGGAAGGGGATGAAAAAAGAATTGCGATGTGTCATGTACATGTAACAACTCCCCAGGAGAAATTAATTGTAATGTGCTGCAAACGTACTAAAAAAAAAAAAAAAAAAAAAAAAACCTGAAAAACCCTTGAAATGTAAATGTAAAACAGTGATTATAAAAATGTCACGCTGTAAAAACAACTGTATAAAAAGAATGACCACTTACTGTTTTTCAAGGTGGAGAGTGTAACTTTCCTGATCAATATCGATGATATAAGTGACCTGCAGTGAAGTTTTCAGGGAGAAAGTAATCATTAGAAATTCCAACTTCTAAAAAGTAAAAAGTTGTAACTTTAAAAAATGTATGTACATTGATTATTCGAGAAATGCAAATTAAAACAACACTGAGATTCCATCTCACCCCAGAAAGAATCGCTATCATCAAGAAATCAACCAATGACATGCTGACGGGGCTGAGGGGAAAAAGGAACCCTTCTCCACTGTTGGTGGGAGTGTAGATTGATATAACCATTGTGGAAATCAGTGTGGAGATTCCTCAAAAAACTAGGGATGTGAAGTCCCATTCCACCCAGCTATTCCCCTTCTATTTTCCCAAAAGAATTAAAAACATCATACCACAGCGATATATGTGCACCCATGTTTATAGAAGCACAATTTGTAACAGCTAAATCTTGGAAACAACCCAAATGCCCATCAACCGAGGAACGGATAAAAAAGATGTGTTATTTTTATATAATGGAGTACTACTCAGCTATAAAGAAGGATAAACTCAAGGCTTTTATAGGTAAATGGATGCAACTAGAGACCATACATAGGTGAAATAAATCAGACTCGCATGTGTAAACATCATATTGTCTCCCTACTGTAAGAAACTGAAAAAGTAAATAAGATCCAAAATCTACAATAAATATTGTGAAAGAGAAAGAAACTGCTCAAAAGGAAAGAACACCTGGGATGGGAGAAAGGAGAAAAGAAGGAAGGGCAAAGAAAAAAAAATATATATATATACACACACACACAATAGCTAATTATACTACTAATTTCTTTTAGTTCATTGAAAAGAACAGTGTGTGCTTATATTGCTTGATCAGTTTTGCATGCCTGTATCTTGTAATCTGAGCAACTACTTTGAAGATAACAATACGCAATATATTAACCACTGTTAATTTCCTATTATCTTGTTTTGAAATTCCGTATCGTTTTTAGTTTTCTCTTAAAAAATATATGTACTCTTTCATATAAAAACAGACTATATCTTGCATGTCTTGAAATTACATCCATATATATTTCTAGGTTTCCTCAGTCTTAGATGTATAAAATAATTATAAAGTTAAACCAAATCAGAGTCTACTTCAAAATTAAGATTGTAAACCATTAATGTTTATTATGCATCATGAAATTTCATTTTAAGATGGTTACATTTAGAAATATTGAGTAGTCACTGAAGAAATTTAGATTTTATCTTTTTTTCTACTTTGCAGTTCACAGTACAAATGTGGTGAAAGTCAAATAATAAAGCATGGTTCTCCTTTTAAGACGAAAGGACTTAACGCCTACCCCAGAAGTGCTAATAACTGACACTTTTTATCCCCTTGTCTTTTTTTTAATGTAGCACTGGAGATTAAACCCAGGGCCCTCACACTGAACTACATCCTCAGCCCATTTTTTATGTTTTATTTCCGAGACAGAGTCTCCCTAAATCGCTACATTGTCCAGGCTGGGCTTAAATTTATGATGCACCTCAGCAATCGAGATCTCTTCAGCTCTACCTTTGTAGTTCACAGCTTTATTGGAGCTTCCTTTCTGGCCAAACTCACAACATTTTAAATCATCCTGCTGGGCTCTTTGCTCTTGATTCTCAACATAGATCTGGCTAAAAGCCCCCAACAATAGCCATGCCACTGCCTCAACATTAGACTGCCTTGAAATTTCTTCTGCCAAATTAATTAGTTCACTGCCCTTAATCTCAGTCTCAGGCAAAGTCTGTGGACAGGAGCAAAATGCAGATAAACTTTCTGCCAAGACATAACACACATTGTCTGGACTCCAACAACCAATGTAGTCCTTCTTCCCAGCAGACACCTGCCAAGCCTGGTCTTTACTGGTTTTCTGGTCTTCTGAGCTCTGACCAGAATCTCCCACATGGAACGGCCTAAGGCAGTCCAGCGCTACTCTTTCAGGCAACATCTTTGAACCTTTCCAAACTCTTCCCACAAGCCATTCCCAAAGGTTCTTGAAACACATGGTCAGGTACAGTCACAGCAACGACCCCACTTCTCTGGTACTAAATTCTGTCTTGGTTACTTTTCTCTCATTGTTGAGACAAAACACCTGACACCCAAAATTAAGGAAGGAAAGGTTTATTTAGCCCACAGTTTGTGGAGGTTTCAGTCCATAATCAGCTGGCTCCAAGGCACGGTGGCATGGCAGAGGGGCAACAGTTCAAGGCAACAGAAGACAGCAAAAGCAGCAAGAGCAAAAGGCGGGAGGGAGCAAGCCTCTTTCCTCCCTTATGTTGTAAGCAGGCTACCATCCTCTAGGGTGGGTGTAGCCCTCACGCCATCTCCCTGCCCTCCACTTGCACTGGATGAGGATGTTTACAAAGTGAGGACCCTGGTCCCTGCTGAGTCGCTTAAACTTCTAAACTACTCAAGTTGACACAGTGTATCAGCCATTACAGTGATACTGTGTAGTGTCTAATCATCCTAACAAATAGCAGAACTGGGGCAAACAGTACATTCACTTAAATACAGTCACATTCTAATCGATGTCCCTTAAATAAATTCCTCAACTTGTGCAACTTTACTCTATGAATATTTTCTATTATTGGTGTCAACCAGCATTTGAATAAACAGATTTATGAGCTAGGAAAATGGGTTGACAGTTTCTCTAATGCTAGTTTTTATTTTACATATGCTAAGGGCACTTTATGACATTCCTATAATTTTTAAATTGTTGTATGTCCCTAGTTAACTGAATATTCTATCATTAAGTAATGACAGTTACTCCTCATGATGGGATGTGTGTGTGCTGGTTATCATGGTTAATTATGTTTTCTTTTGGGTACCATTTTCCCAGTGTATGATACACTGTCCTAAACACATTTACCTCTCCAGACGATTTTTTTTTTACCTTCGATGACATCATCATGACTTTGACAGGCAACATATATTTATATTTTTGGTGTAACAGGTTTTATATATGTATAATCGTTGACTTTTTTGGTAGCAGAAAGTAAGTCAGAGAATACCCAGTCCATGAAACCTGCTGCAGGGTGTAAGTTTTTCATTTGGCAATTCAACGTTTCCCTTAGATCTCCTTATGGAGGTTCCAGTCCTTGCATCAAATCGGATCTCTGCCTTTTCATCAACCCTTCCCCTTCTAGAAAGCAAAATGCCCTAATCATAAGTGCCATTTCTTATAAGATAGGTCAAAATAAGAAATTAGAAAGAAATGTAAGTCAAGTAGTCAATATTGCTAAACGCACGTGCATCAAGCTTAATAAAAATATGGGCTAAAGTGAGGTACTCATTCTGATGCTCGTGTCAGCATAGGCCAAGAAGACTGCACTAAGCCTGCTGCAGGTGCAGGAAGATATGCATCATCATTCTCTGACAATGATTGTCAAATAATGCAATTTTTCTGGAAAACATTTTGCAATAGTTATGGAAAAAAATAATAGTTTGCCTGTTGATCTGTAAGGTCTCAGGAAGAGGGGTCCGAGAAAGGAGATGCTCCAAGAACCACACAGGCTCTTATGTAAAAGGCATGGGGTTTATTGAAAGGCTACACCGGCGTAGGGTCACCCAACGAATGTGCCGTGGGGACCCCGAAGGGCAGGAGCAAGGGGTTTTTATATGGTTGGGTATGGTAATGAGGGATAAGCAAGCAAAGTGTACAGAAGCCAATCGCAAGGAGTTAAAGGGTAATTAGTACATTCATTGGTTACTTAGGGGAGCCTATGGGCAGGGGAGCTCAGCAAACGGATAACCAATCAGTTTGCAGAAAAGGCTAACAAAGGAGTCCGGGCGCGGGAAAAGGCTAACAAAGGAGTCCGGGTGTGGGAATGCAGCCCGCGGGCGGGCTTGGCAACGACCAAGTCACATGATTTTCAGGAAATTTCCCTGAGGTAGGGAAACAGAAACTTAAGACACTTATCTACCTAAAACAGAAACTTAATCCAATAGGTTATAGCCCTAGTGGCCATCGCGTAATTCATCCTAACACATCAGAATAACTTTTATATGAATTTTTCAACAAACATAACCGTATATCACATCAAACTTCACAGATCCTAAGGAGATAATTGTCCAAAGTTTATGAAACCACACACTAAAAATTTGATAAAGTACAGATTGTTACATCTATGAGATTCCATGTGGTTATGAAAAATAAAGCCATATTAGTTACAAAAGTAAATCTTAAGTTTATAACTAAATCAAAGTCAGTAATAGTCTCATGATTAAAATATATGTGTATGTATGTGCGTATCATTTAAGTATTCATTTCTTTCAAATTTACGATCTTTTAAAAACAGGTTGATATTCACTTTCTTCACATCACTCTGTATAGTCTAATTTTACAGTGCACATGCTTTACTAATTGCTTAAAATATTAGTTTTACAAAAGATTTGTGGTACATATATGCATATATAAGCATGATGATATCCTTTATATGTTGCTATTTTTAAATCATGTTCTAAGACAAACGTAGTATGACCTCACAGAACACATATTTAGATGTAAATATTTTCGAGATAAACAGTTCAGTAAACTCTCCATGCTATGTGCGAGACAGAGATTGTAGGGATTTTTTTGTGTGTGTTTTTAAATGTTCATAATATCCATATATTACTTGAGAAATTTTTAAAAAATCAAACTCGATGTCACTCAAAGAAAAAGGCTCTTTAGCACAGCAAATTAGAACGCAAAGTAAGAACAGGGATCCGTCTTGACGAGCCATAAACCTCAGCAGGAAGGAATCAAACTCTCGAAGGTCCGTACCTGCGCCCCCTGCGCCTCCCCGTCCTCGTCGTCGCGCTCCACCCGGTGCGGCACCGTGGTCCGCAGCTCCTCGGCCTCTGCAGGGAGGAGGAGCCCGTGAGCGTCCCCGTGCGCGGCAGCGCGCTCGCTTCCCACGTCCCCTCGCCCTGCTCGCCCCTCACACTGCCGAGCCCCGCCCCACGCGCGCCGCGGCTCCGGCGGCCCCGGGGCGAGCTCCCCACGCCGGGCCACGGCCCCGGCCGAGCGCGGAGCGGGGCTGGGCTCTCCGACCGGCGCCTCCCCTTCCGCCTTGCGGGCCGCGCGGGGACGGACGGGGCCAGGTCCGGGCGGAGCCGTCCGCGCCCGGCCCGGCAGCACCCCGAGGCCGCACGCCCGGCCCGAGGGCCGCAGCCGGCAGGGGCAGCGCCTCCGGGGCTCAGCGTCCTCCTTACGCGGGCCGGAGGAGGCCGTCAGCCGGCCCAGGCCCGACAGGACCAGCAGGAGACACAGCATGGCGCGGCGCTGGCCCGGCCACCAGGCGGCCCTGGCCCCGACGGTTGGGCCACGGCTCGCGGCGGGCGGGGCGGGCCGGAGCGGGGGCGGGGCGGGGCTCTGCGCAGGCCCCGCCCACCCTCCTTGCCTCAACTTCTTCGGAGGCGCCCAATCCGCTCAGCTGTGGGAGGAGGAGCGCTCTGCAGCCTGCGCACTGGGCGCGAGGGCTTAATTTACAGAAGTTTGACTTTTAAGGGGCGTTCAGGTTAACACAAGGTTTTCATAAAGCACACATTCTCCTTTAGGCATTTGTTGGGAGGACGTATTGGCACCATCATCTGCAGTTTCTCGGAATCTGCAGGGAGGAAACACTCCGTAAGCTTCCCCTGTCTAGGACAGTGGCTAAACTACTGTAGTTAAGGAAAACAGAAAAAACAAACCCAGACTGCATTTAGTTTTAACTATGTCTACGACTGGAGTTTTACTCTTTAAATCTCAGGTCAAAAGTCACAAACATGGGCCGGTGAGATGGCTCAGCGGCGTAAGCGCCTGCCTTGCAAGCGCGAGGGCCCGAGTTCGACTCCCGGATCCCACATACGAAAAAGGGGCCGGTGATATCGCTCAGCGGCACGGGCGCCTCTTGGCGCGCTAGGTCCTGAGGTCGACCCCCCGGTACCCACACACACACAAAAAAAAGTCACAAACATGAAAACAAGTTGAAAGTTAATTCTTGTATTATAGTGAAGTTTAACCCTTGGACCTGTAAGAAGTTCAAATAAAATGCTACATATAAATGTGTACATAAGGAATGGTTCTAGGACCACCATGTAGGTTATAAAATCGGTGCATTTTCAAGCCTCTTACAGAATATGGTGGTATATGCACTATTGGCATAAAACCTACACACATATTCCTACATACTTTAAATCATCTGCACATTACGCCTAATTCCTGATGCAACGTCAGTGCTATGTAAATAGCTGTATTGTTTAGGAAATTATGAAAAGACAAAAGTCTGAATATGTGTCTTTTAAAAACATTTTAGATGCCCACTTAGTTGAATCTGTTGGCGCAGAACCCGTAGAACCTGAAGAAACGAAGGAGCTAGTGTAAGATTTTCACCACTTCAGTACTCACTTATAATTTGTTAGGCAAAGAAAAATTGTAACTATAAAATACCCCGTGAAAACGATTACAATACACTTGTTTATTCAATTTTGTATATTTTAGTGTCTAAGAAAAATCCATGGCTCAGGGAGAAATAGATGTATAGCAAGACATAAAATTTTCCTCCATAAATATGAAACTCAGACACTGAAATGTAATAGGGTTAACTTGGAAAGAATTTTCTTTTCATGATAGATTGGTGACTCCTAGTTTCAATTTTTTGCAAATCTTTTATTTTCATAATAATACATTTTATGGTAAAAGGCAGAAAATGAAAAATTGCCATCTGAACCATTTTAAGTGTATGTTTCAGTGGAATTAGGTTCATTAGCACTGTTGTGAAACCATCGCCACCACCCGTGTCCAGAGCTCTTTCATCTTGTAAAACTGAAACAATAATAATTCTTCATTTTCACATTTCCCTCCAAACCTGGCAGCCATTATTCTTTTTTCTATCTTTATAAATAGACATAAATAGACCAATAGATGAAAACAGTGACTCAAGAAATAAGACGCACAAAGGTTATTACATGATTTTTTTTTAAATTGCTATTACAATTACATGGGAGGTATTTCCATACATAGTGCTGGAGAAAATAGATTTACATATGAGAAAAATAAATCTTAATTTTAACTTTACACCATGCACATTAATCAATTAAAATAGATCACAAAACTATATGTTAAATGATCATAAAAGTAAATTCTAAATAAAATGTAAGCGAAGATTGTTGAGTTAAGAAAGTATTTCTTAAATAGAAAAGGAGTAGGGATAAAAATCATGTCAACTTTAATTCATTGTCAGTATAAATGCATGTCCATCAGAAGATTCCATTAAGTGAGTATAAAACAAGCCACAGACTAGAAGAACATATCTTCAGTACAGTTATTTGACAAAATATTCATGTTCCAAATACGTGAAGATTCCCCAAAGCAGTACGAATAAAATGGAAATCAAAAAGTATATATTTACTCTTAAAGAGAATATAAAAATAGTAAATGGAACTCTGAAAATACGTTTAAGGCAATTAGTTATCAGGTAAATGCATAGAAAAAACTAAAATATGATATTATGTGTACAGAAGCATGAATAAGATTTAAAAAAAAATCTTTCAGCACCTTTTGTAAGGCAGCATACGGAGTCTCCAGGTCTTTGGAAACTAAGTTATTACAATCACTTTTGGAAACTTATCAGTAACCTCCAAGGAAGCACACACAGTACAGTACTGCCCCTATGGCCTAACCATTCCATTCCTGGGTAGATATCCAAAGGATATCTGCAAAAGATGTAATGATGTTCATTTCATTCATAATCATCCCAAACTGTGGCATGAAGCACAGATTAAAAGAGCTGTAAATCAGTATGTATAATAGGCAACAGTGTGATTTGATCATAATGACATTGTCTGTAACCAGAGATTATATACGCTACAGTTTATGATATATGATGTTATTTATGTAGTATTCATGGAGACAAAATGTATTCAGTGAGATATTTTTGGCAAATTATAATTGTTTAGAATCATACAACACAGTGATGTTATAATATACAAAGTGCTAAAGTACTGAATCAAGCTGATTAACACATCCATGACCTTAAATTGTTATGATTTAATCCTTCTAACTGCAGTTCAGGGCCATTTGGATGTCAGCCGGCCCACGCTGAGTGACAGGGGCTCTCGGTCTGGCTGGGCAGCTGAGCCAGGGGCTGAGGGCGTGGCCGCCCAGGCGGGTGCAGTGCGCAGCCCCAGAGCCCGACCGAAGCTGCCTTCCTGGCAGAAGCACAAAGAAGCCCGCGCTCCTGTGAAGCGGAGCTGTGTTTTATAAAATGTATTTGGGGCGTGATGTAAGAGTTGTAAAGCACATTTTCTTCTTTAGGCCGTTGCTGGTGACCGTGCTTGGCACTCTTAATATTACACCTGGCTGCTTTCTGGAACAATGGATGCATTACTGTGACAAAGGAAATACAACAGAAATTCATGTTAGGTTCACTAGCAGCTACCTATTTTTAATCAGCTGTACGATATTTATATTTTAAGCTTCAGATCAAAACAAACACTTAAAAACCAAATGTCAATTTTTCTATTATACATAGGTTTTATTCTTAGAAAACTAAATAAAAAGCTAAATATAAAATGTATGTTTTTATAATATTACTATTAATTTATAATTTATAATTTAAAGATTAAAATTATGAAGTAACCAGGTAAATACATTTATTTATTCAATTTTGAACTCTTGTTTCTTAGAAAAAACAATGATGTAGGGAGATTCAATGAAAGATTAGTCATAAATTTTTCCCGTAATACAGATTAGTCATAAATTTTTCTGTAATATGGAAAGACAATAGAATTAACGTGGAAAATTTATTTTATGGCTAATATTTAGGTTTTAATTTTTTCATAATTTTTTAATGATTTTGTATATTTTTATTTTAAAGTTACAGTTTGTATTCATATTGTGCAACCATGACCAGGGTCCATTCCCTGAACTCTTTTCATTTTGCAAAACTGAAATCCCATACCCATTAAACATCAACTCCATATTCCCTGTGGCCCACACACAAGAAAAGACACTATCACTAATTACTGGGGAAATAAAAAATCAAAACCACAGTAAGATGCCACTTCACGCCCAATAGGTTAGCTACTATTAAAAAAAACAACAACATAAAACAACAAACTCGACAGGATGTTGGCAAATTGGAACCCAGGTGTATTGTTGGTGGAAATGTAAAACGGTACAGCCAGTATGGACACTGTATGGTGGTTTTTCAAAAAACTAAAAGTAGAATTACCTAATCTCAATTTTGCAAGGATTTTATTTTTATTTATTTATTTATTTATTTATTTATTTATTTATTTATTGTACTGTGGATTAAACCCAGGGCCTTCACAGTGAGGTAAATCCCCAGTCCTTATTTTGAGCCAGGGCCTTGCTGAGTCACTAAATTGCCCTGGCTGTGCTCAAACTTGCATCATCCTGCCTCAGCCTCCCAGAGTGCTGGGATTACAGGTGTTACACTAGACTAAGACCTTTTTTCTCTTCTCTTCTCTTCTCTTCTCTTCTCTTCTCTTCTCTTCTCTTCTCTTCTCTTCTCTTCTCTTCTCTTCTCTTCTCTTCTCCTCTTCTCTCTTCTCTTGTCTTCTCTCTGCTTCCTTTCCTTTCCTTTCCTTTCCTTTCCTTTCCTTTCCTTTCCTTTCCTTTCCTTTCCTTCTTCTTTTCTTTCTTCCTCTCTCTCTATCTTATATACAATCTTTGTGGACAAAACTCAAATACCAGTTGTGCTTCCAAGTTTGTAAAAGGGAACAAAAAATATAGGAGAGAGCCTGGGCAAATGCCTGGGGACAGCCTTTGGCAGAATTCTAAAGACCAAGGGACTCCTGAGTGCACCACTTGTTGCATTGAGTTCTTAGGGACATCTTGTGGCCATCACAAAAATTGCAATTGGAAATTTTCAGGCACTTAAACTAACACAAGACATACATATGATGGTAAAAATAAGAGGACAGCTACTGTACTAGATCCAGCCCTTTTAGGGGTATTGCAGGGTGGTACACAGCTTCATAGGATTCTCCAATAAACATAACCCATTCCTGGGCCGCAGGGCTCAGTCTTAGCTGACCCCCGAGGTGCTCCTCATTAGGGACTGGCCACCTGGCGCCTCAGGCGTCCTCACACTGTGCGGTGTGCAGGGCCTCATCCATCTGTGGAAGACAGTCCGCCAACCTGACTGGTGACACTTCTGAGAAGTAGCCCTCGAAGGTACCACAATTTGTGACCCAAAACACATTTCTTGTAACTTTAGTTAATGAAAACAGCTTTTCTAAATTCATAATAAGCATCTGTATTTCAAAGCGTGACCGTGGTGGGCATCCACCATTTGGACACCTGCTCCTTATACGTCAGGTGGACTCAGATACCCAGGAGGAGCTAAATTTGTGTTGGCCAACTGGAGGGTCGTCTGATAACCTAAGTCAGTTTACTTGAGGATTTCAGGAAGCAGAATGAACTCACTTAAGAGGCTAATTGGCTGGGTTTCCTCTACTTTTAAAACCCCAGCAGCCCTTTGCCAGCCCCTCTAGACACCTTCTCTGCTGCCCTATGATCACAAAAATCAACTATTGTCCGTCACATTCATCCTGCTTCCCTGAAAAAATAGAAATTGACCCCAACAAATTTCTTCCCGAATTCTCTAGAAGCCTCGTAGCAGCAGAGCTGTACAGGCTGGCCGGCGTCCTGGCCATGCAGGCCCCTTCTGCCAGTACGGAGGCCTCGGGAGAGTGGATCGTCCAAGACCTCCAGGTGGTTAATAACCCTGCCCTTCTCGGACAGTGCCCGCACTGCTTTCTAGTGCCCGCACTCTCCTGACCGCTGCCCTCCAGAAGCAGGTTCTTTCCCACTAATAATTTGTATGGCAAATTGTTGAGTGGGTCCAGAAAATCAGTATCTAATTGCCTTCGTCTGGACAGAGATGCCTCGAGGTTGTGCTGAAAACCCAGCTTGAAATGTCCTCGAATTTATCAGCTGACCTTACGGATGCAACCCGTCCTGGGGGCTCCACGGCACAACACGCAGGCGGCCGACTCGTGCGTTGCCCAGGGAAGGAGCCCCCCAGAGACGCACTCCCTTCCTCTGAGCCAGCCAAGAAAAGACACAGGTGTCTAAAGAGAAACTGCTTTCGTCAATTACGCTTCAGACTTGCAAGTCACCTAATCTCTGAGCCTGGAGTCCAAAACTGCTGGCTTCCCCATTCCAAAGACAACGAACAATGGAGGAAATTTAAGGCTGGCAGATTCCATGTTTGTACGTAAAAATCCTACTTTGGAACAGCCCAAGCCCTTTGGTCTCTTGTCAGGAAATTGCCTAGCTCAAGGGTGGGAAATCAGACTGCTGAGGATGGAGCCTGGTCAAGTTAGGAGCAAGACAGATGGCTCTGGACTGAGCGCATCCAAAGCTTGCTGAGCATCAAAGCCCTTTACAAAATTAAGGAGGTAATAATGCCTGATGGAGGTGAATATACCACTGCGAGATGAAATACTGATTTTTCTGCTGTTAAACTAATTTTTCAGTGGCTCCAAGTATCTGTTGGATTAAAAAAATGAAAGACTAAATGTACTTGTCCAAGGCCTGCTATTTGCAAAGGCACATTCATGGAGGAAGGGGCAGTAGAAGTGCGGTTTTAAGAGGTGGAATCAGGTGGGGTCTTTAAAAGGTGATTAGGTCACAGATAGATGGTCCCTGGGTCATCTTGAGAGGGTGTCTGCTGTGAAGGCCAGTTTGGCTCTGGCTCTTGGAGGCCCCTCTCTTGCCATGTCCTCTGCCACCTGGAGACTCTGCAGAGGGTCCCCGCCAGCAAGAAGGGCCTGATCAGATGCAGCCTCCCAGTTGTGAGCCTCCCAGCCTCCAGAAAGCGGAGCTAAATAAACCCTCCCCTTTATAAAGTATACAGACTGTGGTGCTCACTTATCACGCAGGGGACACCGCGACAGTGATGTGCCTTCAGGGGTGCGTAGGGGAGTTTCTGACTTCAGTGAGTTAAATGTTTAGTCATCAGGAGAGGAGAAGGATAAATGTGAGAACGGTATGTACAAACTTACAGGAAACGACATACTTTCAGAGGGATTCTGAAGTGATTTTTTGCAGTATTTGAGGTCAAGAAAAAATATGAAATTTAAATAATTAATAAAAGATTTACTATAACTCTTAAGTTGGAGAAACATTTCCTTGAAGAAACCAACTCTAACACTTCATTTAAATCCAACCAGAAGCAAACTTAAACTCACACATTGGATCTACTCCTCTCTGACTTTCAAGTCCCCGGCGCAGTGGAAGCGCTCAGGAGAAAAGGCTCACGGGCAGTGAGATTTTTCACTTGCCCCAAATACTAACAACAAACTAGTGGAAATCAAAATTGCAAAAATTCCACTTATGTTGGATTAAACATAGCACCTACGTAAGAGTAAAAAATAACATGATAAACATGAATTTGTGACACTGGTCATGACAAGCACAATTTCATCTACTAAAGTAACTGTATAAGCCATATTTACTCCTCATACTTTGTGTTCCCTGTATTGCATAAGTTTCTCATTTCAGTTATCTTAATGATCACAATGATGAAAATTATGAAATAGCAGAAAAATGCAGAAACTCAAAATAAGCCAGCTGTTTTGATGTATATTATACTCTTTTGTAAAAATTATACCTAAAAGTGAAAGATTAGAAAGCACAGAAATATAGATCGATGTGTATTTTTCTCATTTTAATCATATATACATATAATTACAACTTTAACATCTTGCAAACTATTATAGGGAAAATAAAAGTTCATTTATTATATTTATTGTTTATTATATAAATATACATTATATTTATTATTTATTATATTTATTATTTATTATATTTATTCATTTATTATTCATTTATTATAGCTCCCAAACCATAATGGTACATTTTTAATAGGTTTTATATTTGTCTTCATTGCGTCTTTGTTTAAATATTGTGGTGCCATGTATGTTTGGAGAGCTGTTTTCTTGGTGCATTTGTAACACCCATAATGTCAAGGGTCCTGCTGATCAAGCTCTTCCTATCCCAGGCGCTGGCTTACAGTTAGACAGGAGTGAGAAGCTCCGGGTGAGGTTGCACGGTAGGTGACGACAGTTGGCAATACTGTACTGAACGTTTCGAAAATTAGAAGGATGGATTTTGCATATTTTCCTTATAAAGAAATGATAAATATTTTAAATACTTACAATGTATACATGTATTGAAGCATTACGTGGTACCTCATTAATGTGTATCACTTTTGTATTGTTCACCACTTAAAATTTTTAATTTAAATAAAAATAATTTTATAGTTAGATTATTAGCAGGGCTTCCTTTAAAATTTCAGGGAAAAACATTATAAATCCTTTCACCCATCCCCTTGCTGAATCACAGCTTCTGTCCTTGGAGGAAGCGATTTTTAAGTGACTCGTGTCTCCATCCAGCATTAATATTTTACCCATATAAAGAAAATCACTATTTATACCACTGATTTCTGTGTCTATGTCCATATCCATATCCATAATGCGTCTGGGTTCCTGTGTGCATGTTTCCCCTTTCACTGAGATTCTACAGAAACATTACGCCTTTTGGGTATTTTTACATATTTTCAAATCTGAGGTGTTACACGACTTAGAAAAGTACGTAGTTTATAAAGATATTAGTAAAATTAGCAATAATTTAACAAAATGAGTGTGCATATGTCCAGTTCTCCAAACAAATCTTGTTAGAATCTACAAGGTACTTCAGAACACTTCTTAATTATTTATCCTTCTCCATGTTTTTATACATATTTTTCTTCTTCAATGATGAGTTAGTAAATTTTTAGTGAAGTGCATATTGACAAAGTATGTGATATAATTGTTTGGTTCAAATAATTTTCTAAATGAAATATGACCAGGCAAAAAGTATCAAATCCAGGAAGCATAATGTGATCTTCTAGGCTATTTTTTTCCATCCTTGTCAAGGAAAATTATTACTTTGACCTCCAAGAGTATGAATCATTTCTGACAGATTTCAAATGTTACTAGCGGGATCATACAGTATGCTCAATTTGTCTGATATTTTTTGTTTAATATTGCTGACTTTCGGGATTCATTGCTTATAGCTGTAAAATGTTCATTCTTATTGATGCATATTCTATGTGTGCATAGAAATAACAGCTATTAATACTTTACATTCTAAAGGACATGTGGGTAGTGAGCAATTTGGAGTGCTATAAATAGTGCTGCTATGAATATCCTACTAAGCTTCCGTTCAACACCTTTGGTTGTTTCTCAGATGCACGCATCCCTGAGGAGTGGCAAAGCTCGTTCATAGCACGTGGCCACATTGAACTTTAGTAAGTATTT
Source organism: Erethizon dorsatum (assembly GCA_028451465.1). Lineage (NCBI taxonomy): Eukaryota > Metazoa > Chordata > Mammalia > Rodentia > Erethizontidae > Erethizon > Erethizon dorsatum. The sequence goes on from CM051837.1 coordinate 33,525,505, forward strand.
CCGATGATTTTCCTAAACAACTGTTAACAATTACATTCCCTTTTTTGTAGATGAGAGTCTCGATTATTGCATAATTTGGCAATTTCCTTCTTTTTGTATTTATTATTTATATAAAGGAAAGGCAAGCATTTAACTGTACAGTTGGATATGATTTGACAAGGGCATAGTCCCTGAGAAAAACTACCAGAAGAGACAAAGGAAAGGCTTGCTATGTTGACAAAAGGGTCCATTTACCAGGAAAAAATAACAATTACAAATCTACACTCATGCGCCACTTGATGACAGGCATGCATTCTTAGAAATGCACCGGTGGGTGACCTGTCAGCGTTCAGTCATCACGGAGTGCACGTACACAGACCTTACGGGCGCAGCATCCTGCATCCCAGGCTGTGTGGGGCGGCTGGAGGCTCAGGCTACAAGCATGAGCAGACCGCTCCTCTACTGAATGCTGCAGTGGACTGTCACACAGGACCAGTGTTTACACAGCTGCACATGTCTACACATGGAAAAGCTACAGTGAAATACAGTAACGAAAAACAAGAAGGTACACCTGCACTGTGCACTTACACTCAAAGGAGCTTACAGGGCCAAAGGCGAGTCAGTGAGTGAACAGCGAGTGACCACAGAGCTCTAGGGCCGCTGTCGACCTGACAGACACTGTGCTCCTCGGCCACGCTAAATTCATGCAAGTTTCCTTTCTTCAATATTAAATGAGTTTTCTGTGGCCTTTTTACTTTATAATATTTATAATTTTTTTATTTTTTACTTCTGCAATACTTTGTTTAAAACACAAACACACTGCACAGCCATACACTATCTCTTTGTTAAATTTTTATCTTTTAAAATTTTTATTGGTATATGTTTGCAGTACTTAATAGTTACATTCATTTTGGGGAATTGGTACATATGTACATCATATCCTGATCATATTTGATCCCCTTTTCCTTCCTTAACTGCCTACTCCCCTCCCCCATTTTCAGTCTGCATCCTTTGTGTCTTACCATCTCTCTTTTATTTTTATTTTTTATTTTTTTATTTTAAAAAGAACAAAAGCAGAAATAAAATAGAGTTTCACATCAGGCTAATAAGAGAGTAACAATAATTAATACATTGCATGGAGATTCCTTATAAAACTAGGATTCGAGGTTCCATTCAACCCAGCTATTTCCCTTCTGGGTATCTTCCCAGAAGAATTAAAAACATCACACCACAGCGATATATGTGCACCCATGTTTATAGAAGCACAGTTTGTACTAGCTAAATGTTGGATACAACCCAAATGCCAATCAACCGAGGAAAGGTTTAAAAAGATGTGTTAATTTTATATAATGGAATACTACTCAGCTATAAAGAATGATAAACTTGAGACTCTTATAGGTAAATGGATGCATCTTGAGACCATACTCATAAGTGAAATAAGTCAGACCCATATGTGTAAACATCGCAGTGTCTCACTAGAGTGAGAAGCTGAAAGAGTAAGTAAGATCCAAAATGTATAATAGATATTGTGAATTGGGAAGAAACTGCTCAAAAGAAAAGAGAAACTGATGGGAAGGGGAAAGGAAGGAAGAGAAAAGGGGGGAAATATATATATATATATATATATATATATATATATATATATATACACGCATGGTAGTTAAGATAGTTATACAGCTAGTTTCTCTTAGTTCATTGAATAAAAAGATGGGTCCTAATATTCTTTGGACAATATTTCATGCCTATATCTTGTACTCTGAGTAACTACTATGAAGATAACCATCTCTTTTTTATTTTACTCTTTATATTTTGTGTTTCTCATATAAGAGAAACCATATATTTAACTTTTTTGTGCCTGAGTTATTTCACTTAACATAGTCTCAAGATCCATCCAATGTGCAAATAGACGGCATGTGTCACTACAGTATGAGAACTTTAACTCTTCTGGGAATATATCCAGGAGAGTTATAGCTGGGTCAAATGGAATATCTACTTTTAGTTTCTGAGGAATCTCTGTACTGATTTCCACAGTGGTGGCACTAGTTTACATTCCCACCAACAGTGTACAACTGTAGGATTCCCTCATATCCTCACCAGCATTTGTTGGTTTTTGAGTTCTTGACAAAACCCATTGTTACTGGGGTAAGAGAGAAGCTCAGATTGTTCTGGCTTGCATTTCCTAAATGGTTAAAGATGCTGAACATTCTTTAATGTACTTATTGGCCATTTGCATTTCCTTGGAAAAATATCTATTCAGTTCATAGGCCCATTTTTTAATTGGGTGTTTTTAGGGGTTAATTTATTTGAATTCTTTATACATTCTAGATATCAGTCCTCTCAGAGAGCCTAGGTTTGTATGAGGATTGATTTAGGAAAGGTTTCTTTAACTTTCTATTTGCTGCTGAAAGAATAAGTATAAAATTATTTATTCCTTCAATTAATTGTTTGGCAAAATTAACCAATGCATTTTTCTGGGAAAGATCTTTGGGAGGATTTTTGATTATAGATCCAAAGAACTATTTGTATTTTCCATTTATTTTGTGATAGTTTTTTCATTTATTTTATTTTATTTGGACATATTTGCAGTATGTGAAATTTACATTCATCTTGGGGAGTAGGTGCATATAAATAACACAGCTTGTTTTCTTTTTTAATCTCTTTTTCCTTCCCACCCATCTCCTTCCCTTCATCTCTAAATGCCCTTTCCCCATTTTCATTCTTATTATTATTCCTAGTTAATGATTATGATATATAATATTTATATTCATTGTGGGTATTTAGTCCCTGTACATGACACATCAGATATTGTGTTTTTAAAGGAGTTTATCCAATTCATTAATGATCAAACTTTTGGCATAAAGTTGTTCATCATAGCCTCTTTAATGTCTATAGAATTTATAGTTATATTATTTCTTTCATTCTAAATAATCATAATATTCTTTCTCTGATTGGTCTATTAAGAATTTACCATTTAATTAGTTTACTAATCTTTTCAGATCATGTCTTGATTTTTCTTCTACTGCATCTTTGTTTCCTGTTTTCCTAGTTTCACCTTCTGTTAGTTTGCTGTTTCATTTACTTCTTGAGGTGAAAGTTTAGATTATTGATTTTAAACCTTCCTTTCTAATGCATTTAAAGATATGAACTTCCTCTATGTACTTATTTAGCTTAGTTATACAAATTCTAGTATTCTTTCTCTTTAGTAATTATTTCTCTTTTCTACCAGTAATTTGGTACCCATTGACCAGCTTTTCCTCATCCTTCTGTCTCCTTTACTCTCCCCAGTCTCTGCTAAACATTATTGTATCCTCAGTTTGTATAGGATCAACTTTTTCAGATTCCACATATGAATGAGATGACATGGTACTTATCTTTTTGTGGCTGGCTTAATAATCTTCAGTTCCATACATATTGTCACAAATGACAAGATTTCCTTCTTTTTTAGGAATAAAGAATATTCCATTGTGAATATGTACTAATAGGTCTGATCCCCACCTGCCCCCCACTACCAGGCACCCCAGTTCCTGGAATGGCTGTTCCCAGCTACCTGAGCTTAGGGAACATTGCCTAGTCTGCTAGGTCACAGCGCACCTGCTCCACCTGCTAGGTCATAACATGCCCACAACAGAACATAAGCCGTTCCTGTTGACATGTACTCAGCTATTCTTGCTCCCTCACTCTCACACCCCACGTCACCTCACCCCATCTAAGCCTGTCCCGCTAAATTCCATAACCGCATCCGTAAAAGACCCAGCTCAATAACCTCAACTCAGACTCCTTCGGAGTTACTCCAGGAGGTCCTCCCCTGAACTCCAAATTCAGACTGGCTATGTTTTCACTGGATTGCTACCATTTATCCAACATATATCACATTTTCTTTAATCTTTCATCCCAGTGGGCACTTTGGATAATTCTATAACTTGGCTCTTGAGAAGAATGCTGTAATAATAATGGTAGTGGACACATTTCCTCCACAAAATTATTTATAATTTTTTGGGGGTAAATACCTAGAACTGGGATTGCTAGATCATATGGTCATTCTATCTTTACATTTTTGAGGCATCTTTACATTTTCAGATAGCCTTCTATAATGGTACAGATAGAGTTTCCCAAGTCCTGAGCCTTGTTCCTTGTCCTAAGTGTTTGTCAACAGAAGTGTTTCGGATTTTGGATTTTTTTTTTGTTTTATAATATTTGGTTATACATAATGAAATTGGGGATGGGACCTATGTATAAAAATGAAATTAATTTATGTTTCATTATGTATCTTGTACACATAAGTGAAAGTAATTTTATACAATATTGTAAATAGTATTTTTGCATGAGGCAACAGTTCCATGATGTGTACTCTTCCATTTGTGGCATCATGTCAGTTTAAAATAATTGGAGTGTACAGCATACTGGATTTTGAATTTTCAGATTAGGGATATTCAACTTGTGCTTTTCACATTTCCACCAACAGCGTTGAAGAGTTCCCTTTACTCCACTTCCTTACCAACACTTGTTTTCTTGTTATGTGTTTCATAACAGCCATCATGACAGTATGAGATGATATCTCATCGTGGCTTAATTAGCATTTACCAAATGATTAGTGATGCTGAGATTTTTTTAATTCCTCTGCTGGCCATTGCATGTCTTCTTTTGATAGGTCCTTTGCCCATTAAAAAAAATTGTTTGTTGCTGTTGTTTGTGGCTTTATTTTAATGTGCTTATTATAACATGGGTTAGGGCTTACAATGGAAGGAGTACCCATGAACTTGAAGAAATCAAACTATTTTTGCTTTGCCAGTGTAACTAAGATTGTTAAGCACTGGACATTAAGATTGGGAGATTGTCCCAATCTAGAGTAATTGCTAAAAAGAATATTAAAAATGTAAAAACTGGGGCCGGTGAGATGGCTCAGCGGCATAAGTGCCTGCCTGGCAAGCGCGAGGGCCCGAGTTCGACTCCCGGAACCCACATACAAAAAAAGGGCTGGTGATATCGCTCAGCGGCATGGGTGCCTGCTGGCGCGCGAGGTCCTGAGGTCGACCCCCGGTACCCACAAAAAAAAAAAAAAGTAAAAACTGTACAGATGCCATGGTAATAATGTAGAAAAATAGAATGATAAAAAATGATCAATTCAAAAGAAAGCAAGAAAAGAAGCTCATAAAAAGGTAGGACAAATGGAAAGTCACTGGTAAGGTAATATATTACAACCCAGGAAAATCAATAATTCCTGAACTTTAAATTGGCTAAATGGTCTACTTAAAACATAATGATCAGTATAATTCCAAACAAATATAAACTTAACTATACACTTATTCTATAAATTAGTTGAAACATTTTAAGAGGTAGGTCACACTTTAGAAATATCTGTGAATGCTTGGGAAATGTGTGCTCTCAGTAATTGAATTAGAACTGTATGAATATTTAATGGATAAAGCTTGTTTGAGTCATCCAATTCTAATGTATTTTTAAAATTTTGTCTGCTTGAGACTTCTCTACACAAATCTTAAAGGTCAGGAGGGTTTGGAGTGAAGTGCTGCAAGCCCTAAAAGATAACAGCTTTCAACCCTAACTTATATACCTTGCAAAACTTTCCTTTAAAATTGACAGAGAAATAAGGTATTTCCATGACAAGAAACACCTCAAGAAATTCACCAAACCAGCACTACAAAAATTCTTAAGGATTCCTAGAAAAAGGCAATGAAGTCAACAATCTGTTAAGTCAAAAAGAATGAATACATCTGGTAAGATGAGCAGCTAAACAAAGGGAGGAAAGGAAATTATCAACAGAAAAAATAATGCAATGACAAAAATAAGTCAATTCTTCTCAGTAATAACTCTCAATGTGAATGGTCTCAATTCCCAAATCAAAATACACAGATTGGCAGAATGGATTAAGGAGGAAAACCCAACAATATGTAGTATACAGAAACACATTTAATTCAAAAAAGAAACTCACAGATTAAAAATCAAAGGATGGAAAACAATATTCCAAGCAACAGGAACTCAGAAAAAAAATCAGGAGTTTCTATCCTAATTTCAGATAAAGTGGATTTCAAACCAAGACTGATCAGAGAGACAAAGAAGTCACTACATATTGATTAAGGGAACAATTCAACAGGAAGAGTTAGCAATTAAAAACTTGTACACACCAAATACCAGTGAACCCATATACATAAAGCAAACACTAATGGAAGTGAAAAATCAGTTAGATGCCAATATACTAGTAATTGGGGACCTCAGTACCCCACTGTCACAAATGGACAGATCAACTAGACAAAAAATCAACAAAGAAACATCACAGTTAACTGTACCTTTGAACAAATGGACTTAATAGATATCTACAGAGTGTTCCATCCAAAATCTACAGAATACACAGTCTTCTCAGCAGCATATGGGACTTTCTCCAAAACAGACCACATACTAACCCATAAAGCATGCTTAAGTAAATGCAAGAGTCTAAATTATCCCATGCATATTATTGGACCATAGTGCATTTTAACTAGAAATCAATGGCAAAAGATACCACAGAAACTATGCAAACATATGGAAATTAAATAATACCCTATTGATTAATCAATGGGTCACAGATGAAATTAAAGAAGAAATTAGATAGCTTCTATAATCAAACAGTAATGACAATACAACATAACAAAAGCAATTCTAGAAAAGAGCAAGGCGGGGGACTTCAAGTTATTCTACAAAGCTACATTGACAAAAACACCATGGTATTGGCAAAAAACAAAACAAAATGAAAGAGCAAAACACCCACCCAATCCCCCCCACCAAAAAAAAAAAAAAAAAAAAAAAAAAAACCAGACTTGTGGATCAATGGAACAGAATAGAAGATACAGAAACAACTTTAGACATGCTCAGTTACAGTATTTTTGACAAAGGGGCCAAATCACTTTGATGAAGGAAAGATAGCCTCTTTAACAAATGGTGCTGGGAAAACTGGCTATCCACATGCTGAAGGTTGAACATAGACCCGCATCTCTCACCATGCACTAAACTAAAATCAAAATGCAGCAAAGATCCAACTTTAGAACAGAAACAATCTTCCGGAGGACAAGACTAGGTAAAACTCTTGAAGACATAGAGGTAGGCAAAGACTGTAAACAAAACCCTGGTTGTACAAGAAATAATATCAGGAATCAACAAATGGTATCATATCAAATTATAAAGCTTCTGCACAGCAAAGGAAAACACTAATAGAGTGAAGAAACAAACTACATAATAGGAGAAAAATTTTGCCAGCTGCTCCCCAGGCATAGGACTAATATCTTGAATATATAATGAACTCAAAATTTAGACCCCCCCCGATTTAACGACCCAATTAAAAAATGAGCATCTGAAATGAAATGTCTCATACAAAATGAGACACTTTTCAGATGGAGAAATACAAATGGCCAATAAATATATGAAAAAGTGTTCAACATTGCCAGCCATTTGAGAAATGCAAATTAAAACAACACCAAGATTCTATCTCACTCCAGAAAGAATAGTTATCATCAATAAACTAACCAATAACAAATGCTGGTGAAGTGGGGAGAAAGGAACACTTCTGCACTATTGCTGGAGGTGTAAACTGATACCAACACTATGGAAATCATTGTGGAGATTCCTCAACAAACTAAAGCTTGAGGTTCCATTTGACTCAGATCTTTCCCTTCCAAGTGTCTTTCTAAAAGATTTAAAGACATCATACTACAGTGGTGCCTGCATCCCCATTATTATGACTTATGTCTAGATATCGCATGCAGTCATAGGGGTCTTTTTCAGAGGTGACTAGATCTAGAGTGTGTGATGCTGGGGTTGATTCATGGTGCAATGCTAAACTCAAGGGCACTAGCATCAAGCGTGTGAGTGTTACCCACCCTGAGTAGCCTGGGATAAGATATAAGGGTTAGAAAGAGCTGTGGTTGCCTCTTACTTGCTTTGCTACTTTCTGCCTCTCATAAACTGTTTCTCCTTTGCAATGCTTGTCTGCCATGCCACCCTGCCTTGGAGCAGGTGACTGTGGACTGAAACCTCTACAGACTTTCCTTAACTTGTGCATGTTGGGTATTTTGTCTCAGCAATGAGAAAAGTAACTAAGACACCCATGTTTATAGTAGCGCAATGCGTAATAGCTAAATCTTGGAAACAGCCTATATGTTCTACCAACAAAAGAATGGATAAATAAAATGTTTTATGTATACACAGTGGAGTAATACTGTGCTGTAAAGAAGGACAAACTTAAGGCATTTGTAGGAAAATGGATGCACCTTGAGACCATAATGTTAAGTGAAATTAATCAAACAATTTAAATATCGTGTGGTTTCTCGTATATGAAAAAAAATATGTAAAGTACCAAATAAAAGACCAGTATGAGAAAAAAAAGAGAAAAAATTTATTGGAATTTAGCATGGACAAGGTATCTAAATGCATATCTTGATTTCATACCATTGTCTTATGAGGTTTATACGTTTTTTAGCCTATTAGCCTGGTTGTTAATCTGTATATATGATAATTAACTTTGTAAGAAAAATAAATGAATGTGATGCTGATGAAATAAAAGGTGGTGGAGGGAATGTGAAAAAAAGGAATTGAGATGTGTCATGTACATGCACCAATTCCCTACAATGAGTATAATCATTATGTACTGGAAACAGGTACTAATAAAAAATGTTTTAAAATTTTTATCTGTTTGATCTACCAATAGTCGTAAGAGGTATGCTTATATCTCTAATTTTGATGATACTTTAGTCAAAATTTTTCTATATTTCTATCAATTTTGTTTATATTTCTGTAAATCTAGTAATATAAATACTACATTTTTCAAATTCAGAAAAATTATTAGTTTGTTATCTCTGTTCTCCATTCCTCTCATTTTTCATGTCCGAAAATCTGATTTGGGCTTATTTTATCATTTTAGTTGTAAATCTACAGAAAATTTCCCCATTATTCCTTCAAGTATTTTCTCTTATTTTTATTTTTTTCTCTCTTCTGAAATGCTGTTACGTATCTATATATTGATAACCATATTTCTACTCTTAACTCTTAATTTTATTTTTATATCTCTATTTTCCCTTGTTCCTTTCTCAGAGTATTCATTAACATGATATTCCAAATTCATTAAACAACTATGTCAATTCTGTTTATTCCCTCTACTCTGAATTTTTCTCTTGGTCACTTGGTTCCTTTTGAAGATGATTTGTTATTGTTATTTTGCTAATAAATTCCCGTGTTTTTTGACATAATGGTAGAGTCATTTCAAAGTAATTTATGAACATGCTTTCTGCATTATTTTTACAGCAGAATTATAGTAAATGTGTGAGTGTGGCTTTATTTTAATGTACTTACGATGTGGACTAGGTTTTGCAATGGAAGGAGTACCTATGGCCTTCAAGAAGTAAATGTTTCTGCTTCTAGTACAGGCAGAATTTTAAAAGGCCTAATTAAAGTAAAATCAGGGAGTCCAGGATTACAGAGTGTAGCAATAATAGCATGGGACATAGCAGAAGATTTTTTGTAACTCTGTGTTTGAGCAGATATTACTTATTTTTTTTTTCCAACCATGAAATTGAAAGTCACAGCCTTCGGCACAGTTTTTGTTGTTGTCGTTGCAAACATGCATTTTGCCTGACTCCAGCTCAACCGCCGGGACGGTACGTGAGTGTGACGCAGCGAACGCGGCTGCAATCCTTAACTGGAGTATTTGCACATTGTTTATTTTCTAGACAGTAATTCCAAACCCAGAGGTCCGACTAAAAGATAAAAACAAAATCCTCACCAGGCACCACCCTAACCTGAGAAACTCAAAAGAACCTTGCTATCTTCAATAGCTACGGTAGGGTGCAGCCTCTTCACGCCCACAGCCCTTCGGGCGCCCCCTCCGCAGGAGGAGGAGCCCCGCCCCGCCCCGCCCCGCCCCGCCCCGCCCCGCCCCCTCCTCCGGGACCCTGCGTAGTTCTGCACGCGCAAGCCTCACCTTCCTTCATTTTAACGCCTCAACAGCTGTTCTCAGCCGGCTCCAGAACAGCGGAGCCATGTTCCTTCTTTTAGTGCTTCTCACGGGACTTGGGAGGCTGCACGCAGGCCACAGTGAGTCCAGACACGGTCCTTCCACGCTGTCGAGGCGTCTGAGCCGTCCTTGTTCTCCCAGGGGCCGGTTTCTTCCCAGACCCTGGCTGAGACTTGGCCGTGGGTCCATGCTTGCACTTACTGCTTCCAGCCCCTTCCCCCGAGCAGAAAGGCAGAGAGGCACCTCAGGCAGAGAATATTTGCACTTCTCGGGGCAGTTTTCTTGTCTATAAAATAGACAAAAATGAAACCTGTGTTGCCCCCCTATAAAAGTCTGCCACCCTAGGAATAATTGCATCACCACAAATAAGCTCTTCATCTACGATTTCCTGGTTTGTCAACTGCTACCCTTTCCTTGCTCCACTGACAATTGTGTATCTAATATTCTGCACTCTTTCCCGAAAATGATCTCACTTTCCTGTTGAACATGTGTTTTCACACTCCGGTGTCTTTGACATCACTGTATTTTGGTATTTGATGTTAGCTTTGTTGAGCTGTTGAACTGCAGATTTTGTGTGTGCGGGGGCAGACAGAATAAAAATTGAGATATTGACAAAAGCTCATTAATTTGTAGATAAGAATGGCTAAAAAGACAGTGGAGGCTGGGAGTGATGGCACATGCCTGTAATCCCAGCACTCGGGAGGCTGAGGCAGGAGGATTGCTGTGAGGCCGGCCTGGGCTACATAGTGAGTTTAAGGCCAGCCTGAACGACATAGTGAGACCCTGTCTCAAAAGAAAAAAAAAGAGTGGACAGGAAGAATCTATAGATTATTTAAAAATAGCTGCTAACCCAGAGAAACAAATGCATAAGTAAACCATACTACCGAAATAATATAACTTATTTCTATTTTTAGATCCCCGTAAAACCTTTGTGCAGACCACAATTCCTGAGAAGATTTCATCAGTAGATACAAGAAGAGATCCAGAAAATAATGTAATTGGGGAATAGTATTTTTAATCTTAGATTCTGTTAAGTTGCCTTTAAAATGTCAAGTCCTAAGCTGCTGAGCATAGGCAGGAGGCAGACCTGATAGCTCAGAACATGTTCACAACAGCACATTGGGGTGGGTATGAATATGCATAAAATTCTGTGTTCCTGTTTAGAAGGGCTTTAGGGATAGTGTTTTAGTTGCTTTCTTATTGCTTGGACAAAATACCAAATACGCATAAGTTAAAGGAGGAAAGGTTTATTTTAGCTCACAGTTTGTAGAGGGTTCAGTCCATAGTTGGCTAGTTCCAAGGCAGGGCAGCATGGCAGAGCTGTATGGCAGAGGAGAAACAGTCCATGGCAGGGCAGGCAGAAGGCAGCATGCAGCGAGCTTTCCTGTTCTTTTTATTCCATCAAGGCTACAAGCCCATTGGTTGGTGCCACCCACACCAAGAGTGGCCTTTCCCATAATCCACATCCAGAACTATGCTAAACCAGACAGTCCAGTTATTACACATATATAATCCAGTGTCACCAACCCGTGATCCAGCCACCTCCCAAAAGCTACACCTATGAGCGAATGAGGCTTTAGAGGGACATGTTAATATAAACCATAATGAATAGCACAAAACTTAAGGGAATAGCAAAAAGCTAGGATTCACTTAAGGCAGGTTTATAGTGAGGCAATGAGGTGAGTCGTACTGTTTGTCTTTGGCATGGTAATCTGGTGGGGTAGGTCTAAGCCAAGGAAAACTGAAAATCAGGAAAGCTTCTCCCCAGAAATGAGGGTAATGGTGAGTAGCAGGCAGGGGCACCTTACACCTAGTTCTCAGTTTAGAATTTTGAAGTTTCAAATGTCCACATAGGAGGGGAAACTGATACAATTGTTTACATATTATTATTAATTTTATCAGTCATTTAAAGCATAAGTTAAGCAGATACTTAATTTACTATATATTATTTACAAATGTTATTGGATTTTTGGGATACTTTTGTTCCAGGTTGCTTACATCATTACATTAAAAGGAAAACCGTATTTTGTCCATCTTAAAAAACAGTAAGTATTTTAAAAAGCAGTAAGTATTTTGCCTTTAAAAGTTTCAATTCTTTGGTTTCTTGATTTTTAAAAATTGCTATGATAAGTATTTCAATTTAAATGCATTGATAGCTATTTTATAGTGGAAATTAGGGAAATTCTTAGGTATAAAAAGAGAATAAAATGTGAATTTGGAATAGAGGAGCAAATATTCAGACACATTAATAGAGAAATGGAATTTTATTATAATATGACAAATATGTAAGTAGTATTTTTTGGAAGTTTGGGAAGGCTTTTGAAAAGAGGAAAGAGATGACTTGTGTATTGAGGGAAAGTACGTAGGTAGAGATATGAAGGAGGAAGTAGGACAGGAGGCCATACTATTTAGAGAGAAAATTATTAGCAAAACAAGCAAATGTGAGACAGAGTGGCTCTTTGGACATATACAATTTTAATTGTGAATCACTACATTATGTATATTTTTGAAGGATAGAGGTGAAAGATTCTGGAAAAGTAGGTGGCAACCAGATTGTATAAGATACATAATGACACAGGAAGGATATTGGGAGTCCGAAATGGTTTTAATCATGTACTTATCATGTCAACATGTGTCTTCCGGGATTCTATTCAGGGATCGCAAGCAGAAGTAGAGTGACTAAGTACATGACTGTAGTGGCTTAGGTGAGTAATGATGGGGCCTCATCCTTGCAGCACTGGAAAGGAAAGCTCAATAGGCCTCAAGGCAGATTTGTAGAGTGACTGGGGAACAAGGAGGAACCATAGATAATTTGGTTGCTGCTCAAGAAAAAGGATGAGATTATGGTGCAATTAAATGAGGGATGTGAACAAGGAGATATTTGTGTGAGGAAAGAGTGGGTTTGGATTTTGTGCCTGTATGATATCCAGGTAAGCTGTTTACACTAGATAGATGAATACAGGAATTCGAATCTCTGAGGAACTTCAGTCGGGCTGTAGATACAATGGTAAGCGGTAGCTTTGTCACAGTATTATTACTATTTTCACGAGAGTGCATATATAGCGTGTTTATAAACTGGTTAGTAGATAAAGTTTAAATCTGGGGAAAGACTAATATTTCTGGGATAGAAAATAAAGTGCAGCCAGCCTGGAAGATAAAGCTAGAGGGGATCACAGAGCTAGGAAGAATAGCAAAGAGTGAAGCGTAATATAAATCAAGTGATTGGACTGAGCGCCCACAGTTTTTAAATAGAAGCTAAAGGCCCAATACCATAATTATTTAAAAAGTATCCTTCAAATTTGACATACCAGTGGTTATAGATACTCTCCAGAGAAGTTTTGGGTTGAATAAGAATTGAGAGGGCCAATGAGATAGCTCAGCAGCGTAAGCGGCTGCCTGGCAAGCGCGAGATCCTGAGTTCGACTCCCGGAACCCACATACGAAAAAGGGGCCGGTGATATCGCTCAGCGGCACGGGCGCCTGCTGGCGCGCGAGGTCCTGAGGTCGACCCCCGGTACCCACACACACAAAAAAAAAGAATTGAGAAAGTGGAGCATATATATGTAGACTACTCTGGATAAAAATCACTTGAGAACTGAAAAAAATAAAGGGCATAGACATAGTAAGACTTGAGATGGTTGGGGGGAGTTATTTAGGATGGCAAGGATTTGAATGTAACTTTTAAAATAGTGTTAACATAAAAAGCTTGGAGAAAGAGAGAGAGAAAGGGAGGGAGGGAAGCAGAAAGAGAGAGGGGAAAGAGAGAGAAGAGAGAGATTGATTCTAATTTCAGGAGAGAAAGTACCTATCTTTAGTTCATTGCATTGGGTAGGACCTGTAGCCCAGGGGTAACAGTTAGCTTTAAATAAAAGAAATAATCACCTGGGAAGAGGACTGAGGGTGGGCACATGAGCTGAGAGCCAGGGAGCATGGCAGTCATCTGGATAATTGATAGGAGTCGTGTCAAAATTTTGAATAGTTATTGAAAGGAATGAAAAGAAATTTTGACCAAGGTTATTTAAGGAAGTCAGGACTGAGCTAAGTTTATTATATATGAATTTGTAGTGAGACCAAGGAAACCTTTTAAAATTTAGTCCTAGCTCTGCATTTTAATTTTGAGATTCAAGTATAACATCTGAAATCAATGACTGATAAAGACAAGTACTTGAAGGCTCTATGCTGGAAATCGACACTTTGAGACACCTAATAATTTGAGTTGTTCGCTGACCTGCATTTTAGTATGGTGTGTCACTGTAGTAAAATTGCCACCCTCAGTATGTGGTTTATGTGACAGGGAAACATTTGGACAATAGGATGTTCCAAGTAGTTGACTCTACTTTAAATTCCTTACTACGTAGACAATGTGTACATGAAGAGTAAATTTTTTGTCCTTCCTTTTCAGTTGAGCATGTTTCTGTGATTTTGCCTAGGTCATTTTTATCTTCAGCTTCTGTTGTTCGTTCTTATGACAAACGTGGTGTCCAACATTCTCAGCCTCTGTTACCTCAGGTAAGTCTTAGGTTTTTTTCTTACAGAGTTTTCATTCTGTATTTTCTTTAAAAATATGAATAGTCTATACATACTAGAATATTCTTTTATACTTCAGTGAAATTGAATACCCTGTAAGCATTGCTTATTTCTGCCTGACATAAATTCATCTGATAATTGACAGTCGTATTAAAGTACTAAAATAGGTTAAAAAATAAATATAAATGATGTATCTGGCGTATGCATTTCAAAAATAAGTCATCTATTTGCTTTTCTTTGTGTATTTTTGCAGATGGATTGCAGTTACAGTGGATACATCGCAGGTTTTCCACATTCTCTTGTGGCACTAATGACTTGTTCGGGACTCAGGTTGTAGACTAAAGATAATGTAATTTGCCCACATTACATCCTGCTAGCTTATGAATTAATCCTCCATTTATCTGCCCTAATTTTATAAGCACCTTTCTATTTCAGTTCCGTAAGGATTCCATCAGAATTTGTAATAAAATAGAATTGGTCACCCTGGCAGCATCTATTCCTGGTAGGAGGCTACGTGTTGATCCTGGCAGGATGCGCTCCTCTAGGTTTTGAGAAGTCTTGAATGTAGGGAGTATAGATCACTTTCTCCATGCTTCTGTACTTTTCCAAAGTTCTGTTTTTGTCCTCACCTCAACTTCCTAGAGTAATTTACAGTTCTAGAAACCCTGAACCTGTAGACATTTTGGCTCTGTCATGTTTAAGCATGTAGTACTTCAGTTAGCCCACATAAACAAATGATTTAGGACAATAAATATCACAGGAAAGTTAGGTTTACAGATATCGGTGGAGTAAAAATTCATCACTTTATTTTACACATACCTTATGTAATAAATACAAGGGTCCTAAGACTGAAGAAGGAATTGCCTACAGATGCTATAGGCTGGTCCAGAAAGGGTCTTAACTTGTGTAAGAACACAAACCCATGCCATTACTATGTAATCTTTAAAATAATTTAAAAAATATATTTGTAATAGAAAGCAACACGTGCCTTGTGGTCTGTTTCTGGTACAAGACCTCAAAGAACAAAGAGATAAAGTTGAAAAATGAAAGTGACTTTGAATTTTAAAGAAAAATTCTGGCCAAAATTTCTGATAAGAAATTAGATTATAGTTTTGATAGAATTAATTCAAACTTTCTTTAATTTATATTCAGGGGAGTAATGCAGTTTAAAAACATCTCATATGGAATTGAACCACTGGAGGCTGTATCAGGGTTTATGCACATGATCTATGAAGAAAACAATGATAATGCTCATGTTGCTCTCTTTGGAGAAAATGATACTTATGCTCGGGTTAATGATGTGGAGAATCAAGTGAGAAGCAGTCTAAACGTAAGCGTTAACTCTTGTTTTACTTGTTTTGTATAGTTTTGTTAAATGAAAAGTGCTTTTGCATCCAGGTTTGATTGCTGACTTGGTAATCTTAAGATTACTTTTTTCATGAAGGGTCTGCATGACTAAATGGCTAGTAAAGAAATTTCTGCTCACTGTTACGCTTATCATTAGACACAAGCTTAGCAAAATCTTAGGTAATTAATCTTGGAAATACATGTAGGACTAAAAGGCACTAAAACATTTTAACATGTGGACTTTTAGATGATGAATATGACCTATTCCTTTTCCTCAATTACTGAGATAATTTAGATCAAAATATTAAATGTTCATTTCATGATAGTTCAAAACTGTATAATTTCAGTGACTTACATAAGGCACATGTAAAATAAAGTGATGAATTTTTCCTCCACAAATTAGTTTCCTAATAATTGGTAAAAATAAATCAGTAATACTAATACAAATATCAGTATGATTATTAGTCATACTAATACATGAATGATTAAGACTAATGTATAGACATATAGAAAATACAAATATTAACACGATTGTTATTAATCATAGTAATATATAGATGGTTAGTATGCAGATTACCACAAGGATAAGAAAAGGAACGCTTTATGTTATTAAACCTAAAATTTTATTTCTATTATTACAACAATAAAAGATATCTGAGTTCCCTTATAGGTTAGAAAGTCTAACTGAAAGTTCTTGCAGCACTTTCTGAACTAGTACTCAGACTAGTACTTAAATCTTATATTTTGAAACAGCCCTATCATATATTCAATAAGAATATATCTTTCAGCTTATCTCTGAATATAATTTCAAGAGAAGGTAAAGTTTTGTTAAATCCTCAGGATACATTTTGTATATTTTTCAGAAAACTGAATTTACCAAGTTATTCCCTCGACACATCGAAATATATATCGTTGTGGATAAAAATCTGGTATGTCTTAGTCTTTTCATTATTATTTTTAAATTGTTTATTATCTGTCTTAATGATGCAATGGAAATCAACCATTTTTATTTTGTATTTCCAAATAATACATTATAAAAATTACAAATAAAGCAAATGTTATTAATTCCTTTATAGATAAGATCTCGTTACTTTTGTAAGATGAAGCATCTTAATTTCTTAAATCTTATTATTTTTCTTTTGTCAAAGAAGCTGCATCCTCAGCAAAAGGATAGATTACAACCTCCTCAAACCTTCAAACCCTACTTACAATATCACTATATTTAACTACCTCATCATAATTGGACGGCTAGTCACCTAGACAAATATGCTCTATTTCCAAGTAAAAGGAAAAAAACCAACTCTCTATTTTCTTCTTAGTTCTAGATAAATAAAGTGGAAAGGAAAAAAATGAGCAAAATTATCATATTACAAGTTCATGACTATACTTCAAATCTCATACATTTAGGCTTTGAATATATATTAGCATATTTAGTTAGGATTCTAATCTATGTGGCTACATTTGGCCCATGTTGTTTGATTGACACAATAGGATTTGTCTCTGGAAGAATGACGCTTCAAGCAGGATACCTCATGATTATTACAGATTAATATCAGCTATATATGACCCCACAGTCCAAAAGGCAGTAAATCACCATTGACAATAGTTAGCAAAAAGAAAAAATAGATGTAGAGCCAGAAAACAATCAGATACTAAACATTTAAAATAGAGTTATAAAATAAAAATATTTTATTTTCCCTTAAAGGAGTCTGCTGCTTCCAAAGAGGGGAATATGAGTTAGAGAAGCTGAGGTGAATGTTAGCAGTAATAGTAAAAATTGAAATTGACGCTTCACTGAAGCATCAGGTGTATTTTAGTAGAGATAAATTGACCGACTATAAAGCCAATGTACATCCTATGATTGAATTTTTATAAAATTGCAAAAAAAATTGGGAAAAAGACAGCAAAAATTTAAACATAATCATAAAAAAGTAATAAACAGGAAGAAATATATTATACATTTAGCATCTGTCTCATAAACGTGGGACAAATCTAAAAGCTATGTTTAAAATGAAACTTAAACTCATATATGTCTGTAATTATGAGACAGAAAGGGAATAAGTGGTGCAATTAAAACCTGAAGAAAAAGATTAAAAGCAGAGAAAAAAAGTCATACAATACACACACATATATTCTGCCTAAAACTGACACACTAAAATATATTACATAAATAATGAATGTAAAAGAGTGGAAAAATACAGCATAAAAACACAAATTTTAAAAAATGGATGTAGCTAGATTACTTTCAGACAAAGTAGACTGTCAGATAACTGTAAACTAAGCTATCTATCCCTGCAAAGCTCCAAAATTTAGTGGCTTAAAACAAAAGCAATTTATGTATTTGTTTGGGAGCTGAGAGGCCTCTTTACACTTTTATCAATCGCAAACCCTGTTACTTTAATTAGCTGTCTTTTGTTGATAAAGCTATCTTTAAAATGCCATGAGCTTTTTTCCTGTATGAAATTACTTTTTAACTAATTTTCTTACTAAGTTTTTTTTTTTAAACTAAGGTTTGTAAGGTTTCAGAGGCACAGGGATACATGTAAAGAAGTATTGGCTATTCATTTAAATAAAATATAAATTGCTATGAGGTTACCAGTGGCAGGCATGAGGACTGTCTTTGCTGCTGTCAGGGAGAATTTCCACACAGAAGGTCCCCTTGTGACCTTTCTAAAAATGGGCTATTAGTAGGAAATTGCCCAAAATTCCCATTTGATTTTCTCCTTCCTTTTTCATTTTTTGTCTTCTCCAATGGTGTCTTTTCAAACAGATTGTGTTTGAGCTAATTCTTGCTTCTGTTTGATTTACTCTGTTGTTGATGCCTTCTATCATGTTTTTAATTTTAGTGTATTTTTCAAGTCATGTTTGATTTTCAAAAATTGCTTTTGTCTCTCTGTTAAATTTCTCTGTTAGAGTCTTGAATAATTCCTCTATGTTCTCTTGAAGCTCAGTGAATTTTCTTAAAACAGTTGTTTTAAATTCTACATTTGAGAGTTTGCCCATTCTGTCTGGTCAGTTTCTGCTTTCTTAATTTGAAAGTAAGGTGAGATCATGTTTGCCTGACAGCTATCAACGTTTGCTGGTGTACAACATCATTTGTACATTGAACAGTAAGTGTATTTATTCCAGTCTTTGTAATCTGGCTTCATGCCTGTTTTTCTAGAATTTCAAAGAGGCTGCTTATTTTCTCTGAGCCTGTAGTCATTTGTGCTAGTTCAGCTCAAGATGGTACCCTAAGTCCAGCTTTGCTGCAAGTCTGCTGTTGGTGTTTTGTTACTGTTTCAGTACTAGAGGGCAATTCAAGTCCAGATTCATCCCAGGTCTACAGTTGATAATGTTATTCAACATAAATTGAGGGAAGGACTAAAAATATGTAATCTATTATTATAAGCCTCTCTCTGGGGCTAGGGTTGGTCCAAATGCTTCATCCATAGCCACTGACCTGTGGTCAACAATGTAGACACTCAAGCCAGCTTTGGGTAGAACTACGGTACACGGAAATAACCTCAAGACTTCTATGCTATGCCTATGGCCAAGAATGTTGAATGTTGCATCATACACTGAAGCCACAGCACCCTGACACCAGCACAAGACTCTGTAAGACCAAGGCGCATACTGCTGTTGGCAGCTTACTGCTGAGAAGTACTTGTGGCCCCAAACCCATGAAACCAACCACAGGTAATGCCAGCCAGAATAGAAACCATACAGACTGGAGCTGTGTGTTAATATTTGCATAGTTTGTTGTTTTATTATTGCGGATTTATTGTAGAAACTTGGTAGTAAAAAAAGAGAACTAGAAAATACCCATTTATTGCAAGTTGAACATTTTAATAATTCATAACAAGAGAAAATATAGAAATTAGAAGCACATGTAGTTAATATTAATATCAATATCATGAGCAAAGGTGAGGCCTTCCTTATCTTTTTATATCTTTCTTATCTTTTCACATATATTAGATGCACAAATCCCCAGCAAAATATTAACAAATTAATTGAAGGAAAAGTCACATGATCCTTTCTTTTGATGTTTATAAAAGTATATGATTTAATTCAACAAGTGAGCAGAAGAGGCCACTCACAGAGGAAGATTTAAATATTGATTCCAGGGCCGGTGAGACGGCTCAGCGGCTTAAGCGCCTGCCTTGCAAGCGCGAAGGCCCGAGTTCGACTCCCGGAACCCACATACGAAAAAGGGGCCGGTGATATCGCTCAGCGGCACGGGTGCCTGTTGGCGCGTGAGGTCCTGAGGTCGTCCCCCCGGTACCCACAAAAAAAAAAAAAAAAAAAAAAAAAAAATATTGATTCCATTTATAAAACTCAAAAAGAATCAATACCAATCTCTAAAAGTTGGGGAAGAACATAGAGAGCAAACAGTGATTGGGAGGAGCCATAAGGCACTCTTCGAGATCTTGGGTCTGGTCTATTTCTTGATCTACATGCTGGTTAAACATGTTCACATGCTTTGTAATGATTAATTGAGCTACACTTTTTGTGTGCATTACTTTATAGTTTACAACATAAATCATTTTAAGAAATAAGTTCAACTTAATTAATCAAGTAATCTAAAATTTGAAATGCTCCAAAATTCAAAGCTTTGTGAACACTGACATGACTATACACTTCTGACTTATGTCCACTTTGTGTGTGATATACTTTTCTTTCAAAGGGAAAATTACAATAAAATAATGACAAAATTTGATAATATTTAAAACTATAAGTGGTTTTGTAGGTGTGGAGCAGTGAGAATTTTCATGCAAGAATGCAAGAATGAAACTTGTACAATCATTTTAGAAAAAGAAGTAATTATAGCTCTTAGAATTCAAGATGTAGAGAAGTTAAGAATGGCACTTAAGAGTATTATATTGGGGCTGGGGATATAGCTCAGTGGCACAGTGCATGCCTGGCTAGTGCCTACCTGGCAAACACAAGGTCCTGAGTTCGATTCCTGTTACAAAAAAAAAGACAGAATTATATTAATATGTTCACTAGAATAGAACAGATTTTTCCCAATTTAAAAGTTGTGAAACCTATTTTATTGTAAGACCACAGGAAATCAACTATTGATTGACAAATGTCCACCTACAAGAGTTTTCTTTCTTTCCTATGAGAAATATGGTTGCTTTGATAGTAGTAAAGGAACAACAAACATGAAATATATATAATCCAAATGAAGATATACTTTTTAAAATTAAGTTTATTTGTACATTTTAGGTATATATAATGATCACATTCATTATAGGGAATTTGTATCATACATAATATAACTTGATTCTTTTTTTTTCCCATTTCCCTACCCTCCCTTCAACCCCTCTTCCCTTCTTATTTACAAAAGCTTTGTTTCCATTTTTTTCTTCTTTTCTCATCATTTTCTTCTTTTCCTTTCCTTCCTTTTCCCCTTTCCCCTCCCTAGTTCTCTTTCCCATTTGAACATTTTCTTCATTTTTCACAATATCTATTATATATTTCGGTCCTTATTTACACTTTTGGTTTCTCACACCAGAGAAACAATGTGGTATTCACATGTGTTTCCGGTTTATTTCACTTAAGAGTATGGTCTCAAGGTGCATCCATTTAGCTGGAAATGTCTCAAGCTTACCCTTTCTTTAAGGCAGAATAGTATTCCATTGTAAAAAAAAGCCCACATCTTTTTTATCCATTCATCAGTTGATGGGCATTTGGGTTGTTTCCAAGATTTAGCTATTACAAACTGTTATTGCTGTGACATGATGCTTTTAATTCTTCCAGGAAGATACCCAGAAAGGGAATAGCTGAGTTGAATAGAACCTCTAGTGCTAGTTTCTTGAAGAAGCTTCACATTGATTTCCACAGTGGTTGTACCAGTCTACACTCCCACTAACAGTGGAGAAGGGTTCCATTTTCCCCACAGCCCCACTGGCATTTGTTATTTGATTGACTTCTTGATAATAGCCATTCTTTCTGGAGTGAGACAGAATCTCAGTGTTGTTTTAATTTGCATCTCTCAAATGACCAGTCGTGCTTAACATTTTTTCATACATTTATTTGCCATTTCTACTTCTTCATCTGAGAAGTATCTATTCATTTCAGATGCCCATTTTTGGATTGGGTCTTTAACACTGTGGGTTGTCTCTTCACTCTTGTCTCTTCACTCTGTTGGTGGTTTCTCTTGCTGTGCAAAAGCTTTTTAGTAATATGAGATCCCAGTTGTTGATTCTTTGTGACAGTTCCTGTGTGAGTGGGGTTTTGTTCATAAAGTCTTTGCCTACACCACTGTCTTCAAGAGTTCTACCTATTCTGTCCTCCAGCAGATTTAGTGTTTCTATTTTAGTATTTAGATCTTTGATCCATTTTGATTGTAGTTTAGCGCATGGTGAAAGATATGGGTCTAGTTTTAATCTTTGGCATGTGCAAAGCCAGTTTTTCCAGCACCACTTTTATTAAAGAGGCTATCTTTCTTCCAGTGAAGTTGTTTGGAACCTTTGTCAAAGATAAGGTGGCTGAGTATGTCTGGAGTTGTTTCTGCATCTTCTAATCTGTTCTGTTGATCCTCAGGTCTGTTTTCTTTTTGCCAGTACCATGCTATTTTTAACATAGTAGCTTTGTAGTATAATTTTAAGTCAGGAATTGTGATGCCCTGTGCCTTGCCTTTGTTGCCCAGGATTGCCTTTGCTCTTCTAGGTCTTTTCTGGTTCCAAATGAATTGTAGGATTGTTTTGTCTAATTCTGTGAGATATGCTGTTGGAATTTTGATCAGGATTGCATTAAATCTGTGTAGAAATTTTAGAAGTATGGCTATATTCTTCCTACTGAAGAGCAAGGGATATCTTTCCATTTTTTGATATCCTCTTCAATCTCCTTTTTTCAGAGCAGTTTTCAGTGAAAACTGTAGCTTTCAATGCAAAGTTCTTTTTTACTTCCTTTATTAGATTGATTCTTAGGTTTTTCATTTTTTTGGATGCTAATGTGAAAGATGTTGTTTCCCTCATAGAACTGCTTTCAATGTGTCCCATAAGTTTCAGTATGTTGTATTGGGGTTATTGTTTATTGTAGAAATGGCCAAATTTCTTCTCTAATTTTATGTTACCCCTTGGTTGTTCAGGAGGGTGTTATTTAATTTCCATTTGCTTATGAAGTTCTGTGGTTTCTTTTGCCATTGATTTCCAATTTCACTGCACTATGGTGTGATACTATGCATGGGATAATCTCAATTCCTTTTCATTTACTTAAGCATGTTCTATGAGCTAGTATGTGGTGCAACTGAGCAGAATGTGTATTCTGGTGTTGTGGGGTGGAACACTCTGTAGACATCTACTAAGTCCATTTATTCAAAAGTTGGTTCAGTTCTAATATTTTGTTGTAGATGTTTTGTCTAGTTGATCTGTGTATTTGTGACAGTGGGGTATTGAGATTCCCCCTTTACAATTGTATTAGTGCTTATTTGATCTTTCATGTCCATTGATATTTGTTTTATATAGTTGGGTGCACTGCTATATATATATATATATATATATATATATATATATATATTTCTGATTTTTATTTCTTCCTCTTGGATTGTTCCCTTTACAAAGATGTAGTGACCTTCTTTGTCTTTCTTGATCAGTCTTGGCTTGAAATCCACTTGGTCTGCAAATAAAATAGCTACCTCTGGTTTTTTCCAGGTTCCTGTTACATGTTTTCCATCCTTTGACTTTCAGTCTATGAATTTCTTTTTGAATTAAATATGTTTCTTGTGTGCAGAATATTATTGCATCTTGCTTCTTGATCCATTCTGCCGATCTGTTTCTTTTGATTGGTGAACTGAGACCATTAACACTGAATGGTTAAAACTGATATGTATTGACATTTCTTGTTGTTGTTGGCTCCCTTTTCTCCCCTTGTTGAATTGTTTGCCTTGCCTGGTGACTTCATTGTGTGGGGGTTCATGGAGTTGTAATCCTTGCTATTTCTTTCTAGAATATCCTTCAGAACATTTTGGAGAGCTGGTTTGGTGTTCATGTTCATGAATATCCTCAGGTATTCTTTTTTATGGAAGTATCTTATTTCTCCATCAGTTTTGAAATGTAGTTTTGCAGGGTACATCAGTCTGGGTTGTAGGTTGTTTTCTGTTAGGGCTTGAAATACTTCAAGCTCCTCTTGACTTGAGGGTTTGTGTTGAGAAGTCTGCCATGATTCTGATGGGCTTTTCTTTATGGGTGAGTTCTTTCTTTTCTCTAACAGCTGTTCATATTCTATTCTTGTATTGAATTTCTGGACTCTTGACTATGATATGCCTTGCTGTAGATTTTTTTTTTTTGATCATGACTAATTGGAGTTCAATATTCCTGACTTATCTGTATGTTGAATTCTTTTTCCATGCTTGGGAAGTTTTCTGCCATGATGTCTGTGAACACGTTTTGTATGTCATTTGTGCTATCTGCTGCTTTTTCATTGACTCCAATCAATCTTATGTTATTCTTCTTTGCATCATCTAGCAGTTGCTGGATTGATTTCTCATGGCCCCTTGTTATTTTTAAGAAACCTTTCTTTTCATGATCACTAACCACAATCCTGTCTTCTATATCTCAGAGTCTGTCCGCATATTAGCTAATTCTGCTGCATATACTTTCAGTGGAATTTTTAATCTCCTTGATATCTGTGTGAACCTGTTTTATAGATTCCATTTCTTTTCTATGTTGGGTGCTCATGGTTTCCGTCCTTTTCCTAAGCTCCTCTATTTTTTTTTATGTGTATCTGCTCTAGAGTTACTAATCATGTCTTTTGTTATGGTCACTATCTCTGTAGTTATCTGAGAAATTATTTCTGGTTTCATTTTTTCTAGACCCTCAATCATTTGCTTTGTTACTTTTGCTGTTACCACATCAGAGTGTCCAGGTAGGTGGCTTTTGGCTTGTTTCACCTTATTGTCCCGGTGTTTGCCTCTGGTGAGCAGGATGTTTGGGGTTGCATCTTGTATAAGTGTCTTCACATTTTGTACTCTTTTTAGTTTAATTCCTGGTTTGATCCTTGTAAATTACCTGTGGTGAGTAGCTTTATTGCTAGTATTTAGAACCTTTAGGAAATGTCTACTTCTCAGAGGTGTCTTCCAGGTGTAGCTGGCTTTTGGGTTTTGATTCTGTTGCAAGATTATACCTCTTGAATTTATTGGGTATGAGAAGTTGCTGCCTAGTTAGCCCAGCCCCTGGTTCTTTGGCACTGGCCTATAGTGTTTTTTATGACCCTTAGGCAATTGCAGTCTAGGTATACCAGGAAGAACAATTGGTTTGAATAATTACGTCACTTTGACTGAAGTGGTAAAATCAGTGATAACAATAGCATCAAACACAGCCTAGAAAATGACAAAGTGAGTTAAATATTAATTTTCCACCTTTAGCCATAGGAACTAGGTTTGTGGTTAACAAAATCAAAACAAACTAAAAAACTGTGTGCAGTAAATAAACCCTCAATATGGCAATCTTACCCTCAGGGGAGAAAATTTAAAAGGGGTTAAGGGGAAAAAATAGAGAAATATAGAAAAGGAAGAAATTAGAAGCAAGGCTGGAGGACAAAGTAGGATCACACAAACTTTGAAAAACTGGTGCTAGGGAAAGAGAAGGAAAAAATAAAAACAAGAACAACAAAATAACAACAACAAAAAACTAGAAACCATTTTCACACTCATATAAAAACAAGAACAAATAATGAAGAAAAAACAAAAAAAGAAAAAAACCAAAGAAGCAAACAAAGAAAACAAGAGAGATATTAAAGAAAAAAAGGGGGGCCGGTGAGATAGCTCAGCAGCATAAGCGCCTGCCTGGCAAGCGTGAGGTCCTGAGTTCGACTCCCGGTGCCCACATATGAAGAAAGGGTCGGTGATATCGCTCAGTGGCATGGGCGCCTGCTGGCGCGTGAGGTCCTGAGTTTGACCCCCGGTACCCACAAAAAAAAAAAAAAAAAAAAAAAAGAAAAGAAGAAAAAAAATATCTACTTCCTGGTGTGTCTCTGCTGCCACTGGTAGACTACATCGACAGAGTCCAGATTAATCCCAGCAAGCCAGCAGCAACTCCACAGTGAAGTAGTGGATAATCCCAGTAACCTTGCACCCCTATTTCCAATGAAGTTCAGGTTGGCCTCAGGCTGCAGGGTTGGAACCAGACCCACCCAGCCGGCAGAAGTCCCCACATTCCCTGCAGGCTTGAACGTGGCTGGGAGCCACTAGGTGGACCCAGCAGCTGCTCCGATTCCGGAGCTCAGTTGGCTTCTCTCTAAGATGACTGCCAGCCAATCATTCTTTCTTGCTGGACATCTGATTGTAAACAGTTCACCAGCCACTGCAGTCCACTGTGTCCACCACTCTACTCCACTGGTGCGCTTCTCCATGGAGGCCTCTAATGGTCACCAGTAGTCTCTGTGTCTCTGCAGCTTCAAGCCACCCCTCCCACACAGTGACTCCAGGCTGCAGGAGAAAGCGCTGCCCGCCTCCTCCTCCTTCGTTGAAGTTTCTCTCTTTACTTCAATTCTTGTTTCAGATTTGAAGGTCCACTTTTAACAGCAGCAGTAAAAATATAATTTTAGGGATATACTTAGAAGAAAAATGTAAATCCTGTATTTGGAAATCTTTACAACATTCCAGAAAGACAAACAAACATAAACAGTTAAAAAGTATTTATGTTCTTGGATTGAAAGCACCAACAATGTAAAGAGTGCATCCTCCCCAAGTTAATTTATAAATGTAATAAAAATATTAAATGTAATTAAAATATTAAATGTAATAAAATTAAAATTAAAAATATTAAATGTAATAAAATATTGTTTTGCATATGAGAAAGTTCACATGGGGAAGTGATATCAGTAAGCTTGGAGGATAGGATGTCACAGACATCATTACTCCAGCATTTTACACAACGATATAGCAATAAAATATCTTCATGAGAAGTCCAGAATCCAGTTAAAAAGTTAAAGTATCCCAGATAAGAACAATACCAAGATAAGTCACCCAGAAACAAGTAAGTGGAACAATCTCACTTTATGCACATCAGCCCTTCCTCCAAGCTAGCATGGCTTAGCACCAAGAGAAATATGACTCTCTCTTTGTTGAGTGCTGGGAGCATTTGGTAAATGTCCAAGATAGATGGCCTTTCAGTGTTCCCTGAGGGACTGGCTTCTGGCTCACCTCACAGTAGAGGGTTCAAAGAGATGACATAGTCATGAGGCCTGGGGCAGTGAGGGGTATGGGCATCTTTTGCAGCCAGCACATATCTGTGAAGTGTAGAGCAGGCATTGAACTGAAGCCTCTAATTCAGGAGGGAAGGAGGAATCGATTATGATGCCACTGTCCCTGGTCTTTCAATGCAGCTCTTGAGAGGCTGTCTTCTGTCCCACTTCACAAAGAGCACTGGAGAAACTGGTATGGTCCAGATGCTGAGCAGTTAGGTGGGTAAAGCTCTGCAAGGTTCAAAGTAGGTTAAGCACTGTAGCGTCTTCTTTGGTAGTATGGAGGAAAGAATAGGGTATGGCTCTTCTATCCCCAGCTTTTCAGTACTCCACTGAGCATCTGGTTTCTATTTTACCTCACATGGAGCACTAATGGAATTGGCATGGTCAGACATTTGAGACAGGAAGAGATTATAGGCTCCAGGAAGAAAGAAAAAACTAGATTCCTGGGGACACTAAGACATGCAAATAGTCAACAGTATGTGGAAAGGTGCTCAAGATCACAAATCATCAGAAAATTGTGAATCCAAGTATTTCATTCCATATCTGTTACACTGGTGATTAACCAAGAAAAGAGAAAAAAATGTCAGTGTTGCTGAGGATGGGGACAAAAGAAATATCCATCGTACAATGGTAATGGTAAACAGTATGGAGGAGGTGCCTCAAAATATTTAAAAGCAGAATTATCATATGATGTAGTGTTCAGAGCTCTGTGTATATATCCACATAACGTAGCATTCGTAATTCTGTGTGTGTATCCACATGAAATCACAATTTGAAAATAATACATGCACTCTCATGTTTGTTGAAGCATTTTTTCATAATATCCAAGGTAAGGAAACAACTTTAATGCCCATCAACAAAAGAATAGAGAAAGAAAACGTGGAATATATACACAGTGAAATATTATTCAGCTTCAAAAAAGAGGGGAATCCTGTATCATATGATAGTGATGAACACAGATGATATTATCTTAGGGTAAATGACCTGTGGTTGGTTTGATTATGATGGTTTCCAGGGACTGTGGGAGTTTAGGGAAACACGGAATTGCTGCTGTTCAGTTTCAGAGATCAGCTCTACAATATAGTGCCTATTGCCAATAATGCTGTATTCTGCATTTAAATATTTGTTGAAGGTAAATCTCACATTAAATATTATTAGCAAAGTGAAAACATCGTTCACATAAAAACAACATTAAGAGTAGGTTAGCAAGCACTGAATAAAAAAAATAAATGACAATATCAGATTAAAACATTTTATAGATCATTTTAATTAATAAACAGTGACTCATAAAAAAATCTAGAAGTGGATCCAGGATTATTTAGTTTGATAAAAATGGCATATAAAAATCAGTGGATGGGCCAGTGAGATAGCTCAGTGGCACAGCGCCTGCCTGGCAAGCATGAAGTCCTGAGCTCAACTCCCGGTACCCCACCCCCGCAAAAAAATCAGTGGATGAAGCTGGGTGTGGTAATGCAACCCTTTAATCCCAGTATTCTGGGAAACTAAGGCAAGAGTATTGCAATTTCAACCCCTGCCTGGGCATAGTGAGACCCTGTCTCAGAATAAACAAAAAAAATTTTTTATGTGGGTACCTGGAGTTGAACTCAGGACCTCGTGCTTGCCAGGCAGGCGCTTATGCCGCTGAGCTATCTCACCAGCCCACAAATTTTTAAAAAGGGCTGAGGATACATTTCAGTTAAAAAGCCTTGGATTCAATCTAGTACTGCACCACAAAATAAAATCAACCAATCAAGCAATCTAGATGATAAAGATGGATTTTTAATAATTATTAGTATTGGAAAAATTTGCTTAAAAAGATAAAATTTGATCTATAGTTCCAATCAAAATGAAACCATGTAAATACTAGTATTAGAAAAGGTATGCATTTAATGTTATCAATTTTCTTCTCATCACTGCTCTATTTCATAAATTTTGATATTTTCATTTCATTTTGTCTATTGTATTTTTAAATTTTCCTATGATCCATGGATTACTAAGAAGTGTCTTGTTTAGCTTCAAAGTGTTTGGATATTTTTCCTATTATCTTTTTATTTTGTTTTATTGTTGCTAGGGAACACATTCTGTATGATTTGAATTTTTAAAAATTTGTTGAGGTAAGTTTTAGGGCCAAAGATATGATCCACCTTAGTATATGTTGCATGAGTGCTTAAAAAAACGTGTGCTCTGCTTTTGTAGAGCAAAAGGTTAGGTAAGTGCTGATACTGTACATCTGTGCTGTTGCTGATGTATTTCTAAATTCTTGATAATTTTTTTCTACCGTGTTCTAGAAGTTGTTGAGAGGGTCATTGAAGTTTCCAAAAATTATTTGTGAATATTTCTACCTCTCCTTGGTTTTCTTATTATTATACAAAAACAAGACACTGTGGTTTCTCACCTGGTCTCAGTTCTGGTGAAGGTAGATTGGTGAATGAATAGCTGTTTAAATTAGTGTCGTTACAGGGACATAATCATTAGAGCAACTTCACACCCTCTGACCCTCAATCCCAAGTGTGTTAAACATTTTAAAAATCGCATCATTGAATCATTTTGAAATTTTCTGCATTTCAATTGAGTGTAGTCTTATGGGCACTTTAGAGTCCAGCAATTGTATGCGTAAAGAAATGTGATGTATTCATTACATCCGCTTGTTTTTAATACTAATTTCTCTTTTTCAGTTTGATTACTTGGGGTCTGACATAAAGACCGTAACCCAGAAGGTTATTCAGCTCATTGGCCTTGTTAATACTGTAAGTCTTAAAAGCCATTTGTTTATGTAGATTGTAAAAAAATAGAATTTATGAACTGATGTGTGTAGTATTTAGCTGAGCTCTTGAAGACTCTGTAATCAAAATATATTTTATAAAATTTTAATGTAGTTTTCAAGTTTATTTAAAATTTCTCATTTATTTTTCCTTTTAGATGTTTACCCAGTTAAAACTGACTGTTGTAATATCTTCCATTGAAATCTGGTCAAGTACAAACAAAATTACGACTACAGGGCATCCTGATGATGTTTTATTTAGGTTTTTAGAGTGGAAACATCGACATGTTCACCTTAAACCACATCATATTTCATACTTATTAGCGTAAGTGTAATATCCTGCATCTTGTAACATTAAAAAAAAACCGAAAATAACTTAGTATTTGAATTATTAAAAATAAGGATTTACTTTGTATCCATTGTGCTCTACAATTTCACAGATATCATGGCTTGTGAAAAAATGTTAAAAACATAGATTCCTTGTCCTCTAGGAGCTAATGTGAGGCAAACTTTAAAAAGTTTTTGTCAAACAACATAAAATTCACAAAAGAGCCAATGTACACTAATGTGCTTATATTTACCAGTACTGTACCATACACTTAAAAATTTAGGAGGGCAGGCTGCATGTTATCTGTTTCAAACACAACAAAATTTTAAAAAATAATTAAAAATGTAAAGTTACATAAAAGAAATGAAATAATGAAGACTTTAATAATGAATGGTATAATTTCCTTTGCTTTATAATCTATTACTGGTTATCAAATTTCTATATTTCTGTCTCTTATCTAATTGTTATAGTTTTATTTCCTAAGAAAATAAATACATTGAATTGTCTTGCTCTCTAGAATCTAATGTGCAAAAATATTCATTTTTAGTAAATAAGTATTTACATCATAGAAAATTGAATTTTTAGGGTTGAAATGTTGAAGAAACCAGAATGAAAACTATAACCATTAGTGCAATGACATTTTATATGAATTATTAAGTCTTGTCCTTCTGTTCCTGACTGTTTATCATTCAAAATTAATTTACTGAAATATTCTTAACACTGTGAAGGTTTGAGAAAATATCTAGTATAATTCAGAGCAGCATGGTGCTTCAGTTACAGTAACTGTTAAGTAATGTTTACTACTATGAAACTTATCATTAGTAATATGTACTTATGAGTAAAATGCACTTACAAGTAAAATTCTTATTTTTTAGTTTTGAGAAACATCCTGCCACTATAGGAGCCACATTTCCAGGATATATATGTGATAATAATTATGCTTTAGGAGTCGCTCTGGTATGTAATCATTATCTAATTAACTGTTAATTTTTTT
The DNA here is from genome assembly GCA_028451465.1 of Erethizon dorsatum. NCBI lineage: Eukaryota > Metazoa > Chordata > Mammalia > Rodentia > Erethizontidae > Erethizon > Erethizon dorsatum. The sequence continues at coordinate 33,556,610 of CM051837.1, forward strand.
ATGTTGTAAAATTTTCTAAGTATTTTAAATAATGAATAAGTATATCTTAGTTGGCTCATCCTTTTATATCTTTTATATTAGTAATTTGGAACATTAAAATTAAACGGTTTATTATTGCCTTAAAGATAGAATATTTTCAAGCTAAACTGATCATAATATACTGGTTTTTAAAAGAATGTTTCATCTTTGTAAGTCCATTTTGTTTTGAGCAATGACATGCTATGCATTCTTTTTTTTTTTTTTTTATGCGAGTACTGGGAGTCGAACTCAGGACCTCGCACTTGCCAGGCAGGCGCTTATGCCGCTGAACTATATCACCGGCCCTATGCATTCTTTTTTATTATATAATCACTGCAGTTTTTATGTTAGTTATCAAACACTGATTATTCATTTTTCGTTAATTATTCGTATACATCATATACTTTATTAAATTCATCATATATTTTGTTTCTAGGTAATTGCATTAAATTCCTTATTGCACATTGGGAAGGAGTAGACTGCTGTAGCAAAAAGCACTGGTTAAATATTCACAATCTATAGTTTTGTGGGGAAAGGGAGAACAAATTCTTTCTATAGGGTCATCTTTTTTACAAATTATATTAATTAGAACAGGGAATTAGAGAGTACTTCAGAAAAAGAGGTCTGCACTATGATTTTTTATGTAGACTTATTTCTTGTTTTTTAGTGGCAAGTACAAAGAAGCAAATTTCCATTGCAAGATTAGTTAAATCTAAAACTAATTCTTTTTTATTTTTTGTGGGTACTGGGAGTCGAACTCAGGACCTTGCACTTGCCAGGCAGGCGCTTATGCCACTGAGCCATCTCACCGACCCTAAAACTAATTCTTTTGTGTGTTTGCTACATTGCTATAAAAAACCTATATGTTGATTAGTTGAATCTGAAGCCATCTGTGTGGTTATTTGCTGCAATTTGATGTTTCCTAGGGAAGCATCCTCAATCTTTGCTTTTTTCATCTCTCAACCAAGGATTGAGAAGAGCCCATAAGAAATTGTTTGGATCTTTGTTACTATTGATAATACATTTAACTGTACTTAAAAATGATTTTTCTTAGCTGAGTTCTTACTTTTAAATTGAATGTGTGTATATTTGTGTGTGTAAAGCAAACAAAGCAGGTCATAACATGGGCTGGTGAGATAGCTCAGCGGTGTAAGCACCTGCCTGGCAAGTGTGAGGTCCTGAGTTTGACTCCCGGTACCCACATGAAAAAAAAAAAAAGGCAGATCATAACAATTACTTAATAGAATTAACAGTTTTCTTGATGCCTTTCTTTATACTTTAATTTTGATGTATATTTTTGTAATAAAAATTGATAAATGATAAAAACAAATCCGTGAGTTAAGAATGTTATAGAATGGCAAATAAATATAAATATGAATCAATTATATTTTGTTTCTACTAGAAAGTTTGAAAGTTGAATTTTATGAAGATATATACTAATCATAATATAAAATGTTTTAAAGTTAATAATTTTCCTCAATGTAATGGTTTTATTGAATTTCTTAAAATCATTCAGTCCTTCAACCTTGTTCTTTGACAATATTATATATACTATACATATAAATATATATTTGCATTTTCAAATAAATTTTAGAATCAGCTTGTCCAGTTATACACACACACAAAGAATGAAAAAAATAGGACAAGTGTGATGTTTAATTTGGGATGATGTGACATCTTGACAGTACTGGATCTTTCAATCCACTGACATGATTATTCTGTTTTCAAGTCTTTTAAACATTCTCTCTGGGGCCGGTGAGATGGCTCAGTGGCGTAAGCGCCTGCCTGGCAAGCGTGATGTCGTGAGTTTGACTCCTGGTACCCACATATGAAAAAAGGGCCGGTGATATCACTCAGCGCCACGGGCGCCTGCTGGCACACGAGGTCCTGAGTTTGACCCCCGGTACCCACAAAAAATAAAAAAAAGTAAACAGTCTCTGACATAATTTTATAGTTTTGAGTGTAGAGGTTTTGTACATCTCTAACTTTATTCTTAGAAATTTTATGAGTTGTGATGCTATTGCAACTTGTATTGATTGTTCAATTTTATTTTCAATTTTTCATTGCTAGTGGATAGAAATGTATTTGATATGCATAATTGATATGTATACATGTATGTATATATCCCTTAATCTTACTGAATTTCTATATGCAATCCATTACATTTTTTATTCCTTTAGATTTTCAGTGTATAGCATCATTTATGTCTATGAACAAATATAATTTTACTGATTATTTTTCTTTCCTCATTTAATTTCCTTGACTTCCAGGGCAATGTTTAGTAGAAATGATGAGAAAGAATGTCTTTTCTTTCTCCCAGATAGAAATGTGTGGAGAAAGTGTTCTATACTTTTTCAGGAATTACGAAGCTAACTCTGGTGTGTGTGTATATGGGGTGTACGTATGTGTTGGTTGTTTCCTTCTGTCAGATAATGGAAGTTTCATCCTGTTGTTTATCTGCCATGAATTAGTATCATGAATATTGTCAAATGAATTTTCTTCTTTAACTTTCTTTAATTTTCTTCTTTCCCTTCTTTTCAGTAAACATAATGACTATATAAGTTGATTTTTAAATTGGCCCTATTTTGCATTCTTTATTCCTATTGATCATGGTAGATTATGTTTTCATCTTGATGGATTTTATTTGATACTATTTTGTTAAGGTTTTATTTAATTATTTCTTATATTGGCTTCTCTTGTGACTCCTTGTCAGATTTTTTTGTACTAAGGTTATGGTTGTCTCATAGAAGAAGTAGGAAATATTCACCTTCTTTATTTATAAAATAGTTTGCATAATGTTGATATTATTTCTAATTAAATTAAAAAATTTTACCAGTCAAGCTAGAAGAGGTTTTCTTTGTGGAAAAGTTTAAAATTAAGAAGCCAACTTATTTTACATTTACAGGACTATTCAGTTTGTTTCCTTTTGTGTGGATCCTGATAAATTATGGTTTTGTAAAAAAAAAAAGTGTGCATTTCTTTAATACAATCAAAGTGGCTGGTACAGGTTCCTCATAATATCCTCCTCTCCTGTGGTAGGATCTGTAGTGATGTCCTCCTTATCTTATTTTGAGATCGGTCTTTGTAGGGGTTTAACAGTTCTTTTAAATGTTTTAGAATGACTAAAACATGACTTGACTTTTGTTTTTTATTTTATTGATTTCTTTTGTTCATTAATATCTTTATTCTAATTTGCTGGGGTCGATATTGCTTTTTCTTTCTTAGCTTTTAAGGCAGAAACTTAGATATGGGATTTATTTGAAAACCTTAAAATATAGGCATTTAAAGCTATGTATGTTTTGTTACTGTCAAGTTAACTGTATCCTAGATATTTTTGTGCTTCGTAATTAAGTCCAAAGTATTTTCTAATTTCCTTGCATTTCTCATTTAGCTTGAGACAAGTGTGTTGTTAAATTTCTAAATGTTTGTGTATGTTGTTATCTTTTGCTGATATTTTGTCATTTCATTCACTTGTCAGATAATACTCTCTGTACTATTATATCCTTAGACATTTGTTGTGACTATTTTATACTCTGGTGTATGATCTATATCAGCATATTTTTCAAATATGCTTAAACAGAAGATGTATTCATTATGTAGTTGTTAGGTGTAATATTCTATAAATATTTACTATGCTGAGTTGATTAACACTGTTTTAACTTTTCGTCTGCTACTAAAATTACTGAGACATTATTGCTAAAGCCATAATAAATATGGTTTTACATATTTTCCTCATTAATTCTATCAATTTCTGATCCACATACTTGGAGGCTCTGATTTTAATTGCACAAATACATAAGAATGTTATGCATTTTTGACACATCTGGCCTTCTATCATTATGAAATACCCCTCCTTTCCTATTACTCTTTGCTTTGAAGTTTGCCTTGCCTAATGTTAGTATAGCACCTTCACAATTATACTGACAGCATGGCGTATTTTTCCCACTTCTCCTATCTTCTGCCTCTCTAAGGCTGCATCTTTGATAACCATTCTGTAATTATGCCTGTCTTTAAAATCTATTCTGATAATATTTGCTTTTAACTCAATTGTTTACCTCGTAACATTTAATGTAGTTATTAAATTTGGGTATAGGGATATAAATTAGTTATTTGTTTCTCATTTGTGTCCTTTTTCTTTTGCTTTCTTTCATTTTTTAGTTGTAATAAAATTGATGTGTTTACATACCAGTGTCTGTTAAACTATTATTATACCACTATATGCAGTTATTCCACATCAGTATAATTCCATTTTACATCTTTTAGGTCCAACTGTAATTGTATCATACACATGTATTTGGATATATAAAATATATATTTTATAGTCCCCATGATACAATTAAACTTTTCCCCCCTTTAATTGTAAAATGCTTTTCCAACAAATTAGGAAAAAAATATATATATTTAGTATTACACCTTTTTTCTTTCTTTTTTTTCTTTTTATTTATTTATTTATTTATTTATTTATTTATTTATTTATTTATTTATTATGTGGGTACCAGGGGTCAAACTCAGGACCACGTGCTTGCGAGCAGGTGCTTGTGCCACTGAGCAATATCACCGGCTCTTTTTTCCTTTTTATGTGGGTACCGGGAGTCGAACTCAGGACCTCATGCTTGCCAGGCAGGCGCTTATGCCACTGAGCTATCTCACTGGCCCTTTAGTTTTTATTTAAATTTCATTTTATTAGCATGTGTGTATAGTACATAATGTTTACATTCCTTGTGGGAAGTTGGTACACATACATAACAAATCTTAGTTTCTTTGTCACCTCATTTCCCTTCCCTTCCTCCCCCATCTACCAATCTCTTGATCCCTTGCTTTTTAGATTTTGTGTTCTAATCCTTCTTCTTATGGGATGCAATATATCTTTGTTAAACTGCTTGCTATTATCCTACTGGTCATTGTGCATTCAGTTTACTTTTTCAGTTTTTTTTTTCTGTGATTCATTTGATATAATTTTAAGTACAATTGTCCATTCCGTAACAGTTTCGAATAGGCTTTTAAGCACAACAAATAGATTTTACAGTTCAAACACTGTGCTTTTTAATTCCAGAATTCCCAATTGGTTCTATTTTTTAAAAACATTGTTAATTATTAAAAAATTAAAAATACTTTATTGAGATTTTATATTTGTTTTGGTAGGGCGGCCATGATTGATGCAAAAAATGAAGTTATGCACATATTAAGTGTATACAACTTGGTGAACTTGTAGATAAGTACACACCTGTGAAACCAGTAAATGTACCAGTAAATATTTGCACAGTAAATGCAAAATATATTCATCACTTCCAAAAGACTCTTCCATCCTCTAGTATTTTTAGTTCATGATACCCACATTTAAAATAAACTCTTCTCTTTTGGGTAAGTTTTAAATGCACAGCACAGTACCGTTACCCATTGACACTGTGCTGTATAGCAGAGCTTTAGGATTTACTCATCTTACATAACTGAAACAACTTTGATCAACACTTCCCAGTTGCCTCTTCCCTTTACCCCTCGAAGGATTCTACTCAGTTTGCCTATTTATTTTATTTTATTTTTTTATGACTATTAGTACATGTTGGCTGTACATGATTACATCCATTGTGGGAAGTTGGGTACAAACACAAAACACATCTTAATACTTTTTATTTCCCCTTGCCTTTCCTTCTCTCTGCCTCTCTCCATTTCTAGTTCCCTCTCCAATTTGCAAAGCAGCTATCTCCCTATTTCCTGTTATCTATTTTTTATTTTGCTCTTCAAATTGTTTATACTTTGGGTTTCTCATATAAGAGAAACATGTGATATTTAGGCTTGTGTATCTTATTTATTTCACTTGACATTAGGATCTCCAGGTGCATCCATTTTCCTGCATTGTGACTCATATTTATCCTTAATGATGGCTGAATAGAGCTCTGCTGTGTATAAATACCACATTTTCATTATTCATTCATCTGTTGATGGCACATATGAGCCAATTCCAAGATTTAGGTAGTATGAGTTGTGGTGCCATAAACATGGGTATGCAGGTCTCACTATAATACAGCATCTTTAACACTTTCAGGGAGATACTTAGGAGAATAGCTGTATTGAATGGAATATCTACTTTTAGTTTTTTGAGAAATCTCCATACTGATTTCCATAGTAGCTGTATAATTTACATTTCCACCAACAATGTAGAAGGGTTCCTTTTCCCCTGCAGTCTCACCAGCATTTGTAATTATTTGATTTCTTGATGGTAGCCATTCTTCCTGGAGTAAGATGCAATATCAGTGTTGTTTTAATTTGCATTTCTCTAAAGGCCAGAGATGGTGAACATTTTCTCACGTACTTATTGGCCATTTGTACTTCTGAAAAAAGCTTATTTATTTCAATTACTTATTTTTTGATTGGGTCTTTTATTCTTCAGGGTATAATTGTTTTTGAGTTCTTTATATATATTGTAGGTATTAGCCTTCTGTCTGAGGAGTAGCTGGTAAATGTTTCTCCCCATTTTGTAGTTTGCCTTTCACTCTATTAGTTGTTTCATTTACTGTGCAGAAGCTTTTAAATTTGATTTAAATCCAATTGTTGAATCTTGATGGTGTTTCTTATGCAATTGGGATTTTGTTTTAAAGGTCCTTAACTGTGCTTGTCTTCAAGAGTTTTACCTATTTTACCTTCCATCAGATTGTTTCTGTTTTAATATGTAGGTGCTTGATCCATTTTGATTTTATTTTGTACATGGTGAAAGATACGGGTCTAGATTCAATCTTTTGCACTTTCGTAACCACGTTTCCCACCACCATTTGTTGAAGAGGTTATCTTTCCTCCAGCTTAGGTTTCTGGTCCCTTTGTCAAAGATCTGATGACTGAATGTACAGGGATTGTTTCTGCATCCTCTGCTCTGTTCCATTGATCCGTATGTCAGTTTCTGTGCCAGTACAATGCTGGTTTTATCGGTATAGACTTGTAATACAACCTAAGTCTAGGATTAGATTGCCTCCTGCTTTCCTCTTGTTCTCCAGGGCTACCTTTCCTATTCTGAGTTTCTTCTGTTTCCATGTGCATTTTAGGATTGTTTTTTCTAGTTCTGTGAGAAATACTGCTGGTATTTTGCCTGGGATTGCAGTAAATCTATATATTTGTTTTGGTAGGGCGGCCATTTTGTTGTTGTTGTTATTGTTGTTGTTGAATCATCGCCTGGTTTTAGAATCAAGGTAATGCTAGCTCCTAGGAATGAGTTTGGCAGAACTCCTTCCCTTTCAGTTTTCTTAAAGAGTTTGAGGAGTATTGGCATTAGATCTTCCCTAAATTCTTCTAGAACTCAGTGCTAAATCCATCAGGACCTTGGCTTTTCTTAGTTGGTTGGTTTTTTTTTTTTTTTTTAAATCCCTTCCTCAATTTCATTGTCTGTTGTTGGAATGTTCATGGTTTTTATATCTTTTGCATCCAATGTTTTATTCATATGTGTCTAGAAATCTATTAACTTCTTCAAGATTGTGCAGTTTTTTGGAGTACAGATTTTCAAAGCAGTTACTAATAATCTTCTGGATTCCCATAGTTTCTGTTGTTACTACACCTTTTTCATTTCTAATTACATTAGTATGTGTCTTTACTTTTTTATCCTTTTGGTAAGCTTGGCTGAGGATTTGTTTTATTTTGTTTATTCTTTTGAAGAACCAGCTCTTCAACTTGTTGGTTCTTTGTGTTATTCTTTTTGGTTTCAATTTCATTAATTTCCACTCCAATCCTTATAATTTCTTTCCTTGTGATAATTTTAGACTTGGATTGTTGTTGTTTCTCCTGGGGCTTGAGGTGCATGATTAGGTTATTTATTTGGGTTTGTTCTGTTTTTGTTTTTGTTTTTTTTAATGTGGGTATTTACAGCAATAAACTTTCCTCTTAGAAATACTTTAATTGTGTCCCATAGATTCTGGTATGTTGTACTAGCATTATTGTCTGATTCTAGAAATTGTTTAAGTTCTTCCTTAATTTTCTGTGACTTATTTTTTCTATTCAACAGTGTTTTGTTTAATCCCCAATTGAATAATTTCGTTGTTTCTTTTTCCATTAATTTCTAGTTCTATTGCAGTATGATTTCAATTCATTTGTATTTATTTAGGCAAACTTTATGGATTACTAAGTAATCTCTTTTGGTGAAAGCTCCGTGGGCTGCTTAAAGGAACATTCTGTTGTTGTAGGGTGGAACTTTCTGTAGGTATCTCCTAGGTCCATCTATTCAAGGGTGTGGTTCACCCCCTTGATATTTTGTTGTTGATTTTTGTCTATTTAATCTATAATAGTGGACTGTTGTTGTCCCCCACTATGATTGTGTTGATGCTTATCTGATCTTTTATATCCAGTATTGTTTGTTTTATGAAATTGGGTGCACTGATATTTGGTGCATATATATTTACAATTGTTATATTTTCTTGTTGAATTGTTCTTTTAGCCCATATGTAGTGAGCTTCTTTGCTTTTTCTGATCTATTTTTGCTTGAAATCCACTTTCGTCTGCAAATAGAATAGCTACTGGTTCTTGTTTTCAGTCTCCTGTTAAATGGAATGTTGTTTTCCATCCTTTAATTTTTAGTTTGTGATTTTCTTTTTGGATTGAATGCATCTCTTGCGGCAGGATATTGTTGGGATTTGTTTTTTGACCTCGTGTAGCCATTTGTGTTTTTTTTGATTGAGGAGTTCAGATTATTTACGTTGAGAGTTAATACTGAAAGGTATCCACTTGCTCCTGTTATTGTGTTATTTTCTCAGCTATTGACTCCTTTATTTTTTCCTTTTGTTTAACTGCTCACCCTACTTTATGTATTCATTCTATTAGAGTTTTTGGCATCTTTGGCTTCATTGTCTCCATGTAGGATGCCCTTGACAATTTTTTTGGAGTGCTTGTTTGGTGGTCATGAATTTCTGAAGGTGGTTTTTTGGTTTTTCTTTTTTGTTTTTGTTTTTGTCATAGAAAGACCTAATTTCTCTATCAATTTCGAAAGAGAGTTTTGGAGGATATATTAGTCTGGGTTGAAAGGATTTTTTTGGGGGGGGGGGTTGGAACACTTTGCTCCAAGTTCTCCTGACTTATAAGGTTTGTGTTGAGAAATCCACTGTAATTCTTATGAATTTAACTTTATAAGTGATCAGTTTATTTTTTATAACAGCTTTTAAGATCCTGCTTTTTGAACTTTTGGTCCCCTTCCTATTTGCAGAAGCTCTGTTTTCATTGTTTTCCCCTTCTTTTTTTTTCCCATCCTCTTTTTCCTCCCCTCACTCTGCCTCTCTCCATCTGTTGTTTCTTCATCCATTTGAAAAAGATCTCCCCACTTCCTCTTTATCTGTTTCCTATTTTGCTCCATCTTCTTTCTTTCTTTCTTTCTTTCTTTCTTTCTTTCTTTCTTTCTTTCTTTCTATCTATCTATCTAATGTTTTTTCATGTAAGAGAAACCATATGATATTTAAGATTGCATATCTGACTTATTTCACTTAACATTATGCTCTCAAGTTATGCTCTCCACTTACCTACTAATGCCTCAAGTTTATCTTGCTTTACGGCACAGTAGTACTCCACTGTGTAAATACCATATTTTCTTTATCCATTTATATGTCAATGGACATATAGGCCATTTACAATATTTAGCTATTATAATTTGTGGTGTTATGAATATGGGTATATTCTATACTATAATATGATGACTTTAACTCTTTTGGGAAAGATACATAGAAAGGAAGTTCCTGGGTCAAATGGAATTTCTATTTTTAGTTTCTCAGGCAGGGAGGGGAGGGGATAAAATAAGAAAAATTAAGATGTATTATGTATATATACCAACTCCCCATGATAAATGTCATCACTGTCTACTACAAACATGTGTAATAAAAATTTTTTAAATTAACTAAATAAAAATGATTCTGTCCTTGTGTTGGACTTCTGGGATTTTGACTATGATGTGTCATGGAGAAGTTCTTTTCTAGTTGTGGTTACTTGGGGTTTTATATTTCTCACTTTACTGTATGTGGAGTTCTTTCCTCAAACTTGGAACATTTCCTGCTGTGATTCTTTTGAATAGATTTTCTGTATCATTTGTGCAGTCTTCTGACTTTTCTCTAACTCCAGTTTACAATGCAGATGTTGGGTCTGTTTCTCATAGTTTCTTGTAATTTTTCATGGATCTGTGAGTGTATGGTCATGAGTATCAGCCATATTTTCTAGTTCTGACACTCCTCACATTGGTAACTTCTGCTTTCCATACTTTTAGAAGAAAATTTTTCCCCTGGATTTCTGTTTCTTACCTTTTCACAGAGCTAATTCTTTGCTAAACTGCTCAGTCATGTTTCAGATCATTTTTGTTAACCCTGCTAGCTTTTCTTTTGAATATTTTGTAAGCTTACTGACCATTTTGTTTACTAAGTCCATTGTCTGTTTAGTTTTATCATTTTTAAGTTCACTGAACACCTTATTGATATGGTTTATTGATTCTTTTTTTTCTTTTATCACTTCATTTAATTCAGCCATTTGTTTTATTATTTCCTACTCACGAAGCCCATTTGATCAACTTTGGAGGAGTTAAGAGTTTTTGGAGGCATTTTGTTGTTTTGTTTTCTTATGATTCTATTTGCATGCCTCTGTGTGTGTGTGTGTGTGTGTGTGTGTGTGCGCTGTAGGTTCAGGATCAATTAGAGTGGGAAGACATTGTTGCTAGTATAGAGATCTCTTTAGTTAATGTCTGCTTTCTAGTGATGTGATGTTGGCTTTGGTCGGCTTTTGGTATTTATCTACCTCTTCGACCTACCTAGTTTAATAGGATTGCACCTATGTGTTGCAACAAGAGAATCCCTACTGGTTATTTCAGTGCCAACAGATACAACCACACATTAATCATGTACAATAAAACTTTTAATTTTATCAATGCCCCTGATAGACTGTACTGTACTGCTACTAACAGATTGTGATGCGGACGAATGAGGGAAGGAAAAAGGAAAAAGGAAAGGAAGGGTGTATTCAGTAGGAAGAGGAGAGGAGAAATAGCAGTAGATAAAAAACAGACATGAGATTAGACTCCGTTGGAATTATTTTTATAGATGAAGTAAAGGGTTTGTGTTGGGGGCTTGAAAGAATTTTTGTGGGAGCCAGAGAAAGAATGCAGCGGGAAGGAAATGTAATTAGAGTTTGAGGGAAGTTGTTAGATTGTCAGAATCTGTTAATATGTTGGTAGTTAGCGTATGTTTGGATAGTTCATGCACAGTCTTGATGAGTTACCCTGACTTGCCCATGAATGTTACTATTTGAATTAAAGCACTCTCCTTTGCACGTATATAGATACTTATATATATGCCAGATGAAAAGAGGAAAGGAACAAAGGGAAGATAAAGGGATAAGATAGATCGGCAGAGAGAAGAATAAAAAAAGGGAGGGAAAAATAGAAAAAAAAGTAAAAAAGAAATAGAAGAAGGAAAAAATAAAAAGGAAACAACTGTAACAACAGATAAACCTTAGGCAGTTAGTTACAAAAGCACAAAATGCAGACATCCTCACAGTTCCATTTATATTGCAGTCTGAGTTCAACTGTAGGTCTGAGTTGGTCTCCCCCCTTGGTCTGCTCAGTTGCCTGCCTGCGGTCATGGGCTCTGTATTGATATGACTCTCAGGACCTGCCTCCCATGTTTTGGGTGTGGCTAACTGTAGGCCTTTGTTTCTGTTCCAAGATCCAAACACCTGTTATTTTGGGGAGAGGAGGGTGTGGTATAATTGGCCCTGACCCCGCACCTAGTTTTCTGTTGACTTCCAATAGAGTCTTACTGGTCCCTGGCTTTTTTCAGCGGTGCAAATCCTGTGGTTACCTCTGCGTTTTCCCTTCTGCTTACGTGTCCCTGGCTACTCTCTGACCGGGATACTACTCTGTCTTTCTGCCCACAGTACTTCCTTGGTCACTCTCCCCAAAGTGCCACTCCTTGCTTTCCAGAGTCCCTGGCAGCTGGTGGTGAGAGTTCCCCTCGCAGATACGAGAGCCATGCAGGATGGCCTGTGAGCACAACACTCCTGGTGTGTGGGGAAGCAAGGGATGAGTACTTGCTTCTGCATCAGTCTGGCTTCTTTCCCCGGAGGCCTGTCATTCAGAGACACTGCTCACTCATGCAGCTCCTGGGACAGTTTTCCTAGTGGTCCGGTTCAAGTCCTTCATTGGAATGGCACGCTTGTTTTCAGATTCCCGAGGGCCTGCTGGTGTCCTCTGATACACCGCTCCCCAGCTTTCAGTTTCTCTGATGCCCTGGTTTATGCAGTATCTCAGTTACTGTGTTCCTCTTCCTGGTGGGGAGGGTAGCGGGAATGGGAGCCTATTCTACTGGCCAGGCTGCTGCTAAAATGCTGACTCTCTCCCTCAGGGCAACTTGTCCTCCAGTTTGCCTACTTTAGATTCACCGTGAATGTGGTGTTATTTATTTTACTTACTTTTGTATCTGACATATCATTTACTATATCATTTACTTACTTTTGTATCTGACATATCATTTATACAACTTTACATATTATTTGCATAACTTTTTGCATCTGACATAACATTTACATAGCATTACATACTTTACTTACTTCTGTACCTGAAATATCATTCACATAACATAATCCAGGCTCATCCATGTTGTTGTAAATGGCAGAATTTCTTTCTTTTTGGATGCTGAATAATATTCCAGTCTTCCTCCTCCTCCTCTTCTTCTCTCTCTCCCTCTGATTTGTTATATTTTTTCATGTTTTCTTTATCCATTCCTCTGTTGATGAAAATGTAGGTTGCTTCCTTATGTTAGTGTGGATTGTGCTGCAGTGAACACAAGAGTGCAGCATTGCTTCGTTATTCTGGTTTCCGTTTCTGTGTGTGGACATCCAGAGGTGGGATTGCTGGATCATGTAACAGTTCTGATTGAATTTCTTCATAACTTCCTTATTGTTTTCTGTAACAGCAGCACCAATTTAAGTTCCCATCAACAGTGGGATCCTTTTTTCCCCTATGAACACATTATCTTGATAGACTTTTTATCTTTTTAAAAGCAATAATCATTCTGACAAGTGAGGTGACATTGCTAAGGTTTCAATTTGCATTTATTTCCCTGATGACTAGTGATGCGGAGCACCTGATATTGTCCGTTACTTGGAGGCCTTCTTTGAGGAAATGTTTCACTTCCTCAGGGCTTTGCACATTTTTAAATTGAGTTATCTATTAATTTACTTTTTTCTGTTGAATTGCAATAATTTATTGTACATTTTAGATACTAACACTATATTATAGATGTGTCTATACGTATCTATATCTATACACCCATATCTGCATCTGTGTCTATGTCTACATCTGCATCTGCATCTACGTATATATCTATATATATAGTTGTCAGATATTTTCTACCACTCCGTGGGTTGTTTTTTCGATTGTTGGTTGTTTCAGTTACTGTGAAGGAGCTTTATAGTTTGACATTGACTCACATGTCCTTTTCATTTTGTGTGTGACCTTTTGTGATTACAGTCATGAAACTATTGCCTTGGCCAACGTCAAGAAGTCTTTCGCCAGTTTTCTTCTAGGAATTTTTATGGTTTCAGGTCTTACGGTTAAGTCTTTTGAATTGATTTTTGTATATGGTATAAGATAGTGGTCTAATTTTATTTAGTTACTTATTTGCATGTGAATGTCCACTATCCTCCAATGCCATTTGTGGAACAGAGTGTCCTTTTCTCATTGGGTGTTTGCACTGCTCTTCTCAAAAATCGGTTGACCATATGTATGGATTAACATGAGGGGTTTCATTCTGTTCTATTGGCCTATATGTTTATGTCAATATTGTGAAGTTTTGATTATCATAGCTTTGTAATATAATTTGAAATGCTTCCAGCTTTGTTCTTTTTACTTAAAATGGCTTTGGGTTAATGCTTATTTTTTTCTGTTTTTGAGAGTCCATACAAATTTTATTAATTTTTCTATTTCTGTGAGGAATGCCATTGAGATTTTGACAGTGATTGCCTTGACTCTGCATATAACTTTGGGTAGTATAGATATTTTGATAATGTCGATTCTTCCAATTCATGATAATGAGATAACTTTCCATGTATTTGTGTCTTTTCATTCATCAATATTTTATGGTTCTCAGTGTGTGGATATTACATCTTCTTTGTTAAATTTAAGTATTTTATTTTTTATTATGTCTTCATAAATAACATTTTGTTCTAACCAACAGTTAGTCTTTTATAGTGCTTGTTCTCATCGGATGTATCATTTTTTTCTTGAGATTCCTTGAGATTTTAGTTAATTGGCTGGTATCTTATACCAATAAAAAGAGATCTCTATGTGTTCTTCTGTATAGTAGAAAATATGGAACGTATAAAAGTTTGATAAAAACCTGTACAGTGCTCCACTGCTTACTTCTGTCCTCAGAACTGCTTTGGATCAGAAGCTGGGATGGAGAAAGGAAGGACTGCGTGAACTCAGTCTTCCAGGAAGTGAAATAACAAACTGCCCTTTGAGGCTAGACTGACGTGTCTAGTGTATTCATTTATTGCTGTTGGCCATGCTGGTTTTCTACCTATTAGTGGCTACAGTTGAACACTAAGCAACGAGGGAAATATGGAGGATCAAACTTTACACACATCCCCGTGGGTTGTGGCCCTGGCTCTTCTGAGCTGCTCATTACTTGCCAGTCCCTCACTGCCATTGCTGTCTTATTTGTGGTCCATTAGAGAACACCTGTTTTTTTATATTACCAAAAATTTCAAGTTAGTCTATAAGATCAGTCAACTTTCTTCTACAGTGTTGCTATTTAGTAATATGGAAGTGTTCAGCTGTCCCTATTATTTTGCTACATGGTGCAAAAATTGATATTTCCTAAAACACTTAAATATACACTCTAATGCCTGTGACTAATTAAGGGATATGAAGGTTGAGTTAGCCCAGATATTTTCAGTGCTGCCCTCATTGGAAATGATAGCTGTTTTCTCTTCCTGTATGACAACACTCTTTATCTCCTGAGCAGAACTATTAAAAGAAAACAGAATTTGGAAATAATATGGTGGAGAACAATAATATCTTTTGAGAGTGTTGGTGTATAACTAACTAAAACAAAACTTTTAGCAAACCAAAACAACACAGTTCTGTGAATCAGGAATGTAGAATAAGCTCTGTGGGTGGTTCAGACCCAGGATTTCTTACAAGGCTGCAATTAAGGGGTAAGTAAGGGTTCAACCGGATGGGGAGGGGCGATCTTCTTCCTGCTCGATCACGAGCTGTTACCAACCTCAGAAAATCTTATTTCCAAGCTCAATCCTGTGGGCCTCTCCCACTGTCTACCTTACAGCGTATCAGCTGGCTTCCCTCAGAATGAGCGAGAAGCTGATCTTTTCATACGCTATCTCAGAAATGATTACTCATTATTTCTGCTGCATTCGGCTAATTGGAAGCAAGTCACATCTAGCCTACACTCAGTGGAGTAGAGTCACATCCAGGAAGCTGGGATGACTGGGGCCCATTTCAGAAGCCGCCTGCTATAGAAGGAATGTAGAATTAACTATTAAAATAAAGATTAAAAACATTTTGTTTAAATAATTCACAGGAGCAATACAAGGATGGTGTTTAAAATTTGCTAAGGTGTTTTCAATTGTCATTAAGTAATAGTATTTTGAAGTTCACTGCTACATTGACTCATCCATGTATCCAAGTCTATCATCGAAAAATTCAGCTGTACTACAGTTGCATTAATTATCTAATTAGTACACTAATTTTTCATTATACTTGATACTGCTTTATTTTATAACTGATTATAATACTTAATTTTTTCTTATTTTCTTTATATTTAGTATCCAGCAGGTTTTTCCCTGGAGTCATACGCTGTCATTATTGTGCAGTTGCTGGGCCTCAATGTGGGATTAGTTTATGACAATACTGACAGCTGCTACTGTTTGGCAGATGTTTGCACAATGACGCCAAAAGCAGTGTAAGATAATTTTCTTCTCCTTTTCTTCTTTGTTAGTTTCGAATTTTATTAATAAAATTAATGTGACTAGCAATGATAGAGTATTACTGCTAGGCAACTTCAGAATGCATTTTCTTTTCAAATGCAAAGGGAACACATACCAAAACAGGCATGACACTCTTTATGGGGAAACTCTTCCGCTTTCCTACATTCCAGAATCTGGATTTTACTTTTTTTCTTCTGGCTAGCTGTATATCTTTGATGATCAAGTCATATAATTTGCATAGTTTTAGTAATGGTAAAGGATCTATATACTGAAAACTATAAAATATTGATGAAATGAATTGAAGAAGACATAAATGGAAAGCTAGACTGTGTTCAGTAAAATGCTTATTAAATTATACGTAGTAGCCAAAGCAATGTACTGATTTTATGCAATCTGTATTAAAATTCCAACATCATTTTTCAGAAAAATAGAGAAACATCATAAAACTTGCATGGAATTAAAGGAGATCCTGGTCAGCCAAAATAATCATGAGCTAAAAGAACAAAACTGGGTCTCATGCTATCTGATGTCAAAATATATTACAAAGATGTAGTAATCAAAACAGTCATACAGGCAAGAAATGGACACAAGAAACAAAAAAGTTTAATAGGTTAGAAAGCACAGAAATGAAGCCACACATGAAGGTTAATTGGTTTTTAATTTTTTAAAAAATGTTTTAAATTGATATATGCCAAATGTAGCAATATAGAGTAAAATGTGATGTTTCAATATATGTGTACATTCGTAATAATGAAAATTGGGGTACTGAGCATATCAATAACCTTTAGTACTTATCATTTCTTGTGGTGAAACTTTCAAAATCCTCTTCTAGCTATTTGGAAGTGTACATTTTATGTTATTGTCACTATTTGCAATGGAATTTCAGAACATATTCCTTCCATGTAAATGTAATCTCACCTACATTGACCACCTGTTCGTCGCTCCTTTCCCTTCCCTCTCCAGCCCGTGGTAGTCATCATTCTACTCTCTGCTTCTATGAGATAAATTCTTTTTGATTTCGTACACAGTGGTGAGATTGTGCAGGATTTCCCTTTCTGTGCCTGGCTTTCACTTAACGTAGTGTCCCCCAGACCCATCATGATGTCCTAGATGACAGAATTCATCTTCTTGTTCATGGCTGAGTATGGTTTCACTGTGTATATGTGCAGCATGTTTTCTTGATTTGTCAGGCATTGGACACTTATTCTGTATCTTGACTATTGTGAATGGTGCTGCAATAAATAAGTCCATCTGTCTCTTAAACACATAGAGTTCATTTCCTTTGTATATATACCTAGAACTTGCGTTTCTGGGTCATATGGTAATTGTATTTTTAACTTTTTGAGGAAGCTTTGTACTGTTTTTCATGATGACTAATAATTTAAATTCCTACCAGTGGTGTGTAAGGATTTTTTTTTCTACATTCTTACCAGCAGTGTTATCTTTTGTCATTTTTCTTTATTTTTAATTGTCATATAATATTTGTTCATATTTATCAGGTATATTATGATGTTTTGATTCATGTATATATGGGGTATTGATCAACTCTGACTGACTGACATACCCATCACCTTAAACTTTTCTTGTTTCTTTGTGGTAAATACATTCAAAATCCTCTCATCTATTTTGAGATGAACAATATCTTGTTTTAATTATCTTCGCCAAGTTGTGCCAGAGAATACCAGAATTTATTCCTTCTATCAAATTATGATATTGCATCTACTAGACTTTCCTCTAGTCTCTCTAGCTTCTAGTAACCACTATTCTACTCTCAACTTTGGTGAGATAAACTTCTTTGTATTCTACATATGGGTGAGTTGATTTGGTATTTGTCTTTCTGTGCCTCATTTATTTCACGTAACACAGTGTTGTTTGGGATGATACATGTTGTTGCACATGATAGGACTCATGTTTTTTATGGGTGAGTAGTATTCCCTTGCATAAATATACTGTATATTCTTTGTCCATTTTTGATGAATGATTCCATATCTCTTTAAAAATAACTGCCTAAGGTTATTAGGCTGGTAACCTTCAAAATTTTTTAAATTTTATGTGAAAGTAAAATTTCATAACAAAATAATAAGAGAATAACAATAGTTAATACACTCTGTATCATTATCTTCAAAGAAGTTACTCAGAGTATGATACTTAAACCAAAAAGATTCTTACAAAAATAAACAAACAGTAACACAAAACTTTCTTTTCAACAATCTAAGGTAAACCAGTAGTATAAATGAAAGGAATTAGCGTATATATTAAAATATTTTTGAAACATGAAATATGTAATTTGGGGAAGTAGTTGAACTTCTCCCTATTTTCTATTTAACTCTCTTCTATTTTGCTCCTTATTGGTGTATTTATAGATCTTTTGTGTTTCTCATAGAAGAGAAACCATCGAATATTTGAGCTTGTTTGTCCTACTTATTTCACTTAATATTATGTTCTCAAGTTGTATCCATTTACTTATGAATGTTTCAAGTTTATCTTTCTTTACAGCAGCATACTACTCCATTGTGTATAAATACATTTTCCTTATTCATTCATCTGTTGATGGACATATGTGCTGTTTCCAAGATAAAGCTGTTATATATTATACTGCTATAAACATGGGTATGCATGTATGCCTGACATATAATGATTATTTTTGGGAAGATACCAGGAAGGGGGATAGCTAGGTCAAATGGAATTTCTATTTTTATTTTTTCGAGGAATCTCCACACTGATTTCTAAAGTGGTTGTACTAGTTTACATTCCCTCTGGCATGTGGAAGAGTTCCTTTTTTCCCCACATCTTTGCCAACATTTGTTATTACTAGATTTTTTGATGATAGCCTTTCTTTCTGAGGTAAGATAGCATTTAAGTATAGTTTTAATTTGAATTTTTCTAATAGCCATGACAAGTACTTTTTCATGTATTTATTGGGCATTTGTACTTTCATTGGGAAATGCCTATTCATTTCAGTTGCCTATTTTTTGATGGGGTCTTTTATTCTGGGGAGTATATTATTTTTTATTTCTTTATATATTCTTTGCGTTAGTCCCCTGTCCATGGAATAGCTGGCAAAAAATTTTTCCCATTCTTTAGATTATCACTTCACTTTGTTGGTTGTTTCCTATGCTATGCAGAAACTTTTTAATTTGATATGATCCCATTTGATGATTCTTGGTATTATTTCTTGTGCCATTGGGTTTCTGTTCAGCAAGTCCTTGCCTATGTCTGTCTTCAAGAGTTGTACCTAGGGCTGGTGAGATGGCTCAGCGGCGTAAGCGCCTGCCTGGCAAGCACGAGGGCCCGAGTTCGACTCCCGGTACCCACATACAAAAAAAGGGCCGGTGATATCGCTCAGCGGCACGGGTGCCCACTGGTGCACGAGGTCCTGAGGTCGACCCCTGGTACCCACAAAAAAAAAAGAGTTGTACCTATTTTATCTTTCAGTAGATTAAGTATTTTTCTTTTAACATTTAGATCTTTGATCCATTTTGATTTTAGTCTAGTACGTCGTGAGGTATACGGATCTAAACTCAATCTTCTGCATGTGATATCCAATTTTTCCAGCACTATTTATTAAAGAGACTATCTTGCCTCCACTGTATGTTTTTGGCTCCTTTGTCACAGATCAAATAGTATCTGCCTGGGATTGTTTCTGCTGCTTCTATCCTGTTCTGTTTTATCTACATGCCTTTTTTTGTGCCACTACCATGCTGTTTTAATCACTGTAGCTTTATAACATAACGAGTCTGGGATTGTGATGCCACCCACTTTGCTTTTGTTACCCAGGATTGCTTTTGCTACCCTAGGTCTCTTCTGACTCCATATAAATTTTAGGATTGTTTTCTCCAGCTCTGTGAGAAATGACGTTAGTATTTTGATTGGGATTACATTAAATTTGTATATCAGTTTTGGAAGTACAGACATTCCTTGTTTAATGGCTGAGTTCCAGTCCTGTAACCAGGTTGTTAAATTGGTTGGTAAGTGAGGAATTGTATATAGTATGTACATTACAGTATCAGAACAAAGAAATAGTCAAAGGAAACTCCAACTTAATGACTTTGCTTTTATTTGCATACCTTTACCTGCAGTACTGTAATATATAACAGAATATAAAACTACAGTATATACTGAAAGTACAACCAGCAAAAATTACAGTACTGTATAAACAAGATATACTGTACAAAAAAGACATTCTCTATAAACTAGATGTACAGAACTGTACAAAAAAATGGCATTTTTCGTCTTATTAGAATACAAGTTTTCAAAGTAGGTATAGATGATCTTCTGGATTTCTGCAGGGTCCATTGTGATATCACCCTTTTCGTTCCTAATTGTGTGGATTTGAGTCTTTTCTTTCCTTTTCTTAATAAGGTTGGTTAAGGGTTTGTTGATTTTATTTAATCTTTCAAAGAACCAACTCTTTGATTCATTGATTCTTTGTATTGTTTTTTTAGTCTGCAATACGTTAATTTCGCTCTGATCTTTATCATTTCCTCCCTTGTAGGAGCTTTTGGCTTAGCCTGCTCTTCTTTTTCTAGAAGTTTGAGGTTCACCATTAAGGTGTTTATTTGCACTTGCTCTGTTTTCCTGATATGGGTATTTACTGCTATAAATTTCCCTCTTAGGACTGCTTTCTTTGTGTCCCATAGGTTCTGGTATGTTGTACTGTTGTTATCATTCAATCGTAGAAACTGTCTAATCTCTTCTTTTTTTTTTTTTTTTTGGTGGGTACCAGGGGGTCAACCTCAGGACCTCCTGCGCCAGCAGGCACCTGTGCCACTGAGCGATATCACCGGCCCCTTTTTTCGTATGTGGGATCCGGGAGTCGAACTCAGGCCCTCACGCTTGCCAGGCAGGCGCTTACGCCGCTGAGCCATCTCACCGCCCCAAATTTCTTCTTTAATTTCATCTGTGACCCATTGGTTGTTCAGGAGGGTGCTATTTAATTTCCATGTGTTTAGGAAGTTCTTGTGGTTTCTTTTGCTATTGATTTCCAATTTCATTGCACTATGGTCTGATAATATGCATGTGATAATTTCAATTCCTTTGCATTTACTAAAGCAGGTTCTATGAGCTAGTAAGTGGTCTATTTTGGAGAACGTCCCGTGTGCAGCTGAGAAGAATGTGTATTTTGATGTTGTGGGGTGGAACACTCTGTAGACATCTACTAAGTCCACTTATTCAAAGTTTGGTTCAGTTCTAATATTTCATTGTTGATTTTTTTGCCTAGTTGGTGTGTCTTTTTGTGATAGTGGGGTATTGAGATCCTCCAATACAGTTGTATTAGTACTTATTTGATTTTTCATGCCCATTAATATTTGTTTTATATAGTTGGGTGCACTGGTATTTGTTGCATATATATTTATGATTATTATCTCTTCCTCTTGGACTGTTCCCTTTACAAGGTATTTTTATACAATGGAACACTACTCAGCCATAAAGAAAGGTAAACTGGAGACTTTTATAGGTAAATGGATGCAACTTGAGACGATACTCATAAGTGAAATAAACTGGACGCACATGTGTAAATATCGTATTGTCTCCTTATGTGAGAAGCTGAAAGAGTAAATAAGATTCAAAATGTACAATAGGCATTATAAAACAGGAAGAAACTGTTCAAAAGGAAAGAGAAGCTGGGGTGGGGGAATGGAGAAAAGAAGGAAGGAAAAAATATATATATATACACAAGATAGTTAAGATAGAAACACTACTAATTTCGCTTAGTTCATTGAAAAGAAAGATTTGTGCTAATATTGTTTGGACAATTGAATGCCAATGTCTTGTACCCTGAGTAACTAATTTAAAGATAACAATATGCAATGTATTAACCATTGTTACCCTCCTATTATGTTGTTTTGAAATTTTGATCTATTTTTTTCTTTAAAATAAAAAAAAATTTAATGAAACTTAAAAAAAAAAGATGGGTTATAAGTCCAGGTGGTGGGCCATAAGTCCAAACAGTCATTAAACAGATAAGTCATTAAATGAGGAATATCTGTATAGCCATTTTGATTATGTTATGTATAACATAACAACAGGGGAACAGGGTATATCTTTCCATTTTCTGATGTCGTCCTTGATTTCCTTTTTCAGTCTAATGTAATTTTCATGGTAGAAGTCTTTCATTTCCTTAGGTTAATATCTAAGTATTTAATTTTTTTGATGCTATAGTGAATGGTATTGTTTTCCTAATTTCTTTTTCTGTGAGTTCATTATTAGTGTATAAAACTGCTATTGATTTTAGTGTGTTTATTTTATATCCTGCTACACTGCTGAATTCTAGGAGTCTTTTGGTAGAGTTTTCTGGGTCTTATAAATAAAAGATCATGTCATCTGCAAATGCTATTTTGACTTTGTCCTTTACTATACATACACTTTTTATTTCTTTCTCTCGCACGATTGTTCTGGCTAGTGTATCAAGGACTGTGTTGAACAAGAGTGGTGATAATGGACATCTTTGTCTTGTTCCTGATTTTAGACGGAAGGCTTTGTTTTTCTGTATTTAATATGGTGTAAGCAGTAGGTTGGTCATAAAAGGACTTCATCATGTTGAGATAAAAATCTTCTATACCTAGTTTCTTCAGGGTTTTTATAGTGAATGGATGTCGTACTTTGTCAAAGGCTTTGTCTGCATCTACCATATTTCCCCAAAAGTAATACTGGGTCTCATATTAATTTTTACTCCAAAAGATGCAATAGGGCTTATTTCAGAGGATGTCTTTTTTTTTTTTAATGTATGACAGTCTATATTTATTCGTGTAGAAAAACATTTATTATTTATTTTATTTTTTTATTTTAAAGAGAAAAAACACAAATAACAATAAGACAGAGTTTCAAACACAATCATGTCATCTTCTTCTGGAACATTGCCGTAACTCTCTAAACCCAGAATTCCAGCCTGAATTTCTTGTAACTGTGTTTCCTGTACAACTGTTGGCCCCAATCCCTCATGTAGAGCAACAGAACTCTCCTTAAATGAACACTTCTTGTCTATGTAGCCTGCTTGTAATGCATCGGCAACACAGCTATCATTTTTTCCCATCAATTCTTTACCCAAGTCACGACCTCTTGCAAGCTGGGCTTCACGAAGTTCCCATTAAATCAAGTGTTCATTGAAGACTTAGGAGACAGGAGTGGCAACAAAAATGATGACGGTTAAAAATCATGGTCCCACAAAAACTATGAAAAGTCACTGGCACCAAAATTCAGAACAATTTCTTTATTTCACCTGAGTGCATTACATATGTCTGTTACAACACACGACGTTTTGAATTATGAAGACTCATAGTAGACAGACCACTTCCATTCTTTATCAAGCGTACACTTCATTCATGTGTGTGTCTGTACTCCTACTGATCATTTGGCGATAAATCTCAAGTTAATTTATTTACATAGGCATTTACCTCTCATGCAAAGGTGCCTGCTTGGGTATTTACAAATAATTATAGTTTATATTATCATTTATTTTAAGTATTAATGTCAATAATGTTATTATTTATATTTAGTTATATAGTAATGCTATTATATTTCAATATGTCTGTCATGTGTTGCAGTGGATGTACTAGATGTGTCCATGTTGCTGATGATCTTAACTGGGACTTATTTTTGAGATAGGGCTTGTATTATGAGCTTCCTAAAAATCATGCTAGGCTTATTTTCCAGTTAGGTCTTATTTTTGGAGAAATACTGCATTGAGATGATAAGATTTTTGTCCTTGTTTCTGTTTATGTGATGAATTCCATTCATTAATTTACGTGTATCAAACCATTCTTACATCTCCAGGATGAAGCCTACGTGGTCATGGTATGTGATCTTTTTGATGATTTGTTGCATTCTGTTTCTAGTATCTTCTTCAGGATTTTTGCATCTGTGATTATTAGAAAAATTGGCCTATTGTTCTCTTTTTTGGTAGGATCCTTGCCTGTTTTTTGGACCAGGATAATGTTAGCTTCTGAGAATGATTTTGGAAGTACTCCTTCCCTCTCAATTTCATTAAAAAGTTTGAGGAGTATTAGTATTAGATCTTCCTCGAAGTTCTTCTAGAATTTGGCTGTGAATCCCTGAGGTCCTGGGCTTTTCTTGGTAGTTTTTTTTTTTTTTTTTTTTTAATTAGTGTTTGAGTTTCATTGCCTTTTACTAGATTGTTCAAGATTTTTAAATCTCCTTGGTTCAAATTTGGCAATTCATATGTATCTAGGATCTCTCCATTTCTTCTGAGTTCTCCAATTGTGTTTCATATATGTTTGTGAAGTAGTTGCTATTAATTTTCTGGATTTCCATTTTCTCTTGTAATTTTAACTTTTTCCTTTCTAACTGCACTCATTTGTGTCTTTTCTTTTCATTTTTGGTAAGATTGGTTGAGTTTGTAGATTTTGTTTATTCTTTCAAAGAAACAACTCTCTGATTCTTTGTTTTTTGTTTTTTTTTTAATCTCCATTTCATTAATTTCTACTCTGCTCTTTATGATTTCTGTCCCTTACAAGCTCTGGGTTTGGATTGTTCTCATTTTTCTAAGATCTTGGGATGCATCATTAGATTATTTATTTGGGCTCATTCTACTTTTCTGATGTGGGCATTTACTGGTATAAACTTCCCTTGTAGGACTGCTTTCATTGTGTCCCATAAATTCTGGGAATGTTGTATTAGCATTATCATTTAATTTGAGGAACTGTCTTATTTCTTAATTTCTTCTGTGACCCACTGATTATTCAAGGGTGTATATTTTAACTTCCATATGTTTATATAGTTTCTATAGTGTCTTTTGCTTTAATTTTGAATTTCACTTTACTGTAATCTGATTATATGCACAGTGAAATTTTGATTCTCTTGCATTGATTAGCTAGTAGTATGTGGTCTATTTTGGAGAAAGTACCATGTGTGGCAAAAAAAATGTGTATTTTATTGTTGCTGGGTGGAACACTATCTTTTAAATCTATTTGTTCAAAAGTCGAGCTTTTTGTAATAGTTGATCTATTTGTGATAGTGGGGTATATAGATACCCCACTATAATTTTATTGATGTTTATCTGATCTTTTATGTCCATTAGAGTTTGTTTTATGAAGTAGAGTGCACAGCAGTTTGGTGCATATATGTTTATAATTCTTAACTCTTGCTGTTGAATAGTTTCATTAACCAATATGTAATGTCCGTCTGTGCCTGGATTGAAACATGGCTTGTGTGGATGTCAGCGTTGGCTCTTGATTCCATATTTTGACAATTGTGAATAGTGCTGCAGCAAACATGGGAATGGAGGCATCTTTTGAACATATAAATTATAGGGACCTGAGCCTCTGTGCATTATTATTTCTGAGATTTGGGGTTCAGGGAATCTTGGAAACAGTTCTTTGCAGATATTAAGGGATCACCTGGAGTGTGTTTTATGTAAACATGGTGTACATGACCAAATTTTTTGGAATATATTAGTTTTTAAATTTTTCTTAGTGGGATTATAAAGGTATGTTACAACATTTCAACTTAATCAATATTTCTAAAAGTGTGCTTATTATTTTCCATGTAGAATAATGCTTTTGAAATCTTTCTTCAAAACATATTAAGAGATATGTAGAGATATACACCAATAATTTTTGTCATGCCCATATTTTTATATTTCAGGTACTCTGGGGGTTTAAAGGATTTTAGCACTTGCAGCCTGGATAGCTTTAAATCCTTTGCATCACATTATGGCCTTAGCTGTCTTAAGAACAGTCTTCATGATATGCCAGTTTATAAGCAGGCAAAGCCAAAGAGAATGTGTGGCAATTCAGTAAGGGAAGCAGGTGAAGAATGTGATTGTGGCACTGCATTTGTTAGTAGAAATTTTTCTCAATATCTTATATGTGTATAAAATAGTAAGAAAAAAAAAGGTGTACCAACTTTGTCTTTCAGTGAAATGTATTTGAAAAAGACATTTTTATTTGGGAAAGTTACAAATCTTCATGTCTTCTAATTTTATTTTTGCAAAGTGAGTGCATGGGTTTATAAAATAATGTTTACCTTCAAAAATTGCTTTGTATCATTATTTAGTGGAAATATCAGCTAAAAACTTAATGACTGCCAAGACTATCTCAGTCAATGCAAATGGGAAGGGGAACAAGGGAGAGGGGAGGGGAAAGGAAGGAAGAGATAAGAAGAAAAGATTAGAAGGAGAAAATGGAAACAAAGCTTTGGTAAATAAGGAGGGGAAGAGGAAAAAAAGAGGAAGCAAGGTATATCATGTACAGGTACAAACTCCCTATGATGAATGTTATCATTTTGTATATCTAAAATGTACCAATAAAATAAAGCCACCCCCCCAAAAAAAAGAAAGGAAGAAGGAAAAAGTAAAACATGTCAATGCAATATACTCTTTATAACCAGCAGTAACAAAAACACCAACGATGTCCAAAGGCAAGGGACTATGTCCAGTAGGACAGTAAAATGTGTTGTTTGCTGATATATAGAGAAAAATTATTTTAACTACAAATGATACCAATTCAAGACATTCTAAAATAAAATATATATCTCTTGTAGAAAATATAAAAGATCAAATAAGAAATGAAAGGTGATTTGTGACTAAAGCTTCTACTGTACTGTGCCATCTTGAAACCAAAGGCACTGCTAGAGTGCATGCTGCTCTCAGACCCAGCAGCACTTCATCCCTTAGGCCCTACCATCATTGATACTCACTACACAGACACAATAATATGATGTTTCCCTGCCCTCTGGGATGAGCTACCCAGGAGACCATCATCTCCCAATCCCAGTTGCTGCTTTGTCTTTCCACTGGCTCCTCAAAGTCTAGGCCCAGCAAAGTAGCAGTGCCCCCAGGTTCCTCAGCTGACGTGGCATCCTTCCCACCATAAACTGAGCCTTATCTGAGCTGTGCCACCCCTCCCCTGTGTGCTGAGCAGCCACAGTGCCCTACATTCCTATATCTGGACTAGGCCTCCAGAGACTCGCTGCTTAGCTGCATTTCTGCCCTGGGTAGTAGAGCCACCAGTGAATTGTTCCCTAACTGCAGGGGCTCTGGCCATCGCTGAACCCTACCATTCCTCAGTACTTATGCAGCATTCAACTTCAAAGAGCCTGGGCCACCTCTTCAAGGTCCAGAATCTTCACTATATGGTACCTCTTCTCCTGGTGCCCAAGTTGCTATTCTGTGCTGTTGGCTCTAGAATTTGAAGTATAACTACATCCTTCTCTCTCGTGCCCAAACCTCTGGAATACTGTTCTTCACTGGAGGCAGGCCAGTGCTCTTACCCTAGGGGTCAGAGTCACAGCTGTATCTTTGCCTATGGGACTGAGATACAAAGGAGCACCCCAGAGCCACACTCCTAGATACACAGATACATGGGTCCTGTATCTACCCATGCCCTAGAGCGTAAACCTACACCTATGTCAGAGGTATACAGTCAATCAGCAAGATACAGCCCAGGACCCCAGATCCATAAAGACTCCGAACATCTTTGCTTTGGAAGACATTGCTACCGTGGCTTCCTGTGGACTGTGTCAGACCTGGGACCAAGAGCGATCCCCTCAGTTAGGTCTCCTCACTATGGAAAAATAATAGGACCCTTAAAATCTTCACTACTGAGAGCCATAAAGAGCTACTCTACCAAGCTTGCTGCTGCAAGCTCCTACAGAGTAGGCCATTGAAATAGTCATTACCGACATTGATCACAGCTAAAGAAGCCAGATAGACTATTGAATGGCACTCACCAGAACCAGGACCAGTATGCCCTTTCCAACTAACACCCTAGGGCTAGTATGCAGGTGAAAGTCTTTCCCTGTGAGAGCCGCTCTTTAAATCTGGAGGCAGCTGTTCCACCAGATGTGCAGGCATCAACACAGGTACATGAAGCATGAAAAAGAACTACGTTAAAAGAAGCAGTACCACAGAACTACAGTAACTCTGCACTAACAGATCTCGAATATGGAAATTGATACATTTTCTGCAAAGGAATTTGAAATAGTGATCTTAAGAAAATTTCATGAGAAACAAGGAGAATACAGATATAAAGTATAGTGAAATAAAAAGTCCATTATGAATTAGAAATTCAACAAATATATAGATAAAAATATAAATCTTAGAACTGAAGAATTTAATGAATGAAGTAAGAATACAATTGACAACTTCAATAGAGAACAGATCAAGTAGCAGAGCGAATCCCTGAACTTGAAGGAAGGCCTTTTGAAATAACTCAGTAAGAGGGGAAGAAAAAAGGAAAAAAGAATGAGAAAGATCTTTCAGTCCAGGAAAAATGGGATGGTATATTCAAAGCTGCTGAAAGAAAACTGCCAACGAAGAATATTATATTCAGAAAAATCTATTCTTATGAAATAAAAGAGAAGTAAAATCTTTCTAGGACAAGTAAAAGCTGAGCCAATTCATCATAACAATAGCTACCTAATCTTAAAAACTTAATGGAATTCTTCAACTATGTACAAGACCCAGCTATTTACTATCTACAGCTGATGAATGTTAGCTTTAAGGACACAACATACTGAAAGCAAAGGGATGGGAAAATATATTTCATGCAAATAATAACTCAAAGTGAGCAGGGATAGCTCTCACAAAAGAAGACTAAGTCCAAAACTTTGTAATAAGAGACAAAAATCATTATTTAATGATAAAAGTGTCAGATCATCAAGGATATATGACAGTTGCAATGTATGTACTCAATATCAGAGCAACTAAATGTATAAAGCACATATTAATGGACATAAGGGAAGAAATAAGCAGAAAACTGTAATAGTCCTTTACTGTCTAGATTTTAATAGCTGACATTACTGTCCTGTTTTTAACAATGAATAGGTAATCAGAATATTAATGAAGAAGTATGTAGTCCACTTAAACTTCACTTTAGACCAAATGGATCTAACAAACTACATATATACATATATAACTTTCCATTTAATATATGTGTATAAAATGTATGTAAAACTTTCCATCTAATAACAACAGAATATACATTCTTCTCTTGTGCTTCTGGAATATTCCTTAGGATAGATTCCAAAGTTTGAATGAGAAAGAAATTTGCGTAGACACCTTGAACAGACAACAAATGAAGCGATTAAAGAAGTAATAAAAAAAACCTCCCAGCAAATAAAAGCCCAGGACCAAATGACTTTGTGACTGAATTCTACCAAAGATTCAAATATGAATTATGACCAATACTTATCGAACTTTTCCAAAAATAGAGCTGGGAGAACACTTCTAAACATATTTTATAAGGCCCATTGCACTTGAAACTAAGACAGAGACTGCAGGAAAATAACAGTATAGGCAAGTGTATCTGATAAATATTGATGCAAAATTTTCAGTTAAAGATTAGCAAATCTGGGGCCGGTGAGATGGCTCAGCGGCTTAAGCGCCTGCCCGGCAAGCGCGAGGGCCCGAGTTCGACTCCCGGATCCCACATACGAAAAAGGGGCCGGTGATATCGCTCAGCGGCACGGGCACCTGTTGGCGCGCGAGGTCCTGAGGTCAACCCCCCGGTACCCACAAAAAAAAAAAAAAAAAAGATTAGCAAATCTAATTAAAGATTGGAATGATTGTAAAACACGACCAAGTGGGATCTATGTCTGGCATGCAAGGTTAGTTTAACATATAATTAATACATGTGATATGTCATATGCACAGAATGAGAGCTAAAAGCACATGGTCGTATCAGTTCATGCTAAAAAGGCATATGCCAGACTTAAGCATCCTTTCTTGATAACTCTTAACAGCTTAAATATATGAATGAAAGTTTCTCAGAAGAATGATAGCCATTTATGGAAAACTCACAGCTAGTGTCACAATCAATGGGAAAAATGTCCACTAAACTCTGGTACAAGACAAGGATGCACACTCTTGCCACTTCTGTTCAACACGGTAGTGTGCATACTAGCAAGAGCAACTAGAAAGAAAAAGAAATTTAAGGAACCCAGTTTCGAAAGGTAGAAGTAAAATCATCCGTATTTGCAGTAACATGACCCTACATGTAGAAAATGCCAGAGATTCCACAAAACTAATATAACTAAGAAATCAAATTAGTAAATTTGCAGAATACAAAATCAACATACAAAAATCAGTAGCATTCCTATACATGAGTAACAGCTTGACTGAAAAAAATAAAATAAATTAGTGTTCAGAGTGAAATGTATCACATTGAATGCATATATTAGAAAAGATGAAATATTACAAATTAATCACCTAAGCTTCTGCCTTAGGAAACTGAAAAAAGAGTAAACCGAAAGCAAAGAAAACAGAAGAAAAGATATGGTAGACATTAGAGCAGAGCTAGGTGTGGTGGCACAGGCCTCTAATCCCAGCACTCTGGGAGGCTGAGGCAGAGGGATCACAAGTTTGAGCCCAGCCTTAGTGACTTAGTGAGATCCTGTCTCAAAAAATTTATCATAGCAGGGCGTGGTGGCGCACACCTGGGCCACAAGGTGAGTTCAAGGCCAGGTCAAACCGCATAGTGAAATCCTGACTCAAAAAAAAAAACAAAAAAAAAACCATCACAGTACTATGGTTCTGGGTTCAAGAATAATAGAAAGGTTGGCTCAGCGGCTTAAGCGCCTGCCTTGCAAGCGCGAAGGCCCGAGTTCGACTCCCGGAACCCACATACGAAAAAGGGGCCGGTGATATCGCTCAGTGGCACGGGTGCCTGTTGGCGCGTGAGGTCCTGAGGTCGTCCCCCCGGTACCTACAAAAAAAAAAAAAAAAAAAAAAAAAAAAAAGAATAATAGAAAGGCAACACAGGGAAACTCAAACTGTGATGTTGGTTAACTATAGTAATTTGGAGCAAACTTCCTCATGAAAACTGGAAAGCCAAGCAAGCTCAGTGAGTCTGGTAACGTGCAGGAAGTGTGAAACCAGTATTACATGGAAACCCATGGCCTAGGGGAGACCAGGCCATCCTGGAGGGGTCACTGTGTATGTGTGTGTGTGTGTGTAGTGGAACCTGGTCCTTTCAGAGAGAATTGCTGAGAATCTGAATCCAAAATTTTCATCTTATTTTGTGGTGTTTAGGTCTCTGCCAATTCTCATTATTGTATTCAATCTCCTTAAACATAAACATGCAGCCTAGATATTTTAATAGTATATCTGATAAGTCAAGTATCTGGACATTCTGTGAATATGTTATTATTATTATTTTCAGTGTTATCTCCTCATGTGCCTGGTTGTTTACTCTGTGCAGAATTTTGTGTATAATATACGTTTAAAATATTTACATCAGAGTCTGATTTCCAGGGCCAAAAAAGGCACTGTGCACTGAAAGCCCCTCATGACAACTAAAGACATAAGCGGACTGATCACATGCCCTCTCGTGGGCTGGCTTTCCCAATTCAGGTCATCCAAATGTATGCAATTAGATTAAGATAATGCCAGGGTCTAAGTCATTTCAGTAACCTGCCAATAAATATAGAGCAGCACTGATGTCTGCCTAGGCATAGAGTATTTTAAACGTATATTATACACAAAATTCTGCACTGAGAAAACAACCAGGCACATGAGGAGATAACACTGAAAATAATAATAATAACATATTCACAGAACATCCAGATACTTGACTTATCAGATATACTATTAAAATATCTAGGCTGCATGTTTATGTTTAAGAAGATTGAATACAATAATGAGAATTGGCAGAGACCTAAAAACCACAAAATAAGATGAAAATTTTAGAAAAACATTACTGAATTGAAATACTTTGTGATTGAATTTAACAGCATAGTTAAATATGGCTGATGAAGGAATTTGTAAATTAGAACATAATGAGATAATAATATCAAGAACGTAATACAGATAGACAAGGGATCAAGAGACACAAGAGAAATATGCTCCCAGAGCCCACATATGAAAAAGGGCTGGTGATATTGCTCAGCGGCACGGGTGCCTCCTGGTGCGCGAGGTCCTGAGGTCGACCCCCGGTACCCACACACACACACAAAAAAGATAAATATGAATATGTAGGTAATTTTATCCCCAGGATGAAAGAAAAGAGAAAGTCATGCAGAAGCAATATTTTAAGAGATAATGTCTGAAATTTCAAATACAGAAGAAATAAATCATACCACAGTGTCTGAAAACTTCACAAAGTTAAAGAAAACTAGTATCATAATGAAAATACTGGAAAAAGAAGAAAGAGAAATTCAAAAGATACAAAAATATGTTAATTTCAAAAGAATAATAAAACTAATGATTGAATTTCCAACAGAAATAATTGAATCGAGAAAACAATGGTATTGAAAGAAATTACTGAAGTATTGAAAGAAATTAGCAGCCAGCATATAATCCTATCTTCAGCAAAATTATTCTCAAAGAATTAAGATATAAAAAGAACATCTTCAGAAGAATTTGAAACTTGAGAAAATTTATCACCAGCAGAACAATACTATAGGAAATAATAAAGGGATTTCTAGAGCTTTCTGTCAGCAGAAGGAAAATAATTTTTCCTGGAAGAACATGATAAAAGTAAAAGTGAGAAAGCAAAATTTAAATATGGGGCAAATCTAAATAAAAGTTGAATATATAGAACAATAATCCTAATTATTTCTAATAATTACAGTTGAAATTAAGTATGATGTTTGTATTGTACAAATGCTTTAAACTACATTATACTTAATAAGACAGGATGGATGTTATAACCTCAGGAAAAACCACAAAGCCAGAAATAAAACTCTATATAAATTCCAACTTAATAAAGGACAAAAATGTGATAATAGTAATATAGAATCAACAGAAAGCAAGATAGGAAAAAAGTAAAAACATAAAAATGAGGTCAGTAGACAGGAGAAGGGATAGTTGATTTAGATTCAAGTTTCTCAGTAATTACATTAAATGTAATGGACAATACATTTGGCAGATTTGAGTAAAAATCAACAAAAGCCAATTGCTGCTTTTAAGAGACAAAATTTATATAAATGGTAGTAGATAGTTGAAGGTAAAAGGAAGGGAAAGTTAAATTGTACAAATACGAATTCAAAAAAGCAGTGATATTTTGGTAAATATTTAACAGCTTATCTCTGAATAAAAAATGTATGCACATACTTATGTGCATATATTTTTTAAATGTTACTGGTATGTGGGCCAGTGAGATAGCTCAGTGGCATAAGCACCTGCCTGGCAAGGCGAGGTCCTGAGTTCAACTCCCGGAACCCACATAAAGGAAAAAAGGGGCCAGTGATATCGCTCAGTGGCACAAGTGCTTGCTGGCAAGCATGAGGTCCTGAGGTTGACTCCTGGTACCCACATAAAAAAAAAATGTTACTGGTATGAAAGATGGGTCAAATAATTTTTGAGTGGTGATGGAATGTAATGCACCATGTACTGTAAATTTATACAGCTGATTCTTTCAGAATGCTTTTGTTGATTTTTGCAGAAAATCATATCTTTATATCACGTCTTTAGTCATATAGAGTATAATTCTGTGACTCAACTATGATTTGATAAATGGAGTTCCATCCCCATTTGTTCTTTCCTGGATAAATTTATTATTTTTGTATTTGCTTTACTGGCCACTTTTATACTGTATTATATTTAGAAACTTGAATCTTTTCAACATCTACATTAGTGCAGTCAACAAAGATGTAAATGAAACCCTGATTTGTAGCATCTTCCTTATGCCTATTTAGGAATACTCCACTGTGGCTGATTTTAAGTGACAAATCCAACACTATTGAACTCAGAATTGGAAAGATGTGAGACATAAGAGAATATTATATAGTATTGCCACCAAAAATAAATAATAAATAATCTCAAGAGCAAGGCTATAAGTAAAATGCAGGAATATAGAAAGTGGTAGTAGGATAGTGGGACAAAGAATCATTTGTGTGACTCTGCAGCTGAGATGAGTTGAGAGTTACAAAGGAGAAACTATATTCTAAGGAGAGAAAGAGAAGAGCTCCGTGAATCAAAAGAGACATGACAGGAAAGCTAAAAACACAGAAAAACATAAAGGCAACACAGAGAAAAGCATGGTGCTGACTACAGGGCCAACTCTGGCTCCTGCAGGGAGGAAGAGGAATATGTACAGAGGTCTGCGTGGAGAAAGCTGGCCCCCTAGTGAATAAACCGTGGGCTAGCAGCCCTAGCTGGTCACACTCATATAACAATAAAGAGAAAATTAAAAATTATGAAGGAAACATCCAAGAACTCTGGAACATGTTTAAAAAACCAAACCTGTGAATTCTTAGTGTAGAAAAGAGTTCAGAAGTACAGATTAAAATAATAGAAAATTGATTCAGTGAAATAATAGCAGAAAAATGTCTAAATCTTGGGAAAGATGTGAACAATTAGGTACAGGATTCATGCAGAACCTCAAACAAGTGTGACAAGAAAAGAACCTCCCTATGTGACATTAAAGTTCAAACGCTAAGCGTACAGAACAAAGAAAGAGCATTGAAATCTGCAAGAGAGAAATTCTAAGTGACTTCTAAAGTCATGGAACTTTCTCCAAAATAGATCATATTTTAGGCTATAAAGGCTTAACAACTACAAAATCATGAAATACTTTCTTGCAGCTTATCAAAACATAATGGAATAAAACAACAACAAAAAATAAAGAGCAACAGAAATCATATAAATATACAACACTGAATTATTTTTTAATGATAAGTGGAAATCAAATGGGAAATTTAAAAATTCTTAGAATCAAAAATAGAAACACACAACAAAGCAGAAGCTCTGGGATACAGTGAAGGCGACTCTATAAGGAAAGTTGCTATTAGTGCCTACATCAAAAAATCAAGAGACATCTCGAATAGCCTAACGATGAGTCTCAAGTTCTTAGAAAAAGGACAAACCAAACCCAGTAGACGGAAAGGAATAATAAAGACTAGAACTGAGATTAATAAACTAGAGATTAAAATAGTAATGCAAAGATCAATGAAAAAAAAGAAATTTTTTTTCAGAAGATAAAGTTGGAAAAACTGTTAGCCAAACTTGCCAAAAGAAGAAGAGAGAAGAACCAAGTTAGTACATTTAGAGATGAAAGGGGGACATTACAACAGGCAACTCTGAAATCTGGAGGATTATTAGGGACTGTTTGAAAAACTATGGTCCATTAAATTGGAGAATATAGAGGAAATGGACAAATTTCTAGTGATGTAGGGCCTGCCAAAACTTAGCCAAGAGGATGCAAAAACCTAAATCGATCAATTACAGGCAATGAAAATGGAAATGGGAAAGGAGGTACTAATAAAGTCTCCCAGCAAAGAAGATTCCAGAGTGCCTGGGATTCACTCGCTGCTGAGTTTCACCAGAACTTAAGGAACTAAGGCTAGTCGAAATAGCCCATGAAATAGCAAGAAAAAGAACACTTCTAAACTCACTCTGTGAGGTTGTTATCACCTTGACACCAAACCCAGAAAAAGACACAACAACAAAAAACTATGTTTTATTATCCTTGAGAAACATAGTCCAACAATCTTTAATAACATACCTAAAAAACAAATTCAGCAGCACATTAAAGAAATCATACACTACGATAAAACTGGTTTCATCCCAGAGATGTAAGGATGGCTCAACATACACAAGTCAATAAGTATAATACACTATGTAAATAGAATCAGGGATACAAATCACATTATCATCTCAACTGATGCAGAAAAAAAGCTTTTGACGAAATTCACCATCCTGTCATAGGAAAAGCCCTGATGAAACTAGATATATACAGAAGGAACATACCTCACTATAATAAAAGTAATAAATGGCAAATACATCGCCAAAATTATACTTATAGGGCCAAAAATGTAAACATTTCCTCTAAAATCAGGAGCAAGACAAAAAGTCCACATTCACTACTCCTATTCAATATAATACTTGAAATTTCAGGCAGAGCAATTAAGCAAGAAAATGAAACAAAAAGACACAAATCAGAAAGAAAGTCAAGTTATCCTTATTGGCTGATGATAGGATCTTGTACATAGAAGACTCTAAAATCTCCACCAAAGATCTTTAGATAAACAAATCAGCAAAATAGCAGGATATAAAGTCAACAGTAAGAAACCAATATACCCCAGTAATGAACTAGCTGAGAAGGAAATCAAGACGGCAATCCAATTCACAATACCTAAAAAACCAAACAACAACCTATCTAGAAATCAACCTAACCAAGGACGTAAAAGATCTCTACGATGAATATTCCAGAACATTGAAGAAAGAAATTGATGAAGAAACTAAAAAATGGAAAAAATTGCCAATGTTCATGGATGAGCAAAATTAGTACTGTAAAATTGGCCATATTACTGAACATAATCTACAGACTTGATGCAATCCCCATCAAGATACCAATGACCTGCTTGACAGAACTAGAAAAAATAATTCTAAAATTCATATGGAATTACAAAAGACCTAGGATAGACAAAGCAATTCTGAGCAAAAAAACAAGGCTGGTGGCTGGTAACGAATTTCAAAATATAGTACAGAATCTAGCAACAAAAGCAGCATGTTATTGGCACAAAAATAGACAAATCAATCTTCCAACACAGGTTTACAACTAAAATGTATAAAGAACTCCAAAAAATTAACACCAAAATAAAGCCCTCAAATAGTCCAACCAATAAATGGATGATAAGTATATAAAAAATGTTCATTATCTTTAGCCTTTAGGGAAATCCAAATCAAAAGTATATTGAGATTCCATCTCCAGTCTGTGTGGCTTCCATAATGAGTGTAAACAATTAGAAAAGCTGCTGGCAAGGATGTGGGATGAGGAGCCCTCTGCACTGTTAGTAAGAATGTAAATTAATAAGTCACTGGGGAAGGTTCTTCAAAAAACTAAAAAGAAGAACCACCATATGACCTAGCTATCTCACTCTTTGGTATCTCCCTGATGCAATTAAAGTTAGCATACTGTGTGGGGCCTTGCATTCATTGCAATACAATTCACCATAGCCAACGTATGGAATCAGCCTGTGTCCATCCACAGATGAACAGATAAACAATATATGGTATTAGCCAAGAAGAAGAAATTATGTCATTTGCAGGAAAATGAATGGGACTGGGAACTGTTAAGCAAAATAAGCTAGATTTTAAAATTATCATGTTTTCCCTAGTACAGCCATCTAAAAAGACAAAAAACAAAAATAAAGATGACATGGAAGTAGAAGGAATACTATCATCAGACAAGAGTAAGGGAATATAGGAAAGGTGTAGGAAGGTATAAGGGAATGTAATGGGATAAATACGATCAAAATATGTCATATAAAGAGCATGGTGGCCCATGCTGTAATCCCAGCACTCGAGAGGCAGGAGGATCACTGTGAGTTCGAGGCCAGCCTGGGCTACATAGTGAGTTCAAGGCCAGCCTGAACTACATAAAGAGGCTGTCTCAAAACAACTAAAAAATATTATATGTCTGTATGAAACCAAAAAAATTAAAAACTTTGTATCAGAAAGATAAAGAATATTAAGTCAAAAAGGAAGCGAGTTTTTAATATTTACTACTTTGTTTTTAATATAAATAACTTAATTGAAAATTAAGTAATTTGGGTTGGGGATGTAGCTCAGTGGCACAGCACCTGCTTGGCAAGCACGAGGTAGAGAGTTCAATTCCTGGTGCAAAACAAAAAAATTAAGTAATACAACTTTTTTTTGTGTGTGGGTACCGGGGGTCGACCTCAGGACCTTGCGTGCCAGCAGGCGCCCATGCCGCTGAGCAATATCACTGGCCCCTTTTTTTGCATATGTGGGTTCCAGGAATCGAACTTGGGCCCTCGCGCTTGCTAGGCAGGTGCATACACCGCTGAGCCATCTCACCGGCCCAGTAATTCAACTTTTAATAATGGTTTTGTTAGAAACTTGTCTACAAAATTCCTGAAAATTTAAAAATTGGACCTTGCAAGTTAGAACAGGCCAGTTCCAGACACGAAGACATAGGGCAATTCTAAATTTAAAATCATCCAAATATAGCTTAAATATTTTAAACAAAATTTCACTGAGGAGAAAAATAGGCAAATTAATAATCATTGTAGGAGATTTTGACCCATATGTGGCAATAAACACTAGAAAAAGAAAATTTAAAAATACATACAATATTCAAACAGCATAATTTTAAAATGACCTAATTAAAAATGGAGAACATTTCCCTGGAGCTACTGAGTACACATTATTTTTAACTGCAAAACTTACAAAAATTATTCAGGTAATTTTGACAAATTTCATATGCTTAAAATTATGTAAGAAGACCTTATGTGTAAATTGATAACTTCTTTAGAAAACATTTGGCAGTAAACATACTAAATATTTTAGGAATTTATTCCAATCTTTGTCAGGTGGTTCTGGGTCAAATCTTAGTTCTAAAGGTTACAAGAAATAACCTGGTTGAAATTTATTACATGTTATTTATTTATATGTTTGTTTGTCTTTTGAGACAGGGCCTCACTATGTAGTTCAGGCTGGCCTTGAACTCACTATGTAGCCCAGGCCGGCCTCAAACTCACAGTGATCCTCCTGCCTCAGCCTCCCAAGTGCTTGGATTAGAGGCATGTGCTACAGTGCCTGGAAGAAATTTACTATATTTTAAAAGTAGCTATTTTTAACTTCACAAGTAATATGTGAAGACATGATTACTATAAAAAGTCTAATATTACAGATAATACCACAATTCCCCCTTGGGACCATTTCTAAGGTCCTCAGTGTGATTAGTTTGTTATATATCTTCTGAGGCCTTTATTCTAGATTTGTGAATATGTATCTATGGAAATATGGGGGATAATTCTGTGATGAGATGTTGGGCATAAACAGTATAATATCCTATGCATTTTTCTGCAATTTGCTTTTATTCCTCAACAATATGCATCAAATATATTCTGTATCTGTATGAACAGGTACTAGTACATTGTATTAAAGCTATAAATCAATAACATTAAGATAGCTAGAATACCTCCAATATTTACAAAGTAAAAAATGGTCATCTCTAAATTACCTACACACAAGAAAATTACTATGAAGATTAGATCAAAGGTAATAAACCATTTGTGCTCACAAACAATTCTTTACTCATTTTGTGAAGCTACTATAAACTTGATATGAAGAAATCTTGAGATGCTCATTGTAAGAAAAGAACACTACAGGCCATACCCACCCCCAAACCTAGAAATCCTAACAGAATGTTAGCAAGATAAACCTGGGCTTGTTCCGTGAAAGTAAGCTTGACTTAATATTTGATAATAAATCATTCCTATTGACTGTAGTAAAATAACTTACAAAAGTGACATGATAATTGCAATATATAAATTAAAAATATTTCAAAAATTACACATTCTTCATAAATTCTGTAGTGTCATGCTTGACAATGGAACTTTCTTCATGATGGAACTGTTCTGTGCCAGTACATGACCCCCAGTCACATGTGGCTAGTGCACACTTGGAATGTATCTCATGTGACTGAGTAATTAAATTATTAATTTCATCTAATTTTAGTTCATTTAGATTTAAATAGCTACACAAGACTAGTGGTTACCTATTGGTGCAGTTCTAGAATCTCTAGTTTTTCATCTCTTCTAATAAGTGGAGGCAT
Organism: Erethizon dorsatum; assembly: GCA_028451465.1. Taxonomy (NCBI): domain Eukaryota; kingdom Metazoa; phylum Chordata; class Mammalia; order Rodentia; family Erethizontidae; genus Erethizon; species Erethizon dorsatum. Next base: position 33,596,062 of record CM051837.1, read on the forward strand.
TGAGAAAAGGAGCAATTGTAGTAAACATTTGCCATGTTATGGGCAATTACTGAAGTGTTTTAAAGTTGGAATTTGTATGTAAATAGTATAGTTGATAATATTTATTAAATAAAATGCAAGTAGAAGTAATATAAAATATAAAAATGTTTAAAGAGGATGTAGTTAATAAAGCATCTGATTTCCTCTAGGTTCTTCTTCAGTGTAGCATTATTGTTCATATTATATAGAATGTAGAGAAACATGTTTCTTTTCCAAGTTACAGAATGAGATGTTGGCTTCTATAAATCAAATACTGTACAGTATAAAAATAAGAGGGTTACTGAAACTGAATGCTGTGGCTATCCTTTGTAAAGTCATGTACTGTGCTCTTTTTTTCTGATGGCACTCAATCAAATATGATTAGCTAACATTTAGCTTTTCCTTATAGAATTGTACACATAAAAAATGCTGTGATCCTACAACATGTAGGAAAAAAGGTGGTGTAAAATGTGGCTCTGGAGCATGTTGTACATCAAATTGTGAGGTAAGAGACAATCTGTATTTGATAGCAGTGTAGCATTCAGTTTCTTGAAGTGTTTCAAGAAGATGGAAAACATATCAGTACCCTGTTAATCCCTTTCCACTACATTGTAATTATGCAGAATTGGACCGGTTCCACACTTCATTCAGTAACCCATCATTTCTTATATTCTCATGTCCATAATGTCTGATACTTCTTTCTCATCTTGATTTACATATATATGGACATTATAAATCTTCCTGTGTACTCTATGAAATTTCTCTATGATCAACATATCCCTACAGCAATTTTTTGCAGTCATTTTCCTATTATCATAACTTACATGGGGTAAGGAAGTCACGTTAGCTTTTTGTTGGCTAAATTCACCTTAAATCTTCTGGTAAAGTCCTTTTCTCCTTGAAATTCATTCAATTCATGCAACTGCATTCATTGCAATTCATTTTCTCATTTGCAATTCAGTTATTTGTTGCAATCATTCATTCCTTCATTCTCTCTTTATTAACAACATCTTTAAAAAGGGTTAACTAATTACCTATACTCAGTATAATTTACTGGATCCTGAGAAAAATTCCTGGGCAAGATAAACAGCAAGCATCCGTAGATTGGAAGAAGAATTCACTGTTTAAAGTAAGTTTTTATAAAATCCAGAAGGATTTTCAGAAAAATGCTTTCTTCTTTAAATTATTATGAGGAGGAAATGGAACAAAGTGAAATTGAAGGTGAATGGGAGACTAATTACAAGTACATTTTCAATTTAAATAGAAGATCAGCACAACTTAGTGAATATCAGAATTTCTGTGACTGAAACAGGTGTGATAAAATATTACCAAGAAAATTCACTTTCAAAAATTTTTAATGATTTGTATACATTCTCAAAAGTTTTCCCTGATTAAAACAATCTTATTATTATCACATTCAGTTCTGTTTTTCTGTATTAGGCATTTTCCTGTAACTGGGACAAAATACCCAACACTGGCAACTTAAACAAGTTGAGGTTTATTTTGGCTCATAGTTTCAGTGAGTTCAGTCCATTATCCACTGGGAAGCTGTACAGCCCAAACTATGAGTTTTCTGACAGATACAGTACTGTCTACTGTGTAGTCCCTCACTAGTCCAATTATGGAAATGGACAGAATCTTGACCATTAATTAGATAAAACATGTGCGGACTGAAAGTCTTAGCAAGAATTAAAAAAAAAAAAAACTAGAAAATTATGAGGAAAAATCTCAGAAACAAAACCAGTAATTTTAAAGTTTAGGGCCAAGGGCCGGTGAGATGGCTCAGCGGCGTAAGCGCCTGCCTTGCAAGCGCGAGGGCCCGAGTTCGACTCCCGGATCCCACATACGAAAAAGGGGCCGGTGATATCGCTCAGCGGCACGGGCGCCTGCTGGCGCACGAGGTCCTGAGGTCGACCCCCCGGTACCCACAAAAAAAAAAAAATAAAAAAAAAATAAAAAAAAATAAAGTTTAGGGCCAATAGGAATTCATCAGAGAAGCAAGGAAAGAAATATTTCCAACATAAGCATAAGAAGAGAAACAGAATTAAATTGATTTAACTTCTATCACAGAGAAATATAACTTTAAAAAAATTCTAAATGCATGACTGCCATACAAGTACAAAATAACACCCAGAAAATTCTCTGGTCATTAATGGAAGAGCTACTGGATAGTAAAGCTTGGATCTGAGAGCATTTGAGGAACTGAGTATTCATAAGTATTTTTATAAAGTTAGAATAAAACATTGACTTTGGACAAATTTGTGAAAGGAAACAAATTTGGAACAAATAATACTATCTTACAGTATTTTTAATTATTATTATTATTTTTTTATGTGGGTACCCAGAGTCAAACTCAGGACCTTGCACTTGCCAGCAGGCACTTGTGCCACTGAGCGATATCACTGGCCCTTTTTTTCCTTTATGTGGGTACCGGGAGTTGAACTCAGACCTCGTGCTTGTCAGGCAGGCACTTATGCCGCTGAGCTATCTCACCGGCCCTTAATCATTATTATTATTATTATTTTTTTTTAATGTGGGTACTGGGAGTCAACCTCAGGACCTCACACTTGCCAGCAAGTGCTTGTGCTGCTGAGCGATATCACCGGCCCTTTTTTTCCTTTATGTGGTTACCGGGCGTCGAACTCAGGACTTCGTGCTTGCCAGGCAGGCGCTTATGCTGCTGAGCTATCTCACCGGCCCCTCAATTATTTTTATAAGAAACAATTTTAGTCATTGGTTTTGAGTTCAGTGTTAGTGCCATCACCTTGGGTGACACAGGTAAATTATTATTTGTTTCCTCATCCATCACTTGGAGAATTTGTGTAACATTTGCTACAGGTGGCACATACTTATCAACAACTCAAGAAAAAGTACAAAGAAACTCACTTAGGGAAGGTGAATGTGGTTATACATTCTGGTTCCTAGGACCTTTAGAAAGTAGACAAAATTTAATTTACTTTGTACAAGATAATGATGGTAGACATGAGGAGATGGGGCTTATGTCGATGAAAAGAGAATTTGCAAGAGATGATTTATATTTCTTGGCAAAAGCAGGTGTGCAGAAAAAGAAGCTATTAGCTAAGGAGAAAGCACTGAAGATACCAGTTACCTAACTGTAGATATTATTTTTAAGTTGTTTATCACGTGGTACGTTAAATAAACAATGTTGTTTTCTTTCTTTTATGCCAGTATGCTTATCTTTGAGTTCCTAAGTACCCTCTCATAAATATTACCCTTTGTTTCATACACAAGAAACTCAATCACCCAAAATTCTATGTGATGCTTTAGTAGGTGACAGGAAGACTTGACATTCTTATTGTTCTTATCAACTTAGAAAAAAATGGATGGAAATTTAAAGATGAACTAAAAAGAAAATTGAAATAATATTGATAAGTAATCTTTTTTTATGTCCCTTTTCCCTCCCAGATAAAGAAAGCCAATACGCTTTGTAGGCCATCAATTGATGAAGATTGTGATTTCAATGAATACTGCAATGGGCATGAGGGGGACTGCGTACCTGATACTTACGCACATGATGGGAGTTACTGTGACTCAGGTGGAGCCTTCTGTTTTCAGGGAATTTGTCGGACTCATGACAGACAGTGTCAAGCGTTAATCGGAGGCGGTAATGACTATAATTTTCTTTGTAGTTCTTAAAATTTGATTACTCCAGTCTATTATTAAATTCTATTTTTCTATTTTTATTTTTTTTATTTTTTGTGGGTACCGGGGGGTCGACCTCAGGACCTCGCACGCCAGCAGGCACCCGTGCCACTGAGCGATATCACCGGCCCCTTTTTCGTATGTGGGTTCCGGGAGTCGAACTCGGGCCCTCGCGCTTGCCAGGCAGGCACTTAAGCCGCTGAGCCATCTCACCGGCCCCTATTTTTTAATTTTAAAAATTTAATTAGTATGTGTTCTTAGTGCAAAATGGTTATATTCATTACAGGGAGTTGGCACATGTACAAAAACACATCTTGATCCTCTTTACCTCTTCCCAATTCCTTAAGACAAAAATGTAAACATAATTTGTTATTGACTAAAGTCTTCCCTAGTGTAGATTAGGGTTAAAGGAAATTGTAATTCTTTTTCGATTCTGAAAAATAAAACAAAACATTCCTGAGTTTACATGGAATTCTTTTCTGCAAAATACAGAAATCTCAAATGAAAATCCAGCTTTTTACAGTATTAAGTAGAGGTTTAGTTTAGACTTAAAAGAAATACTTTTTTAAATAGCAAAGTAGTGGGCAAGTGAGATAGCTCAGTGGCATAAGTGCCTGCATGGCAAGCACAAGGTCCTGAGTTCAACTTCCTGTACCCGCATATAAAAATAAATAAATAAAATTAAAAAAATAAAAATAAAAAAATAAAAAGCAAAGTAATGCTAGTTACAGATTATATGGGTCTCCAAGGGCTTGTTTATAGCTAAGGGTTTTAACTTCCCAGAAGCCCATTTCAACCTGATAGCTTCTTTAAATGTGTGGATCCTTTGCTTTGGGGAAATATACAGTATCTACAATTAAGTGATAACTCCAATACAACATACCAGAAATTACGGGACGCAGTGAAAGCAGTCCTATGAGGGAAATTTATAACAATGAATTCTCACATCAGAAAAACAGAACGAGCGCAAAGAAACAACCTAAAGTTGAACCTCAAACTTCTAGAAAAAGAAAAACAAATCAAACCCAAAGTTTGTACAAGGGAGAAAATTATAAAGAGCATAAATTAATGGAATAGAGACTAACAAAAACAATACAAAGATTCAATGATGGGATGATGAGATGGCTCAGCGGCGTAAGCGCCTCCCTGGCAAGCGTGAGGTCCTGAGTTTGACTCCCGGAACCCACATACGAAAAAGGGGCCAGTGATATCGCTCAGCGGCACGAGCGCCTGCTGGCACGCGAGGTCTTGAGGTCGACCCCCAATATCCACAAAAAAAAAAAAAAATAAATAAATAAAGATTCAATGAATGGAAGAGTTGGTTCTTTGAGAGACTAAATAAAATTGATACACCCTTAGCCAACCTCATCAAAAAGAGAAAGAAAAGATTCAAATTCAAGCAAGTAAGAATGAAAAGGGGGATATCACAATGGATCCAGCAGAAATCAAGAAGATCATCAATACCTACTCTGAGAACCTGTACTCTAAGATGGAAAACACAGAAATAGATTCCTAGACACATATAAAATAGATTCCTAGACACACAAAACTGAATCAAGAAGATATTAAAATTCTGAATAACCTGATATCAGTCAATGAAATTGAAAATGTAATTAAAAATTTACCAACAAAGAAAAGCGCAGGTCTTGATGGAGTCACTGTAGAATTCTACAAAAAATTTAGAGAAGAACTAATGCCACTAAAGTTGAAACTCTTTAAGGAAATTGAAAGGGAAGCAGTACTTCCAAAATCATTCCTGGAAGCAAGTATTTACCCTGATATCAAAACCAGAGAGGGACCTAACCAAAAAAAAAAAAAAAAAAAAAAACTACAGGCCAATTTCCCTAATGAACATTGATGTAAAAATCCTCAATAAGATACTGGCAAACAGAATGCAGCAAATCATCAAGGAGATTATACACTATGGTCAAGTGGGATTCATCCCAGGAATGCAGGAATGGTTCGACATACATAAATCAATAAATGTAATACATCCTATCAACAAGAGCCAAAGACAAAAATCACATGATCATCTCAATAGATGCAGAAAATGCTTTTGACAAAGTCCAGCGCCCATTCATGATGAGAACCCTGTAGAAAATTGGAATAGATGGTCTTTATCTCAATCTGGTAAAAGCCATCTATGACAAACCAACAGCTAACATCATACTAAATCGTCAAAAGCTGAGAGCTTTCACTCTGAAATCAGGAGCAAGACAAGGATGTCTACTATCACCACTCGTATTTAATATAGTTCAGGAAACAGCCAAAGCAATTAGACAAGAGAAAGAAAGAAAAGGAATAAGGATAGGAAAGGAAGAAGTTAAATTATCATTATTTGCAGATGACATGATACTTTACATGGAAGACCCCAAAAACTCCAGCAAAGACTTGTAGATTTACTAACCAAATTCAGTTGTGTAGCTGGATACAAAGTCAACACTCAAGAATCAAGAGTATTCCTGTACACAAGCAACAAACTCACAGAGAGAGAAACTAGAAAAACCACACCCTTCACAGTAGCATCCCAAAAAGGAAATACTTAGGTATCAATTAACAAAGGAAGTAAAAAATATATATATACACTGAAAATTACAGTACTCTGAAAAAGGAGATCAAAGAGGATATCAGAAAATGGGAAGATATCCCTTGCTCATGGATTAGAAGAACCAACATAGTGAAAATGGCCATACTCCCAAAACTGTTATACAGATTTAATGCAATCCCTATCAAAATACCATTAGCATAACTCATAGAACTAGAGAAAATATTCTTAAAACTCATTTGGAAATAGAAGAGACCTAGAACAGCAAAAGCAATTCTGGGCAACAAATGCAAGGCACGGGGCATCACAATCCCTGACTTGAAATTATGCTACAAAGCTACCGCAATAAAATCGGCATGGTACTGGCAAAAAAAAAAAAAAAACAGACCTGAGGACCAATGGAATGGATTAGAAGATGCAGGCACAACTAAAAATACACTCAGCCACCTTATCTTTTTTTTTTTTTTTTTTTTTGTTTGTGGGTACCGAGGGGTCGACCTCAGGACCTCACGTGCCAACAGGCACCCGTGCCGCTGAGCGATATCACCGGCCCCTTTTTCGTATGTGGGTTCCGGGAGTTGAACTCGGGCCTTCGCGTTTGCAAGGCAGGCGCTTACGCCGCTGAGCCATCTCACCGGCCCAGCCACCTTATCTTTGACAGAGGGGCCAAAAATATTCATTGGAAAAGAGATAGCCTCTTTAATAAATGGTGCTGGAAAAACTGGCTTTCCATATGCCAAAGACTAAAGCTAGACCCATGTCTATCACCATGCACTAAACTAATGTCAAAATGGAGCAAATATCTACCTATTAAACAGAAACATTAAATCTATAGGAAGATAAAGTAGGTAGAAATCTTGAAGACATAGGTGTAGGCAGAGAGTTCATGAATGAAACCCGGATTGCAGGGGAAATACTTCAAAGAATGAACAACTGGGATCTCCTCTTACTAAAAAGATTTTGCACATCAAAAGAAATCACCAACAGAGTGAAAAGACAACCCACAGAGTGGGAAAAAATTTTAGCCAGTTGTCCCTCAGACAAAGGACTTATATCTAGAACATACAAAGAATAAAAAAAATTGGACCCCAAATTTAAAGACCCAATCCAAAAATGGGCATCTGAGATGAATATGCACTTCTCAGATGAAGAAATACAAACAGCAAATAAATATATGAAAAAATGTTCAGCGCTATTGGTCATTCAAGAGATGCAAATTAAAACAACACTGAGATTCCATCTCACTCCAGAAAGAATGGCTATTATCAAAAAATCAACCAATAAAAAGTGCCAGAGCAGCTGTGGTGTAAAAATAACCCTTCTCCACCCTTGGTGGGAGTGCATACTGGTGCAACCACTGTGGAAATCAATATGGAGATTCCTTAAAAAACTAGGATTGGAGGTCCCATTCAACCCAGCTATTCCTCTTCTGGGTATCTTCCTGGAAGAATTAAAAACATCACACCACAGTGATATATGGGCACCCATGTTTATATCAGCACAATTTGTAATAGTTAAATCTTGGAAACAACTCAAATGCCCATTAACTGAGGAATGGATAAAAAAGATGTGGTCTTTTTATAGAATGGAGTACAGCTCAGCTATAAAGAAGGATAAACATTTATAGGTAAATGGATGCAACTTGAGACCATACTCATAAGTGAAATAAATCATCCTCACATGCATACGCATGTATTGTCTCCCTAGTGTAAGAAACTGAAATAATAAATAAGGTCCAAAATGTACAATAGATATTGTGAAATGGGAATAAATTGTTCAAAAGGGAAAAGGAACTAGGATGGACTAAAGGGGAAAGGAAGGAAGGGAAAAGTTAAAAAAAAAATTACAAGATAGTTATACTACTTGTTTCTCTTAGTTCATTGAAAAGAAAGGTTTCTAGGGGCCAGTGAGATGGCTCAGTGGCGTAAGCGCCTACCTGGCAAGCGCGAGGGCCCGAGTTCGACTCCTGGAACCCACATACGAAAAAAGGGCCGGTGATATCGCTCAGCGGCACGGGCACCTGCTGGCACGCGAGGTCCTGAGGTCGACCCTCGGTACACACACACACAAAAAAGAAAGGTTTGTGCTAATATTGTTTGGAGAATTTTTATGCCTATATCTTGTACTCTGAGTAACTACTTTAAAGATAACAATATGCAGTTCATTAACTATTGTTATTCTCCTATTATTTTGTTTTACTTTTTTCCATAAAATTAAAAACAAAATCCACTTAGCAAAATGAAAAAAAAAGAAAAAAGAAAGAAGAAATACACAGTTCCACACACATGCGATCCATGCTCTCTATGAGAGTGAAAGGTTTCTTTCTCAGTCTCCCTTTTAGGTGTGCTTTTCCTTTTATAACCTCACTCATAGAAGAGGCATCTAGGTATTATCTAGATTGCTAAGACTCCCAAGAATGTAAGGAGGAGGTGAAATGGAGGTTTTGGTCACTACTATAATTTTGTTCTATTTTTTTCATTAGACTTTTTCGTTGTACCATCTGACAAGACAATGACTATAGGTTAGCATTTGAAACATAATTTAGTTATAAACAAATAATTATTAAGATTAGGATGAATGGAAAAATATATGAGATCTATAATCTAACGTTTCTCCAAGTAAAGCCATTCCAGTGCTGGCCAGGCAGCAGGCTATCAGTCAGGGGTTCTGCCTGTTACATATCTCAGTAGCAATTATGTTGCATGGTTTCAAAGCCCTCTGAGCAGGGTAGTACAACAGCCTTCACCTCAAATAGTACAAATTTCCTTTTCAAGGCAAGCATGACACCTAAAGCACTGTGATTTCAAACTACCACCTCTCTAATCATAATGACTCTGTGTTATGGCATCTAGTATATGATAAGTCACTTTTTGTACTTATTTTTGGAGGACAATCCAACCTTGCCAGCCTCTTGGGGAGCTTAGGGACCAAAGAAGGCTGTTGAAAAATTTCCCCTAAATGACAGTGTATTTCATTCTAAATTAGCCCCAGTTTTTGACTGGGTCATCCGTGGTCTGTCACGTCAACTAGAATGGGCCTTGAATAGGATTTTGGTATAATTGTGAAGTAGGCATTTTCTTTGCAAGATAAAATCCACATACAACTTTTAGGTAATAGACAATAGAGGTATTACACCACAGATCTAATACAGATCATTGTTTCATCAAATTGTTGATTTCTGGCACAAATATGAGGTTTTAATATGCTTATATTAAAAGACATATCTTATGCATCAAGCCATAGTATAGTAATGTATACAGGTGGTCAATGACCTTGATTTTAAATCATATTTTTAAAATTACTTTGGTAAAGGAAATACACTTCATGGGATATTGGCTCTTTCAATTTTTTTTTTTACTTATGATATCTGCAACCAAATATAGAAAATGGCAAATATAGTCCTGAAACACCCTTGATTCTTAGAGAGTGGAAATTCTTTGATCTAATCCCTTTGCTGGGGGCCAGTTGTCATCAAGGGAGACCTAAGTTGGTGTTCCTAGCTTGATAAATTTCTGATTTTCTTTAAAAATATTCAGATGAGGGCCGGTGAGATGGCTCAGTGGCATAAGCGCCTGCCTTGCAAGCACGAGGACCCGAGTTCGACTCCCGGATCCCACATACGAAAAAGGGGCTGGTGATATCGCTCAGCGGCACGGGCGCCTCCTGGCGTGCGAGGTCCTGAGGTCGACCCCCCGGTACCCACAAAAAAAAAAAAAAAAGTATTCAGATGAGGGCCAGTGAGATAGCTCAGCGGCATAAGCACCTGCCTGGCAAGTGCGAGGTCCTGAGTTCAACTCCTGGTACCCACATACGAGAAAAGGACCGGTGATATTACTCAGTGGCACGGGTGCCTGCTGGCACACGAGGCCCTGAGTTCAACCCCCGGTACCCACAAAAAAAAAAAAAAAAAAAAAAAATATATATATATATATATATATATATATTCAGATGAATGTTTAAAATGTTTTAAGATGAACTTAAACTTTATGTACTGCAAGATGTATTAATAAAAAAACTAAAAATATTTAGCCAAAATATTAGAGAGTCCCAGATTTGTAGATTTTCATCCCAATTTATTCTTTCTTACAGTATCTCCTATTTGGGATTTTATACAAAAAGAGAAGGCAGGGCTCCTTTCATTTAGGTTCCTATATAGCACTCATTGAGAATTTTCTAAGTCTGGGAAACTTATAGATTAAGTTACAGGTCTATTGCCCTGGATGGTAGGTGAGTAATAAAATAATGATAAAACTCATAATTCCAGAATAAAATTTTCATGTCTCTTTGCCTTTGGCATGTTTTGTATATTTTATGATGCTTAGCTCAGCTCTAGACCATGGCTTTAAATTAAATTTTCGTCAGTTACTAACTATACTAAAATGTTAGGTAAATATTAAATCATCAAACTGATACTTTTTGGGGTGTGACCTTGAAGAGAGTAATTTCCATAGAAATTTGGGGAAGACAGGTTTAGGAGAAGAACTACATTGGAATGTGACCAAGTTAATGAATGTTAAAGGCACGAGAAGGACCAGTTTCAGAATGGATTCTTTTTGTTTGATATTGCCAGGAAATTGTTGAGCACTGCAGTTTTGGAGAGACGGTTTTACCCTTAAAATTTAGGATAAAAATATTAAAGGCCAAACTTGAATATTCAATAGTCTTCCTCTTTTGCATTCTCAAGATCTATTTAAATACTTTAATTGCCTCTGACCTGCCCAAAGTTTCCAATGATGGCAATTTCCCTTTTAAATCACCTTTGGCAAAAATGCCCTGGGTATTGAAGTAAACTAAGAATGAGGATTAAAATGAGACTCTATAGCAAGAATTTTCTCAGGTATTGTGTTTTAGATGTGCAGAGACAAACTTTATTACAGACAGTCAATACAGAAAGGATTTGTAATGGAAGTCTTTGGATTGTTTCTCTCAATATCATACAGTTAGTATCCCAGAAACAATAGGGTCAGACTAAGAAAATATAGTAGGGGTGATTCCTAAATTAAGGTGCTTTTTTTTTTTTTAATATGCGGGTATCAGGAGTTGAACTCAGGACCTTGCGCTTGCCAGGCAGGCGCTTATGCCGCTGAGCTTTATCACCGGCCCAAGGTGCTTTTGATTTTAAAGAAATAAGAAAGGAATTTCCTCTTAAGGTGTGCCCTAGTGAATGAGCACCAGTCTATTGGGACTGTCTTACATACTTTTCCTCAAGGTTGGTCAAGACTGATTTATAGCATCTATATTACTGACTGAGATATTTGAAGGTTCTTTGAAAACACTCAACATAGACACAACATCATGAACAACAGAAAGGACAATTCTATAACTTGATTAATGAAAGAAAAATTAATGGCATCTGCCATCCTCCTCCTGCTTTTCTCTGGTTCAGCATTTCCGATTACCACTAGAGATGCCCACCTCATGGGTCCTGAGCACAGAGGGATGGCAGAACATGCAGTTCTGTCCTGGAGTAGGACGGGGCAGCACAACAGACAAGAGCTCCTAAGGCATTTTCAGTAGAAGACATCCAAGCAATCATAATTCATTCTAATTTGGAAAATAAAAAGGTGAATTCACTTAGAATTTTTGCTTAGACAAGGAAAAAACATCAAATGGAAAATGAGCCTCTCATTAAAGAAACAATGCCATGCAGAGTTATATTTCAGTCTTAATGACGAGAAAAAATGTGCATTTCTATATTAACTTATTAAAACATCCTACCATATTTTGACTCCAGTGGAAAACATTTCAGGAAAGTTATACAATAACAAAAAACGCATGACTGTATGGAGTCTGCATGTTTAATGGCAAGCCTGTGACTTTGCTTACAACAAGAGGCAGTATTTTTGACAGTGTAGTCAGTCATTGCATGTAAAATTTTTGTAGAACATATGTCAGATGAGAGAATGGAGTCCGACTGCTTAGCTTCCTTTTAGTAAGAAACTGGGGCAAAAAGAGGTCACACAACTTGCTCAATTCACACTGCCTGGTGGAGAGATGGATCTGAACACTCATTCCTGACCCCAGGTGGTGGTTTGCCTGCTTATGTGCCCTTGCATCCTCCAGTCTGAAGTGACTATTGGAAGACTATACAGAACCTACACAGTGTTTACCCCACTGTACCATGATTAAAACTCATGGGACACTCTGTTCAAGAACGACTGATGATATCAAGCCAGTGGTGTATTTAAAGATTTAGATTATATGAGGTTCAATTGATTTCAGCTCACCTGAATAAATTCTAATAGTGAAATATATATGTATATGTATATTATTTTCCTCTGCTTGAGCACTGATCTCTATAACACCAAGCACAGGACCTTATATTTCCTTACCCAAAAGCAGAAACACAAATACTTCCCCACCTTTCATCACAAGCCTACCCTGGAAATCAAGTGTGTTGGAAAATCACTGTGAGCTATACATACAAGATATTAACAATTAAGACAAACATAAAATAAATACCTCCTGTGAATAAAATACAAATGATGATCAAAAAGTATAGAAACTATTTAAATTTTAAGAAACTTATTACAATAAAAGACACATTGCCAAGAAGATGGGTAAGTGTATTTGAAGTGAGGAAGAATATTTTGAGGGAAATAAATGACAATGTGTTTATTACTGTAATACATTTAATAAAGTTAAACAATCACTGTATTTTTTATCATTCCTCATTGATTAAACATTTGTGGCAATTCCTATGAAGTAAAAGCATTTTGGTGTGCCTTCATCCACCTTATATCTGGAACCATGCACCTTTTGGCTGTTCCCCAAGTCAAAATAACCATGAAAGGTAAATACTTTGAATCAATTCAGGACATTGAGGCAGCCAAGACAGACCAATAAAACACATGAAAGAGAACATTCAGAATGGCTTCAAATGGCAGGGATGATGAAACAACCATGTTCAACGCCAAGGGGAGAATTTGAGGAGGATTAATGATAAAGTCTTTCACAGTAATTAAAAAAAATCAAACATCCACCATATTTTTTATCACATCTTCTAAGTCCATAAAAAAGGCCTTTTGTCCAATTATTCTTGAGCTGCAAAGGGAAAAACAAATCAGATAAAAACAAGACACCCAAAACAAGTGAACTGTGTTAGTTACTTTTCTCATTACTGAGACAAAATACCTGACACCAAAAGTTAAGGGAGAGGTCTATTTAGTTGACAGTTTTTAGAGGTTTCAGTCCATAATCAGCTGGCTCCAAGGCAAGGTGACATTACAGAAGAGAAACAGTTCATGGTGGGCAGAAGATAGCAAAGCAACTCTTTCTGTCCCTTATATCTTATCCAGGCTACTCAGGGTGGGTGGCACTCACACCCTTAGTCCTAGTGCCCTAAATCCTAGCACTGCACTGTAAGTTAGTCCCAGCATCACACCCTCTAGATCCAGCCACCTCTGAAAAAGCCCCACCTATGACTGCGTGAGGCTTTTGGGGGACATCTAGACATAAGCCATAACATGCACTAAGGAAACTAGTTGTATGTTTTTACTGAACCCTACCGGGTAAGAAATGCATCTTCTGTCTCGGAATCTTTGAAGCACATTCCTACAACAGGTCACTGTGGGTCCAGGTGTGATCGCCCGTTGACCAGCAGTGTCCGTTCAGCGGTTTTGTACAATGAAGTTTCAGGAGGCACAATGACTACTGATAAAGCTGTGTGAGTCAAGGGTCTGTCCAAAAATGGCCCAAACACTTTCTAGTCACTGCCTTTCATGAACTGTGCTTTCAGATTTTGTGGAGACCTCAGTTCACAACCCAGAAAGTAGAGAGTGGAAGAAGAAAGCTGCTGTTCTGTATGCCTAAACCTCCCAGGGACCCAAGAGAATTAAATGACCAGTGTTCTGTCAATATCATGGGATGGGGAACAGAATTCCATCCACGAGAGGGCATTGAGAAAACACAGCAGTACCTACCATCCTGAGCCTCAAAAAATTGAACTGCAAAAGGACACCAGAGAGAATATTGGATTGTTCATAGCTATGTGAGATCATGGAGGCACCCAGGAATATCTTGCATTTGGCTGCTTTTCCACCTGGGTGAGCAGGCTGATGCAGCTATTCTAGGTGAAGGCTGCCGTGGCTGAATGCAGACAAGGCTCTTGGGTCTTGCGGTGTAACCACTAGATGATTGGAAAGGGCCATTCCTGTTGAGCTGGATAGCAAGACTGTAAAACAAATGACATATCCCTGTCTACAATTTTAGTATTTTGTTCACCATGGATGTATCTTGTACTAATTTTGATCTTTTAGGAATTATTGCATGAAAATATATTTATTTTGATTATTTAGCTTTTGCTCCACCTCACCTCCAAATTCTGGCCCACATTATAACTTGGGAGAACTGGAAAGTTTAAATTAGGTTTACCCAAACCAGTGTTTTGATTAGAGCAAAGCAAACAGAAACTCGTGACTTGTTGTATGAACTCAAGACTAGGCTTTTTCAAAAGAGAAGGAAAGAATTGCTTTCCTAGCACTGAGGGATGCTGCGACAGAAGAATTGCAAATTCAAGTCTCTCCTAGATAACTTAGTGAAACCTTGTCTCAAAATTAAAAATAAAAAGGGCTGGGAATGTAGTTCAGTGCTAGAGTGTCCCTGGTGTGAAAAAAACTTGCTGATGATAGTGATCTATTCTATAATATCCTGTCTTTGTGTGGATTGTATCTTTCAGGAGAGTCAAATGTACAGATCAGGTTCTCAAAGTATGAAAATCTATGGAATTGTGCAAGAGAACTCCCTTGTCAATCACTAGTGGTAGCAATAAAGGATCTCAGTTCTTATTCCAAATGATTAACATAATCAATGCAATCCAAATTTAAACTACCATGTCCAAATTGATGAGGTGGTTACTACAGATTTTTGAAGTTTTTCATAATTTAAAAACTATACATAGCTAAATATGTACAAGGGCTACAGTAGATGGACATTGATCTCTTCTCTAATTTTGAAATTTAGTAATTCTTATTTAGTGATTGTTAGTATTCTAAGGAATAGAAATGAAGACTATGGTATGGAACAAGGAGATGCTTTTTGAGTTGGTTATCCATATTGCATCCTGAATGCTATTTCCCTATTGATAGGAGTAAATTCTATTTTTATATTAAGTAGGGAGCTAAAAGAGTAAGCAATTTAGAGGAAATAGAGGACTACGGGTGCTTATCTTCCTAAAAATACAGAACCATCTCATAATATTACTCTTTACTTTCTGTTTGATAGAGAACAAAACCAACCAGGCTTAAAATCTGGATTAAAATTTTTAACTCTAACCCCAGCAACTTTTTAATGCTAGGAAATCACAGACCTACTTAGAACTCATACTATAATTTTCAGGCCATCTCTATTATTTCTATAATTTGAATTCTGTATTATGTTTTACTTAAGTTTTGTTGTTGTTCATTTTAGGATCTAAAGGTGCTCCTTTCGCTTGTTTTGATGAAATAAATGCCAGGGCAGATAGTTATGGAAACTGCGGCCGCCATCAATGTGCATTTCCGTATGTATTTAAAAATTATAATTTTGTTAGGAACACAGGTTGTAGATTACTAAAATCCTAGAATATATTCTGTACATGGTAAAATGGTATATTTTTTCAGGTTTTCTTTGTTACATGATCTGAGCTGAATTGTATTTCACTACCTATGATAATACATATGTGTTCAGTGCCTATAATGCTAAAGCAACAGTGGCCATACCAATAAGCTTTTGTTTATGCTTGTAATGAGAGAGACATTGTGTTTGGCTGTTTATATATGGCAGATATAGATTTTAAATATGTATTTATATACATCAAATTTATGTAGCAATAATTACTTATCCCTTCTTATTTATGAAAAATTAAAGATCAATGATCATTTGCTCAGATTTCAGAAGCTAGAATAGGGCAGAAAAGAACAGTCAAAGTCTAACAATTGTTAATCTTTCACTTGCTAAATTGCCTCATAAAGCAAAAGGAGTGCTAAAAATATTTAGTGAGAGAAAATGATTGAAATCTGGATTTAAATTAATAAAGCATTCTTTTCAACTTAGCTGTCTACTAAGTTAAATAGGAGTAAACTACGTTTTCACATTAGGTAGGGAACTAAGATGGAGAGTAGACAATTTAGGAGAAACAGAGAGGGACATAACTGCTTATTTTCTTAATAATGCAGAACCAGTGTTATTTATTAACTTATGTTATTGTCTATCTGTTATTTCAGTGAATGATAAAATAATTTTCCCTTGTGTTTCTAGACATGCTTTATGTGGAAAATTAGTTTGTACATGGCCACACAAAGCCTTGGTATCGCATCAAAATTTATCTGTGATTTACACACATGTTCGAGATGACATATGTGTAACTGGAGCTAAAACCGTAAGGAAGATAATTAGGACTTCAGTATTAAGTACATACCTTGAAGCTAGCGACAGAGATGAAACATTTGTAGAAGATGGTACAATCTGTGGTCCTGGTCAGGTAACACATACATTCAAGTTTTCTTAAAAATCTTTAAGATTATTTTAATTTTCATACTATACCAACCAATATACCTTTCTCAATATTTTTATTCTGGTAAAATGCACATAACAAAAATTCCCATTTTAACTATTTTGAAATGTGTAATTCAGTGGTATTAAATATATTCATAGTGTTGCATAACCATCATGCTTCCTCGTAACTCTTTTTGTCTTGTGTTATGGTTTGTATCTGGATATCCCTCGAAAGCCTCATGCAGTGATGGGGGGTTAGGCTTTTCTGAGGTGGCTTTATCTAGAGTTTGAGATTGATTCATGGTCCAATGCTGGGGTTAAGGGTGTGAGTGCTGCACCCACCCTAGGGTGGGTAGCCTGCATACAAAATAAGGGACAGAAAGAGGTTTGTTTCCTTCTCTCTACCCACCCACCTTGTGCTTTTTCTGTTTTTCACCACCATGAACTGTTGCTCCTCTGCCATATGCCACCCTGCCTTGGAGCCAGCAAACTGTGGGCTCAAACCTCTACAAACTGTGAGCTAAATTTTTGGAGACCCTTTCCATGGCACCAGTTTTCAAGGACCCTTGCAGTGAGTCCCCAATCTCCTACTAAGTGTTACAGCACATGGTGGGAAGAAAGAACAAGAGACAAAATAGGGGTGCAGCAGGGATCTGAGATGACCAGTTGTTCATGAGGAACAAAAGACCATGAAGCAGCCAGAACCTTGGTACATATTGATAACATCTGTGTCAAAGACAATGGGTGAGGGGCAGTGAGTGTTTCCAGGAACAGTAATGGTGACTATGATGAGGTAGTAAGAAGAACGTATTTTTGCAAGGACAAGACAGGGGGCAATTAGGAAACCCCAGGTGCCCTATCATCCTCAGGAGGTCCTATCTTGCCCTGTGAGCAACACAGCAGTCACTAGCCCTCGGGCTTCCAGCCAGCTGTGACTAGAAAAGAGCAGGTAGTTTCTGAGTTCCAATCTGGCTCAAGGGGCAGGACAAGGATGGCCCTGGACATCCCTAGACTCAATTTATAATTTGTAGTCTCTGACACTAAATAAATCTTTCCCCTCTTAACTTTGGGCATGGAGTATTTTATCTCAGCAGCAAGGAAAGTAACTAAGACAGAATTTCGTACCAGAGAAGTGGGGTCATTTCTGTGACTATACCTGACCATGTGGTTCAGGAGCTTTTGAGAATGGCTTGTGGGAAAAGTTTGGAATGATTTGGAGATGCCAACTGAAAAAGAGAGCAGGAATGCCTTAGGATGTACTGTATGGGAAATTCTGGTCAGAGCTCAGAAGACCAGAAGGCTGATAGATATCCTGCTGGTAAAGACCAGGGTTTGGAGGTTTTTTCTGGGGAGGACTACATTGGTTGTTGGACTTCAGATGATGTGTGTTATGGCTTGGCAGAAAGTTTGTCTGCATTTTGCTTGTGTCCAGAGACTTTGCCCGAGACTGAGATTAAGGGTGGTGAACTAATTAATTTCAAGGCAGTCAAATGTTGAAGCAGTAGCATGTTGGGGGCTTTTAGCCAGATTTATGTTGAGAATCAAGGGCAAAGAGCCCAGGAGAATGATTTAAAACATTGCAAGTTTGGCCAGAAAGGAAGCTCCAGTAAAGCTGTGGACTGCAAAAATAGAGCAGAGATCTTGATTGCTGAGAAGGAACAGAATAGAAAAGATGGCCTTAAGGCATCACAAGAAGCAGAAGGACTCCACCCTTTGCAGCTTCAAAATTGCAAAAGTGAAAGACTTTGCTTTGAGAAGAAAGCCACAGAGCACTATGTTCCAGAACTGCAGCAGCTGCACCATGTTCCAGAATGGTGGCAACATAGAGAATTTGTTCCTCAGAATTGGATTCAAAGTGCCCATTGAAGCATCTGAGATGAATGCAGACTTCTCAGATGAAGAAATACAAATAGCAAATAAATACAGAAAAAAATGTTCAACATCATTGGTGCAAATACAAACAACACTGAGGTTCCATCTCACCCCAGTAAGAATGGCTGTCATCAAGAAATGAACCAATAACAGATGCTGGAGAGGCTGTGGGGAAAAAGGAACCTTCTCCACTGTTGGTGGGAGTGTTGACTGGTGCAACCACCATGGAAATCATGTGGAGATTCCTCAAAAATATAGGATTAGAGATCCCATTTGACCCAGCTATTCCCCTCCTGGGTATTTTCCCAGAAAAATTAAAAACATCATACCACAGTGACATATGTGCACCCATGTTTATAGCAGCACAATTTGTAATAGTTAAATCTTGGAAACAACTCAAATGCCCATTAACTGAGGAATGGATAAAAAAGATGTGGTATTTTTATACAATGGAGTACTGCTCAGCTAAAGCAGGATAAACTTGAGACATTTATAGGTAAATGGATACAACTTGAGACCCTACTCTTAGGTGAAATAAATCAGACTCACATGTGTAAACATCATATTGTCTCCCTTGTGTAAGAAACTGAAAGTGTAAATAAGATCCAAAATATACAATAGATATTGTGAAATGCGAAGAAACTGTTCAAAAGGAAAGAGAAATGGATGTGGGAAAGGAGAAAGAAGGAAGGGAAAAGGAAAAAAAATATATATATATACACACAAGATAGTTAAGATAGTCATACTACTAATTGCTATTAGTTTGTTGAAAAGAAAGGTTTGTGCCTATATTTTTTTATCAATTTTTCATGCCTATATCTTGTAGTATGAGCAACTACTTTGAAGATAACAATATGCAATGTACTAACCATTGTTACTCTCCTACAATCTTGTTTTGAAATTTTGTACCATTGTTTTTATTGTATTTTTTTCTCTTTAAAATACATTTTTTAAAAAAATGCCCATTGATCCAGGCACTTGACCTGTACAGCTGAGAGAGAGGGAAGCCTGGCTACTGCTCCAGTTGACAGCAGAACTTGGCATCATCTGTGTGGCGCTGGTTTTAGGTGCATGCAGAATGTAAGAGTTGTGGGGTCAGGAAGGCTTCCACCCCAACTTCAGAAGAAATCCGGGAGGCCAGGCAGTGTGCCTCTGAGAGGGCAGTATGTGAAGCTGTGAGTGTGAAGCCAAAGGTTGAAGAAGCCAGGAAAATGGATCATCTAAGGAAAATTACAAGGAGGGAGCAGAGCTGACCCAAGAGCGAAGCCATGGGAGTTACAACCACTCGTAGTGCTAAAGGGGCAGAGCCACCCAAGCCCTTTGGAGTTCACATCTTGCCACAGATTGCCTCAGATGCTGCACATGGACCTACAGGATTTAATGTTTGCCCTTCTGGAGTTTTGGACTTGCTTTGGTCCCATTCCTTTGTATACACCTGTTTGTAACTTTTGAAATGGAAATGTTTATCTTGTGCCACTGAATGTTGGAAGTGTTTAAATTTCTTTTCATTTGTACAGGGACTCACAGCTAAGAGTTTACCTTAAATCTCAGAGGATACTTGTGACTTGGATTTTTCAGCAATGCTGAAACTGTTAGGACTTTGGTGACTCTTAGACATGGACTAAATGCCTTTCACATAAAGGAATGTACATGAGTCTTTCAGGGGCCAGGGATGAACTGTTATAGTTTGTATCTGGATGTCCCCCCAAAGCCTCATGCAGTGATGGTGGGGCAGACTTTTCAGAGGCGGCTGAATCTAGAGTTTGTGATTGATTCATGGTTCAGTGCTAGGATTCAGGGTGTGAGTGCTGCACCTGCCCTAGGGTGGGTAGCCTGCATACAATATAAAGGACAGAAAGAGGCTTGTCCTCTCTCTGTCTCTGTCTCTGTCTCTGTCTCTCTCTCTCTCCATGCCCTCCCTTGTTGCTTTGCTACAGCCTGTCCACTCTGAACTGTTCTTCTCTGTCAAACCACCCTGCCTTGGAGCTGACCACTTATGGACTGAAACCTCTACAATCTGTGAGCTAAATAAACCTTTCTCCCTTTAATGTTGGGTGTTGGGTATTTTGTCTCAGCAATGAGAAAAGTAAAACTGAAACTCTACCCCTTGAACAACAGCTCCCTAATTCCCCTTTTCACCAGGTCCTGGAAACTACCTTATTGTATTCTGATTCCATGAATTTCACTACTATATGTAGGTATATCACATAAGTGCACTTATATAGTATTTATCTTTTGATTTTTTCAGTTAGCATTAGGCCCTTAAATGTCATCTCAATTGTAGCATGTCAGAATTTCTATTTTAAGGCTCAATAATATTCCACTGTATGTATATACAACATTATGCTTAGCCATTGGTCTGTCTTTAGATATTTGGGATGACTACATATTTTAGACCATGGAATTAATACCACTATTGAACATGGTAGTACAAATATCTCTTCAACACTCTGCTTTCAATCATTTTTTTGGTACATAGAAGTGGAATTGCTGGATCATATGGTAGTTCTATTTTATGTTTTTGAGGAACTGCCATACTTTTTTTCACTAGTGGCTGTATTTTTCATTCATACTAACATTTCACAAGGCTTATGTTGTAGTCAGGGTTTATAGGGGAATAGATTTAATATAGGACACATAATTTATAGGCTTATTTTATAATATTCAACCAAAGAGTCAAATGCAGAAGAGTGCAGGAGATCTGTCTGCACACTAGAGACCCAGAAATTCCAGCTGAGGGCCTTGATCCCATGGCAGTGTCCTGTATGAGTCCAGCTGAAGACCTAGAACCCATGGCAATGTCCTCCATGAGTCCAACTGGAGGCCGAGATCCCACAATAATGTCTCATGCAAGTCTGTATCAAATGCCACCACTGAATGAGGACTGAGCCCCTAGAGGAGGGCACAACCTGCTTCAGATTCATTCAGGCTCTTACTCAGAGCAGCCCTCTTCATTGCTTCATCTATGTTGATGAAAAATGACAGAATTTCCTGATTTTTATAGACTGGATAGTATTCCATTGTATATATGTACACCACATTTAATATATATATATATATCCATCCATTGAGGGACACTGATTCCCTATCTTGGCTATTGTGAATAATACTGCAATAAATCTGGGAGTTAAGCTATTTTTTGATATATTGATTTCAGTTCCTTTGATACATACCCAGAAATGGGATAGCTGGATCATACAGTAATTCTGTTGTTTTGTTTTGTGACATATCTCTATACTGTTTTCCATAATGATTCTACTAATTTTAAAGACCTTCTCTGAGGTCTTGTATAAGGTATACCTTTTCTCCACATCATGCCAACACTCATCTTTCATCTTTTTGATAATAGCCAATTTAAAAGGCATGAAGTTGTGTTGCATTGAGATTTTAATTTTTGTGTTTCTGAGAGGTTTTTGCTTTGTTAGAGCCATTGCTCAGATTTCTCTAAGGCTTACATAAAAGATCTCATACTTACAGCTGGCTACTTTAAGCTGAAAACAACTTAACTGAATAAACAAGCTCTCACTTTTAACTTGTCTTCTTTTTGTCTTTTTCATGTCACAATTTACATATTTAGTAATTTTTATCCTTAACCTATTATTGTAGCTGCAATTATTTTGAATAGTCTTGCATTTTCTTCTTTATGCCAGAAGCATAATTGATTCACCTACTACCATTACAGTATTAGAGTGTTTTGGATTTGACATAGTACTCATTGTACCTAGTGAGTTTTATGCTTTTGTGTATTTTCACGTTAGATTTAGACTCCTCCTTCTTCATCTTGAGGAATCCCTTTACAATTTCTTGTAAGACAGATCTCATGGTAATAAACTTCCTCAGCTTTTTGTTTGTTTGTCTGAGAAAGTCTTTATCCTCCCTTATTTTAGGCAAACAGGGTTGCTGGGTATAGGATTCTTGGTTGGCATTTCTTTTTTCTCTCAACTTTTTGAATACATGATCCCACTCCCTTTTGAATGGTGAGGATTCTGTTGAAATATCTGCTAATAATCTCATGGAGGTTTTCTTTTACTTAATCATTTACTTTTCCATTGGTTGCAAAATTGTCTCTTTGTCTTTACCTTTTTACCATCTACATTCATGATTTTCTTTTCTTACAATGTCCTTGACTACTTCTGGCCTCAGAGTAATCCTGCCCCTAAATGAATTTGAAATTATTTCAGTGTTTAGAAAAGTTCGAGAAGGATTGGTATTAGTTCCTCTTTAATCTTGCGGTGTAATTTATCTGAGTTATCAGCTATCAGAGTTATCTTTGTTAGGTTACATTTTATTACTGATTCATTCTCTTTAATAATTAATTAGCGTGTTCAGATTTTCCATATCTTCATGACTTCATTGGTAATTTTTGGTGTCTAGGAATTTATCCACTTTTTCTAGATTGTCCAATGTGTAGTCATTTGTAGTAATCAATTATAATCTTTTGTATTTGTGTAGTATCAATTGTTATATCTCTTCTTTCATTTCTGAGTCTTTTATGTTTTTAACACAGTATAGCCAATGATTTATGAATTTTGTTTATCTTTTTTTTTTTGTGGGTACTGGGGGGTCGACCTCAGGACCTCGCACGCCAGCAGGCGCCCGTGCCACTGAGCGATATCACCAGCCCCTTTTTCGTATGTGGGTTCCGGGAGTCGAACTTGGGCCCTCGCGCTTGCCAGGCAGGCGCTTAAGCCGCTGAGCCATCTCACCGGCCCGAATTTTGTTTATCTTTAAAAAAAAACTTTTAACTCCCTCGTAAATAGTTTTTCTAGTCTATATTTTGCTTATTTCTGCTCTAGCATTAAATTTCCTTTTTCTAGTAATTTTGGGTTTAGTTTGCTTTTCTATTTCTTAGGTAATTTGAAATCCTTACCTATTTTTGATGTAGGGTTTTTACTGCTCTAACCTTCCCTATTAGAAATGCTTTTGCCACATCCTGTATATTTTGTATACTCTGTGTCCATTACCACTTATCCCAAGATTTTAAAAAGTTTTACATTTCTTCTTTGACCCATTGTTTTTCAGGAACATGTTCTTTCAATTCCATGTATTGTGAATTTTTAAATGATTTCTGCTGTTATTGATATCTGGTTTCATACCAATGTGGCTGGAAAATACACTGTATTATTTCAGTTTTCTTAAATTTGCTTACATTTCATTTTGTGCCTGGCATGTGATCTATCAGTAATAGGGTTCCATGTAGTCTTGAGACGATGTCTACTCTGTGTTGGACGGAATGCTCCGTATGTGTCTGTTTAGGTCCATTTAGCCTAGAGTGCAGTTTGCCTGGCTTCTTTATCTTCTAATTGGATGATGCCCATTGATGAAAGTGGCTTGTTGAAGTTTCCAGACAGTATTGTGTTCTATTTTTCTCCCTTTAGGTGTTCTTGTGTTGGGTGCATACATATTTATAATTGCTATACACTTTTGATAAATTGACATCTTTGTAATCATGTAATGAATTTTTGTTTCTTTTTCATTTGTTTTACTTGACGTAAGCATAGCTGCTGCTTCTTGATTTTGGTTTGCATTTGCATGGGATGTGCTTTTTACACCATTTCACTTTATTGCACATGCAACTGCCTCTTGGAGGCGGCACATACACTACTGTAACTACCATAACCTAGACCAGGTCGTTCTGATCTGAGTACCAATTTACCATGTTCACGATACTCATTACCATCCTGGTTTCAGATTATGTACTCTCTTAAGCATTTCTTGCAAGGCTGGTCAGTGTTGGTAAATTTGTTAGCTTTTGTTTGTGTGGGAGAAAATTTATTTCCGAAGAATAGTGTTTCTTTTTTATAATTAGAATAATACTTATTGATGACAACTTTTTGTTTCAACACTTTTAATATAGCTATCCATTCTCTCTTGGAGTGTAAGGGTTCTGGTGAGATATCTGCTGAGTGTCTGAGTTTTCCTCATATATGTCTTGATTTTATTTTCTCTTGTTTATTGTAAAATTTTCTCTTGTCTCTGACTTTTGACAGTTTGGTTATAATGTACCCAGACAGGACTTCTTTGTTTTGAATATTTTTCAGGATCTCTGAGCTTCCTGAATTTTGATTTCCATATTTTTCCAAAGACTTGGGAGTTTTCAGCTACTATGTTATTAAATATGCTTTCCATGCCTTTTCCATGTGTTTTTCTATAATAACCACAATGCAGTTATTTGTCTGCCTGCTGATGTCCTACAAGTCCAGCAGTCTCTTAAAATTTTCATTTGTTTTTCCCCTGTGATTTGTTTATTTCATATTAAGAAATTCTTTATTTTGCTTGATATACTCTACTCTCAACTGTATTTTGTACTTCATTTATTGAATCCTTCAGTTGCAGGAATTTTAATTGCTTCATTTTATGATATCAATTTTTTTGTTGAATTTCTCATTCAAATCATTAATATTTCCCTAATATCACTGAGTTTTATACTCATATTCACTTTGGGTCCTAACAAAAGTTACTTTGAATCATTTTTATGCAATTTGTGTTTCTTTTTCCCCATTCAGGTAAAATACTAAACCCCAAAGAAAATTATTTTTAACTATTATTGTGTAAGAAATTATCATGTAGTTATTGTGTTCCTTTGTTGCTGACATTTGTCCCTGTTTTTTTAATGTTTCTTATATCCTTACATTGATATCTTGTCTTGCCTCTTGGAATTTTACAGTCTATTTCACAGGATTTTTGTTAAGATTTTTCCCTGAAAATAGTCATTGGTTAGGTAAGATGCACTGGCCTTGCTTCCAAGTTTAGTAGTGTAGTCTTAGTAAAGTTCTTCTTCTTTTAATAATATAGACTATTTTTATTAACATATATTAATAACATGTATTTTTACATATAATAAAACATAATGGAACACAAAATTTTTATTATATTTTAAGCTAATAAAAACAAAGCAGAGGTTTCAAAATGACAACAGCTAATACCAAGAATAACAACTCATTACAGCAGTGTCAAATCTGGGCTCTTTATGGATGAGAGTCAGTGAAGACTTCATGGTGCACCACTGTTGATGAGACTGCTCCTCAGAGAGCGGAGCGACGGATGTGTCCTCACTAGCCTGCTAAGAGCAAGGGAGATGCAGTTAGATCTTCAGTGACAGTTCAATGATATCTTCTTTTGCCTTCACGTCATTTTCATTTATTTGCATCGCAGTATGTTGTCTTATGAGGGCAACAAGAAAGCGAATTGAGGCTGGAGCTTTAACAATTGCACAGGGTCCACACCACACCTGACCTGCATTGCCCACCTGAGCGTGAGCTAGCCAAACATCATACCAATTACAAGAAAGAAAAGACTGTGTGTATGTGTTGGAATATCACATGAGTGGAGACACTAAGCTATGAAATATAATACTTCATTAACACATATATTTAATACCTGTTAAATCAGATGAAGGAAAACTGTTCAATTTATTTATTTATACAAATTTTTGTTTTACACAAGCAAATTTGCCATCAAATTTTGGATTTTAGTTTTGTGGAAAAACGTCTGGTAAGACACATTCATTTCATTTACAGTTTATTTATACTCAGAGTTTTAATCTTATTCATTAAAATGTCAATTACAATCCTACAGTTAAAAAACACAAAACAAAACAAAGAAACCCCAAGACACATTAGTATCTGAAAATTTTTTGTTAGTGCTATTTTATCTCTTTTCATAAACCATGATAGATGTGGAAAGAATGTGCATGCTAACTGAAGTGTATTACTGGGTTCCTTATTAGTTTATAATATATATCTTTAAATTTTGTATTAATACATGTTTGCAGTACATGATTACATTCATCATGGGAGTTGGTACATATATGTACATAATTCCTTTTAGTTTTTTTTATTTTCTATTCTCTCTTCCCCTCTCTCATCTCTTAGTTCCCTTCCCACTTGCAAAAGATCTGTCTGTTTCCTATTATCCATTATTTGGTTTTCCCTTTAAATTATTTATACTTTGAGTTTCTCATATAAGAGAAACCATGGGGAATTTAAGTATGTGTGACTGATTTATTTCACTTAGCTTTATTGTCTCAGAGTATATCCATTTTCCTACAAATGACTCAAATTTATCCTGCTTTAAAAAAAGTAGTACTACAATGTATATAAATACCATATTTTCTTCAACCATTCATCTGTTGATGGACATATAGGCTACTTGCAATATATGGAAATTATAAATTTTGTTATGATAAACATAGGTATGCATATCTCACTGTAATTTGATGCCTTTTAACTCTTTTTGGAAGATACTGTACTTAGAAATGGAATAGCTGAGTCAAATGGAATTTGAGGAAACCCCACAGATTTCCACCATGGTTGTTCTAGTTTACATTCCTACCAACAGTGTAGAAGGGTTCCTTTTGTCCCTGCAGCCTTGCCAGCATTTATCATTTTTTTATTCCTTGATGATAGCCATTCTTTCTTAAAATAAGAGAATTTCAGTGTTGTTTTAATTTGCCTTTCTTTAATGGCCAGAGATGTTGAACACTTTTTTCATGTATTTATCAGCTATTTGAGCTTCTTCTAAGAAGTGTCTGTTCATTTCAATTGTCCAGTTTTTGAATGGGTCTTCACTGGGGGAGGTCTATTTTTTGAGTTCTTCATATATTTTAGATATTAGTCCTTTGTTAGGGGAGTAGCTGGAAGAATGTGTTTTTCTCCTTTAGGTTATCTCTTCATTGGTTGTTTTCTTTGCTGTGCAGAAGCTTTTTAATTTGATATAATTGTATTTGTTGAATCTTGATGATGTTGCTTGTGCAATTTGGGTTTTATTAGAAAGTCCTTACCAATGCCTGTGTCTTCATAAGTTTTACTTATCTCATCTTCCAGCAGATTGTTTTGGTTTTAATATTTAGGTCTTTTTGTTTTTGCTTTGTTTTGTTTTTGTTTTATGTTTGTTTGTTTGTTTCTTGAGACCAGGTCTCACCAAGGAGTTCAGCCTGGCCTTGAACTCATTACTTAGCCCAGGTTACTCTCAAACTTGTGGCAATCCTCCTGCCTCATCCTTCCAAGAATATTTAGGCATTTGATCCACTTTGATTTTACTTTAATACATAGTGAAAGGTCTGGGTCTAGAGTCAATCTTCTGCATGTGAATAACCATTTCTTTTTTAGCATCGTTTGTTAAAGAGTCTGTCTTTCCTCCAGCATGTTTTTAGCTAGATGGTCAAAGATCAGGTAGCTGAATATGCCTGGAGTTGTTTCTGCATCTTCATTGTGTTCCATTGATCCACATTTCTGTTTTGTGCCAGCACCATGCTGTTTTTTAATCACTCTAGCTTTATATTATCTCTTGAAATCAGGGCTTGTGATTCTGCCTCCTTTGCTCTTGTGGCTCAGGATTGCTTTTGCTTCTATATAAATTTAAGGATTGTTTTTTCTAGTTCTGTGAGGAATGCTTTGTTAATTTGGTTGAAATTGTATTATATCTATATATAAGTTTTTGTAGTATGAACATTTTGACAATATAATCTCTGCTTATCCAGGAACAGGGGATATTTTTCCATTTTCTGGTATCTATTTGATGGCCTTTATCAGAGTGCAACACTTTTCATTACAGAGTTCTTTCACTTCTTTGGTTAGTTTAATTCCTAAATATTTAATTTTTCTCAAAGCTATTGTGAATGGAATTGTTTTCCAAATTTCTTTCTCACTGGGTTCATTATTAGTGTAAAAGAACACTATTGATTTTGGTGTGTTGATTTTGTACCCTGCTACATTACTGAATTTGTTTATTCATTATAGGAGTCTTTTGGTGGAATTTTTGGGTCTCCTATGTAAAGGATCATGTCATTTATAAAAAAGTACAGTTTGACTTTTCCCTTTCCTAAAACATATCCCTTTTATTTCTCCCTATTGTCTGATTTCTCTGGCCAAAGTTTCAAAGAATATATTGAACAGGAGTGGTGATACTGGACATCCTTATCTTGTTCCTGATTTTAAAGGAAAAACTTTCCGTTTTTCCCTAAATGATGTTGGCAGTGTGTTTATCATTAATGGCTTTTATCAGATTGATAATAATTGCCTTTTATATCTATTTTTTCAGATTTTTTTCATAAATGAGTGTTGGATTTTGTCAGAGCTTTTTCTACATCTGTTGATTTTCTGCATGTTTTGATTTGCATATATCAAACCATCCTTGCATCCCTAGGATAAAGCCTATTTGGTTATGTATCATCTTTATCATGATTCACTGCATTCTGTTTGCCAGTATGATGTTGAAAATTTTTGCATCTATGCTTATTAAACAGATTGGTCTGTAGTTCTCTTTTTATATTGGGTTCTTTTCTGGTTTGGGATTCAAGGCACTGCTAGCCTCCAGCGATGACTTTGGGAGTGCTGCTTACCTTTCGATTTCATTAAAGAGTTTGAGGAGTATTGGTTTTAGATCTTCCTGAAGATCTTATAGAAATCAGTGGTAAACCCACTGGGTCTTTGGTTTTCCTTAATTGGTAGATTTTTTATTACTACCTCAATTTCATTGCCTGTTATTGGACTATTGAGGGTCTTCTTGGTTCAATTTTGGTAATTCATATGTATCTAGGATACTATCCGTTTCTTCTAGATTCTCTAATTTATTAGAATACTGGATTTCAAAGTAGTTAATAAATACTTTGGTTTCCCTTCAGATAGCAAAGTAGTTAATAATCTTCTGAATATGGGAATGTCCATTATGATTTCACCATTTTATTTTTAATTGCATTGACATGTATCTTTTCTTCTTTTGCTAAGTTTGGCTGAGGGTTTATAAATTTTGTTTATTCTTTCAAAGAACCAGGTCTTAATCATTTGTATTTTTTTAGTCTCAGATTCATTAATTTCCACTCTTCTCTTTATAATTTCTTTGTACTAGCTTTGGATTTGGGTTGTTGTTTTTCTAGGACCTTGAGATACACCATTTGGTTATTTCGGCTCATTCTTTTTTTGAAAGTGGGCATTCAAGGCTATAATCTTCACTCTTATCTCTGCTTTCATTGTGTCCAATAGATTCTGATATACTGTGGTGGCATTATTGTTTGATATTATGAACTGTCTAATTTCTTCCTTGATTTCTTCTGTGACCCATTTTTTAATTCAAGTGGATTGTTTAATCTCTTTGTGTTTGCATAATTTCTGTGGTTTCCTTTGCCATAGATTTTTAGTTTCATTGCACTATGATCTGATAACATGCATGGTATAATTTGAGTGCTTTTTATTCATTTAAGCAAGTTTTATGCCCTAAAAATATGTGGTCTGTTTTGATGAAAGTTCCATGTACTGTTGAGAAGCGTGTGCATTCTGTTGTTGGGTGGAACACTCTATAGATATCTCTTTTTTTTTTTTTTTTTTTGTGGGTACCAGGGGGACGACCTCAGGACCTCGCGTGCCAACAGGCACCCGTGCCACTGAGCGATATCACCGGCCCCTTTTTCGTATGTGGGTTCCAGGAGTCGAACTCGGGCCCTCGCGCTTGCAAGGCAGGCGCTTACGCCGCTGAGCCATCTCACCGGCCCCTAGATATCTCTTAAGCCAATTTATTTGAAGGTAATGTTCAACTCTGACTTTTTTGTTGATTTTTTTCTACTTGTGATAGTGGAGTACTGGTTTTCTACTACTATTTCTCTGATTTTTTTATGTTCAGCAGTGTTTATTTTATGAAGTTCAGTGAGCTTGTATTTGTTGCATATATATTTACAATTGTTATCTCTTCCAGCTAAATTGTTCTTTAGCCAATATATAGTGACACATTTTTGCCTCTTCTGATCAGTTTTTTTTTTTTGGTCTCCTTTGTCTGAAAATAGGACAGCTACCCTTTTTTGGTTTTGAGCTCCTATTGGATAGAATATTGTTTTCATCCCTTTGATTTTTATTCTGTGAATTACTTTTTGGATTAAATGTGTTTCTTTTTTTGTTGTTTTTTTTTTTGTGGGTACCAGGGGTCGACCTCAGGACCTCGCGTGCCAGCAGGCGCCCATGCCGCTGAGCGATATCACCAGCCCTTTTATCGTATGTGGGTTCCGGGAGTTTAACTCGGGCCCTCGCACTTGCCAGGCAGGCGCTTACGCCACTGAGCCATCTCGCCGGCCCTAAGTGTGTTCTTGAATGAAGCATGCTGTTGGGGTTTGTTTTTTTGATCCAATCTGCCCACCCGTGTCTTTTGATTGGGCAGCTGTGATTCTTCCTATTGAGACTTACTTCTGAAAGGTATTGACTTATTCCTGTGATTACATTATTTTTCTGTTGGTGATTTTTTCCCCTTTAGTTTACTGCTCATCCTGCCTGATGTATTTATTCCACTATACTTGTTGGTATCATTTTGTCTGTATAGGACAGTGGTGGTGAACTTGTGGCACATGTGCCACAGTGGGCATGCAGAGACCTCTCTTCCTGCATGTGAACCAAGTTGTCCCAGCAGCTGAGCATCAGCTAGCAGTTGTTTTTTCTAAACTAAAACCTCAGTATTCAGGTTTAATTGCAGTGTTGGCACTTTGTGACAAATAAGTGGATTTTAGATTGCAGTTTGGGTGCTTCGTCTCTAAAAAGTTTGCCATCACTGGTATAAGATAAACTTCAGAATTTTTTGAAGTACTGTTAGACATGAATTTCTTAATGGTGTTCTTTTTCATGGAAAGTCTGTATTTCTACATCAATTTTGAATGATGATTTTGCAGGATACAATAGTCTGGTTTGGAAGTTTTTTTGTTTTATTTTGTTTTGTTTTGTTTTTTAGGGCTTGTTACATTTTACTCCAACCTCTCCTGGGCTTTAACATTTATGTTGAAGTCTGCTGTAATTCTAATGGATTTACCTTTGTAAGTGATTTATTGCTTTTCTCTGACAGCTTTTAAGATTTCGTTCTTGTGGTAGACTTCTGGGATTTTATCTATGATGTGTTCTGGAGAATTTCTTTTCTGATCATGGCTATTTAGTGTTCTATATAATTATTTTCCATACTTCAAGAGTCTTCTACTGTGATTTCTGTAAAAGTTTTTTTTTGTACCACTCATGTGTTTTCTGATTTTTTACTTATCTCAATTAATCTTAGTTTTCTTTGCATCATCTAGCACTTGTTGAATTCATTTCATATGATCTGTTTTTTTAGTTATCACTGAATACATGGTCATCTGAATCAGCCCTATATTCTAGTTCTGATATTTGCTTCTTACATTGGTCACTTCTTATGCCCATACTTCCAACAGAATTGTTATCCCCAGTTTTTCTTATTAGTATGTTTTCATGGATTCTGATTCTTTGCTAAATTGTTCATTCATGTTTTGAATCATTTTGATTAGCTCAGCTGACTTTTATTTCTGTCTTCTTTAAGCTCATTAATCATTTTGTTTATTAAGAATCATTATTGGGCTGAGAATGTGGTTCAGTGGTAGAGTTCTTACCTTGCATTTACAAGGCCCTGGGTTCAATCCCCAGTACCACAAAATAAAAATCACTATTTGTTTAGTTACATCATTTTTATCTTGTTGAACATTTTATTGATTTTTTTTTTGTTTCTTTGTTTATCATTTTGTACACTTCATCCATTTTGTTTTTCATTTTCTCCCTGGAATGCCCAGTAGATCAGCTTTGTAAGAGTTATGGGATGCATTTTGTTTCCTTGTTTTTTATATTTCTGTTTGTGTGTGTGTGTGTGCAGTAGGTTGATCAATTAGAGTGTAAAGATTTTGTTGTTAGTATGGGGTTCTCTTTATTTAGTGTCTGCTTGCCCATGATGTGATCTTGGCTTTATTTGGTTTTTGATATTTATCTGCCTTTGACCTATTCAGTTGAATAGGATCGGACCCAGATGCTGTGTTGCAAGGAGAGAATACCTCCTGCTTATTTCAGCATCAGAAGCTCCAACCATACATTAATCATGTTCACTAAAACTTTTTTTTTTTTTTACAATTTCACACTTTTTTTCAGTGCCCCATATAGACTGTACTATACTAGTACTAATGGACTGGGACACAGAGAGGAGGAGGAAGCATAAAGGAAGCAAAACTAAAAGGGGCAAATCCATGAGAAGACAAACAGAGAAGTATCAATATATGAAAAAGAGATGGAAGATTGTAAGCTATTGGAATTATTTTTGTAGCTGGAGTAAAGGGCTAGTGTTGAGGGGTTTGAGAGAATATTTGTGGGAGTGAGAGAGGGAATGCATAGGGAAGGAAATATAGCTGGAGATTGGAAACAACTCTGAGAGTGTTAGAACCTGTTAATATGGTGGTAGTTAGCTTATGTTTAGATACTCTATGAACAGTTTTGGTGAGGATTAAACTGAGTTGCCCATGAAAGGTACCATTTAAATTAAAGCACTGGCTAACTCTTCTCTGAGGAAAAATAAAAGGATAAGAAAGATAACAAGAGGATGGGCTGATGAGATAGCTCAGTGGCATAAGTGCTTGCCTGGAAAGCACAAAGTCCAGAGTTTGATTCCCAGTACCCACATATGAAAAAAGGGCCGGTGATATCACTCAGTGGTACGGGTGCCTGCTGGCACGTGAGGTCCTGAGTTTGACACCCACTACCCACCAAAAAAAAAAAAAAAGAAAGAAAGAAAGAAAGATAACAAGAGGAAAAAATAGCAAAGAGAAAGGAAAAAAATAACATCAATGACAACACTGCTACCACCACCACCACCACTATATAGTGCCAAGAACACAAAATCAAAGTGACCTCACAGTCTCATTTAAATCAAGGAGACAACACCTTTCACAATAGCATCAATCTGGGTTGGAGATTGTTTTCTTTTAGGGCTTGAAATACCTCACTCTTAAGCTCTCCTTGATTTGAGGGTTTGTGTTGAGAAGTTTGCTGTGATTCTGATGGGCTTTCCTTTATAAGTGATTTGTTTCTTTTCTCTAACTGCTTTTAATATTCTATTCTTGTGCTGAATTTCTGGTGGAGTCTTGATTATTATATGCCTTGGTGTAAATTTATTTTGGTCATGGCTGTTTGGACCATATACTCCTCTCCTAGGCATGTTCTATATGCTTCATTTATTTGTATGTCAAATTCTTTATCCATGTTTGGGAAGTTTTCTGCCATTATTGCTGTGAAGAGGTTTTTTTTGGCATTTGGGCTGCCTCCAGCTTTCTCATTGACTCCAATCTTATGTTGTTTTTCTTTGCTTCATCTTGCAGCTGTTGGATTGATTTTTCATGCTGTCTTGCTATTTTTAAGATATCTTTTGGCCACTAGCTGCAATTCTGTCTTCTAGATCTGATATTCTATCCTCGCCTTTGTTCATTCTGTTGCATATACTTTCAATAGAAGTTTTAATCTCTTGGATTTCTATTTGGATCATTTCATTGCTTCCATTTTTTTTTCCTATGTTGAGCATTTATGGTTTCCATCATTTTCTTAAGCTCTTCTATTTTTTTATCTGTGTCTACTCTACATCTTTAGTGTCATTTCTTTTTGTACCTGAGAGGTTATTTTTTATATGGCCTTTTCCATTTGCTTTTTCACTTCTGTTACTATCATTTCAGAAAGTTTGAGTGTATGACTTCAATTTTCTCTATCTCATTGTGCTCCAGGCTTGTCCTGGGTGGGCTGGGGGTCTGGGGTTGCACTTTGCTTCTACATCTTGTCATTTTCTATTTTCTGGTTTTTATTTTATTTTGTTTTCTGTGTTGATGCTTGCTGATATCTTATGGTAGATAGCTTTATCACTAGTATTGAGGCTTCCCTAGGAGATGTCTGTTCTTCAGAGATGTCTTCTAGATATAGGTGGTTCTTTATGTCTATCCAAAGAAACTACCTTCCCAATTTGTTAAGGATGAAAAGTTGCTGTTTGGGTCAGAGCTCAGTTTTTTGGTACTGGACTATGGTGATTATTATGACTCCATACAATCACAGTGTTATCATACAAGGGAGAAAGACTGATTGTAAGATGTATGACATCCTGGCTAAAGTAGTACAGTTAGCAATAACAATAGCATAAAATATAGCCTAGCTACTGACAAACTGTGGTAACTATTAAACTGATACCTTTAACCATAGGAGAAAATTCTACAGTTATATAACAAAATCCAACATACACTAGGAACTTGTATGCAATGATTTTCCCCTTACTGGAGTGATTTTAACCTATTTTGAGGGTGGGGGTGTTAAGATGGTTGGGGACAAGATAGAGAGATGAATGAAATCAATATAGTAGAAGCAAGTTTCAAGGGCAAAGGATGATCACCCAAGTTTTGGAGAGGAAGAAAGAAAGACAAAGTGAAAGAGTATTGAAGTATATCAGAAAGAGGAGAGACAATATTTATTCGCATGAAAATATCATAAATTCAAGAGGTAACTGAGGAAAGAGAGAAAGAAGATGAGTAGAAGAAACAAAAAGAAAGGTAAGAAACCTAAATAGTGAAAAATGAAAGAAAGAAAAAAAGAAAAAAGAAAAGAAACAAAAAACAAAAAAGAAAAAGAAAAAAACAAAACACAAAACAAACCCAACCAAACAGAAAAAGGATAATCAATCAGACAAAGAAAAATAAAAGTAGTAACATTTCTCAGGTGTTCACAGTTCTGTGGTAGTGTTGTGGGAAAACTGAGTCAACAGTAGCCAGGAGCTCAGGAGTAAAAAGGAAATTTTATTAATGCCAGCGGACTCCAGAGGAGTAATCTCCAAAGTCTGAGGCACTGATTACAGAAAGTTTGTCTTTATAGGGTGGCAAGTGGGAGTTACAAAAAACTAAGACAAGCATGGCTGAAGGCCACGGTATAATGTGTATCTATCTTGTGGTAAGCACAGCTGTACATGGAAAAGTTATTTTTAGCACATTCACAGAACTTTTAATTTGATAACAAATCATATGATTTAGCTGAGTTCACTGGCAGAGAACAGAATGGCTACAGCTTTATTGAACACAATGGCTGCAGTTAGGTCAGGATTTGTTCTTTAGTAGTATCCAAGTCAGATCCAAGAAATGTGCTGTGTACTCCAGCCAATCTTGCCGTGGGATTTGTGCTGGGTACGGAGCTCATCTTTGCCTCTGGTTGCGGGGGCTGGGACTGGTCTTCTGTTGCTAGAGTTCTCCAGAGCCCTTTGATATAGAATGGTGGCCCAACCCACTTCTATTCTGTGTGTCTATGTGCCAAAGCACAATGCTGGTTCACCTAACTTACCAATTGCTGGCTCTTCACTGCTGCTTCAGACTTTTCCACACCACTGGTCTTGCCTGGGCCTGTGCGTGCACCTGTGTCTGGGCCTGGTCTCACTGGTCATGCTTGTGCGCCCCAGCCGGGGCCTGGCCTGGTCTTGTGGGTGGGTTCCGCCTGCTGACACATGTACACCCATGCTTGGGCCTGGTCTTGTCAAACTTCATACTTATAATTTTAAGACCTCCCTGTACTACCCAGTATTTCTTATCCCTGGTTGCTCATAGTAATTGCATAACCCTGGAGCTTTTGATATAATGGTCTTAGATTAAGCATTATTTTAAAAATGAACCTCAGGTATTGAACTCAAAAGGCCAAATGATTTTCCCAGCTACTTCTTTTTTTTTTTTATATGGGTACTGAGGGTCGAACTCAGGACCTCGTGCTTGCCAGCAGGCGCTTGTGCCGCTAAGTGATATCACCGGCCCCTTTTTTTCCTTTATGTGGGTACTGGGAGTCGAACTCAGAACCTCACGCTTGTCAAGCAGGCGCTTATGCTGCTGAGCCATCTCACTGGCCCCCAGCTACTTCTTAAGAGAATAAGATGGTAAGAAAATATTTCTTTCAGCTTCTTAGACAAGATCATATCTTTATTCTCTGAAGTTATATAGCTTATTTCATTGTAGTAACAATTAAATATGTTTCCACAGTGCGTACTCATGGATTTTATGCCAGTTCTGGGTAATACGAATGCAGGGATTTTCTCTGAGTTTTCTTATTATATGTATCCATGTACACAATTTGTCTGACTGACATTATTTTTCATTTCATATTGCTTTGCCTCAGTATTGTGACAGATGGTCTTGTAAAGAAGTTCGATTTGTCATCAGTACAAGCTGCAATCCTGAAGAACACTGTGGTGGCAACGGAGTAAGTAAATTCAGTGTTCATAGAAAGCAGCATGAGTTTTTCACAATTCAGTAAACAATTGGGCCTGCACAATGATCTGAATGGCATTTTTGTTATTTTCATGCCATATCATGTCATATTACCATCTATAATTTATACATTTAATCTTTTCTTGAGAAATTTACCAAACTATTTATTAGGGAAGAAAAAGAGGTAACACTGATTCTGGATGTATAAATGTTTGATAACTGTGAGGGGTGGATGTGTACTAAGCCCATTTAGTGCTTGTGTCACCATATTAATAAAATCTTTTTTTTTTACAAAGAGAAGGCAGAGAGTAACTAATAATTTCATTAGATTTTTTTTGTGTGTGTGGGTATTGCGGGTCAACCTCAGGACCTCATGCACCAGCAGGCGCCCATGCCGTTGAGCGATTTCACCGGCCCTTTTTTCGTATGTGGGTTCCAGGAGTCGAACTCAGGCCCCCGTGCTTGCCAGGCAGGCGCTTACGCTGCTGAGCCATCTCACCGGCCCTTCATTAGAATTTTATTGCAAATATTGATTGTTAATTTAGAGTTTGGACTATCCTGTCTAACTAGCAAGTTAATAATAGGGGCATATTACTAATAATTGTGAGGTATTTGTGTCTGGCTGTGATTGGCATTGAATAAAGTAAAAGAAAAGAGGAGGAAAAAGAAGATGAAGAAGAAGAAAAGGAAAAAGAAAAGATGGAGGAGGAGGAAGAAAAAGAAGAGGAGGTGGAGGAGAAATTATTTGACAACAGATATTTGTCAAAAGCTAAATGTGCCTTGTAAAGTACAAACAATTCCAAAAGAAGTTTGATTAATCTCCCTAAGTCTCTACAATGAGATACTATGGAATAAGTATGCACTACTAGTCTCCATCCAGAGCCATCTTTGAAAAAAAAATTATTCCTTTCTGGTTAATATCAGACACTTAGTTATCATGTATTACATGCCATGTATATTGTTCCCATCTATTTTAGGCTATTTTTCTCACCTCTTTATAATAGGGATAATAATTTACATACACAGTTTCAGAACTGAATTATTTTTCTGATAAATAAGGCAATGAAATTTATTTAATGGATAGAATCTGAGATACATGTGATTTTATGCATAAGTTTCTGAGTAACAAAGTATGCTAGGTCTTAATTTAATAAGGAGACTGAAACTAAGGATCAGGGAATTTAGTTATGAAGAGTTTAAAAATCTAAAAAGGACAGTGGGGGCCGGTGAGATGGTTCAGCAGTATACACACCTGCCTGGCAAGCGCGAGGGCCTGAGTTCGACTCCTGGATCCCACATACGAAAAAAGGGCTGGTGATATCGCTCAGCGGCACAGGCGCCTGCTGGCGCGCGAGGTCCTGAGGTTGACCCCTGGTACCCACAAAAAAAAAAAAAAATAAATAAATAAATAAATAAATAAATAGGACAGTGTAAGCTGTTGAAATAGTAAGTGAATTATTTTAATGATTAATAAAATGTTTTTTAAATTTTTGCATGGTGGTCATTTTATGGCAAAATAACTCACCAAAATGTCTCTATTTGTATTGATAATGTGAGACATAAGTGTAACTCAGTATATACATGTGCTCATATGTAAATAAAGAAAATCATTTTAAATATTTTCCTACCGATATGGTTTAAAAAGGTAATTTTTTGTTTAACAGAGCCTAGATGTTTCTTTTTTCTTAGTGATTTAACAATTTCTTGAGGGCTGCACCTTTAGATTCTCAAATTGTCAATAGATATGTACAGTATATGGAATAAGTAGGATAGAAATGCACATATAAATAAAATCCTCTTATTATGACTATTTTAAAAATTCATTTAAATATTTCCAATATTCAGTGAGTAAATATATGAAAATCATTACCTTCAAGCCATAATTAGGTTGTATGCCTACTGTTGTTTTTTTTCATTTCTGCATTATAAATGAACA
Source organism: Erethizon dorsatum (assembly GCA_028451465.1). Classification (NCBI taxonomy): domain Eukaryota; kingdom Metazoa; phylum Chordata; class Mammalia; order Rodentia; family Erethizontidae; genus Erethizon; species Erethizon dorsatum. The sequence goes on from CM051837.1 coordinate 33,634,579, forward strand.
TTTCCATATTTAAATTTGATGTTTCTCAGAAGGAAATTATTCTTTTTTATTAATTTAGGTTTGCAACAATTTTAATAATTGTCATTGCAAAAAAGGATTTTCCCCTCCTGAGTGTCAAAAAAGGAAAGGAGAATTTGGAAGTATTGATGATGGCCATGTGATTAAATCAGGTTAGTATCCTTAAAATTGCATTAATTAGATAAAACATGTAAATGAATAAATTACAGATTTGCAGGTATATTACAAAGCAACTGATGCCAACAAACATTACTTTATTTTTAAAAAGTGACCAAGTGAGTTCATACTGTTCTTTCTATATATCAGCACCAACTTGGGTAACTAAAGAAAAATTGTGTAGGGTCAGAAATTTCAAAAGTTGAAATTTCATTGTGTATAATTTGGCCAGTAAATTTAAGTAGTCCACTGGATTGTTTCAAATATTCCTACTTTAAAATGGTGTCAGCAGTCATTTATATATGGTACTAATGCCCTTGGAATCATTCAGGCTGACTTTTCTTGTTGGCTTCATAATTGCTTTTCTTTTTCCTGTTATAAGGGCTCCAAGCTAATCTTTTGAAATTACCTCTTTTACACCTCACCTCTTTTATTCCTGAGTAGTATTCTGAGGTTAAACAAACATGGATGAGACTGGGAAAAACTGGGGGATGTCCTTTGTCTCACAAGGTATTGACCTTTTGGAAGATGGTGCGGTTTAGTTGTGCTGTCCACTGTACCTGCCTTCCTTAAGGGCCTTAGAAAGCAGTTATGAAAGCCTTGGGCACACTTTTGTATACTTGGATGTTATGAGGCTATCAACTTTTTAGAGACAACATACAATCACATCAAACTATGTATCAAGCTAAAAGAAAAGCATAATGATCGAAGATGTGATATATGTAAGATATGATATGCATGCATTATTATTTTTACAAAGCATGAAAAATAGATGTTTATTTGAATTGTATATTTTTCTGTATTCTTTACTATCAAGTTGCATAGATGTCATTGTTTAAATAAAACAACAGGAGTAATTAATTATCAATTGATAATATTTTAGTATAACTAATTAAATGAATGCTATTTCTGAGAAAAGTATACCAGTATTTTATAATAAAGAACAGAAAGTCCCATGATGTAGCAATTTAACTTTTAAAAAACTCTTTACCAGGGCCGGTGAGATGGCTCAGCGGCATAAGCGCCTGCCCGGCAAGCGCGAGGGCCCGAGTTCGACTCCCGGAACCCACATACGAAAAAAAGGGCCAGTGATATCGCTCAGCGGCACGGGCGCCTGCTGGCGCGCGAGGTCCTGAGGTCGACCCCTGGTACCCACAAAAAAAAAAAAAAAAAAAAAAAAACTCTTTACCAGATGTTTAAATCATATAGTCTGGGCCAGTGAGCTAGCTCAGTGGCATAAGCGCCTGCCTGGCAAGCGCGAGGTCCTGAGGTCGACTCCCAGTACCCACATAAAAAATAAAATAAAAATAAATTATATAGGCTATATTCTTGTATACTCTGAAGGTACTGTATACAAATGTAAGAATTTTAGAGGACATAAGTATAATAGGAGTCATTAGATAGATGTTCCTTATACATAGATGTCCCTTTTATATATAATAAAAATCACATGCTTCCATTTGTCCTATGATACAACCAGGTATTTTTACCTTTTGTGTTTCATTTTATAATTACGCTTCTCTGAACTGCCTATACCCTTTAAGATATCCTTTTTTGATATGTATATTAGCAAAACTGACTAAAGTCGACTGCACAAGTAATTTCTTATCCCACATTTTAAAATAAGATTTTATGGCAGGACAATATGTTAACATAGTTCCTGTGTCAGGCAACAACGATAATCATCTTGTACATATACATATCTAAGGAATCTGTCTCTGTCCATTTCATAAAGTAAAAAATTCAAATTAAGTCTTCATATTTTGAGGAAACTGAAAGTAACTGTGCTGGTTAATCTTCACTGTCAGTTTGACTCAAGAGGCACATGGGAGATTAGAGCACGTGAGAGCAGTTTGCTCCACCATGCACTTTGATCATAGTGTTTGTGCCTTGAAGGCAGCCAACCATGGACTTGAAACCTCTGAAATCATGAGCCAAATTAAACTTCTCCTGTATATGGCAGGTGGCAGGTTACTGACCAATGCAGTAACCAAAAGCTTTCATTATGAAACTCTGCATCTCAAGGTGAGTTAATTTATACCCCTTTGGGTAATCTGCAAGATATGCAGTACATTTAGCAGGTGAGATTTTCCCCCTTTCTTTAGTAAGGTATGTATAGACTCAATAGAAGCTGCAAAAGTTTAAATTCCTAGTGGTGGCTAAATGTGCGTGTAGACACGTGAAGTCCTCAGTATTTGTTCAGGATGGTGACAGTCTTTTGTTTAGAGAATGAATGGTAAGATAGTATGTGCTTATTTCTGCTCTGTATCCAAGCTCACTCAGCAGCAGTTGTTTTGCCAGGACACTGTTGTCTTTTGGGGAAACAATCTATTTGATTTGGATGACAAATATGTGATTGGTTTAGAACTACTTGATTCTCTTACTCTAGACCTGTGAGATTCTGTTACCGCGTGTTTTCCTGTCCTGTTCTCCATCGTGCCCAATTCCAAATCATTTCTTTTTGCATATTGTGCAGTGTTCCTTCCTTCTGTCACTAAAATAACATAGTCACTTAGTCTTCTTGTTTAGTGGTATTTGAGTTGTATTAGTGTTACTAGTACAACTGTTCCCAGTTTCATCATCTGAGTTGTTAATGAGCACCGTTGCAATAGTCCCAATAATGAAAAGTTAATCTGTCTCTATGTCAGTACAAAGTACAATAGTTATTCCACAGATTAAGTCAAAGGTGGGCTGTTAACATTCATGATTTCAAGGTCCTTAAATTGAACCTTTCAGTCACATTACTCAGAGTGAACCACAGATCCTGGGTTCCAAGATCTGTAGTGACTATGGAAGGTGGAAAATCTGTGCTATATTCATTTGACACTAAAAAGATTTTGCTTTTAATCCCTGTATTTTTATTTTACATATGGATTTTGTTCTTTTCCACCACCATCTGTAAAGAGCCAGATAGTTCCTGTCCCAGTGAGGGATTCACCAGTATGTGAGATTTTCAGTACTACAACAAGAACAGTCCTAGGAAAACCTATGTGTATGTGACTGGTACCCTCTGGGTCCAGATAGCAGTGGGGAAGAAAACCTAATCCAACTGACTTTCACTAGCCAGCCTCCATTTACTCTGCTCCAGGTGCTCATTTCTGGGGCTCATGGGTGTCACTTGAGAGCTCTCTGCTGGTGTAGCAGATGGCTGCATGTTTTGCCTCTGCTGTGATCACTTACGAGGCCCAGCACCCAGGCAAGGAAACCCTCCACTTCTTTTGATGCGCCTGGGACTTACCATGGAAGAAGTCCTCATGATCCTAATGTATTTTTCAGCATTAGGAGGCAAAAACTGTCTTAAGGAGCCCAGGTTTTGTTATTTTCCTTATTCTACTGATTTTGAATATCTCTGATTTATGTTAACAGAATAAGCCTGGAAAGCCCTCAATTTGTGGATTATATGTGGTATTATTTGTAGTTAAATACACTATCAACTTTTGTACTATTCTATGGATATTTTCAAAGACTGTTAAAAACATACACACACATACAACGTGTATATATACACAACTGTACATATACATATACACATACATATACAACTGTATACATAACCATATGAGTACTTGTGGATGTGAGAACCCATTTTTGCATATTCTAGAGTCTAAATACACATGTTTTAAAAATATATTTGTCTAGTAATGTAGAATTTTTGCCTCTTCTTTGGTGGTGTTGGGGATTGAACCCAAGGCCTCACAAATGCTAAATATGTGCTCTGCCGCTGAATTAAATCTCCAGCCCCTAGTTATGTAAAATTATAAAAAGTATATTTTGATCTCACATTACATTTTTCTTTTAATAATTTTTATGTAATCCTAACCCCCAGAGATTACCACTAATAATTTTAAAAATTATTCCTATTTATAAGGATTACTATTAATCTTTTTAATCTTTGACAAGCTTAAGAGGCCAAAAAATGATATTCTACTTAAGGTTCTTTAATTTCATGAGGCTTCCCATTTCCTTTATGGTTATAAGAATGGAATAATTCTGTTACTTGACCTGTAGTAACCTTGTCAATCTATTCTCTTGGTTTGTTTGATTTTTTATAGCATATACACAAATGTACATTTTTAATTACAGTAAATTACACATTGCAATATTTGCCATTTTAATAATTAAGTATAAAGTTCAGTGGCATTAAGTAAATTGTTGTACATTAATGTGCAACCATCATCCTTCAGAAATCTTTGAGTCTTGTAAAACCGATACTCTATACCAATGGTGGTGAACCTATGGCATGCGTGCCACAGCAGGCTGTTTGTTATATCATTGAAAGCTCTAAAAGGTTCGCCATCATTGCTACCAGTTAAACACTAAATACCCATTCCTCTACTCCTCAGAGCCTGGAATCCACCATTTTACTTTGTCTCTGTAAATTTTACTACTCCACTTACCTCACAGAATTGGAACCATACAGTATTTGTCATTTTGTGACTTGTCTGTTGTTATGGTCTGTGTCCAGATGTCCCCCCAAAGCCTCAGGCGGTCAGGTTTTTTTCAGACGTAGCTGAATCTAGAGTGTGTGGTTGATTCCTAGTGCAATGCTGGGATTAAGGGTGCTGGGATTAAGGGTGGTTGATTGCTGGATCAGTCAACTGATTGGATGGGCACCGCCCTAATCCCAGCAGTCTGGATATAAGGGGCAGAAAAAGCCTTGTCTCCCTCTCTCTCTTTCTTATTGCTTTTGCTGTCCTCTGCCACCATGAACTGTTTCTCCTCCACCATGTCAGCCTGCCTTGGAGCCTGCTGATTATGGACTGAAACCTCTAAAAACTGTGAGCTAAATAAACCTTTCCTCCTTTAACTTTGGGTGTTGGGTATTTTGTCTCAGCAGCCAGAAAAGTGACTAACACATCTGTTTCACTTGGCAAGATGTCCTTAATATTCAGACATGCTGTTATATCTTGTCTCGGAACTTCACTGGTTTTAAAGGTTAAATAACGTTCTTTAATGATTATACATTTTGCTTATGTACTCCTCTGTTGACAGATGCAAGTTATTTTCACATTTTGGCTACTATGAATAATGATGTTAATAATCATGGGTTTACAAAGACTAGGCAGGGTCAAAATGTACGGTGAGTGTTAACATTTAAAAAAAATGGCAGTGAAAGACACATTGCCATTCCTCTGCCTCAGATTACTCCCCCTCACGTGGAACACACTCCTCCCCTCAGTCTTGCCACTTTCTGAAGCAGGTCTCAAAGTCCTCCTTACTGAGTGTCTTTATTTTTTTTTATTTTTATTTTTTTGTGGGTACCAGGGGGTCGACCTTAGGACCTCGCGCGCCAGCAGGCGCCCGTGCCACTGAGCGATATCACCGGCCCCTTTTTTGTATGTGGGATCCGGGAGTCGAACTCGGGCCCTCGCGCTTGCCGGGCAGGCGCTTAAGCCGCTGAGCCATCTCACCGGCCCTCCTGAGTGTCTTTATGATGTGTGATCAAAAATACAGAAATGCTACTGCTGAGTTCTATCCAATGAAAAGGCAGGCTTGTAAAAAACATTAGAGTACATCCTTACCCATCTTATTCACTGGATCTGGCACTGCAAATTCTGGCTCTTCCTCAAAGTCAAAATCACCACAAAATGTAGACATTTTGAATAGACTCCGGACATTGAAGCAGCCATAACAGCACAATTAAAAATACTCATGAAAGAGGACTTCCCGTGCTGCTTCAGAAAGTGGCAAGGATGAAGAGATGGATCTGTGTGTTCCAAGGGGGGGGGTATTAAGGGCAATGTGTCTTTTACTGTATTAAATTATTTTTTAAAAATTAAAAACTAAACATTCACCATAGTTTTTGATCACACCTTATATATTTCAAGACCCTGCATTCAATTCTTTTGAGTATTTGCCCAGAAGTGAAATTGCCAGATCATATAGTGATTTTATTTGGAATTTTTCAAGGAACTACTCTGTTGCTTGACAGCAATTGCTGCATTTCGCATTCTCCCAGCACGATACAAGTTTCCAGTTTCTCCTCGTCCTTGCCAGCACTTGTTCTCTGTGTTAGCCCCCCTCCTGATGATTGGAAAGAGGTGTCTCTTTGTGTTTTTATTCGTCTACAGGTACTGAAGCAGTTCTAGAAGCATTTTTCATAGATCAGGAATTGTTGTAATTTTTAAGTGTGCTATAATTTTGTTGAAAATTGTTATGGGGAGAAGATATTTTCTGTCTGTGCTTTTAACACATTGCTTCTTAAACATAGGAAGCCTACTGAGTTTTGTGTATAAATTGTATCAATGAAATGTTACTATTTTTAGAAATCTTTTAGCTAATATTTCTGGGTTTGAAATGTTTAAATGATGTAAACTACAATTAATTGCCACATTTTAAAAATAATAATTTATCTCTCCATTTTTTTTTTCAGTTAACCTCCCTCCCTTTCTCCCCACCCCCTTTCTCATTTCACAATTTCAACGGGTAATTCATTCAGAATGAAAGAAAATAATCATTATTTTACTCTTTGGAAAATCTCCAATTTTTATCATAAAAAACCTCCTGCCTTTGATTCAACATATTTTGTTTAGAAAATACTCATTCCTTCCAATACAGTTTTTAAATTAAGAAATATATTTTTAATTTTATTAGATTTGCATATGGCATCTATTGAAATGATCATATATTATCTTTGAAGCTTTTTAGTATGAAATCATTATCTTTCACTCTGCAGCTCTTGAGACCATTGGTTGTGAATATCGTTGACAAAAAAATTTATAGGGATTCCACAATCATTTCTTCCTCCATGGAATGTTCTGGACATTAAATGGTCTCCTGCATTTCTTCTTAAAATACACTATATTGCTCTTTCAGGGGTACCATAATAAAATGCTACAAGCTAGGTATCTTAACATACATTTATTTTCTGGATGCTCAAAGTCCATAACGAAGGTTCTGGCAAGTTTGGTTTCAGGTGAAGGCTATTTTCTTGCTTTGCAGAAAGACTCCTTCTTACTACCTCTTTACATAACCTCTCCTCTGTGGGTGTTGGTGGTGGGGGTGGAGCATTTCTTGTTTCCCTTCTAAGGACAGCAATACTATAAGGCTAGAGTCCACCCTATGACCTTATTTAACCTTAATTACATCCCACAGCCCCAATTCCTAACACCATCACATTGGGGATTGAGACTTCAAGATATGAGTTTAGGAGGTGAAAATTTTACCCACAATATTACACCTCGTGAACCCCAAAATTCTTGTCCTTACATACAAAGGGAGATTCTATCCCAATATCCCTCCAAATCTTCACTCATTCCAGTGAATTCAAAGTCCAAAGTCTCTGAATATTGCCTTAATCAGGCCTAAGTGAGATTTGAGGTATGATTCTGAGACAAAAATTCCCCAAAGCTGTGAATAAGAAGTATGATGGAGAGACGGACCTAGGATAGGCATTCCAAAAGGGACAAATTGTAAAGAAGGAAGGATTGCAAGTCCAAAGCAAGTCCACAACCTAAGAAGTAAAGAGTAAAATAAAGGCAGACTTTTTGGAGAAGGGGAAAAGGGGATCAAGGAATGAGAAGTGGAGGGGAAAGGGAATAAAAAATGATCAACATATGTTATATATATACCATTTCCCCAAAATGAATATAACTATTACGTAACTCAAACATATGCCAATGAAAAAGAAAAAAACTAGCAAGGCACATTCCATTGAATTTTAAAACTTGAGAATAATAATACTTGGCTTTATATTTTCCCCCAGGCCCACTGGGATGGTAGTGCTAACCCCATGATGACAGGCCATGAATTCACCCCTTTGGCTCTGGGGAGCTGCCCCATCCATGCTGCCTTTGTAATGATCCTACTTATGATGCACTGGGCTGCTGCATCTAGGGCTACAGAAATTGAAGAGGGGTCCCCACCCTCTGCAACCAAAGAGGGGCAGCTGTGCCTCCTTAGTTTGTAGGGGTGATGGCAGCCCCAGTGATTATGGAGGTACCTGTCAGGCCATTCTTCTATTTTCTGAAAAGATACAGCATTTTTGCACCCATATAGCTCTGCTATCCCACTCTGAACACTTTGATCCAAATTGGCAGTGTCTTTGCTGGTATAATCACATCTCTTCCGGTTAATCCCATATTCCTGGCTCCTGCTGAGATGGCTGATTTAACCCATGGTTTATACCTTCATCAAATGATTTTGTAGGCTATCCTTGGTATTAACTACAGAATATATTTCTTTGCTTTTTGAAATGCAGATAAGTTGAAAATTTCTGCTTGACAATTACTTTTTAATCCATCTCTTCCCTCTGGCATTTTACCATAAGCAATCTGGAGGACATGGGCCGGTGAGATGGCTCAGCAGCTTAAGCGCCTGCCCGGCAGGCGCAAGGTCCCGAGTTCGACTCCCGGAACCCACATATGAAAAAGGGGCCAGTGATATCGCTCAGCGGCACGGGTGCCTGTTGGCGCGCGAGGTCCTGAGGTCGACCCCCCGGTACCCACAAAAAAAAAAAAAAATCTGGAGGACATGTGCCATGGCTTCAACATTTTGCTTAGAAATCTCAGCTATCTGTCCAATTTCAGGGCTTGCAAGTTCCATCCTCCACAAAACTTTAGAGTACAATTTAGCCAAGTTTTTTTTCTAGTTTGTCATGGACATAATCTTTTATTTCTTGTTGAATAACATGTTCCTTTTTTCTTCTGTCTGAGACCAGAAGCCCCTCTAATAGTCATATTCTACCAACATTCTGTTCATGATTCTTTATGTATTCTCTAAGAAGATGGAAGCTTTCTTTCTAGCCTTTCTCTTTTCTCTCGGCTCTCACCAGAACCTACATTTGTACCAACAGTCCCTTCATGTAACGTAGGCTTTTTCAGTATGCACCTTACAACTACTCCAGCCTTTACCTATTATCCAGTCCAAAGCCACTTCCACAGGGTGAGTGGACAAGCTGTAAAAAGATTAAATAAATGTTTGCAAGTATTATACAGTCTAATGAGTTAAAAATATCAGTAAAACATGAGTAGTAGCATATTTATATACATTACTTTAGGTTTTTTTTTATTGTTCTCATAGTCATCATATATGAGATATTTAATGTTTGGGAATAATGGTGGTAATGCTATCCTCTTTACCTTTTCACTTGGCTATTGAAGTCTCTTAAATAATTTAAAATCAATATTTTGCATTCCAGGTAAAACAGGTAAAAGTACATTGAGGGCAGGACATGCTGCTCCCTCAAAACACAGGTTTCAACTCATTTTCAACATTGGTATACCTGTGATAATTATTGCTGCTGCTATTTTAATAAAGCGGAATAAACTAAGAAAGCTGTACTACAGAGGGGAAAAAGAACATGAGAGGTATGTGTATATATATACATATATATAAATATAATGTGTGTACATATTTACTCATTAATATTGAATAAGTCGAAAAACAGTATGCATGTTTTATTAGGAATATCTAAGACAATAGGTAAGGCAATATTAGGAGAGTCACAGAGATACATTTCAAGCTGGTGTGATGTTCACTGTTTTCCAGTCTTACTCATCACTAAAAGCACTCAATTTACCACCAGAATCCCTGTAGGAGGAGATATGTCTGCCAAAGAGGGTTATTAAGCCTCTTAAGTCACTGAGCCTGTCAAAATAGCCATGTTGTCCATGGGCTTTATAATAGGTGACACTGTAAATCAAGGAAACTTAAAAAACATAAATGTATTAAATATACATTCTCATGTCAGTGGGAAATATTTTTATTAAAATACCTGTCTCAATTAAAGACAGTTACCTTTGAACCTCCTTCCATACTATTTATTGTTCTAAATATCAGAGTTGTTCATTAGGAAAGTAATTTCTTAGGTAGAAATTGCATTTATAGTTACTAATATCAGGTTAAGAGATAGGCAGCATTATACATTATTAAGAAAATTAAACATTTTTAAAAGTGCATTTACTTAATTTTCAGTATTTTCCCTTGGAAGTATTTACTTCTAGTTTTACCTTCCAAAAATTAATAAAGAGAAAATATGAGTATGTTTTATAATAGGGAGAAATATTTAGAAAATTTGACTGAAGCTTTTTTCTAAAGAATAACTATGAAATACAGAAGTATTTACTTCTAGAGTTACCTTCCAGAAATTAATAAAAGAGAAAGAATGAGTACACTTTATAATGAGAAAAAGTTAGAAAATTTATAGAAAATTTAACTGAAGCTTTTTTCTAAAGAATAACTATGAAATTATTTAATAAATAAAGTAAAATAACTAAGGTAGATAGAACCTAGAAATAGAGATGCTTATAATGTGGTGTACCAGATGGTTTTCAGCTGGTAGAAACACACAGCTTCTTTTCTTCTCTGTTGAACACTGTTAGTGCTCAAATTAAAAGTGCACTCATGGAAATGATTAAATCCATAACATAGTTTTAAAAATTCTAGTTGCTTTGAAAATTTGTTCTTTTGATTTGTTTTGTTTTTTCTTCTCTTTAAAATAAAAAAAAATTCTTAAAATAACTCTGTTTAACATTTATTGCATGATTGTTGTAGGCTTCCTAAATTTAAAAAAAATTTTTTTTTTTCGAGACAAGATCTCTATATGCAGTTCAGGCTGGCCTTGAACTCACTATGTAGCCCAGGCTGGCCTCGAACTCATGCCAATCCTCCTGCCTCAGCCTCCCGAGTCCTGGGATTACAGGTGTACACCACCATGACTCACAGCTAACTAAATTTTAACTAAATTTAAATAAAGTTTTAACTGAACATAAACACATAAAAATGAACATATTTATGGGATATCATGTAAGATTTTACAGATTTTTATTGAATGTAACTTTATTGTTTTGATTTAATTTGACCTAACTTAGAGATATCATAGAATAAGGGGGCGTGCCCATAAATAGGTGTGTTTATATTATAAATACTGAATGAGTATAAAATGAGGGTAAGAAGAGTCAACAAAAGAGGGTAGTTTTGGGGCCGGTGAGATGGCTCAGCGGTGTAAGCGCCTGCCTTGCAAGCGCAAGGGCCCGAGTTCGACTCCCGGAACCCACATACGAAAAAGGGGCCGGTGATATCGCTCAGCGGCACGGGCGCCTGCTGGTGCGCGAGGTCCTGAGGTCGACCCCCCGGTACCCACCAAAAAAAAAAAAAAAAAAAAAAAGAGGGTAGTTTTGGCACTTGTTCTAATATTGAAATAGTACTTGTTTTGTTTTGATTTATCTTGAAAGAAGAGATTTAAGGGATGCCGTTAGCTTAAAGAACAGCTTTCAAATAGTCCTTTAACTTTTGAGATTTAAGATTTTCTCAACCTTAAAACTAATTTTATCAATTTTATAGTTCTGAGAGAAGCAGAAGCATCACTTTATCTTCCATCGAAAGGTAAATGTAGAATATATAAATGTAAACGAATGTTTGTGCTACTATCCTAGCATCTATGAATATATAAATTGTGTCCTTTATTTTTAGCATCAGCAAGAAAAGTTTATATTTTGGTGACATTTTTTGCCCTATAAACAGGTGACTGATACTCAGGGATTTCATCTGCACTTACAGTTATGCTATTATCTCAGAAATTGCTGTTATTAATATAGAGTCTTGGGATTCATTCATTTTACTGTCTTATATCATCTCAGAAAGTAAGTTTAGAGCTCAGATTATGGACGAATCAAACAATGAAATCAAAGTAATTTTATTTTTATAATATTAGATATCCCCCCTTGTATACTAGTACATAAAATTTCCCTTATGAAAAGATGAATAGATTATAAAAGGAATGGATATTTTATATAGCAGTCAAGATTATTTTTCAAGTTCTTTCTGCATCACTGCAGTATAAAGTTATGTGCTGATTATGTGATGTCATTTAGTAAATACTATATTGAGACAAGTGTCTGGACTGAGACTTACAAGAGAGGCACTACCAAATATAGACAGTTATCTTAATTCTATTGTCAAGGCAGGCATTTTAGAATCTACAAAAAGTAGGTATATCTCTGCTTTCTAGAACAAAACTACATTTTGATCCTAAAATTTTTATCCCACGCATATTATGGAACAGAAAATGAAAAGTGTATTTATTACTCCTACCAAAAAAGCAGCAATTACACTCAAATTTAGTGTGTAGAAAAAGAGAATAAAGAAACAAATGAAAAGAAAAGTGAGCTGGGGATGTAGCTCAGCTGAACAGCACCTGCCTGGCAAGTGTGAGGTCCTGAGTTCTATTCCTGGTACCAAAAAAAAAAAAAAGGAAAATGAATAGGGAAAATAAAGATAAGCAAAGACAAAACTTGATTCTTTGGACATACTCATAAAATTTGTAAAAATAACCAAACAGTTCAAAATAAAAAGAGAGTTGATAAAATTATTAGTATCAGCTCGTAAAATATAATCTTTTTGTGTGTGTGTGTGGGTACTGGGGGTCGAACTCAGGACCTCGCGCGCCAGCAGGTGCCTGTGCTGCTGAGCGATATCACCGGCCCTTTTTTGGTATGTGGGTACCAGGAGTCGAACTCAGGACTTCGTGCTTGCCAGGCAGGCGCTTATGCCACTGAGCCATCTCACCAGCCCAGTAAAATATAATCTTAAAAATTTTCTGGACATTAGAAAAATTTAAATTCAATACATTTAAATATTTAGATAAAATACAATGCACTGTCTCCCCTCCCTAACACATCTTTCCTTGTTGCCAAAATGGAATAATAGAAAAGAAAAAGAAATATAAGTAAGCTTGTATCTACTTAAGATATGAAAGTTGTAGTTTAAAGCTTTACCACAAAGTTGCTACTTGATATGCTGTTTTAAAGGCATACTTCAAAAGCACAAAACCTAAGCCAAATTCAGTCAAAATTTCCTCAGTCACATAAGCTTACATTTAATTGGGGAATAAGATACAATATCAAATTTAGCATCAATGAAAGAGAATGTGCAGTGTACTTATACTGCTCTACTCTAATGTGACATATTGCAAAGTCATGCAGCAAAAAACATGGATAAATAATTGTATACTAGGTTATTAGTAAAGAACTGAGAAAAATAACTCAAACCATTACATCCCCCAAATATTTCAGTAAGAAATAATACGAATTATTCTTTAAGCAGAGAATGAAAAAAAAAAAAAAGCATTTTCTAAAGTTGCTTCATGAAACCAACCTCATTTAGATAGCAAAACTTAAGGGAACTACCAGAAAGTAAAAGTATAGATTGATTTTTGATTACAGATGCAACAATTCTAGACAAAACATTTCTAAAAAGAATCCAGTTAATATTATAAAGGCTAATATGTCCAATAATAATCATTCTGGATCTTTTCACAAAGGTAATTTAGAAATGGCAAGTTAGTTTAAAATAAGAATTAACTTATTAGAAGCAAAAGAAAAAAACTGAACGGTTTTATACATGAAGAAAAATAATCATTCATTATAAAAATTCCCAGTTAACCAAGGGCCACAAAGAAACTTGGCAGATAAGGATGTACTGTAATATTTTTATTTGACAGAAATTGCCATACTTGAAGCAATGTGTTAACTAAAGTATTATCATGATGGAGAATGATACCATTTGCCCATTCCTCAGTCTGTCTCCTATGCATATCATTTCCTAAATGCTCTAACAAGCTCTTATAATACTCAGAGTTCACCGTAGTGTCCTGGGTGCAAACTCAGCTCGCACAATTCCATCAAGTCAAAAAACACAGTAACATCAGCTTGATGCTGCATCTTGATTGGAATGCCTTTTTTTTTTTTTTTTCCTTCATGAGAACAGGGTGATTTCCACTGAGAACTCGGAACCTTAATCTCAGAATCATAACCACAGGCCCAAGTTTCATCTCCTCTGATGACTTGTCTCATAAAACTGGGCTCTGAAGTGGCATGACTTCACAAGTCCAATGAAACACATCGTTCATGATCCACGATTTAAGGTCCACTTTAAAACACATTTTCTTACTGTTCCCTACCATCTCTCCTTCATTTTACCCATTTATTTATTTATGTACTTATTTATTTAATTTTTTATATTTTGGGCTTCTCATATAGAAGAAACCATGTGATATTCAACTTTCTCTGTCTGACTTATTTTACTTAGCATTATGGTTCAAACAAAGTTCCATCTGTTTTCCTGCAAAAGACCTGATTTCATTTTTCTTTATGGCTGAATAATATCCCATTGGGTATATGGACCATATGTCCTTTACCCATTGGTCTGGGCACAGGTCCTTATGCTGTTTCCAGAACTTAGCTACTGGGAACTGTGTTGCTATGAACAAGGGTATGCATTTATCACTACGTTATGTCTTTCCGGGAGAGGTATAACTCCCCGGTCATTTCTTACTTGACGTAGTGGAATCTTCTTTGTTCTTAGTGTAGCTTGGAGTTTGCCAAGTTGGTTTATTTTTTCACAGAAGCAGTTCTTGGCTTTTTTTTTTTTTTTTTTTGGTATGGTTTTTCTGTTCTCGATTTAATTCTGTCCTGACGTACCATTTCTTTTTTTTTTTTTTTCCCCTGTTCATTTTGTTTTTAGCTTCTTCTTTTGCTACCTTAGGTATTATTTGGAATCTTTCCTTTTTATTGTATCCACTTATTGCTATAAACTTCTGTCTTCAAACTTTTTACACATTCCATAGGTTTTGATATGTGTTTCCAATGTTATCACCTAAAGATAATTTAAACGTCCCTTTTGATTTATTCGTTAAGCCATTGTTTATTCAAAAGTGTGTTGTGAATTTACATTTATTTGTACATTTTCTGAGATTCCTTATGTTACTGATTTCTAATTTCATCATCGTTTTGTGGCTAGAAAAAATACGCGATGTGATTTCAATATTGTTGCATTTGTTAAGACTTGTTTTGTAGTCTCAAATAAGCTCTATCCTGGGTAATGTTCCATGAGTATATTTTGTATATTTTGTTGTTCTTTGATGGAAGGTTTTATATATGTCTATTTGGACTGCTTGGTCTAAAATGCAGTTCAGGTCTAGTATTTCCTCATTAATTTTCTGTCCGACTGATATATATATATATATATATATATATATATATTTTTTTTTTTTTTTTAATGTGGGTACTGGGAGTCGAGCTCAGGACCTCACGCTTGCCAGCAGGTGCTTGTGCCACTGAGCAATATCACTGGCCCTTTTTTTTCCTTTATGTGGGTACCGGGAGTCAAACTCAGGACCTCGCACTTGCCAGGCAGGCGCTTACGCCGCTGAGCTGTCTCACTGGCCCGATATATTTCTTTTTGAAAATGCAGTACTGAGGTCTCCTACTATCAATGTATTGCTATGTATTTTCTCCTTTATGTCCATGTGTATTTACTTTACGCATGTAGGTGCTCAAATGTTGGAGGTATCTATATTTATATTTATATCTATATCTGTGTATATCTATATATCTATGCCATCTGCATTTATATCTAATCTCTGCCTCTATCTATACCGATTGTTATGTAGCATCAATGAGTTGACTCCGTTATCATTAAATAATGGCTTTCTTTGCATCTTGGAACAGTTATTGATGAGTATGGAGCCATTCCTGTTCACTGCTGATTACTATTTGCATGGGATATCTTTTTCCATTCCATGGTTTTCAGTCTGTCTGTTCAAAGCTAAAATGAATCCATTGTAGGCACCATGTAGTTGTGGCCACTATGTGTCTTTGTTTAAAGACTTTAATCCATTTTCGGTCCAGGTTATTGATAGGTAAGGACTCACTCGTGCCATTTTGTTGTTTTTGATTTATTGCATAGATTTTTTTCTACTCTTTCTCATTTTTGTCTAATGTGATTTGGTGATTTATCATGGGACTTACATAAAAATATCTTCTTACAGTTTATTTTAATCCAATCCATCATTAACTTCATTTGCTTACTAATCCTCTAGACTTTTACCCTTCCCCCAGAATTTATATTTTTGTTGTTATGTCACGTCCAGGAGTGTGTATAGCACAGTTATAATTTGACCAAACAGGAATTGTACTCTTATACAAATAAAGAATTAGAAATGTAAGTTTAGGGCCGGTGAGATGGCTCAGAGGCAAAAGCGCCTGCCTGGCAAGCGCGAGGGCCCGAGTTCGACTCCCAGAACCCACATACGAAAAAGGGGCCGGTGATATCGCTCAGCGGCACGGGCGCCTGCTGGCGCGCGAGGTCCTGAGGTCAACCCCCCTGAGCCCAGGGCCCAGCCCCAAAGCCAATCCAAGCTCCTGTGCCTTAAAACACAGCATCGCTGTGGCTGCTTGTGAGCTCTGTCAGATGCTGCATCAAAGAATGTGTCCTTCAGTTAAGTCTCCTCATTGCAAATACAATAACACCGGGATTCCTAAAGACCTTGACATCCAAAGCTCTATCAGCCCTCCTCAGTGACACAAATTCCTACAGGCACAAATTCCACTGAGGCACACACAGTCATCACTAATGCTGATCCCTGCTGAAAAAACTGTGTAAATTCTACATTACTGTACACTCAGAGAACCAGAGGCAGTGGACTTATCCAACCCACAGGAAAAAAAAAAAAAAAAAGAAAGAAAAAGAAATGTAAGTTTTAAAGGAAAAACAAAATCACTTTATTTTGAAAGAAAGGAGAGAGCGAGCTACCTTGGAGTCAAGGCAAGGGGTCCAGGGCCTGTACCTCCAAGCCTTTGTTTTCAGCCCATTTTATTATGTTGCAGAAAAGGAGTCTCCTCTCTGAAATTTGAAACAATCTGAGTGGCTATTTCAGGCTCTGAGACCACTACACTCCTCGACTGCCTCTGTGCAAAGTCTTAGATACGATCGTCTGGCCTTCCTTTGTCCTGCTGTGGTGCCATCTCTGCAATCTGTGGTGGTCCTTACATACAAGGCAGAGTTGGCAATTAAGTACAGAGATACGTGTACACTTAGTTCTGTGTGCCCGTGTGAGTATATATTTTACGTACTAAATTTTCTAGTATTCATCTCCTCTGCACTTTGTCACCTTTGTCCTTAACTAGAGGTGGAGAGGGGTGATGAACTCCAGTTGGGGTTCTGGAGCCAAGCAGAGCAAGGCTGGTTATTGTTTCTCCCTCCTTTTCCTCTTAATTGCTCTCTCTCTAAGAAGGGTTTAATTCTTTCTAGTCAGGATTTGCCAGAAACCTCACTGAGGCCTTTCCCTGTACTTTACCTGCTTACCAGCCCACTTTCCCTACAGTTACAATTCACATTTTTTTATCTTGTGTATTACTTAATAACTTATAGTAGTTGTAGTTACTTTTGACCACTTTAACTTTAACCTTTATACTGGATTTATAGAATTAATATACTATTATTGCACTAATGAATTATGAGTTTGAATATGACTTTTCTATTAGTGAATTTTATACTTTAATATGTTGTTATGATACTACTTATCGTCTTTTTCTTAAGCTTTTTTTTGGCAAGGCAGGTATTTGGTGGTAAACTTACACAACTTTTGTTTGTTATTTCTTCTTTATTTCTGAAGGATAAATTTTCTTGGTACAGTATTCTCGGGTAGCAGTTATTTCTTTCAGCATTTTGAGTAGTATGGTTTTTGATAAGAAATCTCTCCTAGACTAATGGGCTTCTTCATATGTCAGTTGGTGAGTTACTTTTCTGCTTTTAAAACTTATTTTTCATCTTTGATCTTGATATTTGAGGATGTCTTAAGGTTGTACTTGGTTAACAACCTTTGCGCTTCATGGATTTGGATGTCCATATCTCTCTCAAGACTTGAGAAGTTTTTGGCCCTTAATTCCTTAAATAACTCATTTTTCCCTGCCTCTCTGCACCCCTCCTCCATTCTGGACTTCAATAATGCAAACATTTGTTTAATGGTGTTACATAAGTCCTGCAGACTTTCTTCACTCTTTTTCATTTTTTTCTTTTTTTTACCCCTTGGCAAACAGGTTATTTCAAAATAGCTGTCTTCAAATTCAGAGATTCTTTCTTTTAGTTGATCTAGTCTGCTGAGGAAGCTCTCAATTGCATTTTTAAAAATTTTTATTAATTGACTTCTTCAGTTCCAAGGTTTCAGATGTTTACTAGTGAAATACATGTCTTTGTTGAATTTGTCATTCAGATCACGACTTACTTTTCTTAATTAATTGAAGTGTCTGTTTTCTCTTGTATTTCATGGGGTTTCTTTCTCCATATCTGATGCAATCAGATATCATATCTGATTTTGTTTTTAGAGTGACATTAGGAAAACACTTTCACTTTTAGATCAGTGCTAGGGTATACGTTGGATAAGTCCACTGCCTCTGGTTCTCTGAGTGTACAGTAATGTAGAATTTACACAGTTTTTTCAGCAGGGATCAGCATTAGTGATGACTGCGTGTGCCTCAGTGGAATTTGTGCCTGTAGGAATTTGTGTCACTGAGGAGGGCTGATAGAGCTTTGGATGTCAAGGTCTTTAGGAATCCCGGTGTTATTGTATTTGCAATGAGGAGACTTAACTGAGGGAAACATTCTTTGATGCAGCATCTGACAGAGCTCACAAGCAGCCACAGTGGTGCTGTGTTTTAAGGTACAGGAGCTTGGATTGGCTTTGGGGCTGGGCCCTGGGCTCAGTATCTTTCTGAAGCTATAAGTCTTATAGCATGGCTGTAGGTACATTCCTTTATGCACTGGGTGGATGTAGCTCTCCCACCAAGATTTTTTTTAGATATTTTAGTATATATTTCATGGCACCTTGAAATCAGTATCTTTGGCCAAGGAAGAAAAGATATAGCTATAACTCTGGGCCTGGTAATTAGGACATAGCATTGGTATGTCTGTGGAGAAGAGATAAGCTAGAGGCCTGGGCCTCCAGGGAGCAAGGCATATGTGAAATCCAGTTTCCAGAGTCAAGAGGACAGAGTGGCAACTGAGGAACCAGGAGAAGAGGTATCACATATGGGTGAGCCTGTACCCTAAAGAAGAGGGAAACTGCAGTGTCCCAGGCACTGCAAGGCTGAGTGCAGAGGAAGAAATGAATGAGAAATGGTGGGGTGCAGCTGTGGACTGAGCTCTGTTGCACAGAGAGCAGACCTACGATGATGTCATTTCTCAGTGGGACAGGATACCTCAGAAGCTGACTCCAAAGGTCTGGTTCAGATCCAGAGAGGTAGGGTACTCTGGATATTTTGTCTAGAGGATGGAAAGGCACAACAACCAAGCCTGTTTCTCTGGAGGGGGAAGGGATTGTCATGTCAGGTCAGGCATCTGATGTAGCACTGCTCTGTTGGGCTGGCACTCTCTTCTCTTGTCCTCTGGTAGGGGCACAACCCTGCCTCAAGTGCCCAGGATCATGGCAACTCCTCTGGGATGGTTTCTGGATGGCAGGGGGCTGTGTTTATTGGGATAAGTCTTCTCTACTGTAGTTCTGGTACACAGAGACAGTGGTTACCATGTGGGCTTGGGTGCTAAGGGGCTAATTTCAGGGGTGACAGGTAGGGCCTGGGTTGGTTCAGTCATCTGGGGACACATCTGCTTCATAAAGCCTGTGCTCTGAGTAGCCAGAGACATGTCACAGCAGCAGCTGGGATGAAGGAGAGGAGTGCGTCCTAGCAACTTGTTTCCAAGGGATAGGCAGCTGCAGCAGCTCAGCTGAGCGATGGTCCATTACTCAAGCATGACTCTATGATTGTAGAGCTTCAGGGATGATGGAGCGCACTAGCCACTGGCCCTCGAGCAGGATTTACTAAAGTAATGGTTTTAAGATTGTGCAGTCTGGACCACTGAAAGCAGGGTACAACTTGGGCCTTTTCTCTGGAGTAGTACTGCTGTCTGTATTCAAGGCAGCTACCCAAACTGGCTTGAGGCCTGTGAGGACTGCAGAACTCTCCAGGAGCAGAGACTGCAGTATCCATCATGGTAATGAGGGCTGCTGAGGGCACCTGACTATCTTTTGCACACAGGGAGAAGTCCCTCCTGGGTCCAAGCTGATCCCAATGGGGGTGGAGGGGTGAGTCTAGATATTTCCTTCCCTTTTCCAAGCTCCTGTGCTGACTCTGTGCTCTGTAGGGTTTCTGCCACTTTTTGTTTGTTTTTGGAGAGGAAGGGATGAGCATTAGGAACCTCTGGCTGATCGGCCAGTAAGTGTCTGTGACACCTAATAGGAAACAATAAAATTTTTAAATTTAAATTGCAAAAAGAAAAACATGGAGACAGTATCTGTATGAACAATGCCTGTATAAAAATTCTTCAGCTCAATAGTGAGATGGAAAATGCAAACTAAAAACTCTGTGATGCTCCTAAACACTGGGATGGTAGCTATTATAAAAACAATATATCGTCATTTGGTGAGAACATGGAGCAACTGGAACTTGCACATATCCTTGAGGTTGTCTATATTTGCAAAATATATTTGGAAAACTTTAAAAATCTAATCCCCCAGAATCCATTTGTTGGTGTGTACCAGTAGATACCCACAAGAATGTTCACAGAAGAACTAATCGTAAGAACAAAATATTGGAAACAACCCAACTTTAAGTCTTACTGTACTCTTTCCCAACATCAATAATGTACATCCAGTATGTAGATTTCTAAATATCTAACGTAAACTCAAGCATTTTTTTTGGATTAATAGGCGGGAAGAATTAGGAAAAGATTCTGAAAGTCATGTGCAAGAGGAATATGAGGTATCCAGGTAAACCTTAGTGTTAAGTAATATGAATTAACATATATCTCTATTTTCAAAACACATTTTTTATGATTTTAAGGTACCATGAAATATATACTAAAATATATAAGAAACTTTAGTAGATACATGAATTAAGGTAGAAATTCTCATATTCATAACACGCAAAGGTGTCCAGTAACAAAATATCTGTACATCTTCTTAAATATTTTTCTAGTCAAAATAAACAATACTTAGATATTTTTTCAAGAATATTACAACTTTTACATTCTAAAATATAGGCTTTGATCATTTTGTGACATTTAATTTTAAATAAAATAATTATTATAAATATTAAAGCTACTCTTAGTTTTTTGTTATTAGAAACATCCTATATTAACCATTCATGCACACATATCTTGGAACAATTGTACAGTTAGAGCCTGAAAACAGAAAATTCCCTGGAAGAGAAGTGATCAAATCATGTATATCTTTCTTATTTATTTATTTATTTATTTTTTTTTTTTTTTTTTTGGTGGGTACCGGGGGGTCGACCTCAGGACCTCGCGCGCCAGCAGGCGCCCATGCCGCTGAGCGATATCACCGGCCCCTTTTATTGTATGTGGGTTCCGGGAGTCGAACTCGGGCCCTCGCGCTTGCCGGACAGGCGCTTAAGCCACTGAGCCATTTCACCGGCCCTCTTATTTATTTCTATCTAATGACAGAGTAGCAGTTTTTCTGTATGAAGTTGTCTAAAGTCATAAATTATTTAAGTCAGTCAGACCTGTGAGTAGTACACTTTCCAAGCTTTAGCATATCTAAAATTTTACTTTCTTTCACTATTCTATGGAATTTTCCACTATGTCATTTAGTAATGAGCCATTTCTATACTAAGTATGAGAACAGAAATAAAATACTATATGGTCATACAGAATTAAGAACTTTTCAGACTTTGTTAGCATAAAAGATACTTGATATAGTTAAACTTTTTCCATCATTAAGTTTTTGTAACTTAAATTGATATTTTAGACCTAGCTTTCTGTTAATAAATGTGTGCAGTTTTTATATTATTTATTTTGGTTTAAAATATTTGCCATTTTCAGCTTTGTACTTAATAATTAACAATTTCGATTATGTTTTTGTTATATTTGCTTCATTTTCCATAATTTTAAAGGATAAATTTAGTTTTTAATGGTGTTAAGATCTTTGTGCAGGCAGAGAACTTGGAATGCATGAATCTTGTCTCTTTCATCATTCTCCTCTCATACCCATTTAAAAATATACATCTGGGGCCGGTGAGATGGCTCAGCGGCTTAAGCGCCTGCCTGGCAAGCGCGAGGGCCCGAGTTCGACTCCCGGAACCCACATACGAAAAAGGGGCCGGTGATATCGCTCAGCGGCACGGGCGCCTGCTGGCGCACGAGGTCCTGAGGTCGACCCCCCGGTACCCACAAAAAAGAAAAATAAATAAAAAATAAAAATAAAAATAAAAATAAAAATATACATCTGCAAAAAAATGAAATAATAATCATTGCTAATCCTGGTACACCGAGGATAATCATGGTATAAAGTTTTCAGTATATGGGTGTGTGCACCTAGGTGTGTGTGTGCATGTGCGCCTGTGTGTATGTTGGGAGTTTTTACCTAATTTAAAATATATATGTAGTTAGAGTCACCACTATTTTTTCACTTTTTATTCTTTTTTTTTTTTTTTTTGTGGGTACCGGGGGCTCGACCTCAGGACCTCGCGCGCCAGCAGGCGCCCGTGCCACTGAGCGATATCACCGGCCCCTTTTTCGTATGTGGGATCCGGGAGTCGAACTCGGGCCCTCGCGCTTGCCAGGCAGTCACTTATGCCACTGAGCCATCTCACCGGCCCCTCACTTTTTATTCTAAATCAAAATGATTCCACAATGGAAATTCCCAAGGCACTTGCATTATTTATTGACCTGAATAGGTTCTAAACATGGACAAATAGTAATTTAGGAAGCTTCTTGTATTAAAAACCTAAAAGTATATGCAGTTGAAATAACAAGTATTATTCTTGTATATTTTTCTGCAAGTAGTTTTTTTTTTAATTTTGCCTTTCAATGACCCTTATTTCTAATGACTTGAGTCATAAATATGTTATCTATAAAAAGGTTGAACAACATTGGGATTTTGTGTTTTGTTTTTTCCTACAGCAAGTCTCCAGGAATCATAGAATCTAATGCTGAGGCAGAAGATGTACAAAAACCTTCTGAAGTGGCCTGATTCAAGAAGGAAATGCACAATTTCTCCTTCTGCTATCATTACTGAGGTGTGTGGACCACGTAATAATAAATCATCTGTGACTGAACCTCCTGACTTGCGTCTGGTATCTTCTCTGTATTTCAGTTCCAGTGTCTACCTTATCTACCATAACTTGTGTCCAGAAAAGGCTCAGAAACAGCTGAGCACAGGTTAGGACCCTTATCCAGGGAAGCCAGCCAGTTCTGCCAGTTCAGCCTCACAGCTCAGGGCCGGGGAGCACTCTGACCTTCTCCTTCTGCACTTCTCTCAGTCTGACCTCCCCACTTTCTTGAAGAGCTGTTAGCCTCCACCTAGTCTGTGACTTGTCCCAGTGACATTTATGAAGCTAGGAACTGGATCCAAGCCCTTATGGGTCCTGGTTCACCTCTGGGAAAGTTCCATATCTGCTTTTGTGTGTTGGTGTAACTGTTTACCGAAAGTAGATT
The DNA here is from genome assembly GCA_028451465.1 of Erethizon dorsatum. NCBI lineage: Eukaryota > Metazoa > Chordata > Mammalia > Rodentia > Erethizontidae > Erethizon > Erethizon dorsatum. The sequence continues at coordinate 33,657,982 of CM051837.1, forward strand.
TGCCATGAAGCTAAGAAATAAAAGCTTCAGGGGCACCTATCTCCACAACCCTTTTTCAAAGTCATGGGCCTAAGTTTGTATTATTAGTGTTGATCACATTTTACACGGTGCAGGCCACCCTCAACATGGAGGCACCTGCACCGCTCCCTAGTTTCCCTGGTAGGGGAGCCGCGGAGCCAGTCCACGTCAGCTCACCAGGGCAGATCATTAAATTTTCAGAACTAGTGCAAATCAGGCATTAAACAGCTTTTATTAAAACATTATTTTCACTTAAATGTATTAAAAACTAATACTTATTACATTTCTTTGTGGTTGCTGTATCTGCATGGTGGAATTCCTATGCAGCATTATAGTGGGTGCTTCCCATCTCCTCCAGCTCTCTTTCTAAAGACATCAAATGGTAGCTTGAAACTGACCTTCACTGAAGGTGATAAACCTATAAATCTGGGTTCTTGTCCCCCAAAGGGCCAACTATGTAACCAGCATGCCATGCCCTTCAGCTATCTCTTTCCCCCCCCCAATAATTTTTTGGAGGTACTTTTTTTTGTAAACATGGTACTAATCTATCCTCAACTCTTCCTGGATCAAAATATCCAGTTGCCTGGGTCCCTAGTAAATATGACATGATTTGGGGAAATTTTTGAGTGCCATATTTGTAGGAAGTAAAAATGTATTTCTGCTCTGTTATGGAAGGTAGAGAAATTGTTGGTTATACCATCAAAAATGATTAAGGTTACCAAGTTGTAGTGTAAGGATTTTGCCCTTAGAGCTGTTCAAATATGGATGAACTGGAAGGTCTGAAGAAAGGAACATCATGACAGACAAAAATCTCCCAGTTGCTTTGATTAACTAACAAATTTTGTAAGGACTAAGGTAAGTGAAATAGTCAAGTGGGCTCTGGGACAAGGTGAGTTTGGAACTCATGTAGGTGCATTTATACTTTCACTGATACCTACCCTTAAATGATAAAAAGGAGAGAGTGAAGAAGGATTTTCAAACATGGAGTAGAAATGTTCTGCAGAAAAGTCCTTTTGCTTTTAGGGTGAAAATGGAGGTGAATGCTGTAAGTCTGAAGGTGCTGCCAACACTAAATATTTTGGTTCCTGAAAGCTACCTTATTACCCATAATTCCATACACATTGGGTCAAAGGCCAGTAAAGATTTGGAAATCCTGTAGCTGCATAATACTTTGAGAGCTTATTCTGAATAGTAAAAATGAATCTTTGCAATTTTTTATCAGTAAAATATGTGCTGTCATGCCGATACAAGCTGCTATGGAATATTTATTTTATAGTAAGTATACATTTTCAAAAATCAAAATATAATATTGCAGAAAAGATCTGATCCTTGACCTTTTTTTGAAATTACTCTGATGAAACCATCACTTAACCTCAATATTGTCAAATTCTGTGGATTACTGTAAGTTTTCACTCTCTCTGCCTTTCTTAGTTGATATTTGGTTATTCCATTGCCTAGGAGAAGGATTTTCAGACAGTAGACACAGTAGTAAATATTTGTTGAATGAAATCATATAGCCACACCCAGAAATATCGGACACAGATGAGTTTCAGGGTGTTTTCCAGTAGTAAGAAAGTCTGACTCCCATGATACAAGTGTTCTGTGAATTTCAACCAATTATTTAACTAAGACATAGTAAAGCTACTCTCACTAAGACACTGTCATATGAATCTTACACATTTTACACTTATTTTAAATATTTAAAGGTTTAAGATATTAAGTGCATAAATAATATTTTTGTTTTCTTCGGTCATTCATATTCCATAACTTTTTGGTTTACACATATAATGACACTGGCAGGAGCTGTATTCTTCTTCACATTTTAAATCAATAAATGTCTTTGACATATTTCTTTCTTGAGATAGACATATCAGTTAGATTGAGATTTTTCCACATGTTGACAATTTAAGGCAAATATTTAATATATTTTGATCACTATTTACTTTGATTATTGCATTGACTTTATGTTTCTGGTACAAAATACCAGACATGCACAATTTAAAGGAGGAAAGGTTTATCTGGGCTCATGCTTTCAGAGTTTTCAGTCTGTCGTCAGTTAGCTTCAAGGCAGAAGCAGTACGGCAGAGGAAAGCTGCTTACCCCACAGCAGTCAGAAAGAAGAGCGTGGGTTTAAGAATGAGAGAGGAGGAGGCAGGGACAAAAACTTTCCCTGCCAAGTTACACCCTCAGTGGCCTACTTCCTGTAACCAAGCTCCACTTCCTAACAGCATATTCGGCTATAAATTCATCAAGGGGTTAATCCTTTTATTAGGTTAGTACCCTACAATCTAATTCTCTTCCACAAGCCCCACCTCTGAACACATGAGTCTTTTGGGGACATTTTTTATCTAAACCATAACCTTCTGCCATTGGCCCCCAAAAGTTCATGTCAGTATCTTTATGGAAATGTATTTAGCTCATCTCTAAGAGTTGCTGAAGTCTCAAAAGTTCCAGCATTTCTCAAGTCTAAGGTCCAAATCCAGAATCTCTCCTGAGACTCAAGCAACTCTTAGCAGTGAATGTCTATGAGTTACACACTCCCAAGATACAATGGTACAGGATAAACATTCCCATCCAAAAGGAGAGAGGCAGAGGGACTAGAAAGGAATATAACCAAAGCAAGCCTGTTACAGTTTAGGTCTAAATGATCCCTGAAAGACTCATGTGTTAGGCTGGTCTTTTGGAAGGTGACTTGATTGTGAGGCACTGTTAATTCAGAACCGGTGAGTTCAGAGTTGAATGTGCCGTTAGGAGGTGGGCCTGGACCAAAGATGAAGGTCTCTGGGTGCATCACCTGGAAAAGTGTATTCTTGCATCCAGCCCCTCCTTTCTCTCTCTGCTTCCTGGCTGTGATAGGTTGAACAGCTTTTCCTTCACCATGCCCTTCCACTATGCCATTTCCTCCGTGGAGCCAGCAGACTATGGACTGAAACAATGAGCCAAAGTAAACCTCTCCTCCTTTAAGTTGTAGGTATTGAGTATCGTGTTCAGTGACAGAAAAGTGACGACGAAGACCAAAACCCACCATGGCAAACATTATATCCCATAGCTCTATGATCAGCTCTGGGGTACATGGTGGTGAGATGTGAGTTCCAAATGGCTTGGGCAGTCTCACCACTATGTCCTTGATAGTTGCAGACCACATGGCCTCTCTCCTGAGCCGGCTCTGCTCACTGCCTAAAGACATTCCACATTTCACAATGCTGGCTTTTCCAAATTTCTGGGGTCTCCACTGAATCTGTGGAATCACTCTCAGAGCCTCACCCATCACTTTTCCATGGGCTACTGGAACTCTGTCACATATTGCCTACCCCTCATCTGAAATCTGGGTGAAATCCTCCATAACCCCATAACTCTTGCATTCTTCATGCTTGCAAAACTATTATCACACAGTTAATGCCAAAGTCTGCCACAAACTTGAGCAGTAGCCATGCCCACTTGGACCATGGCTGCAGGGGCCTCTGAGAGCCAGGGAAACACCTCCCTGCATAGCTCTGAACTCTAGTACATCACTTTTACATAATAATTATGTTTATGTTTAAAATATTTATTTTTCTCATCTTAGTGTAATTGTCAATATGTGCTGCAAAATATTGAGTTAGTAGTACTGGGTAGATATAGCACACCACTTGTATAATTTCTAATTTGATAGAGTTACTTTTGAGTTTCACAGTAGATACCCTTGGAATGGAATAAAACTCCTTATTTTCTCTTTGCCATGGAAAGCATGTTAACTCTATATCAAACCTGTGTGTTCATTTTCAGTGCAGAGCTATCACTAGGAATTAGTTATCTCATAAGGACTGCATATCTCAGCTCTCCTCAGCTCTGCATGAGAGTAAATTCTGGCCAGAGGAATAAGGTTGTGAGCCATGTATGCCATTATCTTGCCGTATTCATGAAAATTAAGCATTTATCTGCTAATAAAACACAAAATTTATTTAATTACTCCCTTTTATCCATCTATCTTCCTTATGTCAGTATCTAAGACAACTTTGAAAGATGTGCATTGGTGATACGGACTTCTTGCCACTTTACATATTTTAACAACTATGTGATATACAACCCATGCACTCATCCTACCCCTTAATAAGTTTTATGTGATCAACATTTTTTGTGTTAATCATCTGACATTTCCGAGTTTACATATGACAATTGAAAGCATTTATATTAGTTTTTGCAAAAAAAATGCATTCAAGATGGATGCTCCAAATAGAATATATTGGCACTTGCTTGGCATTCAGGTAAGATGCAAACACTGTGTGGCACAGTCTGGGGTGATGGAAATTCACTGTATCTCATGAGAAGCATGCAGTTACATGTTTGTCTAGGAAGATTGCGTCTCTATAAATCAGAGAAAGCAATTAGAATTAAGCAGAAATATCTCCCAATAAAAGAAATAACAAGACTGGCTGGATTTACTGTTGAGTTTTACCAGACCATTGAGGAAGATATAACACCAATGTTCTTTAACAATTCTATGAAATATAAAGGGAAGGAACAATTCCAAATTTATCATATGAAACCAATAGTATCATGATACCAAAAGTAGCTAAAGGCTTAACCAAAAAAAGGAAGAAAGAAGGAAAAAAGAAAACTATAGACAAATATTCTTGATGAGCATAGATTCAAAAATCCCAAATAAAATTCTTCAAACAGAATTCATCAATGCATTATAAAGACTTTACAAGCAACCTTAAAGTTGGTTTCATCCTAATCATACAAAAATATTTCAACATATGTAATTCAATAAAGATATTGCACCATGTAAATAGAATCAAGGATAAAAATAATGTTACGATATCAATAGATACATAAAAAGACTTTGAGGAAATTTATTATCCGTTTGTGATAAAGACAAAGAGGAAACTAAGTATACAAGACTCTTATCTCTATTTATTAGTTCATCATGGTTGAGTAACTAGCAGTGGCAAGAGGGGGAAGCTCCCAGATGTTCACCAGAAAACTCAGGTTCACCAAAAAGGGGGCAACAAAGAGCAGGGACCATGAGGACAGGGGAAGGAAAACAAAAACACGATCTCGCACCCCGAGGGAGAGACTCAGCGCTTCAGTGACCAAGCCACTGGAAAAGCTCCTGAACTTTCTGCCCTCCCCACCAGGAAGAGTAGCACGGCAAGCAAGACATTCACAGACCAGGGCATCAGAGAAACCGGAAGCCAACAAGAGGTGTGTGAGATGGCACTGGTGGTCCCTTAGGGAAGGTGAAGACAGGTGCATGGCCCCAATTAGGGACCCAGATCTGAACTCTGAGAAAATTGTGGGTTGGAGGCTACAGGAGAAGGCACCACCTGCAAACAGCAAGACCTTGGGGAGAGAGAAGACTAAACTGGTCCTGCAGTAGGAACTCGCCCATATTTTCCCCAAACACCAGAAGGGTTTGTGCCCATGGTACATCCTGCTCGCTCCTCATGACCTAACATCAGGCACCCACACAAAAGCCCCTACCATCCCCTGCCAGGGGCAGCTGAATGCAGTGGGACCTGAAGGTTCACTGAGTTTTTGGGTTGAAGGATGATGTTTTGGAAAGAGTAAACAAGGAAAGACTGTGTTCTGAGAGCTGAAGAGCTGGAGAGTGGGGCCTTACCTGGAGCACATTCAGCGGCATACTTGGCAGGTGTTAGTGGGGAAACAATATAGAATCAGCTCGGAATTTGCCATGAAAGGAAGACAGCAGGGACCATGAAGGCTCCGACAAAAGCCAGGTCCTTTGCCAATCACACTGCACCTTCATATCTTTGCATTATGTGAGGAGGTTGGATGGTAAAACAAAGACAAATGCCTACAGGTGGCCAAGAACAGTGCTTGTAGCAAGGAGACATGTTTAGAGGTCCATCCAGTTCTACAAGCCTCGTCATTCACAGGCAGGCAGTTAGGCAGTTCATAGAGGTGACCAGCTCAGAAATATGCAAAAACAGGCAGCATGCTATGGACTAGGAAGGGTAAGAAAGAAAAGGAAACTAATGATATGGTGACAATCCAAGGAGAGCCAGGGAGTAGGAGAGAGCCAGGCTTGGGGTGCATTCAGGCCCCATCTACAGGTAAGAGCTTCCCCACTGGTGAATGTTGAGGGAAGAACTCAGTAGCTGAACTCACTACAAAGTAAATAGGACTGTGCTTTTGCAAAAACATGGGGTTATTTTTTGGTTGGTGTTTATTACTTTTTACTCTCTTTACCCTCTTTATATCCCTTTATTTTCCCTCTCTTTCTTTACTCCTTAAATCTAGGAGATTTTATATATATATACATATATATGCTACATATATATATAGTTTCTGTGCAAAGGAGAGTAAGAAATTACAGTGTTTTAATTCAAATAGTACCTTTCATGGACAAGTCAGAGAAACCCTCAGCAAAACTGTATACAAAGAATCCAAACATAAGCTAACTATCAACATATTAACAGGTTCTGAAACTGACATTTTTGGTTTCTCTTATTCTCCAAATACACTTTCCTATGTCTGCTCCCTTCTCATGCTCCTATAAGTATTCTCTCAAACCCCTTAGACACTAGCCCTGTATGCCAGCTATAAAAATAATTCCAGTAGATTTTATTTTCCTGTTTTTCATCTTTTGATATTTCTAGTCTCACCTTCTCTTCTTAGGGATTTACCCCCTTTCAGTTTTGCTTCTTTTATCCTTCCCCCCATCTAGTTAGTAGTGATACAGTACAATCTATATGGGGCATTGATAAAGGGTAAAATTTTTAAAAATTTTTCAAAGTACATGATCCAAAATGTGGTTGGATCTATTGATGTTGGTATAACCAGTAAGAATTCCCTCCTTGCAACACTGCATGTGGGTCTAATACTATTAAATTTGGTAGCCTGAAGAGGTAGATAAATACTGACAAGCAATGAAAGCCAAGATTACATCACTGGGAAACAGACACTAAAGAGATCTTTTCACTAACAACAAGGTCTTTCCACTCTGATACACATGCGCACACACAAAATAGAAACTCGAGGTAAAAGCCAAAAAAAATGTCTCCAAACATTTCAAATGCCTGAAAAACTGATCTATGGGGTATTGTGGGGTGAAAAGTTAAAGCCAAATAGTTGAATTATATAAAATGATAGAAGAAGAAACAAAGCTGATCAACAAGGTGTTCAGCAAGATAAAAAAATGATGTAACTAAATAATGAACTTTAATAAACAAATGATCAATAAACTAAAGAAGATGCAAATAAAACCAGAAGAGCTAACTAAAATGATACAAAACATGATTGATCAGTTTAGTGAAGAATCAGAGTCCATGAAGTTAACAAACAGAAAAACAGGAAATAAAAAATTCTATCAAAAATTCCAGACAGAGACAAAAAAGACATCAAGGCCAAGAGGTCTACAGTAATCAATACAGCAAGCAGCATGAGTAATTAAACAAAAAGGAAAAAGAAAGAAATCAGCAATATAAAAACAACACAATGATAGGAATCAGTCAATACTTTTCAGTAATCAATCTCAATGTCTCAATTCCTAAATGTAGAGAAAAATTGACAGAATGTTTTAAAAAACACAACCCAATGCTGCATACAAGAAGCACATTTAATATTTAAAGAGGTCCATAGATTAAAAATCAAAGGAAGAAACAATTTTTCATGCAACAGGAACCTGAAAGAAAACAGAAGTAGCTATCTTATTTTCAGAAAAAGACTTCAAGCCTCAATTTATTACAAGATGCAAAGAAAGGCACTTTTGGTAACAAGAACAATTTAACAGAGATAATTGTAAATACAGTGGACTCTTGAGTTACAACTGTCCTCACATTGGACAACTCTAGTTAAGACCAGAATTTTAGGTTTAACTTACAACCAAAGTCTTGAGTTATGACCTGAATGCTGGCTGCTTATGCAGCTGTAAACAAAGACTCCCAATGTCAGAAAAGCATATGTAAGAGTAAGTAAGTGCCAGTCTGAGCCCAAGATGCATGTGTTTGTGGACATGATTTCAGTGAGTGCTTTATATAATTGCTACAATTACTGCTATAAAAATGGCCCCCAAAAAAGCTAGAAAAGAAGCTAAGGAAGGAAGGGAAAGTAAAGAAAGCAATCACAATCAAAAAGAAGAAGAAAATTGTGGAGAAATACGAGAGTGGCATTCATGTGACTGATCTCGCTAATATGTACAGCATGTTGAAATCCACCATCTCGACAATTTTACAGAGAAAAGATTTGTATAAGGAAGCTAGTGTTGCTAGAGGTGTTACTTAAATTGTTAAGTCATGATCAACAGTGTTAGATGAGGTAGAAAGGCTATTATTAGTGTGGATAAACGAAAGGCAGATGGCAGGTTATAGCCTCTCTGAGTCTATAATTTGTGATAAAGGTAGGGTTTTAAATGCAGATCTTGTAAAGGATAATCCATCAACGAGTGATAATGTTGAAATATTTTGTGCCAGTAAGGGGTTTCACAATTTTAAAGTGAGAACTGGGGTTCATAGTGTAACTAGGGATGGTGAAGCAGCCAAGGCTCATAAAATAGTTGCTAAAAATTACATACACCACTTCGAAATGATGACATAGAGAAGTGGCTTTTGCACCTATCAAGTTTTCAACTGTGATAAAACTGGCCTTTTCTGGAAGAAAATGCCCAGGATAACATACATTACCCAGGAAGAGAAGGAAGTGCCAAGCCACAGGCCTATGACGGATAGGCTAAAATTATTTCTATGTGCCAATGCAAGTGGTGACCTCAAGATAAAGCCTCTCTTGGTTTATTACTCTGAGACTCCTTGAGTGTTCAGAAAACATAAAGTCATGAAGAATAAGCTATGGGTCATGTGGTGATCTAATGCAAAACCTGGGTAACAAGAGTACTTTTTCCTTCTTTCTTTTTTTTTAATTTTATTTTAAAGAGAAAAAAACACCAAAATTTCAAAACAAGATAATAGAATAGTAATTGCATGTTATTATCTTTAAATTAGTTACTCAGAGTACAAGATATAGGCATTTAATTGTCCAAACAATATTAGCATGAACCTTTCTTTTCAATGAATTAAGAGAAATTAATAGTATAACTATTTTAACTATCTTGTGTGTGTATATATATATTTTTTTGTTGTTGTTTTTGCTTTTCCCTTCCTTCTTTTTGCCTTTCCCCATCCCAGTTTCTCTTTCCTTTTGAAAAGTTTCTTCAAGTTTTACAATATCTATTGTACATTTTAGATCTTATTTACTCTTTCAGGTTACCACACTACGGAGACAATATGATATTTACACATGTGAGTCTGATTTATGTCACTTACGAGTATGGTCTCAAGTTGCATCCATTTACCTATAAAAATATCCAGTTTATCCTTCTTTTTGGCTGAGTAGTACTCTATTGTATAAAATGACCACATCTTTTTTATCCATTCCTTTATTGATGGGCATTTTGGGTTGTTTCCAAAATCTAGCTATTGCAAATTGTGCCGCTATAAACACGGGTGCACATACATCGCTGTGGTATGATGTTTTTAATTCTTCTGGGAAAATACCAAGAGGGGAATAGCTGGGTCGAATGGGATCTCTAATTCTAGTTTTTTTGAGAAATCTCACTCTGATTTCCACAGTGGTTGCACCAGTCTACATTCCCAACAGTGGAGAGGGTTCCTTTTTCCCCACAGCCCATCCAGCAATTGTTATTGGTTGATTTCTTGATAATAGCCATTCTTTCTGGGGTGAGATGGAATCTCAGTGCTGTTTTAATTTCATCTCTCAAATGACCAGTGATGTTGAACATTTTTTCATATATTTATTTGCTCTTTGTATTTCTTCATTTAAGAAGTGTGTATTCATCTCAGATGCCCATGTTTGGATTAAGTCTTTACAATTGGGAAGTCTGATTTTTTTGAGTTCTTTATATATTCTTAATAGTAATCCTTTGAGGAACAGCTGGCAAACATTTTTTCCCACTTTGTAGGTTGTCTCTTCACAGTTTTGGTGGTTTCTCTAGCTGTGCAAAGATTTTTAATAAGATGAGATCCCAGTCGTTAATTCTTTGTGATACTTCCTGTGTGATCAGGGTTTTATTCATAAAAATTTGCTTACACCAATGTCTTCAAGAGTTTTACCTATTCTATCTTCCAGAACATTTAATGTTTCTATTTTAATATTTAGATCTTTGATCCATGTCAAATTTAGTTTAGTGCATGGTGAAAGAGATGGGTCCAATTTTAATCATTGGCATGTGAAAAGCCAGTTTTTCCAGCACCATTTATTACAGAGGCTATCTTTCTTCCAGTGACTGTGTTTGGAATCTTTGTCAAAGATAAGGTGGCTGAGTATGTCTGCAGTTGTTTCTGCATCTTCTAATTATTCCATTGATCCTTGGGTCTGTTTTTTTTGCCAATACCATGCTGTTTTTATCACAGTAGCTTTGCAGTATAATTTCAAGTCAGGGATAGTGATGCCCCATGCCTTCCTTTGTTGCTAAGAATTGCCTTTGCTATTCTAGGTCTCTTCTGGTTCCAAATGAATTGTAGGATTGTTTTTTCTAATTCTGTGAGATATGCTGTTGGAATTTTGATTGGAATTGCATTGCATCTGTATAACAGTTTTGGAAATAAGGTCATTTTCACTATATTGGTTCTTCCTACCCACGAGCAAGGGATATCTTTCCATTTTCTGATATCCTCTTCAATCTCCTTTTTCAGAGTTCTGTAGTTTTCAATGTAGAATTCTTTTATTTGTGTGCAGGAATGCTATTGTTTTTTGAGTGTTGACTTTGTATCCAGCTACACTACTTAATTTGCTTATTAAGTCTAGCATTATTGTAGTGAAGTTTTGGTGGTTTTCTATGTAGAGTATCACGTCATCCACAAATAATGATAATTTAACTTCTTCCTCTCCTATTTTTATTCCTTTTATTTCTTTCTCTTGTCTAATTGCTCTGGCTAAAGTTTCCAGGACTATGTTGAATAAAAGTGGGAACAGTGGACATCCTTGTCTTGTTCCTGATTTTAGAGTGAAAGCTTTCAGTGTCTGTCCATTTAGTATGATGTTGGCTGTTGGTTTGTCATAGATGGCTTTTATCAGATTGAGATAAAAACCATCTATTCCAACTTTCTGTAGGTTTTTATCATGAATGGGTGCTGGGCTTTGTCAAAAGATTCTTCTGCATCTATTGAGATGATCATATAGTTTTTGTCCTTGGCTCTGTTAATATGGTATATTACATTTTTTGATTTGCATATGTTGAACTATCCCTGCATCCCTGGGATGAAACCCATTTGGTCATGGTGTATAATCTTCTTGATGATTTGCTGCATTCTGTTTGCCAGTACCTTATTGAGGATTTTTGCATCTATGTTCATGAGGAAGTTTGGCCTGCAGGTCTCTTTCTTAGTTGGGTCCTTCTCCGGTTTTGATATTAGGGTAATGCTCACTTCCAGGAATGAATTTGGGAGTACTGCTTGCCTTTTAATTTCATTAAAGAGTTTGAGAAGTAGTGGTGTTAGGTCTTCTCTAAATTTCTTGTAGAATTCAGCAGTGAATTCATCAGGGCCTGGGCTTTTCTTTGTTGGTAGATTTTTAATTACATCTTTGATTTCATTGATGAATTTATTTAGCATTTTTATAGCTTCTTGATTCAACTTTGGTAATTCATATGTATCTAGGAATCTGTCCATTTCTTCTGCATTTTCCATCTCATACAAGTTCTCCAGGTAGGTATAGATGATCTTATGGATTTCTACTGGGTCCTGTTTCATTACTAATTGTGTGGATTTGCATCTTTTCTTTCAGTTTTTTAGATAAGGTTGGCCAAGGGTGTGTCAATTTTATTTAATCTTTCAAAGAACCAACTCTTCAATTCATTGATTCTTTGTATTGTTTTCTTAGTCTCCAATGCATTAGTTACTGCTGTAATCTCTATAATTTCCTCCCTTGTATGAGCTTTGGGCTTGGCCCAAAGCAGGTTCTATGAGCTGCTATGTGGTCTATTTTGGAGAATGTCACATGTGCACCTGAGAAGACTGTGTATTCTGCTATTGTGGGGTGGAACACTCTGTAGACATCTACTAAGTCCATTTGTTCAAAAGTTTGGTTGAGTTCTAATATGTCATTGTTGATTTTTTGTCTAGTCGATCTTTTTGTGACAGTGGGGTATTGAGATCACCCAATACAATGGCACTTGTGCTTATTTGATTTTTCTTTTCTTTTTTTTTTTGTGTATACCAGGAATCAAACTCAGCACCTTGCACTTGCCAGGCAGGTGCTGCACTGCTAAGCTACATCCCCAACCCCTTATTTGATTTTTCTTGGCTGTTAATATTTGTTTTATATAGTTGGATGCACTGGTATTTGTTGCATGTATATTTGTGATTGTTATCTCTTCCTCTTGCATTGTTCCCTTTCCAAGGATGTAATGACCTTCTTTGTCTCTCTCAATCAGTCCTGGCTTAAAATTCACTTTCTCTATAAACAGAATGGCTACCCCTGCTTTTTTCTGGTTTCCTGTTGCATGGAGTATTGTTTCCCATCTTTTGACTTTCAGTCTATGAATTTCTTTTTGAATTAAATACATTTCTTGTATGCAGCACACTGTTGGATCTTGCTTCTTGATCCATTCTGCCAGTTTATGTCATTTGATTGGTGAATTGAGACCACCAGCATTGATGGTTATAACTGATATGTATTGACTTATCCTTATCATGTTATTTTCCTGTTGTTAGCTCCCCCTTTTTCCCCCACCTGTTTAATTGTTTGCCCTGCCTGGTGGATTCCTTCTACTGGAGTTCATGGAGTTGTAGTCCTTGTTATTCTCTTTCTAGAATGTTCTTCAAAACATTTTGGAGTGCTGGTTTAGTGGTCATAAATTCCCTCAGGTGTTCTTTGTCATGGAAGTATCTTATTTCTCCATCAGGTTTTTTTTTTTTTTGTGGGTACTGGGGGTCAAACTCAGGACCTCATGTGCCATGTGCCAGCAGGCGCCCTTGCCACTGAGCGATACCACCGACCCTTTTTTCGTATGTGGGTTCTGGGAGTTGAACTCGGGCCCTCGCGCTTGCCAGGCAGGCACTTATGCCGCTGAGCCATCTCACCGGCCCTCTCCATCAGTTTTGAAAAATAGTTTTGTGGGATACATTGATCTGGGTTGGAGTTTGTTTTCCTTTAGAGCTTGAAATACTTCACTGCAAGCTCTCCTTGACTTGAGGGTTTGTGCTGAGAAGTCAGCTGTGATTCTGATTGGGTTTCCTTTAGCAGTGATTTGTTTCTTTTCCCTAACAGATTTTAATACTCTATTTTTCTGTTGAATTTCTGGAACCTTAACTATGATATGCCTGGCTGCAGATTTTTTTGACCATGGCTAATTGGACTTCTATATGCCTCACTTATCTGTACATCAAATTCTTTTTCCCTACCAGGGAAGTTTTCTGCTATAACATCAGTGAACAGTTTTTTTAAACCACTTGTGCTATCTGCTGCTTTTTCATTGATTCTGATCAATCTTATGTTATTCTTCTTTGCATCATCTAGCAGCTGCTGGATTGATTTCTCATGGTCCCTTGCTATTTTTAAGAAATCTTTCTTTTCATGATCGCTAACCACAATCCTTTCTTCTATATCTGAGATTCAGTCTTCACATTGGCTGATTCTGCTGCAGATACTTACAATGGAATTTTTATTCACCTGGATATCTGCTTGAATCTGTCTTATGGATTCCATTTCTTTCCTATGCTGAGCATTCATGGTTTCCATCATTTTCTTAAGCTGCTCTATTTTTTATCTGTATGTGCTCTAGAGTCACTAAGCATGGTTTTCATTGTGGACACTATCTCTGCAGTTATCTGAGAAATTATTTCTGATTTGATTTTTTCTAGAGTCTCATTCAATTGCTTTGCTTTTACCACTTCAGAGAGGCCAGGTGGGTGGCTTTGAGATTGTCCCACCTCATTGCCCCCTGGGTTTGCCTGTGTTGAACTGTATGTCTGGGGTTGCATCTTCTTTAAGTGTCTTCTCATTTTCTTTTATTTTTTTCTTTAGTTTAATTCCTGGTTTGATGCTTGTAAACTGCCTATGCTAATTAGATTTATTGCTAGTACTTAGAACCTTTAGGAAATGACTACTTCTCTGAGGTGTCTTCCAGGTGTAGCTGGTTTTCGGGTTTTGATTCTATTGCAAGATCCTACGTATTCAATTTGTTGGGGATGAGAAGTTGCTGCCTTCTTGGCCCAGCCCCTGGTTCTTTGGCACTGTGCCATAGTATTTTCTATGACCCTGAGTCACTCTCAGTCTTGGAATGCCAGGAAGAACAGCTGGTTAGAACAATTATGTCACTTTGGCTAAAGTGGTACCATCAGCAATAACAATATCATCAAACACAGCCTAGAAAATAACAGATTGAGGTAACCATTAATTTGCCACCTTTAAGCATATGAACTAGATTTGTGGTTATATAACAAAAGCTAAACAAAACATAAAATTACAGGCAGTATAAAAGTCCTTAACATGTCAGTTTTACCCTCAGGGGTTGAAATTTAAAAGGCATTAGGGAGAAAATAGAGAGGTAAAAGAAGAGGAAAATATTAGAATTAAGGCTGGAGGACAAAGGGGAATCATGCTAACTTTGGGAAACTGGTGCAGAAGACTGGAGGGAAAGAGAGAAGGAAGGGATAAAAGGAAGAACAGAACAGAACAACAACCACAAAGAGGCTAGAAACCATGTTCATATTCATATAAAAACAAGATCAAACAATGAAGGAGAAAAAAAACAAAAAACAAAAATAAAACCACCACCATAACAAAAAACAAACAGGGAGAGAGAGAGAGCGAGAGAGAGAAGAAAAAGAAGAGTCCGCTTCCGGGTTTGTCTCTGCTGTTGCTGGTAGACAACATGTGGAGACAGAGTCCATATCTGTGTTGATTTATCCCAGCAAGCCAGCAGTACCTTTATGGTGGGGTAGTGGATAATCTCAGCAAGCCAGCACCTTTATTGGCCCTGAGGTCCAGTCTGTATTCTGGCTGTGGGTGCCAAGACCAGACCCCTTCAGCCTGCAGAAGTCAGCTCACCTTCTGTGGTGGGCCTGAACCCAGCTGGGAGCTGCTAGATGGAGCCAGCAGCCACTCTGAGTTCCAAGCTCAGCCAGCCCCTCTCCAAGATGGCTACTGGCCAACTGTTCTCTCCCACAGGATGACTGAACCCTCAGCACTCACCCCCAGCTAGTGTAGTCCTTCACATCCACTGCTCCCCTCCACTGCTGTCTCTCTCTGTGGAGGCCTCCGGGGTTGCCAGCAGTCACCATGTGTCCACAGGTTTGAACCACTCCTCTCATGTAGTAAGTCCCAACTCAGGGAGAAGGCTACCTCCTTCTTCTTCATTGAAGTTTCTCTCCACTCTCTCCATGAGCTTCAATTCTCACTTCAGATCTTTCCTGGGTCCCAGGGACCCACTTCCCTCCTTCTTGTCTTCTTCATGTTGCTATATTCCAGTGTCTGGATGGCAACTCTCAGAGGGGCTCTTTCTCTGCTGCTTACCACTCTGCCATCTTGGTGCTCCTCCCAAGAGTACTTTTTCTTGAGTAGATCAAGAAGGCTTTCTGTCCCACTGTTAAGAAATATCTAAAGGACAAACGTTTACCACTCAAGGCTCTCCTCATCTTGGACAATGCTCCTGCTCACCCATGAGATTCGGAAGAATTGGTTGAAGAATTTCCATAGCTCTAAGTCGAGCTCCTCCCACCTAATACAACTCCTCTACTGCAGCCTATGGACCAGCGGGTTAAGCTAACTTTAAGAAACTATACACTAAGAAACTGTTCCTGAAGTGCTTCTAGATGGTCTCAGATACAGATTTAACCCTTAAGGAGTTCTGGAAGGAACACT
Source organism: Erethizon dorsatum (assembly GCA_028451465.1). NCBI lineage: Eukaryota > Metazoa > Chordata > Mammalia > Rodentia > Erethizontidae > Erethizon > Erethizon dorsatum. The sequence goes on from CM051837.1 coordinate 33,673,822, forward strand.
ACAACATCCTTTCCTTTTGGGGGTTAATTGAGAAATCCTGGGCCAATATCTCTCTGAGGACACTGAGATCTGCCTGGAAGAATATGTAGCCTAAAATTATACAGGAGGGAGACATTGAAGGCTATGTAGAGCATCCTGAACCTTCAATTGACCATGTCATTGATGATATTGTCACTATAGCAGAAGCGTGCAGGCAGACAGTGGTGACAGTGAGGAACACTCAGAGGAACTGTCTACAGAGGAATTTCAGCAACTTCTGACTGAGCAACAAAGAATGGCAGCTGAGGAGCTTTCTGAAGATCAGGGGGAGGAGTATCAACAATCAGTGCAGCGAAGTTCTTCTTCTGAAATAAAGGAAACCCTGAAAAAATAGACAGAGCTACAAACATTTGTACAGAAGACCCACTCAGATGGAGAAAAAGTCAACTGCATTCATTTGCTTAATGACAATGTCATGTCATACTACAGAACAGTATTAAAAGATAGAAACAGACAGCCTTAGACCAGTTTTTAGTTCTGAAAATGTTGAGACCTAATGAACCAGAAGCAGGTCCTAGTGGGCTACAGACTCTCCCAAGGAGAAAAAGGACACAGAGAGCCAGGTTCCTGATGTTCTTATGGAAGGGGACTCTCCTGGCAAACAATAACCACCTTGCATTGCATCCTCCCTTCCTGTAAGCCAAAAATGTCAACTTGAATGGTGAGTACAGTATGAAATTGTTGTTTCTGATAAACTAGACACATTTTATAACATTTTGGTGCATATGCTAGAAATATTATTGGTGTTCCTGGTAAATCATACACATTATACAACCCTTTTTATTATGAAAAGTTTAGTTAAGGGGTCCTTTGGGAGGTTCAGAATGCATTTTGGGTATTTCCATTATTTCTTATGGGAAAAATGGTCTTGACTTACAACCAACTTGAGTTGCAACCAGCCCTCATGATTGCATTGAATTTGTAAGCCAAGGGTCTACTGTATATAGGCATTGAAGAGTGATACACCTAACTTTGTAAAAGAAATACTATTAGACATAAAAGTTTAGGTAAGTGTCAACACAATCATATTGAGGGACTTGAACAACCCAATTTTGTAAATGGACAGATTAACTATTCAAAAAAATCAATAAAGAAATATCAGAGTTGAATCACAACTTAAACAAATGAACTTAATAGATATCTATAGGGTGTTCAACCCAACGACAACAGAATACATATTCTTCTCAGCAGCACATGGAAGTTTCCTCAAGACCGACCACATACAGGGCCATAAATTTTGCTTAAATAAGTACAAAAAAATCAAAACAATCCCATGCATTTTATCAGATCATAGTGCAATGAAACTAGAAATCAATGGCAATAAATAATAGAAATTATATAAATACATGAATATTAAACAACATACTCTGGAATAATCAATGAGTCACAGGAGAAATCAAAGAAATCTAACACTTTCTAGAATCAAACAATAATGCTAGTACAACATACCAAAACCTATGGGACACAATTAAAGCAGTTCCAAGAGGGAAGTTTACAGCTGTGAATTCTCACATCAGAAAAATATAGTGATCCCAAATAAATAACTTAATGATGTACCTCAAGGCCCTAATAAAAGAAGAACAATCCAAATCCATAACCAGTACAAGGAAAGGGATTATAAATGTAGAATGAAAATTACTTAAAGTGAGACTAAAAAAATACAAGGAATTAATGAATTGAAAAGCTGGTTCTTTGAAAGGATAAACAAAAGACAAACCCTTAGCCAAACTCAAGAAAAAAAGAGAAAGAAAAGAAAACCTATATTAGTGCAATTTGAAATGAAAGAGCTGAAATCAGAACAGAGACCAACAAAATCCAAAGAATAAGTAACTGCTTTGAAAACCTGTGCACCAATAAATTGAAGTATCCATAAGAAACAGACTGTAAATGCATATGCATTACCAAAACTGAACCAAGCAGATATAAAAATACTGACTAGTCCTGTGATAGGCAGTGAAATTGAAGCAGTAATAAAGAACCTACCTACTAAGAAATATGCAGGACCTGATAAGTCACTGCTGAATTTTGCAAGAACGATAGAGAAGACCTAACACTAATAGTTCTCAAACTCTTCAATGATATTGAAAGGTTAGAAGTACTGCTAAACTCATTTGTGAAAGCTAGCATTACCCTGTACCAAATCAGACAAGGACTTAACAAAAAAGAAGACTACAGGTCAATCTCTTTAATGAATATAGATGCAAACATCCTTAACACGATACTGATAAACAGAATCCAACAAATTATGCCAGCTACTACTTTGACAGAGGTATAACATCTAGAATATAAATTACTCAAAAAAATCAGAGCCCCCAAAATAAAAGGATCCAATCAAAATTGGGCAATGGAAATGAACAGACACCTTTTAGAAGAAATACAAATGGCCAATAAGTACATGAAAAATTGTTCAGTGTCTTTGGCCAGGAAAGACATGCAAATTAAAACACCATTGAGATGCCATCTATCAAATCAGTATGGAGCTAACAATAGAAATTACACTTGACCCAGCTCTTCCTTTTGTAGATATCTCCCTAGAAATATTAAAGATATCATATTACAATGATACGTGCTTATAATGATACATGTTTATAGCAGCACAACTCGTAATTGCTTAATCTTGGAAGGCTCCATATCCATCAACAGAGGAATGGTTAAAGAAAATGCGGTATATATATCCAATGGAATACTTTTCAGCCATAAACAAGTATAAATTTGAATAATTTTTAGGAAAATGGGTGTACTTTGAGATCATAATTCTTAGTGAAATAAATCAGACACAGATGCTTACCTATCACATGGTTTCTCTTCTAGAAGAAAAGTGTAAGTAATTTAAAGAGCAAATAAAAGATAGATAAAAGGAATGGAGGTAGAGCATTTTGCAAATGGGATGGAGATTTAGAGATGCTGTCAGGGGGAGTGAGGAGAAGAGGAATGGGAAGTTAAAAGGTTTAAAGTGTGATATATAAATGTACTGATTTTCCATGATAAATGTATTCAATATGTATCACAAACTTGTAGTAATAAAAAAGAATCTTCTCTCAATTTAATGAAGTATATATTTAACAAACCCCCAGGAAATATTATACTAAATGGTTAAACATTGAAAGTATCTCCTGTGAAACTGGGGATAAGACAAGGATATCCGCTCTTACCAATTCTACTAAATGTACTACTTGAAACCTTTGCCAATAGAGAGAAAGACAATGAATGCGAGTAGAAAGGAAGAAGTCAAATTATCTCTATTTGCACATGATGTGATCCTTTACTTAGAAGTACTTAAAAACTTCACCAGAACACTTTTTGATCTGATAAACAAATTCAGCAAAGTAGCAAGATAGAAAATCAACATGCAAAAATCCATAGAATTTCTGTACACCAGTAACGAACCTCCTGGGAAAGAAATCAGGAAAATAATTCAATTCACAGTATACTCTCTCAAACCAAAATGCCAATGAATAAACCTAAACAAAGAGATGGACGACCTCAAAGATGAAAATTACAGAACACTGCTGAAAGAAATCAAGGACACTAGAAGCTGGAAAGGTCTCCCATGCTCATGGATCACTAGAATTAATATTGTTTAAAAGGACCTATTACTAAAAGCAATCTACAGATTCAGTGTAGTCTCCACTGAAATTCCAATGACATTCACAAAACTAGAAACCAATAACGCTAAAATTTATATGGAAACACAGAATAGCTGAAGCAAAACTGAACAAAAGGAACAGTGGAGAGATACCACAATATCAAATTTCAAAATACATGACAAAGCCATAGTTAAAAAAAAAAAAAAGCATAATACTGGCACAAAAAAGATACAGACTAATGGGAGAATAAGGACCAGAGGAAAAAAATTCCCACAAAACTGCATCCCTCTTATTCTTGAAAAAGAGGTCAAAAGTATATGTTTGATAAAAGACAGTTTCTTTAATAAATAGTGCTGGGCAAACTGGATATATATATGTAGAAGATTGAAAATAGGTTCCTATCTGTCACCCTGTACAAAAACATTAAAAATTCACCAAAGCCTTAGGTGTAAGACCTGAAACATGGAGAATGCTGAAAGAAAACATAGTGGAAACATTTGAAGTCGCAGGCACAGGCAACGATTTCCTGAGTAGGACTCCACAAGAAAAAATAGCAAATGTCAACAAATTAAGCTACATCAAATTAAAAAGCTTCTGTACAGGAAAAGAAACATCAGTGTGAAGGAGGCAGTGTACAGAATGGGAGAAAATACTTGCTAACTGCTCTTCTGAGAGAGAACTGAAAATACATAAAGAAAGAAAGACAGACAAAAGATCCTAATCAATAAATGAGCAAATGAACAAATGCTTATACTTCTCAAAAAAGAATTGCAAATGGTCAATCAGTATATTTAAAAACATTCCATGAAATGTATATCAAACTATATTGCAGTTTCATCTCACCCAACTCAGAATGGCTATCAAGAATAAAAACATAGAATAAATGCTGGCAAGGTGTGGGAAAATGACCCCTTCCACACTGTTGGTGTGAGGGATGTAAATCAGTACAGCAATATACTGTGCATGAAATTTCATTTGTTTCAAGTTATTTCAAATGTTCAAATTTTTATTGACACATTATTCAAGAGCATGTCCTCTAGTTTCCATATATCAGTACAATTCCTAAATTTCTTATTTCTTACATAATTTCACTGTGGTCAGAAAAGATGCATTCTATGATTTCAAATTTGTAAGTCTGCTTATGGCTTAATGTATGATACAGCCTGGAGTGTGTTCCATGAGCTGGTGAGAAGAATATGAGTTTTATGGTTATTTGATGAAATGGTTTATAGATACCCATTTAGGGTTGTTTGGTCTAGCATAAACTCCAAAGTATATTTGCTGATCTTGTGTTTGGATCACCTGCCCATTTATGATTATATTAAGGTTTATCTGTCTATTTTGACCCAATGATTCTTCTTTTATATTATAGAGTGCTCTAGTTTTGGGTGCCTATATGTCTATACATTTTATTTCCTCTTGTTGAATTGGTCTGTCTATTATTATCATGATCTTTTGTTTGTTTATCAACTTAAGTATTTTGCCCGTTAAATACATAGTTACTCACTTCTGGTTTTCATTTGCATGTAAGCATCTCCTTTTTTGACTCTTCAATTTTAGACTCTATGTGTCTTTACTAATTAAGTGAGTTCCTGTAGGCAGCATATAGTCGCTCCCTCTTTTAAATCTATACAACCCCTTTGCAATTTGATTAGAGAATTAATCATTTATATGCAAGATTGTCATTGACTAATAAGAATTTACCTCTACCATTTTGTTAGTTACATTTGAATTGGCTTGTATATTCTTTTTTCCTTTTCATCATTTTTATTATTTATTTTTGTGCTTTATTGGTTTTCATATTGATGTTTTTATTTTATTTTATTTTATTTTTTGGTTGTTGTTTTTGTTTTTTGAGACAGGGTCTTGCTATGTAGTTCAGGCTGGCCTTGAACCCTCTAAGTAGCTCAGGTTGGCCTTGAACTTGCAGCCATCCTCTGCCTCAGCCTCCTGAGTATTGATTTTTATTAATTTGTATATCAGCTTTACCAGTGAGTTTTATTCTTTGACATGTTTTCATGCTGATAGACCCTTTCATTTCAAATATAGGTGTAGGAATCCTTAAGAATTTATTGCAGGGTTGGTGTAGGGATGATGAATTTGCTTATTGTTTGTATGTCTTTGGAAGTCTTTATTTCTTACTTATAAATAATAGCTTTGTTCTATATAGTATTCTAGATTAGCAGGGTTTTTAAAAATTTCTTTTAGAAGTTTGACTATGACATTCCAATACCTCCTGGTTAGAACATTTCTGATAAGAAATCTGTTTTTAATTTAGTTGGGTTTTCCTTAAATGTAACTTAGTGCTTTCTCTTCCTGATTTTAGTTTCCCCTTTGTCTTGTAATTTCAATGTGTTACAGAGGAAATATTTTTAGTGAAATTTCTCTGAAGTCTTTTGGACCTTTAGTGCCTGGATGTCCGTATTTTCCCAAGATTAGATTAGTTTTCAGTGACTATTTGACTGAATAGTATTCATATGCCTTCTCACCTTTTCTTTGCTTTCTGTAATCCCCATACTTAGACCATTTGTTATTTATGAGAGACCCACAAGTCTAGGAGGCTTTTTTCATTTTGTTTTAGTTTTTGTCTTTTCTTTACTTTTTAAAAATTTAAATACTTTTAAAATAAACTTTTTAAGTTCAGATATTCTTTTTTCTGTCTGATCTAGTATTTTCTTAAAGTTCTTGGCTATATTTCTATTTAAATTATTGAGTTAGTTTCAAGATTTGTTTGAATTTTCACGATCTCTGTCTCTGCTAAATTTTTCATTTATGTCATAAATTGTTTTCCTAATTTCATTTCAGCTCTCTTTATTGTCTGTTATCTCACTGAGTTTCCTCAGAATCATTTTTTAAATTTTTTTCAGGTATTTCATCAATATTCTGTTTTTGAGAGTCTGTTGCCAGAGAGTTATTATTTTCTTTTGGCGATGTTAAGTTACCTTACTCTTTCATTCTTTTGTCTGGACATCAATATGTGCACATCTGGAAGATCAGTCATCTTTACTAACTCTACAGAGTAACTTTCATCATAAAGTTTCTCTTGAAGATGTGTCATAAGGTGTCATTTTGGTAAGTGGCATTGTTTTTTTGTTCTACTTGGTCACCATACTATAGTTTGTATATTACTTCTTCAACTTTAATTATGGCATTGAGCATGGTACATGTGACAGTGAGGTCAGAGGGATGAGTTCTTCTACAAGGGTCATATATGTACAGAAACAATGAAGTAGCCGAGGTGAATTTGGTGAACACAGCAGTGTTTAATATTAATATTAAACTGCATTAATTCCCATAAGCTTTGGCAAAGAAGGCAAACGTATCAATTTTCAGGTTATACAGAAATATTCAAATAAATTAAATAAGTATGTTATATAACATGCCATACCAGAAAAAAACAGGGCTTACAATGTAAATTCTGTAGCTAAATATGCAGAAGAGATATTCTGAGCTTTAATTTTCTTCTGTTAATTACCATGTTGCACAAATATTTTCCAGACATTACATGTTTTAGAAAAGGTATGAACTAATAATAACTTTTTAAAGTTTATTTTTATGTTGGAGAACTGCCTTTTATTATCATTATATAATCACTGTAGTCCTTGTTTTGAGGTACACGTTGAATAGTGTCAAATTAATACAGTTTCCATGTGTTTTGTTGAATCAATGTCAGACTAATGTGTCCATTTTTATAACTTTCTACTCAATCTGTGTTTTATGTTTACCTTGTCTTTGTTGTTTTTTCAAATATTTGCATACTTTTTAATTGATAAATAAAAGGCAATTTAAGAGAAAAAAATAAAATTTATTTTTAAAATTAACCATTACCATATGTTAACTGAATTATATCATTGTTTTGTGACCTTTTCATCCATGTGAATAGCATGGTTAGAAAATATGCATTACCACAATTACCCTCTCTTATCTCCTTTCACTCCTGGTTGTTTTTCCTTCCATAATAGACCCCTTTTCTCTTTAATGTTGTATATCTCACATTTCATTTTTACCAATTCATTTGGGCATGTAGGATGCTTCCGTAACTTGAGTATTGTGAATAATTCGTGATAAACATAGGGGTATCTATTATATTCTGACTTACATTTCAGGTATATACTGAGGAGTGCTGAGCTGGATTATATGGTAGATATTTTTTTTAGCTTTTTTGAGGAAGCTCCACACTGCTTTCCATAGTAGCGGAAATTATTAATTTACATTCCACCGAAAGTGTGGAAAGGTTCTTTCCCCTCCTATATTCTTGTCAGCATTTATTATTTCTTGATAAAAGCCACCTCTACTGAAGTGAAAAAGGCACCTCAGTGTAGCTTTGATTTGCATTTTCCTAACAGCTAAAGGTATCAGGCATTTTTTCTTATAATTATTGGCCACTTGTACTTGTTCTTTTTTTTTTTTTTTTTTTTGTGGGTACCGGGGGTCGACCTCAGGACCTCGTGCGCCAGAGGGCGCCTGTGCCACTGAGCGATATCACCAGCCCTTTTTTCATATGTGGGTACCGGGAGTCGAACTCAGGACCTCACGCTTGCTAGGCAGGTGCTTATGCCGCTGAGCCATCTCACCAGCCCTGTACTTGTTCTCTTTAGTAGTGTCAGTTCAGCTCACTTTGCCATTTATTGATTGGATTACTTGTTTTGGCTTTCTATTTTATGAATTATTTATAGACTCTAGATATCAATGTTCTGTCAAATGAATAACTGGGAAAGATTTTCTTCCATGTAGGCTGAGACAGTAGGCTGTCTCTTCACTGTTTATTGCTTCCTTTTCTGTATCGAAACTTTTAAATTTGATGCTTTCTTATTTGTCAATACTTCCTGTCAATAATTTCCTGAGTTACTGAAGTCCTGTTTAAGAAATCACTGCCTATCCCAATATCTGGAAGTGCTTTTCCTATTTTTTATAGTGGTTTCAAAGTTTCAGGTCTTACATGAAGGCATTCGATCCATTTTTGAATTGAGTTTTGTACAGGGTGATAGAGAGGTAGTTTTAATTCTGTATGTGGCTATCCAGTGCTCTGAGCCCTGTCTGAAGCAGCTTTTTCTGCCAGATACATGTTTGTCTCCTTTGCTGAGAATCAGATGACTGTGGCTGTGTCCCCTATTCTATCCCATTGGTTTACGTGTCTATTTTTATGACAGAACATTCTGTTTTTGTTACAATGGCCCTATACTGTATTTTGAAATCTGGTATTGTGATGCTTTAAGAATTGTTCCTTTTGTTCAGGATTGTTCGGCTACTTGTGGTGTTTTGCGCTGCTATATGGATTTTATGATTGTTTATATTTTTTCTAGTTCTTTGAATAATTCCAATGGCATTTTGATGGGAATAACATTGAATCTGTAGATTGCTTTTGGTAATGTGGCTATTTTAACCATATTATTTTTCCCAATCCATGAACATGGGAGGTCTTTCCATCTTTTAGTATCTTCTTAACTTTTTAATTTCGTGTTCTGTAATTTTTATCATAGTGATCTTTCTCTCCTTGTTAGGTTCACAAGTATTTTATTTTTTGAGGCAATTATTATTATCACTATTATTATTATTATTATTATTATTATTATTATTATTATTATTATTATTATTATTGGTACTGGGAATCGAACTCAGGGCCTTATGCTTGCCAGACAGGCGCTGTGCCACTGAGCTACATCTCTGGCTCTTTTTGAGGCTATTAAATGGACAGTTTTCCTGATTTCTTTCTCGATGATTTCATTACTTGTGTACATAGAATATACTGATATTTGTGTGGTGATTTTGTGTCCTGCTGCATTAATGAATTTATGATTTCTTAAAGTCTTTCAGGAATTCATCATTTCTAAGAGGTAGACTGTTAGGTTTTCTAGGCATAGAATCATATCATTTGCAAATAGTGTAGTTTGATTTCCTTGCTCCCTACCTGTAAGTGTTCTTTCTTTCTCTTTTCTCATTGCTTTGGCTAAAATTTCCAGTGCTATGTTGAATAAAAGTGGTGAAAGTAGACATTTTGTCTTATTCATGATTTCAGAAGAAAGGTTTTTAGTTTTTCTCATTCAGCAGATTGTTGGGTACAGGTTTGTTGTAGATAACCATTATCATGTTGAGAGAAGATTTTTCTGTTATCATGAAGGGATGTTAATTTTACCAAAATTTTTTTCATTGCATCTATTGAGATGATCATGTGATTTTTACCTTGACTCTGTTAATGAGGTATATTACACATATTGATTTGAATATGTTGAAACAACCCTGCAATCCTGGAGTGGAACCAATTTGCTCATGATGTGTGACCTTTTCAATGTGAGATTGTGTTCAATTTTCAGGTGTTTTGTTGCATAATTTTGTATATATGTTCATCAAGGAAGCGTTGCACAATTTTATTTTTATTGTTTTCTTGCCAGCTCTTTAGAGCAGGATTATACTGGCTTTGTAGAATGAGTTTTGTTTATTGGCAAGTAGTTTTTCTACATATTCCCTAGTGATTCTCTGGGTTTCAGGGGTGTCTATCATAGCACCATTTTTATTACCTTTAATGTTATTGATTCAGGCCTTTTCCTGATTTCTTTTGCTTAGGGTTTAACTAATTGTCAGTTTTGTTTGTAATTTCAAAGAGTCAACTCCTAGTTTTATTAATGCTTTTATTATTTTTTGGTCCCTATTCTCCCCTCCTTCTCTCTCCTTTTCACCCTTTCTTCCTTTCTTTACTTTCTTTCCCTCCCTTCCTTTCATTCATTCCTTATCCATTCCCCCCACCCTTTCCCACTCTTCCTCCCACCACTTTTTGTTCTCATGCAGTCTAGGTCAGCCTAAGACTTTCCTTGAACTCCCTATGTAGTCTAGGTTGACCTCAAACTCCTGATCCTCCCACCTCAGCCTCCAAAGTTCTAGGATTAATTACAGCTGTACACCACTATGCTGAATGTAGTCTATTTCTTTTATTTCTGCTCTACTTTTATTTCCTTCTATTGATTTTGAATTTGAGGTACTCCTGTATTTCTAACACCTTGTGAAGAATTATTACATTATTTATTTGAACAAATATATGGAGAACTGTCTATTTGAACATATATACATATATATGGAGATCTGTTTTTACTGTGTCCCAAAGGTTTTGAGAAGTTATGTTTCAAGTTTCGTTTAATTCAAGGAATTTTTAAATTTAAGTCCTGAGTTCTTCTATGACCCACTGCTCATTCAAAAGTTGAATGTTCATGTGTTCTTATATTCTGCAGTTTCTCACTGTGGATTTTGAATTTCATTCTGTTGATCAGATGCAAGAAATTATTTTAATTTTTTGTGTTAAGATATCATTTATGCCTGAAAATGTGACTTATTTATAGAAATTTCCATGTGCTGATAAAAGATGTGCACTTGGTAGCTGCTGGATATAACATTTTGTAGATGTATTTTAAGTTCATTTGATCTTCCATATAATTAACTGTGATGTTTCCTTATTCATTTGTTTTGTCTGGAAGATGTAAGATATATCTACTGGTGAGAATGGAGTATGGTGTCACCCAATCATTTGTGTTGGGTCTTATCTGCCTCTTGTAGTATTTTTTTATAGAGTTGATTTCTCTGACATATACTGCATATATATTTATAATCATTTATCTTCTTAAAGGACTGTTCCATATATAAGTATGTACTGACCTTATTTGTGTGTGCTGACCAATTTTGGCTTGCAGTATAATTTATCAGGTACAAGTACAGCTACTTCTACTTGCTTTCAATTTCATTTGATTGGAATATCATTCTCCATCCTTTCTCTTTTGATATGAATGTCTGTGCTGGTGAGATAAGTTTTTGGCTTGAGCAGATTGTTGGGTCTCTTTCTAAATCCGAACTTCTAGTCTACATGTTTTAATTGGGGAACTCAGCCCAGTTATGTTCAGGCTATTATTGAAAGAAATGTACTAGTTTTTGTCATCTGACTTCTCTTTTGGTTGTTTTGAATATTCTGTGTTCATCCCTTTATTCATCTCAGGTTTTTGAGTTTTTGCAAATAATCATGTTTGATTGTTTCCCACTTTTCATTTGTTTATATCCCCTTCAAGTGAAGTTATTTTTCCTCATGGTCTTGCCGTTGTTTCTTAAATCTTTGTGTGGATATAGGATTCCTTTGAGTATCTTCTATAAGGCTTATTTATTGGTTGTAAATTCTTTTAGTTTTTGTTTATCTTTCAAAGTATTTCTCCTTCATTTCTAAAGGATAATTTTGCCAGATGTAGTCATCTAGTTTGACAGCTCTTTTCTTCTAGTGCTTGAAATCCATTATCCCATGCTTTCTTGGCCTTTAGAGTTTCTTCCTTCCTGGGAAATCTGCTCTTGCTCTCTTTTGATTGCTTTTATAGCATAAATGACTTGACATTTCTGTCTTTCCGTGCTCAATAGTCTTTGTTCAGTACTTTTGGCAGTTTAAATGTAATATGGAGTGTATAGGTTTGTCTGGCTGTGTCTACTTGGGTTTGCTTTTGAGGTGCTAGGAATAAAACGCAAGGCCTCCTGCATGGTAGGCAAACAGCTCCATTTCCAGTCTTATTTTCCGTTGTGGGTGCTCATGCTTTTGTTGTTATATCTAATAATGCATTGTCAAATCCAAAATCATGACTTTCTTCCATGTTTGCATACAAAACTTTAAATTTTTAGTTCTTATGTTTGTTTATCCATTTGACCTAACTTTTGTATATAATTTGAGGTAGGGTTTCATTCTTTTGCATGTGAAAATCCACTCATCAAAGTAGTATTTATGAGACTATTCTGTTCCCATTAAATAGACTTAGAATCCTTATAAAAATTATTTGGCCATAGATGTATAGGTTTTCAGATTTCCAGTTCTGTTTTATTGGCCTTGATATCCATCATTATGTCAGTACCACATTATTTTGATTATTGTTGTGTATTAGTAAATCTGAATTGTGAAGGATGAGTACTCCAACTTTGTTCTTTTTTAAGAATGTTTTGGTTATGCCAGTCCTCTTATTATTCCATTTAATTTTAGGATCTATTTTTTAATTTCTACAAAAAAAGGCTGTTGGGTTTTTCATAGAGATTCTGTTAATTTATAGATAGCTTGGGGTTATACTGACATCTCAACAATATTGTCTTTTATTCCATGAATGCTAATCATCTATTTATTTAAATCCACTTTACTTTCTTTCAGTAATGTCCTATATTATGCAGTGCACAACTCTTTCACCACCTTAGTTAAGTTTATTTCTGAGTATGTTTTTCTTGTGAATGCCATTGTACAGTTAAACTGCTAATTTCCTCTTTGGTTGTTCATTGCTGTTGTATGGAAACACAACTGACTCTTGCATTTGTAACTGGTACCATGCAACTCTTCTTAGTTTAAGTAACTTTCTTATGTATTTGGGATTTTGTGGGCATACACACACAATCACATCATCTGTTAATAAACACTTTCGCGTCTTTCTTTCCAGTTAGGTGCCTTTTATTTCTTGTTTTATTGTTCTGTTTAGGTCTTCTGGTGCTATGGCGCATGGTGCATACCAGTGGTAAATTTGGGCATTCTTTCCTGACTGTTGATTCTAGGGAAAAGCTTTCAGTGCCCATTATAGTACTTTCAAAATCTTCCCCACATTCTTCTAGATGACATCTTTCCTGTTGATAATTACAAGTATTTAAAGCAGTCTTTGACAGCTGGCTTTAGATTTTTAGGTTTTGAGAGTCAGGGCATTTCTAAATGAGTGTGGGAAAGATTGTAAGAGAAATTTTCCCTTCTGGGAATGCACAGACCATGCTGTCCCCCTCCTCCCAGTGTTCCGGGAATTGAGCTGTTACAAAGCTGCCTAAAAGTAGATAAAAACAGAACAAAGCTGACCACAGACCAGGGAACTGGGCTGCAAGATAACGACTGACCCTGGGCTAAGAAATTTGCAAGGATTGCAGATTGTGCTGTTTTGGACCATCTGCTGTCCATATTAGGAAATATCCTCTGCCGCTCAGCCTTAAACTCCCATGTAGTTATTCTCTCCCAATAAATGTAGGTAACCATTTAAAATAACCAATGCCATTTGCTTCTGTAACCACGCTTGCTAAGACCACTCCTCCCTTTGTCCTAAAGACATATAAGCCCGGCACCGACCCTCCCCGGGGCCCACTGTTTCTGCGTGTTCAGGGAGCCCCAGGCATGCTTGGATAATAAAACCCCTTGCCCTTTGCATGAGAGAACGCTTCTTGGAGTTTTCCTTCAGGCGGCGGGCTTCCCGACCCTAACAAGATAATTTTTCATCTCCAAGGTATTTTTCTGTATTATAGCAATATTAGCATTTATTTTTATTACCACTGACCTGATAACAGCATTTGTTTTTTGGTCCTTATGTTGGCTCTTGTCACTAGTATATCCTGGATTTTTAATTTTGGAAAATATTTGTCTTTTAACTGGGGACTTTATTCCATTTACATTAACTCTATTACCAATAATTTTTTATCATTTTATTTTGTGCTTTCATTATTTTTATGATTTTTCTGTTTCTTTCCCACACCCTATTTCTTTTGTATTCTTTTGGGTTTATGTAGTTTCCCTTATGTCACATTTCATTTTAATCCTGTGTGCTCGGGTATATTTTTAGATAAATTAGATATTAAAATAAATTCTCTTTTAGAGGTTTTTCTACAATTTTTCGTTCGCTGGCATATCTAACGTGTAAAATTACGTTTATTTTCCAAACAATATGAGGACCTTGGCATGCCTTGATTCTGATCACCTCCACGAAATGCCATCACGTGATATTTCAGATCTTCTTTATTCTGAATTCTGTTAGTTTATCAGTTCCCGTGTGGAGTACACGTGCACACGCCCTGCGTGGAGCCGGTCAGAACCCCTCCCGCGCTCCGGGCTCGGTCCTTTCCGCTTTGAGACCTCCAGCCGCACTTCCTCTCCGCTCTTCCACTTCGCTCCCTCGGTTTCCTCGCGGATTCTCCCAGGAGACCCCGGGTCACACTCCTCGGTCCTGCCCTCGCGCTCCCGCCCGCCCGCGGCGGCTTCTCGTCAGCGCCCGCGCCGCGCCCCGCCCCCACGCAGGCCGCCGCGAGGAAACGGGGAGCGCGGCGGGACGGGGCCCGCGCGGCTCGGAACCGGCTCGGCCCCACGCAACGGCCGCCCCGCCGCCGCCTGCTGCCGCTCGGAGCCGGGGCCGCCATGCTGCGCCCGCCGCTGCCGCTGCTGCTGCTGCTCGCCGGGCTGCGCCTCCCGGCCGCGTCGGGCCCGGGTGAGCGTCGCGGAGCGCGGCCGTGGGCGCCGGGCCCGCGTGGGCCGTGGCGGGGAGCGGCGGGGAGCTGCGCGCCGGGCGGCATCTCTTTCGTGTCGGTTACCCTCACGGTCGGGGACGGCGAGAGACCTACCTGTGGCGTCCCCCGCGTTCCCTGCTGCGCGTGTGCGGTACCCAGGGGAGATGGAAGCGCGTCCGTGCAGAATCCTGTACTCGAGCACTCAGAGCAGCATTGCTTATAATTGGCCCCAACTGGAAAACTCCAGAGGTTCATCCCTGAGGGTGGGTTAAGAAAAGAAAGGGGTACATACATGCAAGACAATATTATTTAGCCATAAAAAAGAATGAAGCTGTGAACTTTGAAAACGTGTAAATGAAACGCTGGGCGCGAAGTGTCTTGATTTATACACTATAATTTACACGAAATATCCAGGATAGGTAAATCCATAGAGATAGAAGAAAACTAGCGGCCGCCAAAGGCTGGGGGCGGTGGTCAAAGTCAGTGATTGCTGCGTGTCAGATCCAGTCCCTGCTGAGCTCTCTCGGCAGCTGCACCGTCGCACAGTACTTGCTTAGCAGTTTGTGGCTGGGATTTTCATTTGAAAGTTTAAATGTCTCTCTTCTGAATAACAGCTTCCCAAAAAGGGCAGTCTGAACGCCTTATACTTATGGTTACTCATATAATTTACAATTTGATAACAAAGAATTACCTTATTTATGTTCATGTATATTCATAACCCTCCAGGTCATGTACTTCATGTACAGAGCAAGTTGGCCTTTGATCAAAGCAATATTGTACTTGTTTCACTGTATCTTTCAGATCAAATAGAGGAAGATGAAAGGTAGGACGCAACTGGAACCCAGAAGGTTTTCTTGGGTAGCGATGATAGGATGTTGTATTGAAAATGATTTTGAGGCTCTGTTTACATTTAGAATAAAAAGTACCATACCTGCTAGATTATGGAGGGACAGGCTCATGTGTCAACCTCAAAAAAGGATAGTGTAGAATTTGGAGTTTTATCAGAATAACTTCTGGTGATTCAAAAAAATACACATAGCTGGGTTCTATTTCTGGAAATTTCTCTGCAATACTTCTTAAGAATTTTTATTTAGTAATATGTGAACACACTCAAAAAGAAGAAAAAGAGACTACTCTTCATCATACTGTTTCTCCTGGTTGTTAATTTTCGTGCACCTTTCAAGATAACTCCATTTATCAATTTGGTGTTGCTTTTCTGGACGTTTTTCTATACATTTAGTTATAAATATGTACAAATAGAGAACTATATGAGGAATATATGTTCCTTTTCAAGTAATGAACTTTATGAATGATGAACATGAACTTTATGAATGATGAACACGTGTTGGATGCCTATTCATGTTTGTTTAGTTTTGGTTACTAAATATTTTGTTCTATATCATAACAGGTTGTTTTGAAATTTGTTGTTTATCTGATAATTTTATTTGTCATGTATTGCTTTTCATAATAAGTTTACCAACATTTTCCTTATGGTTTCTGCATTTTTTTTTTTTTTTTGCTTATTCAGAAGGCTTTTTTGATAGTGAATAGAAAAGTTCCTCTCCATACTTCCTTGAAACCATTTTACAACTTTTATAAATTTACCCTTTCAGTGTTTCTAATTTTGAGGGGCACGCTTTTACTTGGGCTCTTTTGATCCAAATGTAGATGCTAGGCAGGAGACTGTGTTGGTATTCTTTATGAAAAGGTAATGAATTAGCTCAGTATCAGTACTGTCCATCATTCCCCCATTAATTTAAGTGGTGCATTTAGTGGATAATAAATTCTGATCCTCTGACTTACACATGTAGGTCTTGGTATTGCCAGAAGTCTAGGATACTCTCAAAGGGTTTAAATGAAGAGTATAGTGATGGGATAATTTGCAGGATTGCAGGCACTAATAATTAATGATAAAACAGAAATGAGTAGCGTTGGAAAGCCACTGTTTGCGAGGATGGTGTCAGCCTTAATAATTCAGTCATCCTCGCGAGTTCCTCCTTTTTGCAGTGTTTCTTTGTCCTTCCTCCCACCAAGTGGGGGAAGTCCTTCCTTCTTTCTTTGGATCTGGCTGGCCCTGTGACTTGCTCAGACAGTTTGACTGCGGCGGAAATGACTTGTGAGACTTCCGGTCCTCTGGAAGTCTTGCAGCTTGCTCTCTGCTCCCTGGAAACACTGTCCTAAGACTACTGTGCGAAGAATCCTGAACGAGGAGAACAGGATGCCATGTGAAGCAGAGGTGAACCTCAGCCACCCAGTCAGGGACACGAGGGGGTTGCGTCCGTCCGCCCACGCGCGCGTGTGTTTCCAGGCCTGCAGCCGCACGATGAGGCACGACGAGGCCGTAGGGACAAGCGCGGTGTAAACGAGATCTGGGGCACAGTGCAGTCTTCCCTTGCTCTGGGCCCCCGTCCACTCTGCCAGGTTGACAAGGGATTTGGACCGTCACACCCGGAACAGTTCATTACCTCCAGCTTCAAAGTGGCCTAGGACTCATCGTGCCTTTCTTTATGGTGGGTGAGGTGAGGTGCAGCAACTGGCATAGCGTTTGCCTGGGCTGTCTCAGCACCTGCCACCACCGAATGCCCCGAACCTCAGTGATGGGCTGTTTCCTGGACGCTTACAGCTTCATCTGCCCCCACTGACATGCATAGATGTTACTTAAGAATCTAGAGTGCTTGCTACTTCCTGCTCACCAGCGGTATTAACTTAATGACTTTAACATAATTGGCCAGAATGATGTCCTCTGGAAAACAAAAGTGGCCACTGTCCCTCTGTGCTATGACAGGGGAGTTATAGAGCATTAAAGTAAGACAGTGAAAAATGTATTCGTTAGAAAAAAGGTGCATTAGGGCCGGTGAGATGGCTCAGCGGCGTAAGCGCCTGCCTTGCAAGCGCGAGGGCCCGAGTTCGACTCCCGGAACCCACATACGAAAAAGGGGCCAGTGATATCGCTCAGTGGCACGGGTGCCTGTTGGCGCACGAGGTCCTGAGGTCGTCCCCCTGGTACCCACAAAAGAAAAAAAAAAAAAAAAAGAAAAAAGAAAAAAGGTGCATTAATTCATATAATTTATATAGTCACTTTTCTGTTGCTGTGACAAAATACCTGGGATAAACAACTTAGAAGGAGGAAAAGTTTATTTTGGCTCAGGGTTTCAGAGGTGTTCATCATTGGTCACTTGTGTCATTTTGGGCCTGTAGTGGGACAAAATAGTATGATGGGGAGCACATTGTAGGAAATGTGTTGATTTCTTCCAAAAAGATAACACATATGTATATGTATATATATATATGTGTGTGTGTGTGTATATATATATATATAAAATCTTTCACCAATATATATTGAGATATATATTTATATTTCTTTCACCAATTATATTTCACATGAACTAACTAATGAGACTATCATTTCAATGAGCTGGAATCTTTCACAAAACAAACTGTGATTTTATTTACAATTGATGGACCCAGGCCTTAGTTTATCCCTTGATCTGTATAAGTCCTACTCTGACCCATGAACCACGATAATATTTTGAGTCTTCAGGACTGGTGTCAGCTCAGGGCCAGTACATACAAATTCCCTAAAAGTCCAACTATTCCTTTTCCCCAGTGTTTGCTCATCATGGTAAAAGGGACACAGAACACTTACGAGGAAGGTCAGTTGGAAGATTAATAGTGCGTATTCCTGTGGCTTCACTGGGAACTCCTTGTTCTCAGTCACTCCTCTCCTCAGTGACGAGTCTTCGAACAGACGTTGAGTGTGGAGATGAAGTAAGAGATTGTGAGTCCCCGCTGTGGTGATTCACATCAGGTTCTGCCCACCAAAACTAGAATTTTGCTGACTAGGCTGCCCATGTATTTCATTCCTAGGAATCCTGATTGGTGAAAAGATCTCTAGAGGTGAAAGCGTTTTGTTGCTCCCTTTGTGGGCTCAGTTAGTTGTGCCCATCTTGTCCTAAGAGTTAAAATGCTGCCACCAGTTTCTGCCACGTCAAAATTCCCATTCCCAGAAATCAAGAAATTGTTTTCTGTTTCAACATTCCCTATAGTCTTGTCTGATTTAGAGATGACCAACATTACAGATATTTTCAAGTGTTCTTGTGAGTTCCTCACCAATATATTTCTTAATTCTATCACAACAAAAATATCTCCTGAGCCATCTGGAGTTTATGGTTATCAGCTAATTGTGTACAGTTACATTTGTGTACAAATACACTGTGAACTCTTAAATTTCTGTGTCACAGTGACTCTTGTTCCTTATTCCTACAGTTTGCTGGGGAATTTCTGCATTCTAACTTCATGGGTTGAGGATCAATGTAGAATCCACACTTCAAATAACCATCCAAGCAAATGGTAGGATCCCTTCTTAGGTGAGGGAGCTAGTACATTAAGTCCCAAATGCCAGCTGATGACTCTGTATTGTAAACTGGTTCCCATCAAACTCTCTAAGATTTGTAATCCTTCAGATTCTCTCCCACATATTCTGCCGAGGTTCTTGGTGGGATCTTGTGACACTTCGGTGTGTGAATTTTCTTCTCCCGAGAAAATTTTGCGGTTTTACTCTAGGCATACTACAATTTAACTTTCAGTCAAAGCCTGGAAATAGGAGGGGCATGAGGGGGTGGGTTTCCCTTTATGAATCTACTGATGCAGGTGAAATCAGTGAAAAATGTTACACAGTGGAAGGTAGATTCCTTCAGATAGGAATAAGGGCTGTTTACTTCCCCAGTGAATGGTCAGGATATTGGAAGTTGTTTGTCTTAGCTATGTCAATCCAAGTATACTGTTTGAATTTATTATCTTTATTGTCTTTATTTTTTTCTCAATATTTATTTTTTATCAGCACACATTTGTAGTAAAATATAATCGCACTTCTCATGGGGACTTGGCACATGAATATAACACATATTCTTTTTTCATCCTTTTCCCTTTCCCTTCCCCTTCCTCCTCCTTCCCTCCATCTCTTGGTTCCCTTCTCATTTGCAAAAGATCTATCTCCCTATTTCTATTATCTATCTTAAATTTTGTTCTTTATTTATATTTTGGGTTTCTCATGTAAGGGGAACCATGTGGTATTTAACCAGTGTGTCTGATTTATTTCAGTTAACATTATGGCCTCAGGCTGCATCCATTTTCCTACAAATGACTCAAGTTTATCTTTCTCTATTGCAAAGTAGTACTGTACTCCATTGTGTGTAAGTACCACATTTTCTTTATCTGTTCATCTGTTGATGGATATATGGGCCACTTCCAAGATTTAGCTGTTATGAATTATGCTGTTGTAAGCATGTGTATGGCTGTATCTCTGTAATATAAGGTCTTTGACTCTTTTGGGAAGATGTCTACAATGGGCATAGCCGGTTCAAATGGAATTTCTAGTTTTAGTTTTTGTAGAATCTCTACACTGATTTCCATAATGGTTTTGCTAGTTCACATTCCCACCAACTATGTAGAAAGGTTCCTTTTCCTCTATAGCCTCACCAGTGTTTGTTATTATTTGATTCATTAATGATGACCATTGTTTCCAGAGTAAGATGGACTCTTGGTGTTGCTTAATTTACATTTCTCTGATGACCAGAAATGTTGACAGTTTTTTCATGTGTTTTTTAGCCATTTGTACTTTCTCTGAGAAGTTTCTATTCATGTCAGTTGCCCATTTTTGATTGGATCTTTTATTTTGGGGGTTCTAAATTTTTTTGAGTTCTTTATATAGTTTACATATTAGTGCTCTGTCTGAGGAGTAGCTGGCCAAAATGTTTCCCATTCTGTAGGTTGCCTCTTTACCCTGTTGGTTGCTTCCTTTTCTGTATAGAAGCTTTTTAATTTGATATGCTCCCATTTGTTGATTCTTGGTATTATTTCTTGTGCAGTTGGCATTTTATTCAGGAAGTCTGTGTCTATGCCTATGTCGTCAAGAGTTTTATCTATTTATCTTCCAGTAGATTGTTTCTGTTTTGAAATTTCCATGTTTTATCCATTTTGATTTTAGTTTGGTACGTGGTGAGAGATACGGGTCTAGATTCAGTCTTCTACATGTGGATAGCCAGCTTTCCCAGAGTCACATGTTAAAGAGTGTATCTTTCTTCCAGCATATGTTTTTGGCCCTTTTATCAAACATCAGATAGCTGAATGTGCCTAGAGTTGTTTCTGCATCTTTTATTTTGTTCCATTGATGCACGCGCACACGTGTGCATGTGTGTGTGTGTTTGTCAATATCATGCTTTTAAAAAAAAAATCACTGTAGCTTTGTAGTATATCATAAAGTCTGGATGGTGTTGCTCTGGTTTTGTTTTGCTGTTCTGAGTCTCTTGGTTCCATATGAATTTTAGGATTGTTTTCTCTAGTTCTATGAGAAATGCTATTGGTATTTTGAATGAGAATGCATTAAATCTGTGTATTAGTTTTGGAAGTATGGCTATTTTGTTACTATTTTTTTTCCTATTCAGGAACAGGGGATAGCTTTCCATTTACTGATAGCATCAATATCGTTTTTCAGAGTATTGTAATTTTCATTGTAGAAGTCTTTTACTTCCTTAGTTAGATTAATTCCTTGTATTTATTTTACTTGATGCTATTGTGAGTTATATTATTTTTCTAATTTCTTTTTCAAGAAAGAAATTAATGTATAGGAATTCTGTTGATTTTTATGTGTCATTTTTGTATACTTAATTTGGCTATTAATTCTAGGTGTCTTCTAGTGGAATATTTTGGGTTTTCTATGTACAGAATAATGTTATCTGCAAGTAATGATTAGTTTGAATTATTCTTTTCGTATACATATCCCTTTTCTTCCATTCTTTTGCCTGATTGCTCTGGCTAATGTTTCAAGTACTATACTGAACAAGATTGATGATAGTGGACATTTTTGCTTTGTTCCTGATTTTAGACGGAAAGCTTTCAGCTTTTTCCCTTTTAAAGTTTAGATTGAGAATGTTCCACTGAGCCCCATTAGCTCACAGTCAGAGGTTGTGGACAGTGATTGGGTGCTGGGGGCACTGTACTCATTAATGGAATCATCCACTGGTTAAGTTCAGCAGCTGAGTGTGATGTTGGACGGTGGTACCTGGCTGGGAGAGCTGAGGCACTAGGAGTGTGATCTGGAAGGCTGTTTCTCCTTCCCTGGTTCCTTCCCTATCTCTTTGTTTCCTACCCATCATGAGGTGATCAGTTTTCCTCCCCCAGACCCTTCTAACATGCCATTTTTCCCTTGGAGAATTATGGAGTCCACCTCTGGACTATAATCATGAACCAAAATAAATCTCTTCTCCTTTAAGTTGCAGGTGTTGGATATTGCATGTCAGTAAGGAGAAAATAAATAAGACAGATTTTGGTACTCAGAGTGAGGATGGTCCTGTGACTTGATCTTGTAGTGTAGAAGCCACTAGTTCATGGGAAACATTTGGAAAGGTTTGGAGGTGCTAGTTAGAGAAGTCCTAGAACGCTGTAAGCCGAGTTAATGGGGGATTCTGGTTAGAGCTCAGAGGACCAGAATGATGAAGTAAATGCAAATAGTAAAGGAGGTGTAAGTGCAAATGCAAACTCAGGAGGTTTTAGCAAAGAACAAGGACTCCATATGCAGTTAGACTCAAGACCGTGTATGTTAGGCTCTGGCAGAAAATTTGTCTATATTTTGTTAAGGCCCTGGGACTTTGCAGGGGACTGAAATTAAGGGTTGCAGACTAATCTGCTGGAAGAAATGTCAAAGGAGCCCAAAGTTCAGGCTACAGCATGGGTACTGCTCAATGCTTTTAGTGAGGTTTATACAGAAGTGGAAAGCCCATTTGAAACATTTTTATCTTGGTCAGAGGGAGGCTGCTGAAAAGATTAACATTGAAAAGAAGCCATGAACTTTGCATTAGGACAATAGGAAAGAGCCCTTGAGGGCACCTTAGCAATCAGCAAAACCCCACCATGTGAAGGCTCAGTGGTACAAAAGTGAAAGACTTTGCTTTGAGAAAAGAGCCCCAGGGCACCCTGCTTGAGAAAAGCCTCCTAGGCCATTGGTTCTTTGGGAATTGTCTCACAGCACTCAAGCATCCAGGTATTTAGAGGCCTCTGCAGCCATATTACCAATGGGGCCTGATGATTGCTTGAGCTGGCAGCAGACTGTTGTTGGTTTTATAGACAATTAAAGAGTTGTAGGGTTAGGGAGGCTTTCACCCAGATTTCAGAAGAACGTCTGGGAGGCCAGGCAGTGTGCCTATTAGAGGGCAGTGCATGAAGCTGTGCGAGTGAAGACAAAAGTGCTGGATATGGAGCTACAGGATTTAATGTTTGCCCTTCTGGGTTTCAGTACTGATTTGGTCCCTATCTATTTTATTCTCCTATTGCTTCCTTTGGTAATGGAAATGTTTATACTATCCTATTGAATGTTGGGAGTGTTTAACTTTCTTTTTAATTTTTAAAAGGGCTCACAGCTAAGAGTTTGCCTTGAATCTCAGAAGGAACTTTGGACTTGAACTTTTTCAGCACTGCTCAAACTGTTACTACTTTAAGGACTCCTAGAGATGGAGAAATCATTTTGCATAATGAGATGTGCATGAGTCTTTTGCAGGCTATGGTTGGAATATTATGGTTTAGACTGAAAATGTCCCATCAGAGCCTCAGAAGTTACAGGTGGGGCTTGTGGAAGGTGACAGGATCATGGGGGCTCTGTATTCATGAGTGGAATCGTCTCCTGGTGAATTCAGCAGCTGAGTGTGAAGTCAGAAGGTGGGGCCTCGCTGAAGAGGCAGGTTTACCGGGGTTGCAAACTTCTTAAATCTTCAATTTCTTTTCTGATAGATTGTTTTAGACATTGTTCTTCAGACTTTTAATGTTGAATACTCAAGCTGGCCTGCTTTTCATCTCATATGCCCAATATGATTTCTTTTATTTCTCATATTCCCATAGCATTTTTTTTTTGTGCGTGTGGGTACCGGGGGGTGGACCTCAGGACCTCACGCGCCAGCAGGCGCCCGTGCCGCTGAGCGATATCACCGGCCCCTTTTTCGTATGTGGGTTCCGGGAGTCGAACTCGGGCCCTCGCGCTTGCCGGGCAGGCGCTTAAGCCGCTGAGCCATCTCACCAGCCCCCCATAGCATTTTTATCTTAGAAATCCAGTAACTTTAGTAAAATTTGTCTGTTTTGTTTAATCATTGTCAGTCATTCCTGACATATGGTGTCTTTTCTAATCTGTTATTTCAAATCTTATTACAGGATGGTTGTCTTGAAGTATGGCTTTGATCAATTGAGTTTTATCTATTCTGTTTTCTTCAAGAACAGCAAATTTTGTGGAAGTTGAATACCTACTCTGGGTTTTTCTTTTGGTGTTTTATAAATATCTTGTCTGTTTTTCAAATTAAATTCTTTCAAGGTTTTGTTTTGTTTTGAATATATAACAGTCCACTAATGTGCATGTCATTTTTGCTTAGAGCCACAGTAATCTCTGTAGCATTCCAGCTTCAATATCCGTGCTGGTAAATCGAGCTCTCAAGGGTTCCATAGGAATACAAGGTGATGAGCTCTCCATATTGTTCATAAGTAAATCTTGTGAAATTCATGGAACAGAGATTGAATCAAATTTAAGGCATGACTGCTAACTGGTTTTTTTTAATTATTTAGGTTCTTTGTCTTCATTTCTACAAATCATACTCCCACAGAAACTGCAAGGAAATACAAGTGATAATTCACAAGTAAGATACATAAGAAATTTTTATAATCTGAATTACATAATTTTTAAATTTTTGTTACATACCTATAAAGTACATCAATCTCATTACAGTATGCATGTAAATATATAATAGTATTACTGATAAGGAATTTAAAGTTTCAGTGGTAACAACAAATGTATAAATTAGAATGATCTGCTTTCTTTTACATTTGTAATTTCTTCACAGTAAAATATTTTTAAAAGTTCAAATATAGAGAATAATGTAGAAGAATTAGATGTCTTACCTGGTATTGAGGGGAGCCAGATGAGACAAATACTACTCTCTAAAGTGACTAAGAATATCTTCTAAAACCTGCTTCTTCCTTTGTTCCTGTGCCTACCAGATCTCAAACAAGAAGAAACTTTGTATTTTCCTGATTTTATTTTTTATTTTAAAGAGAAAAAAAGTAAAAATTACAATAAAACAGAGATTCAAATCAGGCTAGTAAACAGTAACAATAATTACTACATTGTTTATTGTTGTCTACATAGTAGTTATTCAGAGTACAAGATAAAGGCATGAAATATTGTCCAAATAATATTAGCACAGACCTTTCTTTTCAATGAACTAAGAGAAACTAGCTCTATTACTGTCTTAACTATCTTGTGTGTATATATATATATTTTTTTCCTTTTCCCTTCCTTTCTTTTCCTTGTCCCCCATCACAGTTTCTCTCTCTTTTTTTTAAAGAGAAGAAAAAGAAAAATAGAAATAAAATAAAACAGAGTTTCAAATCAGGCTAATAGGAGAGTAACAATAATTAATACATTGCACATTGTTATCTTCATGGTAGTTAGAGTACAAGATATAGGCATGAAATAATATCCAGACAATATTAGCACAAATTTTTCTTTTCAATGAACTAAGAGAAACTAGCTATATAACTATCTTAACTATCTTGTGTATATATTTTTCCCTTTTCTCTTCCTTCCTCTCCCCTTTCCTCCATTAGTTTCTCCTTTTTATTAAAACAATTTCTTCCCAATTCTTAATATCTGTTGTACATGTAGGATCTTACTTACTCGTTCAGCTTCTCACACTAGTGAGACAATGCAGTGTTTACACATACTGGCCTGATTTATTTAACTTATGAATATGGTCTCAAGTTACAGCCATTTACCTATAAGTCTCAGGTTTATCCTTCTTTATGGCTGAGTAGTACTCCATTATGTAAAAAAAACACTTCTTTTTTATCCATTCCTCCGTTGATGGGCATTTGGGTTGTTTCCAAGATTTAGCTATTACGAATTGTGCTGCTATAAACATAGATGCACATATATCACTGTGGTATGATGTTTTTAATTCTTCTGGGAAGGTACCCAGAAGGGGAATAGCTGGGTCGAATGAGACCTCTATTCCTAGTTTTTTAATGAATCTCCACCCTGATTTCCACAGTAATTGCACCAGCGTACACTCCCACCAGCAGTGGGGAAGGGTTCCTTTTTCACCACAGTGCCACCAGCATTTGCTGTTGGTTGATTTCTCGATCGTAACCATTCATCTGGAGTGAATATTGTTTTAATTTGCATCTCTTGAATGACCAGTGATGTTGAACACTTTTTCATATATTTCTTTGCCATTTGTATTTCTTCATCTGAAAAGTATGTATTCATATCAGATGCCCAATTTTGGATTGGGTCTTTGAATTTGGGAGGCTTGATTTTCTTCAATTCTTTATATGTTTTAGATATAAGTCCTTTCTCTGAGGGACAACTGGCAATAATATTTTCCCATTCTCTGGGTTGTCTTTTCACTCTGTTGGTGATTTCTTTTGTTGTGCAAAACCTTTTTAGTAGGGTGAGATCCCATTTGTTGATTCTTTGTAGTGTTTCCTGTGAGGTCTGGGTTTTGTTCATAAAGTTTCCACCTACACCTGTGTCTTCAGATTACTACCTATTTTCTCTTCCAATAGATTTAATGTTTCTGTTTTAGTATTTAGATCTTTGATCCATTTTTACTTTAGTGCATAATGATAGGCATGGGTCTAGTTTTAGTCTTTGGCATGTAGAGAGCCAGCATTTACTAAAGAGGCTATCTTTCTTCCAGTGGACATGTTTGACTCCTTTGTCAAAGATAAGGTGGCTGAGTGTGTTTGGAATTGGGTCTGTATCTTCTAACCTGTTCCGCTAATCCTCAGGTCTGGTTGTTTTTTTTTTTTTTTTTGGCCAGTACCATGCTGATTTTATCACAGTAGCTTTGTAGTATAATATCAGGTCAGGGGTTGTGATGCCCCCTGACTTGCCTTTGTTGCCCAGGATGCTTTTGCTATTCTTGGTCTCTTCTGGTTCCAAATAAACTTTAGGAATGTTTTCTGTAGTTCATGAGGTATGCATGGGATGATTTCAGTTCCTCTTCATTAACTTAAGCATGTTTCGTGGGTTAATATGTGGTCTATTTTGGAGAACATGCCATGTGCAGCTGAGAAGAATGTGTATTCTCATGCTGTGGGGTGGAACACTCTGTAGACATCTACCAAATCCATTTGTTCCCAGGCTTTGTTTAATTCTGATATTTCTTTGTTGAATTTTTGTCTAGTTGATCTATCTATTTGTGAGAGTGGGGCGTTAAGGTCCCCCACTACAATTGTGTTAGTGCTTAGTTTGTTTTTCATGTCTGTTAATATTTGTTCTATGTAGTTGGGTGCACCAGTGTTTGGTGCATATATTTTTATGATTGTTATCTCTTCTTCTTGGAGTTTTCCCTTAACAAGTATGTAGTGACCTTCTTTGTCTCTTTTGATTGTTTTGGCTTAAAGTTTACACTGTCTGAGAACAGGATAGCTACCCTTGCTTTTTTCTGGGTTCCTATGACATGGAGAATTGTTTTCCATCCTTTGATTTTTAGTCTCTGAATTTCTTTTTGGGTTAAATGTGTTTCTTGAATGCAGCATATTGTTGGCTCTTGTTTCTTGATCCTTTCTGCGAGTCTGTTTTTTATGATTGGTGAGTTGAGACCATTTACATTGATGGTTATAACTATTATATATTGGTTAATCTTTTTCATGTTATTTTCCTGTTGTTGGTTCCTTGTCTTTCTCCTCTGTTTAATTGCTTGTCCTGCCTGATGGCTTCTTTCTGTAGGTGTTCTTCTGTTTGTGGTCTTCCTTATCTTTTTCTAATATATCCTTCAGAGCATTCTGTAGGGTGGTCATAAATTTCTTCAGTTGTTCATTGTCATGGAAGTATCTTATTTCTTCATTGATTTTAAAACTCATTTTTGTGGGTATATCAATCTGGGTTAAAGATTGTTTTCTTTTAGTGCTTGAAATACCTCACTCCAACCTCTCCTTGATTTCAGGGTTTGTGTTGAGAAGTTGCAACGGTAAGCAGAAACACCAAAAGGACACCCAGATTTGGAGGCAGATTTATTTAACGTCAGATGGGCACTGACTAGGAATCAATTTTTCCTCAGAATGTCAGACTCCAATTTCTGGTGGTCTAGGGCTTATATGGGATAAGCAAGCAGGAAGTACAGAGGCAGAATGGCTTGTCCATTGGGGATTGATTCTTATAATATGCATCATAGTGACCAGCCGTTTCTAGGAGACAGAAGCAACCAGAACTGCAATAGGAAGTATTACCTGGGCAACTAAGAAATTGAAGTATACTGGTTGAGGGTGGGGCATTTTCTGTTACAAAGTCTGCTGTGATTCTGATGGGCTTTCCTTTATAGGTGATTTTTTTTTTCTCTAGCTGCTTTTAATATTTTGTTCTTGTGTTGAATTTCTGGAATCTTGATTATTATATGCCTTGGTGTGGATTTATTTTGGTCATGGCTATTTGGAGTTCTATATGCTTCATTTATTTGTATATCAAATTCTATATCCCTGTCTGGGAAGTTTTCTGCCATTATTTCTGTTGAGTTTTTTTTTTTTTTTTTTTTTCCTTATGTCTTTTGTGCTGTCTCCAGCTTTCTCACTGACTCCATTAAATCCTATGTTGTTCTTCTTTGCTTCATCTTGTAGCTTGGATTGATTTTTCGTGTTCTCTTGTTATTTTTAAGATCTCTCTTTTCTGGGTCACTAGTTGCAATCATTTCTTCTAGATCTGATATTCTATCCTCGTCTTCATTCAATCTGTTATGTTCTTTTGTTGCAGAAATCTGATACCAAATGGAAGACCCTTTGCACCAAGGAGTTGGAAGGCAATCTTTTATTAACGCCAGTGGGCTGGTGTGAAATAAGTCCAAATCACCAGCCCTTAGCTCAGAGAGAAACAAAGACTTACATATGTCCATAAGCAGAAAGCACAAGTGTTGATAGCAGGTTATTTTATAATTGGTTACATACATTTGGTCATTTGTTTTTAAGCAGTTTCATTTTGGGCAGGTTTTGTTAGGGGGAGTTGTTTATCATAAGGTGGGAAAGTTTTGGGAGGGAGCTGGAACTGAGCAAGTGAGTAAAATCAAGTGTGTCCTTGGCTAGGCTAGTCTGTCTTGAGCAGAAAGTCCTTGAAACAAGATACATTTGCAGACTGGGTAGTGCAGCTGGGCTGTTATTTTTGAATTGTAAAAATGACATAATTGTTTTGTGATTGACTGAGTCTGACGGTTTAACCCTGAGATGGGCTGAGCACGCATATCCCATCTTAACGTAATATCAGGCGGTTAACCCTGAAACTTCCATCACACCTTCAGTGGAATTTTTAATCTCCTGGGTTTCTGTTTGGAGCTGTTTCATTGATTCCATTTCTTTTCTATGTTGGGCATTCATGGTTTCCATTGTTTTTCTGAGCTCCTCTAATTTTTATCTCTGTCTGCTTTGATGTCTTTGATTTTTGATTTTGATTGTGATTTCTTTTTGCACCTTAGAAATTATTTTTTCTGTGGCCTCTTCCATTTGTTTTTTTCACTTCTGCTGTTAACATCTAAGAGAGTTCCAGTGGTTGGCTTCTGATTTCCTCTCTTTGTGCTCTGGACTTGTCCTGGGTGGGCTGGGCATTTGGGGTTGCATTTTGCTTCTTTGTCTTGTCATTTTCTATTTTCTATTTTTATTTTACTTTGCTTTCTGTGTTTATATTTATAGATTACTTATGTTAGATAGCTTTATCCTTGGTGTCGAGGCTTTCCTAGGCAATATCTGTTCCTCAGGATGTCTTCTAGATATAGGTGGTTCTTGGTCTTTAAGTCTGTCCCAAGAACTTACCTTCCCAATATATTAAGAATGTGAAGTTGCTATTTGACTCAGGACCCATTCCTTTGGTACTTGACTATGGTGATGGTTATGACCCCTCACAATCGCAGTGTTGTTGTACAGGGGAGAAAAACTGATTATAATAGGTATGACATCTTCATTGAAGTAGTGCAGTTAGCAATAACAATAAACTGAAGCACAGCCTGGCTAGTGACAAACTGTGGTCACTATTAGCCTGATATCTTTAGCCCTAGGAGCAAGTTCTACAGTTATATAATATAACCCAACTTATACCAGAAACTTGTATGTAATGATTTTCTACTTAATAGAGTGGTTTTACCCTGTTGTGTGTGGGGTTTAAGAGGAATAGAGGGTAGGTTGAATAGATGAATGAGGTTAAATATAGTTGGGGTAGGATTTGGGGGGCATAGGATGATCGTCCCCGTTTTGGGTAATTATAGGACACAAGAGAGAATGATTGGAAGAGGAAGCCTAGAAGCATTGAAGTGAACAAGAAAGAGAAGAGACACTGTTTACTCACATGAAAGTATCATAAAATCAACTGAGATAATTGATGATAGGAAGAGGATGAGTAGAATAAAACAAAAAGAAAGATTAGAGATCTAATTGTGAAAGAAAAAGAAAGAAAAAATAAACATAGGAAACAAAAATAACCACATACACCAAAAAACAGCAAACATACCAAAAGAAAAAACAAAACAAGACAAAACAGAACAGAGCAAAAAAGATAAAAGAATTCCACATGTCTTTATCCCCAAGCACAAGCGCTGGGTCACTAACTTAACAAATGTTGGCTCCTATAGTTACTGTTGCTTCTGACAGTTTCCGCCTGTCCATCCTGTGCACCCTGGCTGGGGGCCGCACTGCGTGGCTGACATTCCTGCCAGTCTCTGCGTCTTCCCGTGCAGTTCACCTCAGTCGAGGCAGCAGCAAAGGGAGGGGCCGGTCTCTGGCTCTCCCCGCGGGGTTCACCTGGATCCCAGAAGCAGCGAGGGGAGGGGCCTGTCACTCTATTTTCCTGTTTTTTTCTTTTTTTTTTTTTTTAGGGAGACAAATATTTTATTTGATGATTTATTTGACAGATTTTTGGTGTTGCCATGTGCATGAGTAAGCCTGACTTGTAAGTTGCCAATCTTTTGATAATCCATTGATTTTAACAGTTTTATTGAGGTATAATTTGCACACTACAGATTTCATCCTTCATAAATGCATAGTTGAAGGACCAGCACATAAAGAGTTGTGCAAACATTACCACGATCAAGTTGTAGAATACTTTCTTCACTCTGAAAAGTTCCTTCATGTCCAGGTGTACTTCATCTTTCCTTTCACCCCCAGCCATTGGCAACCAGTGCTCTGTTTCTGTCTTTACAAATTTGTGAGATTTTTTATGACATTTCCTGTAAATAGAAACATAATATATTGGCATTTGTATTAAGCTTATTTCAGTTATACTCATAATTTTATAGCATTTATCAAGTTATTAATGTTTATATCTTAATAAATGTTTCTATAGTCACCAGTTGATAGGTATTTGGATCTATATGAACTGATCTGTACAAAGTGTGACCTGAAAAGATGATGAGGTTTTAAATCTTTAAAAATGTATTATAGTAACATGCACATCATCACTAACCTGCTTCGAGATCCTCCCACCCCAAATTGAGCACACTTATCTCATCATTCTTACCATTTTCTGAAGCAGTTCTTTTTTTTTGTGGGTACTGGGGGGTCGACCTGAGGACCTCATGCGCCAGCAGGCGCCCGTGCCTCTGAGCGACATCACCGGCCCTTTATTCGTATGTGGGTTCCGGGAGTTGAACTCGGACCCTTGCGCTTGCTAGGCAAGCGCTTACGCCACTGAGCCATCTCACCGGCCCTCTGAAGCAGTTCTTAAGTCCTTCTTGGTGAGTGTATTTAATTGCACAGTTGTGGCTGCCTCAAAATTCTAAATCTGTTCAGAACATTTACCTTCTGTGGTCATTTTCATGGTCATTTTGACCTTGGAGAACAGGCAAACAAAAGTGGATGAGAACACATTGTAATGTTTTTATGAGCCTGTCTTTCCACTGGATGGTACTCAGAAGTAGCATTCATTTTTTTTAGATCATGCCTGAAAGACACTCATGAAAGAGCACTCCAAGAACTACTTCAGAAACAGGCAAGAACAGTGGGATAAGTGAGTGTGAAATAAGGGGGAGTATTTGGGGGTGGGGGGAATCATGGGAATGTGTCTTTTACTGTAATAAATTGTTTTAATTTAAACAGTCACCAAATATATTTTGATCACACCACAAAGCTTTCTTTCAAGTATGTATTCAAATCATTCATCTACTTTTAAATTATTTCTTTATATTTGAATTCTAGAAAGTCATTCTGTATTCTGGATGTAAGGCCTTTACCATTTGTATAATTTGTAATTATTTTTCCTGAATTTGTATCTTGCCTTTTCATTTTCTCATAGTGTTTGAAATACATTTTCAATTTTGATGACATCTTTTCATGTCTTCTATGGATTTTGGTTTTGGTTTTATAACTAAGAGCTCCGCTATGGGCTGAACTGTATCCCCTCAAAATTCATACACTGAAGCCCTAACCTTTAATGTAAAGATGGGGCCTTGAAGGAGGGATGTGAGTAAGAGCGGCAGGGTGGAGCCTGGACCCAGCGGGACTAGTATGCTTAGGAGAGCAAGAGGCACGGTGGGTGCATGTGTACAAGGAAAAGCGACGTGAGAATACAGCAAGAATGCTGCTGTCTGGGAGCC
The DNA here is from genome assembly GCA_028451465.1 of Erethizon dorsatum. Classification (NCBI taxonomy): domain Eukaryota; kingdom Metazoa; phylum Chordata; class Mammalia; order Rodentia; family Erethizontidae; genus Erethizon; species Erethizon dorsatum. The sequence continues at coordinate 33,706,292 of CM051837.1, forward strand.
GGGAAGAGGTGCACTAGGAACCAGTTCTGCTGGCAGCTTGATCTTGATCCAGCTTACAGAGCTCTGAGAAAATTAATTTCTATTATGTAACCCACCTAGTCAGTGATATTTTGTATGGCAACCTGAAAAATCTAGTACAGATTTTGGTACTGTGAAGTGGGATGCAGTTACAACAAATACCTAAAAATGTGGTGGTTACTTTAGACTGTGGGGATAGAGCCTGAAAATGTTTTGAAACTCATCTTAGGAAAGAATCTTAGATTTCTTGGGGGAAACAGATGTTGAACGCAGCTGTGATGAGGGCTCAGAAAGAGAAGAGAAGTGTCACAGAGAAAGGTTCTGTAGTGTTAGAGAATGGACTTACCATCATGACAGAATGCTGGTAGAGCTGCTTCTAGTGATTTTGCAGGTGGAAATGTGAAGTACTTATTTTAAATGGGAAGAAAGATTGTTATAAAGTGGCAAAGAAATTTCCTGAATTGTATTGTGGTATTTTGTGGAAGATAGAAATTGTGAGGGACAACCTTAGGTATTTAGTAGAGATTTCTAAGCAAAGTATTAAAGATGTGGCCTATAGTTTTCTGTAATGCTGTAGTTATGTGAGAGAAGAGAGGTAAGTTGAAGGAACTATTAAGCAAAAAGGAATAAGTGCTTGAAGAATTGGAAAATTTGGAGTGTATTCACATTTCAGAAGATGAGAAAGCATATTCTCAAGAGAAGAGCAGAGGTGTGGCTGTTCAATAAATCTATAAAGAGATTTCCCATGACTAATAAATCTACTAAAGTGAAGCAAGAATGGAGATGGGGATATAGCAGGAGAAGTACTGCCATGTGGGACAAAAGGGAACGTAGAACATGGGACAGAATGACGGTCAACTGTTGCGCTTCTGGGATTCTACACTGCAGGAGAGTAGAGGCGTGTGATTTTGAACATGTGTTATCCTTATGTATTATCCTTCCCTAAAGAAAGGAGAACAGCCTTGAAAACAGTTCAGAGATCAGCAGGGTTGCTACTCCTAACAGGCCAAGGGGCCAAAGCTGCTTTCTCCTTCATTTCTTAATGTGGGGCTGCCAACTTGGTTTTGGTGGATCAGATGTCATTGTTCAGTACCTTAGGGACAAGGCTGTCACACAGGATGAAGCAGAGTCCTCCATTGAGCTGCAGGGCAGAGCAGTCCTAGTGCTTTATAAAGTACAGAGTCTGCCAAAAAAATGTACGTACACTTCAGGAAAAGAAAAGTAGTATGATGTTTTGCCAACAGGTGGTGTTACCCTCCTGTGGGGGAGCCTAGAGAGAGTCGTATATTGCAGAAAACCCACTGCACTGCTGGCACTTAGAGAAGAAATTGAAAATGAATTTGCAGAAATCTCAATGACCAAGGTTTAGCAGTTCACCATGTTGATAAATGTCTGTAATGTCTGTAATAAATGTCTGTAATGTCATGGCCACCGCTTTGAGCACCTCTTAGAATTCTAGAGGCCAAAGGTAACTTGTATTAATATCCTGATGTCTCAATAAATTCAGTACTTAAATATTTTATACAAGTTTTTTTCCTGAAGTGTGTATACATATTTTGGTAGACTATATATTGTTATAAACTATAGTCATCTTACTCTGCCTGCGGAGTCTTGGGACTTATTTCTCCCGTGTAACTGCATCTTTGCATTCTTTACCTAACATCCCTCTATCATCACTGTCCCCTACCTTTCTTAACCTCTCTCAGCCACCATTCTACTCTCCACTTCTATGCAACCAACTTAAGGTTTGGTATAAGAGAGAGTACATATATATGTATGTACATATATATGTATATATATGATAGTTAAGATAGATATAATACTAATTTCTCTTAGTTCGTTCAAAAGAAAGGTTTGTGCTAATATTGTTTGGACAATTCAGTGCCGATATCTTGTACTCTGAGTAACTAAAGATAATAGTATTCAATGTATTAACCATTGTTACCCTCCTATTATGTTGTTTTGAAATTTTGTTCTATTTTTTTCTCTTCAAAATAAAAAAAAGAGAGTACATGTGGTTTTCTTAATCATCTAAAGTAGATCATTTGCCTGGTGTTAAAAGTTTAAACACAGTCAAACCTGGTGGTACATGCACGTGATCCCAGCACTCTCGGAGGCAAGGTTAGCCCAGTCTGGGCAACATAATGACTTCACAATACCCTCTGTCAAAATAAAAATTTTTAAAAAGAGCTGGGAATGGAGCTGAGGGCAAGGGCCCTGAAATCAGTCCCCAGTGTAATGAGGACAGCAGGAGCAGCAACAACAGCACAAACAGCACACTGACATTACTGCTTAGCACATTGCCTTTTTTATTTTTTAAAGACAGAGTCTCACTATGTAGTGCAGGCTGGCCTTGACCTCACTTATATAGCCCAGGCAGGTGCCGAACTCGTGGGTATCCTCCTGCTTCAGCCTCCCAAGTGCTGGGATTACAGGCGTGTGCCATTATGCCCAGCTCACATTGCCTTTTGAACTTCCACTTTCTTTAAAGATTTCATCAAATTTATCTATAGTCAGCAAAGGAAAGTATGTCATGCTAAGTCCTATGATAAAAGTACAGTTAAAGGAAATGATAATTGGTACATTTAATAATTATTAGATTTTCACCTTGAGAAAATATTCATCCAAGAAATTATGGTAAATATTTACACATCAAGTTCAGTTCAAATAGTATAAGGATGCTGCAGCAGTCATTTATTGCATTCAGATCAATCTGTGGAAGGAAGTGTTACAGCATTGTGACTTTGAAAGCTAGGTTCCTCAGCCACTTCAGGGTCAGGATCTTCCCTTTGGTATTTTCACCTTTCATCTACCATGTACGTGTTTTTTTCTTTTTCCTCAATTTATTTCTCTGGTTTTAAAAAGAAGCTTTAAAATATTTGGAATAAATTTAGATTTACAGATAAATTCCCATATGTGGTTCACTCAGTTTCCCATAATGTTTAAACTTATAACTATATTGATATGTTACGTTTGTTAAAACTGAAGAATTAACATTGGTACAATATAGTAAACTCCTTTTTTTGGATTTAATCAGTTTTTCATTGATGTTCTTTTTCTGTTCCAAGATCCAATGCAGGGTTTCACTTTGCATGTCTCCCCAGTCTCTCTGTTCTGTTCCTTTGTCTTTCATCATCTTAACTGTTGTGAAGTACATAGGTTAGGTATTTTTTTAGAAGGCTCTTCATTTTGGCTTTGCCTGGTATTTTCTCATGATCAGACTGAGCTAATGAGATTTAGGGAAGATTATTGTAGAGGTGAAATGCTCTTCCCATTACATCATACCTAATATCAGCTTATCACTAATATACACCTGCTGACTTCTGAGCAATTTTTCACTGCTGACTTCTGAGCGACGTGTCTTATTCTTTGGTTTGGAGAGTATCCTGGTTGCTTCTTATTTTCATAGAACTGCATAGTAAAACCCTGTCTCAAAAAGACCAAGTAAAAGAATCTTCCACTTAAAAAGATGGGAAATAGGTAATACTAGTGAGGACAAATTTTAAGAAAATGGTTAAATAAATTTTGTGCTTGGTAGAGGAGACTTCACTGTTGTAGAGCATTTACCTTTGTCAGTGTCTTGGTATTTATGTCTTTTAAAAATTTTCATGTGCTTTAACTATTTTTTCTTTCCACAGATGCTCTAACTTGCCTTTCATGTGTTCTTTTTAACTGAATAATATCTTGGCACTCAGGTTCACTGACCTCCACCCTATTGCTAACAGAGTTCTAACTTAAAAATAGTAATGGTGGAATCAAAGACAATGTCAAATTTGTTCAGAAATCTTCCATTTGCTGTGCATGGTGGTGCACACCTGTAATCCCAGTACTCTGGAGGTCGAGGCATGAGGATCGCTGCGAATTCAAGGCCAGCCTGGGCTACAAAGTGAGTTCAAGGCCAGCCTGAACTGCGTAGTGAAACCCTGTCTCAAAAAGCCAAAAAAAAAAAAAAAAAAAAAAAAAAAAGAGAATCTTCCATTTAAAAAGATGGGAAATAGGCAATACCAATGAGCACAGATTTTAAGAAAACGGTTACATAGTTTTTGTGCTTGGTAGAGGAGGCTTCACTGTTGTGGAGTACTTCATCATCCCAGCTATGACATGTGAATAGACATTAAACCGTAGCACAACATCTCTTCTTCCACAGGAGTTTATAATTCAGTTACGTGTTGATCTCTAATCCTATGTAAATCCTCTGGTTAGTATATTTTTTGTGGAAATTATAAGAATGGGTTACATAATAAATGTTAAAAGTTTTTGACATTTTGTTGCAGATTTTAAACTCCATGTAGTCTGAGACATTTTAGTAAAGACATCTAAGTATTATTTGGAGGTATTAATTGATATAGAATTGTTTTGTTTCTTGTATTAAACTTGCCTTCACTCTTAGTTATTCTTGATTCTCCAGAAAACCTATGTTATTCCAATAGATGAGAAGCCATATACTGTGCACCTAAAACAAAGGTAAATTTTTATTCTTTAGTTTGGATTTCATTTTATGTTAGTAAACTGCTTCCTTGTAATAAAAATGGAATGTGGAAAATAAATATAATTTTATTAAAATTTTTATGTTTTGGATGAAGTGGTGCTCTATTGTGACTTAAAGTTTTGGTCCTAACATCTGAGATAGTCTTTTGCGAATGGGGATTTGGAACTGAAGAAATGGGGATGCAACTCCCGGAGACTGATCTGTGTGGTATTTAGTTGACAGGACAAGCAGACCTCCATAGTCAGAGCAGAAGGAGAAGGTGAATAGAATGAGTTGGGGAAATGTGGGCTCTGTGTTGGAGAAGCTGTATAGGAATTATTTGTATGATATCCCAGGGGAAATGGTTAGTTGACAATTAATTTGGTTTAGAACATGGGAGGGACCTGTGGGTTTCCACATCCTTTATGATTAAAAACTCTCAACGAATTAAGTATAGAAAGAATGTATCTCAGTCCAATAAAGACCGTGTATTACAAGACCACGGCTAACAACATAATCAGTGGTGAAAAGTTAAAGGCTTTACCTCAAGATCCCCTAAGATTAGGAACAAGATAAGAAACCCACTCTCATAACATCTCTTCAAGATAGTACTGGGTGTCCTAGACAGAGAAGTTAGGCAAAAGAAAGAAAGAGAGACGTTCAGATTGGAAAGGAAGAAGTTAAATTATCCTGGTTTAAGGAATTCACAAAAAAAAACTATGCCAACAGATAAATGAATTAAAGAATTTGTAGTAAGCAAAGTAAAAAAATTAGTACCATATCTATACAGTGATAAGGAACTATCTAAAAGAAAATCAGAGTAACCCTATTTACAATAGCAAAATTCCAATGACATTTTTCACAGAAATAAAAAAAAAATTCCTAAACTTTATATGAATCTACAAAAGATTCCAAATAACCAAACCAGTCTTGAGCAAAATAAGGAATGCTGGAGGCTTCATACTACTAAACTTCAAAATATACTACAAAGCTCTAGTAAATAAAGCCATATATATATGTAGAAAAACAATCACAAAAGTGAAAAAGATATACCTACAGAAGTAGGAGTGAAATTTAAAGATGAGAACTAAAAATGAAATGAATTCCATAGATACCTGTAAAGGACAAAGAAAGAATCTAGAGGAAGGGACATACATAATTAGACCAAAAGACATAAAAGATACCATGTCTTTAACCATTACTGGTCCAATTATTTAAATACAGGATGACCAAAAATTGCTTATTTTTGTTAATTTTTATAAGTTAATATAACAGAAAATATAAAAACGACAATTTTATCAAATTTATTCAATACAAGAATCGACTGGTTGAAATGAACCCTGCCTGAGCGATGCTCGGGACAGTCAGTACCTAAACAAACACGCTGCCCAAGTGGTTCAAGCCGAAGGAGAGACCATGTCGTTCAGGGGAAACGTAGTCAAGTGTGAAGTGCTTTTGAGTAGCTTTCCTTGCCTTCAGAATGCCTTTTGGACTTGACAACTAGGATATCATTAGTAAACTTCATGAGTCCAAGTTTAGCGGAGGCTTCCAAAAGAAGCTAGTCTGCATAGTCTACTTAAGGTATGTTGGGTTGGAGTGTGATGTAATCATGATATTAGGAAGCATGATTAAAATCACATAATATAGGAAATGATAACCAGAAAAGGCTTAACTTAGACTTCAAGTTTTAGCATCTGTGCTAAAAATAAGAATTTTATACAGTCCACTTCCACTTCCTTATGAAAGTAATTATATTCACAGTAGAGAAACTTAGTAAGAGCAGAAAACTCATAATTCTACATCCAGTTCATATCTTTGTAAATTTTAAAATGCATTTTTCCTTTTCTTGCAGTCCCTTATTGCTTTAATTCATTAAATTGAGAAAATTATTTTGAGTAATGTATATTTCTTTGAATAAAATGTAAGTATAGTCAGAAGAAAATACCACCAAAGGTTGACATACTTTTTCTCTAAAGGTCCAGAGAGAAAATACTGTAGTCATTGAGGGCCTTATGAGCTCTGCCAGACTGCTTTCTTGTCCTGTTGTAGCATGAATACAGACACAGACAGTATAGCAATGAATGAGTATGTCTGTTTTCCAATAACATCTTATTTATGGAAACAGAGAGTAGATCAGATTCGGCTTGAGGTCATCAGCTTAGGGACCCTGCTTTGCATGTTTAGAAAAGAATAACTGTAGAAGTCTCACTCTTTTTTATATTTAGGTATTTTTTAGGAGAAAATTTTATGGTTTATATGTATAATCAAGGATCTGTAAGTGCCTCTTCTTCAGATATTCAGGTAAGATTTAAGTTCCGTGTTTTATAAAATATACATTTTTTTTCCCCTTTGAATGACTGCTTTCCTAACAATCTCTCAGTATTTAAGATGTTTAGCTCTTAACAATTCCTAAAGTCTTCGTACACTAAGACACTATGTTGACTTAGCATCTTTCAAAATAGCCTGGAACACAGACACTATTGTTTACTTACTCATTTATATTTTGTTGAATAAGTAAATATAAATTAAAGTAAGATAAGCAGGCACAAATGTGAGAAATGCATTCACTGGCCCAGACCCAAAGAATGGACTCAAGTAGGAAGAGCAGCAAAAGTGAGGCTTTCATCAGTCTTGCAAGGCTGGGTATCCACTGACCAGGCACACCCATAGCAGTTACAGCAGACATTTTATCTATCCCTTAGCATGCAGGTCTCATCCTCCAGTTCCTCATTGCCTGAGTACTCTGGGAGTACAATCTTCCCAGACGCTGCCTAAGTTTTCTTTTCCTTTTTATAAGGCCGTTCCCTGGTCCACCTCCCCATTTGAGTTTGGCTTTCTTCCTAATACTGTCTGTTCTTTACTCTGGGACTTTCTGAGAAGCAGATGTTTCTGTTTAGAGATTTCTTGTGTCAGCCTGCTGGGGTGCCCAAGGGAGATTTTCAAGGGTGAGGTCCCAATGTTAAAGAACGTCTGGTATGTGTGCAAGACATCAACAACAACAGCAGGTAGCATGGAGCAGAGCAGAGTGCAAGAGCAAGAGTCAGAGCTTCCTGCATCTTTATTGTATAATCCTTATACAGGTTGTTAGCTCATATTTACATTCTTACATAGTGCCATAACCAGCACATGAGTGTTTACCTGTGCTAAGTCACAGTTATATAACTGTATCCCACTGTGCACTTGCACTGGACAAGCGGGGTCACATCCTCAGGTGTCCTTGATGCCCCTGAGTTTTGAAGTAGTCTGAGTGGTTCCCCACATCATGCAACCTTGTGATTACTACATTTCTACTTAGCCTTAGCTATCTTACCATGAAAATGGACCATTTTGTGCCTTTCTTCTCCCCTACTCATGCCTACATTTTTTTTTTTTTGTGGGTACTGGGGGTTGACCTCAGGACCTCACGCACCAGCAGGTGCCTGTGCCGCTGAGCGATATCACTGGCCGTTTTTTTGTATGTGGGTTCTGGGAGTCAAACTCAGGCCCTTGTGCTTGCCAGGCAGGCGCTTATGTCACTGAGCTATCTCACTGGCCCATGCCTACATTTTTTAACAAAGGCTTTTTTACTGGTTTATTTCTCCCCCAAAGTTCCCTTTACTTAAAGGCCTTCTAGATGCATGAACTTTGTGAGGCTGTTAGGCAGTTTTAACTGCCAGTGATTTTCCACTCAGAATTGATTACTTTGTCTTGAAAATGGACCACTTTAAGTTTCTTTTTCTTACAATTGGGCACAAATTATAGATCAGAAACTTTTTTATTGCTCACTCAGTTGTAGGAGACCAGAGGAGAATTGAGGCCTAATTGGCCTCCTCTGTGAGCACCAAGGAAAAGTTACTACAGCTGAGATCAGGTTGTTTGCCTGGGCATGTACTAATGGGTAATGGAAGGTGGATGAGTCTTGTGTTACTTGAATTGTTTGTACCCATGTTTGATAGAATAAAAGCAGGATGAGCCTAATGCTTGGGATTCCTCTGCCCTATAGGCAAGAGCCCCCTGGCTGCCTGCATGTGAAACTAACTGCGTCTTTTTGTCATTCATCCTCCTTCGCCTCCAGTTCAGGGTGACAAACTAGCAGGACTCGGTCCCTACAAGCAGTGCCTCGGTGGGGAAAGACTGGAGTGGGCTGGTCCCCCACTGGGTAGCTCCCTGGAGATGGACGGGTGTAGACTGGTCTGCACCACCCGGCTAATCCATCAATACCTCCTTAAAACTACAAACCCAGAATTCATCTTCGTCCTTTGTCTTCATCTAGTGATAGGACCTATTTCCAAGAAAACACATATCTAGTTTGGATCACTGCAATAACTTCTTGAATAGTCTCCCTGCTTCTGCACCTTCCATTCACTCAGTCAGTTCTCAACATGGCAACTGGATTGCTCTTGTTAGAACCGGTCATCAGATCATGTGCGTTCTCTGCTCAGAAGTCTTCATGGTGATGGCTTCCCGTTGCTTATGAAGTGCATCCTTCAGCTGTATCCGAGCTTGCTGTGCTTCACACTGTCGAGTTCCCTTTCACCCCTCTGACCTTGTTTCGTCTTACTCTCTACCTTTCTCACTTTGTTCCAGCCACCCTGGTCTCCTTGTGTTCTTCTAACTCATTAGCCATCATTTTCTTTTCAGTAACTTTGTCCTTTCTATTTTCCAGGATACAAAATCTTGTTCTGTTCCAAGATACCTATGCTTTCCTTCCTCATTTTGTCAGGAATTTGCTCAAAATTACAGTATCCTGTTAGTCCTTAACTAAGCACCATTTTAAATTATAGTCTTACCCTTGGGATTCTCTATATTTCCTTTGGCTGTTTGCCTTTTCTCTGTGGGAGTTATCAGTATGATGTGCCATATTGTTTTCTGTCTCTTCACCTGAACATAATTTTCATGAGAGCATGGCTTTTTGTCTGTTCTATTCACTGATATTGCATAGTGGCTAGGAATATACCTGGCACATAGTTAACATACAATAAAAATGTGTTGAAAGACTGGGTTGGATATCATCTTGCTTCACTTATCATGGATAGGACCATCATTTCTCTTCTTTGTTCTTTCTTCTTTCCCTTACTTCCATGATCAAGCACTATGTTAATAAGAAATCTTACATTTATCTATTCCAAAATTGATGGCACCACTGACTCTTAGAAGGTCTGTAGGCTCTTTTCCCCCTGCTGGTGTTTGCTTTCTGTATACCTGTAGTTTGAGGGTGTTGTGGTCAGAGATGAGAGTCTGTATGATCTGTATGATGAGTCTTAGCAATTTGCGGTTTGTTGGTTCCAGCCTTATGACCTAGAATATCATTTCATTTATTTAAATGTTCCATGTGTTTTTAGTATTTTCTATTTTCAGGTAGTGTGTTCTATGTATATTATTTAGTTGTTCAAAACCATGTGATTCAAAGTTGCAGATACTGAGTGTTTATCAGTTACTGAGAAAACTAATGTTTAAAAATTTTTAATGTGAGTCTGTATTTTCTGTTTTAACTGTGCCTTCACTTGGCTATATATTTATTTTATTTTATTTTATTTTTTTTGTGGGTACCAGGGGTCGACCTCAGCACCTCGCGTGCCAGCAGGTGCCCGTGCCGCTGAGCGATGTCACCAGCCCCTTTTTCGTATGTGGGTTGTGGGAGTCGAACTTGGGCCCTCGCACTTGCCAGGCAGGCGCTTATGCCGCTGAACCATCTCCCCGGCCCGGCTATGTATTTTTGAAGCCTGTCATTTAATGAATAGAAATTTGGAATATTTGTATCTTTATGGTGAGTTGAAGCTGTTGTCGTTATGAAATGTCCCTAGTAATGCTAGAGGTAAGAGGGGACATTTCCTGGCTTTTTAGTACAGCTTCCCAGTCAGTCATCCTTTGGGTTGTGTTCACATAGTATCTCTAGCCTTTCAGTCTTCCTGTGCTATCATGTTTTGACTCTTTACAACAGCATATTATGATTTTAAAGAAATCCAGATATACAATCTTTGTCTTTTATTTGATGAACTAAATTTATATATTGGATAATAATCTTACCTAAAAATGAGATGACACTTTGGAATAAAGGTATAAAATAGTACTCTCAAATCATAATCTAAGTAGAGTATTTAACAGAGTACAAATGTAACTATGTGGAGACTTTCTGCATGTCACTTTATTCATACTGCTGTAAATCATGTCACCTTGAGAAGGTTCTGTCAAGTATGGAGGTAGGAAATCATTAGAGTATTTGCCAGTTCCAAAGTAACCAGTTTACTTTCTCTTCTTTCCTAGCCTCAGTGCTACTATCAAGGATCTATCGAAGGACATCTGGGTTCTGTTGCCACATTGACCACATGCTCTGGACTGAGGTTACCTATTTTCTGTTGTTGATTACAGAATACTATAGTTAGGATTTTGGTTGCAGTGAATTTATTCTGTTTATATTAAATGTGCAACTAAAGTAGGTTTCCTGTTCCCAGTGGAGATTATTCAGTCAGATCCTCTGCTGAACTCATCCCCACTGCTTCCCATTACTCCTCACTTTCCTCACCGACCAGAGATGGTTCTGAGTTCCCTGAAGGTTTGGATTGCCCGCTCTCTTTGCTCTGCCTCTCATTTTTTTTATCTACTGAAATGACAGTTACAGTACATTGGCAAGGTAAGTTTAGGATGGCTTATTTTTTCAGCAAATATTTATTATATCTATCATATATCCCAGTGTTAGGCGATATGAAAATAAATAAAGATTAAACCAGGCTTGCTTTTTTCAGGGAAATCATCTTCAAAATAAGGGGGAAAGTTATATGTAAACAAATAATTATTAATATCACACTCATATTTTTCCAAATAATATCACTCTCCTGATCTCTTCAATAATTACTGAGTTTCCTCTTCCCTGCTTAGAGAGGTCTCCTCTTTGTTAGGCAGTCCTCTACCTTGTTTTGTAGTGACCCTTGCTTTCATAAACAAATATATTTCACTGTTTCTTACATGGAATATTGAAATTTAGACCTTAAAGTTGTTTTTTATGTAGTACTCACATAAATGTTGCTTACGTTCAGGGAAGGGTAATTACACAGCTTTCTACAACTTTAGAATCTTGATGTTGATTTCTTATTCAGATGGTGTACCTAAACCAAATCAGTAAATTTTATTTGATAGTTACTGCAAAATTTTATTTTTACAATAAAATTGTACTTTATATATTTTATAAAGGTAGTATAGTTTTTTTTTCAAAAATATTGCTAACCAGAGAAAAATTCATCAAAATTTCCACTTATTACTGCTTTGATCAGACACTGAGTTGAAAACCAAGGAAATCACTTGATCATTATAATGATGTGCTGCTAGCAGTTGATTAGATAATTAAGTGTTGCTTCTGTAACTGTAAAAATATTGGTTTTGTGAATTAAAGAAGTGATTTGTCTCTTTAGAGTAAGCTGTAAAACAGTTTGGAACAAAGTACTGTACTCAGAGCACTGTATTTCTTTTTCTTTTGTATTTTGTCAGTTTCATAACAATTTCATTGAAGCACTTAAGACATTGTTTTGGATTTTACAGGGGAATACTGCAGTTTGAAAATGTTTCTTACGGAATTGAGCCTCTGGAATCTGCAGTTGATTTTCAGCATATACTTTATAAATTAGGGACTGGAACCAATGAACTTGGAATTTTTAAGAACAATAACAGAAACATAGAAAAACAGCCAATGGACTATACCATTTTTATAGATGAAAAAGTGAGTTGTGTATCTTTCATTACTAGTTACAAAGCAGTTGTTGCTTCTATATATTTTAAATGCATTAACCTACAGTGCAGTTGTAGAAAATATTCTCTCCTTATGAATACCTTAATATTTTATTAATCTAACAATTTTCTTGAAACCATATATTACCTTTTCCTTGCAGCATTCCATCATTTAGTTCTTATGACCCACTTTATTTTTGTACTTTTATGACCTTCTTACGACTTTCTAAAATTCACGTAGAGTATTTCAGTATAAATTTAAAAACTCAATTTCTACTTTTCTCTGTATATTTATTGAAGTTAATAAAGTGAATATTTTATAAAGGTTATATTCATGTCCAAGGAATTCACATTGATTAAATATTTATAAATTTAAAATGCCAGTAATAGGATTGGCAGGTATGGATATATAAACTCTACAGCACATGCCTTGTATAACTGTATGTATTGTTCTTCATAAAAGCAATTGTGAAGGAGAAAAATTTTATGCCAAGTAAGATTGGCATAAACATGTAAATTTAGCTGAGTGGAGTGGCATATGTAAATCCTTCTAGTTGTTTTAAATGTTCAGTGCATTATAGTTAGCACTGTCCTGTACAATGGAGGAAAATTTCTTGCTTCTAACTTAGTATCCATTGATTCCCCTTCCCATCCATCCCTCCTCCTCTCCACCACTCCCTCTAGCCTCTGGAAACAAGCATTCTACTCCTTCTTGGAGCTTCTGCAAGATTAGGGATTTCAGCTTCTCTGTGTGTGTGAGACCATGTGCTACTTGTCTTTCTGTCCCTCTCCTAACATAATGAACTCTGGTCTGATCCATATCATACAAACGGCATGGCTTTGTTCTTTTAATGGACAAGTAATGTTCCATTTTGTATATGTACTATATTTTATTCTTCAGTTGATGCACACTTACGTTGTTTCTATATCTTTGCTTAAGTAAATTTTTATAATGAGGGACACAGCCTTGGTCAGGTTTAAAAAATATTCAATGCAGTAAACAAAGTTCAGATACCACTGATTTCTGTACTCAATAGAATGCGAGAAACATGGATATTAAGAAGTGGCAGACTATATCCTGAACTGAAAAAGAAATGATGAAATGAAGAAGCCTGCATGAATTTAAAAGAAGCTAGGTAATACAAAGAAATTGTTATGGAAATAGCCACAGAAAAGGGTTGTTTTTCTAGGCTAGATGTAGTGGTACACACCTGTAATCCCAGCACTCAGGAGGCTGAGACAGGTGGATTGCTGGGAGTCGAGGCTTGCCTGGGCTACCAAGTGAGTTCAAGGCCAGCCTGAACTGCATAGTGAAACCCCACCTTAAAAAGACAAAAAGAATTGTTTGTTTTTCTTTGTGTCAGGATCTTTCCTGAGAAGGGAACAATCCCTTGTTACACTCCTTTGCTACAAGTCCCTCATACTTGGCTGCCTCCAGCCTTGGGACACCAGGACAATGAGAACCAGCCTGGGACTTTTGCTAGAATTTTTGGAAAATAGTCTCTGCTTCCTCTGGGATTATAAAATATAACGATGAAGCCTGAGGATGACTGTGGTCATATCTGAATCACACCGAGAAAACACGCGTGACACTGAAGCTAGGTAGCACACGGAGAAATAGGGAGACTGTGCTGAGGAACTTGCGCAAAAGTGTGAATCTAAGTGTATCTCAGGCTTCTTCAGCATCGTGACTCTGTGTGTGTGTATTTGCCGAAACAAATTTGAGTTGTGTTTTTAGATTTAAAACTCCTGGGTCATGATGAATACAGAGCTTTTAGATATACCGTATTTTAAAAACGTGTAACAGATTAATGAGCAGTCTTTTCAGTTCATCTAATATAATAAAAATGGTGGATATTTCCAGATTACAGAACAAAAGATCAAATAGTAAACAGAAGAGAATGATCAAGAGAAAAGATGGAGAGTAGTTACTCAACTTCCAATTTTTTCTAAAGTGTGATTTTTTAAAAAATATGTAACAGAAATGGTGATTGAAGCCAGTCTTGGGGGGTGCACACCTGCAATCAGAAGTTTTACAGCACAGGGCCGGTGAGATGGCTCAGCGGCTTAAGCGCCTGCCCGGCAAGCGCGAGGGCCTGAGTTTGACTCCCGGAACCCACATATGAAAAAGGGGCCGGTGATATCGCTCAGTGGCACGGGCGCCTGCTGGCGCACGAGGTCCTGAGGTCGACCCCCGGTACCCACAAAAAAAAAAAAAAAAAAAGAAGTTTTACAGTACAGGAGTGCAGATTCAAGGCCAGCCTGCGAGTGACACCCTGTCTCAACATAGAAAAATGGAAAAAGGGCTGGGGAGGTAGTACAAAAAAAAGGGATGGATATAAAGGCAGAAAATATTCTTAATTTGAGGAAAATATTTAATTTATAAATTTTTTGCTTTTTGATGATTCTTTTAAAAAGTATTTATTAATACCTATTAGTTTTACAGAAATCAGGTTTCAGTGCACATAGTATACTTTGTTCATATTCATCCCCCCATTACTTTTTCTTACACCCCTTTCCCCATTACCTTTTCTCATCCAATAGTAGTCTCCTTTCTACTTTCATGTCATCTTTTTCTGATTACACATATTAAGGGAAAAAGGGATATTCATCTGAGTCTAGCTTATTTTGCTTAACTTAATGATCTCCAGTTCCATTCATTGTCTTACATATAACATAATTTCATTCTTCTTTATGTCTGAGTAATACTTCATTGTGTATATATACCACATTTTCTTTATCCATTCATTTGTTAATGGGCACCTAGGCTGGTTCCGTACCTGGGCTGTACTTTATAAATTTAAAGTGTTCCCTGCTCTCATAGATAATGAATGAAAAGATATCACCAACTAAATACAATATCTTTTCAGAGTAAGTTCTGAACTTGAAGTATAAAAAATGTACATAAAACCAGATTTCCTCTAAAATAATTTTAAAATTAGCCACTTAGTAATTTTTATTCAGCAAAATTAATTCAAAATTGTTAAGAATAATCTATCTAGTCAGACCTGGTGGTGCGTGCTTGTAATCTCAGCACTCTGGGAAGCTGAGGTAGGAGGATTGCAAGTTTGAGCCTATCCTGGGCAATTTAGTGTCTCAGTGAGACCCTGTCTCAAAATAAAAAAATAAAAATAGGCCAGGAGTGTAGCTTAGTGTGAAGGCCCTGGGTTCAGTCCTTAGCACTGAAAAAAATGTGTTATCTACCAAGTTTGAAAGAAAATTGTGGCACAAGAATTTATAAATTATTTTATCATTTAAAAGTGAATGTAAGAAAGATGCAAAAATAGCAGATTTCAGAAATTGCAGCCTCATTAACCCACTTGGAATTGATTAATGTAGGAATTCTTGGCATCAGATATATTAAGTTAGTAATCTATTCTAGTGAAGCATTAACGAGAAAAAGAAGCCTAATGCAGTTTTGTAGTCTTTTCTGCACTTGTTAGCTCCAGGGACAAATATTTTTTATTGATAGAGCTCAGTAAAGTTTTTTTGATGGAGAAGTATTTGAACTTGTTGGATTTTAATTCTTGGTACTATACTAGATATCTAGCCTTTTGTGGAACCATCCAAAGTGGGAAGAAAGAACAGAATCAAGTCTTAGTGAGAGGGCCAGTGAGATGGCTCAGCGGCGTAAGTGCCTGCCTTGCAAGCGCAAGGGCCCGAGTTCGACTCCCGGATCCCACATACGAAAAAGGGGCCAGTGATATCGCTCAGCGGCACGGGTGCCTGTTGGCGCGCGAGGTCCTGAGGTCGACCCCCCGGTACCCACCAAAAAAAAAAAGTCTTAGTGAGAGTTTGTGTGATAACAAGATGATCAAAGGGCCTCTTTGCCAGAGTGCCATGGCTCATACGATATCTCGTTTTACTTCTTTATTTTAAATTTTTATTTTCTTAAACTTAAAGTTTTAGTCTTAAAATTATAAGTAACATGCATATGACTACTATTAAAAAGCAATACTCTAAGATTCCTACTTTCAGTAACTGGGAACTAGGTGAATTGGATCTATTCTCATGCTGAGAACATATAAAATCATGCATAATACAATTACGTATATGGAAAAGGAAACAATATGTTTTTTAAATTAAAAATAGGTAATTAAAATACCCGATAACAATTGCACATAAGTAGTAAGCATATATGTAGAGTCAAAGTGACTTTTGTTTCTTTTAATACCCAGGAGAGGAGTGAAGTGTGGGGCTTTCCTCAGAAGTAGGATGAAGGTATTAGATAACATTAGATTTCTCTAAGTTAGTTGGAAGTGCTTTATCTCTAAGGAAATGAGAATAGGGCCATTAATTTGAGATTTCCTGGAGAAAACTTGGGACAATAAAAACAACCAATCTAAAATAATGAAAGTAGAAACTATCAAATGGGGAGGACAGACAAAAAATACAAAATTAAATGGAAGATTAAACTCAAAAATGGTAAAGGTTATATGTAACTGATTTTAGTACTTTAATTGAAAGAGATTTTCATTCAAAATAAAAATAACATAAATATTTGTTTTTGGAAACACAGATATGTAAAACAATGATTAAAGTTAAAGTTGGAAAAAGATACAGACATTATACCAAAGTGCTTATGTAGTCATATTGAGCTTGATGGTTTTAGTTGCAGAACAAAGAACTACCAAAGATAAAGAGGATTAGTTAATCATGATGAAAGGCTCATTTTGCCAAAATAATGGGTAGCCTAATATAACAATGATAGAACTGTAAGGAGAAATCAAGCAATCCATGACCACATTGGGAAATTTCATCCTAAACCTCAAGTGTAATTGAGAACCTCTTAGTGTAATTGATAAAAGAAGTGGACAAAATTGATAAGGACAGGGATGTTAATATTCTTAATTTGTGATATAATATTAAGTGGTAAGGGTATATATATATATAATATGTATAATATATATATAATATGTCATACATATATTACACATATATAAGTCACATACTTGTAATATAAGCACTCTGAGAGGCTGAGGCAGGAGGATCAGTAAGTTCATTCTTGGGCTGGAAAACTTAAGGACTTAATGAGGCCTCATCTCAAAATTAAAAATAAAAGTTAAAAAGGACTGGGGATGTAGCTCAGTGCACAGGGCATGGGTTCAACCACCAGCACCTCAAAGAAAAAAAGAGTATATCCAACAACTGCATGATCTTCAGGGCTTTAATACTACACTAGTCTCCTTAGCCTCAGCTTCACTTTACATAGTTTCAGTTACCCACAGATTTAGTTGCCCATAGTCATCTTTGGCTCAAATATATTAATGGAAAATTCCAGAAATAAATAATTCAGAGGATTTAAGTTGATTTTAATTACTGCCCTGAATAGCATGATGAAATCTTATACTGTCCCTCTTTGTCCTGTGTCTTCTGTCCTAGCATATCATTATGTGTTTCTGGATGGCTAGTAAGGTGGCCCCACAAGGTCATAAAATTTGAACATTATTATATGATTTTTAGAGATAGTTTTCGTGACTCATTTGCTTGGTGCTTGAGCACAGACTGACACAGTCCAAACAAATCCCATGTGTTTCAGAGGTTACATGTCCTTGTGCAACTTGGTGAGTAACAGGCAGCCATTACTGATAACAGTGTGTCAACGTGTTTGTGCCTACGAAGATACAGGCATTTATTGGTATTAAGCAGACATGTAAGTTTTCTTTTTTTATTTTTATTAGTACATATTTTCTGTTCATAATGATTACATTCATCTCATGGAGTTGGTTCATGTATATAACACGTCTTAACCCTTTTTACTTCCCCATTCTCTCCTCCCCCTTACATCTCTATATAGCATTCCCATTTGCAAAAGATCTATCTTCCTATTTTGTATTTTCTGTCTTTCATTTTGCTCTTCAAAGTATTTATGCTTTGGGTTTCTCATACAAGAGAAACCTTGTGATATTTATGCTTGCATTTCTGATACATTTCACTTAATCTTATGGCCTCAAAATGCATCCATTTTCCTACAGATTACACACATTTATCATTCTTTGTGGCTGAATAGTATTCTGTTGGGTATATGTACACCACATTTTCTTTTATCTGTTGGTGGATATCTAGGCCACATCTAAGATTTAGCTTTTATGAATTGTGCTGCTATGAACAAGAGTAAACATGTATCACTACAATATGGTGTCTTTAACTCCTTTGATAAGATACTCACAAGGAGAATATCTGGGTCAAATTGAATTTCTATTTTTTCTTTTCTGAAAAATCTTCATACTGATTTCCATAGTGGTTGTACTAGTTTTCATCCCCACGAACAACATGGAAGAGTTCCTTTCTCCCCACAGCCTTGCCACCATTTGTCATTATTTGATTTCTTGATGATAGCCATTCTTTCTGCAGTAAGCTGGAGTCTCAGTGTTTCATTTCTCTGAAGGCCAGAGATGTTGAACATTTTTCCATGTATTTATTGGTCATTTGTACCACTTTTGAGAAGTGTATATTCATTTCAATTGTCCATTTTTTGATTAGGGCTTTTATTTTGGGGTCTAATTTTTGAATTATTTATATGTTCCAGATATTAGTCCCCTATCTGAGGAATAGCTGGCAAGTTTTTTTTCCCCTCCTGTAGTTTGTTTCTTCACTCTTTCGTTGTTTTTTTTTTTTTTTTTTTTTTTGCTGTGCAGAATCTTTTAAATTAATATAATCCCATTTGTTGGTATTTGATATTATTTCTTCTGCAGCTATGTTTCTGTGCAAAAATACCTCACCTATGCCTATATCTTCAAGACTTTTACCTATTTTGTATTCCACAAAATGTTTGTTTTAATTAGGTCTTTGATCCATTTTGATTTTAATACTTGGTGAGAGAGATGGTTCTAGATTCATTCTTCTTCATGTGTTAACCAGTTTCCCCAGCACCACATGTTAAAAAGGCTATCTTTCCTCCAGCTTACCTCTGTTCTCTTCTACTAGTCTGCCTGCTTGTTTGTTTTTGTGCCAATACCATGCTATTTTTATCACTATAGCTTTGTAATATAACTTGAAATCCAGAATTGTGATGCCTCCTGCTTTGCTCTTGTTGCTAGGACTGCTTTTACTATTCTGGGTCTCTTTTGGTTCTGTATAAATTTTAGGATTATTTTTCTAGCTCCTTGAGGAAAACTGTTGGTATTTTGATTGAGATTGGATTAAATCTATATATTAGTTTTGGTACTATGGCCATTTTGACAATACTGATTCTGCCCATGCAGGAACAGGGTATATCTTTCGGTTTTCTGATGTCCTCTTCCCTCTCCTTCTCCAGAGTATTATAGTTTTCCTTATACAGATATTTTACTTCCTTGGTTAGGTTAATTCCTAAGTTTTAATTTTTTCTTAAAGCAACTGTGAATGGTATCATTTTCCTAATTTCTTTCTTGGTGAGTTCATTATTAGTATACAGGAACACAATTGATTTTTGTTTATAGATTTTGTATCCTGCTACATTGCTGAATTTCTTTTTTAGTTCTAGGAGTCTTTTTGGTGGAATTTTTGGGGGTTTCTATGTAAAGGATAATGTCTTCTATAAGTAAAATGGTTTGACTTCTCAACTTGGGCTTCCTGTTTTATTTCATAAAATCATAAGTTTCTCTTTAATCATAATTTAAAATAGACTTTTACCAACTGCATTAAAAATTATCAAATTTTTTGCATATGATATTGTCACAATTTTTATTAATTTTTCTATCATGGCTTCAGTGTCATCTCAAAACTCAAAAAAAGAAAAACCATGCATGAAGGAAAAGTGTCCAGTTAACAATGGATAGCTGAGTACTTTTTGAAAAGGGAAGCATGTCAGTTTTCAAAGATTAAAATATTAAAGAGACATTATATGTGAAAACATCTTGCCAAATTGGATCAAGGTCTGTTTTATAAAGATAAAATAGAAATGAAAAATATCTGTTATCTCAACCAAATATTTTAAAAACATATTACTGCTCACATGGGCTCTATTTTAAAATGTAGCTATATGGTAGGAAATCTGTTAATAAAAAATCAGAACCATTTACCAATAGTTTAAGAAATGTATGGAATATGTGGTAGATATAGAGGAGAAACTGGGTTTTCTAAAATTAGTTTTTCTCATCCATGTATGGTCAAGTGAATTGAAGTAATAAGAAAGTATAAAAATAGATTTGTAGAGTAAAGCTGCCGATTTCAAATTTTATGCTTTAGAGATAGATAGAAGTAGTTAAGTTACCCTTACAACTCAACTTTCCATTTTTATTAAATATAGTACTAACAAATATAATGTCACTGAAGAAATGGTTTCTTTGGTGTTATTAAAACATCACTGAAGAAATGGTTTCTTTGGTGTTATGAAAAGATCACTGAAAGTTTGACTTCTAGGAAGCAGTAAAAATTACCTTAAAGTGATTTTATTTAACTTTTGTCAACATATGTGGTCTAGCTAGTGATTGTGCCTTAGTGATGGTTGGTAAAGAAGAGAGATTTTTAAAATTATTGCAAGATTCAACTCACATTTAATGAAATATTACTGCTGTGTACTAAGAAAATCTATGTGTGGAAGCGTTAAAAATCAATAATGTTATGCAAGTCATTAAAACTATGAATTCTTAAGATCCAAGGGATTCAATTATTGTCAACTCCAGGACTTTCTTAAAAGTACGGGTGCTGATAATGGGAGCATGATTTACTTTTCTGAAGTCAGATGGCTAAGTCAGAGGAAAATACTGAAAAGATTTATTTATTTATTTATTTATTTATTTATTTATTTTTGAGACAGGGTCTCACTACGCAGTTCAGGCTGGCCTTGAACTCACTACATAGCCCAGACTGGCCTCAAACTCACAGCGATCCTCCTGTCTCAGCCTCCATAGTGCTAGGATTACAGGCATGCACCACCATACCTGGTTCCTGAAAAGATTTTTTGATATGCCAAATGAAATCAAGTCATTTATGGAATCATAAGGAAAATTTCTTCCAGAATTTGAGGATGAAAAATAGCTCACAGGTTTAGCATTTTTGGTTGGTTTGACTAATCTTTTGAATGAGTTAAACATACATCTGTAAAGGGAAAGTCAACTTATTTCTACTATGTTTCAAATTATAACAATGTGTTCAAAATGAAACCTAGATTATGCCTAGCTCAAGTTACTACCAATAATTTTAAGCATTTGTGATACTTTGGCTAACACATAGCCCAGGGAACAGTGAGAAACATGCACACTTGCTTGGTGTTTTGATTCAGAAATCTGAGACTAGGTTTCAAGATTTCTGAAAACAATCAATTTTTTGGTATGATTGTGACTCTATTTTCATTTCAGCCCGCATAAATATTCAGCCCGCATAAATACATTACCTGTGAATTTTCAAATGGAACATATTGACTTTCAGTCGGACATTCAACTCAAGGAAAAATTGGTCATCTCTTTGCTAGACTTCTGTGGGACTCACCTTCCCAGAGCAGAATGTCCCTTGCTCCACAAGCATTGTAGTCAGGGTTCACGGGGAAATAGATTTAACACAGGACGTGTAACTCATAGGGTTATTTTATAATATTCACCCAAAGAGTCAGATGCTGAAGAGTGCAGGAGATCTGTCCACACACTAGAGACGCAAAGAATCCAGCTGAGGACACGGATCCCACGGCAGGGCCCCCACGAGTCCAGCTGGAGGCCTAGAGCCCACGCCAGTGTCTCACGCAAGTCTGTATCAAGGACCTGACTGGGAAGGCCCACAGGCCAGTGGTGGAAGCTAGAAAGTCTGTGTGAGCGGGATGAAGGATCTGTGCCAGCAGCTGAGGGGTCTGCACTGGAGCCAGGAAGCAACGCTGAAAGTAAGGACCAGAGCTCCCCCGAAGAGAACCACAGCCATCCTCAGAGACAGTGAGGACCCGAGCTCCTCCAGTGATGAGAACAGCTGAGTTCATATTAGGAAAAGCAGCATGACGAGCTTCTCCAGGAGAATCAACAGCGCACCATCTTCTGCTCCAGTTCTCTCTTTTTTGTTTTCCTTTTTATTTTATTTTAGAGAAAAAAACAATAAAAACAGTGATACAGAGTTTCAGAATAAGCTAGAGGGGGATTAACAATGGTTAATATATTGCGTGTTAGTGTCTTCAAAGTAGTTGCTCATATTACAAGACATAAGCATGAAAAACTGATCAAACAATATAAGCACAAACCCTTCTTTTCAATGAACTAATAGAAATTAGTAGTATAATTCTCTTAGCTATATAGTGTGTGTGTACATATATATATGTGTGTGTGTGTGTGTTATGTATATATGTATATATATATATATATATATATATATATATATTCTTTTCCCTTCCTTCTTTTCTCCTTTCCCCCATCCCAGTTGTTCTTTCTTTTTGAACAGTTTGTTCCCCTTTCACAATATCTATTGTACATTTTGGATCTTATTTACTCTTTCAGTTTCTTACACTAGGGAGACAATACAATGTTTATACATGGTGAGTTGTATTTATTTCACTTATGAGAATGGTCTCAAGTTGCATCCATTTACCTATAAAAGCCTCGATCTTATCCTTCTTTATAGCTGAGTAGTACTCCATTATATAAAAATACTACATCTTTTTATCCATTCCTCGGTTGATGGGCATTTGGGTTGTTTCCAAGATTTAGCTATTACAAATTGTGCCGCTGTAAACATGGGTACACATATATTGCTGTGGTGTGATGTTTTTAATTCTTCTGGGAAAATACCCAGAAGGGGAATAGCTGGGTTGAATGAGACGTCTAATCCAAGTTTTTTGAGAAATCTCCACATTGATTTCCACAGTGGTTGTATCAGTCTACACTCCCACCAACAGCGGAGAAAGGTTCCTTTTTCCCCACAACCCTACCAGCATTTGTTATGGGTTGATTTCTTGATGATAGCCATTCTTTCTGGGGTGAGATGGAATCTCAGTGTTCTTTTAATTTGCATTTCTCGAATGACCAATGATGTTGAACACTTTTTCATATATATATTTGCCATTTGTGTTTCTTCATCTAAGAATTGTGTATTCATCTCAGATGCCCATTTTTGGATTGAGTCTTTGAATTTGTGGGGCCTGATTTTTTTTCAGTTCTTTATATGTTCTAGATAGAAGTCTTTTGTCTGAGGGACAGTTGGCTAAAATTTTTTCCCAATCTGTGGGTTTTCTTTTCACTGTGTTGTTGATTTCTTTTAATGTGGAAAAACTTTTTAATAAGGTGAGATCCCATTTGTTGAGTCTTTGAAGTACTTCCCATGCAATTTGGGTTTTGTTCATGAACTCTTTGCCTACACCTATGTCTTCAACATTTCTACCTAGTTTCTCTTCCAGTAGATTTAGTGTTTCTGTTTTAATATTTAGATCTTTGATCCATTTTGACATGAGTTTAGTGCATAGTGATAGACATGGGTCTAGTTTTAGTCTTCGGCATGTGGAAAGCCAGTCTTTCCAGTACCATTTATTAAAGAGGCTATCTTTTTTCCAGTGAACATGTTTGGCCCCTTTGTCAACGATAAGTTGGCTGAGTGTGTTTGGAGTTGTGTCTGCATCTTCTAATCTGTTTCACTGATCCTCAAGTCTGTTTTTTGTTTTGTTTTGGTTTGTTTTTGCCAGTACCATGCTGATTTTATCACAGTAGTGTTGTAGTATAGTTTCAAGTCAGGGATTGTGATGCCTCCTGCCTTGCCTTTGTCGCCCAGGATTGCCTGTGCTATTCTATGTCTCTTCTGTTTCCAAATGAATTTTAGGAATGTTTTCACTATATCTGTGAGTTATGCTAGTAGTATTTTGATCAGGATTGCATTAAATCTGTATAACAGTTTTGGGAGTATGGCCATTTTCACAATTTTGGTTCTTCCTATCCATGAGCAAGGGATATCTTTCAATTTTCTGATATCCTCTTCAGTCTCCTTTTTCAGAGTACTTTGTAATGGTAGCCCTATTAAACTAATACACCACCCTACAAGAAATGCCAAAGGTAGTCCTTCAGTCCAAAATAAAAGCACCTACAATACTTACCGAAGCTGTTGCAACTCTGCCTTGATCTCCAGCCCTTTCACACTGCCTAGGTTGAGCCTGGAGAGAGAGCTTAGAATCTTCCTAAGGTATCTGTGAACTCGTGTCTAGCCTTGGACATGTGTGTCCTCTTGTAGATTTTCCAGCACACATGAGAGATTCTCAGTGCCTTTATTTCTACATACATATCCCTCCCCAGCTTTCTTCCCAGACTTCTTAGCATACCTGGAGCTTGTCCCTTGTGTTATCTCCTGCTCCAGGTGGCTGCAGTTATCCTATTTACCTTTAAATGCTTTTCACAAACACTACCTAGGAGTCTCACTCCATCCCTGTGCAAGGTCCAAGGTGGAGCACATCCATCAGGAAGCCAGTGGACCGCAGGAAACACTCAAGCATAATTGCTTGGGAGCAAGTTTGGAGCCTCCACCTCTGACATCAGCCAGCCACACCAAGGACCTGAGCATCATCCTCATGGATGCCGGTGAGGTGAGGTCCAAGCACCACAGCAAGCTTTTGTAGAAATTCAGCAACTTCGTTTTTCCTAAGGCAATAGAGTGTTTCCTTTTTTTGACAGTTGTTTTTTTTTTTTTTTTTTTCCTGGGAGGTGAGAATGAACTGGTCAACCTGTTTCTCATCCTTGGGTGGACTGGGCAGATGTTCATAAGCAGGTGTTCCAAGAGCAAGAGTGGTGGCATGAAAGGTGACTCGGGCTGCAGATTGGCATAGTAGCGTGTGCACTGCACTTGCTGACTCAAGGAAGTCACTAGGCCTTAGCCCAGATGAGGACCCAGGGGAAACAGACCCACTTCTTGAGAGGTTCTGCAAGGTCATAGGCAAAGGACATGGATACAGGAAAGAAGGAAAACAAAACTGTGGCCGCTATTTCAATCTTCAATACCTACATAATTTGTAAACGGAAGTGTCATCTGTTGTTTTTTTTTTTTAATGTGGGTACTAGGAGTCAAACTCAGGACCTCACGCTTGCCAGCAGGCGCTTGTGCTGCTGAGCGATATCACCGACCCCATCTGTTGTTGTTGTTGTTGTTGTTGTTGTTTTATGTGGGTACCGGGAGTCGACCTCAGGACCTCGCACTTGCCAGCAAGCGCTTGTGCCACTGAGTGATATCGCTGGCCCTCTTTTTTCCTTTATGTGGGTACCGGGAGTTGAACTCTGGACCTCATGCTTGCCAGGCAGGTGCTTATGCCGCTGAGCTATCTCACTGGCCCCCATCTGTTTTTGATACTCACATGAAATACATGATTAAAAATGATAAGTGTTTTGTTCTTATTGGAAACTGTAGATCGATGGAGTGATATAAATAAATAATAAGTAAATGTTACTGTTAGCCTCTATGACATAAAGCATTGTATGTTATCTTTCATCAACTGTAACAAGCACACACCCTAGCACGTCCTGTAAATTCTATGGTAATAGCTTTAATAAAGAGCTCAAATAACTCTTTTGGGAAGATAGCTAGAAGTGGGCTACCTGGGTCAAATAGAATTTCTGGCTTTAATTTTTTGAGAAATCTCCATGTTTGTATCTATAGTTGTGCTAGTTTACATTTCTACCAACAATGCATAAGGGTTCCCTTTCCTGCATAGCTTTGTCAGGACTTATTACTATTTGATTTCTTAATGATAAACATTCTTTCTGGAGTAAGATGGAATTTTAGTGTTGTTTTGATTTGTATTTCTGTTATGGCCAGTGATGCTGAATATTTTTGAATGTATTTATTGGCAATTTGTACTTCTTCTTCAGTGATCCATGCATACTCATGTTTATAGCAGCACAACTCATAATATCTAAATAATGGAAGTGGCTTATATGTCTATCAACAGATGAATGGGTAAAGAAAATGTATTTATACACAGTGGAGTACTACTCTGCCACAAAGAGGGAGAAACTTGAGTCATTTGTAGGAAAATGGATGCACCTTGAGACCATAATATTGAGTGAAACAAATCAAACATATAAGCTTGACTATCACATGATTTCTCTTATGTGAGAAACCCAAAATATAAATGAATTATAGAGCAAAATAAAAGATAGTAAGAAACAGGGAGATGGATCTCTTGCAAAAGGGAAGGGGACCAAGACATAGAGGGAGGGGGAAGAGAAGGGAAGGAGAGAGGATAAGAAAAAGAATTAAGATGTGTTATGTGCATGTACCAGCTCCCCATGATGAGTGTTTTATATACTAAAAACAAAAAATGAAAATCGGTGCAGAATAAACAAATTATGAGAAATTTCAAATTTTACATGCTACTTTTTTTTTTTTTAAGGCAGAATCACAAGCTCTGGACCTATTTCCTCTTTATCTAGAAATGCATATTGTGGTGGACAAAGCTTTGGTATGTGTTCTCCTTCCTCATTGTTTTTTTTTCCTGTGGGCACCGGGGGTCGAACTTGGGACCTCGCGCGCCAGCAGGCACCCATGCTGCTAAGCGATATCACCGGCCCTTTATTCGTATGTGGGTACCGGGAGTCAAACTCAGGACCTCATGCTTGCCAGGCAGGTGCTTATGCCACTGAACTATCTCACCGGCCCCTCCTCATTGGTGTTAAATATTAGATGTAAATGTATGATTATCCCTAATGAGAGGGCAATGGGAAGATTCCATTTTTCTTGCTGGCCTGTCATAGCATAGAGTACAAACAGCAGGAACAACCAGTTTCTGGTCTTATGGAGCATGTCGTATAATAAATGATGGAATGCAGTTGTTGGTACTACCATTAACTAGAAGTGCTGAAAAATACAAGTGAAGCAGATATTTGAGTGGAAAATAATGAATTTAGTTCTGGATGTGAGTTTAGCTTTGAATGATTTCAGGATCCTCTGGAGCAGTAGGCTATAGAGAATTAGTGCATAGATATATGTGGGTTGGACATTATTGTAATCCAGAATTTATTCAGACTTTAACACATATGTACACTCGTGTGTGTGTGTGTGTATGTGTGTGTGTTCATGTGTATGTGTGGTTTTATGCGACAGTGTCATATCAGTAGTCCTGTGCACCACAGCATAATCCAGATATTCAAAAGCACCATAGCCACAAGACTTTCTTCACAGCTTCACCCGTGCCCTCTCCTCCTCTTAATCCCAGGCAAACACTAAGCTGTTCGTTTTTATAATTTTGCAAATTTGCATAAAGTTATCCTGCAGTGTTTCCTTTTGAGATTTTTTAAAGGCATCATTCTCTTGAAGTATTATCCAAGTGATTCCAAGTATAAGCAGTTCATTTCCTTTTCATTGCAGAGTAATATTCCATGGAGTGAATGTGCTACTTTTTAAATCATTTAATCACTTAAAGAATGTTCATTTTTGGTCATTATGTACAAAAATACGTATTAGGAATTTTCATATGCACTTGTTTGTGTGAACATCAGCTTCCACTTCTTTGGCATAAATGCCCAGGTGTGTAAAAGATGGGCCATGTAGTAAGTCCAGTAATTTTTTGGAAGAAGCTGTCAAACTATTTTCCAGAGTCACCATACCATTTTACATTACCATTAAGAATGCAAGTGATCTACCTTATATTCCTTTTTATTTGCTAATGTTTAATTTTGAACTATTCAACCTCAAATCAGCCAGTAGATGAAGAGTAACTTTCAAAATGTTAACATAACAACCTGTATTTAAATGTAAAATTAATTCTGTTTTACAGTGTGATTACTTAGGCTCTGATAGCACAATCATAACAAAGAAAGTCATGGAAACGATCAACCTTGTAAATTCAGTAAGTATTTTCCTTTTCACATCAGATTTTTTAGTTTTGAAATTATCATTTTTATTTTCTTGAGCTGGTGTTTCTGAATAATTAATTCATCTATATAAATTGAGTATAAATTTATAATAATTTCTATATTATTATAAAACGACATAAAGATTGATTTCCCATCTATTGATTTTTTATGTCCTTAGGTGTTTATACAACTTAAAGTGACTGTTGTGCTGTCATCTTTGGAGTTGTGGTCGGATAAAAATAAGATTTCTACAGTTGGTGAGGCACATGAATTATTGCAAAAGTTTTTAGACTGGAAACAGTCTTATCTTACCCTAAGGCCTCATGATGTTGCCTATCTGTTCATGTAAGAATAATGTTTCAGTATTCCTAAAAAGAAAACACAGCTCTGTGATAATGATGTAGATTAATTTAGGGTAGATTCTTTATGGCCGTGATTCGTACTTATTTATTATGTGCTCTATTCAAGTGTTGTGGTCTCTTTCTTATTGTCAGGCAATAAGAGAAGTACCAACATTTATTACTAAGCTTGTCAAACTTTTACAAATGAAGACATTTAAATTTCAGGTGATTAAGCCATCTCAGGATGGTTGTGTCCAATGCAGTAGATGCATCTAGGGTTTGAATTCAGTAATTTCAGAGTCTAAACTCTTAACCACTAAAGATGGGCTTTATCTAGGGAACTTCATATTTTGATTTTAAGTTTAATCAAAAGCTTGATAACTTTACTTACAAGTATTTTATCCTCATTAATTTTCTGCATTACTTTTAAATGTTAGTTTTATAATGACAAATTATTGTTCTGTATTTCTAATCATGTTCATATTAGATTGGTTAGTGATAATCAACAAAGATTTTTATATTTATACGTACTTATGTATTTCTCTCTGTATATATCTGTGTTACTTTTCTTTTGTTGCTGATACAAAATACCTGACGCCTAAAATTAAGGAAGGAAAGGTTTGTTTAGCTCACAGTTTGTAGAGGTTTCAGTCCATAATCAGTTGGTTCCAAGGTAGGGTGGCATGGCTGAGGAGCAATAGTTCATGGTGGCAGAAGACAGCAAAAGCAACAAGAGCAAAAAGGGGGAACAAGTCTCTTTTCCTCCCTTATATTGTATGCAGGCTACCCTCCCTAGGGCGGGTGTAGCACTCAAAACATCTCTGTGCCCTCCTCTTGCACAGGCTGAGGATGTTTACAAAGTGAGGACCCTGGCCCCCTGCTGAGTTGCTTAGTTAAACTTCTAAACTTCTCAAGTTGACACAATGAATCAACCATTGCATCATCACAGGGGGTAAACAGCCACCCTAGGGCATGTCCTCTACACCCTAGGATGTAGAACTGCTGAGTCGCTTAGTTAAACTTCTAAACTTCTCAAGTTGACACAATGTACTAACAATTACAGTATCTATGTTTGTTAAAGGTGGCATGTTGATATTTGCCTTTGCATGTGAGAGATTAATCTTTCCTTCACATATCAGCCACCATTAAATGTTATTACTCTTCATTTTTGCCAGTCTGATGGACCTAAATTAATGTCTTTAACATTTTAATTTCCTTTTTTCTGATGACTAGTGGATTTGTGCATCTTTTAATGTGCTTTTGATCATTTGCATCTGTTCTTCTGTAATGCCTTTTTATGACATTTGACTTTTTTTTTTTTTTTTTTTTTTTAATGTGGGCACCGGGAGTCGACCTCAGGACCTCGCGCTTGCCAGCAAGCGCTTGTACCGCTGAGCGATATCACCGGCCCTTTTTTTCCTTTGTGTGTGTTCCAGGAGTCAAACTCAGGACCTTGCGCTTGCTGGGCAGGTGCTTATGCCGCTGACCTGTCTCACCGGCCCTGACATTTGACTTTTTGCTTTTACTTTGTAAATATGTACTGAATCTTTAGATTTTATTTATATGTATGGGAAATTATTTTTCTATGCCTGTAGATTTTTTTTTTTCTTTTGCTACATGAAAACTTTTATATGTCTACATTTCTTAGAGTTTTCTTTTTACTTTTGCATTTTGTGTATGGTTAAAGGGTCTCTCCCTGTTCTATATTTTAGTTTACTATCTCTTAATGGTTAATATTATTCATCCTTATAATACAAGTTTTAATACAGTTATTAATTCTAGTATTAATTTTTTATGTAATATAAAAAATGGGTACAGTTATCTTTTCTGACATGTGGAGGGCCACTTTTTCCACCAGTTTTATAAGCACTTCTGTGAAATATTTGTCTGGCCCCATAAACAGCCTGTTAGGGTTCTTACAGGTCTTAAAGTGAATCTATATGTCAGTTTGGAATAACTAAATTATTTACAGTGTTGGATATTCTAGTGCGCTTATTATGTTGTATTCCAATGAATAATTATGGCAAATTCCTCCATTTTTTACATTCTCTAAATCTCTTGGGAAATCTACATAGTTTTCTGTAGAGATCATATACATAATTTTGATATTTATTTCTAGGTTGAGTTTTTGTGCTAATATGAAAAATATTTTTTATGTTCTAATATATATTTGAAGATATATAAACATGAAACTAATTTTCATGACTACTAAATTAAGTTTTTCAATTAATAGACTTCTCAGAGCAGTTTTAGTTCACAGGTGAATAAACAGAAGGTAGGAAGAGTTTCCATACATTGTCTCTCCCCAATCCCTGCAATTTCACCTATTGTTAACATTGGTATTGTAGTTTTGCTACAATATTGACACATGGTTATTAATTAAAGTCTATAGTTTACACTAGAATCTTTTCTTTGTGTTGTATAAATACATGTTTTAAAATTATAGTAAATTATATGTTGAGAATTTATTTTCCATGCATAAGCATATTATTTGAAAATTATGATAGTTTTATTTCTTTGTATCTAATACTTATGCTATTCATTGCCTTACTCCTTTTGCTAAGGATACCAAAATTATGGTAGATACAGATTGTGATCACCAGTGTCTTTTTGTCATTCTTGATCCAAAAGGAAAAAATTCTGAATTCAAAACTTAGGAATGATATATGTGATACAGCTGGTATAGAAGCCATTAATCAAATCCTGGCATTTTTTTCCTTGCACTTTTTATGTTGTAAAAGACTTTTAGAATCATGAATAAATGTTACATTTTATCAAATAATTTTCTGTCATCAGTGTATGATAATGTTTTAGGATCTATCAATTATTTTCAACTCATATCCACTTCATTTGACACTGACATAGTTTTGCTTTTAATGGAGCAAATTGCATTGATTGATTGTTTAACAAAGCTTCCATCTCTGGAATAACTGAACTGTGATATAGTGTCATCTCAATAGCCAGGCACACTTTGCTAATATTTGCTCAAGAATTTTTATTTTCTGTGTGTAAGAACCTTTTTGAGATTTGCCTTTCTTTTTGAGGATTAAAATCCTTTTATTCTATTCACACTTGAAAGAATTGGTATATTGCTTCCATTTTAAAAGGGTTTTTTTTTGTATAAACGTAGAGTGTGACTCTGCTGTAATGAAGGATAAACTTGAGTCATTTGTAGGAAAATAGGTGTACCTCGAGACTATAATGTTAAATAAGATCAATCAGACAACACAGTTTAGATATTGCATGGTTTCTTTCATATGAGAAATCCAAATTATAAACAACGAGCCCAATAAAAGCTAAACAATAGGAAATAGGGAGATAGATCTTATGCAAAAGGGAAGGAGACCAAGAGAAGGAGGGAAACGAGGAGAAAGGGACAAAAAAAGAGTTAAGATGCGTTCCATATGTGTAGCAATTCCCCATGAGGAATATAATCATTATGTACTGCAAACATGTACTAATAAAATAAAAATTAAATTAAATTTAAAATAAAAGAATTTTTATTAGTACATGTTTGCAATGCATAATACGTTTATCATGGAGAATTTTACATGTATACACGGAGTCTTGATACTTTTTTGCGTCCTCTTCCCCTTCCCACCTTCTCTTCTCTCCTCATCCCCAGAACCCCTTCACATCTCCACAAAGTCTGTCTGCTTCCTATCATCTGTCTTTTGTTTTGATCTTTAAATTATTTATAATTTGGGTTTCTCATGTAAGAGAAACCGTATGATACTTAATCTTCTGTGTCTGGTTTATTTCACTTACCATTATTGACTCAAGATGTATCCATTTTCCTAGAAATGACAAATTTATTCTTTATGGCTAAGTAATAATCCAGATATATATATATGTATATGTATATAATCCATATATATATATATATATATATATATATATATATATATATATATGAATTTCCTGTATTCATTTGTGTGTTGATGGGCATATAGGTCCTCTCCATGTTTTAGCTATTATGATTTGGATTGCTATAATCATGGATATGTCACTGTAATATGTCACCGTAATATGATGTCTTTAACTCTTTTGCGAAGATACCAAGAAGAGGTATAGCTGGGTCAAATGGAATTTCTAGTTTTTGCTTTTTGAGGAATCTCCATTGATTTCCATCGTGGTTATAACCGTTTACATTCCCACCAAAAATGTTAAAAGGGTTTCTTTATCCCTTTAGATTTGTGAGCATTTATTTTTTGGGTTCTTGATGATAGCCATTTTTTCTGGAATAAGATGAAATCTCAGTGTTACTTGCATTTGTATTCCTCTAATGATCAAAAGATTGGACATTTTTTCTTGTACTTATCGGCCATTTGTACTTTGGAGAAGTGTCTATTCATTTCAGTATCCCCATTTTTGCTTAGGTCTTTTATTCTGGGTGTTCTAATTTTCCGAGTTCTTTATATTTTCTAGTTAGTAGTCCTTTGAGGAGTAGGTAGCAATTTATTTTTCACATTCTGTAGGTTTTGTCTTCACTCTGTTGTTTTCTGCACCAAGCAGAAGCTTTTTAGATATACTCCCATTTGTTGATTTTTGATGTTATTTCTGTGCCATTGGGGTTCTGTTCAGAATATCCTTGCCTATGCCTATGTCTTCACGAGTTTTACCTATTTCATCTTCCAGCAGATTCAGTGTTTCTACTTTAATATCTATGTCTTTGATACATTTTGATTTGATTTTTGTACGGTAAGAGACAGGGATCTATTTATTCTTCTGCATGTGGGTAGCCAGTTTTCTGAACAGCATTTATTAAATAGGTGATCTTTCCTTCAGTGTATGTTTTTAGTCACTTCCTGAAAGATCAAATAGTTGAATGTACTTGTAGGTGTTTCCGCTTCCTCAATTCTGTGTATTGATCAATGTGTTGATTTTTACTGTCATGCTGTTTTTATCACAGTAGCTTTCTAATATAATATAACTTGAAATATGGCATTGTGGTGCCTCCTGGTTTCCTCTTGTTTTGGGATTGCTTTTGCTATTCTGGGTCTCCTGTAGATCTATATGAATATTAGGAATTGTTTTTATAGTTCTACAAAGAATGCTATTGATATTTTTATTGGAATTACACTGATCTGCATATTATTTTTTGAAATATGACCATTTTGACAATATTGTTTCTGCTTATCTAGGAACAAGAGATATCTTTCCATTTTCTAATATTCTTTTCAATTGCTGTTTTTAGTGTACAATCATTTTCATTATAGAACTCTTTCCCGTCCTTTGTTAGGTTAATTCCTGGGTGTTTACTTTTTTTTTGGAAGCTATTGTGAATGGGATTTTCTCATGATTTCTTTCTTTGTGGATTCATTGCTAGAGTACAGGGAAACTATTGATTTTTGTCTGTTGATTTTGTATCCTGCTGCTTTGCTAAATTTACTAGTTCTAGGAGTCTTTTGGTGGAGTTTTTTGGGGCCTTCTATATAGTGGATCATGTCATCTGCACATAAGTACAGTTTGGCTTCTTCCTTTTCTATTCATATCCCTTTTATTTCTTTCTCTTGCCTGGTTGCCCCAGCTAAAGTTTTGAGTACTATATTGAACAAGGGTGGTAATTGAGTACCCTTGTCTGGTGCCCAATTTTAAAGAAATGCTCTCAGTTTTTCCCCATTTAGCATAATGTTGGCAGTGGCTTTGTCATTAAAGGCTTTTATCAGATTGAAATAAGGTTCTTCTGTACCTATTTTCATCAGGAATGGATGTTGGATTTTGTCAAAGGTTTCTTCTGTCTGTTGAAATGATCATGTGCATCTTCTTTTTACTTCTGTTTATGTGACTTACTGCATTTATTGATTTACATGTGTTTAATCATCCTTGCATCTCTGAGATCAAACCAACTTCATCATGATGTATGATCTTTTTAATGATTTGTTACAATCTGTTGGCCAGTATCTTGTTGAGGATTTTTCTGTTTATTTCTGAAACAGTTTTGTCCTTTTATTTTTTTATTAAACATTGACCTTTTATTCTCTAGCCACATACCTTTCCACATTTATTATTTATATTTTGTGGGTTTTCTTCATAACTATAATGTCTTAATTAAAATTAAAAGTTAATTTAGAATAATTTTACCTGTTTTATAGTGACTGTTTTTTTGGAGTGTGAACGTGAAAATTGGATTAACCATAATAACAATATGTAATTATTAGCCCATATATTATCTTAAGTTTTGTATTTATAATGACAAATCTATGTACTTCCACCCCCCAAAAGACTAAATCTTTGAGAATAACCTACATTTAACCATGTAGTTCCCATCCTACCCCCTGCTGCTTCCTACTGGAAATAGCTGTTATACTGAATACCCATGTTCAGTATTCCTTTCCTGTCCTTTTAAATGAACTATTATTTTATTGCATTTATAATAATTATATTTTAAATTAAATACCTTCAAGAGCCTTTATTTTTATTGTATGATATTATATGTATATTGGGACTCAGCTTTCTTGAGATACATTTTTATTAGTGCATATTAAATATTCAGTTTTTTGGTTTTTTTTTTTTTGAGACAAGTTCTCACTGTGTAGTTCAGGCTGGCCCTGAACTCATTATGTAGCCTAGGCTTGCCTGGAACTTGTGGTGATCCTCCTGCCTCAGCCTCTCGAGTGCTGGGATTACAGGTGTGCACCACCATGCCTGGGTAAATATTCAGTTTTAGTGGACCATTTTCCTACATGCATATAACATATTTTTATTGTATCTGTCTTCCATTACCCTCTTTTACACCCCTCTACTCTGCCTTATTCCTGTCCTTTACCCAATAATAGGTTTTCTTCTACTTCTAGATAGATAGATAGATAGATAGATAGATAGATAGATAGATAGATAGATAGATAGATATAGATAGATTTTTTTTTATTTTTAATATTCCACATATTAAAGAAAACATGCAATACTTCTCTTTCTGAGTCTGGCTTATTTTGCTTAACATTTTCCTGCAAATTACATTCTTTTGTTCTTCCTTATGGCTGAATAAAACATATGTGTATATATATATATATGTGTGTGTGTGTGTATATAAGTATATTTCATATACATATGTATATATAGCTCACATTTTCATTAAGCATTCATCCACTGATGGGCACCTAGGCTGATACCTTATATATCTTGGCCATTGTGAATTACACTCCAGCAAACACCAATATGCAGGTACCTCTATTGTGGCCTTATTTCTTTTGCCACTCCCTCCCTCAGCCCTTCACTAACATCCTCCAAGCACAGAGCACTCTCTTTGTAATGTGACCCACCTCCTCTTGGAAATTAATTTTTGTTGGTGTCTGATATTTTGTTGGGTTATCTGCTACTTCTGTATTTTTTTGAGGAATCTCCATACTGATTTTCATAGAGGCTGCACCGATGGACATTTCTACCAGCAGTGTAGAAAGGCTCCATTTTCCCAATATCCTCGTCAACATTTACTGTTTCGTGCATTCTTGATGATAGCCACTCATACTGGGGTTCATTCCATAATGGCTAAATGTGTTGACTATTTTTTCATATACTTATTGCCCACTTCTGCTGCTTTTGATAAATATCTGTTCGACTCATTAACCAGTTTAGTGACTGAGCTATTTTTTTCTTTGATTTCATGTTTTTGGTTCTTTATGTACAGTGTATTCTACGTATTAATTTTGTTTTGGAAGAGTAGCTGAGAAAAAGTTTGCCCCATTCTATCAGCTTTCATTTCACTCTTTTTGGTCTCCTTTGCTATGCAGAAACTTTCTGATCTGATGTCACCTCATCTGTTGATTCTTGCTATTATGTCCTATGCCATTAGTGTCCTACTTAGGAAGTCTTTGCCTGTGCCTATGGCTGCAAGTGTTCCCTTATGTTTTCTTTTAGCAGTTTCAGTGTTTCAGATCTTATACCTAGGTAGGATTTACTTTTCAGATTCATATTGTACTGTTAAGAACTAGCCACATCATTGCTCTAGTTGACTTTTATTTCTGGCGAGTTTTCTCTTCTAGGGAAGTTGCTTTGTGCTTTTTAAAAAGGTCTTTGTATTTATATGAATACTGTGATTTTTTTTCTGTTGCTCATACTTGAATGTTGATGTTCCTGGACCAGTTATCGGCGGGATACATACTCTGGTGGGGAGTGGTTATAATGGGGTTCGAGGGTTGTCCTGTCTAGGGTTGTCCGTTTCTGGCCTTTGTCTTCTGCTGTTTCCGTGTCCAGCCTTGATAGCACACCACCACTGCACAGCAGTGTTTCCTTTACTCTCTGCATCTGCACTACGAGATTTTCATTCACTCTCCCAGCCCGTCACCGGCGCCCCCCCGGTGGAGAGCTCTCTCCTTGTGACATGACCCACTTCCTCTCGGAGTTAATTTTTGTTGGTGTCTGATATTGGTGATATATGAGCCTTTCTGTCTACTTTCCACGTCTTTCTTTACTTCCTTCCCATCCCTTCAGTCTCATAACTGCTCATCATAATCACTGCTCAAATTTTCTGTCTCCTAAAGATTCAGTATTTTGTGGTGATTTCTGAGCTCTGAAATTTTGAGTCTTTGTATTTATTTCTCCATTCATCTCAGCTATACTGCCTGCCAATCTTGACCTTCTTACAGTAGTTTGTTCATTTTATCTTTTCTAAGATTAATTATTAATTTCATTGAACTTTTGTATTTTTTAATCTGTGTATTTCTGCTCTGATCTTTATTATTTTTTTCTTTAATAAATTTGAGTTTGGTTTGTTCTTGGTTGTCTAGTTTCTTGAAGTACAGTAGTAGGTTGTCTGAGATCATTCTGCTTTTTTGATGTAGGCATTGACTGCTATAATCCTCCTTTGTAATATCTTTTTGCTGTCTCTCAGAAATTTTGGGATGCTGTATTTCCATTTCCATTTGTTTCAAGGATTTTTAATATTTATTTTAAATTTTTTTCCTATTCTTTTAGTTGTTTATGAGTGTGTTGTTTAGATTTCCATAATTTTTTATAGTTTTCCACATTTATCTTATTACTGGATTCTAGCTTTATTACATTGTGCTCAGGAAAGATAATATGATTTAATGTAAAATTTTCATTAGGACTTGTCTGTAGCTTTTGGAATTATCTGTCCTGGGGATGGCCCATGTGCTGCTGAGACGCCTGTGTATTCTGCAGCTTCTGGATGGAGTGTTCTGCCGATGTTCTGTTTAGTCCGTTCAGTGTAGGTGCATTTTAACCTTGATGTTTCTTTGCTGGTTTTCTGTCTGGATGATCTGGTATGAGTAGGGTGATAAAGTTCCCTAATATTTATTATTGTATTGGAGTCTAACTTTCCCTTAAGTCTGTTGATACTCACTTTATATATTTACTCTAAAATTGGGTACATATACACCTGGAAATGATATTTTCTCTTTTGTGTTACCACTTTTTAAATAATAGACTTACCTTCTGTGTCTTGTTTTACTGGTTTTTTTTAATTTAAAGGTTATTTTATATGAGTATGGCTCCTGTTGATTTCTTTCGGAGTCAGTGTGGTTGGACTTTCCTATGCGTGTTCTTAGTGGTACAGTGAGTTTCAGATAAGGTTTAACTTTTCTCATTTTGTTTATGTTTTTAAATTTTTTAATTTCTTTTATTTCATTCTCCTGTCTTGTAGTCTTCCTCTGTGATAAATGAGTTTTTCCCCTTGTGAGCTTAGATTCCTTCCTTATTATTTTGACATGTCTATAATTATAGATATTTACTTTGTTGCTCCCATAAAGCTCTCAACATACACCTTTAGATCATAACAGGCTATTTTGAAATAATAGCAATTTAACAATGATAATAAACATAGGCAACAGCAAAAGAAGAGATGAAAATAGACAATAGTACATTTGCACTGCATTTCTCTTCACATTTTAATTTTTGCTGTCTCTTTGTACTTCTTACTATATTGTCTATCAGTTACTACATTATTATAGCTTTTATTTTTGTTATGTAGTCTGGATACTAAATATCTATATGCTTTATGCACCATGTGTACAATATTAGAAAATTTTATATTTATCCACATACTCACTCACTGGTGAGCATTATATAGCTTGATGTTTTCTTATTACTAATTAGTATCTCTTTCATTCAATCTGAAGATTTGCCTAATGCATTTCTTGTAGGACAAATCTGGGGGTAACCTATTTTCTTAGCTTTTGGTTATCTGGGAATGTATGTGTCTGTCCTTCCTTTCTTTTCCTTTTTTTTTTTTTTTTTTTTTTTTTTTTTTTTGGTTTTTTGAGAGAGTCTCACTATGTAGTTCAGGCTGTCCTTAAAACTCATTAAGTACTCCAGGCTGGCCTCAAACTCATGGTAATCCTCCTGCCTCAGCCTCCTGAGTGCTAAGATTACAGGTGTGTGCCATCATGCCTGGCCTGTCCTTCATTTCTAAAGAATAGCTTTTCAGGGTATTCTTGGTTGCAGTTATTTTTCCTTCAGCAGTGTGACTATGTCATGGTACTTTCTCTGGGCCTACCGTAAAGCTTTTGTTTTGAGAAATATGTGCTCAGGTAAATTGGGACACCTTCATTTTTTTTTTTTTTCTTGTGCTTTGAGAATCCTCTTTGTCTTTAACCTTTGAGAGCTTGATTATATTATGTATAGGGTTAGACTTCGTTGAAGTGAATCAGACTGATAAACTTTTACCTTCTTGTACAATGCTAGTTGCATTTTTCTGTAGCTTTGGGATGTTTCTTGTTTTCACTTCATCGAATAAACTATTTGTTTAATCTTCTCAAGTTCCTTCTGAATCCCAGTAACCCAATATTTGTTCATTCAGTGTTATCCCAAATTTTCCATTAGCTTTCTTCATTCCTCTTTATTCTTTTTTCAATATCTTTTTTAAGTGTCTCTGGTAGAGTACTGAGTTGTTTTTCCGTATATTTTTGAAGTTTGTTTTCTTAAAATACCTACCTGAATTTTTTTATGGAAGAGTTTCCATATGCTAAATAAGATTTCTTTTATCTTATTTGTCCATTAAGTGAGGTCATGGTTTGTTGAAAGTTCTTGATGTTTATTGGTATATGATGATACACATTGAAAGACTGGGTGTTTATTCCAGTCTTTATAATGTGGATATTTTTTTGTCCATCCTCTAGAAATTCTAAGCAGGCTGTTTATTTTGTCTGAACCCATGGACACTGCTGCTGTTTCATCATTAGACAATGACATAAGACCATGTTTGTTACAAATCTGCAGTTGACGTGTTATCTCTGTTCCCCATCTGGCCTAAGTTGAAAACTTTAGGGAGTTGGCTTCTCTTCATTGGTTGGGAGGGTGGGAGTTCATGCTCTCCACAAGGCCTCTCTCGATACCTCCTACCTGGAGAGGTAGGAAGTCCGGTTACTGCTCTTTATGTGGCCTGCCCTGTCCCGAGGTGGAATGGCCTTGTGACTGCTGGGTAGTATTGAAAGTCCTGTCACTTCACTAAGTTTCTCCTGCCTGTAATGTGAATGACACCTTAGTACTATCCAGTGGAATTGGAAATCCAGATCTCCAAGGGGTCCACACTGACCAGACGAGGGAAGGGCTTGTTAATCCCCCATGGGATTCCCAATGTATTTCTCTGTGACACTGCCTTGGTAGGTGCAGGACATGATGCTTTGGAGTACTTCATCATGGCATGGTAAAGACAGAAACAAAGGGACTACACTTTGACTTTGCCGGCATCAGCGGGAGTGTGGAAGAGGGTTGTTTTATTTTTCTGCTGTAGAGAAATTACCATTTTTTTGGTCTCTGTTGCCACTTTCCTGACACTTTGTCTAAAAAAAGTGTGGACTTCATTAGGAATTTTGTGTCTGTGCCTAATGGTTTTTCTAGTTCCAGCTTATTGTGTTCCATGTGTGGGATATGTGCAAAATAAAACATTTGAAAATTATTTCTAACAGGAGTGTTCCCCAGCATCTTACAGTCTTAATGCATGTGTGTTTAGAACTACATGAAGCTTCAGGAAATAAGCATTCAAAAAGAATAACCGGAAGAATACCTGGTATTCATACAGGATCAAGAATAAATTTTTCTCACTTTTCAGAATAGTGAAAAAGCACTTCAAAACGTAGGGCAGGTATAGAATACTCAAAAAGATTTTGCCTCTCCAATGAGAAAAAGTGTCTGTAGCCTAAAGACTGCTGTAGGCTTCTATTATGAAGACTGAGAGAAATCACTGAGGTCTAAATGTTTTCACATAATTTAAATTGGGCCTAGAGCAACAGTAAAAAAATCATGTACAGTGGTAACAAATGTAATTCATAATTTCTTATGCCTTCTAAAAATTATCAGACATTTAAATAAGAAAAAAAATACCCATAATGAGAAGGAAAATCAATAATTTTTAACTATAATAGAAAAGTTTCCAAAGATGGAATCTGTAGGGTGGGACATTAATGCACTCATATATAATATATGCTCAAGAAAGCAGAGAAAAATATGATATGTCAAAAGAAATATATATGATTAAAAAGACCCAAATCATATTGTTAGGGATGAAAATCAGTGTATACGCTGAAAATATTCTGGGTGGGTTTAACAGCAGTTAGACAAAAGATAATAATATTATGAAAGTTAGATATTATAATAGAAACTATCCAAAATGAAAAAGAGAGGAAAAAAGAATAAAAAAAATGAATAGCACTATTGAGCTGTGGGATAATGGGATGGGGCCGATCTACATACAGTGTGAGTGCCTGAAGAAGGTGCAAGAGATGACTGCATTGAAAACTGCTTCAAAGGTATCGCCCAGAATTCAGTCCAAACGAGACTGCACCAAGACGTCTTATAACCAGACTGTAAGAGGTGAAAGACAAAGAGACAACAAGACAAAGGGTACAAGAGACAGACACAAGAATTCTAATTAACCTGGCAGCAGACTCAGCAGAAATGCTTCCCATCAGGACAGAACAGGACGCCATCTTCACAGTGGGAAGGGAGAAGACTGCCAACCAAGGGTACTGTTTCCAACAAAGCTGCATTGCAGAAATAAGGAAAGATGACTTTCCAGAACCAAAAAAAGCTGAAAGGATTCACTGCAACCACACCTGTCCTATCAGAAATGTTAAAGGGAGTCCTTCAAACTGAAAAAGAAGATTCTAATGTGTAAGTTGCAACATCCCGCCCAACAGCTAAAGAATACACAATTTTCTCAAATGCACATGGGACATTTTTTGGGTAGATCCATCTGTAAGGTCACAAAACTAATCTTAAAAATTTAATAACACTGATGTCGTAACAAGTGTATTTTCTGATCATTATGGAAAAAATACCCAAAGAATTAGTGAGAGAAAAAATATTAAAAACCTTAAAAATACATGGAAATTAATCAACATGCTCATGAACAACCAATCAATAAATGAAGATATTAAAAGTGAAATTTTAAAACTTTCTTGAGCCAAATGAAAATGGAAACAACATACTAAAACCTGTGGGAGACAGTTTTAAGAATTCTGAAGCAATTTTAAGAAGGTATGTTGCAGCAGTAAACACTTATATTGAAAAAGAAGAAAGATCTCAAATAACTTAATGATGTACCTCAACAAGTAGAGAAACAAGAATAAAATAAAACAAAGATTATTAGCAGGAAGGAAATAAGATCAGAACAGAAATAAAATAGAGACTAGAAACAATATGAAAGATTAACAAAACATGAGACTTGATTTTTGAAATTAACCAAATTGTTAGCCAGAATGAGAAAAATAGAGAAGACTCCAATAAATAAAATCAGAAATGAAAAAGACATTAAAAATAGGATAAATTCTCGAACACTTGAGACCTACCAAGATTAAATTGTGAACAAATCAAAACTAACAAACCAGTAGTGAATAATTTCATGAATTAGCAATAAAAACTCTGATCAAAGTAAATCCCCTGGCCAGATGAATTCATGGTTGAATCTTATCAAACATTTAAAAAAGGATTATAGCAGTTCTTCTTAAATTATTCCAAAAAAAAATTGATGAGGGAATACTTCCAAACTGATGAGGTCAGCATGAATTATTTTGAATTATTTTTTATCCTTTTCTCTGGTCTTTCTAGAGAGTTCTGTGTTCTTTTGGAGCCATCATGTTAGTTTGCTTTTAAAATGCCTTTTCTGTTCCTGATTGATATTTGCACGTTAGGCTGATCACTTGCCTCTGCTAGTTTTATATGGTGGTTTGCATAGTTAAGCCTTTTTTCTGAAGATATGTTCTGTTTTTCTTTGGCACCGGGAATCGAACTCAGTACCTCACGCTTGCCAGGCAGATGCTGTGCCACTGAGCTATATCCTGGACATGAAGATATGTTCTAAAATGTCACCTTGTAAGCTATATAGTCTTTGGTCCCAGTTGTGCACAGTGTGTCCTGTCTATTTAGCCTCTTCAGCCGTATTTAATGTTGGCAATACCTACAGATGCTTCAGTGGCCTAGGTGTCAAGGGTTTGTATGGTTATTCGGCTGGCTGGGCTGTTGCTCTGTTAGAGAGACTGGATTAATTGATGGCTCTAAGTCCTGTGTGCCTGACTACAGGTGCAGGACACCTGTCAGATTCTGTGGGTTGCATGCAGATGAGTTTACTCTGTTGGACCTATACAAGTGAGGTGCAGCTGGCAAGGCAGTTGAAGCAGGAAGCCCATCAGTTGCTGGTAGTTGGGAAGGTTGGAACTGCTGCGGGTTCTTTTGCTGGAGTGGTGCCGTGTGCTTTATAGCAGGCATGTGGCACTTCTTAGTGTCCAAGTGCTGTGTGGATCTTTGCAGGACCTTGGAGGAACAGCGTGCCCAGGGCAGGCTGAACATCTGTTTCCTGGAGCCTGAAGGTGGGTTGGGGCTATGTGGTTAGGCCGCTTTCTAGTTCTGTGCAAGACTGAGCCTCTCCAGAGAGTGTGCCTGCCTGATTTTCTAGGCTATAGGCAGATGTGCATGCCGAACCCCGTGATCTTTGGAGGCCTGGGCATACTGCTTCCCTGAACTGAGCATGGCTGGTTAAAGACACCAAGCTGCTTAGCAGGTTGTGTAAGATGTTGGGGATGACCACTCAGCTGCTTCTTCACCCAGGTGTACGGAGTCAGATGACATATGCAGCAAGAGCTGCAAGTGAGCTAGGCTTTTTTCTGGGGCAAAACTGCTAGTGGATTCCCTGGCAGCTCTTCAAAGTGGGCTCAGAGACTGTGAGGGCTGTAGACTTGTCCAGTAGCAAATACTTCTGTGTCCCTCACCATTATTGGAGACTGCTAGGGGACCTTCTTACCTTTTTTCTGGTGAGCAAGGTCTATCTTGGTTCAAAACTGATCTTTACTGTCGAGATGGGAGGGACAGATGCTTTGCACTTTGCTTTTTAAATACAGCTATTTTTGTCTCTGTGCTCCGTCACATCGCCACTGCAGTCCAGGGTTGTACCTCAAGCCCTGGCACAGAGCAGCCGCTGCTTTTTGTGTGTGGTGCTGCTGTGTGGAGTGAAGAGCTCCAGGCACCTCTGGTCAGTTGTCTGTAAGTCCTGTCGTAGGCACAATGGGCCTATTTAAATTCAGTCGGCAGAGAAAGGAGGTGGGAAATACTCCAATACTCCAATACTCCAATGGAAAAAATGTGCTTAGAATTAGGAAACAATGTTTTTTCACTCTTTTCAGTTCATTCATATTTAGAATGGGGCGGAACCTTTCAAGAAAAGGAAATGAGAAACAGTGAACAAGTAAAACAGTAGACCTTCACACCTAATTTGAATGCAGTGGGCACATGAATGCTATTATTGATGTCATCAGAAGTATGTGTAGTTTTAGAAGACAAGATTTGTAAAGAGAGACATTTGTGAAAGCATTCGTTGGAGGACCGACTTTGAAGAGTGTAAAATATATGTAGACATTGAAACAACAGCATTGGATGTGACACATGTGAGAGTAAATCGTTAGAAACAAGTAGTGCAAAGGAGGTTTGGGTAGATATAAATAGTAACAGAGTCAGAATAAAGGCAGAAATGGGACAAACGTGTATTGTGAAGTGGAGCGCAAGTAAGATAGAATAGACTGAGTCCTGAGCATCTCTGCGCACAGGCCCTGGGACGTCTTTTTGGGCAGGAGCTCTAGGGGTGGCATCCTGTGTATGGAACATCTCAATCTTTGTGGTCAAGAGTATGGCTCTAGATTGAGACCATGTTCACATCCTGCAGTAACACTTACTAATCTTCCACCTTTAGAGAGAGACTTATATTATTATATTTTC
The DNA here is from genome assembly GCA_028451465.1 of Erethizon dorsatum. Lineage (NCBI taxonomy): Eukaryota > Metazoa > Chordata > Mammalia > Rodentia > Erethizontidae > Erethizon > Erethizon dorsatum. The sequence goes on from CM051837.1 coordinate 33,750,700, forward strand.
CAGCAGATGTTTGATTTGTTTAATGTGGAAAAATATTATTTATTTCAGTTGTTTGTTTTGAATATCAAATGGGATAATTTGTGTAAACCTCTGAGTATAGTGCTATTATATGAGGATTTATATAGGCTCTTAAAGCTGCACAATAATACTTACCTGTGAAATAATAAAGTTATTCCTATGAGAAATTGTTGCATTTTTCTGCATGCAGGCGGCATATTCTTATCCATGCATTGAAACTTTATTCGTGTCTTTCAAGAGCACGTTTTTGATCCAAATGTTTGAACAAAGGCTTTGGTAACATTGACCAAATGTAATGAGAACTAGAAAGCCATCAAAGACTTAGATCTGTTGAACAAGCTTAAAAATCAAGAGTATTCAATACACTTTAGTTAATGTCTTCTAAATTTGAAACAGTTAAGGACAAATTCAATGATTATGTCTCAGTTTGCTTTAGTTTAGCATGTTATGAGCCAAAGACTTAAATTAGCAGGAATTCTCACATTTAGATGGTTCATTAAAATTAATTCTAAATGTATATTTATTTATTTAGTTATAGAGATCATCCAGATTATATGGGAATAACATTTCCTGGAAAGATGTGTGTTAACCTTTATTCTACAGGAGTTGTACTGGTATGTAATTACTTAATCTCTTTTTAAGGAAATTAATACACTCAAAAATTATTCAAGTTGTCAGCATGTATTTTATGCTGTATGTTTTTAGAAGTTGCATTTGTTTTCCATTACTATTTAAATTTTGAAGTATGTGAAAGGAATAATATTTTATAGAAGTATCATGTGCAGCCAGCTATATTTGGAAGTTAAAATGGGAGTAAAAATATCATAAATACACCTGCATTCCTCAATATTTAGAACAGTATATCATGAAAAATTATTTTTTTAATTTTATGGAAAAAAGGTAAAATAAAATTTCATAACAAAATAATAGAATAACAATAGTTAATACATTACCTGTAGTTATCTTTAAAGTAGTTGCTCAGGGTATAAGATATGGGCATAAAAATTTCTCCAGTTGATATTAGCACAAACCTTCCTCTTCAATGAACTAAGAGACTCATAGGATAACTGACTTGCATTTTTTCCTTTTTCCCTGCTGTCTTTTCTCCTTTCCCCCATCCTAGTTCCTGTTTCCTTTTGAACAATTTCTTCCCATTTCACAATATGTATTATACATTTTACAACTTATTTACTTTTTCAGTTTCTTACACCAGAGAGACAATACAGTGTTTACACATGTGAGTCTGATTTATTTCACTTATGAGTATGGTCTCAAGTTGCATCCATTTGCCTATAAAAGTGTCCAGTTTATCCTTCTTTATGGCTGAGTAGTACTCCATTCTATAAAAAGACCACATCTTTTTTATCCATTCCTTGGTTGATGGGCATTTGGGTTGTTTCCAAGAATTAGCTATTACAAATTGTGCTGCTATAAATATAGGTGCACATATATTGCTGTGGTATGATGTTTTTAATTCTTCTGGGAAGATACCCAGAAGGGGAATAGCTGGGTCAAACAGGACCTCTAATCCTAGTTTTTTGAGGAATCTCCACACTGATTTCCACAGTGGTTATACCAGTCTACACTCCCACCAACAGTGGAGAAGTGTTCCTTTTTCCCCACAGCCCCACCAGCATTTGTTATGGGTTGATTTCTTTTTTTTTTTTTTTTTTTTTTTTGTGGGTACTGGGGGTGTCGACCTCAGGACCTCGCGCGCCAGTAGGCGCCCGTTCCGCTGAGCGATATCCCCGGCCCCTTTTTCGTATGTGGGTTCCGGGAGTCGAACTCGGGCCCTCGCGCTTGCCGGGCAGGCGCTTACGCCGCTGAGCCATCTCACCGGCCCATGGGTTGATTTCTTGATGATAGCCATTCTTTCTGGGGTGAGATGGAATCTCAGTGTTCTTTTAATTTTCATCTCTCGAATGACCAGTGATGTTGAACGTTTTTTCATATATTTATTTGCCATTTGTGTTGCTTCATCTGAGAATTGCGTATTCATCTCAGATGCCCATTTTTGGATTGGGTCTTTAAATTTGGCGGGTCTGATTTTCTTCAGTTCTTTAAATGTTCTAAGTAGAAGTCCCTTGAGGGACAATTGGCTAAAATATTTTCCCACTCTGTGGGTTGTCTTTTCCCTCTGTTGGTGATTTCTTTTGCTGTACAAAGCTTTTTAATAAGATGAGAACCCAGTTGTTGATTCTTTGAAGTATTCCTGTACAATCTGGTTTTTGTTTACTCACTCTTTGCCTTTGTCTTCAAGATTTCTACCTACTTTCTCTTCCAGTAGATTTAGTGTTTCTGTTTAACTATTTAGATCTTTGATCCATTTTGACTTTAGTTTAGTGCATGGATAGACATGGGTCTAGTTTTAGTCTTTGGCACATAGAGAGCCAGTTTTTCCAGCACCATTTATTAAAGAGACTATCTTTCTTCCAGTGAATGTGTTTGGCCTCTTTGTCAAAGATGAGGTGGCTGAGTGTGTTTGTAGTTGTGTCTGCATCTTCTAATCTGTTCCACTGGTCTTCAGGTCTGTTTTTTTTGCCAGTACCCTGTCACCACTCCCTTTCAATTTAGTTCTGGAAACACTAGCCAGAGCAATTAGACAAGAGAGAGAAATAAAAGGAATAAGGATAGGAAAGGAAGAAGTTAAATTATCATTATTTGCAGACAACTGATACATAGAAGATACTGTACATAGAAGACCCCAAAACTCCACCGAAAGACTTCTAGATTTAATAAGCAAATTCAGTAGCGTAGGTGGATACAAAGTTAGCACTCAAAAATCAATAGCATTCCTGTACACAACAAACTCACTGAGAGAGCAGTTAGGGAAACCACACCCTTCACAATAGCATCCAGAAAAAATGAAATACTTAGGAATCAATCTAACAAAGGAAGTAAAGGATCTATATATTGAAAATTACAGTACTCTGAAAAAGGAGATCGAAGAGGATATCAGAAAATGGAAAGATACCCCCTGCTCCTGGATAGGAAGAACCAAGATAGTGAAAATGGCCATATTCCCAAAATTGTTATATAGATTTAATGCAATCCCGATAAAAATGCCATTAACATACCTCACAGAACTAGAGAAAACATTCCTAAAACTCATCTGGAACCAAAAGAGACCTAGAGTAGCAAAGGCAATTCTGGACAACAAAGGCAAGGCAGGAGGCATCACAATCCCTGACTTGAAACTAAACTATGAAGCTACTGTGATAAAATCATCATGGGGGGCCGGTGAGATGGCTCAGCGGTGTAAGCGCCTGCCTGGCAAGCGCGAGGGCCCAAGTTCGACTCCCAGAACCCACATACGAAAAAAGGGCCGGTGATATCGCTCAGCGGTGCGGGCGCCTGTTGGCACGCAAGGTCCTGAGGTGACCCCCGGTACCCACCAAAAAACAAAACAAAACAAAAAATCATCATGGTATTGGAAAACACTTTTTTAAGAAAATTTGTATAAATTAAATGGTGTTTTGCTTGTAGGTGTAAAGCTATCAAAATATTGTTATAGGTAAAAAAGCTGCAGGATAAAAATAAAGAAAAAGTCCTTTGTATTCAAACTTCTCAAACACAGTAATTAAAAGACACTTTTTTTCTTTTTGTTTTTTGTTTTTTGTTTTTTGAGACAGAATCTCACTGTGTAATTTAGGCTGGTCTTGAACTCACTATGTAGCCCAGGCTGGCTTTGAACTCCCAGCAATCCTCTTGTCTCAGCCTCCCAAGTGTTGGGATTACAGGCATGCACCATCATGTCCTGTTTAAAAGATACTTTTTATGATGCCACTGTTTACATCTGTGCTTTTTTAATTAGTACATGTTATCACTGTATTGTGATGAGTTTTATTTTGGGAGTTGCTACATGCATTTAACATATCCAAATTAACTGTATTTTAAATATTTATAGTACTTATAAATGTTATATATAAAAATTAATGCATTATTGAAGGTTGTATAGCTCCTTGAGCCATTTTCCATCATAATAGTACTTTTTAAAAAATACTATTAAGTACTATATATTTTTGAAATTGCACAGTAATTTATATTAACCATGTCAAATTTATTACGTACATATAGGAACATACAAAAAACCATGTAGCACTGGTGAGATGGCTCAGCGGCATAAGTGCTTGCCTGGCAAGTGCGAGGTCCTGAGTTCGACTCCCAGTACCCACATACGAAAAAAGGGCCGGTGATATCGCTCAGCGGCACGAGCGCCTACTGGCGCGCGAGGTCCTGAGGTCGACCCCCGGTACCCACAAAGAAAAGAAACCATGTAATCTGTCATTTACCATTCAGTATTTTGATATGGATGTCCTACTTTGTGTCTATTTGTGGTGCTCTCACTGTCTTGGTCTCTTTTAGAAAACAGGAATTTTGCAGCACAGATTTTTATTTCCAGTGGTCAAACTTTAATTATTATAATTTTTATTATCAAGATATGTAAATTCTATAATTTATTCCATATGAATTTCGTACTTCATCTATAGGTTGATGAAAAATTAAATCAATAAGTACTATTTTATAGTATTATGAATATATAAGGAAGATCCTGCATGGAATAAAGAAGCAAATGCTTCTTATTCCAGGAATTCTCTGATGCTCAAAGGAGAATATCTCAGATATCAGGATCTAATAGAACATCTTAATTTTTTCTTCTTTTACTTTTCATGGTGAGAATCAACTGTCACAAAAAATTAAACTTCATTTTCCTTTTCTTGGAATTAGTTACTGTTTTTTTCTAGAATAAGTGTAAAGTTGATTTTTATTTTTAACCATAGTGTGTATGATTGAAGAACATTGAGTTGTCTTATTAATGAAAATACTTTCATTTTGCTTCCACAGTTGACTAATGATATGGCTAGAAATAGAATCTTATTTCGAACATTTTTCTACCTTACCATTTTGAAGATTGAGATATTGTAATTTTGTCAAATCATTATAAAATGAAAGGATAGCAAGGAAATTGAGGTGTGTATAAAGGAATTTGAATTAGTGAAGGAAAGAGCAAAAGCAGGAAGTTAGGAACAGTGACAAGTACAAACAGTGAATTGGAGGTGCTTGTGTTTATGTAGATTGTTGGAACTGAGCTGCTAGGGGGTGATCAGGAAAAACAAAACAAAACAGGTGATCAGGCTGTGATATGCAAGCTCAGAGATGATGCAGGACTCATGATTATTGTCCGAAGGTCCGTTGGCCTGGCCTAGAGTATAGACTTGGAAATGAGTGTCTGAGGCAAGGTTTGGAATAAAGTCATAGGAAGAGACACAAAGAGTGAGAATTTCACAAGTTAGTTATGTTCATACTTTTACAAAGCCAGGATAAGTTTGGAGAATATTGTAGAGGGACGTTTTATAGTTAATATCAAAACTGATAAAGCTTTCTCTGTCTGTATAATAGAGAAAGAAAGATACACAGATAGATAAATAGACCAGTGGAGCAGAACAGAGTTCAGAAACAGAAAATCGTATAGGCATGTGATGTTTTTTTTTTGGTTGGTTTGTTTGTTTTTGGTTTTTTTTGCAGTGGTGACTTTGTGGTGCACTCTTTAATGGACGGTCTTTTTGAAAAATGAAATTTTCCTGTGACCTGAAGCTATACAAAAGGTGATATCTAGGTAACTGTAGATTTATATGTTAAAGTCAAGCAAAGAAGTTCTGAGAGATAAAAAACTAACACAGCTTCATGGCTATAAAGGTAGGGAAAGTTTCTTGAAGTGCACACAAAAATCACTAATCATATAAGAAAAGTTGGCTAAAATTAAGCTTAGGAAATTCTGCTTATGAAAAAATATGAGAAAGTGAAAAGATAAACCAAAGAGCGATAAAAATATTTGCAATGTGTGGCTGACAATGACTCGTATATCAAATACATGAAGCGCTGCTACAAATCAGTAAAAAAGAGGGAAGGCTATCATAATAGAAAAATGGATAGGATACTTAAAGAAATGTTTCACAAAAAGGAGTATCCAATTTGCAGGAAAATGAATGTAGCTTGAGACCATAATGTTAAGTGAAGTAAATCAAACACCAAGCTTAAATATATCACATGATCTCTCTTATCTGAGAAACTCAAAATATAAATAAATTATAGAGAAAAATAAAAGATAACATGAAAAGGGAGATAGATCTTTTCTAAAAGAGGTGGAGACCAAGAGAGGGAGGGAAGGGGGAGGAAAGTGAGAAGAAGGGAATAAAAGAAAGAATTCAGATATATCATGTACATGTACCAGCTCCCCATGATGAATATAATCATTATATACTGCAAACATGTACTCATAAAAAAATAATGCAAGTTAACTCTTAATGAAATAGTGTCTCAGGACCCACCAGAAATGATATTAAAAAGATGGGTAACAGTAAGTGTTAGCAAGAATGGAGAGCAACTTCATTGCTCGTGTGTTGCTTATGGAAATGGAAACTGCTGTAAGTATTTTAGAAAACCAGTAGTATTTACTAAAAGTAAATGTGCACATTTCCTAAGATCGAACAATTTCCATAATTAGTTCAGAAATAGGTAGATACGTGTTTTAAAAGAATATTCATGGGAACACTGTTTCTAACAGGACAAAATTGGGAACACCTCAAATGTCCATCAAGAGTAGTAAAGTGTGCTATATTTAGGTAATGTTATAGTTTACCAGTAATAAAACTCTTTGAAGTACTGCTCCACACAAACATACTGTGTCATAATATTTAGTGAAAGAAGCCAGACCCCCTCCCAATATTTAACACATTTGATACAATTTCAGAGACAGGTAAACCACTATAATAATAGTTTCTGGTAAAGAGAACAGAGAAGTATAATAATTGCTACAGTGATGAGAATATGTGTGCATATGTGTCAGTTGTTTGTCAAGTTCTTGGCATAAAGAAGTTTAGAGGAGAAAAGTGGTTAATATAATGAAGAGTGCATAATTATGTGGAAAGGTTCACCACACTGAATTCAGTGTCACAAAAAAGAAAATAGAAACTCCATCTGTAGTTTCTTTGATTTTATAGTGAAGGGTGCAACTCATCATCTCTTCCTCCTCGGTTTTCAGTTTTATGCCTTCTGGCTACGGAGGACATGACACTAAGTTCTGGCTGCTGTTTTAGGATGCCATTATTGACATTGTCCCCTCCTCTCAGGATATTGTCTTTCAGCTGGTAGCACAAGTGAGACTTCAGCCAGCCCTTACACCACTCTATTAAGCCAGGTGCTCCTGGATTATAAGACATGTGATTAGTAAAGCCTGTGTGAGTAATGAACCCACTTTTTTGAAAATTATACCACAGAATGTGACCTTGGTCTGTCCTGACATCATGTGGTGATGTAGAACACAGTCTGTGGCTATGAGAATGTGGTGTGGTGGAAGCAGTGTGGGCTCTCAAGGAAAATCCATATCCGGAACCTGTGAGGACCAGTCGTTGCTCTTTCAGTAAATGGATGGTCTGGTGTAATAAGCCTATCTCTAGCACTACTGGCTGATCCAATGTAGTGCATAGTGGGGGCTCATCAGTGGCCTTTCTTTCTTTCTTTTTTATTTATTTATTTTTTTTTGTGAGTACCAGGGGTTGAACTCAGGACCTTGCGCGCCAGCAGGCGCCCGTGCCGCTGAGCGATATCACCGGCCCTTTTTTCGTATGTGGGTTCCGGGAGTTGAACTCGGGCCCTCGCGCTTGCCAGGCAGGCGCTTATGCCGCTGAGCTATCTTACCAGTCCCAGTGGCCTTTCTTAATGGCAGGTAGGGTGGTTATTTATGTATGAAGCCATGCAAAGCCTTCATCTTTGCAGGCATGGGACATGGGGCTGGCCTTCTGAGTAAGCACTAAGGTGTCTGGAAAAACAAGTGTGACTGACATGCACCCAGTAGATCTTGATGACCTGATTTTTGACAGTCTCTACAGTGAATATCATATTATAGAATATAAATATTTTAAGTCTGTCTTCATTCTCAGAAGTTCAGCTCCATGTTGTTCCCCTAGACTTCCTTGTTAGCAAGAAATCTTCCTGAGTCCTTGGCCAGTCAACCAGTTCCTTTTGACTGTCCATGAATCAGTACCTCAAGCTATCTCTGCTTTTAAGTAACATGAACAACAGAGGTATTGCTTGAACTTATGCCTGCTTGCTTTTTTTCTTTTTGGTATGGGGGTCTCACTGTATTCCCCAGTCTGGCCTCAAACTCACAATGCTTTTACCTCAGCCTTCCGAGTAACTGACACACACCACCGTGCTCAGCTTCCGCGTGCGCAGTTGAGTAAGGCTAAAATGTCCACTTCTGTTGGTGCTAGTATGTATGTTGCCGGCCCACTTGTCAACTGACCCATGCTTTTTCCTTTTCTCTTAACAATGGGTTTCTGTTCAGTGCATAAAGAGAAACTGAGTTGTGGGAGAGCAAACAAAAGGTATATGGTTCCCTGGGATTTTGGGACTCCTCCATGTGCAGTTTACCTGTTGTTTCTAAACCTTTCTATAGAGTATTGCTGTGAGCATCCAGCTTTACGTTGTGTGGATCAGATAACATCTTAAAGTCACATAGTGTCTCATGGTTAAGTTTTCAACCTTTACTGGGCCAAGTGTCAAGTCAGGAGTTTTTTACTGGAATACCTGGTGCATTATTCACAGTTGTTTGTCCGAACACGGCATATGTTGCCTCTAATACCCAAATAAGGCCCCAAGCCTGCACTAGCCATTCCATTGTAGTCTCCTGTACAAAGTGCATGCAGGTGTGTCTGACTTCAGCAGAGATGCCCTGATGTCCCGACCACTGCACCCCTAAAACTTGACCGTTCTGGTCAGTTACTGAAGTGCTGCATTCATCTCCTCTGCAACATGTGTGTATTTTACTAAAACATTATGATCCTTGCTACTTCCTGTGCACTAGCTCTGGAAAGCACCCCATTACCATCTCAGTGGGACCCACACGTATATTGTGGACTATAGAGACAATCAGGTTTTCTCTGGCTTATATTGCCATGGAGAGAAGAAAAGGAGAGTTGACATAGACATAAGGCAAGGTATAGCAATGCTATACTTCCTGATCCCTTACGACTACTCCTTTGTTGAAGTCAAGCTACTTTTGGTAGTTTTTACTTATGATGAATAAAAAAGGGGAATTACTAGGCCAGTTGCTGCCTACCTGTTGCTGGAGGTTATGTTGATTTACCCAACTCAAGTTACCATATTGGGAATCTCCAAAGTGATTGCCATCACCACAAAATTAAGTTTCCAGTAGTTTTTAGTCATTCTTCATCTTTAATTTAGCTTTTACACCAGACACACAAGTATGTTAAATGATGTTATATATATTGTTAATCCTACAGTTGCAAACTTTGATGGTGGCAGAAGGCTATGCAGTGCCCCAGAGATGCCATATTACTTTTGATTCAGCATTCTAGGCCTTCCTATGGCCCTCTCTGTCATAATAACTCTTGCTCCATTTGTTAGGAGCCCAATGTGAAGATTTTGTTAGTACTTACATTCTAACCATAATTCTGGAATTTGGATAATAATAGTAGTGTGGATTTGCAGTTCTTTTGGATTTACTGTTAAGGCAGTCTTGAAATAAGATCCTAGAGATGACATGGACTGGATAGGCTTGCATTTTTGCAAGTTGACTGCTAAATATTTATTATCAATACAGATACTTAGCAATTAAATGCCTTGATCTTCCTGAAAACTTAAGTCTCCACCTTATCCTGCCCCTTATCTAACACCAGCTTTGATGGTAATTTGAGAAACCATGATGTCACTGCATACAATGAATTACCAGTGTTGTATTTCTCCTTGGCAAAAAAAATTATCTGTGTGCTGCTTCAGTATGTATCAGTGTAATCCAAGAATGCTATGTAGAGAGTCTGTTTTCAGTAGCTCTGGTATCAGTCACTGTGTCAGTGGTGGTCCAAGCAGGTAGCAGACAATATACTTGTATTGGATAATTTGGTTATGTGGCTATTTCATGAGCTGGGAGGAGATCCTATTGGCTTTGATGAATGAATATCAGAGCTGTTTAAGGAATTAGATGAATTGAAAGTTATGGTCCATCTGGCCATTAGATTATGGTCTGATAAAAATTTCTTCAAATTGGCCCTTTTACTCCTTTTATAGTTATGGATCTATCTAAAAATCTTCTTAGGTATTCAATTTTAAATTAATGACAAGCCTGACACTGACTCAGTATTTTATATATCAGTGAAATGTTATATGTAGAACTTCAGCTTCTTGCTTGCTCAAGGAACCATATCTCTCTATCCTCAGGCAGTTGATTAAAAAATAAAAATATTCATAATGATAAAAGTATTATTTTTACTATCATTCAATGAAATGACTTTCTTTTGAATTTCCCTTGATGTTGTTATAGTATTCCAAGGATATAACTTTGGAGGCATTTTCAGTTATTGTTATCCAGATGCTGGGACTCAGTCTGGGAATAGCATACGATGATCCATTAAAATGTCAGTGTTCAGAAGCCATCTGTATAATGACTCCAGACGCCATGTAAGTTTTTAAAATGATTTATTTATTGGTTATATTTATTTTGCTTTCAATGTAGTATTGTAGATATAAGTGCATCAAGTTAACTACTAAATATGAACACGTAATTTTAAATGTAAGAGTAGTATATAATGTGATAGACTGTTAAACCCAATCAACAAAATACATTGAATTTGCAACATACATTACCAAAAGAATTTTCCTTAGGATTCATGTTATGAAAGCTCTTATTAAGTATCTTTAAAAATATAGTAACAGGTCATAACAAGTGGTGTTTTTGTTGGTAGTAAGACTTTTTGGTTTTGGTTTTAGACTACATATTTTGATGTGGGAAACTACCTTCCAAAGAACATTAGGTCTTAGTTGGAGAACAGTCTCAAACATAAAAAATTTGTGTAACTTTGGACAAATAAATTGATGTTGGTTAGATTTATTTATCTCATCTTTAAATGAATATAATTGTGCCTATTACCTTATTACAAGGATGATGTAAGAATAAAATGAGAAAATTAAAAAATTGTAAAATCCTATATGTTGTGATGAATTAACTATAGTAATTTCTGAATTTATCAGTGTTCCCCCAAAATGCCTCAGACAAAAGGTACCGTACATACCATTACTAGTCTGCAGTTTTTCTGTTTGTGAATATTATATATGATAGGTATCACCTATTCACTCCTGACACACTGAAAAAGGCAAAAATGAAACAAAGACATTATTTTTTCTAGGAATTCATTTTTTTGCTATTGCTGTTGTATGTTTTACTTAGTACAATTTACAGATAAAATCATACACTTTTGAGGTATACAAAATCATGTGTTGAGATGCATATACACTGTGAAATGACTACCGCAGTCAAGTGAATTAATATATACATCACCTCACATGGTAAACTGGTACCACATCTTAGCTATTATGCATTGTGGCCTAATAAACACGGGTATGTGGGTATCACTATAGTATGCTGACTTTCATTCCACTGGATACATAACAAAATGTGGAATTGCTGGATCATGTGGTAGTTCTGTTTTTAATTTTGAGGCAACTCCATACTGATTTTCATAATAGGCATACTAATTTACATTCTTGCCAGCGGTATAGAAGGGTGTTTATTTTTTTGTTTTTTTGTTTTTTTTTTTTGGTGCAACCTTAGCAGCATTTACTGTTTGGGTTTGTTTTGTTTTTGTTTTTGGTATTCTTGATGGTAGTCATTCTGACTGTGGTGAAATGGAATCTCAGTGTAGTGTTGACTGCATTTTCTTGGTGGCTGAGGATGCTGAACATTTTCTCATATAATTATCAGACAGTTGTACTTCTTCTTTTGGTAAGTGTCTGTTCAATTCATTAGCCTGTTTATGGATTGGGCTATTTGATGTATTTGGTATTAAGGTTTTTATGGAGGTTTTTTTGTTTTGTTTTCTTTTGTTTTTTAGTTCTTTACATATTTTAGAATATACTAAGCTTTTGTAGGAAGAATAGCTGGCAAGGATTTTCTCCCATTCTGTAGGCTGTCTCTTCACTCTTGTGGTTGTTTCCCTTGCTGTGCAGAAACTTTTCTATTTGCTGTAGTACCATCTCTGGATTCTAGCTGTTATTTCCTGTGATACTGCAGTTCTGTGTAGGAAGTCTTTGCCTGTGCCTATGGCCTCAGGTGTTTCCTTGTTTTCTTCTAGCAGTTTTAAAGTTTCAAGTCTTAGTCCTAGGTCTTCGATCCATATTGAATTGATTTTTCTGCAGGATCAGAGATAGGGATGTAGTTTCAACCTTTTGCATGGGACATCCAGTTTTTGCAGCACCATTTGTTAAAGTGGGTGTCATTTCTCCCACATGTGCTTTGGCCTCTTTGTCAAGAATTACATGGCTGTTTTGTGTGTGTTTATTTCTTTGTTCTCTATCGTATTTGATTGGCTTATGTATCTATCTTTGTGCCAGTACTATGCTGATTTTGTTACTATTACTTCTTAGTATAATTTGAAATTGGATTTCATGATGCTTCCAGCCTTGCTCTTTTCATTTACAGTTCCTGTGACTGTTCTGGGTATTTGTGTTTCCATATGAATTTTAGAATTTTTTTTCTAGTTCTGTGAAAAATGTCATTGGAATTTTAATGGGGATGGCATTGAACCTGTAGGTTGCTTTTGGTAAAATGGTCATTTTAACAATATTAATACTAATGATCAGAATACGGGAGGTCTTTCATGTTATAGTGTCTTCTTTAAGTTCTTTCTTCAGTATTCTAAAATTATTATAGAGTCCTTTCACTTTCTTGGTTAAGTATATACCTAGGTGCTTTCTAGAGCTATTGTGAATAAAATTGTTTTCCCGATTATTTCCCAGTGAGTTTATTATTGGTGTATAGAAATTTTATTAATTTTTAATGTTTATTTTATATCCTGCTACTTTGCTGAACTTATCAGCTCTGAAAGTCTTTTGGTTGGAGTTTTTTGGGTCTTCTAAGTATAAGATTATTTCATCCGCATTTAAGAATAATTTGACTATCTTGTTGCCTATTTGTATCCATTTTATTTCTCTTTTTAATTGTTCTACCTGATTTTAGAGGAAATGCTTTCAGTTTTCTCCCATTTAATATAATGTTGGCTATGGGTTTGTCACATATATCCTTTATTACATTGAGATACAGCTCATTAGTACCTAGTTTCTTCAGGGTTTTTATCATAAAGAGATGTTGAATTTTATCTGATGCTTCTCCATGTATTGAGGTGATTTCATGCTTTTTATATTTGATTCCATTTCTGTGGTATGTTTTATTTGTTGATTTTACATTTGAATCATCTTTGTATCCTTAGATTAAAACTAACTCGATCACGGTGTGTGATCTTTATAATGTTGAATTCGATTTGCAAGTATTTTATTAAGGGTTCTTATATTTATGTTCATCAAAAATATTGGTCTATAGTTTCTTATTGTTGTTTTCTTGTGTGGTTTTTCTATCAGGCTGATGTTGGACTCCTAGAATGAGTTTGAAAGCATTCTTTCCCTTTCTATTTGTGGAATACTTTAAGACACAATGGTGTTAGTTCTTTAAAGTTTTGATAAAATTTGTCAGAGAACCAGGCTGGTCCTCACCTTTTCTTTGTCAGGAAACATTTTATTATTGCCTTCGTAATTGCTTATTATTGATCTGTTTAGGTTTTTAAACATCCTCTTAGTTCAATTTTGGTAGATAATGTGTCTAGAAATTTTTCTATCTTTTCTAGATTCTCCAATTTATAGAATATAGGGTTTCGAATTAGTCCTCAATGATCCTATGGATTTCAGTGGTGTTGATTGTAATATCCCTGTTTATCTCCCAGTTGTGTTAGTTGGGGTCTTCTCTCTCATCCTTTCAGTCAGTTTGGCTAATGGTTTATCAGTCTTGCATTTATCATTATTGGCATTTCAAAGAACCAGCTTTCTTTCATTGATGCTGCATATGATGATTTTAGTCTCTAATTCATTAATTTCAGCTCTGATCTTTATTATTTCTTTCCTTCTGTTGGGTTTGATTTGTTCTTGTTTTCTTAGCTCTTGGGAGGCATGTTAGGTTATCTATTTGATATCTCTCTTTTTTTTGATGTAGCTCCCTGTAAACTTCTTTCATAGAGCTGCCTTTGCTATATATCCTGGAGATTTTGGTATGTCCTATTTGTATTTTCATTTGATTCTAGGATTTTTTAAATATCCCTCCTAATTTTTTCAGTTAGAAGTAAATTTGATTATTTAAATTGCTCAATATCCATGTATTTTTATAGTTTATATATTTTCTCTTATTTTTGATTTCTAGTTAATTCCATTGTGATCTGAGGAGATGCAAGAAATTACGTGTTTTTTTGTATCTGTTAAGGTTTGCTTTATGGCCTAGACTCTGATCTGTTTTCAAGAATGTTTGATGAGCTGCTGAGAAGAACGTATATTTTGTAGTTTTTGAATGGAATTGTTCTGTGTATATCTGATATATTCATTTGATATGTGGGGTGGTTTAACTCAGATATTTCTTCGTTGATTTTTTAAATATGGATGACTTAGGGTGAGAGTGGAGTACTGAAGTTACCCACTGTTACTGTATTGGGACCTGCAAGTTCCTTAATGTTATGTAGTGTTTGTTCTAAGGCTTTGGAGACACTGATATGTACTGCATATTTATTTATGATTGTTATATCTTCTGAGTGGATTGTTCCCTTTGCCTGTATATAGTGTCTTTCTTTGTTTCTTCTAGTTTTGCCTTTAGGTTTGCTTTATCAGAAATCAGTATAGCTATTGCTGCTTGCTATCAGATTCTGTTACATGGAATTTAGTTTTCCACATTTTCATTTTCAATCTGTACATATATTTGCTAGTGAAGTATACTTCTTGCAAGCAGCAAAGAACTGAGTCTAGTTTTAATAAAGCCTGCCAGTCTGTCTTTTCATTGGAAGATGAGGACCATTTACATTCAGTTATTATGAAAAGACATATACCAGTTCCAGTTGTTCTACCGTTTGATTCTTTCTTAATTCTCAATACCCTCTCTTCCTCTTCTGTGTGTAGGATTCCTTTAAGTATCTTTTTCAATGCTGAGTTATTAGTCATGAATTTCTTTAGTTTATGCTCACCTTTATTTTTGAAGGATAGCTCTTTTGGATATATTAATCTAAGTTGCAGTTATTTGTTTTTATGGCTTGAGTACATCAATCTTTGCTCTCCAGACCTTTAGAGCACTTCCAAAGAAGTCTTCAGTTATTCTGATGGATTCACCTTTGTGATTGTTTTGGCATTTTTCTCTTGCAGTTGTAAAAAAGAAAGAAAGAAAGAAAGACAGACAGAAAGAGAGAGTTGGGTGTGGTGGTGCACGCCTGTAATCCCAGCACTTGGGAGGCTGAAACAGGAGGAGCATGGTAAATTCAAGGCCAGCCTGGACTACATAGTGAGTTTGGGGCCAGCCTGAAACATAGTGAGACACTGTCTCAAAAAAAATTTTTTTTCCATTGAAGACTTATAAAAGCAAATGAAATTGGGTAAAAGTAATATCCAAAACACAAACAAACAAGAAAAAGAAAAGTATCTGGAAAATAAGAAAATAAAATAATAGGAAAAGGGGGAAAAAAAGAAAAAAACCTCAAAAGAGAAAGAAGAAAAATAAATTCAAAAAACTATAAAATAAGGCAAAATTATTCTATAAAATTAGGTAAAAGTAACAGGTAAAAAAGCAATAAATACACAAAAGAAAAGGAAGAAAAGAATTAAAAGTAGGAAAGAGAAGTGGAAATAAGAAACCAAATAAAACCAAAACAAAGGAAAAAATAAATCCAAAACATTTTCCACATCAAGGTATTTGGATGGGAAAAGTATTACTGGAATCTGCTGGATATGGGGGAGGGAGAGTGAGGTGCAAGCGCAGCCTGTGTGTTTCCATACCCACCTAACGGGCCGTGCTGAGTGAATGTGAGTCCTGCCTCACCTGTCCCGCTTGCTGGGCAGTCAGTGGTGTGTCGTGTTTCTCAAGTCTGTCTTCTCTCCAGAGGCTTGGTGATTGTGTCCTCTGCACACCCTGAGCTACTGCTGTCCCCAGAGAGTTGTGTGGTGTATGGATGGGTGAGTTGCCCCACTCGCTCCAGAGTTTCCCCTGAGGGAGGAGACTCAGGCATATCCACGTCTAGCAGACACCTAATGCTGGACACATTTTTGGGTGGGGTGGGGAAGGCAAACAGATGACTGAATCTGGTGCTGGAAGGGGGCTGGAGGGGAACCAAGCAATCTGCAGGGCTTGAGTCTGGCACTTTCATACTCACCCACCTCAGAGAGCCACACGTGGTGTGCCTGGGTCCTCACAACAGAGCCTGATAACACTGACCACCATGACCTCCACAGCCTGAGCTCCCTGCTACTTAAACCTCTCACAGGGACTGAGATGGACGCTTGTCCTCTCCATGACTCTCTCCCTGAGCTGTCTCCCCTGCCAGTCACTGCAGCAGGGTGTCCCCAGGGATCCTGAAGTGTGACATGTTCAGTAAACTTTGATCCCTGGAGCAACTCAGTCTCAAACAATAAACCCCTTCTCGAATTGGTGACTAGTCATACCACTCCAAGATATGGTAAGCTCAGTGGTGGATTTCTTCTCTAGAGCTAGCTTGCCATGAGAGGATGGTCCCTTTCCAAACAACTACCCACACTGGATTTACACCTCGCAATGGCTTTGGGTTTCCTCCTTGGTCTAGTGCTTCCTGTTGTTGATCAGTGGGGCTGCTGGCTCTCTGGAGCCTTACCTTGTAATGCAGAATCCAGTTCCCTTTCCCCAGAAGACAGGGTTAGGGTTGTGGACTGCTTAGTTCTTTTTTCCTATGTTGCCTCTGTGTTTCTCCATGATTTTTAGCTTTCCTGTTGGGCCTTTCTTGATTCACAGAGCTCTTCTTTCCTTTTCCTTGCTGAACAGCTGTTTGCCAGCAGTCATGATCCCAGGTCACAGAGAGGCTATGCACTTCTGGCAGCTTCTACACTGCCATCTTGGTATCTGAAGGCATTGTGTTTTAAAAAATACAGTCTATTCACAGTTACTCCTAAGTACCACTTAAACATTAACTTCTAGATTCTAAAAATAGATTCTAATCTGAACCATGTATAGTTATATGTTATATATATTCATATAGTTATATTCTGAATTATTTCTAAAGAGAATATCCATGATATGCATGTACATACCAGTGTGTTTATGGATATATATATATATATATATATATTATATATTATATATACCCTATCTACATTGATAAATGGAACATATATATCACAAATCTATGACAATTAAGGTTCATTGACCATTTAGCTAACTGTTGAGTGTGCTAAAGTGTTTTGTGTAGGTCATTCAGAGTCTAATATTAACAATAATAATATTAATAAAACTTTATATTGTACTTACTAGGTGTTAGAAACCATTCCAAGCACTTTAAGTATATTAACTTACTGTTTTTGATTCTGGCCATCTCCCTATAGGGCAGTTCCAGTTATACCCATTTTTAAATATGAGAAGCTGCAATATAAAAAAGATAATTACCCATGGTCAGATAGTTTGTGGCTGAACTGTTTTGAATCTGGGGTAGTAAAACCTCTAGATTTTTATGGTATATTATGTTTCAAAATGCTCTCGTATATAATCGTCAGTTTCTCACAAATCTCTTATGTGCATATGGGAAGGATTATCTTAATTTTTACAAAGTCTGACAGTACCACATATGTATAGCTCTTTTGCATTTCTTTTTTTTTTTTTGTGGGTACCGGGGTGTCGACCTCAGGACCTCGCGCGCCAGCAGGCACCCATGGCGCTGAGCGATATCACCGGCCCCTTTTTCGTATGTGGGTTCCAGGAGTCGAACTCGGGCCCTCGCGCTTGCTGGGCAGGCGCTTAAGCCGCTGAGCCATCTCACCGGCCCCCTCTTTTGCATTTCTATAAGACATATTATACTTTATGTTAGCTCTTGAAGAAGTCATGTTAGTCAAATGTTATTCTTTCCATTTAATGTGTTCAAAAAAAAAAAAAAAAACCTGGACTACAAAAATCCTAAGAGACTGTAAAATTAATGCACGGTTAAATAGTGGCCAAACTCATCTCTTGTCACCAATACCGTAAAGGTTCATTAGTTACCTACCATAAGCTAGCGAGGTGAACTAAGCCCTTCCCTTGTTTAGTGTTTAATTTTCACTATAACCCTATAATGTAGATGTGTAATATTCTATATTGAATGAAACGAAATTGTGGAGGAAAATGGAAGAAGATAGGAAGATCCTGAGAGAAAAACAATACTTGTTTCACTTAGCATTTTGTCTCAAGATGCACCGAATGTCGTACAAATGACTCAACTTACCTTTCTTTATGGCTGAGTAGTAGTATATATATCGTGTTTGCTTTCCTTTATCCATTCATTTGTTGATGGGCATACAGGCTGCTTCCGTATTTTAGCAATTATGAATTGTGCTGCTTTAAACATGGGTATGCGTGTATCACTGTAATAGGATGGCTTTAACTCTTTTAAGGAGATACCCAGAAGAGAGATAGCTATGTCAAATGGAATTCTTTCCTTATACGTAGAAATTTTTACACTATGATTTCAGTGAATAAATTTTATTCTAACTTTTCCCTAACTCCCGTAACTTTTTAGTCATCTAAAAAATTCTTTTAAGATCATTTTTAGTCATCTAGTAGCTCTTTGATCTAGTTTCCATGGTGTTTTGTGGTTTTTAAGGTATTTCTGAGTACATGATCTATACATCAGCCTTATCTTCAAATTTTGACCACCCCTGCCCCAAGATTGGTCACGTCTGTTTCCCTTGTTTTCCCTAGGTCATACTGATCCTAACTGAGTCGCTGCCCACTGAGTGATTCTCTGGCCCTAGCCTTTCTTAGTATCCTAAGCTGAGGATGCTTTTTCCTGTGAGCATGTCACTTGCTGGACTCTGTCTTCCAGGAAGAAGGGAGCTACAGCAGGAGGCATTGAGCAGTGACTGCTCTGCTGGTCTTCCCCTAGCAGTCCTGCTGCTGCTGCTACTTTGCTTCCATCCGGGCTGAGGTCCTCTCCCAAGATGGCATGTGCACTGGACCTGAGCTATAACAGTGTCAGGAGCAAGAAGCAATTCTGCTTCTTCCTCTAAGTACTCCTGATCCTGGAATCCATCTGGTAGGCTTCTCCTTCGGGTTGCCTTCCCACGTTGGGATTTTTTGTTTGCTCCTTTTCTGAGCGCCTGTAGATCCTGCTGAGCATCTTCTGAGTGTCCTGTGAGTGCTGCTGGCTCTAATTCACCGTAATGGATAAAACGTCACTGGTTAGTGGTGATGAATAATTGTACAAGTATATAAAATATGAAATATATATAAAATATTGGCCTCATAATAGGTATTCAGTAAATCTGTTTTCTCTTTCTCTTACTCATTTGTAATCTGTACCCAGACATCCTATGAAAGCATTCCCAGAAGTTATCTTTACTAGTGTTATACAAATTTAACTATATAACATTTTAATAATTGTATAGTTTCTCTGAGGTCTTTGAGGAAGTTCTGAAATAACTACAGTATAATTTGTTTAATAAAATGAGTTGTTGTTAATTGAGTGTAAATTTTTAAACGAAGCCATATCTGTTTAATTCCTTTGCTTATTTGTAGATTGCTTTTTATACTATTGACTTGTACCTAATTTTGTTTTAATAAAGTCATATATTCTAGTGAATGAAGCCACATGACCTCTTCAAGAACTATTATGAATATTAGGTGCATGTGATATTGTCTATGAAATTAAACATAAATATATTACTTAAGATTGCAGAAGTATATTGATAATGACATTATATGGGTTCACTTTTAGACAATCCACTGGTGCAAAGACTTTTAGCAATTGCAGTTTGAATGACTTTAGAAGTTTCATGTCAAATGTGGGTGCCAGATGTCTTCAGAATAAACCACAGATGCAAAGAAATCCAAGGCCAGTATGTGGAAATGGCATAGTGGAAGGAAATGAAACCTGTGATTGTGGTACTGAACAAGTGAGTCTGATAACTAGGAAAACAGATTAACAATTTTATTGTTTTTCATAAATATTATACACCTTAAATATGACTTAGTACCGTGCAGAATAACGGTGGAAAGTGAATCAGTTAGAAACATAAACCAGAAAATAGTGTCTAGGTTTTATAGGTTGAAGAGTTAATTGTCAAAGTTACTTTTCTCATTGCTGAGACAAAACACCCAAAGTTAAGGGAGGAATGATTTATTTAGCTCATAGTTTGTAAGTTTTCAGTTCATAGTTGGCTGGCTCCAAAGCAGGATTGCATGGCAAAGGGACATTTCAGATGAGAAACAGTCCATGGCAGGCAGAAGACAGCAAAAGCAAGCAAGCGACCATCTTCAAGTGACTAGAGCGAGCCTGTTTCTGCCCCTTACGTCTTATACAGGCTACCCTCCCTTAGGGGAGGTAGCACTCACACCCCCATCCCAGCATCCCTAATCCTAGCATTGCAGCATGAATCAATCACATGCTCTAGATCCAGCCACCTCTGAAAAGCCCCACCTGTGACCACATGAGGCTTTGGCGGGACATCTAGACACAAGCCATAACAGGTATGAACAAGCTTAAAATGTAGTGCAGAACTCATCTAGAGAATAAACTGTGGGGATCTAGAATAAGCTGTGGTATTCACAACAGAATGGGGAGCACGGTGACTGTCTGTTAGTACTGCAGACAGAACACGGGGGGAGTGTGATCGCTCACTTGACAGGGAAGCCCTTAAAATACAATGAATGGCAAAGGTTCACAGTACAGTGTTTCTAGATAATTCAGTATTTGCAATGATACTAGAAATATTTTAAATTTCTTTGATTACAAGATAGAAATACTAGGGTTTTTTAGATACACGGGTCTTAATTACTTGGATACATACCACATTTTAATTCTTATGTTTTACCATCTGGTAGAATATGTTCCCTTCCTTACTCTTAATCAATTTTTAAAATTAAATTGGTTGAAATATAATTTGCATATGATAAAATACAGCCATTTTAAGTATAAAGGGTTTTGACAAAGTTTTGAAACTATTGACACAATTAAAATATATTTTATTTTTCATTAGCCCCCAGAGTTTTCTTGTGTCTCTTTGCAGTAGTTGCCACTTTACTCATCTCCAAGCAACTTCTGATTTAGTTTTGTCTGATCTAGAAAATAATTTAAATGGAATGATAAAGCATTTGTTCTTTTACATCTGTATTCTTTCAGTATAGTGTTTTATAATTCATCCACACTATTTTATGGCACAGTATTTTGTCCCTTTTAATTTTGAGTAATATTTCAACCACATGGAAATTCTATTTTCAGTTTTCTCATTAACCTGCATACTGTTTTCTATAAAGGTTGTATCAATTTACATTCTCACCAACAGAGCACAGGCTTCCTTTTTCTCTGTACCCTGGGTAGTGCTCATTATCATTCATCTTTCTGAAATAAGCATTATGGTGAGTGTGAGATAACATCTCATTGTGTGTTTTGATTAGAATTTCCCTGATGATTTGTAATAATGAGCATATGTTCATATCTTTTTTAAGTTTATTGGTACAATTTAGATACACATAATGATCACATTCATCATATGGAATTTGTACCTGTACATGATACATCTTGATTCATATTTTTCCCATTGCCCATCCTTCTCTTCTACTCCAGTTCCCCTTCTTATTTACAAGAGCTTTGTTTCCATTTTATCTTTCTTTTCTCTTTTTTTTTTTTCCCTTCCTTTCCCTCTCCCCACTACCTTTTACCCTTTCCCATTTGAACATTATTGGCTCTTTGAATATGTTCTTTCGAGAAGTGGAGATCTTTTGTTTATTTTCTTATTAGGCTATGTGTGTTTTTAGCTATTGGGTTGTTTGATTTTATGTATTTTGGATATCAGGCCTTTGACATATAATTTGCAAATATTTTCTCTTAATCCATGTGCTATCTCTTCACTTGTTTCTTTTCTGCAGAATCGTTTTAGTTTTGTGTTTTCCCATTTGCCATTATTTCCCTTTTTGTCCTTGTTTTGTGGGTCATATAAAACATTTGTCCAGAAAAATGCCCTGAAGCATTTCCCCTATTTTTAGTTTTGGTAGTTTCTAAGCTCCATTTTTAGATTCATTTTGTGTTGATTTTTGTATGTGGTAAGATAGGGGTGTATTAGATATGCATTACTACAATTAAATATTTGAGACAAATTACTCATTAAAGAAAAAATTTCTTTTGCTCACAGTTTTGGAAATTCAACTCTAAGAGGAGTGCAGCAAACCAATTTATTAGTCAGTTTTCTCTTGTTGTGACAACATATCTGAACACTATGGTTTCATAGTGTTCAGTCCATATTCAGCTGGCTCCATTATTTTTAGGTCCGTTGAGAGGAAGAAATAGAATTGTGCAAGGGCATGGGAGAGAAAAGCTGCTCACCTCATTATGCCCAGGAATGACAGTAAGAAAGACCTTGTGCTTGTGGACTTACTTCTGCTTTTGCTCCATTCAGGCCCCCCTGCCTATTGGAGGGTGCAGCCCACATTTAAGGCCTGTCTCCCACCCCTCAGTTCACTATCACTTATGCCAAAGATCTTTGGTAGTACCATCACAGACAAACCCAGAAGTATGATTAATTTCCCAGGCATTTCTTAATGCAATCAAGTTGACAATGAAGATTAACCTGAACAACCAGGGCACTGCAGCATTTTACCCAGTCACTGAAGGACTGCTACAGGGGTCACTTCCTCGGGTTATATCATCAGCCGGTAGTGCCATCCTAGGACCAAGCTTTAACACATGGGCTTTTGGGGACCTTTGAACATTCAGTCTACAGAGAGGTTTAGTTTCTTTCTTTGTTCTGCATATGGATATCTGGTTTTCCCAGAAGCATTTATTGAAGAGACTTTATTTTCTTTTGCCCAGTGTGTATGCTTTGTGCCTTTGTCACACATCAGATGGCTGTAAATACATGGATTTGTTTCTGCAGTCTGTATTTTCTTCCATTGCTCTGCATGCCTGTTTCTGTACCAGCCATCTTGCTTACTAGGCTTTATGGTATATTTCATACTCAGATAGTATAATGTTGTTCTATTTTATGCTTTTGGCTCAGGGTTGTTTGGACTATTTTGTTCTTTTATTGTTCCATATAAATCTTAGGATTTTTTTTCTTCTTCTGTAGAGCATGTCATTATTATTTGATAGGAATTACATTGAACTCGTGAATTGTTTTGGGTAGTCTGAGCATTTTGCCAATATTAATTCTTACAGTTCGTGAATGTATGATGTCTTTCCATTCTTTCTCATGTGCTGTTTACTTTCTTTTATCAATATTTGAGAATAGCCATTGTACAGATCATGTACTTCCTTTTTCTTTTCTTTTTTTTTGTGGGTCCTGGGGGTCGACCTCAGGACCTCACACGCCAGCGGGTGCCCGTGCCGCTGAGCAATATCACCGGCCCTTTTTTTGTATGTGGGCTCCAGGAGTCGAACTCGGGCCCTCGCGCTTGCCAGGCAGGCGCTTACGCTGCTGAGCCATCTCACCGGCCCTGTACTTCCTTTTTGAAATTTATATCTAAGGTCTTTTGTAGCTATTGTGAATCAGACTGGTTTCTTTTTTTTTTTATAATGGAATTATAGGGATTAATTTATTACTTTTTGGTTTACAAACAGAGTCACCTAATAATGCTTCTATTTACTGCTTATAAAAGAGTATTAGATTACATTAAAAAAATTTAAAACTCTGAAGTAAGTTCCTGCTGACACAAAGAAAGGGGGAAAATGAGATCTTTTCCTTCCCTGTTTCCAGGCATTATTACACAGATTCAAAGAATATTCTAGGGGATCCTGAAGTCAAAAAACAAAAGAAAACAAACAACAAACACAAAACCACAGTGCCTGCTCCTTTGCATTGAGTTTTAGGACATATTAGTATTGCTAAGTAAATTTAAATGTGGTCACAATGACATCACAATTTATAATACATATACCAGAGCTGAGAGTCAATGGGGGAACACCCAAATGTTTTAGAATACAGTTTTATCAAATCAGTTAAATGAAATAAATTTATTTTATAGGTGGTCCAGTAAAATAATGAGTCTATGGAGAAAACAACTATAAACATTGCCTAGCAAATGACACAAACACAATGGATTTCTGAAATCTTTAAATTTGACTTAAAGCCAAAATCCAGCTGATAAGGATTATCAATCTGTATACTCATTATACTAATTTTAGAACTTAATTTATTCTTTATCTTTCAACAGAATTCCAACACACAAAATTAATACAGTAGCCTTAGCACCCTACCAGTTAACGTTTCTTTAAATCCTAAAGACAGTAGAACTGTTCAGAAAACAAACACTTTCTGTGTGCTTCACAGGCCTGCACAGCTGTGCCCTGATTCTTGTGTAAAACAGAAATTCATCAGATTCTAGGTATTTGGCAGGAGTATAAAAGTCATACAAGGGCCGGTGATATTGCTCAGCGGCATGGGTGCCTGCTGGCGCACAAGGTCCTGAGGTCGACCCCTGGTACCCACACACACAAAAAAAATCATACAAATGTTAGCATGACTTCAACACATTATGGAAATATATTTGGAAAAATGGAATGCTCAGTGTACATTACATTGGCCACCTTAAATCAAAGACTTCATCATTTATCCCACTTTCACACACTGTCATGGTCTCTCACACACCTCATACAAGGTGTGGTCCTAAACCGGAGACTTCAGTATTATTCCAAAGAATATATACTATTTACATAAATATTTCTTTTAAAATAATGTTTAAAAGTTTTACTACAGAAACTCTAGCTTTAACATGGAAGCATTTTTCCTTTTCAAGATTATACACCTGCATGTAAGAAAGTATTTCCCTAGATTTAGTTTTTCCACGATAGGAAAATAAACTTCTTATTATGGCATTTAAACTAATGAAGAAAATTAGGATGGAAAGTTACATGTGACTTTTTATATTGTGAATTGACCTCTTTAAACATATTCAAGATATACTGCTGATGATTTAAATATAGTACAGCTTCAGCTTGATTAGAACAGTGTATGCTGAATGATCTGTTAAACCAAACTTGTTAAAATAGTAAACTATTTATTGAGTTCTACAGGCAATTATAATGTATCATTAAAATGTGCAATTTTCTTGCTATAACCTTTCTATAATGCATTTCTTTCTAAAGCTAAAACCCATGCAGAAAAAAATAAGTGATGTCTTCAAACTCATTCAACAGTTTGCTACTTTATGTGGTATGTAAATAAAGTCCTTTATTTAATTTTATACACATTATGCATTTTTATATTTTTCTTGAAGGAATTCACCTTTCAATGTCAAAATTAGTATGTGTTTACACACATGAGGACATTTTCTTGATGTTATTACTAGCTGCAAATACATTCTTCCATAATAATACACTTTCAGATTTCATTTGAAAGACAATACGAGCCTTTTTAAAATCCTAAAACAATATTTATAAAGGGAAGAGAACACAAAAGTCTCAAGAAATCCTCTTGTTTCAAAACATGAACACAATCTCACAGGATTTTTATTTGATCAAAATTTGGACAGGAAAAGTTTAGTCCTACTCTTTTTGATGCTAACATAGTTTTATTGATACGGATTTTCAAACCCATTTAGATCCAATAGGGTCTTTAATATATAGCCTTCTGATTATAAAAGCAACTGTTTATACTTAAAGAAAAATGATATGTACCAGGCATTTAATCAGAAAAAAAAAATAAGAACATATTTTTCATGTTTGATACCACTCAATAACTTACAGAATGAAGTAAAAATAGTTTGGTTATAGTTTTAGTAAAACTAAAACCTTGACAAAAGGTGAGATGACTTAAGTACATTTTACATTTTGTGCATTCAGACTACCAAATGCGTGGATGTTCTAATGTGAAATTCTTGGTCTTCAGTGTCTCATAGTGCTGGATGCTCTGAAGTATGACAGAAACTTGTAACACAGACTAACCACAAAGTACCAGAGGTTTCTTGCTATTTGTGACCCTGCAATAAAAATGCGCCAGCTCGGGATCACAAGAATAGTATTGAAACCATAATGTGTGTTCTGCAACTTGTTCAGATGTTTTCGAGCTGCAGGGAGGCCAGACATGTCTTCATTCAAAACATATTTCTTCGTTCCCATGCAGTAGTTTTCTATATATTCTGCCCAATGTAATTGTCGTACATCAGTATTGAAGGTCTTTTTATCTTCAGGATTTAATTGATTCATTATCAACATTATCTGATATTGACATTATCAGTATTCCAAACCCAAAAATTACTTGTGAAATATTCAAGAATCATCATAGCGTGTGAAGACCAGTTATTGTTTTCATGATCCTTGGGCTTCTTCCAGTCATCCTGAGGTAGATATCATACAGGAACGCTGGGGTCTTATGGCTTACAGCAATCCAGGAATGATATAGAAGGTGATTGGAGGTTAGATTTACATTGGGCCGTCTGAAGGCCTGTGTTCAAGAGGATTCCTCCTGGAAGTGGAAATTACATGGTATTCAACTTCAACCCAGTGGAAAGGATTAGTGCTGCCTGTTGTACAATTATACATCCTGATGTTTCTTGGTCTATTAACTCTGGAATACCAGGCTGCCGCAAGACTTGTGTTGACAACTACATCTACAGGAACAAGATCTGCAAGAGCGTTGTTGGAGGCAAACATCATTCAAAGAATTCCTTTCCCTGCTGCAATAAAGAGGCTACTTGGTCCATTAAAGTTATCAAGCCATCCAGGAAAACGTTCTTTCCAACTGGCACCAACAATTGATGACCTTACAATCGCCACATTTAGCTTTGCTCCTTCTTGCTGTCAGACTGGTTTCTTAATTTCTTTCTCAGCAGTTTTACTCTTGGTGTATAAAAAACCACTGATTTTTATATTTTGATTTTGTATCCTGCAATCTTGCTGAAATGAATTATCACTTCTAGTCATTTTTTGTGGGATTATGTTTTCTCCAAATATGTGTATTTTGACTTTCCTTTCTAGATACACCTTTTTCCTTCTCTTGTCTTATTTTTCTAACACTATTACGTTCTTTTTCCATAGGTCTGTAGCATGTTTTGAAATCAGGTATTTTGATGCCATCAGCGCTGCTCTTTTTTGCTGAGGTGGTTGCTTTGTTTTGTTTTGTTTTGGATTCAGGGGTCTTTTGTATTTCCATAGGAATTTTAGGATTGTTTTTTCTAGTTCTGTGAAGAGTGTCATTGGTATTTTGATGGAAATTGCATTGGAATGGGAGATCACTTTGGGTAATATGGCTTTTTCACAATGTAAACTCCAATTCATAAATATGGGAGCTCTTTCCATCTTCTATTGTCTTCCTCTATTCTTTACTTCAATATTCTATAATTTTTATTGTAGAGGTATTTAACATTTTTGGTTAATTTCTTGGTATCTTGTTTATTTCTTTTATGGCTATTACGAATGGGATTGATGTTCTGGGTCTTATCTTACTTGGTTCATAATTGATACATAGAAAGGCCACTGGTTTTTTTATGTCCATTTGATGTATGGTGTGATTTAACTGATATTTATTTGTTGATTTTTTTTGTCAGGATTTTTTTGGAAGAGTATTGAAGTTACACAGTATTACTGTATTTGTATTGTATTATTATATTTCAGGATGATATATTGATTGGAAGAGTATTGAAGTTACACAATATTACTGTATTTGTATTGTATTATTATATTTTGTCCTATTTTTCCCTTTATGTCTAATAACATTTATTTCATAAAATTAGGTGTTCTAGTATTTGATGATTAAATATTTACTATTATAATATCTTCTTGATGTATCTTCCTGTTGTCAATATGTAGTAATCTTCTTTACTCTTCTAAATTACTATGTTTTAAAGTTTATTTTGTTGATATAACTGCAGCAACTCCTGCCTACTTTAGATTCCATTTGCTTGAGATATTTCTTCCCATCCTTTCACCTTCAGTCTGTGTGTGGTTCTGCCAAGGAGATGAGTTTCTTGTTTGCCGAATATTACTGGGTCTTGTGTTTTAATCCATTCAGCCAATCTGTGTCTTTGATTGGGAGCTGAAGACCATTTACATTCACACTGGTCATTTTGTTGATATTCTTGTTTATATTGAAAATTCTATGTGATTTCTTTCTTTTTAGTATCTTAGAAATTTGATTGTTTACTGTATTAATAATTTTTTATTCTTTCCCATTTCTCTTTTGCTTGTCTATTCTTTTAGTGGAATTTATTTTTGCACATGTTCTCATGATTGTTTTTATTCTTCTTCCTCTTCTTGGTGTAAGTTTGCCTTACGTATCTTCTGTAATGCTGGTCTCGTGATCATGAATTCTCTTGGTTTATATTTATCTTATAAGGTATTAATATTTCATCTGATTCTAAAGGATAATCTTGCAGCATACAGTAATCTTGTGGCACTATTTTCTTCCAGTACTTGAAGGGATGATATAAAACTTCAATGAGTGTTTAAATTTAAAAGAATTACTACAGTAAATGATACATTGCCATTAATCTCCCATAAAATATTCCCCCTCACTTTGAACACACTTATCCTATCATTCTTGCCACTTTCTGAAGCAATTCTGGAAGTCCTCTTTCGTGAGTATCTTTATGAGGCATGAAAAATACAGTAAATGCTGCTGCCAAGTGCCATCCAGTGGGAAGGCAGGCTCATAAAAATGTTGGAATTTGTCCTCAGCTACCTCATTCACTGGACCTTGCTGTGGGACACTTGTGGCTGTTCTCCAAAGTCAAAATGACTGGAATGGTAAACATTTTAAATCAGTTCAGGACATCGAGGCAGCCATGACAGTGGAACTAGAGATGCTTGTGAAAAAGGACTTCCAGATTTGTTTCAGAAAGTGGCGAGAAAGAAGGAATAGTGTGCTTGAAGCAAGGGGGAATATCTTGAGGAGGATTCATGGCAATTTATCTTTTACCGTAATAAATTTTTAAAAAATTTTTAACACACACCACATTTTCCAGTCACACCTCATACATTATTTTATGCTGTCTTGGCCTTTAGGATTTCTGCTGAGAAACCTGCTGTTGGTCTGATGGCTTTGCTTTCCAAAGTGACTTAGCACTTCGCCTTTGAAGATTCTAATTCTGTACTTTTTGAAATTTAACCATATGTTGTGTAGAGGTTCTTTTCTTTAACCATGTCTACTTTGGGTTTAAATGCCTCCTGTACCTGGATGTTCATATCCTTCCAAAGATTTGGAAAATTTTCTGCAGTTACTTCACTGATATTTTTTCTATGTCCTTTGCACATAGCTCTTCTTCCTATGCTGTGCTGATTACGTGGAAATTCTATCTTTAAATATTGTTTTAGAGATCTTGTGTTCTCCCTTCATTCTTCCTTTTTCAACATGGCAAGATTTTACTTTTATTAACTATAGGAAAAGAAACAGGCCCTTCAGAGCAAATTTGGGCAAAGTAAAAGTAGGAAAGAAGCACACTGTACAGCGTGAGGGTGGGCTCCTGTGAAGGAGCACAGTGGCTGTTTTCTTTGTTGGTGTCGGAGGGTAATGTTATACCAGACCTGTCTTCAAGGTATCCTGTCTTCTGCTTGACCAAAATTGAGACTTTCAACTGAATTTTTAGCGTGAATTTTTGTGCTTTTTATTTCCAATTTTTCTCTTTGGTCCTTTTTTTCCTTCAAAATCTTTTATTTAAATGTTCATCCATATTCTTCATTGTCTTCCTTAATTCTTTCAACCATTTACTTGTATTCTCTTGGATTTCTTTGAACTTTCAAAAAAGTCGTACTTTTAATTCTTCGGCATTTTTTTCCACTTCATTTTCTTTGAAATTTGTTACTATGGTGTTGTGATGTATTTCTTAAAATTAATTTTATTGGTACATTTTAGATATACATAGTGATAACATTCATCATAGGGAATTTGTACCTGTACATGATATATCTTGATTCTTTTTATTTTCCCATTCCCCTCCCATCCCATCAACCCCTCTTCCTGTCCTTATTTATGAAAGCTTCCTTTCCACTTTTTTCTTCTATTCTCTTTTTTTTTTCCCCTTGGTGTTGTTATGTATTATGGAGACAATAAATTATTTTTTTTCTTGTGTTTCTGTGCTGAGTTTCTGGATCTTTTGGGATGGATATTTCTTCTATGTTGGTGTGTTGGCCTTTGTGGTATGCAGCCTTCTTTTTCCAGTATGATTTGGGATTATCAGTTTATTTTACTTTTAACTGGAATCCATAATGCAATCTCCCTTAAGCTTCTTCAGTTGTGATTCATTGGTACTTCATTGTGATTCATTATGATTCATTCTTACTTTGTGTAAGAGTTCTAAAAATGGAGATAATCTAGTACTTCAGGCAGATGTGGTTGGGCAGCAGAATATCTAAGATGTACTTTCAGTGGTTACTCTTGTTGTGAGAGTGGTATCCTCTTTCAGGAATGGGGATTTCCATGGGCACTCTTAGTTAAAAAGATTCTGATGCTGGTTACTCCAGTCATGCTAAAGGTCCCGAAGTTCTTGCCCTTTGATTGGATACTGGTGTATATTTAGATGCTTCTTAGG
Source organism: Erethizon dorsatum (assembly GCA_028451465.1). Classification (NCBI taxonomy): domain Eukaryota; kingdom Metazoa; phylum Chordata; class Mammalia; order Rodentia; family Erethizontidae; genus Erethizon; species Erethizon dorsatum. Next base: position 33,781,259 of record CM051837.1, read on the forward strand.
AAGGAGTAGGGGCTGGAATTATAATTCCTCCTCTGTAGGCCTTATCTTCCATCTGATCAGCTACAGTGATCTGACCAGGTGCAGCTGAGATCGGTGTACGGGACAGGTGTAGAGGACATGCATAGATGCAGTGTCAGCAACTGTTGTTTTGTTTTGTTTTTTTTTTTCCTCTCTGCAGCTCCTGTGGGTGTGTCTTCCCAAAAGCTGGAGCGCAGCTTCCCTCTAGGTATGCCTGCCTGGGTGGGAGGTTTGCAGCTTGAAGCTTGCATCGCCTCTTTAAGCCAGAGTATCCTGTAGGTTTTGAGTGGGACCAGGTTGTAGCCGGAGTTGGCTTAATTCATCTCAGCTGAGCTGGGAGTGCAGCTCAGCGATTGAGCCATGATGTGCAGAAGGCTCAGGGCTCAGTTCTCGGTGGGAAGGGGAAAGAGGTTTGGAGGGAAGGGGAGACAGAAAAGGGGAGAGTAAAGAACAATTATAAATTTTAAAAAAGAGAATGAAATGAAAAATAAACATAGAAATGAAAAAAATATTAGATATAATAGAGAAAAAAGAGTGAAAAATTCCTCCTATTCAAGGTGCTTGGAAACGCCAGTGAAGACAGCTAATCATGCACTATGCTGATCTGACCTGTCACAGTGTCCTAAGATTGGGTCCACCAGATATAGCAGGGTAGGGATTTGCCACTGTACCTTGTTGAAAATTCTCTTGGCTCTCACAAAACACTAGTTTAAATAGAATGTAGGTTGCAGCATATGTTTCTTGTGCAGCAGGCTGAGTCAGAATGTTGGCCTGGCCAAGGGTATATTCTTTTCAGGGCATTATAAGAATGTAATACTACGCTAAAACAGTATTTGATTCCCTTGCCCATTTTAAAAAGAGATTGTTTTCCTTGTTAATGAGTTTTAGGACTTTCTTATACATTTGGATACTAACCCATTGTCAAATAGAATGTTTGCAAATATTTTCCTTCGTTCTGTAAGTTTTCATTCTGTTGATTGTCCTTTAATGCACAAACGTCTAACATTTGATGTAATCTGATTTTTCTTACTGTGCTTTTGTTATCTATGCTATTGGTGACATATTTGAGAAATTGTTACCAAGAATAATATAAACAAAGTTTTACCTATTTTATTCTAGGAGATCGTGGTTTCTGGTTTTATATTTAAATTTTAAGTACATTCTCTTTGCTTGTATGTGTGTGTTCTAGACATGTGTAGTGAGGATAACGCCCAGCCACAACCTTGCTAGACACACTCTGTCACTGAGCTACTTCTACAATCCAATCTTCAATGTGTTTCTGGTTAATTTCTGTATGGTATAAGGTTATGGGCCAATTACTTTTCTTACCCATTTCTGTGGAGCTGTGTTTGGATGTGTGTTTGCTTGGATACTGGTAATTCTTAAATGAAGTCTGCAGTTCTCTTATGAACATTTTGTCCTTGTCTTTGGTAGATTGTTCAGGGATACAGAATGGGGTTTTATTCTGTCATCTTGTTGACATCTCTCTGGCATTATTCCTTCATTAAATATTTGACAAGATTTACCAGGGAAGCCTTATTAGGTGGAATTTTCTTTGTGTGTGGATATATTATTTGCAAATTCAGTTTCAGATAGATAGATAGATAGATAGATAGATAGATAGATAGATAGAATCACTGAGATTTTCCAAAACTTTTGTCATTTTTATGTCTTTAAAATGTTGTCCATGGGTGACACAAGAGGATTGTAAATTCAAGCCCAGCCTGGGTGACTTCTCAAGAGCCTGTCTCAAAATAAATTTAAAAATATTAAAGAAAAATGGGATGTAGTTCATTGCAAAAGACTTAGGTTCAATCCTCAGTCAAAAAAGTCTGTTTTTCTGCCATATTTATTAGCATAAAGTTGTCTGCTACTCCATTTTTTTCCCATTTATTTGCAGCAGGATTGTTAGTGATTTTTTTTCCCTTTTAGTCCTGATATTGGTACTTTTCACTTCTTCTTTTGTTCTTGTGCAGTGTTAGTTACCTTTTTAAACAGCCATCCTGGGGCCAGGGATATAGCTCAGTGGCACAGTGCCTGCCTGGCAAGCCTGAGGTCGTGAGTTTGATTCCCAGTACCAAAAAAAAAAATACAAACAAGCAAACAAACAAACAAAAAAAACAGCCATCCCATATCTGCACTGATATTTATTCATTTTCATCCCATTTTTTCTTATCTTTCCTTAGTATTTCTATTTACATTTGTTTTTTTTTCTATATTTTAAAAGTTGAAGCTTAAGCAGTTGATTTTCTGTCTTTAATATTTCTGTTATATGTGTAATTTATATTTGTTTTCTATTTGTCTCTTCTGCATGAGTTAGTTGCATCAAGTATATTGTATTACATTTTGGTTTATCATTCATCTTTTTTTTTTTTTTTTTTTTTTTTTTTTTTTTTTTTTGGTACTGGGGGTCAAACTCAGGACCTCGTGCACCAGCAGGCGCCCATGCTGCTGAACGATATCACTGGCCCTTTTTTTGTATGTGGGTACCAGGAGTCGAACTCAGGACCTCGCACACCAGCAGGCACCTGTGCCACTGAGCGATATCACCGGCCCCTTTTTCGTATGTGGGTACCGGGAGTCGAATTCAGGACCTTGCGCTTGCCAGGCAGGCACTTATGCCGCTGAGCCATCTCACCAGCCCCTCAATCTGACATTTTCACACCAAGTTTTTGAAGCACTGTTCCTTAGTTCATGTATTATTAGGAATTTTATGTCTCCTTGATGAATCGACTCATCATGAAAAATCCCACTTTATCATTGATAAATATTATTTACCCTGAGTCTTTACCCTGACTGAAATTAATATAATTACTCAAGCTTTTTATGATTAGGATCTGCACATCTTGTCTTTTTTTTTTATCTTTTCTACTTTTAGTTGTTGGCTATCTTTATGGTTAATGTAGATTCTTTGTAGATAGCATATGGTTAGGTCTTACATTTTTATCCATACTGATAACCTCTACGTGAATTTCTGTGTTGGATCTATTTTTATTAATGTAGAAAATATGATTCATTTCTTATTTATAATTTCATCTTTTCTGTTTTATACATTTTTTTCTTTTGTGCTCTCTTTTCGAGTACATTTCGATACTCTATTTTATCTCCTTAATTGTATTGTTACTAATACCTATTCATTACTAATACCTATATTTTAATGGTTTATTAAAGGTTTATTATATGTATCTTTAACTTATTATTCCCTCTGTTCCAGTTATTGTGGTATTGTTACCATACACTTCTCTGTATATTATTAACCTCATAATATATAGCATTTTTTACTTTATATAGTCAATTTTATTTTAAAGGAATTTGTAAAAGGAAGAAAATTCTCATTTCTTTACCCAGAATTTACTAAAATGCTTCATTCCTTTTTGAAGATTTGAGTTTCTACTTTTTGGGGAAGGGAGAGTCTCACTTTGTAGTTCAGACTAGCCTTGAAATAACTATGTAGCCCAGGCTGGTCTTGAACCTGTGCCAACCCTCCAGCCTCAGCCTCCTGAGTGCTGAAACTGCAAGCATCCACCACCACACTGGCTTGATTTTCTACTTTGAGTCATTTTGTTTTAGGATGCAGAACCTCATTTAGAAATTTCTGCAATGCAGATTAAATGACAAATAGTTTTATGTTTATTTTTCTGAAAATTTGTTTATTTAATATTCATATTTGAAAAGTATGCTTACTGGTTGTAAATTATATACAGGCTGATTTATTTTCTTTTGGCTCTTTAAAGCAGATATTCTGTAATTTTCCTAGATATTTTATTTTTCATTAGAAGTCACTAGTAATTATTACCCTTACTTTCTTCTACATGAAGGAATTTATTTGTCAGGGTATTTTCAACATACTCCTTTTACTTTTGATTTTTAGCAGTTGACTGTGAAGTATACATGTTTGGCCCTATTACTCTTCCTGTTTGTAATTAGGTACATTTCCTGGGGATGTAGTATATTTTTGAACTCAGATTTCTTATGTTTCAGGTGGCTTGATATTGTCCCACAGTTAATGGGGGCTCTGAATTTTTTCCTTTTCTCTCTTCTCTGTTTGAATGCTTTTGTTGCTGTTTCTTCAAATTCACCTAAGTCTTTCATTAGCGTCTAATGTAATTTTAAACCCATGCACTGTTGGTCGCTGTGTAAAATCCTAACACTCATTCATTAGTAGCATAGTGTACCGCAGTAACCTGGCCTGCAAATTCAGCAACTGCTGATACTCATCTCTGTCTTTGAGTGGCCTGCTTGGGAAAACACCTCCTGGTAGAAAGCTGCTGACTCAGAGCTTGGTTCATTTGTTTCACTTCTCCAATTAATTGTAATTCTGCTTTGCCTGCTATGCAATTTCCAAAAAAAAAAAAGCCTTCATATATTTTCCCAGTTTTCTAGGCGGATGGGAAGTTAAGGGCAACATCAGCTATTCTGTTCTGATCTGAAGTAAATGTTTAGAGACGTTAAAGTGTGTAAGTGTCAGGAACATTATATCCTGCTTCAAAAATCAAAGACTAAGCCCAGTAAATAGAGCTCCTTCAAAAGTTTTTATTGTTGTCATGACGAAATATTACTTTCGCATTCCATGTGTTCATAGCAATGTGGACCTCAGGCCTGTTGTGATCATACAAAGTGTACGCTGAAACCACAATCACAGTGTGACAAGGGACCATGCTGCAATCAATGTGAAGTAAGATTCAAATTTATCAACATCAAAAAGTATATATTGAGGGGCCGGTGAGACGGCTCAGCGGCTTAAGCGCCTGCCTTGCAAGCGCGAAGGCCCGAGTTCGACTCCCGGATCCCACATACGAAAAAGGGGCCGGTGATATCGCTCAGCGGCACGGGTGCCTGTTGGCGCGCGAGGTCCTGAGGTCGTCCCCCCGGTACCCACAAAAAAAAAAAAAAAAAAAAAAAAAAAGTATATATTGAATCATGCGTAGAATACGTGAGAACACTTAGAAGTACAGGTTTAAGTCAGAGTAAATGATGTTTTAAATAAAGAAAAAGATAATACATTCAGAGTTAGATTTCTGGTCTTGTGAACTTGGATGTTGGGGCCTCTGTCTGATGTCACCATTCTCACTAATTTAGTGCTGTCGTTTTTAAAGCTTGATTAAGAGTTTAAGCTTTGATTGTAGAGCTCGTCAATATAGAAAATCCCCAGTGAAAAGGGCAGTTATTCTTTCTTTTCAGTATTTCTGTCCAATATTCATTCTCTCCAATGATTATACTTTTATAAATGAAAATGCTGTTAGTGGTTATGATAAATGGCTATACCTAGGCAGTTGAAAGACACAACAATTTTCCATACAGGCATGAAAAGTAAAACTCACTAGAGTAATATTTTCCAAATAGTGCATGTGCCAAAAAGTTTAAACTGAACTTCTTATTCAGAGATCATTTGACAGAACAATCATATTTTACTTTATCTGGTGAAAATATTCACTGCTGTTTTGTTTTGCGTTTCAGTTCCTCTAATATACTGTATTTGTAACAAATCCCCTATGGGAGAATATCTCTGTTGAACCACCAACCATGGGCCTTGTGTGACTGACTGCCCTTAAGCGACAGTTTCATATTTTTTAAACAATCTTGTCATATATTGCATCCTAACCTCTGTAAACTTTGTATCAACTTGAAATAATAAAGGACGAATTATGATCTAGATGCTCATTTAAGATTCTTATATAAATAAAAGCATAATTAAAAATTAATGAACTATAATATAAATCAGGAAAAAGATTATATTAGGGCTCTTTCAAATACTTCCAGAGTTAAATTGGCTCTTTATTCACTGTTTTTTTCCTCCATTCCTTCTGTTATTTATGTTTCATATTTGTCATACAGTTTTTAAGTATTCCATACTTACGTTTGTAAATACTTACAGATAGTAGTAGTTTGAGGTTGGGCATGGTGGTGCATGCCTGTAATCCCAGGACTTTGGCCTTCTGAGGCCAGCGGATCACAAGTTCGAGGTTAGCCTGAGGAATTTACTGACTTAGTGAGACCTTGTCTCAAAATAAAAAAAGCTTTGGGGATATAGTTCGATGAGAAGGCCCTGGGTTCAATCCTCAACACTGCAAAAAACAAAAACACCAAACCAAACCAAAACAAAACAATAAACAAATTGCAGTTTATATACATATATTTTATTTAGAAATTGACTTAAATAAACATTTTCATCCAAAAGGAATAATTTTCCTCTCTCATCCTGGAGACACAAATAAAACTTTAGCTATCATCACATCAGATTTTTCTTCTTTTTCTTATATGTATGTTTTGTCTCTCATTTTAATTGATAACAATTTAGTTTTTAATGATTGGTATAATGATTTATAAAGAAAATATTGACAGGTATTTATGAATCAAAAGTATAAAGAATCATCATAATTTTGAAATAAATATTGACAAGTACAAACATTATATATAGTGATTTACTCTTTATATTTTAATTTGTCAGTTTTTACAAGCAGGCACTCTCTGCAGACCCATGCAGCATCCTGAATGTGATATTCCTGAGTACTGTAACGGAACTTCAGAACAGTGTGTGCCTGACGTATTTATAAAAAATGGACATCAGTGCAAAAATAATTCATTTATATGTTATAATGGAGACTGCCATGATCTTGATGCACGTTGTGAGAGCTATTTTGGAGAAGGTAATTTCTTCGTTAGATAAAATAGTTGGCCTTCTATATTGCTACTAACATGGTCAAAGAAAGATGAAATATATATATATATATATATATATATATACACTTTTGTGTAATATTTGTATTAATTTTTCCATATTGATGTAATTGACAAATAGAAATAATATTTCTTTAGGTATATGACGATGTTTCGATATATGATGCGTTGTAAAATATTCACTACAATCAATCTAATTAAAATATCACTTCATAGTTATCATTTGTTTTTTCCTTTTAAAATATCTTAAGACCTATTTTCTTTTTTTTCATGGGTACTGGGGGTCGACCTCAGGACCTCGTGTGCCAGCAGGTGCCCATGCCGTTGAGTGATATCACCGGCCCTTTTTACGTATGTGGGTTCCGAGAGTTGAACTCGGGCCCTTGCGCTTGCCAGGCAGGCACTTACGCCTCTGAGCCATCTCACCGGCCCAAGACCTATTTTTCTTAGCAAATTTCAAGTAGGCAATACAGTAGTATTTATTCTAGTCACATTGCTATACTTTACATCTCCTGAGCTTAGTCATTCTGCATAACTGACACTCTGTACCTCTTCACCAACATACTCCCATTCTTCCTTTTTCCCATCCTATGACAGCCACCATTCTCTCCGTTTCCATGAACTTGAGAATTTTACCTTCCACCTATGTGTAAGATCATGTAGTATTTATCTTTCTAAATCTGGCTCATCTTATTTAGCACAGCATCTCCCAGGTTCATCTACCCATGTTTTCATGAAATACCAGGATTTCTTTTTCTAGTGAGATAATATTTTGTTGTACATATATCTTTATGTATCATCAATATCACATTTTTATTCATTATTCTGTTGGTGGACATTCAGCTTGTTTTCAGATCTTGGCTATTAAATGCAGTCTTGAATGTAGATGGGTATATATATATTTTTGAGATAATGATCTCATTTCTTTGAATGTGTGCCCAAAGTTGGGATCCTGAATCATAAGATAGTTCTATTTTTAATGTTGTGAGGAAGCTTCATACTGTTTTCCTTAGAATCTACACCAATTTGTGTATTTCCACCAACAATGATGCACAAGGCTCGCCAATATTTGTTAACATTTATCTTTTGGTAATAATCATTCCAGTACTGTGAGGTCAGAACTCACTGTGATGTTTCTTTAGTGTTAGTGATTAATGATATTGAGCAGTTTTAAAAATACCTGTAGGTAATTTGCAACTCTTCTCTGGAGCAATTTCTATTCATCCTCTTCTTATTTTTCAATCAGGTTATTATAATTGTTGTAACTCTTGTTGTTACTGCTACTGAGTTGATATACTAGCCTTCATACCCTCACCTGTAACAAACCAAATCATCAGCTATATAGGAATAAAAAAAAAATAGCATTGGGAAAGCTCAAGGGAACATTTAAGAACCTAAAATAGCATAGAGGAACAAAAAAAAGGACAATAGTTCCAAAGAATAGAATGCGTAGGATACCTGAGGTGTCTGAGGTGGTTATGAATGAAGGGAGAGGATTTTCAGTTCCAGCCACTCAGCAGGTACTGTGACCTGCATTGAGCTGCTCTGCAGAAGACTGTAGGATCTTTTGCCGCAGTGTCACCCACAACTATTTTTCCCCTATGCTCCTGGAGTAGATGTGTCCACGCACCCACCCCACTCCCCAAACAGCCACAGTTTAACTACACTGCTGAACTACACCGGCTCTGCAGCTGCCACCCTCCCACCCTATACATACCGCAGGCACTGGCACCATGGCTCCTTTCATTCCACACCCACACTGCACACTCCAGGTCCATAAGCACTTCCTCAAAAACTGAAAAATAGAAATGTGCTTGTGTTTTTGATGCCAGAACTGTGCCCATATTATCTACCTCGCAAACTCTAGAACTAATACAGCAAAAGATTAATGCTGCTCTGGGACCTAGAGTTTCTTGTTGCTCCAGCTTGTGGATTCCAGCTTTGCAGCACTCCAAGAGTATCCACCTTGTGAGCATTTAAACCACCGTCTGGGAAAACTAGTCTACTCCCTTTATCTGGAGTTGTTATGGCAGCTTGTGTGGTCATGCTCCAAACTGTGAGCAGGGCCTATGTCTGTGCTGCGTACAAGAGACTCACTTCAGCTCTAAGGGTGTACAGACACTGAAAGCGAATGGATGGAAGAGACATCCCATGATGTAATGATGAAGCGGGAAATGCATCGGGATCTGACAGTTGTAATTAAATGTGCTCAACATCAAAACACTGAAATTTATGAAGCAAATATTAATAGATATGCAAGAAAAGAGAGTGCTGTATAATAATAGTAAGGAATTTCCATCCATCACTTTCAGTAACAGACAGGTTATCATGACAGGAAATCAGTAAGGAATCATAGGAGTTGAACTGCATTTCCAACCAAATAGATGTAACAACAGACATACACAAAACATTCCATACAATAGTAACAGAAGACATATTCTTCTCAAGCACATACAGAACCGATTTCAGGAGAAATTCTATGTGAGGCCACAAAAAAGGTTGACAAATTTAAGAGCACTGAAAATCACAGTATCTTTTCTGACCACAGTGGTATGGAACTGAAAATCAGTATCAAATAGAATCTCAGAAAATTCTAAAATACATGGAAATTTTACTACATGCTCCTGAACAACCAAGGGGCCAATGAAATTAAAATGGAAATTGAAAATAGACAAATGAGGGGCCGGTGAGATGGCTCAGCGGCTTAAGCGCCTGCCCGGCAAGCGCGAGGACCCGAGTTCAACTCCCGGATCCCACATACAAAAAAGGGGCTGGTGATATCGCTCAGCGGCACAGGCGCCTGCTGGCGCGCGAGGTCCTGAGGTCGACCCCCCGGTACCCACACAAAAAAAAAAAAAAAAAAAAAAAGAAAATAGACAAATGAAAATAGACACATGATACCAAAACAAGGAATGTAGCAAAGCAGTCTTATGAGGGGCAGGCTTTGCTTGTTCTCCAAGGCAGTTCAGTGGTCTGGTAACCTGGGATCACTCTAATCGGGCTCAGGGTCTGTGAGGGCTGTGTAGGCTTTCGTAGGAATGAACGTTTCAGGTGACCGTGACATGAGTGGGGGCTGCTGGGTCTCCTTCTTACCCTTGACATGGCACAAAATCCCTTTTGGCTCAGGGTTAGTTTTGTAGACAAAGTAATATAACTCCATTCTTCATCAGGCGTGGTGCATCTCTGCTCCGCAGTGGCTCTGCACCATCCCCACCATGCTCTGGTGATCTCCTCAGCTAGTGAGAGAACAGCTGCTTTTTTGGTTTGTTTTGGTCTTTTGTTGTGGGCAGAAATGTGCCTGGCACGTCTCATCAGCCATCCTTCTGGCATTGCCAGAATAGTTTTGCTTGGTATTGTATCTTTTAACATAGTTATTCCTATAACATTTAATAGTACCATTCCATTGTAGAATGGCTTTTATTATTGTTGGTGAAAAGTTATATTATTATCCTATTATTGTTCTTAATAATGAATATTATTCTTATTCTTATTATTTTAATATTCTATTTTTATTATTTTGTAGTCTTATTCTATTCTTCTTCTATCATTATTATTTCTAATTTCCCGTCAACTTTTTGTTACTCTTAGCAAAATTGTTTAGAAAGCCCCCTTTCCCCTCTAGTTGCTTTTGGTTATTCCCTTTATTGTCTGATATGACTAGGAATTACTGTTGTTGTTTATGTTCTGTTTAAGGTGCTTAATGTTTATTTGACTTTCTTGTATTTTGTTCTTTATCAAACTTGGAACGTTTGTGTCTTTGTGTCAAGTATTTATCCCCATTTATCTGTCTGCATATTCTTGTGCTTCAAGTAGGTACACGTGAGACCACATCATTGAATCTCTAATCTTTCTTTAAAATAATCTCCTCTCTTTATTCCTCATGGAAATTTTCTTCTGCAGTATCAATTCTTCTATTCAGTTATATTATTATTTTGAAGATATTGTGTATTTTGGTTTTCCTTTGGATTCACTGGCAGTGGATATGTAAAAATACTAGACTACTTGATTTCCTCCTTTTTTTATGCTTCTCCTTCACTATTGCTTTCTTGGCACAATTTTTGTATGTGGGATGATGTTGGAGGATGTGACTTATCTTTGCATTTCAGAATCTTCCAGATTCCAGGCTTAGCACATATTCTCTCTCTCTCTCTCTCTCTCTCTCTCTGTGTCTCTCTTTCTCTCTGTCTCTGTCTCTCTGTCTATCTCTGTCTCTCTCTATCTCTCCATCTCTCTCTGTCTCTCTCTCTGTCATTTTTTGAGAAAAGGTCTCCCTGTGTGCCATAAGCTGGCCTCCATCTCACAATCCTCCTGTGTCAGCCTCCCATTGCCGGCATTATAAGTGTGTGCCAACATGCCTGGATCATTCTCTTTTTATGACAGACCGTTCTTCCATTCCTTTGTATCTAGGTAGAGCACCAAGCTCTAGTTAAGAAGATACCATGACTCTTTTTTCATATGTGAAAGCCTCCTTTCTATATGATATTCAGATCATTCACATTTTCTTGCATTCAAAACTCTTCCCCACATACAAAAATATATATTTACACTTTTTACTTTTTTCTTGTTGTTACTATAAAGGAAATTGACTGAATTTACAGGATAAATTTTTCTTTTTTTTTAACATTCCTTTTTACCCGAACCACAAGAAGAAATCCTATACATGGCGTTTGGAGTGGAATACCTTTTTAACCTTTACTGTAGTTAATGAGACATTTCTTTTGACCTCATGACTCATTTCTAATCAGTAGCAATGCACTTATGGCTAAGCAATTTATTGGTCTTATGACCTACTCTGCTCATACAGGGGTGATATAAGGACCTCCACATGATATAAGGGAAATATTATAACTGCCAACCTGCTAGATGTCTGATATGCTGAGTTCGTGTTCAATCAAAGAATGAATTTTAAGGAATAACAGAGGTTAAGAGCAGGAAATATTTATTGATGGGGAGAGGTACAGCTCCTGAGAGACAGGAGGGGTCCTGAGTGGGTTACCAAGGACCCCACTTCTGAAAGGAAGTTTTATAGAGCAAAATCACAAGGTGGGTATAAAATCATGAGGCAGGTATAAGGTGGGACAAAACTATGGTCAGTGAATAAGATTACAAGTATAGTCACTTAGGAAATATTGATCCAATGGGGAAGCAAGTCATGTAGCAAGTATACATGGAAAGAACAAGAACTTCTCCTGAAAGGGATGGGCCATGAGGGCTTGGCCCCCCCCCATCCAAGATGACTGATGCCTATTTAAATATCGATCATTATTGTTTATCCCTTGGGGAAGTACATAGTTGTAGTCACTTCATCTTTATCTTGGTGCCTGGCCTTCAATGAATGCCACAGTTGTAATGTGTTCTTATCTTCTGCACTGACTTCTTCAAAGGCCCAGCCCTATCTGATTGCCTATAATATTTCTCACTAACTTATCTGTCTATAATATCCCCCCCCTCTGAAGAGGTACCCCTAACTGCCATGAGGGGGTAAGGGGTGAAGACCGTTCTGGCTACTTCTGGCTGAAGGGGGTCATAGTTGTGATGGGCAGTCAGAGATACTCTCCAGAGGGTCTATCTAAAGGCTCTTGGTAGACAGCAGGCATTCTCATTTTGGGTAGGCATATAGCTTTAAGTCTGGAGGAGACAAGGCTAAAGAAACAGTTAAGTATGCTTGGGCCAAATAATAAGATCAACAAAATTATTATGAATACAACCAGCAAAGGTTTCCACCAGGAAGAGCCAGTAATAGCCTCTCACAAAGAGGGTAAGGAGAAGGTCCAGAGTATTTCAGAATCCAACATGGCATTAACCTGTTGTTTAATATCTTGAACAGTCATCGAGATATTAGCAGAAGGATCAGGAATGTACACACAACATTTAGCTTTTACAATTGTGCAAATATCCCCTTGTGCTGCTGTTAGAATGTCTAATGGCATCCAATTTTGGAGGACAGCTTGCCTCATTACTTTTAACTTCTTCATTCAGGAGATAGACCAGTTGCGGTGTTAAGGCCCATTAAGTATAGTTAGGAGAGGCCTTGATGTGTTGCATGACATCCTCGAATCCTAGGAAAGGGATAAAAATAGAAGCCAAATAATCACACCAGTGAAACACACTTCTAGACCATCAATGTCATAGATAGGGTAAGTTTGCAGGTTTGTCATTACTTTTGACACTCCTGCCTTGTAGCCACGCAAGTCCCAGAGTGCATCTCCCTATGGTAGCCAGGGCCACAGATTGTTTCTGTAGGACTAATGAGTGCCATTGGGGCTTTCCATCTAATTCTAGGGTGATTAAACCAGTCTGTTGCAAACCAGTCTTCAACCTATAAAGTTAAGGTATGTATACACTGCTTGAGGGATGTCCATTCCAAGTATCTAGTAGAGTTAGGGAAATGAGAATAGGAGTGTTTTTTTTGTTGTTGTTGTTCCCAATATAAGGGGGCCTTTTTTACTAAGTCTTCCTGTCGTTGGAGTTAATTACATATAATCATTGTCAGTGTAAATATTGACTATTTTCACTGAGTTAAAAAGCCCTGGTCAGAGCTATGAGTTCTGCTAGCTGAGCATTAGTCCTAGAGGCAAGTGAGGAACTTTCAAGTGTCTGGTGCAGAGTCACTACTGTACACCCTGCCTTTCTCGCTCCGTTTTTTATGAATGAACACCATCACAGAAGAGGTCAAATGAGGGTCAGTGAGGGGGGTGTCTAACAAGTCTCTAGCTGCATATGTATGGAGAGTTACCTGTTTGCAGTCATGTCTTTCAGCCTCAGTTTCTTCCTTTTCTGGTAGGAAGATGGCAGGGTTTAAGGAGGAATGTGTCTTTAATGACTGGCCAGTCCTTCTAGAAGTAAAGCCTGGTATTTAAGAAATCGATTGTCTGATAACCATAAACTCCCTTTGGAAGAAAGAAGTTTTGCCACATTGCGAGGTGTGTATACAGCGAGATCTTTTCCTAAAGTCAGTTAGGATACCTCTGGTACCAGGAGAGCTATGGCAGCCACAGCTCTAAGTATGTAATCCATCCCTTTGCTACTGTGTCTAATTTATGACTCAAATACCTTATAGGCTATTGAGCAGTTCGATCTTATGTTACCACTCTCAAAGCCATGCCCTACCTTTCATCAAAATACAGATTGAAATGGTGTCCCTTCTGTAGGCTCAGTGCTGTGGCATTTAGAAGTGCTTGTTTAAGCTTCTGGGATGCATTTTGGGAATCAGGTTCCCAGGTTAAAATACGGGTATCTGCTTTTTGGGCTTCCTTTTAAACTGATAGAGGGGTCATGCGAGCTCACCATACCCTGCTATCTGAAGGTGGTAAAAGCCTGTAATTCCTAGAAATCCCCTTAGCTGTTTTAGGGTCTTGGGTTGCAGGAAGGAAAGTATTACTTTAATTTTCTTTTCCCCCAGCCTTTGGTTTTCCTTAGATATAATAAGACTCTCAAGTATTTTACCTCAAGGCTGCAAAGTTGTGCCTTAGACCTACAGACCTTATAACCTCTGTCTGCTAGAAAATTCAGCAGAGCGTGGGTGCTTGGCTAGAGAGCTCTTCTGAGGGAGCACATAACAGTATATCATCTACACATTGCAAGACAGTGACTTGCAAAAATTCAAAACATGCCAAGTCATAGGAAAGCACTTGTCCAAAAAGATGAGGATTTGAGATGTATTTGCACTGGAGCAGCTCTTATTTTACTTTTAGTTGCCCATACTTCAGGATTTCTGTCTCTACAAGTGGGTGGGGGGCAGTGTACCTGACCTGGGTGCACACATATTACAGTGTTCAAACAAGATAAAATCTCTCTCCCCAGTCCAGGAGAGAAGGGAAGTCCAGGAGGGAAGCTGGACTTCTAGGCATAATTAAAAAGGAACGTGTAAAAAGAAAGCCATTCCAGTTACAGCCTAAGGGTTGAAACAGTGAGTTACCTCCTCTCCAGTGACTCCTTTCACTGAGGTAGTGATGGCTGGAAGGAAGGCCAGTGTGGTGGATTAACTAATGGTCAACTTGTAACACCCAACTGAACTGAATCGCGTGGTTCTGGGTATGGAAGGCCCACCTGAGGATTGTTGCCAACAGCATAAAAGCAGAACTGAAAGGGGAGATGGTGTGCTGTTGATGGAGAAGCTTGTTATGCTGGCTTTCCTGATATTAACTCAGCTGTTCTTATCGTTGGAGGAGCTCGGGTCCTTGCTGTCACTGAGGATGGCTGTGGTTATTTTGGGGGGAGCTGTGGTCCTTACTTTGAACATTGCTTCCTGGCTCCAGTGCAGATCCCTTAGTCTGGTGCAGACTTTCTAGCTTCCCCCACTGACCTTTGGGCCTTCCCAGTGCGGATCCTAGATACAGACTTGCATGAGACATTGTCGTGGGCTCTGGGCCTCCAGTTGGACTCCTCGTGAAGGACCTTGCCACGGGCTGTAGGTCTTCAGCTGGACTCATGCAGGACATTGCTGTGGGATTCAGGTCCTGAGCTGGATTCTTTGGGTCTCTAGTGCATGGACAGATCTCCTGAACTCTGTTTTGACTCTTTGGGTGACTATTATAAAATAATCCTATAAATTATGTTTCCTATATTAAATGTATTCCCTTGTAAACCCTGACTACAACAGTCAGGGTTGGAAAGAAGGACCAAGAGATGTGTGCCGGTGTCCAGGAATAGGCTGGTTTCTTTGCCCTCTAGAATGATGATTACTTGGGGCCCCTTGGTGGAGATGACAGTCTGGACAGAGGAAGAAGGCAGAGAGTGCCCGGGGCCCTTCATTCTTGCTGGACCAGCTGGTAAGATAGGTCTGATTCCTGGGGCCTGTGCTTCAGGAAGCAGTCTGACTTCCAGAGGTAACTTTTGCAATCAGGGTATGGCTTAGGCGGCCACTTGCTGTGAGGGTTCTTATCACAGTCCCTTCTAAGGTGGCCTGGCTTTCCGCAGTGGTAGCAGATGAGTTAGTCATTGAGCTCTTCTTGGAGCCCCGAGAATCAGACTTAAAGTCTATTCTTTTTAAGCCTACAAAAAAGGCAAGCATTTTCTCTTGTTCTCTTTGTTTTCTCCCTTTGGCCTCCTCCTGGTCTTGATTATAAAATTTGAGGCAGTTCTAACTGAGGTATCAAGTGAGATATCTGGAGCAAAAGCCATCTTTTATCACTTTTTCTTAATATCTGGGGCTGACTGGGTAATAAACCTGTTTTTAAGAATATGCCAGGTGTAGTGGTGCACATCTTAATCCCAGCACGTGGGAGGCTGAGGCAGGGGGATCACCATGAGTTCGAGGCCAGCCTGGGCTACATAAGTGAGTTTGAGGCCAGCTTGCACTGCATAGGAAGACCCTGTCTCAAAAAAGAAAGAAAGAAGGAAAGAAAGAAAGAAAGAAAGAAAGAAAGAAAGAAAGAAAGAAAGAAAGAAAGAAAGAAAGAAAGAAAGAAAGAAAGAGGGGGGGAGGGAGGGAGGGAGGGAGGAAGGAAGGGGAAAGGAAAGGAAGAATAATCTGTCCTTTTATTGAATCAGGAGCTAGGGACATGTTTCATCAGTGCCTTTTGTAAACAATCTAAGAAGGCAGAGGAATTCTCATCTTTCTCTTGATGAATAGTCAACAATTTAAAATAGCTGAAGGGCTTAGTTCTCAACCTTCTTAGACCTTCAAGAATACATGTCTGAAGATGTCTCCTATTCCAGTCCCCTGTATGTTTGGTAGTAGGGGTCTCATGTAGGGACTGCTTGGATTCCTGGAGGAACTGGCTGTTCTCCTGGCTGCCTGTCTTCTGACCATCTAAAATTAATGTAATACTCATCTCCAAATGTAATAGCTTCTTGTAATGCTGCTTGTCTCTCATTGGAAGACAGTGTTTGATTTAAGAGTACCATTAGCTCTTTCCAATCTAGTTCGTAGGTCTGAGTAAGTCCTCCACAGACCTCAATGTACTTATCAGGGTTGTCTGAAAACTTTCTCAGATCTTGTTTGATTGGTCTTAGGTCACTGAGAGAAAAGGACACCGAACACAGGTAGTCCTGTATTCTCCATTTACTCCCTGTGATTTATATTTACATTTTGAACACAAGTAAGGATTATTTCTTAATATAAAGAAAGCCTGAACATAAGGTAGTTCTGATCATTTTCCTTCTTCCTTGCAGTTGTGAAATAGTATCATAATCAGTACTTCCCTCTGCTTCCAGTTTGGCTCTAGGGGTAGGCAGGCCATGCATGGGTGCAGAAAGATATTGAAAGGCTCTTTTTCAATATGTAAGGGTAGAACATTCTTCAGTGCTTAAGAATACGTTCCAAAGGAGTAAGAGATTTTGACATTGATTTTCTCATCTGAAATACAAGAGAAAGAATTGGCATTCTTGTAATTTCTACTTGATTTCTATATCCTCAAGGTGTCCCATGAGGTGACCCACTTCAGAGCAGGTGGCAGCTGTCTGGAGGGTAGAAAATAAGTTGGGTCAGACTAGCCACCTTTTACCAACTCACAACCCTGTCTTCCCTGGCAGCTGTTTTTAACGCTACCAGGTCTTTCCAAAACCATGAGTTACAGTTGATTCCAGCTGTATCACTGTCAGTCTGCCTGGGGGCTCAAGGGAGATTTTCGTGGGTGAGGTCCCAAGGTTAAAGGACACACATGTGCGAGATGTCAGCAACAGCAGCAGGCGGCATGGAGCAGAGCAGAGAGCCAGAGTGAGAGCACAAGAGAACCGCCCGTGTCTTTATTGTATAATTCTTATACAGGTTGTTATCTCATATTTACATTCTCGTATAGTACCATAACCAGTGCATGCGTCATGGTTACATAACTGTATTCCACTGTGGGCCTGCACTAGACAAGTGGGGTCA
This sequence comes from Erethizon dorsatum, assembly GCA_028451465.1. Lineage (NCBI taxonomy): Eukaryota > Metazoa > Chordata > Mammalia > Rodentia > Erethizontidae > Erethizon > Erethizon dorsatum. The sequence continues at coordinate 33,798,771 of CM051837.1, forward strand.
CATCCTCAGGTGTCCCTAGATGCCCTGAGCTTTGAAGCAGTCTGAGGGGTTCCCCACAAATAGTCATGTTTAAGGAAGGAAGATTTGCTAGCAAAATGAGTAATCAAGAGACCTAAACCACTGCTTTTTAATTCTTTGAAAGAGAGTGAAGAAAATAGATCAAAGGGCAAATTGGAACACTTCTCAGCCTACAAAAGAGATCACCTCTTGAGACAGATAGAATTGAGTAAATGGCTTAGAGAAATCCTGCCCTGGTTCCTTATGCAAAAAAGCCTCTAAGACATTTGTGCTATCTACCTAGTCACCTAGGCAGTCTTCTTTAGCAGCAAGACAAGCCTAAGTTTTACTCAAAATCCACCCTAAAATTTGTGTGTCTCTGAAGCTCATTGGATAAACTTATACCCATCACCTAACAACCACAATTCATGTCAGTAAAGGCACATTTATCAGTTTTCTACATGTACATGAAAGACTTTTGGGTGTTAACCCACTGAGCACAGGACAGCATGAATAAAGTTGCTTCCTGGAAAGATAAGCCTCAGTGTCATGTCTCTCTGCGTGTGAATCCTGCTGCAGTAGAAAGGACTGTATCCCAATTACAGTGGAGTCACTGAGGTGCTTCCATTTCCAGTTATACAGTATAACAGAAAATTACAGTTAGGGATTACAGATGAGGTGACTGAGTATTCATAACTTCCAGGAATGAAGGTATGAGCCACTCCACTGGGTGGGTGAGTAATTCAAAGTAGCCAACAATGCCTGGAACAATATGTAATGTATAGTGCAATAAAGATGCTTACAGTGTCAAGAACTCTTATTCATGAATTCTCCACAGAAATGAGGACTGCAGTGACTGAATATTTGCATTATATGTATATTAATTAGTTATTTTTTTCTTTGCTTCTTTTCTCTGTTCCTGTGTTTGATGAGTGTTAGTAGAAGTTAGTCACTCAAAAGAATATAGTAACCTTCTTCTCTGCCTTTACAATTTAGAGGGTTTTTGGTTTCAGTGAGTCCTGATGGGATTGTGACCGGTGTATAGGAGGAATTAACATCACCGATGGTTGTCAGAATGGCTGGTGGGACCTTCAGTTTCCCTTCTTTTGAAAGAGAGTGTCTTCCACTGAAATTTCTAACATGCCTTTATTTTCTTCCTTCTTTCATGATGTTCTTTTTTTTCTTAGTTTTATACTTTTCTTTGTGTGTATGTGATATACATTTTCTTCAGATGTGCTGTGATTATTGTTTTTATATTTATCTTCAGTAATGTAGGGCTTACTGGGTAAGAGGACTTTGATATGACTTTCCTTTACTGTGGAATGGTTTAGATTTTTGCAGTAGACATCTTCTTTGAAAGGAAGGGAACACAGTAACCTCTGCTTATAAGAGTATCTTGACTACCTGGCTTACTTTAGGGTAAGTAGACAGGAAGCAGCAGGCTGGCCAAATGTTCAGGGTTTTTTCCTTGGGCTCTGATCCACAAAACTTTATGTACGTTAGGTACACACCCTCTTTGGAATAGTTCTCCACTTTAAGCCTTGGGTGCATACTCCCAGTCTCGTTGCTCATAAAGGAATTGAGTTTGCAGGGAAGCCAGTGAAGCTTTTATATAAACTACTTGCAGTTACACTGGAGCTGCTTCATTGTTCATTCCAGCTCTTTCACGTAACTTTCAGACAAGAAAATGAGTGGCTCCTACTCCTGCTGTGGCAGCTTCGTTAAATGAGCAGATTAGGGCTTCCTCTCCTCTTAGTCATCATTATATCTTGGCTACTTTACATTTTTCAACAATATTAACTTTTCTAGTGTCATAGCACTACTTCAGTGACATTTTAGATTAATTTTTCTTTGTGTTTGTTTATTGTCTTATTAATAGAATTTTAAATGAAAGATAAATTAATGTACTTAGTTTAGTATAGCTTCTTAGTACATTTATTGATAAAACATGTAATGTTATCAAAAGAGATGAAGGCATCTGAAATTCTATCCTGTAAGTTATTTTCTGAACTTTAGCATGCAAAGCATGTGAATTCATTTAGTTAGTATTTGGCCCCAGAGCCTCAAGGTCTGGCACACATTCACAATTCTGATATAAGGGTTGTATCAGTACCGTTTGCTCCTACATGATTTCTTTTCAGATAGTACATTTATTAGAAAGATAGGTACAAAAGAAATAGGAACTATGGCTACCTTAAAATGCTTCTTGGGCATTTTGTCTGAGATAAAGTAAAATGTTTTAGAATGTGCTACTGCAGAGTCTCCTAAAGGGGAGATCAAAAGCAATAGGATGTTACAGAAATCATGTAACAGAAAATACTAGTAGGCTTATTCAGCTGAGCTTGATATGAACGATTTCCTAGTGGGCCATTTCTACAGTGTCCATATAATCGCTTGTGTAAATAGTCGATCCTGTTGAACACAGCACCCTAAACTTCCCTGCCTTGGTTGATAGGTGGAGTCACCTCCCTGAGCCTCACTGTTCTCCTGAACTCTGTCACAGTTCTCCTGAACTCTCTGTCACAGTTGGGAGCTCTGGCTGTATCTACTGGTCCTTTTTGTTACTTATTCAGTTGTGGCATTTGGTGTAATATATTCTGTATGGGACACCTGTTTCTGAAGTGTATTTGGCTTGTCATGGCCCCATCCTCTTTACTAACTAGAGACTAGTCTAAATTTCTATTACAGACACCTAGAAATGCAAAGGTTCAAAAGTTTACTTTGCTCTCACATAAGATTCCAGAGCTAGGTAAGTTTTGTCCTATGATATTATTCAAGAACCTATGCTCTTTGTTTTTCCTTTTCCATCCCCTGTGTTTGGTGGAAGGTTTCCCAACATGAAATCCATATATGGACCTGTTGAATGAAAGAGATAAAATGAAAGTATAATCAGCTTTTACCTTGGATGTTTCTCATATAATGTCTGCTCAGAGTCTGCTGGCCTAAACCTAGTCACATGAACATAACCAGTAATGTGGGAGTATGAGAATTTTTTTTTTTTAAATCTTTGTGTCTGTGTGTCCTGATAGTAGGGAAGTTGCACTACTAAAAAGGAAAAAGGAGGAATGGGTATAGGGGGACGATTGCCAGTTTCTGCCCTATCTTTCCTCTTTAATGTAGTATTAGCTGAAGTTGTAGGTAAGATACACTTTCTAATAGTTATGCTTTGCTGTAGTAACTACATTAATTTAGAGGAGACAAAGAGCATAATGGACCAGAGCATCATAAATAGTCTTATTGATGCCAAGAGGCAAGATTTCACAGTAAGTTCCAGTTGCATCTTTATCTGCAGATGTATTATTTATACTTAATATCTACTAAGACAGCCTTTGAAGCATGAGGAAGAATTCTGCTGTCATCTATCCTCATGCATTCGTGGAAAATTTAAGTTGATTCCACCTGCAAGGTCTTTGAAATCTGTGGGGTTACATTTCTTCTTTCAATAAAAAATTCAGGGGGCTGTAAAACTGAAAGTAATGAGATTAGTGAGCTGGCATTAGAAAAATAATTTGGAAAAATCACTAAGGAATTTATTTCAAATATTATTCTTAAAATAATCTCTGGCTTTCAGTATAATGGGTATAATTCCTGTTGGAGGTCCTAATTTTGAATGCCAGATTCCATCAGGAAGATACATCATGAGGTATGGCTATTGATTTTTTTTTTAAAATTAATTCAATAAATATTTATTTAGCACCTTCAGTAGGTGAAGCACTCTTCTTGCACTAGAAATACACTGATAGACAACACAAAAATGATTCTTATTCTCATGGAGTTACATTCTAATGAAAGGAGTAGACAAAAAAACGACACTAATGAATGAGTCATCAATCACTAAAATATTTCATAGTGGTGAGTGTTGCAGTAACAAAAACCAAACCAATCAAAACAAGATGAAAAAACAAGTAAAAGCTAAAAGCAAAAACAAACAGGGTGATAGGACAGAGTCCTCATGCATGTAAGGCTGCTTTAGATACTGCATTCGAAGATGTTTGCTTCTGAAAATGAAATTTCAGTAGAAAATTGAATACTGAGAAGGAGGCATTCAAGGGTTGATTTGGGAAAGAGCAGCTCAGGCAGAGAAATACAGGCAGTGTTTTGATGGTGTGAATTTGGTGTGCTTAAGGATAAAGGGCAGTATGGCTGAAGTATAGTGGGTGAGTCAGACTGAGGAAACACCATGGTCAGAAAACTGTATTTTATTCTTAGTGTGATGGTAAGCCAGCAGAGATGTGTAGGTAATACTGAGACCTGTTTTTTGTTTGTTTGTTTGCTGTTTGTAAAATGACCACTGAGGTTTATGTTTTGGAGAATGGTGAGGAGTGGAGAGTATAAGCAGGGAGTCAGTTGGAAAGCAGCATGGCAGAATGGGGTTATAGAGGAGGGGAGAAGTGGCTTTGCTCAGGCTCATTTGGGGAAGTACTGTCAGTAAGACTTGGAGCAGCCGATGGCGGCGGGGGTGAGGGGTAAGGGAGAAATCAAGGATAACTTCTAAGATTTGATATGAATGTCTTGTTGACTAATCGTCCTATAAACTCAAATAAAGGTATCTGTAGGTAATAACTATAAACATTAATACCTTTGAGTTTACTTTCTCTTTTCTTTCCAATCTCACGAGGAAAATTTTTGAGTTAAATAATAATGGAGAAAGAGGTAAAGGAAACATAATATATGACAACATGGAGGAAGGTCAAGGAGAAATATGGGTTGGAAACAAATATATTTCTAACTTCCACAGGTTCAAAAAATGCTCCATTTGCTTGCTATGAAGAAGTAAATGCTCAAGTAGATATGTTTGGGAACTGCGGTAAGAGCCCACACCAGTACAGACTCTGCGGTTGGAGGTGTGTTACATACATATTAATGACATTTCTAAGTCCCATTTTGATGTTTTGTTTCTCTTTAGTGTATGTCATTCATTTTAGTGGTTTCAGGTATCACATGTATGGGAGTGAATCTCAAACAAAAATTTTGATTCTTGTCATTTTTCTCATGCCATAGACTAAAGTTTTATCTATTTTAGAAACATTTTTATATGTAGATGATCATTAAGCTCTCAAATCTAATGGAACAATCAAACTTTAATACCCACTGCACTTTTTCTCTCCAAACTTACTGATTTGTGCTCATTGAAGGAGTATTCCCAACCCTGTGGTTGCTTCTCCAAAAAGAAAACTCCCAAATATCTATAAAATGAGCTCAATTTCTCCTGCATCTGAAGAGCTAACTCTTATACATTTTATTAATGAGTTTCTGTTAGGAACCTACTGTGTGTCACGTAGTGGGATCAGTAGTAGTTAGCAAAGGATGCTCATATACTTCTGGAATTTGTACATTGGTAAATATGCAATGTAATTTTAGGTTTCCTCAATTTGTTAAGAAATATCTCACTCTTCCCACTGAAAATTTACTGATTTGTAAGGTTTGACTCAGATGGCACATTCTCTATGAAGTTTTCCATAACTGTTAGGTTAGACTGCATGTTGGTCTTAAATTTCATTTGTAGCACTGTTAATGGAATTTATGTCATATTTGATGCCAGACTATGAGGTCCTTGATGGTAGAAGTCACAGTCTTACTCATTATTCTGTTCTATGGGGAATGTAAAGTATTGGAGCGAATTTATTATTTGACAGTAAATATAAAATCTACTCGGTGAATAAAAGACCATTAATGCCATTGAAAAACAGATTTAGATCAGTAGATTTTTTCAAACGTCGATATCAATACTTCACAGATTCCTTAAGTACATTGGCATAAATGGAGGGACTTTAATTTTTGTCAAAAGTAAGAAAATACAGGCATTACTCATAAACGCCTAAAGTATAATAATCATATCATTTTATTATGCTTGCAGGAACCTCATATGTGCAAGATTAATTTGTACTTACCCATTTCAAACTCCTTATATTCAGCCAAGCATTTCTGTGATTTATGCTTATGTACGAAACAATATATGTATCAGTCTGTTCAACACTTCAAGTCCTAAAGGGCATGATCCATTTGTGGTGAAAAGTGGTGCTGAATGTGATATTGGCAGGGTAAATGCTTTAAAATACTTTTTAAAAATATAGTCTTATTCATTACTTTAATCAAGATTTTAATATCGAATTTTAATTTGCTAATAATTTCTATGTAACCCTAAGTATTTGAGGAAAAAAGTTGATAAGTTTAATTGATTTCTGGATAGTAAGAGGGAAATGTAATTGTTTTATTTGCTTTAGAACTTCAGTATTATGGACAAGAATCCTCCCAAGTATATTCAGCTGGAGTGGGGAAGAAAGAGCTCTTGGAAATATACTGTGGTTAAGCACTTTATAGCATGTAAATATGCTTTCCTTCAAAGAAGGAAGAAATCCCACTTTTTAATATATTCTATGTTGGTTAGAGTGCTCTAGAGGAACATAATCAATAGGAAGTATATGTATAATTATGCAAGCAGGTTTATGAGGTAGGTTTACAGGATCAGGAGAATCCACAGCAATCATCTGCATGCTGGAGAGCTAGATGATCAGCCCAAAGTCAAGACGATCACCCCAAGAAGGTGGAAGCCACAGAACAAGAGGGGTCAAGGACACAACCAGTCCAAAGTTGAAAGCCTGGAATCTCGGAGAGTTGCCAGCACAAGTCTGATAGAAAGGCTAAAGAAACTGGAGACCTGGGGACTGATGTCTAAAGGCAGTAGCAGCAAAGGACACATCTGCTGAAGGCAGAGTTCTTCAAAACCAGTGCTTCCTTCTTTTTTTTTTTTTTTTTTTTGTGGGTACCAGGGGTCGACCCCAGGACCTCGCACCAGCAGGCACCCGTGCCGCTGAGTGATATCACCGGCCCTTTTTTCATATATGGATTCCGGGAGTCAAACTCAGGCCCTCACGCTTGCCAGGCAGGCGATTATGCCGCTGAGCCATCTCACCGGCCCCAGTGCTTCCTTCTTATTTCCCTTTTTTGTTCTATCCAGACTATAAGCCTGTTGGTTGGTGCCACCCACAACCACAGTGGGTCTTCCTGCCTCAGTTTGCCGGCCTGTGTATCAGTCATCCACAGGCACACCCAGAACTGAGCTTTCCTAAACTGCTGGGTGCTTTTCACTCCAGCCAAGTTGACATATCACAATTAATGGTCATGTATGTCTTGGTGGCCCTGTGGGACAGAGTAGATAAATGTGCTTTTCATTCCTGACTGTATCTTCATATAGGCTGTAAAGGTCGATGCACATAGATTTGAATTCTTAGTCTTCCACTTGATAGGTGATCTTGAACATATCATTATTATTATTATTATTATTATTATTATTATTATTAAACATAATGAAGCCTTAGTACCATAACATGTGAAATGTATATGTGTGTGTGTGTATATTAATAGCTACTTTTAATGGTTCTATAGTTTAAGTAAACTATAGAACTAGGCTTTATCTTCAGATTTGGAAGTCATAAATGCCTTCTTGCCAGAGATTTAGGCCAAAGAGCTCAGTAGTTCTATTAAGGCCATGCAGCCAAAACATAAAAAAAATGAAATAAAAAAATGGATGGTTTGAGATTATATAATAGGCCAGTTTTAGTAACAACAGTCTTTTTTACAGCATGAAAAGTTCTCAGAGATAATATATGAAAATAAATTTTACCTCATAGTTTTTAATGATACTATAAATCATACATGATGAAATGTTCTTGGCAATTTTGATTCTTTAAGATATCACACCTGGCAAGCGCGAGGTCCTGAGTTTTACTCCCAGTACCCACATTAAAAAAAAAAAAAATGGTATTGCAGCTCTGTCTCAATTTCACGTGAACCAGGCCAACAATAGACACTGCATTTCAAAAGATGTTAGATACACCACCCTGGCCAAGGACCAGTGAGGAGACTCAGCACATGAGTGGCTTCCAAAGATTTGGCTGTTTGGCTTTAGAAGACATTTTGTGAGGCATTTTCTTTGGAGAGAGTTGTACTATGCTTTAATATTTAAAAGTAAATAATTTTCACATTCATTATTCCATTTTAACACTGAAAAATGATACTTTTTTGAAATAAAAATTTTAAGAAAAATATTATACTAAAGTAAGAAAATTGCAATTTAGGGAAGTTGGTATTTCTATAAGTCCTGAACTTGAGAATGTATCCTTACTCTGATTATTATAATGTAAAATCTAAGAATTCTGATTTTTATTTCATTCCATAATAGAATAATATACATCTCTATTGCATTTTAATCATAGTTCCTGTTTTCTCTTATTAATAACTTAGGAAACATGAATAATATCTCCATGAAAACTGAATATATGCCATATGAAATTTATTTTTTTCTATGAAAATTTTGATTGTGTGCAGTAAGTACCGGATATTCTTTCACCTGTGCGGAGAAACACTTTTTTAAAGATTTCATGGTATTTTAATAAAAATTAGTTATTTGGTTGTGCTATTTTTGTTATGGTCAATCTTAATTACATGAAAATCTTCCACTTTCCTTGCCATGAATCATGCTAAAAGTTATTCACTAAAATCATATACTTTATATTTTTAGTAAAAGTTTAGGTTCACAGCAAAAAATAGCAGAGATACTAAAATATCCCAGGTTCTTTTTGCCCCACCCCCACTACCCACACAAGAGCAGTACATGTTACAACTGATGAGCCTACATTGACATGTCACTGTCACCCTAACTCCACGGTGTGCATTAGAGTCACTGGGAAAAATCTCCAAATATTTGATGATTAAACAACACACATCTAAATATCACAGGGGTCTAAAAACATTCTGAGAGAAACTTAAAACCAAAAGAAAATGAAACGACAACTTACTGACATTTGAAGAGTCTTGCAAACATGGTACTTCGAAATATATTTATAGCATATGAATAGTTATGATTTTATTTTATCTAATTACTAATTGTAATGTATGGGTGGCTGGATTCTTCTAAATTGAAAATGTTTTTGTATGTGTTACTCTTTAGGTTTGTGTAAATAGAGTGTGTGTAGAATCAAGAATGATTAAGGATGCATCATATTTATGTACAAAACGATGCAATGGACATGGAGTAAGTAAACACATGTTCCCGTCCCTCCTGGATGCTTTTTAACATCACTTGTTAATTTATGAATGGGGTTCCTCGGCTGTGCAAGGCCCTGATGCATCCAGCTTCTATTTAGAGGTGAACTGAGGAACTAAATTCAGCGGCTCAACACTTTGAATTGAGTGGAAATTCTGATGCCATAAAGAAAAATGTTATAACTAGGCACTTTTCAAAAATATTTTAATAAATAATCAAATTTGTTCACAAAAGGAAGATAACTCCTGCCTTTGTGAATACATGGAATCATGAAAAACTTTATTTTGTCTGTCTTTTTTAAAATATTCTTTGTTTTTTAGAGCTTTATATTCACAACAAAATTTGAGTGAAAGTGCATAGATTTTGCATAGACTCCTTTCACTTCAATTATACACAGCCTCGTCTAGTTTCAATATCTCATACCAGAGTGTCAGTTTTTTGTAATTGATATACATTCACACATCATCACCCAGTTAGTTTATATGAGAGTTCACTCTTGGTTTTGACAAAGAATATGTTTTTGACCAATGTATGATGGCATGCATCCACTATTACCATGCATAGTGTTTCAGCTGCCCTAAAAATTTTCTGTGCCCCATCTCTTCATACTTCCCTCTTCTTTAACCCCTGACAATAACTAATCTTTTTACTCCTTCCATATTTTTTTCTTTTTCAGTATGTCATGCTATTAGAATTATAAAATATGTAGATATTTTTAGTATGGCTTCTTTCACTTAGTGATATGCATGCAAATTTCCTCCAGGTCTTTTAATGGCTCAGTAACTTCTTTTTATAATAAGCGTTCTCTTAAGAAAAGTTTTAGGTTCATAGCAAAATTAAGAGTAAGATACGGGTGTACATTATACCTCCTGCCTCACACACACACAGCTGTCTTCATTGTCAGCGTCTGTCTCTGGAGTGGTGCTGTTGTTACAGTGGACGGATATCCACAGGCCCTTCCTCACCCAGTGCCCATCTACTAATCAGGGTTCTCTCTTGGGGTTGTGCTTTCTGTGGACTTTTAGAATAATGTAATGCCACTTGTATCCAATATTGTATCAGGGTATTTTCACTGCTCTAAAAGTCTTCTAAAATTGGCCTTTTTATCTCTTGGTGATCCTTAATCCCTGATAAATAGTTAAGTTTTACAGTCTTCATAGCTTTTCTTTTTCTAGAATACCATATTATTGGAATCACGCAGAATATAGACTGTCTAGAGTGGCTCATTTCACTTAGTAGTACGCATTTAAAGTTCCTCCATATCTTTGTGTATTTTGAGATCTACTTCCTTTTTAATGCTAAATAATATTCGTTTGTCTGAATGTACCACCCTCACGTATTCATTCGCCTACTGAAAAGCATCTCGGTTGCTTCTAGGTTGTAGCGGTTAAGAATAAAACTTCTATAAGCATGCTTGTGCACGTTTGTTTGTGTGAAGGACACGAGTTTTTAACTCTTTCCGATAAATACCAAGGATTGCACTCAGATCATAAGAGAGAGTATGCTTCATTTTGTAAGAAACTGTGAAAATATCTTGTCAAGTGGCCACACCATTTCACAATCCCGCCAGAAGTGAAGGAGAGTCACTTTTGCTGCACATCTAGCTGGCCATTTATGTCAGTGCTTTCTATTTCGGCCATTCTAATAGGTGTGGAATAGTCTCTTACTATTATTGTACTTCGTATTTCCCTGGTGATGCATGGTGTAATAGAGCATCTTTCCATATACTTATTTGCACTCTGTATATCTTTTCTGGTGAAGGGTCTGTTCATGTCTTTGCCTATTTTTAAATTGGGTTGCTTGTTTTCTTATTGTAGAGTTTTAAGTGTTTTTGTTTATTTTGTGAAGTAGTATTGTATCTGAATATGTCTTTCGTAAATATTTTCTTGAAGTCTGTGGTTTATCTTCTCATTTTCTTTACAACATTTTTCAGAGGAAAAAATTTTACTTTTATGCAGTTCAGTACTTAGCTCTTATTTTCATGGATTCCCTAAGGGCTGATAAAAGAGAAGGAGGTCAAATTTCACCACAACATAGCACTGGAAATTTTATCCAAAGAAATGAGGCAGGAGGAAGTAATCAAAAACATAAAAATATGAAAAGGGAAAATAAAAGTGTCCTATGTACAAATAGTATGATTTTCTGTGTAGAAATACCTAAAGACTATCAGAAGACTATTAGAACCAATAAATGAATTTAGTAAAGTTGCAGGATACAAAATCAGTGTATAAAAAGTAGTGTTTTTATACACTAATAATAGATTGCTGAGAAATAAATAATTAAAGGAATCCCATTCACAAAAGCTATAAAAAATACTTAGGAATAAATTTAATGAAGGAAGTGAGAAGACCTCTATAATTACAATTTTAAAACACTGGTGAGAGAAATTGAAGACATACCAAAAAAAAAAGAAAAAAAAAAAAAAGAACTCCCATGAATTAATTGATATAGTTAATACCCATATTGTAAAAAATAATGGATGATTGAGTAAAGAAAATGTGGCGTATGTACACAATGCAGCATTATTCAGCCATAAAAAGTGCAGCAAAATGAATGGAAATGGAGGACAATTAAGTGAAATAAGCCAGGCAAAGAAAGACACACCTCATGCTCTGTCTCACACATGCACTCTAAAAATACCCCATCTGAATGTAAAATGGTGATTAATAGAGGCTGAGAGAGTAGAGGTAGGTTGGACAGTGGGTGCCAAAACAGTTACATAGAAGAAACACATGTAAGTATTCCATAGCATCGTGGAATGAGTGCAGTTCACAATAACCTATTATAGAGTTTATGAAACACTAGAAGGGAGGAGTTGGAAGGCTTTCATCATAAAAAAATAAAATGGAAATTCGAATTGCCTCACGTGATCAGAACATCATGTGATGCAGTATCATCTTGTACTCCATGAATATTTTTGTAAAACAATTTAAATTAAAAATTAAAATCAGGGCTTCCACTGTCCAAGTAAGAAGTATAAGAATAATGTTAATAGAATGTGGTTCATTGACTAAAATACAATATATAATTAACTGAGTAATTAAAATGTAATAAAAGTATTAGATATATAAATAGTAATATTATAGTGTTGATAATGACTGCATAAATAAATGGGGAAAAAGAAAATGTCTTCTTTACACAGTAATCAAGTAGAAGGAATAAAGCAATAAAATAATTATCAGTGGATGCTGAAACTAATGGGCAAAAGTTCTAGAAGGAGAGCTATATGTACTTAATCTTTAAAATACCTCCCTACAGATTACTTACTAATTACATGTGGCAGCTTAGTGACTTTACAGTGGAAAAACTTGAAGACAGCACCTTGACCAAGTGATCTAAGTGAGGAGGTAATATTAGGACAAACTGAAATCATTCTGAGAGGAGCATCAGTTTTATAAAGTATTTCTGTGTTTCAGGGTAAAATATTAACATTCTTACACTAGGATTAAGGCCTAAGTAAGACCCCCAGAAATAGAATGTTTTACATTATTTTGAGAGGACACATAGCATAGTGGTCAAAATCAAGGCCTCTGAAATTAGATTGCCTGTGATTCCATCCTGTTTGACTTTTGGCAGTTTAAATCAGTACACCTCCATTTCTCATTTGTAAGGAGGGGATAATAGTCTCCACCCCGGTGGTGGGCCGTCAGTAGATTTAATGAGTAAATCTATTTAAAGTATTCAGAGTAAAAACTTGGAGAAGGTAAGCACAATAAATGTGTTTGCTGCTATTATTTTATTACTCTGTAGCATTTCTCAGCTACTTCCATCACTTCCTGCTGTTATACTGTATCTAAGTATCTGATGTCCTCTTGGATTAAGAAAAGTTTTTACTTAAAAATCAAATCAGCCAGTGCAAACAAAACCAAACCTCATCCTGGTTAAGGGCCCTTTAATGCTAGAAAGTGTTTGACAAGCAGCCCGGGGAAGGGGTTGATCCTTGTTTGTAGGTGTAGATATTTCAAACTACCAACATGCCATCCCCGCGTGTGGAGATGGGATGAGCTGTACTCAGTCTGCTCCGGGAGCCAGAGCTCTCATCTCAGACACAGCACAGCAGGGGCTGTCTTCACCTTAGGACTTAAGTAGAATGTGGTTTTGCAATCGCACACGAGATGTGTAGTTAAACATTTGAAGGTGTTACATTTCTTGATGCAAATGTGAGCCTCACTTTATAGCTCTTTTGTGCTTTTATATATTTTTTTGTGTTGTTTGCATTTTGGTTTGAAGAAACCAAATATTCATTTTGTGGGATTATCTCTCTCAAAAAATCACACAAATAAGATCATAATAATTTTAGATACAAAAGTAAGCATAATCTATTTCATAGTTTGACTTTCAATGCACAAATATTTTTTAAAATCACTTAAAATTTAAAAAATGTTCCTAGGTATGCAATTCCAAAGATGAATGCAACTGTACTGATGGCTACTTGCCTCCGAATTGCCAAGCACAGTCCCGCGGATGGTCCGGGGAAGAGGGCAAGTACATATCTTTCTTAAGTAGCCACTTACTAAAACCCTCAAATTGCTTATCTTCAATAAAATAAAGTTAGATGTTTGCCACTCGAAAAGAGACTAATAATATTTGTATTTAAAGGGTAATCAGACTTCTGTCAAAGAATGGAAACCAAATATGCCTTCTTAGTATTGCTCTTTTTTTCTAATGTTGAAATGTCATGATTGAAGCTGAGTATCTATGTAAGTCTGTCTTATGTCATTGACTTTCCCCTTTAGAATATTTTTCAACCTGCTGCTCCACCTTTATGGTTGATCCTGAGATTTCAGCTCTAAACATTGACGCCATTTTCTCTGTATCTAGTACTAATAATACAGGGTGATCAAAATATATGATGAATGTTTAAATTAAAAAAATATTACAGTAAAAGACACATTACCATTAATCCCCTTCAAGATACTCCCCACTCACTTTGCACAGCACTTATCCCATCATTCTTACCACTTTCTGAAGCAGCTCTGGAAGTCCTCTTTTATGAGTGTCTTTATCATGAGGTGTGACAAAAAGTCTTCAGCTACCTTTTTCACTGGATCTGTCACCATGTGACTTCTGGCTCTTTCACACAGTGAAAATAACTGTGAAAAGCGGTGTTTTAAATTAATTAAAGACACCGAGTCAGCCATGCTAGTGCCAGTGAAGATATGCCCGAAAGAGGACTTTCAGAACTGCAAAACAACGAGATAGGAGTTCTGTATGAACAGGAGGATTTTGAGGGGGATTAATGGCAATACATCGTTTCTGTAATAAATTTTTAAAATTTAAACATTACTGAATTTTTCAATCACTCGTATATTTTTGCAATAGGAGAAATTAAGTAGAAGATAAGATTTTGGTCTGAAAGAGTTGATTGTTTTAATGAAAACAATCTTTAAATTGCAGCTTGAGAGATGACAGAAGAGATCCTGGCACAATGTTCTGTTTCTTCACTGTGACTTCAGTTTCTGTCATTCATGTATCCGTCGAGTTAGCAAATATTTATTGAACTCTATATTCCAGGTGCTGGTCTAGGCACTGAGGGTAGATAGGAAACAAAACAAATCCTTCACATCGATCTTATAAATTAAGTTTATGTCTGTATATCCAGTGCTGATTAGTGCCAGAATTAGGGCCAGGAATCAAGTCTTCTGATTTTTATACTAGTGCTCGTTTAGTAGCAGTGCAGTGGTTCCATATATAAAAATACCACCCTATAATCACAAGTCAATAATGTACCAAATAAAAATGGAATATAAGCAAGTCTGATGAAATTCTCTGACAATCCAATCCTGTGAAAGTCTTGTAACAGTGCAAATTTAGGTAACCTTCTGATTATATCTTCCCACGTTATATATCATTGATTTTGGGGGGCCCACGTATAGTCTTATAATAAGATTTTGCTGTAGCAGCTGTATCATGTAGAATACTCTTGAACTTTCTGGGGCTTTGTTTCCATTTTTTTAGCTACCTTATCTTTGACAAAGGGGCCAAACACCTTTGCTGGAGGAAAGATAGTCTATTTAACAAATGGTGCTGAGAAAACTGGCTCTCCACATGTTGAAGATTGAACCTAGACCCATCTCTCTCACCTTGCACTAAACTAAAATTGAAATGAATCAACAATTTAAACATTAAAACAGAAACACTTAATCTGCTGGAAGATAGAGTAGGTAAAACTCTTGAAAACAAAAATATAGGCAAAGACTTTATGAACAAAACTGGTTGCAAAGGAAATGCCACAAAGAATCATACCACAGTGATACATGGATAACCATGTTTATAGCACGACAATTTATACTAGCTAAATCTTGGAAACAGCTCATATACCCATCAACAGATGAATGGATAAGAAAATGTGGTATTTATATACAAAGGAGTACTGCTCTGCCATAAAGAAGGATACACTTAAGACATTTTAGGTAAACGAATGTAACACAAGACCATAATCTTAAGTGAAATAAACGAGACACAGAGGTTTAAATATCACATTGTTTCTCTTGTGTGAAAATCCCAAAGTATAAGAAGAAAAATGGAGGATAGATATAAAGAAGTAGGAAGCACATGTTCAAAGGGGAAGGGGAATACGAGGGGGGGGGAAGGAAGGGAAAAGTCATTTAAAGAAAAAAAGGAATTGGAGGAAAAAATGAAAATAGAGCTTTTGTAAATGGGGAGGGAAAGAAGAATTGGAGGGAAGGGAGGAGAAGGGGACAAAAAAAGGCAGTAAATTGAAGATGTGTTATATACATGTGCATACTCCCTATGGTGAATGTTATCATTATGTATCACAAACATACACTATTAAAAACAAAAATTTTTAAAAACCAACAGGGTGGGCCGGTGAGATGGCTCAGCAGCGTAAGCGCCTGCCTGGCAAGTGCGAGGGCCCGAGTTCGACTCCCGGAACCCACATACGAAAAAAGGGCCGGTGATATCGCTCAGCGGCACGGGCGCCTGCTGGCGCGCGAGGTCCTGAGGTCGACCCCCCGGTACCCACAAAAAAAAATAAATAAAAAACCAACAGGGGTTGGGCCGGTGAGACAGCTCAGCGGCATAAGCACCTGCCTGGCAAGCACAAGGTCCTGAGTTCGACTGCCGGTACCCACATACGAGAAAAGGGCCAGTGATATTGCTCAGCAGCACGGGCGCCTGGTGGCGCGCAAAGTCCTGAGTTTGACCCCCCGGTACCCACAAAAAAAAAAAAAAAAAAAACCTACAGGGCCAAAACCTCTAAAACTCTGATCCAAAATAATTTTTTTCACTTTATGAAAAAGTTAATAAAGAGTAATATTTTACTTATTTCAAATCTCACAATTCTATATTTTTCTATTCTCCTTTAGTAACAATAATTGAGACTATCTTAATGAATTTGTTGCAACCTGAAAGTGCAAGCAGTTTAATTTTTAATGTATTTCTTATCTTTAGGTTTAATTATCACAAAAGCTTCAGGAAAGGCTAGAAAGAACTGGCTTCTAAGTTTCTACACTGGATTGCCTGTTCTCATCATAGTATCCATAATAGCTGTGGCATGGAACAGTTTGAAAAAGTGGTTCACCAAGGATGAGGAATCTTTAGGTGGCGAGTAAGTTCAATTTGTGTTCTGAAGTTAAATGTTACAGCATTTGAGTCTCATAATATGTAAGGCAATAACAGCAGCAGCAATAATGTCTTTCATTTTACCAGGATTGTAAGTACCACATCAATATCTTATTCAGTTGTGTGAGGTATTTGTGAATATCCCCAACTTAAAGGTGTGAAGATTTTGGAGTAGAATCGCTAACCTGCCAAAGTTAATGCCCTGCTAATTGAGAGAGTAAAAACTCAAATGTATGTGTTACCTTCAGATATTCTAGAGGTTCTCAGCCATGAACCTCAGCCATGTGTCATCTTCATGAGTATCAGAGGTGTTTATTAGAAATGCACCTTTCTGACCCTTCCATTGGTAAAATATTCCAATTCACCTCATTACCTCAATTTTCAAAAAAATTCTCTAAGTAGCACTTTCAGAAGGCAGATTTAGAATTTTGCCTATATTTTTTATTTTTATTTTTATTTTTATTTTTAAAGAAACAAAGGCAGAGAACAAGATTGCAAACATACATTTACCTACCACAGAAAATAGCCAAATGTTGATATTTTCCTTGTTGCTCTTAAAAAATAAATCATTGCATTTATACCTTCAGTTCCCTTTCAGTGTGATCCTTTCCCTCTCTGCTGCAGAGAACAGTCTCCACAGTGATAGCTTGTGTATATTACACATTTTACCACATATATGTGTAATTCATTAACATCTCTTTCTTTCATTCTGAGAAACTTGCAGCATTTCTCATCAGGGAATGTCTTCTCCTCTCCATCTCTAAAGGATAGTTTTGCTGAGTACAGTATTCTTGGTTGGCAGGTTTTTCTTTTTTCCTTTCAGTACTGTGAAAATCTCATTCCGCTCTCTGCTGGCATGTAATGTTCCTGCTAAGTCTGTGCCAGGTGAACTGGGGCACTCTTACATGTTGGTTATTTCTTTTATCTTGCTGCCTGGAGCATCTTCCCTTTATCTTTAATATTTGTGGGCTTGACAGTAATTTGGGGGGTGGTATATTTGGTTGAGCAAATTTGACTGGTGACTTCTGAACTTATGTATCTGGATATTTGTGTATCGAGATATGTGTATAGCTCTCTAAATTTGGAAAGTTTTCTCTTACTAATTCTTCAAATAGCTTTCTATGGCTTTGCCATTCTCAAGTACCTCTTGAAGTGATAAGTGAAGCCTTCGCTCTGTTACTGCTGTCTCCACCTCCTGTAAGCTTCCTCTTTGTGCTTTTTTCATTTTTCTCTTCCAGCTTTGTATTTTCAAATAGCTGTCTGTGTTCACTAATTCTTCTGTTTGATCTATGCTGTTATTGAAACTTTTATCATATTTTTAATTTCACTTAATATTTTTAGTGATTTCATTTTTATATTACTTCTATCTGTACAGTGTCTCTGTGAGACTGCTGAATTGTTTCTGTGTTTTCATGAGACTCAAGCTTCCTTGAAGCGGCCATTTTAAATTCTCTGAGAATTTGTCTCTAGTGGTTACTGTGTGGTAGGTGTCCTATTTTAATTAGGTGAGATCTAGATCATAGTTTTTGTTTTTCAAAAAAACTTCTTAATGCTTATTTGTATGTGGTATCAGCTGCACATTCAAGACTTAGATATTTATTCAAGTGTTTGTAATCTGGTTGTTCATTTTTGTCTGTGTTTCCATGAATGCTAACCAGACTGCTCATTTTCTGTGAGTCCGTGGATATTTCTGTTATTTCAGCAGTGGATGGTGAAGTCCAAGTTGGATGTGAATGAGCTCCAGGTATGCAGTTGCTATTTAAACCCTGCAGGGAACCCAAAGTATAGGTTTGTCCCACATCCACAGTTGGTGTGCTGTTGAGCATGAACTATGAACTGGAGGACTATCTAGAAAAAGCATGTTGGCTATTGTAACAGGTTTAAAAAAAAAACACTTGGGAGTTGTTATGGTTTAGATCTAGAATCTCGCCCCGAATGCTCATGTGTTCAGAGGCAGGCCTTTTAGAGGGCACTATTCTCAATGATGGATTAGTCCACTGATGAATTCTTAGTTGAATGTGCTGTGAGGAGCTGGGAACTGGGGAGATGGAAGGGGGGTCACTAGGGGTGTGGCCTGGAACTGTCTGTCTCCCTCCCCGGATCATCGCTTCTCTCTGAGTTTCCTGACTGCCCTGGGATGAGCAGCTGTCCTCTCCCCAGGCCCTTCTACCATGCCGTTTCTGCCTTGGAGCCAGCTGAAACCAACTAAAATAAACAAGCCTGTCCTCCTTTAAGTCCTGGGTGTCAAGTATTTTGTTCCACTGATTAGAGAATGACTAAGACACGAGTGTAGCTATTTCTTTTTGAGATCCTGATTTCAATTCCTTTGCGTGTACGAAGTGAGATTGCTGGATAGAGTTGTAGTTCTAATTTTAATCTTCTGAGGAACCAATTAACATTGCATCCAATTAACAGTTTTGCCAACAACATTCAAGTAATCCACTTTCTCTCCATTTTTGCAACAGGTTTTGTTTTCTCTCTCTCCTCCCCTCTCTTTCCTTCCCTCTCTTCCCTCCTTCTTCATCCTCTGATGATAGCCAGCTTCACAGATGTGAGATGATACCTCATTATGCTTTGGATTTGCATTTCCAGCATTTCTTTTTTTTTTTTTTTTTTTTTGTGGGTACTGGGGGGTCGACCTCAGGACCTCGCGCGCCAGCAGGCGCCCGTGCCGCTGAGTGATATCACCGGCCCCTTTTTCGTATGTGGGTTCCGGGAGTCGAACTCGGGCCCTCACGCTTGCCAGGCAGGCGCTTAAGCCGCTGAGCCATCTCACCGGCCCCCAGCATTTCTTATTATCTATCTGTTGGGTGCTTATATATCTTTTTAGGGAAATGTCTGTCCAACTCCTTTCTTTTGGTTTTAATTGGGTTATTTTATTCATTAGTTATTTTCTTCCATTAAATTGAATGAATATCTTATATATTTTGGAGTACTTCTCATGAGATAAATCGTTGGTGAATATTTTAACCCAGTCTGTATCTTGCATTTTCACTTGTTGATTGTTTTGTTTTGTGTGTAGAAACGTTTTAGTTTAATTTAATCCTATTTGCTTGCTTTTTCTTTACTGTGTTTGATTTTGTGTTATATGCAAAAAGTTATTGGGAGATCCAAAGTCAAAAATCTTTTCCTGTATGTTTTCTTCTAGGAGTTTTCTGGTTCCCTATCTTATGGTTAAATCTTTAATCTATTTTGGTTTTTGTATGCAGTCTTTTTTTTTTTTTTTTTTTTTTAATGTGCGGGTACCAGGCGAGTCGAACTCAGGACCTCTCTCCCCTTCTTGGAAGTTCTGGGTTGAACATTCATGCCCCCCACCATGCCATTTCTGCCCTGTAGTCAGCTGACCATGAACTGAATTCCCCCAAAACATGAGCCAAAATAAGCTCAGAGATGAGAAAGTGAGTAGTAGGAGAACTGATT
Source organism: Erethizon dorsatum (assembly GCA_028451465.1). Taxonomy (NCBI): domain Eukaryota; kingdom Metazoa; phylum Chordata; class Mammalia; order Rodentia; family Erethizontidae; genus Erethizon; species Erethizon dorsatum. The sequence goes on from CM051837.1 coordinate 33,818,821, forward strand.
ACACTGACCTAACACTCTCATTCTCTTTATCATCAGTAAATAGCATTCCGTCCCTTTTAATGTTTCTTAACCATAAATTCAGTCTCACTGTTCTTTGATAGTCCATGAGCTGGATTCTTCTCTTTCACTGTAGAGAACCGTGCATTTCTTCAGTTTGGGAAAACTTAGACTTCTCCTCAACTATTGACTTTATTCTTAATGTCCAGTGTCCTAATTCTTCCATGTTTCTTTTTTTTTTTTTTTTTTTTTTTTGTGGGTACTGGGGTTTGACCTCAGGACCTCGCATGCCAGCAGGTGCCTGTGCCACTGAGCAATATCACTGGCCCTTTCTTTGTATGTGGGTTCCGGGAGTCGAACTCGGGCCCTCGTGCTTGCCAGGCAGGCGCTTACGCCGCTGAGCCATCTCACTGGTCCTCTTCCATGTTTCTTAAGTGGTCTTTTACATATTATTTTCTCTGCTTGTCTAGTATTTTGAGTGATTTCCCTATGCAATTTGAAAATTCTTTCATTTTTAAATCTCTTATTTATTTATTTATTTTTGGTTTGCTCCAGGTTTTTTGGTTTTGTTTTGTTTTTCTAATTTTTATTAGTACACATTTGTAATGTTAACATTCCTTGTGCAGGGTTGGCAATGTACATAACACAACTTCATTCCTTTTTTCATCCCTTTCCCTCACCTCCCTCTCTACTCCCTCCATCTCTTGATGCCCTTTCCATTTGAGAAAGATCTATCTCCCTACTTCCTATTGTTAGCTTAATAGATTCTGCTCCTTTTTAAACCATTATGAAAATCCTCAATATTCCTTTTTCAGGCTGTTCTGTTGCTTACATTTTTTCCTTTTCCTCTGGCCTTGCCCGCCCCACGCCCTTCCCTGTGCCACAGCGCACAGACGCTCTCCAGACAGAAGGCGTCTCATCGCTCAGCTCACCTCGTTTATTTTCCTCTGCCAGACTTCACCGTATTCTGAGGCATGATTTCCAGGGTCTGGGGACTATTATTTCACACACGTTGTCTGGATTTCAGTGGTTTCAGGCAGGAAGGTAAACCCGCTCTGTTATTTCTTCTTGGCCTTTGTAGTTTGGAATTGCACTTTCATATATTGTTTTAAATCACTGCATCACACATTCTGTTTGATCTTTTTCAGTTCATTCTTTTTTTTTTTTTGTACCAGGAATCGAACTCATGACCTTGCACTTGCCAGGCAGGCGCGGTGCCACTGAGCTATATCCTCAGCCCTCAGTTCATTCTTTTCTCTCTCCCAATTCTTCTTCTTTTCACTGTGCTAGACTGATGGATTCTCTTCCTACAAAGATCTCTATGAAGATTATAAGTATTCTTAGAAAAGTTTTTAAACATCATTTGTAATTGCGGTGTGTGAACTCATTAGTTTTCTCTGGTGTTGACATTATCTCAGTGGTTTATAATCATAGACTCTGCATGTGTTGCATTGTAGCGAAATATATGTAGGTTATTTTATCTTTGTTTTCCTAAAAGTAAAAATATTTAAAATTTATAATTTATATAATAATTTAATAATAATTGATGTGCATGGTGTTTAAAAGATTTTGAGCGAGGGTCCTGAAACTATACTTTTTAGAGGTTTGAGGTTCCTTCTGTCTCAGTGATGCACTTTTATCTATGTGCCCATTTTCCTGCTGCATTCTAAACGCCTGTGGTCACAGTTTTTATTCTCTGTTTCATAGGTGATACGGCCCATCTGGCTCCCAGGTGTAGTTAAGGAATTTAAATATAGCTTCTGAACATGCAAAGGCCTGGAACCTTAACTCCCTCTAAGGGTTGGGGGGGTGGCTATTAATTTTTTGGTAGCTATTTCTGCAATCTTTCAGCCTTAATTCCTGTTTACCTATCATTTTTATTGATGCCAATAGAAGCCTTCCTTGTTGTTAACCTCAGCTGTGTGGTAAACGTGTGTGTGTGTTACCATTCCTGTGTGTGAGGAATGGCAAGGGAAAATTGATTTGCCAGATTGTCTAGAAGTCGGTCTAGTTGTTCATCTGTACAATGTAATCAAATTTTTAACACTGAATTAAAAAAACAAAACTTGGTGTGTGAAGATCAGAATCAAACGTTCAAGATCCAATACATACTCTGTGTTTAGAAGTGATAATGAAAAAGGGACTGGGGAGTGAGCTTAGTGGTACTGTGCTGCTTAGCATAGCCCAGGGTTAAATCCCTAATACCAGAAAAATAAAAAAAAAAGAAGTGGTAAGGAAAAATCAAATCTGGCTCTCTGGATGCTTTCCACACTCAAGGTGTGAATTGCACTCTTTGTGGATGAAGTATAGGAGACAATAAGTATGTTATCTTCATCTTTATTCAGTGATCTTTGCCCATTAATTATTGATAACTAGTTTTATAAAAGAGACAATACTGCTTGTATAATAGTCTGACATTCATTCCCAAATTTGTTAAACTTTTTTAGTACTAATTGGGTCATTATTTTTAATTTTTTTTTTTAGATACAAATCAGAAGGCAGCACTAACACATATGTCAGCAGGTGAGTAAATTAGAAAGTATTGTACAGTTTTATGCTGAAAACTAAAGAGTGAATTGATAATTCAGTTTCTAAATATTGTTGAACACTCTCAATTGGTAAAACAATGCACTAAAAAAGAAAATGCTAATAGAGTAATTGAGTTTGTAATAGTTTGTGCTTTATTTAATAAATGTTAAATTATTATTAACATTTAACATGTTCTTCAGTGTAGCTTGCTACACTGAAGAAATGAGTACAGTAAATCCCTGACTTGACGAATGAGTCCCATTCTGGGAGAACATTAGTAAGTCGGATTTGTTGTAAGTCCAGCAAAGTGAGTCTTAGACACCTTTGACACAAATACGCAATGTATGTGCTTCCCAGCAGTCCCCTCCACATCAGCACTGCTCTTCCTCTCGCTTCCGGAATCCTGGGCTCTGACCGAGCTCTGCACTACCGCACGCTGTCGCACTGTGCCGCGAGCTCACAGCAGCTCAGCTGTGAGTGTCCGGCAGACTCGCGAGCCGCTTCCGTGATCTGTTCACATCCACAGTGGTCGTAGTGTGAGGTCTGTTCGCATCTGTGAAAGTTTGCAACGCGGTTGTTTGTAAGTCGGGGAGTTACTGTGCAGACAGTTAGACCTGTTAGTGGTTAAAATAGGGTGACGTTAGTGTCCTGGAGCTACTGAAGATTTCATTCTTGAAATAGGTGGAGGGATTACTGCAGTCAGGTGTGTAAAGGGAAGACATAGATGTGCTCCTGGAACTGAGGTGAGAATCAATGTGCGGAAGCAGGAACAGGCATTATGTGACCCTTGAATTCAATACAATCATTAGATATCAAGACTTAGGGCATTAATTCCATGAGGAGTTCCATTATTACAGTCGCGGTTCAGGGTTCTCGGCCTTAGTCGTTTGCGGATTTTTCCTTAGAACCTAACTAATAATTGTTTGTGGAAACCCCCACAATCTCACGGAAATCGCAAATATCCTTGGCAGTTTTTTTTTTTTTTTTTTGGCAGGAGGTTTGCCAGTAGACAATTCCAGAGCATTGTTCAGTTCTCCTTGCTGCTGAGTGGCTGCTGCCCTGAAACCCATCTGGCAGATGCAGGCGTTCGCACATCCTCACAGGGTGCTGTACAGGGCACAGCTATCTGCAGTGTTCCTGTTTTTGTTCTTAAAGCCCTAAAATCCCTAGGATGCTGCCAAAACACACTGCACCTTCTAAGGCTTTACTAGTACTTATTTTATTAAATTACAGGACTGTGGGAGACATAGCATATTTAGGGTTTAAACTGTAAAATAGGCATTTATAGGCATTTTTCTGATCATATGTGAAATTTGCAGTTTTTCACAATTTGTGGTTGCTCTCGGGATGTAACCCCCATGAATTTCGGGGTTCCACTGGATCTGTTCAATCCTTGACTCTTGATTAGTCTTTTTTTTTCTTCATCTGAAATTCATTTAGTAGGTTCTTCTCAGTTTAGCTTCCACAGAGCGTAGTAGTGCATGCCTGTAAATCCCAGCACTTGGGAGGCAGAGGCAGGAGGATCAATGTGAATCTGAGGCCAGCCTGCGCTACATAGTGAACTCAAGGCCAGCCTGAACTCAAAAAAAAAAAAAAAAAAAAAAAAAAGGTAATCAATTTAGCTTCCATGTTTAACTGAGCTTATCATAAATATGTACTTACATCTATCTGGCATTGTTTGACTTCTATATATCACTTTACTATCACCCACACTTTTAACACTTACTTTCTTGCATTACTCTTGCCTTGATCTCTGTGGAGATGTTAAACACTTTTTAAAGGTTTTTGTGTTCTCTGTTAATCTTGATGTGTGAAATTTTTGTTTTACTATGCTATGGCCATGGACATTTACTATTTTATTTTTGTAAGCTCCACCCCAGTAACAGTGCTCTATGTCATGGCAATTCTGCATGCCCTGAGTGTGGGGATCTGTACTGGGAGGAGCAGAGGCTTCAGGTGTGCTTCTGCTGGGCTATGAATACTGCCACAGTTGGTATGCTTGCTGATTCAAACTTGCGGGTAGTGGAACTGAGCAGTCGAGTCTTTGCTCTGTCATGCGGAGCTAGGCCTGGAGTTCCTGCATCTCCAGCTGAAGTGTTCCTGGCAGTCCAGTCTGCCAGACTAACCTAAAGTGAAGAAGAATTGTAATTTACAACATGTAGTGATGTATATGTCAGTAAATAAGTAGTTAACTGAATGCCAGATTTAGGAAGTTAGAGTTAAACTTACATTCTGTGCTTAGAAGTCATAAGAAAAAAAAAATGATCTCTGCTATCTTCAGACTACTCTTCACTGGAGAATTTAAATTCGGTATGGTGTATTGTACTTGGTGTTTGGAGAAATAGTAACAGTACGTATTTGCATGCCCTAAATGTTTAAAGAGTTGATTTTTGTATAAAATGGCCTTTTCTTCATTCACATAGTCAAGTTTCTTAGTATTAACTCATCGATGCTATTTTTCTATAGGTCCATACCAGATGATAGTACCCAAGAGTATACCAGCAGGTAAGCCACTTTGAAAATATTTCTTAGTAAATAAATAGGTTGAAAAGTAACAAAGAAAATGTTGATAATTCACAAAAATTGCTCAGTAGTTTTGAGGCAGCCACAACTGACACAGTACTGTACCAAAACCAAATTAGTATTTCCCATTCTAGGAACAAGTCTAAATTAACCAAACAACTCTTAAACTAAATTTTTATTGAAGCCTACTTTTGTGGTATTTAGGGAAGAACACTTCTGCAATATAATAAGAGAAAAGATAGCTATAATTAGTTTGCAAAACTAACTCATGAGCTGAACAATTTCACGTCTTATGCTGGGATACACAAAGGAGAACATCACTTCTTCGGATTACATTTATACCCACAAATTTACCTCTCAATCTTAGTAAATCTTGTTTTTTTTTTGTGGGTACCGGGGGTCGACCTCAGGACCTCGCGCGCCAACAGGCACCCGTGCCGCTGAGCGATATCACCGGCCCTTTTTTTATATGTGGGTTCTGGGAGTCGAACTCGGGCCCTCGCGCTTGCCCGGCAGGCGCTTATGCTGCTGAGCCATCTCACAGGCCCTAGTAAATCTTTTAGTCTATTTTAATTCAGGTTGGTAATGTTCTCTTACATTTAGTGAGAACTTATTTAGTGAGTTATTATTAGAATGGAATTAAAGAGATAAAGCTAATAATATGTAAGATCTGTAAATTAGTTCATAAAACAAACTTATAATTAGGTCTGTTTTATCTGTTAGGTACTATAAGCACAGTTGCTTAGGGTGTATGAGTTTTCAAGGGACCAAAAAAAAATGTTTGCAATGTATAAATCCAAAAATGATTGTTTCTAAGATATGGGAAAAGTAAAATTAATATGCACAGTATCTGAATTTCTTAAAAAGGTAAGTATAGTAAATTGTTACATTCACAAAATTTCATTATGTGAAAAATGTTAAAATTTCTCATTTGCAAATACTTCTCATTAAAAATGGTAGTTCCCCCGAAATCATAGAAAAGAATAATGTAAATAATTTACTCTGGACAAAACATTTAACAAACAAAATCGTGGACACTCTTTGAAGAATTTGTTTCTCTGTCCTGTGAATCCCTCACCTACAGTACCCTGTGTGCGTGCTTTGCAGCAGAATGGAGTTTGCTGTCAGTACCCTAAGCATGTGTGTTTTGTTCTCCCACAGTAACTAGGAATCCCTTCAGAAGGCAGATAGATACGCCTGAGGTCTCACTGAGAACTGAAGATGCCACCTTTCCTCTCCTGGTCACAGCTGAAGGAATCAATAAACTGAGCGTGGACCATTTGCATGCTGGTGTGTCTGCTTTCCTTTTCCCTTCCTCCACCTCAGAATTCAGCGTAGGGGGCTGTAGTTGTGGAGCTACAGAGCCCTGAATTAAAGAGTACGGTCCCTAATCAGGCATGTCCTTTGTCACTTGGCTCCCCAGCTCTTTCCATGATCTCCTCTGCAGCTCTCCTGCCCTCTGCCACCCTCTTCTGGTTGATTGCCGGGGCCCTTATTCATCACAGTCTCTGGACTGTGGACCGTGTTCCTTTTCCAGATCCTTCAGGCTGGGCTGGCTCTGTGTCTAGGAGATGAAGCTGTCTCCCTTCTTAGCCTTCCCACGACCTCACCCTAGGCTTGGGAGCGGGCTGTGTAAGCCTCATGGGCTGTTTCCCCTGTGCACTGTCCCTGTACCCTCCCGCCACGTTCCCTTGCCCCCGGTAACCTAGAGGTCCATCCCAGAAAAGAGAGAGGCAGCTTCCAAATGATCCACACAGCTTAGGCTTGCGTCTCAGGCTCAAATATTAATCTTGTGTCAGTGTTTGGCATAATGATTGATTGAGGAAAAGTTTTTCTCATTTTCTTTTTTCTGCAAGGATATATATAAAGTTATTTACTTCAATTAAGTGTTTGGCAAAATTTACGAGTGAAGTTCTCTGGGGAAAATTTTTGGGGGAAAGATTTTTAATTATGGATTTAATCTCTTCAACAAGGAACTATTCAAATTTTCCATTTATTTTTGTGATTTTTTTTCAGATATTGTATTTTTAAAGGAGTTTTCCATTTCATTTAATAATCAAGCATTTGACGTAACGCTTTTCATCATATCCTTCTACTGTCTATAAAATCCATAGTTACATCTCTTCTTGTTCCTGGTAGTGACACATGTTCTCTCTGAGGAGTCTTCCTAAAAATGTATCCATTTAATTAATTTACTAATTTGCCCAGACCATGTCTTGATTTGCTGTTTTTTTCTATTGCATTTCTGTTTTTTGTTTCACTGAAACTGGTTTCACCTTCTATTAACATGCTGTCAACTTGTTAAGGTAAAAGTTTAGATCATTTTAAATCTCCATTTCTGATGTATTTATTTTCATTTTTTATTAGTACATGTTTGTGATACATGAAAAATACATCGTGGGTAGTTGGTATATGTACATGCAGGTAGTTGATATGTGACACTGCAGTTCTTTTTACATCTGCCTCCTCTCCCCCCTTGATCTTTTCCTCCCCTTCTCATTTGTGAAAGGTCTATCTTCCTGTTTTCTATTATCTGTATTTCATTTTCTTCTTTACTTATACTTTGGGTTTCTTATATAAGAGAACCTTTATGATATTTAAGTTTGTTTCTGATTTATTTCACTTAACACTATGGATTTAAGGTGCATCCATTTTCCTACAAATGACTCAAGTTTAGGAGTACTCCACTATGTGTAAATGCCACATTTTCTTTATCCATTCATCTGTTGTGGACATATAGGCTGCTTCCAAGATTTAGCTATTATGAATTTTGTTGCTATAAACATGGGTATACATACATCACTGTAATATGATGTTTTTAACTCTTTCAGGAAGATACCTAGAAGGGGAGTAGTTGAGTCAAATGGAATTACTATTTTTAGTTTTTAGAGGAATCTCCATACTGATTTCCATGGTGATTGTACCAGTTTACATTCCCACCAACAATGTAGAAGGGTTCCCTTTCTCCTGTATACTCACCAATTTGTTTAAAGGTATAGATGTGCTCTGTATACTTGTTTAGCTTCATTCCACAGGATTTTATTATACTGTATTTTCATTTTTGTTTAGCTCAAAATATTCTTTAATTTTTATTTTGATTTCTACTCTGAATTATGGGTTACTTAGAAGACTTGTCTAATATGCAAATATTTGAATATTTTAAAGATATTATGAATAGCTCTTTTGAAATATGCAGCACATTATCATTATAGTCAATGTGTTATGCAATAAAATGCCAGGAATTATTTCTCCTGCCTAACATCTGTAATTTGGTACTCACTGGCCTACTTTCCTTCATCCTTCTTTCTCTTTTACTCTTCCCAGACTTTGTTATATAACACTACTCCATTCTTAATTTATAGGAAATCAAATTTTAGGTGCCACAGTTGAGTGAAATCACACAGCGCTTATCTTTCTGTGCCTGGTTTAATGATCTTCAGTTTCATGAATGTTGTCATGAATGACAAGATTTCCTCCTTTTTGTGAATGAATAATATTTCTGTGAATGCGTACCACATTTTCTTTACTCATTATTCTATTGACGGACATTTTGGATATTTGCATAATGTGGCTATTATGAATAGTGATGTAATAAACAAGGCAGTGTAGACATCTCTTCCACAAACTGATTTAGAATCTGTGGTGTAAATACCTGGACCTGAGATCATAGATCATATGGTAATTCCACTTTTAGGTTTTTGAGAAACCATACAGTTTTCTATAATGCTGTATTCCTTTCCTTCATGTGTGAGAACATAAATTTCAGATTTTGGATGTTTTTGAGTTTTGGAATATTTGCATATACATAATGAAATATTGTAGGGATGGGGACACATGTCTAAACATAAAATTCCTTTATGATCCATTATTCATCTTCCAAAATTCTAAACATAAAATTCATTCATGTTTATTACTCATTTCATACACATAGGTTGAAAGTCATTTAATTTTAATAATATTATTCAGGACACATTTCACAAAGTGTAATTTTCTATTTGTGGCATCATGTCAATGTTCAAAAGTTTGGCTTTTGGAGGGATTTTGTGGATTTCAGATTAAGGATGTTCAACCTAGGCTAGTTTACATTCACATCAGCAGTGCACAAGGGTTCCTTTTTCTCCACCGCATAGTCAACACTTGTTATCTTATGTCTTTTGCAAAACAGCCCTGTGACGTGTGAGAGGGTATCTCATTCTGGTTTAATTAGTGTATACCAAACAATTAGTGATGCTAAGCATTTCTTTCTTCATCTGCTTGCCATTTGTATGTCTTCTTTTGAGAAATATCTACAGTTCCCTTGCCTATGTTTTATTGTTTTTGTTGTTGTTGTTGTTGTTATTAAATTTCTTGTGTATCTCGAATATTAATTCAATATTACTGGATATCTGGCTCGTAAATATTTTCCCCAAACTTTAGGTTATCCCTTCACATTGTTAATTTTCTCCTAACTGTGCAGCAGCTTTTGAGTTTCATGTAATCCCATTAGTCTAGTTTTTGTCTTGTTCCATACACTTTTGAGGTTAAAAAAAAAAAAAAAAAACTTTTGCCCAGACTAACATGCATTTTTTACTCCTATGAAATTTCTTTTGGTAGTTTTATAGTTTCTCATCTTACTTAAAATATTTAATCCATGTTGATTATATTTTTGATTCTTATATATGGTATTATGTAGGGTTTTATTTTCATTCTCTTTCATTCTTCTTTATGACATCCAGTTTTCGCAATACATAATATTGAAGAATCTATCATTTTCCCATGTGTGTTCTTGGGACTTTCATCACAAATCAATTGGTCCTACATTTGTGGGCTCTTTATTCTGTTCCAGTGGTTTATTTGTCCATTTTCTTTGCCATTACTATAGTGTTTTAATTACTATTGTTAGTATTATTATTTGAAATTAAGTAGTATGATGCCTCCCTCTTTGTTCTTTTTCTTCATGATTGCCTTGGCTTTTTTTTTTTTCTTGGTTTGCTTCATATGTATTTTAGAATTAATTTTTTATTTCTGTGAAAAATTACAGTGGAACCTTGGTGGGGATTACATGAAATCTGTATTTTGCTTTAGGTAGTATGTATGTTTCAACAGTATTAATTCTTCCAATCTATGGGTATGGGATATCTTTTCATTTATTTTATGTCTTATTCAGTTTATTTCAGCATTTTATATTTTTCAATGTACAGGTGATTCATCTTCTTGACTATATTTATCACTAAATATTTAATTTGTTTTGGATTAAAAATGAGATTGTTGTCTTGATTTCTTTTTGGTTATTTCTTTATTGTTGCAATTGGTGTAATTTCTTTGGTAACAACTACTAATTCTGTGCTGAATAGAAGTGGTGAGAGTGAGCATTCTTATCTTGTTCCAGATTCCAGAAGAAAGGCATTCAGTTTTCTCGCTGAATGTTGTGTTAGTTCTTGGCTTCCATGTATGGCTTTTATTGTGTTGAGATATATTCCTCCTACGCTTATTTTGTTGAGATTTTGTGTGTGTGTGTGTGTGTGTGAAAGGCTGTTGAACTTTTTCACATGCTTTTCCTCTAACAAGATGAAAAAAATTTGTCCTTTATTCTGTAAATGTGATGTCACACATTTATTTATTGCTCACTTTGAACTATCAGCATTTCTCGGTGATAATCCGACAAAATCATGGTGGCTGATTCTTTTAATGTCTTATTGAATTCAATTTGCTACTGCTTTGTTGAGGATTTCTGCATCATATGTTCATCAAGCACATTGACGTATAATGTGTGTCTTGTAATTTCCTTGTCTATCTCTGGAATCAGTGTAATGATTGTCTCAACATGAATTTCAAAGTATTTTTTCCTTTTGATTTTCTGGCAATCATTTGACAGTGATTAGTATTTTTTAATGAAGGTTTTCTGAATTTAGCAATGAAGCCATCACATTTTAGAGTATTCTTTGATTGAACACTCTTATTACATACCCAGTTCCCTTACAAGTGACTGATCTTTTCAGATTTTTTTTATTTCTATATGATGCAATTTTGGCAGGTCATTTGTGTCTAAGAACTAATAATTTCTTCTGGGTTATACCATTTTTCAGAGTATGATTGGTCATAGTTTTTTAATGATCCTTTACATTTCTGTGATACCAGTTGTAATATATTCTTTTTTTCTGATTTTATTTGAACTTTCTCTTTTTTCAAGGTTTAGAGAGATGTCTGTTTAATTATCATTTCATAGATCTAACTCTTAGTTGTTTTTCTACCTTGTATTTCATTTTTTTCCTCTATATTACTACCTTGTATTAACTTTGAGCTTAGTTGATCTCATTTTTTTAATTTCTTGGGTAACTACATCAAGTTACTTGAGATCTTTTTTATTTTTGGGGGGATAGACATTTACTAATACAAAATTTCCTCTTAGAAGTTCTTTAGCTATATATTCTGAGCTTTATTATGTTATTTCCAAGTCAGTTTTGTCAAGATACTTTCTGCTTTCCCTTTTAATTTCCTCTTTTATCCATTGCTTGCTTTGCATTGATTTTTTAGTTTGCATGTAGTTGTGCATTTTAGAAATTCTGTTACTGGTTTCTAGTTTCATAACATTGTGATCAGAAAACATACATGATATGACTTTGGTCTTCTTAAATTTGCGGAAGTGTGTTTTGTGCCCTAATTTATGATTTGTCCTTGGGAAAGTTTCACATTCACTCAAAGAGTTTATTCAGTTGTTGTTGGTTAGCATACTCTACCTATGTCTGCCGGGTCTGTTTGGCCTAAAATGTTGTTCAAATCCGATGTTTCCTTATTAGTTTTGTTACAGACAGCTAAGTTAGATAAAAATATTATAAGCAGTCAGATAGGGCTAGGCCCTTGAAGGATCCCATGCAGAAGACCAGATACCTTGCAACTGTGGGGGAGAGGGACACCTCCACTGTGGGCCAGACTTCCAGATAAAAGATAAAACAAATGCATCCACATACTTCCTAAGGATAAATATCAGGGATTGATGTTCTAAATAGTTATCATCACCTTGAGGAAGCTAGGAAGAGCCCCTATTCTGTATTCGTGCAACTTGCTACGTGACTTCCTTCCCATTTGAACCCAATTTAATCAATGTTACCTGAGCAATTGTATTCATAATCTTCTCGGTTGACCATAGTCTTGTCCCACCTCATGCCCACCTTGTGATTTCCCATTTTTCCCCACCTTGGACCCACCTCACCTCATGGTTTTGCTCTATAAAAATCCCTAGAAAAGGCAGAGTCCTTGGCAACCCACTCAGGACCCTGTGGGTCCAATAAATACATTCTGCTCTTAACCTTCATTGTTACTAAAATTCATTCTTCAGTTTTAGAGAACATGAACTGGTGCTGGACATCTAGCAGGTTGGGAGTTTCTTTCCCCTATATCAGTTTTCTGTCTTGTCTGTAAATACTTGAAAGTGGATTTTATGTCTTCTATATACTGTATTGCAGTCTATCTTATTTGAAATCCTTTAATATTTGTTTTATGTACTTAGGTCCTCTCATTTAAATGTGTATGTATTTGCATTGTTATATTCTTCTGATTAATTGACCACCTTATCATTATAGAATGATGCTTCTTTTTTTATAGTTTTTGAGTCCATTTTGTCTAAGTGTAGCCACCCTTGCCCGTTTTGGTTTACAATTGCATGGAATATCTTATTTCATCTCTGCACTTTCAGTGTATGCATGTCCATAAAGCTGAAGTTAAGTCTCTTGTAAACAGAAGGTTTTGTTTTATTTTTTAAATCTATTCAGCCACTCTATGTCTTTTTATTGGAGACTTTAATGCATTTACATTGGAATTCAGTACACATAGGTAAAGACTTAATACTTTCAATACCTGGTACAACACACACACACACACAGAGCTCTTGCTATTTGTGTTTTGTGCTTTTACTAAGATTTCTGCCTTGTAGTTATGTACAACATCTTATACTTGAAATGGCCTATTTCTGGCTGATTGCAAGTTAATTTGCTTGCATATAATAACTCTTTGATTTTACTTCCTCCTCCACATCTTACTTTTTTTATGTCAGACTTTTGTTTTGTTTTTTTTGTGGGTACCAGGGGTTGACCTCAGGACCTCGTGTGCCAGTAGGCGCCCATGCCACTGAGCGATATCACCGGCCCTTTTTTCCTATGTGGGTTCTGAAAGTCGAACTCGGGCCCTCGCGCTTGCCAGGCAGGCGCGTATGCCGCTGAGCCATCTCACCGGCCCTTCATCAGACTTTAAATCATTTTGTAATGTATATCCTTTGACAATTGCCTTTACCTATACTTGCCCTTCATAGTTTTGTCTTTTAAATCTTACAATAGAATAACATATCATGGCACACCATCATCATTGTGATCCCACAGTATTCTGAGTATAGCCTAAGATATGTATCCACTAAGCTTTCCTGGTTCATGTTTTTAACTAGCAGCCTTTTGTTTCAGATCAAAGAACTTCCCTTTAACAATACCTGTAAGACAGGTCTAGTGCTGGTGGACAGGGATGACATCAGAACCACTGAATATGATATAAGGGAAATGTTATAACTCCCAATCTGTTAGATGTCTGATACACCAATTCATGTTCTCTAAAACTGAAGAATGAATTCTAGGAACAACGGAGGCTAAGAGTAGGAAATATTTATTGAAAGATAGAAAGCTCCTGCCAGAGGGGCAGGAGGAGACCAGACTGCATAGCCAGGGACCCCACTTTATAGAGAAATTTTTTAGTGCAAAACCCACATGGGTAGGGTGTAGATTACAGCTATGATCAGCTGATAAGGTTAGCTGCTCAGGTAATATTGATCCAATGAGGAACCAAGTCCCGTAAAGAGTGGGCATGGAAAGATCAGTGAACTTCTCAGGTAGGTGATGGATCTGGAGGTCTTGGTTGCCCTCTGGGGTGCCTAATGCCTATCTAGATTTTATTAGACCAGGTATTAATCACTTATCCCCTGGGAAGTATGTAGGTCTGGTCCTTTTGTTGTTATCTTGAGGCCTGGCCACAACTGTAACATATTTTCATCTTTTGTCTTGACTCCCTCAAGGGCCCAGCCGTGTCTGACTGCCTGTAATATTTCTACCTAACTTAGCTATGATACTGGTTGACTCCTTCATGTTTTGTCTGGGAAAGTTTCTATTGCTCTTTCATTTCTAAGAGATGGCTTTGCTGAGTGAGATATCTATGGTTGGCAATATTTTTTTCTATAGTACTTTGAATATATCATCCCACTCTGTCCTCGCTTGCAGAGTTTCTGCTGATATTTGCATTGATACTCCTTTTTATACGGTGTTTCTTATCTCTTGGTGATGTCCAGATTTGTTCTACGTCTTTGACAGTTTGATTACCACACATCAGTAAACTCTTTGGAGACCTGCACTTCCTATACTGAAATCTTGGCATCTCTCTTCAGATTAGGGTAGGTTTCTGTCATTATTTCTTTTAATATTATCACTTTGGCCTTTTCCTTTCTCCTCTCCTTCTAAAACTTGGAATTATAAGGTTTGTTCTTTTTTATGGTATTCCATAATTTCTGTAGGCTTTCGTCATTATAATTATCAAGTATTAATTTTCTGTGATTTTAATGCATATTTTTGTAATAAACATTTCGATACGGGGTAAAGAAACTCCCAACCTGCTAGATGTCCGCTACCAGTTCGTGTTCTCTAAAACTGAAGAATGAATTTTAGGAACGATGGAGGTTAAGAGCAGAATATATTTATTGGGGGAAAGAAAACTTCTGTCTGAGAGAGAGACAGAAGGGGTGTGAGGGGGTTTCCAAAGACCCTGCCTTTTCTAGGGATTTTGTAGAGCAAAACCATGAGGTGAGGCGGGTCCAAGGTGGGGAAAAATGGGAAATCACAAGGTGGGCATGAGGTGGGACAAAACTATGGTCAACCAATAAGATTATGAACATAGTTGCTCAGGTAAAATTGATTAAATCAGGATCTAATGGGGAAGCAAGTCACATAGCAAGATGGCATGAAACAGAACAGGGGCTTTTCCAGGGGTTGGGTCAGTGGCTCTTCCTGGCTTCCTGAGGTGATCACCTAATAGGTGATTGATACCTATTTAGAATATCAATCACTGTTATTTAAATCCTTATGGGACATATGTGGGTGCTTTCCTCTCATCTTTTGTCTCGAGGTCTGACCCTCAGCAGAGGTGTCTGTCTCCTGCACAGCTGCACTGTATCTTGTCCTCTGCACTGGCTCCTTTGAGGGCCTAGCCCTGTCTAACTGCCTATAATATTTCTATCTAATTTAGCTGTCTGTAACAATTTGAGTAGGAAAAGAACTAATCTGCAAATTCATTAAGAATGTTAGAAAATGTCACTATACAATCTAAATATAAAAATCAATTATATTTGTTTAAACAAATACTTGATTTGAAACAGAAACAAATAGTTTGAAAAATGAACCTCATGAAGATATATACCAATCACAACATCAGAAAATATGTTTCTAAATGTTAATAATATTTTCCTTCAGTATGGTTATTTTATTGACTTCATTAAAATTACTCAGTCATCCAACTTTGGTGTCTGGCCATACTATATTGCCTGTGTGTATGTGTGTGTGTGTGTGTGTGTGTGTGTATATATATATATATATATATATATATTTGCATTTTCAAATAAATTTTAAAATCAACCTGTCTAATTCAATCCTGAAAAGATAAATGGAATTAAGTGGGAAGGTATTGAAATTGGGATGAATTTAACATCTTAAAACATGGACCTTTTTGATTTTTGATTTTTTTTAATTTTTATTTTAAAGAGAAGAAAATAGAGCAGAATTTCAAAACATAATAGGAGGGTAACAATGGTTAATACATTGCATATTGTTATCTTTAAATTAGTTATGCAGAGTACAAGACACTGGCATTCAGTTGTTCAAACAATATTAGCACAAACCTTTCTTTTCAATGTACTAAGCGAAATTAGTAGTGTATCTATCTTAACTATCTTGTGTGTGTGTGTATATATATATATATATATTTTTTTTTTTTTTTGCTTTTCCCTGCCTTCTTTTCTCCATTCCCCCATCCCAGTTCCTCTTTCCTTTTGAACAGTTTCTTCCCGTTTTACAATACCTATTGTACATTTTGGATCTTATTTACTCTTTCAGCTTCTCACACTAGGGAGGCAATATGATGTTTACACATGTGTGTCTGGTTTATTTCACTTGTGAGTATGTTCTCAAGTTGCACCCATTTACCTATAAAAGTCCCCAGTTTATCCTTCTTTATGGCTGAGTAGTACTCCATTGTATAAAAAGACCACATCTTTTTTATCCAGTGCTCGGTTGATGGGCGTTTGTGGTGTTTCCAAGATCTAGCTATTACAAATTGTGCTGCTGTAAACATGGGTGCACATATATCGCTGTGGTACTATGTTTTTAATTCTTCTGGGAAGAAGCCCAGAAGGGGAACAGCTGAGTCAAATGGGACCTCCAATCCTAGTTTTTTGAGGATCTCCACACTGATTTCCACAGTGGTTGCACCAGTCAACATTCCCACCAGCAGTGGAGAAGGGTTCCTTTTTCCCCACAGCCCTTCCAGCATTTGTTATGGGTTGATTTCTTGATGATAGCCATTCTTTCTGGGGTGAGATGGAATCTCTGTGTTGTTTTAATTTGCATCTCTAGAATGACCAGTGATGTTGAACATTTTTTCTTATATTTATTTGCTGTTTGTATTTCTTCATCTGAGAAGTTTGTATTCATCTCAGATGCCCATTTTTGGATTGGGTCTTTAAATTTGGGAGGTCTGATTTTTTTTTTAGTTCTTTATATGTTCTTGATAGTAATCCTTTGTCTGAGGAACAGCTGGCAGACATTTTTTCCCACATTGTGGGTTGTCTCTTCACTCTGTTGGTGGTTTCTCTTGCTGTGCAAAAGCTTTTTAATAAGATGAGATCCCAGTTGGCAATTCTTTGTGATAGTTCCTGTGTGATTGGGGTTTTATTCATAAAGTCTTTGCCTACACCAATGTCTTCAAGAGTTTTACCTGTTCTATCTCCCAGCAGATTTAATGTTTCTGTTTTAATATTTAGATAAAACATTCGATCTTTCAGTCTGCTAACATCAATCTACATTTTCAAGTTTTTTTAAGCATTCATTGACAGCATTTTATAGTTTAAAAGGTAGAGTTTTTGTACATTTCTGATCAACTTCATTAGGTGTTTTATGAGTTCTAATACTATTGCAACTTGTATTGATTACTTAGTTTCATTTCAGTGTTTTACTGGCATATAGAAATACAGCTTATTGATGTATGTTTTTGTATAGATAACCTTGCTAAAATTACATGAGCCTCATTCATTTATTTCTTTATTTCTTTATTATTTATTTATTAATTTCATCATTTTTGTCTGTGAACCAAACAAAAGTTGTACTTCTTTCCCCCTCTTATTTTTAACTTGCTTAGACCTTCAGGACTGTGTTTATTAGAAGTAATGAGGAAAGGCATCCTTGCTTTCTCCTAAGGAGAAATGTTAGGGAGAAAATATTCAACATTGCTCCATTAATTATGAAGCTTGTTATCAGGTGTTTGTGTGTGTGTGTGCACATACGCGTGGTGTAGGTTTATGTGTGTCTGTCAGATATTGGAAATTTCATCCTATTTTTAGTTGGCTATAAATTAATGTTATGAATGACTTAAATATTATCAAATGAATTTTCTTCTTCAATTGAGATGATCAGATATTTGCCCCTCTTTTTAGTTAATATGAACAAATACATTAATTTTTACATTGGCCCAATTTTGCATGCTTCAGATAAACTCCAATTGATCATAATGCATTATTTTTTATATCTTGCTGGAATCTACTTGATATTTTTGATTAAAGATTTGTTTATTGTATTGATTTGTTGTTTCTTAAGATTTCTCATCAGATATTTTTTGTGCTTAGATTATTGCATAATATTGATACTATTTCATTAATTTCTTTTAAATTCATCAATGAAATTAAGGAAGAAGTTTTCTTTGTGGGAATTTTTTATTTAATAAGTCAATCTATTTTATATTTACAGGGCTATTCAGTTTGTTTATGTCTTCTTTTATGGTCACTGGTAAGTTATGTTTTTCAAAAACCTGTCCATTTTGTATATACAGTCAAGTTGGCTGGTACAGGTTGCTCATAATATCCTCCTATGGTAGGGTCTGCAGTGATGTCCTCCTCGTCTTTATCCTATTTTCAGATTCATTTTCATAGTAATTCATCAATTAAAATGACTAAAATGTAATATGATTGCATCTATTATTTTGTTACTTTCTGTCTTTTAAAATGTTTGGATTAATGTTGCTTTTTTCATAGCTTCTGAAAGATGGATTTATTTGTAAACCTTACAAAGTATTGGCATTTAAAAGTATGAATGTTTTCTTAATGTCAAGTGAGCTGTATCCTAGATATTTCGATGCTAAGTATTTTGGTAACTAAGTCCAAAGAATTTCCTTTTTCCTTTTGATATCTCATTTAGCTTATGAGATGTACATATGTGCTGTTAAATTTCTAAATATTTGTGTATTTTATTAATATATATCCTGATATTTTGTCATTTGATTCATTTGTCAGAGAATATACTCTGTACTATTTTAATCCTTAGACATTTGCTGTGAGTAGACAGAATATGTTCTGTATTGGCATAGTTTTCAAAAAAAATTTTTTTTTAATGTGGGTACCAGGAGTCAAACTCAGAACCTCGCGCTTGCTGGGCAAGTGCTTGTGCCACTGAGCGATATCACCAGCCCATTTTTTTCCTTTATGTGGGTTCCAGGAGTCGAACTCAGGACCTTGCACTTGCTGGGCAGGCGCTTATGCCACTGAGCTATCTCACCAGCCCTCAAATATGTTTAAATAGAATATGTATTCATTATGTAGTTGTTGGGTATAATATTCTATAAATACTGTGTTGATTGACAATATTTTAGATTTCTGTCTACTTCCATCAATTACTGAAATATTTTCTTTAAAGTCCCTACAAATATGATTTAATGTTTTCCCCATTAGTTCTGTCAATTTCTGATTCAAGTACTTTGATTTTAAGTATGTAAATATGTAGAAATGTTACTTTTGATGCGTTAACACTTTTATCATTATGAAATATTTCTCCTTTACCCTTTTCTCTTTGCTTTGAAGTTCACTTTGTCTATGTCAATGCAGCATCATAAACGTATTGATGGCAAAGTTTTTCAGCACTTTCTCTTCTACCTAACAACTTTCACCTTCTGCCACTCTAAGGGTACATCTTTGGTAGTGGTAGCCACCTTGTAATTACACCTATATTTAGTTCATTACATTTAATGCAGTTATTAAGTTTGGGTACAGAAATATAATCTTATTTGTTTCTTATTTGTGTCCTTTGTTCTGTTTTCCTTTAATCTTTCTTCTTTGTTTTGTATTTTTTAGTTGTAATGAAATAGATGTCTTTACCATATCACTATTTATTAAATTAGAGTTATATCACTATATGCAATTACTGTACAGTAATATAACTCCATGCTGCATCTTTTAGGTCCAGTTTTAGGATGATACAATTGTATTCTCCAAGTGTGTTTGGACATGCAAAATATATATTTTATAATCTCTCTAGTACAATTAAACTTTCCCCCCTTTAAATTGTCATATGCCCTTCAAAAAAAGAAGGAAAGGAAAAAATATGTAGTGTTATGCTTTTACCTACTCATTTGTAATTTGTAACACACTGCAAGCTTTTAATACCACTTTTTATGTGAAATTATGTCTAATCATTCTGAAAAAATTGCATAACCATTTTTTATAGTGTAAGTTTACTAACACTGCTGACATTGAATTATCTCAGCTTTATTTAATGGTGTCTTTATTTAATTTGCATAGATAAAGAATTCTAGGTTAATAAATTATTTTTCTGTCAAAAATTAAAGATACATTTTATTGTATTTTGGTTTGCATTGATTCTGTTGAGTAAATAATTATGTTGTTCTTATTTTAATCTTTTCTTCCCCTTCTGGCTGCTTTGAAAACTTCTTTTCTCTTTAGTTTTTAGCAGTATGGGTACATTATACAGTACCTAGGTCTTTTACCCCTGGTTCTATCCTGCTTTTATTTGTTGGCTTCTTGAATTAATGGATGAATATTTTTCATGAAATATAGAAAATAGAGGGCTATAATTTCTTTTTTTTTTTTTACGTGGGTACTGGGAGTCAAACTCAGGACCTCGCACTTGCCAGCAGGCACTTGTGCTGCTGAGCAATATCACCGGCCCTTTTTTTCCTTTATGTGGGTCCTGGGAGTCGAACTCAAGACTTCACACTTGCCAGGCAGGCGCTTATGCCGCTGAGCCATATCACTGGCTGTATAATTTCTTAAAAAATCTATTTCGTGTTACAATTCCTCTTCTGGGATGTGATATAACCTTGTTAAAACATTGCTTTACCTTATAGGTTATTCTGCATTCAGTGTTTTAAAAATCTTTTTTCTGTTATTCATTTGAGACAACTTCTCTATAATGATTCTGAACATGCATTGTTATCACACCAAATGCATTTCAGGAATCAAACATTACATTTTTTAAATAGTAAAATTACCATTTGCTTCTATTTTAAAAAACATTGTTAATAAAAAATGTAAAATAACTTCATTGAAATATGATTAACAGAGAAAGATGTACATATTTAATGTATACATCTTAGCAAATTTAGATGTAAGTCAGTTGGTATGTGTGAAACCATCACTATAGTGTCAAAAATATATTCATCACCTTTAAAAGACTCCTTTGCCCCCTCGTATTGTTAGTTTGTGATAGCAACATTTAACATAAAATCTACTCTCTTAACAAAATTTTAAATTCAGAGTACAGTATTGTTAACTAAACACACTATGCCGTACAGTAGAGCTTGAGAACTTACTCATTTGACATGATCGAATTTTGTACCCCTCGGCCAGTACTTACCCTTTGCCTCTTTCCTCTGGCCCTGAAAACAACCCTGCTGTTTGCCTGGTCTAGATTCATTATAAATGTGGTAGTATTACAGTATTTGTCCTTTTATCACTTACACAATATCCTCTGAGTTCATGCTCATTATTGCAAATGGCAGAATTACTTCTTTTTAAAAGTTGAATAATATTCCAGTGTGTATGTCTGTATGTGTGCTATCTCCTTCCTTCCTTTTCTCTTCACCCCCTTATGTTTCTTTATTCCTTGTCGAAAACAATTTTTCTTACTTATATAGTGTGTCTCATACTGTAGTAAACACAGGGGTGTATTTCTTCATTATTCTGATTTCATTTCCTATGTACATACAGCCAGAGGTGTGGTTGCTGAATCATATAGGAGTTCTGTTTTTATTTTTTCTAATGTACCCCCTTACTGTTTTCCTTACCAGTAGTACCAATTTAAATCCCATCAACAATGCGCAAGGGTTTCTTTTTCTCCGTTGGTCAGCACTTACCTTTTTGAACATAATAATCATTCTGACAGGTGTAAAGTCACATAGTGCTGTGGTTTTTATCTACAATCCCTAGTACTGGTTATTTATAAGCATTATTTGAAAAAGTGTTGTTTTACTTCTTCAAGGTGTTGCACGTTTTAAAACTGACTTATTTACTAATTTATTTTCCCATTGAGTTTCAAGTTTCTTATGTGTTTTAGATATTAATGCTTTGTTAGCTTTCTGTAGTTTTCAGATATTCTCTGGCATTCTGTGGGAATCTTTTCAGTTGTTGGTTGATTCATTGCTGTGAAGGAGCTTTTTTCCTTTAACATGGTCCCGCGTGTTTCTTTTCCCTTTTTGACTGAGCTCTGGTGTCACCCAGAAAAAGCATTTTCTTAGCCACAGTCAAAAAGGCTTTCCCTTGTTTCTCCCATGGGTTTTATGATTTCAAGTCTTAGGGTTTAGTGTTTTGAATTGACTTTTTGCGTGTAGTTTAAGATAATGATCTTGGTTTATTTATTTGTTTATTTGCCTATGGATATCCTGTGTTCCCCAATACCACTTATGGAAGATAGTGTATTTTTCCCAATTGTGTTTTCTCACCACTTGTCAAAAATCAGTTGACCATGTGTATGGCTTAATTTGGGGGCTTTCTATTCTGGTCCATTGATGCATATATGTATGTAAGTATTTTGCAATTTTGATTACTGTAGTTCTGTATTATAATTTGAAATAAAAAAGTAGATGCCTCCAGTTTTGTTCTTTTTACTTAAAATGGATTTGGCTAATGGGATTCTTTTTTTTAAATTCCATACAAATTATATGATTTTTTTCTATTTCTATGAAGAACACTATTGTGATTTTACTGAATTGTATATAGGTTTTATTGAAAAAAGATTTTATTGAATTGTATATAACTGAGTATATTTTTAGAATGTTGATTCTTGTAATTTATGACAATGAGAATCTTTCCATGTATTTGTGTCTTTTTTAGTTTCATTCATCAATATTTCATGGTTCTCTGTATATGGATATTGCATCTTGTCAAATTTATTTCTAAGTATTTTTTCTATTATGTTGTCATAAATAAGACTGTATTCTTGGTTGTCTCTTACAATGCTTGTCATTTGATGTATCATTTTTCCTTGAAATTCCTTGAATTTTAGTTAATTGGCTGGTATTCTGTTCTTCTGTATAGTAGAAGAAATGGGATGTTTTGAAGTTTGGAAAAACCCATATAATATTCCATTGCTTACTTATATCCTCAGAACTGCTTTGGATCAGAAGCTGGGATGGGGAAAGGAAGGACAGCATGAATTCAGTCTTCCAGGAAGTGAAATAACTAACTGTCCTTTGAGGCTAGACTGACATGTCTGATGTATTCATTTGTTGCTGTTGGCCATGCTGGTTTTCTATCTGTTAGTGGCTACAGTTGAACCCTAAGCAGCCAGGGAAATATGGAGGATCAAACCTTATACACATCACCATTGGTTGTGGCCCTGGCTCTTCTGAGCTGCTTGTTACCTGCCAGTCCCTCACTGCCATTGCTGTCTTACTTATGATCCATTACAAAGCAACTGCTTCATTATATTACCAGCAATTTCAAATTAGTCTATAAGATCAGTCAACTTTCCTCTGCAGTGTTGCTGTTTAGTATTATGGAAGTGTTCAGCTGTCCATGTTGTTTTGCTATATTGTGCAGGAATCCATTATTTGTTGAAATACTTAAATATATCAACTAATGCCTGTAAATAATTAAGGCATTGAAGGATGAGTTAGCCCAGATATTTTCAATTTTGTATTCAGTTCAGGTTAACAACTCAAAATTATTTTCACACTCAGAATGATAGCTCTTTCCCCTCACCTGTTATGATAATACTCTTTATCTTCTGAGCAGGACTTTGAAAAGAAAATATGTAAATTAGAAATGATACAGCAGAGGAAAATAACATCGACTGAGAATGTATTAGTTATTGCTATGTAACTACCCCAAAAGTTAGCAAATGAAAACAATTTAATTCTGTAGGTCAGGAATCTAGAAGCAGCTTTTAATTAATGGCATGTAAGGAAACACCTGGAAACCAAGACTATGGGAAAGACTGGATTTAATTTTGTCTAGATACAGGCAGGCTGAAATCAGAGTGATATCAGTGAATATCTGGAGGGGAGGCTAAGTATACATAGGATTTGGGGTGAGGGGTCATAGTCCCAAGGAATGTGGATGGAATGTTTGAGGTCAAAGCTGCAGGGATGATCAGCATATAAAGCTGTACATATAAAGCTGGGTCTTCTGGCATCAGGGAGACTGCAAGTCCAGTCCTAAGTTTCTTTATGGCCACCAGTTCTGTTTGCTGAGGGCAGCATGGATTCCTGTTGTTTGTAGAGGGCACCATGTTTACTGGAAAGTTCTTTCTCAGATCAGGCCTGACAGCTCTGTGGGTGGTTCAATTTTAAGATTCCATACAAGGCTGTAATCAGGTATAACAAAAGGCTGTATTTATCTCAAGGTTCAACTGAGGGTGGGTATAGGAGATCTCCTTTCATGGTGTGGGGCACCACTCCAGACTGCTTCAAACCTTGGGGCATCTGAGGACACCTGAGGATGTGAACTCGCTGCAGGTGCACAGTGAATTCATCTATAGAACCATGATTTAGCATAGGCAACCACACATGTGCCAGTTAAACCAGCATACAAGAATGTAAATATGTGATAATGACATGTATAAGAGTTAAACAATAAAGACACAGGCTGATCTTGCTCTGCTCTGTTCCCTGCTACTGCTATGTTGCTAATGTCTGCTGCACATGCATTTTTCAACCTGGGAACCTTACCCGCAAAAATCTCCCTTGGGCCTCCCTGGCCCCAAAAAGTGGTATAGTCAGCAGGATGCTGAGGTGAGTGGTCCCATAGCATCTGTGGAAACAGTGAAGGAAAGCCCTGGGGAATGGCTGACATGCATCCCCTGGTCTCACCCTGGTTACCAGTAGCCAGCTTGGCAGGCCCTAGAGGACTGGGAAGCAGTCCATGTGGAACTCAGGGATGTTTTGATAGCCTTAGAAGTGATAGGCAAATCCTTGCCCCTCCCGTGAGATAGGGTGAGTAGCTTGGCTGTTCTTCACTCTCTTTTGCCGTGTAAGCCAAGAGGTGGATGGCCTTGTCCGGCAAGTAGACCAGCTGCAATGGATAGAGGAGCACCTGGAGAAATGGCTGGGTGCTGCGGAGCTCATGTTGCAAGGTGTGGAAAGCATTGCCTCCTCCTGAAGCATGTCCAGAAGCATAAGTTCTCATGTCCGAGAGAACCCCCAGAAAACTCCCCTGGTTTTGCATGTGAGGCCTGCTATTTGCCAAAAGGTGGAGGTAGAGGAACCCCTACTCCAGGCAGGAGGACTGGGAGGGCCACCCACCTCTACCTGGCGCACAATGTACACGACCTATACAGCCATGGAGCTGCAGGAACTGGCAAAACAAAGTGAAAGGTGTGTGGAACAGTGCCCATATGGCTGCTGCAGCTATGGGACAATGGGGCTGATAACACACAGTTAAGCCCACAGGAGATGTCCCAAATAGCTAGCATAGCCAGCACCATGGGTTCTGCAGGGTGTGCAGAGGACAGCCCCAGAAGCAGGTAATCAAACTAACAAATTGGTTGATGGCAGTGGCTCAGCTGGTTTGGGAGAATCTAGATGATGTGCCAGAGCAAGTCACTATCTAGACTTGATAACTCTGCTGTGTGAAATGGGCATTTGGCAGGTGATATTTGCACTGCAGTACCATAGCCCAGATGAGGAACTGCTAAAGGGATTCATGAAGGATATGATGCTGGTAAATGAACCAGCTGGCATGTTTGGGACAGTGGCAGCCCTTCTAGTCCTTGTTACAGATCACCTGATAGATGATGCTGTGGATTCTTTGGCCAGTCTGGGGGACTTGGAAATGAGGCACCAACATAAGGTGAGAACTGTAAAAACTGTATTGGCAAAGGAGAAAAAGGGGGCTCCAGGCAAGTGGGGCTGTCCCCCCAGGGATGGGCTGTGGGGCCACTGAGGGTTGGTTGGTGCCAGATCTGAACAGACCTGCTGGCTTCCAGTTTAGCCACAGACAAGTTACATGAGCAGCCTTTAGACATGTTGCTGACTCTGTGGAGGCAGTTGCACATCAAGCAGCAATCCTGGTCAATGTGCCAGGGCTAGAAGGCCAAAGCAGCCCCAGTGAAGCAGGAAGATGTGACACTGACTTCCTCTTATCCAGATTAGGAGGCAGGCTGAGGTACCCAGGTTATAGGGGTCCCAGGAGACTGGAGGCCACATGTGGAATTGACTGTTTATTGGTCCCCTCAAAATGTGCAGCATGTAGTAGCATTGGGGCATACTGGAGCTGAGTCAACGCTAATATACGGCAACCTGTACTGTTTTACAGGACCTGCTGCACCCATAGAAGGGTATGTAGGTCACTACATCACCGGCTGGAAAGCCCAAATGATTTGGATATTGGGCATTTGCTCCAATACCCTTATGCTGTTCATGTTTCCCTGGTTGCTGAATATGTACTGTGGATGGACATACTGGTGCTTGGCTAGACACCACACAAGGAGAATTGTGGTTGCAAATTCACGTAGAAACAACTATAGTCTGAGGCCATCCACACCCTGCACTGCTGACTCTCTCACAGGCCGTGCAGGTTGTGTACATAAAGCAGTACCCGGGCTGGTGAGATAGCTCAGGGGCATAAGCGCCTGCCTGGCAAGCGCGAGGTCCTGACTTCGATTCCTGGAATCCACATACGAAAAAAGGGCCAGTGATATCATTCAGTGGCACGGGCGCCTGTTGGCGCACAAGGTCCTGAGGTCGACCCCCAGTACCCACAAAAAAATAAAAAATAAAGCAGTACCCGCTGCCTGGAGGCTATGAGGAAATAAGACAGACTGTTTTGAAATTGGAAGAAGCACGGGTGACACACCCTGCACAGAGCCCTTTCAACTCCCCGATATGGTCCATGTGGAAGCCAGAGGGGACATGGAGAATGACTGTGGTGTACTGGGAACTGAATAAAGTGACTCCTCCACTGCATGTGGCAGTGCCTAACATTGCAGACTTGATGGATCATCTCACCCTCACACTGGGTCAGTACCATTATGTTGTGGATTTGGCCAACACCTTCTCCATTGCTATTGCACCTGACAGTCAGGATCAATTTGCCTCCGCCTGGGAGGGTAGCCAGTGCATCTTCTAGGTGATGTCACAAGGTGATCTGCATAGCCCGACTTTGTGTCATGGCCTGGTGGCCCAGGATTTGGCCACTTGGGCCAACCCATACTCTGTGTCACTGTTTCATCATATCGATGGTGTTACGTTAACCTCTGATTGCCTTGCAGATTTGGAAGCCTACACACACAGTCTGAAGAAAGCTTTGCAGGCATGGGGGTGGGTCATGAAAGAAGACAAGGTCCAGGGACCTGGTTTGTCTGTCAGATTCTTGGGTATTATCTGGTTGGGAAGACAAAAGTATTTCCCGATGCTGTTATCGATAAGATCCAAGCATACCCCAGATCCATGATAGTATGCTGGTTACGGGTGTACATGGGCTTGCTAGGGTTCTGGCAGATGTTCAAACTGCACCTAGCTACATTTCTGTGCCCTTTATACAAGATGATCCAGAAGGGTGCTACATAGGACTGGAGAGATGCAGCGGAAGCTACTTTTCAGGACTCAAAGAGGGCAGTTGGACAGGTGCAAGCCCTATGAGTTGACCCTACCCTGCCATTTATCCTAACCATCAGTGTGGATGACATTGAGTTTGGCTGGGACCTATGGCAAGAACAGGGGAAGCAGAAGCACCCTGTTGGGTTTTGGTCACAGCTGTGGAAGGGAGCCGAGAGCCGGTATTTCCTGGTTGAGAAACAGAAGTGGTGTGTGCTGCTCTGCGTGCCTGTGAAAGTATCATGGGGCAGCAGACAGTGGAAGTGCAGACAAAATACCCAACAGAGGGCTGGGTTCAGAAGTGGATGTCCCATCCCAGGAGTGGAGTGGCACAGGCCTCCACTCTCACGCGTTAGGGGACAACCTCCAACAGTGGGCCTCTTTTTTGGCCAGTCTGTTGGCTGCCAAACTGGCAATGGTTTTGGGACCCCTGATATGCCTGGCCCAGGAAACCTTCCAGGAGGACAGTCTATAAGACATGACCCTAGTCCCTATTCAGAAGGGAAAGAGGGACCTCTGGCTGACACCTGGTACACTGATGGGCCTAGCCATGGCACAGCACTGCAATGGGCAGCAGTCGCTGTCCAGCCCAGTACAGAAGTACTCTGGTTTGAAACTGGAACAGGCAGGTCAAGCCAATGGGCAGAGTTGCAGGCAGCATGGCTACTTGTGATGCATGAAGAAGGCCTGCTATGTGTGTACACAGACATTTGGGCCCTTTGGCTGTCAGCTTGGGTGGCTCAGGAGAGGCAGATAGGGCATTGTCCCTTGGGGGGTGTGGCCAAGACACGAACCATGAAATGTATCATGTTTCAGGACATAAGCCCCTCCTTTCCTGGGAAATAACTTAGCAGATGCCTTGACAAGGGTAGCTGCTCTCCAAGGGCTACCTTCTGCAGTGGCTCCTTGGATCCACAAGAAAGTGGGACATGTGGGACCCCGTACCATGCAAGCTATGGTATAGCAACAGCACATGGACTTGCCTCCTGCTGAGTCAAAAGCTGCAGTAAAGGCTTGTCCCCAGTGTGCTCATTTGGCCTCCTGGAGGAGGAGGGTGCCCACAACACTTGACATGATACCATGAGCACCCTACCCACTACAGCAATGGCAGGTGGATTATATTGGGCCCCTGCCTGTCTCGCAGGGACGTAGATATGCTTTGACTGCTATTGATACAGCCACAGGTGTAGGCTTCGCCTACCCCATGTCCTCTGCTGACCAAGCTCACAGCATTAATGCTTTACAATTGTTGACTGTTGAAAATGGGATGCCACTAGGAATAGCATCTGACACGGGAACCCATTTTACAGGCCCAGGTACCACAATAGGCCAGAGACAGTGATGTTACGTGACACTTTCATGTGGCCTACTGGCCGCAGGCCATTGATATGATTAAGAGGTACAGCGGGCTCCTAAAAACCAAACTGGCCTATTTGGCTCCAAAGTTTGCCAAGTGGGTACAGGTTTTACCCCAGGTGGTTCAGTTGTTCAGTGACCAGCCCCGATGTGCAGGTCTCCTGAAAGTGCAGCTGGTTTGTCGGTGTATTTGACCCACAGAGCAGGGTCCTGAGGTGATGAAAGGGACCTTAATCCTCCCCTCATTGGAGCCCATGTGGCCAGGAGGCTGCTATCAGTGGATTTGGGATTGGCCTACAGACCCCATGGTGGGCAATTGGGTGTTCCTTTTGGAGTGCTGAGGGGAAAGACTTAGACATGCTGTAGAAATACAGCCCTGGACTTCAACTTGTCCATTGTAGGCCTTGGTGTGCTCTCCGCCTAATGCTGCAGCCAGTATTCTGAAAGGGAGTGACATTGTGGCTGCTGGGCCCATCCTCCTGGAGGCGGTGGATTTAGCCCTGACTCCCTTACCCCCTGTATTCTTTCATCTAATATAATGTCGTTAAGGTCCATCTGTAATGTCATAAATGACAGGATTTCATCTTCTCTGTTATGGCTCACAGTATTTCACCGTGTACATGTGCAACATGCTGTCTCAATTCATGCACACACTGGACACTTACATTGTTTCTGTGTCTTCACTGCTGTGAATAGTGCTTCAATAAACATATGAGTCCAGATGTTTCTTCAGCAAACTGATTTCATTTCCTTTGGTGCTCAGAGCAAAACCCTGCACTTCCTGCATGGTAGACAAGTGGTCTACCAACAAGCTGTATCTCCAGCCCTATTTTTTGTTATTGCGACTTATGCTTTTGATGTTTTATCTAATAAACCAGTGTCAAATTCAACATGAAGAAGAACTTACTCCATATTTTCTTACATGAGTTTCATTTCTTTGGTTATATTCAGTTTGTTTATACATTTTTGCTTAATTTTTGTATGTGATGCGAGGTAGGCATCCAATTTCATTTCTTTGGATTCATTTGTCAGAGTTAAGAGACCATTCTGTTCCCATTGAGTGGACTTGGCACCCTTGTAGAAAATTGTTTGCCTATAGGTGCATAGGTTTATTTCAGACTGTCAGTTCTGTTCTATTGGTCTTTATGTCCATCATTATGTCAGTATGATGCTATCTTGATTACTATTGCATTTCAGTAAGTTACAAATTGTGAAGGTGAGTCCTCCAAGTTTGTTCTTCCTTATCAAGACTATTTTGGTTCTTCTAGTCCTCTTATAATTCTATATGAACTTTAAGAGCAATTATTTCAACTTCATCATAAAATGCTGTTGAAATTATGGTAATGATTCTGTTGAGTTCATAGATTGCATTGGATTTTACTAACATCTTAACAGAAATATTAAGTCTTTGATTCCATGAACATTAGTTGTCTATTCAGTCCACTTTAATTTCTTTCAGCAATATTTTATAGTTTTCAGTATAAAAGTTTATCGCTCTATATGTTTTATTTGAATGTTATTGTTAATGAAGTTGTTTTGTTAATTTTTTCAATAGTTCATTGCTACTGCATTGAAACACAACTGATTTTTGTATGTTCACCTTGAATGCTTATTTTTCTTCTAGCATTACCATTTCTTCTGGCATTGCCCTGTAACTCTTCTGAATTCATTAATTAGCCCTAGCAATTTCCTCATGTATGCTTTGGGATCTTGCACGTGCCCACACACACATGTGATGATACCATCAATAAAATAAACATGCTTTTGACTCTCTCTTGCCTTTTATTCTTGTGTAATTCCTATGGTAAGACATTTGAGTGCTATGCTGTGTAGCACTGATAAAGTTGGCTTTCTTTCTGTATTCTTGATCTCAAGGAAAAAGCTTTCAGTTTCTGTTAAAGTACATTTAAAATTTCTCCCATATTGTTCTAGATGACATCTTTCATGTGGATAATTATAAGTATTTAAAGCAGTTCCTTATAGCTGTTTTTAGATTTTCAGTTAGGAAGAGTCAGGGTAGTTATGTATGAGGTTGGGGAAAATAATTTCTCAATTAAAATTTTTTTCTGTATTGTAGCAATTTTAGAGTATTTTGTTTAGTATTTATCTCATATCTTTTCACATGAATTCTTTCTTGGCCCTTATGTTGGCTCTTACAAATAGAATATGCTGGAGTTTTACTTTTTTAAATGTTTGCCTTTTAATTGTACACTTTAATCCATTTACATTGATTGTAACTATTAATAAATGTTTCTAACATCTTATTTTTCCATAGTAAACACATACATTATCATTGTGTTTCTGATTTTCTGTTTCTTTTCTACATCCAATTCCTCATATTATTTTGGGTTTACGTAATTCCTTTTATGGTATATTTCATTTTTCTTTTGTGTTAGTGTTTAGCAAAATTAAAATGTTTACTCTTTTTCTAAACATGAGGACCTTACAACTTCCTACTGATTATGTGCTATTGCTGTCTAGAATTCCAAGTCTTTCTTTACATTTTTAAAAATGCATATTACTATTACTGTATTATGAATTATTTGTTTAAATTTGTGAGGCCATGCACCCTCATTATTAAGAATATGGGCTATTAGCCCAACTGCCCAGCTTGAATTTGGCTTTGACACTCACTAGCTCTATATTTAGGCAACTTTCTTATCCTTTTATCCGTAAAATAAACTTTATAACAGTAAAATCTCAAAGGATTTTGACACAGGTTCTCACAGTCACTGAACTGCACAGGCTAGGCTTGAACTTGTGACCCTCCCTCCTCATCCTCTCAGAGTGCTGGGATTGTAGGTGTGAGCCACCGAAGCTGGCTCCATGGAGATTATTTTATTTTTCTTCTGGCATTACCAAGAATTATATACAAAATATCCTCACTGGAATTTGTAGGAGCAGGTGTTTCTTTGTGTAGTTAACCCTGTGGGGATATCACGCTTCAGAGGGTTTGTATATGGTCTTGGAATCCACATTGCATCCAGTTTAGGCCCTTGGTTTTGCCTTGGTTTTGTCTGTGTTACCTGCAAATGCAGACAGTAGCTTACTATGCATGAGGAGACATTCGCAGGACCAATGCAGCTCCATACTTTGAAGGCTTTCATACTTTGTTATTTTGGCCAGGTATAAAAGAAAATGTGACTACGGTCAAGAGGCAATGGACCGTAAAAACAGAATCAGATGATATCCAGTTAACAGTTATCTGAAATAGACTTTAAATAACTATGACTATTGTGCCATGGAATTACTGTCAAGATTAAAAATTTCA
The DNA here is from genome assembly GCA_028451465.1 of Erethizon dorsatum. NCBI lineage: Eukaryota > Metazoa > Chordata > Mammalia > Rodentia > Erethizontidae > Erethizon > Erethizon dorsatum. The sequence goes on from CM051837.1 coordinate 33,850,592, forward strand.
GCACATAATTAGAAACTTTGAAAACAATCCAGCAGATTCTAGAATTAAAGACAAAAAAAACAAACACCCACAAGAGCTGAAATTAAAGATTGAAGAGGGCCTTAAAATCAGCAGGGAAGGAGAAAATTTATTACAGTATTTCACACCATGTGAAATGTGTCTCATCTTGCTACCCCCAAAGTCCTCCCAACTCCAACTGCATATCACATTGAGTGTCCTCATAGATCGTCTTTATTATTCAGTATGACGCCTTTGAAATCCAACTGAGGATGAAATGAAGATTGTATAAATTGCAAGACATCAGCTAGTGTTTTAGCGTGGGGTTAGAACAGACACTAGGATTGGATTTGATGATGAGGTTAAGGAAGGGTACCCAACTACTAGATGAAGATGACAGCAGACAGGAAGAGATACAATCGCATGGTTAACTCTCAGGGTGGATATTGTTTGAGGATCTTAAATTTCAGCTCTGTGTACATAAACACAGAACTAGGTTTACACTTAGCAGTAATATGCTACCCATAAATTCTAATGGCACAAGTGCTTCATCCACTTAGTGCCCTCATTTATCTCTTACAACTTGCTTTACAATTTCATGTGCTGTCCTTTTTGAAAACACATGAGCTACAACCTTCATACATTATTGATTATGGAGTAACACTGATGTAATATACTGATTCCATTTTAGACTGTTAATTGAACCCCTTTACCTATTGACTATAATATGAATAATCATCTCAGAATATAAAGTACCCTTATCTGTTGTCATAGAGTGTGAAAGTGGTGTTATGTGGAGCTTGTCATGAATATGGCATTATTTCATTCAGTCCACACACACAGTTAGCTGTCTTTACTCCGCCTCACAGGCCACTTCCACTACAACTGCAAGGGCTATCCCTGGAAAACTTAATTCCTGCTCATCCTGCGCCTACACCTCCTTTGTATAGTTCCCTCACTTAATTTCATACCCTGCTTTTTGTAAATATTTTCAAGGAACTGAGTGGGTTTTTTCTCTAACATTTTCTGAGAATTTTTCTTTGTGATGCAATAAAAGCAAAATACCACACACCAAAAAATTTACTAACACACATTCATGCACACATGCATGCACACACCCCAAAAAACAAACAGTAACCCCAAAAATTGAGTGAGTTGGGAAATACAAGAAAATTTAGTCAAACCAAATAATTTGCAGTGATGTTTTCATTTCTGTCATTGAAAAGTCTGACTTCAACTATGTGGCTAATGTACTTAACATGGACATTATTTTGAATGTGTTTTTGCAATGATTCTCAAATTAACTGCATTGGTGTGATTTGTCATTATGTGCTTAAACTTCATCCTTCATTTTTTACTTTAGCTTTCATTGATGTAGTTCTGGTTAAACGTGATTATTTAAAATCTTAGAAAACTAACTAATTGGCTGCCAATAGTATCTAATATTTTTCTAATAGTATCTAATATTTTTGCATGGACTGATAACCATTGTAAATTAGAATCTTGTCTTTTATTCACTACATGGAAAAATACTGTTTTCAGACGGGTACACAGGAACCACATATATAATGTCATATTATTCTAAAAGTGCACAATTATAGGTTTCCATTTTTATGATTTTTGTTTGTTTGAGACAGGGTCTCATTGTTTAGCCCAACTTGTGGCAATCCTCCTACCTTGATGTACAAAGCGTTGGCATTACAGGTGTGCTGAAGCACACCTGGCATGAGATTTTTCAACTATGAATGACTATTAGAAAAGTTAGTATTAGAATTTTAACTATACCGCACAGTAGAGCATGGCATCTTTTTACAACAGCATTATTTTAAAGTACTAGCTTTGAGGTACAATGTGTTTAATAGATCTAATCTTATATGCTACTTAATCATGGCTATAATAAAGCAAGAACTGTTATAAAATTTTACTACACTGAACTATTATAACACCACATGAGAATTTCTTGAGCACTTTAAGCCTAAAACATGAATTTTGAAAGGTTGACATTAAATCATTGAGAATATCTGTATTTCCTAAGATGTGTTGATCATGCCTCTTTTTGACAAGTATTTTCTTAAAATTAGGTTGGTGAAGGGGAGAAAAGGTTTTCTTAGGTGCATATGAAAGTTAATATGGCATCTGTAAGTTACATCAGCTATGTTAAAAATGAGTTTTTACTATGAAAGAAATAGTATGGACAATAAAAGGTTAAACACAAATATTTCCATAAACTTTCATAATAAAGTTTAATAATAGGTTTATTGCCGGTGAGACGGCTCAGCGGCTTAAGCGCCTGCCTTGCAAGCGCGAAGGCCCGAGTTCGACTCCCGGATCCCACATACGAAAAAGGGGCCGGTGATATCGCTCAGCGGCACGGGTGCCTGTTGGCGCGCGAGGTCCTGAGGTCGTCCCCCCGGTACCCACAAAAAAAAAAAAAATAATAATAGGTTTATTAACTACATTTCATTAGTAAATTGTTTTGGTTTGTGTATAAATACATATATAAATGACATTACCAATAAAGTACATGAAATTCTCTTGTGTCTCAGAAACTTCCTAAATATTCACCTATTCAAAAATCTTATTATGAGGTGCAATTTTAGGTAAAATCCTAAGCAAACTTCTACCAAATTGTGCACAATGACCTTATTAAAGGAAAACAGATTTGTTTTGTAGGTGAAAATTTCAGTTCTCTGAAGACAGTATGTTAAGTTATATATTAAACATTGCGAGCCATCCCAAATGAGTGTTCTCCACTCTATTTAAATATCTGAATGATTTCAGATAAGAGTAAAACATTTGTGCCTTTCACTCAGCCTCAATTTTTGCAACTTTAATGCATATCAGTAGAAATTTTGTAGTTAGTAATGTATTAATTATGGAGCTTTACACTTTTTTGAAACCAGGTAATTTCTTGAGTCTTTGACTGGTTGGATAGTTTTTCTAAAAGATTATTTAATATGGACTTCTTTTGCTTAAAACATTTTCTGATTGATTGATTGATTGATTGATTGATTGATTGATTTTAATGTGGATACCGGGAGTGGAACTCTGATGTTTTTTATACTTTATTTTGTCCCTATTCTGGTTTGTGATGAAAAATTGTAAAGTTTCTTGGTCATGGATGCCACTACAAATAAAATATTTAAAAAGACCTTCTTGCTATCAGAGAAATAATAAGTAAGGATAAATTGTATGTAAATTTGACATCACTGACTGTATGTTCACAAATCGACTGCATTCAGGGTATTGCCTTTCTCCCTTCTTGGGTGCCTGGTTTTCCATAAATACAATCTAGGTTTTCTAAGCAGATGTCAGGTTTTACTAAATTTCATAAATGTTTATCGAAACCCTACCATCCCGGGGGTGCTCTATTAGATACCATGATGTACGAATTCTGCATGGGACGTATTTCCTACTAACTGACAAGCAGAAAACATTTACTCCTCACTGCCATCAAGTAGGCTGAGAACAGCCTTGGCAACGCTGCTGCGTGAGAGCAGGGCTAGCCTAGCACGAGCTGATCCTGCGGACACAGAAAGGTGCAGCTGTCTGCTGCCTGCTTTGCTCCTGCCGTTCTCTTCAGGGTTAGTGCCCCGCTGAAGCCCCAGGCGTCCGTAAAATCCCCTGGCGGATGTCACTTCCACTGCGATTCCCCGCCACGTGTCTGCTCCCGCTGTCCGCCTCCGCCCGGCTTTGAAAGGCACCGAAAGCTCACGCGCGGACCAGACGGGCGGGACGGCGGCGTGCGGAGCCCGCGCGGAGCAGCGGCGGCCGCGGCCCGGGCTCGGGAAGCGTCAGCCCCGCGCCGAGGCTCCGCCCGGGACTGACCCGCTCCGCCGCGGCGGCTTCTCGTCAGCGCCCGCGCCGCGCCCCTCCCCCACGCAGGCCGCCGCGAGGAAACGCGGAGCGCGGCGGGACCGGGCCCACGCAACGGCCGCCCCGCCGCCGCCCGCCCGCTGCCGCTCGGAGCCGGGGCCGCCATGCTGCGCCCGCCGCTGCCGCTGCCGCTGCTGCTGCTGCTCGCCGGGCTGCGCCTCCCGGCCGCGTCGGGCCCGGGTGAGCGTCGCGGAGCGCGGCCGTGGGCGCCGGGCCCGCGTGGGCCGTGGCCGGGAGCGGGCGACCCGCAGCCGCGGAGGCTCGGGGTTCCTGTCCGCCGCCGCTGTCAGTCTCTTGCCGTTTAGTTTGCGGGATGGGAAGGAGACGCAGCCTGGGTGTCTGATGAGGGGAGGACAAGAGTAATCTGTGTCCTAAAACTTGACGAATGGTGCTGCTTGATTGTAGCGTAGGATCTGAAACGTATCAGCGAGCGTTCTAATATGCCGCGTTAAAACTCATTCATCTCTGTATATCAAATATTGATTTTTACTTATTTTTAAAATGTATTTCTTAGTTTAAAACTTTTTTATTTTAAATGTGGGAAAGCGCTCAAAATGAAATTAGGTCGTATTAGGTTGTTTTTGGTTTAAAAAAAAAAAAGAATTTATTTTTTAAAGTTGTTTTCTGTTCACAGTGAATCTGAGGGGAAGGTAGAGTTCCCAGATAGCCCATGTCCCTTGCCCAACTCTCAACATCCGGCTCTGCGGAGAGAGAGTTGTTAGAAGTGAGGAAAGAATTTACATTGACGCGTCACTGTCCAGTCTCTGGCTGACATAGGGTTCACTCTTGGTGTCGCAGTCTCTGGTTTTGACAAATGTGTAACAACGTGTCCAGTATCGTAGTATCATGTACAATAGTTTTACTGACTCAAAAATTCTCTGCTGTGCCTCTTCATCTTTCCCTCCCCACGAACCCTGAACAACTTTCTGCAGTTGTCATAGCTTTGCCTTTTCTAGATTGCCGTGTAGTTGGAATCATACAGTGTGTAGCTTTCAGATTGGCTTGTTTTGCTTTGTAACATATATTTTAGTTTCCTCCATGGCTTTTCATGGCTTGATAGCTCATTTCTGTTTAGCCGTGAAAAATACCCCATTGTTCAGATCAGTGGAGGCGAACCTATGGCACGCATGTTATTGTGTTTTTAATACAAAATATATTAATGTAGAGTTGTTTTTCCTAAACTAAAACCTGAGTATTCAGGTTTAACTGCAGTGTGGGCACTTTGAGATACGAAAGTGGGTTTTGGGTTGTCCTTTGGCACTCCTTCTCTAAAAGGTTTGCCATCACTGGAGATGGTCTGTCATTTATCCATTCTACCAAAGGACGTTTTGGTTTCTTCCAAGTCTTGACAGTTACGAATAAAGGTCCACTTGCAGGTTTTTGTGTGAGCATGAATTTGAACTTCTTTGGATAAATGCCGAAGAGTGGATTATATGGTAAGTATGTTTAAATTGATAAGAAATCACCAAACTTTTCCGAAGTGGCCCTACCTTGTGGCATCCTGCCCGCGGTGAAGCATAGTACCTGTGGTTCTGCCTCCTCACCAGCGTCTGAGTGGTCAGTATTTGGGATTTTGGTTATTGTAACAGGTGTGTGGTGGTATCTCCTTGTTTTAATTTACAGTTTCTTCATGACATGTGTATTCAGCCTTTTCATATACTTACTTTCCCTCTTCAGGTATAAGTTGATTAAATGAATCATAAACAATGATTTGTCTCATATTTCCATGTTGCTGCGCTTTCAGATTCTTATTCCTACAATGTGTCAGGACATTTCTTCGTTTTAACTTCATGTGTTGAAGATGATTGTAAAATCCATATTTCAAATAACCATTCAAGCAAATGCTAAGATCCACTCTTTTTTTTTTTTTTTCCTGTGGGTACTCCCGGTCGACCTCAGGACCTCGCGTGCCAGCAGGCGCCTGTGCCACTGAGCGATATCACCGGCCCTTTTTTCATATGTGGGTTCCGGGAGTCGAACTCAGGCCCTCACGCTTGTCAGGCAGGCGCTTATGCCGCTGAGCCATCTCACCGGCCCAAGATCCACTCTTAAGTGATGGATCTAGTATATTAAATTCTAAGTCATAGTGATGACCTCATATTAATAAATTTGTTCCCACCCCTATTTTTTTTTTTTGTCTAACACCCTTGAGCCTTCTCCCATTGGCTAAGGATCCTGCTAGGATCTTGTAGCACTTTGGTGTAAGAATTCTGTACTCTCAAAGCAATTTTTTGCAATTTCTCTCTAGCCAAACTACAACATAACTGTTTTTTGGGGGAAAGGGGGTTGACGCAGGGTCTCACTATGTAGTTCAAGTGGGTCTTGAACTCACTTCGTAGCCCAGGCTGGCCTTGAACTCACAGCTGTCTTCCCACCTCAGCCTCCCTAGTGTTTGGACCGCAGCCCCACTGTGGACAGCTTAACTTCTGATAAGAGCTTGGAAATAATAAGGTTTTGTGTGGTAAGTTACCCTTTATGGGGCTTCCGGTTCAGGTAGAGTCAGTGAAAGGTTTTATGCAATGAAAGGCAGATTCCTTTAGAGAGGGCTGAAGGCTGCTCACTTCCCCAAGGAAGAGCCAGGAGATTTAAAAATTTTAAGTTTCTGTCATATCTGTGTCAGCCCAAGTACATTTATCCCAGAAGTCTGGATCTCATTGACATAGGGGAAAGAAACTCCCAACCTGCTAGATGTCCGCTACCAGTTCGTGTTCTTTAAAACTGAAGAATGAATTTTAGGAACGATGGAGGTTAAGAGCAGAATGTATTTATTGGGGGAAAGAAAGCTTCTGTCTGAGAGAGACAGAAAGTGTGTGAGGGGGTTTCCAAGGACCCTGCCTTTTCTAGGGATTTTTGTAGAGCAAAACCATGAGGTGAGGCGGGTCCAAGGTGGGGAAAAATGGGAAATCACAAGGTGGGCATGAGGTGGGACAAAACTATGGTCAACCAATAAGATTATGAGCACAATTGCTCAGGTAATACTGATTAAATCGGGATCAAGTAGGGAAGCAAGTCACATAGCAAGCGGGCATTAAACAGAACAGGAGCTCTTCCAGTATGGGGTTGGGTCAGTGGCTCTTGCTGGCTTCCTCAAGGTGATTGATACCTATTTAGAGTATCACTCCCTGTTGTTTATCCTTAGGAGTATGTGGGTGCATTCATTGCATCTTTTGTCTTGAGGTCTGGCCCTTGGTGGATTTGTTGGTCTCTCCCACAGTTGCACTGTATCTTGTCTTCTGCACTGGTTCCTCTGAGGGCCTCTCCCTGTCTGACTGCCTATAATACTTCTACCTAACTTAGCTGTCTATAATATCATTATTTCCTAAAGAGTGTATTTAATTTGAACATAAGAAGTCTTGTGGGGTTGCACATTTACATTAGCTTTGCAACTCTAGCCCTTACATCATGATACTTAAGCAGGTTTGCACTGTAGCCATAGGAAATAAAGAATTTCTATTAGGCAGGTGTACAAAATTTCTGTTGATTCAAATGTGTTTGGACTTGGGAGTTTAACATCTTTTTTTGGGAACTGGGAATCGAACTCAGGATGTTGTGCTTGCCAGGCAGGCAGTGTGCCACTGAGCTACATCCCTGGCCTGAGTTTAACATCTTAAGTTGCTTTTTTTTCTTATATTCTCTTCAGGCAGCCTAACTCACCATCTGTGTCATTACTCATGTCATAGGAATTAAGTAGCACAGTCACTTGGTCTTCTAACACCTTATTTCTATCCTCACTCCATCTCTTGCCCCCACAGGGGACAGATACTGTGCAGCGGAGATGCCACTGATCCCGTGTCCCACATCCCTCCATCGAGGTAGCTATCCATGTGCTCATCAAATATGTATTAATCTAGTCCCAAGAGCTCCATTTTAAGGGCCTGTTTTCCTGGGCCACTCTCATTTGCCAGTTTGAGTGACAGTTTAACTTCTAGCATGAAATAACAGTCAGTACTCAAGAATTTCATTAGAGTTTCTATGAAGGGACTACTCACTGAGGTATGGGCAGGTTTAAGGAAACCAATAAAGGCTGCTGTTCCTACTGTGAAAATTTGTTACCATCCCAAGGGAAGAGGACCAATGTTACTGGAACCTGATGAGACACACAGCTTCAAGAGAGAAGTTGTGACTTGGAGACATGCAACTAGATTCAAAAGAGCCTGTTCTGAATGACAGTGGGAAAAAATAGATTGACTTCTCTTTGTTTGCTTCCTGTGATCTTTGTCAGTGCCTCTTGTTGGCTGACCTCATCTGTAATCCAGTGGGCAAAGGAACCTGCATATGCAGTCTGCAGAGTAGAGTCTCTTGGGCAGAGCAGGGCAGAAAAAGGACAAGGGGGTGGATAGGCAGCCTCGAATACATGCATCTGTTTCTGAACACCATCCCATGGATATGTCTATCCCTGAAGGGACAGGGTGTCGTAGGTGTAAGTCTCCAACCTGGCCTGACTCTCCCAGCCACCAGCCTGCTTGCAGGCAGATGCACTACTTTCTGCAGGTAACTGAGCTCAGCGCTGAGGCTGTCATTGGCAAACACAGGAAAGGAGATAAGATAGGACAAGCAGTTTTGCAGGTCTTGGAGACATCTGGAGACACCCAGAAATTTACAACGGATACTTCAAAGGACTCAGCCCACTGAGATGCAAGATTGCCAGAAAATTTTAACCACAGATGTTCACTGGGATCTTCCTGCCTAATGTCCCCTGCCTTCTCTCCATCCCTATAAAAGGGACACACTTTTTGTTCAGGGCAGAAGGTCTTACTGCACTCTCTGCCTGCACCCAGGCACCATAAATTCCATGCCATGTTGCCTTTACACAAGCCTGGTATTCTCTGCTGCTTATCTATCTTACAGTAGGCAGGAAAAAGGATAAACTAGGATCTCATTAAGCTTTATTAAACTTTACTAAAGGCAGCTTTTTGCCTCTGCAGTTAGACTCTAACAATTAAAAAGACAAAGTTGGTGGGGTGGGGTGAGGGAGAGATAGACAGAGGGACCAGACCTGGGAAGGTGCCAGGTAACATAATTAACATAAGAATTTAGCAGGAAGAGTCCACAGGCAAAACAGGGATGCAGTGAGGAACGGAAAAGGCTGTGGTAACCAGCCTCCCACCTCTGAAAAAATTTAAAGGAGATAAGGAGCAGCCATGGAGGGGCTCTTATTTAATATATAAAGCACACTTGTCCCCTTTACTAAATCATTTTTACCTTTCTGTGAGCTCCCCCCCTATCCATCACAAAGAGACTGGAAGAAATCAAATGGCCAGAAAGAATGTAGACAGAGGTGCCCAGGTTAGTATCAGAGACAGCCAGAAAGCCAGTCAGATGGCAGCAACTTCCAGGTGCCCACATGGGGGATGGTAAAAATAGCTAGTCCTAAACAAAGGGGAGTTGAAGACAAAAATTCACGGGTATTCACTTCTGATGCCCCCTACTCTGTTCACCCAGAGTAACTGTCTATCTTCTTTCTTTTCCAGCTTTTTTCCAAATAAACTGTCTTCTTTTATTTTAAACAGTGCTTCTGTGGTTCATTACTGAAGGTGAGAGCTTCTCATCCCACCAGGATCCCAGTAACTGCTGTTCCATCAGGGCAGAGGTGTGACGGGGTGTGGCATGGTGTGGTGTGGCACCCGCCCCAGAGGTGATATCCCTATTCCCAACTAAACTCCTAAAATTACTGTAACATTGTGGCACATTTTCTTTGATGAATGTAAAGATAATGTTTTATTTCTCTGGGCAAGGAAGAGGATACATAGAATGTTTCAAATATCTCCAGAAATACCAAATATCAAATTTCATAATGACCTGGTGAAGGTACACAGCCATCCCTCTCAAGGAAAAATGCACACTTATTTTAGAAATTCTTGGCTTATTGGAGCAGATAAAGCAGCCACTTTTTCTGTACAGGTGCCAGTGTACTGATTTTCTTCAGCAGAGACCATATTTGGAATTATATCTTTTACTACAGTCATTGCCAGATTAAATTTAAAGTAATTCTTTGCCCTTCTCTGTTGCTTATCCATCATTTTTATAGGCTAAACAATTCAAAGAGGTTTATGATAGGAATCATCACCCTGTGTATTTGAGATTTCTCATGGTCGGACTAATTTTTGTATTCAGAAAGACTGTGGCTTAATATTTTGGTGATAGTAGAGATAATATTTAGTGGCTTCCATTTGGCCCTTTCTGGTGTAACAGCCCTCATCATGTGGGTCAGGGAGGCAAAGTATGAATTTCACAACTTATTCCTTGTGCCTCTTTATGCAAACTGTTCCACTATGGGGAAAATATGATAGGATTGATTTGTAGGCCCGTAGATAAAAATCATTTATTTGAACCTAAGTTTAATTGAGATTTTCTGAGCACTCATTTTTCCTCAAGTGAAACACAGCAGTATTTTAAGTTTTCAAAAACCAAGTTAGAGCTGTGTTTAATATTTCACAGAAGGTCTGGGTAAATGGGTTTTGATTTTGCAAATCCAGTCTGAGGATTTTTCCTTTAGTTGGATACTTCATTTTAGTTCAGTACTTCCTATTTATGTCATACATGGTTCTGATTTCATGCCTTAGTGTTTATAAAGTCTTTTACTATACAGATGTGTGATTCTTTGGTTTATTTTCTTTCTTTTTTTTTTTTTTTGTGGGTACCGGGGTCGACCTCAGGACCTCGCACGCCAGCAGGCGCCCGTGCCGCTGAGCGATATCACCGGCCCTTTTTTCGTGTGTGGGATCCGGGAGTCGAACTCGGGCCCTCACGCTTGCCAGGCAGGCGTGTACGCCACTGATCCATCTCACCGGCCCTGGTTTATTTTCTTGTACTGTGAGTCTGTTCTCTTAATTTGAAAAATTTATAGTCTGTTTTCTGTAATAAACATAAGCCTCGGGGTAGTGACTAGTGATTTCTCCCAGCGAATGCTTAGCAAGTGTGGAATCCTAATACTTCTTCCTGCCTCCAGCTCTCCCTTTTACCGTATGATTATGATTACATTAATTGTAGCTTTTTTGTGCCTTTCTATCATGAAACAGTTCTACTCCTGCTCCTTGGTTTGAGCTATGTCACTTTTTGAGCACTCTAGTAAATTTAAGGAAACTAATATGCTTATATATTCCTTTTACTGTGCTCTGTGTAGCTCTGTGTAGCTCTGTGTATTATGTTTCTGTCACCATAGATTTTCATATATTATGTATCTGTGGCTCCCACGGTTGTTTCAGTCTTTATACTACGTTGAAGTTCATTTAATCCTTACTACTAAGCTTTTATCACAACTCTGATGTTATATTTATTGGCAAAAATTTGCCTACCTTCTGCGACAGGCACGTAATGAACTATTGTCCTTGAGATTTTGCTTGTGAATACCTGCCATTTACCTCTATAATTGAATGACAGTTTTGTTCAGTAAAAATGTATTGACTCTTCAATCTCTTAAGGTTTTTTTAAGAGACATCATTCTTTAGTCTTTAATGTACTATGACGCAAGTGAGGGGGTCAGCAGAGACCACCAGGTTTGTGTAAAGGCAACACAGTGTGGAATTTATTGTGCCTGGGTGCAGGCAGACAGAAAGCAAAAAGACCTTCTGCAGGTAACATAGAAAGTGTGCCCCTTTTATAGGGATGAAAAGAAGGCAGGGGACATTAGCCAGGAAGATTTTAATTAACATTTGTGGTCAAAGTCCTCTGGCTGTTTTGCATCTCAGTGGGCAAAGTCCTTGAAGGTCTGGTGTAAACTTTCCGGTGTCTCTAGATGTCCCCAGATGTCCCGGGACCTGCAAAATTCCTTGTCTATTTTATCTTCTTTACAACATCCTGTGCTTACTGGTGACAGCTTAGGTGCTGAGCTGAGTTTCCTGCTGAGAGTAGTGCCTCTGCTGGCAGCAGGTTGGGGGCTGGTAGAGTCAGGTCTGATTGGAGCCTTACATTTAACAATGAATACTGAAGCCAGCATGATTTGTCCCAATACACAAGATGTTGAAAATATATTATGAATGATTAAATATAAAAAATTGATTACAGTAGAAGACACATTGCTATTAATCCCCCTCAAAATACTCACTTGTGCTTTGAACACACTTATCCTATTATTTTGCAGTTCTAGAAGACCTCTTTCATGAGTGTCTTTAGGAAGCGCGATTAAGAACATGGCACCTGGTTCTGCCTGATGTCATCCACTCGAAAGGCAGGATCCTAAAACGTTTGTGTGTCCTCATCCTCTGTATTCGCTGCATCTGGCACCCTGCAACTTCTGGCTTTTCCCCAAAGTTAAAATGATCATGAAACGTAAATGTTTTGAATCAATTCAAGGAATGGAAACAGCTGTAACAGCAGAACTGCTCCAGGAAGTGGCAAGAATGATGCAATGTGTGTTTGAAGCCAGGGAAAGTATTTTGAGGAAGATTAATGGTAATGTGCATTTTACTGCAATAATTTTTTATATTTAATTACTCATAGATTCTTTGATTACATCTCATTTTATTTTTTCTCATGTTTCCATTCTTTATCTTAAAAACTCAGTAATTTCTGTAAAATATGTCTCAGATTTAATTAATTTTTGTCAGTTATCCCTCATACACAGAGTACTTTTTAGTCTGTTTCAAATCTTTTATTTCAGGAAGATTTTTTGAAGGCTATCTTTGTGTTTGTTTGTTTATTTTTAGTACATGTTTGCAGTACATAATGTTTACATTCCTTGTATGGAGTTGGTGCATGTACATAACACATCTTACTTCCCTTTTTCATCTATTTTCCTTCCCCTCCCTTCCTCCGTCATCCATCTCTTGATATCTTTACCATTTGAGAAAGATCTGGCTCCCTACCTCCTGTTATCTTTTATCTTGCTCTTTAGTTTTACTTTGGATTTCTCATATAACAGAAACCATGTAATATTTAAGCATTTGTGTCTGATTTATTTTACTTAATATCATTGTCTCAAGATGCATCCATTTTCCTACAAATGACTCAAGTTTATCTTTATGGCAGAATAGTACTCCATTGTGTCTGAAAACCACATTTTCTTTATTCATTCATCTGATGATGGATCATAGAACTAAATGTTAAAATAGAAACACTTAACCTGCTGGAATATAAAATAGATAAAACTCTTGAAGTCATAGACATAGGCAAGGGCTTTGTGAATAGAACCACTGTTGCACAGGAAATAGTACTGAGAATTAACAAATGGGGTCATATCAAATTAAAAATTTTCTGCACAGCAAAAGAAACAACCAACAGAGTGAAAAGAAAACCCATAGAATCGAAAAAAATTGCCCGCTATTCCTCAGACAGAGGACTAACATGTAGAATATATGAAGAACTGAAAAAATATTAGAACCCATCCTAATAAAAGGTTCAATCAAAACATGGGCAAGTGAAATGAAGTATATCTTTGATTGATTTTTTTGGTCTATTTGTTGCATTTTCTTCAGGAATAGCGATGTTTTTGGAAGTCGAGTATGTCCTCACTGTCTTTTTCTGGGCGGGGGTGTGGTATTTCCTAAGTATCTACTTTTCAAGCTAAGTGGTGTCCAGGTTTGTTTGTGCTGTTTTGAATGTGTGACGGTTCACTAACAGTACAGAGGCCACAGTTATCTCTGTAACACTCCAACTTCCGGGCACATGCTGGGAAGGTGAGCACTCAGGGTTTTCACAGAAGTACATGGTGACGAGCCATCCATAGTTATGTAAGTAACAAAAGAAAGTAAATAAATATTTAGTCAAATTTAAGACAGGTTGCTGACTTTTCTTTAAAAAATTTCTTCAGGTTCTCAAAATTCATTCCTTCACATCGTATTTCCAGAGAAACTCCAAGGAAATGCAAGTGATAATTTAAAAGTAAGATAAAATTTTTTACAGTGTAAATTATTGTATGAAGCTTTTTATTTTTATCACATACGTATAAAATATATCAGCTACATTATAATACAAATGTAAATATCTAATATTACTACCAATAAAGGGAACTTAAAGTTTCAATGGTAGAAGCACATATATAAATAATAATGCTCTGCTTTGTTTAAATTTTGTCATTTCTTCGTGGTAAATTATTTCTAAAGGTTCAAATACAGGAAATAATATAGAAGAGTTAAGTGTCTTCTCTACATGATATCAAGGAGGTATGTTGGAGATTTAGATGAAGAGAATAATATTCTCCAAAACAATGAACAGTATCTTTTGACAAAAGTTTCCTTCCTCTCTCTTGATCCCTCTGCCTACCCACTCTCAGACAAAAAGATACCTTAATAGTTTACTACTTTTTATTAGAAAGAGTAATACTTTATTTCATTCACTGATTTATTTAACATCTATTTCTCTGGAGTTGCCATGTAAATATACTAAGTATCCTAGGAGATTAGAGAGAAAGAAGAAATTAAACAAGCCTGACTTATAAGTGGCCATCTTTTGATAATGCTTTGTTTTTAGCAGATTTGTTGAGGTATAATTTGCACACTACGGAATTCATCTATTATGAGTATACAGCTCAATGATTAGTACATAATGAGGGTTGTGCAAACGCAATCACAATCCAGTTGTAGAATATTTTCATAATCCTGCAACTTTCCCTCCTGTCCTATTGTGGTTTATCTTTCCTTCCATTCTTAGCCCCATTAGCAAATACTACTCTCCTCTCATCTTCATAAATTTGTGGTGCTTTTTTTTGACATTTCCTGTAAATAGAAACATATGGATCTTTTCATCGGATTTATTTCAGTCACATTTACCCATTTTGCAGTATTTATCAGGTCATTAATATTTACTTCTTAATAAGTGTTTATCCATTCACCAGTTGATGGACATTTCAGTTGGTTTCAGATATTGACTATTATGCATAATTATGCCCATTCCACATGTGGACATATATTTTCCTTTCTCTTGGGTAGATTCTTAGGCATAAAATAGTGAGTTATAGGTTAAATTCTTGCTTGAAATTTTTAGAAACAGCCACATTGTTTACATTTCAAGTTGGCAATGTAATTTTCTAGTTTTTTCACATGCTCGTGAACTTTGGATGTTTTCTGTCTTCTGGATTGAATGTACTGTAGTAAGGGTATAATTGTTGCTTTAAGGTATATTTCCCCAATAAATAATGGTGTTGAACCTTTTTTATGTCTCTTTTATCTGTTTATATAGCATTCTCCCAGTTATTTATTTAAATAATTCATCTATTTTTAAATTATTTATGAGTTCCAGGGAGTCATACTGTATTCTGGATATGTTTTTATCAGTTGTATACATTTCATTATTTTTCCCCAGCTTGTAGTTTGCCTTTTCATTTTCTAAAGTGTTTGAAATGTACTTTCAATTTTGATGATATCTTATCATGTGGTATTTTATGGATCTTAGCTTTGGTTTTGTAACTAAGAGCTCCACTATGGAGTGAATTATGGCCCTTCAGAATTCATATGTTGAAGCCCTAACCTTCAGGCCTCACCTGAAACCAACCTGCTGGCATGATGATCATGACTTCTGGGCTTCACAATTCTATGACAATAAATTTCTGTTGTTTATGTCACCTATGTTTCATCAACTAACTTGTTTTACTATTTCTGGTTCTTTGAGATACCATCTGCTATCATTTTTTGTAGGTCTGCAGGTATTCCTTTAGTATTCTACTGAAGCAGGTATTTACGTTAGCATTTTAAAAGTGTAGGTTTTGATGAATATAGGGTTTTGGATGGCAGGTTTTTTTTTTTTTTTTTTTTCTTTCAGCACAATTTATACCGCTCTTCACTGCCTTTTGACCTCCATTATTTCAGAAGACAAATCTGTCATTGACCGTACTGAAGCTTTGTTTTATGTGATGAGACTTTTTTGTCTTGATATTTGCAGATTTTTCTCATTATGTTTAGGTCCTATCAAATCGGCCAGGAAGTAGCTCAGTGTTTATCTTCTTGAATATTTTGTCCTTGCAGTTTATTAAAATTTGAGATGAGTAGATTAATGTTTTTCTTTAAATTTTGGGTGGGTTTGCCATAATTTATTCAAATATTTTTCCTGACCCGATCTATTTCTCTTAAATATCTGGAGCTGCCTTTACGTACATGTCAGTACTCTTCAGGTTGTCTTACAGGCTTCTCTGGTTCTATTACTTTTCCTTCATCCTTTTTTCTGTTTTTCAGAATAGGTAATTTTTATTGCTATACCATCCAATTTATTTATTCTTTCTTTTACCAGATTCAATCTACAGTTGAACTGCTCTGTTAAATTTTGCATTTTAGTTGTTTCACTCTTCCACTGTTATTTTTAACTGAATTATTTTTTTCTATTTCTGTGAAGAACGCCATGAAGTTTTCATGGTGACTACATTGAATCTGTAAACCACTTTAGATATTACAGATATTTAACAATAGTAAATATTCCAATTCATGATCATAGGATGCCTTTCTATTTTTTTTTTTGGGGGGGGGTGTCTCTTCAGTTCCTTTCAGTAATGTTTTATAATTTTCATTGTAGAGAGTTTTCAAGTTTTGGTCAAATTTATTCCTAAGTTTTTGTTTTTGTTTTTGTATTGGAAATCAAACTCAGGACCTTGTGCTTGCCAGGCAGGCGCTTGTGCTGCTGAGCTATATTCCCAGCTGCCTAAGTATTTTTTGTACTTATTGAGAATGCTGTTACTCTTTCAATTTCTTTTTCAGGTAATTCCCAGTTGGTATATAACATTGCTACTGATTTTTATGTTTGCATGTTTGCTAAATTAATGATTTGGTTTTAATAGCTTCTTGTGGAGTCTTGGAATTTTCTATTTATAAGACCATATCAGTGCCTGCCTGGCAAGTGCAAGGTCCTGAGTTCGATTCCTGGTACCAAAAAAAAAAAAAAAAAGACAGAAAAAAAACAATCATATCATCTGCAAACAGTGATGATTCTACATCCTTCTTTCTAATTTGGGTGAGATTTATTTCTTTCTGTTGCCTAATACGTTCTGCTAAGACTTTGACTACTGTGTTGAATAAAAATGGTAGAAGTGGCCTTTCTGGTATCAGAAGTTAGACAAAATGTTGATCTTTTCTTGATTCAAAATAGTGTTAACTCTAACCTGTTTATATATGACCTGAAGTACATTCCTTCTCTATGTATTTTGTTCAGAGTTAATGGCATTTGAATTTTATGAAATGCTTTTTCTGCATCTATCAAGATAAAGCAAAAACTCAGTAATTATTAAAATATTAGTGTAGCAAATATTACTCCCTTAACTGTATTTACATGATGGGACTTAGCGTAAAATGCCTTTATTTTCAGGCAATTTGGAAAAGTTTTGTGAAATCCTTAAAGAAAATAGAGGAAGCCATGAGGCAGTTTACCAAACAATAATGTTAAATTTATATTCTTTAAAAATATTTTACTTTTAACAGGCGTGTAAGCGCCTGCCTGGCAAGCGCGAGGGCCCGAGTTTGACTCCTGGAACCCACATACGAAAAAAGGGCCAGTGATATCGCTCAGCGACATGGGCGCCTGCTGGTGCGCGAGGTCCTGAGGTGGACCCCCAGTACCCACACACACACACAAAATAATAATAATAATAATTACTAAGTTTTTGTTTTGGGAAAATATTCATCCAAAAACTCCTTTTAATAATTACTTGCTGGGCCAGTGAGATGGCTCAGCGGCATAGGTGCCTGCCTCGCAGGCGCGAGGGCCCGAGTTCCACTCCTGGAACCCACATGTGAAAAAAGAGCCAGTGATATCGCTCAGCGGCATGGGCGCCTGCTGGCACGCGAGGTCCTGAGGTGGACCCCTGGTACCCACAAAAAAAAAATAATAACTACTTGCACATCAAGTCCACTATAAAACTAGATAAAGGTACCTCAGCATTCATATTTAATTATTACATTTAGACCAAGCTCTCCAAGGAACTATTTTCTTATCATTGAGACTTTTAAAACTAGTTTACCCTGCTACTTCAGTACAAGAATCTTCTCTTTGGTATTTCTGCCTTATATCTTTCATGCTTGTTTTTCATTTTTCCTTAATTTTTCTGTTTTTAAAAATAAATATTTAAATTTTTGAAAGAAACTGAGATTTACAGAAAAGATGTAGCTATTACAGAGAATTCTCATATGCTGTACACTCAGTTTCCTCTAATATTAAAACTTATGTTGCAGAATTCAAGAGACGGGAGAGACTGCAAGAGAAACAGCATGATTGGTTTATTTAGGTGTACACCTGACTCAGTAGACTCATGTCCATAAGGGCTGAACATTGAACAAAGGAAGGGCTCTAGTTTTACACATGTTGCCGAGGGGGTTGATCTAGTGGTGTGTAAGTTGGAGGTGAGCAAGCAGAACGAAGGCAGTTTGTCAAGCTGTGCCTAGTGGCCTTGTTTGGGTGAAAACAGGATGTTATGAGAACAGGAGGTTATAAAACTTTACTTACAGGTTCAAAGTTACTGTTTTTATCTGTATTAGAACAAAGGACAACAGCTGTAGGGAGAGGGAAGTTTGGAGAAACTCGACTTTTTCTTTTCAAATTCTGCTTTACTTATATAGTTATGTTGATGCATTATGTTTATTAAAACCAAGAAATTGACATTGTTATATATTACCAACACACAGTGCATTAATTGGTATACCAACTTTCTTTGGATTTCACCAGTTTTTAGGTTCTAGAATGTAAAACAGGATACCCCATTGCATACCCTCCCTGTCTCCTTTGTTATGATTTGGTCTTTCCATGTTTTCCATGATCTTGACCATTTTGGAGGATACTGGTCAGGTATTTTGTAGAATGCCCCTCAGTTTAGCTTTGTCTGATATTTTTTCATCCTTAAACTAAGGTTATGAAATTTAAGGAACATTACCATGCTCGTAACATTACATCATATCAGATATATGATATCAATTTATTACTAATGAACTTAACCTTCTGGTTTCATTTTTGACTATTTGCTGACCTTTGCACAACTTGCCTTATCCTTCTTTGGTTTGTACAATACTGCTACTGCTGCTTTTCACAGATCCTGGAGCACTTATCTTTTTTGTTGTCCTAGTATTTGGACATCCTTTTCATTTTTACATGCTTATTTTTCCCCTATAGATAACACTAACTTTTGCTTACCACATGTTCTTTTTTGCTGGATAAAACCTTGTCACTCAGCTTCATTGACTGGTAGATATTCTAACATATGACTACCAGTATTTTAACTTGAAAATTATAATGATAGAGTCAAAAGCAATGTCAAATTTTGATCAGGAATCTTCCATTTAAAAAGATAGGAAATAAGAATACCAATATGGAAGTTTTTTAAGAAAACAGTAAGTAATTTTTGTGCTTGGTATAGGCAGCATCACTGTTTTAGAGTACCTTATTATCCTAATGATGTCTATAGCAATCCCTCTCCAGCCTTGTTGCGATCCAGAGGAGTCCACATCTGTAATCCCATGGAAAACTTATTGGAATTCCAATAAGTAATTCCAATCTACCACTTCCAGTGCAACCCACAGTGAGGATAAAGAGATAAACATATATCTATAGTGGTGGGGAGCCAAGGGGGTCCTAAGTCCAGTTAGAAAAACAGCTATCCAGAACAAAGGCCTTGACCCAGGGCTGAACCTGGGTTTTATTAATTTGTGAAGAAGGGAGTAGCTTGGGGATGAGTAACTGTAAGAATGACAGAAAGTACATGAATGCTGTGACCTGGGCTAGGTAAGAGGCAAGACAGCACCTCTGCAATATGCAGAGAGAGAGGTATGCAGGAAGAGTAATCTGCATTACACAGCTGGAGAAAGTATCTTGTGTTTTGGGGTTGGTGCTTCAGCTTTGATGTCTAGTCTTCATGCCCTGAGACATCATGGGTTCTTTCTCACGCTTCCATCTTAGCCAACAGTGTGGCATGACTTGGCCTAGCTCACGCATACTACTTGGAAGCTATAGGCGGGGCACTACTGACCTGTCACATTGCTTTAAAGACTACACGTCAGCACCTTGGCTAGACCCATTTGCATTACTTAATGCCAGTTGAGAGGGTAAAGAAATACCCTAGCCAGCACTGTACATATCAGTATACGGAGTCAGGGCCAGGTTTAGTCAAAGTGGAGACAAATGCTCTTCTTTCAAGGAGAGCTGTCCTAGTGCTCCTCCACGATGCCATGTGAATAAACATTACAGCATAGTGCATAGTCTTTTCTTTCATAAGAGCTAAAAATTCAGCTACCTGTAGATTTCTCTTCTTTTTTTTTTTTTTTTGTGGGTACCGGGGGTCGAACTCAGGACCTCACGCTTGCGAGCAGGCGCTTGTGCCGCTGAGCAATATCACCAGCCCTTTTTTCCTTTGTATGTGGGTACCAGAAGTCGAACTCAGGACCTCGTGCTTGCCAGGCAAGTGCTCGTGCCACTGAACTATCTCACCGGCCCCAGATTTCTCTTTTTATATAAATCCTTATATTTGATTATTTTTGGTGGAAATAGTGAGAATATGTTATATAACAAATATTAAAACTTGTTATTTTGTTGAAGATTTTAAATCACATGTAGTCTTAGATGTTTTAAGCATTGTTTGGAGGAATTAATTGATACAAAATTGTTGCCTTGCTTCTAATATTAAATTTGCCTTCACTCTTAGTTGTTCTTGATTCTTTAGGACCAGATATCCTATATTATTGCCATAGAAGAGAAAACATATACTGTGCACCTAAGGCCAAAGTAAGTTTTTACTCTTTAGTATTTCATTTTATGTCTATGAAACTTTTTCCTTGCAATAAAATGGTGTATGGAAAATAATAAATATAATTATTATTAAAATTTTTATCTGTTTTGGATGAACTGTTACTCCCTTGTGACCTAAATTTTTGGCCCTAAAATTTATGTAATTGTTCAGAATTTTTTCAGAGATGAAAAGGTGGGGACTCACCTCTTGCAGATGATCTTATCACAGTCGGCAGCACCGGTTAGACCTCTGTAGGCAGCGTAGAGGGAAAAGGGAGACACCCGGTCAGGAAATGTGGGTCTGTGTTTGAAAAGCACAGTCGTATCAGAACTATTCGTGAGACATCCCGGGGGAAATGGTTAGTTGAAATTAACTTGGTTTTGAACATGGGAGAAAGGTGTAACTTTCAACATCCTTTTATGATAAAATTCTCAGCCAATTAGGTATAGAAGGAATATACCTCAATGCAATAAATATCACACATGCCAAATTCATAGATAATATCATATTCAAAGTCAACCATTGAAGGCTTTTCCCCAAGGCTACCTAAAATTAGGAATGAGACAAGATACCTACTTTAACCACATCTGTTCAAGATAGTACTGGACATTCTAGACAGAACAGTTAGGTGAAAGAAAGAAAGAAAGAAAGAGAAGGCATTCAGATTAGAAAAAGTTAAATTGTCCCTGTTTGCAGATAACTTGATTGTAATACATAAAAGCCCTTCGGGACTTAAAAGAAAATCTGTTGGATCCAATAAATGAATTTGTGTGTTATAGGTTACAAAACCAACTTAAAATCAGTACTATAGGGCCGGTGAGATGGCTCAGCGGTGTACGCGCCTGCCTGGCAGGCGCGAGGACCCGAGTTCGACTCCCGGATCCCACATACGAAAAAAGGGGCCGGTGATATCGCTCAGTGGCACGGGCGCCTGCTGGTGCTCGAGGTCCTGAGGTCGACCCCCGGTACCCACCAAAAAAAAAAAAAAATCAGTACTATAGGGGCCAGTGAGATAGCTCAGTGGCATAAGCGCCTGCCTGGCAAGCACGAGGTCCTGAGTTCAACTCCCGGTACCCACATACGAAAAAAAGGGCCAGTGATATCGCTCAGCGGCACGGGCGCCTGCTGGCACGCGAGGTCCTGAGGTCGACCCCCAGTACCCACCAAAAAAAAAAAATCAGTAGTATATCCATACAGAAATATTGAAGTATCTGAAAAAAAATCAAGTGAGCAATCCTGTTTGGCAAAATTCCAATGACATTTTTTTTACAGAAACAGAAAAAGCATTCCAACATGTATATGGAAGTAGGGTAGACTGCAAGGTTCCGAAGAAGTCTTGAGCAAGATAAGCAAAGCTGCAGGCAGCACACTAACAAACTTCAAAATATACTACAGTTACAGTAATAAAAGCCCTCTATTTATGTAGTATACAGGTATTATATACCTATACCTATATACTATATAGTATATATAGATAGTACGCACTCACAGAAATGAATGAGATACAAATATAGTGGTTGTGGTGTATTGTAAAGATGAGAAAGAAAAAGTAGAACTGAATACCATGGAGCACTTAAGGGAATGAAGGAAGGCTAGACAAAATGATTTATATAAGTAGACAGACCCGAGGGATACCAAGAGGAAATAGTATCATTAAAACCAGAGAGAGCTGGTGTACAGGGGAGATGTAGTCACGTGTGGAATGCTTCAGGGTAATATTACTTGACTTTGGACTGTCTTTTGTTTTTGACAAGTAGGTGGTCATTAGTAACTCTTGTGAAACAAAGTGTAGCAGAGATTTCCCAAAAGAAGCTAGTCTGAGTAGTTTACTTAAGTTAAATTGGGTTAGAGTGAGCATTAGGTGAGCAAGCATAACTAAAGTAGCATAACAAGTACAGGCAATCCACCACCAAAAATAACACATTTACCTAAGATTCTTTTACCTCATTATGAAAGTAATATACAGTATATGCATGGTAGTGAAACCTACAGTGAAAAAACAGAAAGCTCATAGTATTGCATCCACTTCATGTCTCTGTATTTAAATGCATTTTCCCTCTTCTTGCAGTTTTTTCTTACTGCTTTAAAGTTCATTAAGTCTGGAAAATTATTTTGAGTAACTGTGTATTACATTAAATTTATATATATGTGTGTGTGTGTGTGTGTGTGTGTGTGTGTGTGTGTGTGTCAGAAGAAAACACTACCAAAGATTGACATACTTTTTCTGTAAAGGTCCCAAGACTAAATCTTTTTAGTCATTGAGGGCCATAGGATCTCTGCCAAACTATTTTCTTCTGCTCTTTTAGCATAAATATGCTAGTAGGTACTACTGTGTTCCAGTGAATATTTATAAAAACAGAGAATGGGTAAGATTTTACCTGAGGGTGTCATCTTGCTGACTGCTGTTTTGTATATTTGAAAAGAAAAACTTCTGAAATTCTTTCACTCTTACTTATATTTAGATACTTTCTAGCAAAAAACTTTACGGTTTATTTCTACAATCAAAGCATTGTGAATTCTCAGTCTCCAGAAAATCAGGTAAGAATTAAGTTCCGTGTTTTATAAATTTAACGAAATTGTATTTAACAAATACTTTCCTAACAGAGAAGACTCTCAGTATTCACAAGGGATATTTTAAGGTATTTATTTAGGTTTAGATAAGGAGCTCATGAAGAGGTCCACGCTTGTTGTTGAAGGTGCAGAGCGGAGAGAGACTACCTGAGAAAGCTCTGCGTAAGCAATCATGGCTGTTTATTCCTCCCATGGGAGCAGTCTGCATTAGGGTGAGCAGAATCAGCAAGAATTGAGGATAGAATAAAGGATTTAAAGGGGAGGGGAGGAGTTCTGCCTTGAGGAATTTGGGGAAGGAGAGAGTGTGGTCACGTTTCTCAGGACAGATGGTTCAGATGGACGTGGCTTTGTTCTGTGGTTTCCTGCACTGCCCGTTGGTAATGGCCTCACCCATCAGGCATGACATTTTTGTCTCTTTGTTGTCATAGGGAAAAAAAAGGATAGGGGAGGTGGGCACTGTTTCTCATGGCTTTTTCATACAAAACATGTGGGCAGTGTGGACACCTTAATCAGGAGAGAGATTTGGGGGACAGAATGGTATGGGGGTTATGTGAGGTTAGTAAGGACCCAGACCTGGGAAGTGACTGGAGTGGCCATATAGATGGCTGAAGATGTGGAGATATACAGCCAGTAACCTTGGCTAAGGAAGGATTAGACTGGTTTAGCAGGGAGTGATTTAACTGCAGGGTTCTGTAGAGATGATCAGGGACTGTCAGGAAGAGTGGCTGGGGTTCAACCGTGGGGCATGGCCAAAGGAACAGGAGGGCTAGCCGGGCAAGAGAGCACAGAGAGGTGGAGGATAATTGGACCCCACCCCATCTGGGGAAATATCACACAAAGTGTCCTGAAAAAGATCTATCCATGTAAGGAGTGACTCAAAGGTGGCGGCCTAAGGGTAAAACTAAGAAAGGTCAAGGTGGACTGAATGAAGGAAGTTTGCCTAGCGGCAGGATAGGCAGGGGCAGGGCATTCAGGCATCTTCTAGAATTTGGGTCAGCCTGAGGGAAGTAGGGGAGATTGCTTGTGATTTTCACGAAGAAGAGTCAGGTGAGTTATCAGCAGGACCCAGCTTCATCCACAAGTGATGTACCCACTGGGGAGGGTCTCATAGATGGACTGCCATCTGGGTGCTCTAAATGACCAGGAAGGGTCCTGTCTACTTAGGCTGTAGGGTCCAAGGTTTTAAATTTTTAATTAGGACAAATTTGTTAGGCTCTCTTCATAAGACTGGGGGTTGGGAGAAGGCAGGAGGAGGTTAGCAGCGTGTCATATCTCAGGACCTGTTGCAGCTCTGGGAGATAGTCTCTGATGGGGCTGGCCCCTTGGCTGAGGTTTGGTTTGAGGAGAATGGTCAGACCAAATAAAAGATGGTCAGACCATATAAAAGCTCAAATGAACTGTATCTCCCAGAGGTGGCTTAGATGTGAGGGAGAGCAATAGGGAGCAGGGAAATCCAGTCTTTATAGAACTGGAGCATGAGCTTAGTGAAGTGGCCCTAGAGGAGGCTGTTATCTGTACCTTTTTGGATGATTGAGACCAGTAGGTGGTGTGGGGGTTTTATTGAACACCAAGTGACTTGGACAACTCCTGGTAATTTGACTAACGAAAGCTGGGCCATCATCTGATTGAATAGAAGTGGGGAGGCCAAACTGGGGGATAATATTGGCTAGGAGGGAGTTGACAATGGCTGAGCCAGTAGGAAAGGTCTCTATCCATCCAGAAAAGGTATCAACCCAGACGAGGAGATATCTTAACTTTTGCACCCACAACGTGTGGGTGAAATCAGTTTGCCAGTTCTGAGTTGGAGAAGAGCCTTGCTCTTGACGTGTAGGAAAGGGAGGGTTAGCGTTAGGAGGTGGCATGTGATCAGCAGGAGGCTCTGGGAGAAGGTGAGAAGTGGCTGTAACGGCCATGGCAGGAGGCTCGGCAGGGGGCTTCCTAGGGGGAGCAAGGTCACTTGGATCTATCATTAGGGAAAAGTCAGCATTGGGTGGAGGGAGTGCAGGTGGGAGGGAAAGAAGAAGGATTTGAAAGGAGTCACAGGAAGAGCACAGGGTGGGAAGGTTACAGAGTGTAAAGAATGCCTGGAATAGGGTATCTCAGTAGAGCACAGGAAGGATGGAGAGGTTTTAGGTTTTTTAAGAGACAGGCTAAGGGGAAGGATAGAGGAATAGAAAATGGAAGATTTCTCATGGAGAGCAGAGGGAGGTAATTGTCATGCCTGGTGTGTCAAAATGAGAGTTGCAACAAGGTCCACAGCAGACATCTCCAGTTGAGACTCAGGGCTGTAATGGAGCATGGGTGAGTGGCCAAGGCAGGCGTCCCCACTGTTAGCCAAACACCAAGGGAAGACAGTTCTTCCCAGAGGGTGTTTCTGTGACCAGCACTGGGTTCCACTAGCATGGAAAGTGGAGCGAGCCTCTCTGTCCCAGTGGGCAGAAGGGTGGAAAGACAGGAGAGGGGCAGGGAGAAAGTAAGGGGTGGGAGGACGACATGAGTCCCTGAAGATTATGGGATGAGCAAAAGGGTGAGTGGGGCATGTCTAGTGATTTTGAGCATTTCTAGGAGTAAGAGGACCTATTTTAAGGTCTGAAAAAATGAGTGAGGAAAGGTCTTATGATCTAAGGGCTCAATGGGGTCTCCCTGTATGAGTTTGTAGAGGGTTTAGTGAGGAGAGCAAAGCCAAAAACCCAGAGGTGGAAGCGTTCTATTATGCAGAGATAGGAGAGGAGTTGTTTGGTGGTGGAGGGTGGAATCCGGGAGATGAAATGGATGTGGTCTGGAGCTAGGCTCTGGTATGTTTGTGGAGAATGATGTCCAATCCAGGGCATCCAGGTGATGGATGGGGAAGAGATTTGAGCCTTAGAGGGAGATACATGGTACCCCTTTGAGTCTAGATATTGTAATGATAAGAGGGTATCTCTATGGAATGAATCATAGGAGGGGCTGCAGAGGAGGAGGGCTTCTACATGCTGTATGAGATGAGAGAAAGAGGGGTGAAAGGAGAGTAAGGCATGGGCAAGGTTCTGACCAAAGTAGTGGGGGCTGTCCCAGAAAACCTGTGGCAAAACAATCCAGATCAACTGTTGGGACTAAGGAGGGTTAGGGTCTGTCTAGGTAAAGTTGAAGAGAGGAGGAGGAGTGCAGGGGAATAGTGAAAAAGCCATATTTTAAATATAAGACAGAGTTATGAGTGGTAGATAGGGATGGAAGACAAAAGTGTGTAGGTGTTCTGCACCATGGGGTGTATGGAAAGGACAATCTGGTCGATGGCACAGTGATTTTGTAACCAGCCTGTAAGAGCCATCTGCCTTTTGTACCAGGAGAATGGGAATGTTATAAGGGGAGTCAGTGGAGTTTCAGAGACCATGTTGCAATAGGCAAAAAATAATGCGTTGTGTTCCCCGTAAAGGTGGGTCATGGATGGGATACTGATGTTGGGCAGGGTAAGGGTGGTTAGGCTTGAGAAGGATGGTAAGCATTTGTCTGAATGAAGCCAGGGATGGGTGGAAGTCTCACAGCCTCTGGGGTTGAAGTGAGGGGAAATGATGGGAGCCACAGTGGGGGTGGGGTGGGTGGGGAGGAGTCAGTACGGGGGCTATAAGTGTTGGTTGTATCCCAGGCTTGTGTCCTGGGGGTTGCGTCAACTTGGTTAAGCCAACTTCACTAAGGTGTCTGACAACTTGCTTAAGATGTCTGCAAGCCAAGAATGATTCAGAGAGATAAAGAAGGTCACTACATCCTTGTAAAGGGAACAATCCAAGAGGAAGAGATAACAATCATAAATATATATGCAACAAATACCAGTGCACCCAACTAAATAAAACAAATATTAATGGACATGAAAAATCAAATAACCACGAATACAATTGTATTGGGGGATCTCAATACTCCACTATCACGAAAAGACAGATCAACTAGACAAAAAATCAACAATGAAATATTAGAACTGAACCAAACTTTGGAACAAATGGACTTAGTAGATGTCTGCAGAGTGTTCCACCCCACAACATCAGAATACACATACTTCTCAGCTACACATGGGATGTTCTCCAAAATAGACCACATACTAGCTCATAGAACCTGCTTAAGTAAATGCAAAGGAATTGAAATTATCCCATGTATATTATCAGACCATAGTGCAATGCAATTGGAAATCAATGGCAAAAGAAACCACAAGAATTTGCTAAACACATGGAAATTAAACAGCACCCTCCTGAACAACCAATGGGTCACAGATGAAATTAAAGAAGAAATTAGACAGTTTCTGCAACTGAATGATAACGACAGTACAACATACCGGAACTTATGGGATACAATGAAAGCAGTCCTAAGAGGGAAATTTATAGCATTAAATTCCTATATCAGGAAAACAAAGCAAGCACAAATAAACAACCTAATGGTGAACCTCAAACTTCTAGAAAAAGAAGAGCAGGCTAAGCCAAAAGCTCATACAAGGGAGGAAATTATGAAGATCAGAGCAGAAATTAATGTATTAGAGACTAAAAAAAATACAAAGAATCAATGAATCAAAGAGTTGGTTCTTTGAAAGATTAAATAAAATCGATAAACCCTTATCCAGCCTTATTAAAAAAAGAAAAGAAAGTACTCAAATCCACGCAATTAAGAATGAAAAGTGTGATATCACAATGGACCCTGCAGAAATCCAGAAGATCATCTATACCTACTTTGAAAACTTGTATTCTAATAAGATGGAAAATGCAGAAGAAATGGACAGATTCCTAGATACATATGAATTACCAAAGCTCAACCAAGAAGATATAAAAATCCTAAATAAACCAATAACAATGAAATTGAAGATGTAATTAAAAACCTCCCAACAGGTCCGGTGAGATGGCTCAGTGGCTTAAGCGCCTGCCCGGCAAGCGCGAGGGCCCGAGTTCAACTCCCGGAACCCACATACAAAAAAGGGGCCAGTGATATCGCTCAGCGGCACAGGCGCCTGCTGGCGCGCGAGGTCCTGAGGTCAACCCCCTGGAACCCACCAAAAAAAAAAAAAAAAAAAAACCTCCCAACAAAGAAAAGCCCAGGCCCTGATGGATTCACTGCCAAATTCTACAAGAAATTTAGAGAAGACCTAATACCACTACTTCTCAAACTCTTTAATGAAATTGAAAGGGAAGCAATACTCCCAAATTCATTCCTAGAAGCAAGCATTACCCTGATACTAAAACCAGAGAAGGACCCAACTAAGAAAGAGAACTACAGACCAATCTCCCTAATGAACATAGATGCAAAAATCCTCAATAAGATACTGGCAAACAGAATGCAGCAAATCATCAAGAAGATTATACACCATGTCCAAGTTGGATTCATCCCAGGGATGCAGGGATGGTTCAATATACGTAAATCAATAAATGTAATACACCATATTAACAGAACCAAGGCCAAAAATCATTATGATCATCTCAGTAGATGCAGAAAAATCTTTTGACGAAGTCCAGCACCCATTCATGATAAAAAACCCTACAGAAAATTGGAATAGATGGTCTTTATCTCAATCTGATAAAAGCTACCTAGGACAAACCAACAGCCAATATTATACTAAATGGACAAAAACTGAAAGCCTTCTCTATAAAATCAGGAACAATACAAGGATGTCCACTGTCCCCACTCTTATTCAACATAGTCCTGGAAACTTTAGCCAGAGCAGTAAGACAAGAGAAAGAAATAAAAGGAATTATGATTGGGAAGGAAGAAGTTAAATTATCATTATTTGCAGATGACCTGAAACTCTACATAGAAGACCCCAAAAACTCCACTAAAAAATTGCTAGATTTAATAAGCAAATTCAGTAGTGCAGCTGGATACAAAGTCAACACTCAAAAATCAATAGCCTTCCTGTACACAAATAACAAACTCACTGAGAGAGAAATTAGGGAAACAACACCTTTCACAATCACATCTAAAAAAATGAAATATCTAGGAATCAATC
Organism: Erethizon dorsatum; assembly: GCA_028451465.1. NCBI lineage: Eukaryota > Metazoa > Chordata > Mammalia > Rodentia > Erethizontidae > Erethizon > Erethizon dorsatum. Next base: position 33,879,619 of record CM051837.1, read on the forward strand.
TCACAAAGGAAGTAAAAGACCTCTACACTGAAAACTACAGTACTCTGAAAAAGGAGATTGAAGAGGATATCAGAAAATGGAAAGATATCCCTTGCTCTTGGGTTGGAAGAACCAATATAGTGAAAATGGCCATACTTCCAAAACTGTTATACAGATTTAATGCAATTCTGATCAAAATTCCAACAACATATCTCACAGAATTAGAGAAAACAATCCTAAAATTCATCTGGAACCAGAAGAGACCTAGAATAGCAAAGGCAATTCTGGGCAACAAAGGCAAGGCAGGGGGCATCACAATCCCTGATTTGAAATTATACTATAAAGCTACTGTGATAAAAACAGCGTGGTATTGGCAAAAAACAGACCTGAAGATCAGTGGGATAGATTAGAAGATGCAGAAACAACTCCAGACATACTAAGCCACCTTATCTTTGACAAAGGTGCCAAACACATTCACTGGAAGAAAGATAGCCTCTTTAATAAATGGTGCTGGAAAAATTGGCTCTACAATTAAATTGGCTCTAAGATTAAAATTAGACCCATATCTTTCACCATGCACTAAACTAAATTCCAAATGGATCAAAGATCTAAATATTAAAACAGAAACATTAAATCTCCTGGAAAATAGAATAGGTAAAACTCTTGAAGACATTGGTGTAGGCAAAGACTTTATGAATAAAACCCCCATTGCACAGGAAGTACCACAAAGAATCAACAACTGGGATCTCATCTTATTAAAAAGCTTTTGCACAGCAAGAGAAACCACCAACAGAGTGAAGAGACAACCCACAACGTGGGAAAAAATGTTTACCAGCTATTCCTCAGACAAAGGATTACTATCGAGAACATACAAAGAACTAAAAAAAAATCAGACCTCCCAAATTTAAAGACCCAATCCAAAAATGGGCATCTGAGATGAATAAACACTTCTCGGATGAAGAAATACAGACAGCAAATAAATATATGAAAAAATATTCAACATCACTAGTCATTCGAGAGATGCAAATTAAAACAACACTGAGATTCCATCTCACCCCAGAAAGAATGGCTACTATTAAGAAATCAACTAATAACAAATGCTGGAGGGGCTGTGGGGAAAAAGGAACCCTTCTCCACTGTTGGTGAGAGTGTCGAATGGTGCAGCCACTGTGGAAATCAGTGTGGAGACTCCTCAGAAAACTAGGGTTGGAGGTCCCATTTGACCCAGCTATTCCCCTTCTGGGTATCTTCCCAGAAGAATTAAAAACATCGTACCACAGCGACATATGTGCCCCCATGTTTATTACACAATTTGTAATAGCTAGATCGTGGAAACAACCCAAATACCCATTAACTGAGGAATGGATAAAAAGATGTGGTATTTCTATACAATGGAGTACTACTCAGCCATAAATAAAGATAAACTGGAAACTTTTTTTTTTTTTTTTTTGTGGGTACCGGGGGTTCGACCTCAGTACCTCGCGTGCCAGCAGGCGCCCGTGCCGCTGAGCGATATCACCGGCCCCTTTTTCATATGTGGGTTCCGGGAGTCGAACTTGGGCCCTCGCGCTTGCAGGGCAGGCGCTTAAGCCGCTGAGCCATCTCACCGGCCCCCGATAAACTGGAAACTTTTATAGGTAAATGGATGCAACTCGAGAAAATACTCACAAGCGAAATAAACCAGATGCACATTTGTAAACATCGTATTGTCTCCCTAGTATGAAAATGCAATTTCACTGTGACTATTCCATTCCTTAGTCTTCTATTTTTACCTAGCTTTTACATGGCTTAATCTTATACTGAGTAATATTTTTCTCCAAAAGGTATTTGTACATTCTCTAATGCTTGAGTTTGTTAATACATGAGAATGTTTACTTGTTGTCTTTAAAAAAAAAAATAAAGAAAGAAAAATTAGGTGTTGCATAAAAAAAAATGATGTCTGACAACTTGGTTAAGATGTCTCACACTAAAAGGGGAATAGGATAGGTAGGGATGGCTATAAATGAGTGTGGAAAGAGGTGCCAATTGACCCAATTGGCACCAAATTGGACATTTTTAAGGATCTGAAGACTTTACTGGCCCACAGCAGTAATGGGGGCCAACGAGCTTGGCCCTTGGAGGAAGGCAAAATGAAGTGGCAGGCACCCATATGCATTAAAAATAGGATGGACTTACCCTCCATGGTAAAAGTTCCTACAGGTTGGCATTGAGATGTTCCAGGGGCCCTCTGAAGTCTTTGGACAGCTCCAGTCTTCAGTGGCCAGGCCACGAAAGTCTGGGAAAGAGCCAGTTGGGGGTTCCCCAAGGACCTCCAGCATAAGTTATAATTGATTTGAGCTGTAACAGTCATGTTTAAAAAAGGAAGCATTGGTAGCAAGAATAATAAGGGATCTAAATCATTGTTTTTTAATTTTTTGAGAGAGAATGAGAAAATGTCAAAGAGCAAGTTGGAAATAGTTGGAGCACTTTTTACGTGTAAAAGAGATCACCCCTAGAGATAGACAGAGGCAAACAAATGGCTTGGAGGAATTCTTTGCTGGGCACTAGCGGGAAGAAGACTCCAGGATATCTGTGTTATGTATCTAATCAGCTAGGCAATCCCTTTAGGAGCAAGAGAAGTCTATGTTTTGTTTAAAGTCTGATGTAAAAAATCTGTGTCTCTGAACCTCACAGGTTGAATTTATACTCATCACCTAGCAACCATGACTTACAAGTCAGTAAAGGCACATTGATCAGTTTTTACATGCACATGAAAGAAGAAAAGACTGAATTGATGGGAAGGGGTCCCATGATTTATTAATAAGCATGTGTATTTTCTAAATATAAACTAGATTTAATAAGACCCATTTTACAGCATTTTCTAGATTTATCCTATAGTTAGTATCAAAGTCCACCATATGGCGTTTGTTACCCTGAGTCTAAATGCAGCAAATATAAAGCAGGACTATAAGACCTTGCCTGCAGAAGCAAAATGTTCAGGTCATCCCTTCGGGAGTATGTAGGCCTGGTCCTTTTGTTTTTGTCTTCATGCCTGGAATCTAGTTGATGCATCTGTGGCCACAATTGTGGTGTGTTTTTACCTTTTGTCTTGACTTTCTGGAGGGCCCAGTCCTACCTAACTGAGCTGTCTGTAATATTACCCCTTCTGAAGAGGTATCTCGAACTGCTGAGAAGGGGGCAGAGATTATGACCCTTCTGGCTGCTATAGGCTGAGAGGGGTCATAGTTGTTAGAGACACTCTCCAGAGGGTCTATCTAAGGCCCTCAATACACAGCAGGTGTTTCTGTCTGGAGGAGACAAGGCCAAAGAAACTGTTAAGTATGAGCCAAGCAATAAAATCAACAAGGCTATTAAAATATAACCAAAAAATGTTTTGAACAGGAAGAGCCAGTAATAGCTTCCCACAAAGAGGGTGAGGAGAGGCTAAGGAGAAGGTCCAGGGAGCTTTAGAATTCAGCATGGCACTAGCCTGTTGTTGAATAGTCACTGAGACACCAGCAAAAGTATCAGGAGTGTACACACAACATTTAGCTTTTATAATTGCCCATGCGTCCCCTTGTGCTGCTATCAGGGTATCTAAGGCCATCTGATTTTTGGAGGATGGCTTGTCTCATTAATTTTATTTGTTTTCTTTTTTTTTTTTTTTTGTGGGTACCAGGGTTCGACCTCAGGACCTCGCGCGCCAGCAGGCGCCCATGCCACTGAGCGATATCACCGGCCCTTTTTTCGTATGTGGGTTCTGGGAGTCGAACTCGGGCCCTCGCGCTTGCCAGGCAGGCGCTTACACCACTGATCCATCTCACTGGCCCTGTTTTCTTTTTTATTTAGGAGAGAGAGACCAGTTGAGGTTTCCTCTACAGTGAATAACTGCTGCTTTGGAGGGCACATAAAGAAATGACAAAAGTTTCTCTCTCTCTTTTGATTATACTTTTCTGCTGGGTGTTTAAGACCGAGTTAAAATGAGACCTGTGTTAATATAAATTGACCTCTTGCTGTCTGTCAAGGTCAGGTAAACCTCTTGAGGCATTACTGTTGGAACCATATACAGAGCCACTCAGCTTCTCTGTCAGTGTCAGCTGCCAGGATGGGTCATGGTCTTGCTTGACCATGTAGCTTTCTGTGAAAGCATGGGAGACTTTTCTCTCTTGGCGACCCTCCTTTGGCACACTGTACATTTGTTTGTCTCTGTCCTCTGGGGTCCAGCAGTTTCCCTGCTCAGGACATTGGGTGACTCACTAGAGTTGCAGGATCCTGTAGAAAATGTTCTCTCATGTCCTAGGTCTCCACTGACTTTGTAGGGCCAGGGCCAAAATATTGGCTATTTTTTAGCCCAGTTATCACTCTAGTTCTGGTCTCTAGACTTTAGTTGTTGAACACCCAGAAGAGATCAGTTAATTGGTCTTAGCACATGTAAAGCACAAGTATAAATTGCTTTTTGACAGCTGTTATCCCCTGTTAAAGGCAAACAGTTGTTGTAAGCTGTGTTAATTTAACCTTCTGGAGGGAAGGCCAGTCTCTAATCAAGGGATTTAAAGTTAACTTCTGGTAACTTGGAGAAAATCTGGTGTTTTAAGAGCCTGAAGAGAAAGAATTCAGACACTGGCTGACCTGGGAGAGGTCTGACAGAGAAAGATGAACATGGACTCTTGTTCTACTTTGTGGAGGGGGTGGAGGACCAGGGAGTAAGTAGTCCGGGTCAGGTGTGTGGCAGAGTGGCAGAGTGGGGATTGGGAAAGCACATGGTGGAGAATAGAGGAGCACCATACAGCCCGGGAGCCTGAGCCCCACAGCCTGGGCCCATAGAGCTATGAGTGACTGCAGGCCTTTGGAAGGTAGTCCTGGGTGGGCTCAGGCTGGGTGCAGACCACCTCGCTCATGGAGCCAGGCAGCTGCAGTGTGGCAGCAGCATGGTGGGTGGGGGTGGTGTGGTGTAGGCCTGCCAGGGTGCCACAGCTGGGCACACAGCAGCAGTGCAGCTGGGGCGTTGGTCCCCTGTACATGGGGGTCCAGGGCGGTGAGGAAGGCATGGGCCTCATTTTCCTTACTGTGCTGTGTGAGCTGGCACTGTGGGTGGTTCCAGACGTTTTATGGTTCAGTTCATCCACTCCACCTTACCAGAATTTTGGGGCCTATAGGCAGTGTGAAGATTCCATTTAATTTTCAGTTCTTTAGCCAGATTCTGGGTCATCTCTGCCACAAATGACGGCACATTGTCACTGCCTATAGTCGGGCAGCCCACATCTTGGAATAATCTCTCTTAATAACACCCTGCATACTTCAGAGGCCTTTTCAGTCTCTGTGGGGAATGCCTCTGACCATCCAGAGTAAGTACAAAGAAGGACCAATAAGTACTTGTGTCCTTGATATGGCTTAATTTCAGTAAAGTCTACTTGAAGGTCCTCAAAAGGAGAGAGTCTGCATGCTGAGTTCCACGTGGTGGCTGTGGGCCCATTGAGGCCTCAGTCTTTGCACAAGTTTGGCATCTTTGGCTAACAGTTGCACAAATCAGTGTTAATTTTGGGATGTAATAATAGCGGCTCAGAAGCTGGGCCATAGCAGTTTTACCTCCGTGGGTGATGTCATGACGCTTTACCCAGGAGTAAGCTAACTCTTTTGGTATGGTCATTCGATCATCTGGCAGGGCCCAGACACCGTTTGGATCTACAGTTGCTCCTTCCTGTTGTGCCCATTTTATTTCTTCTTCAGTATAATGGAGAGGTCCCTTTTGCAGAATCATAACAGTTTTTGGTGGGGTCTCACATAGTGCTTCTAAGTTCCGAACCAAATTATTGTCTCTGCATGTTGAGCCTTCTGTGACCAGTTTGGTGGCCTCATCTGCCTTTTGGTTTCCAGGGGTGATGGTTTCTTTTACCTTTTGATGCCCCTTGCAGTGTATGACAGCTACCTTTTTGGGTTTCCATATACCAGCCAGAAGCTGCAGGATTTCATCCTTGTTTTGAATTTGTTTTCCTTCAACTGTCAAAAGGCCACGCTCCTTGTACAGTACCCCATGAACCTGAATTGTAGCAAATGCGTATCTGGAATCTGTATATATTTACCTTTTTATCTTTTGCCCATTTGAGGGCTTGTGTAAGTGCCCAGAGCTCGGCTTGCTGAGCAGACCAATTTTGGGGAAAAAGCCCCACTAGAAGCACTTCTTCAGTGGTAACAATGGCATAGCCAGCCCTACGTTGTCCATTTTTAACAGAGCTACTTCTATCCTTGAATAGAGTGTACTCGGCATCTGTTAAAGGCTCCATTTGAAGGTCAGGCCTACTAGCCTAGAGGTCATCTGTCAACATAAGGCAATCATGATCTGGCTGTCCCAGCTGTGTGGGCAAATAGTTGGCTGGGTTCAGAGCTCTAACTGGCTGGAAAGTGAGTCAGGGATTTCCAACAAGCAGTCCTTGATACTGATGATGTGGCTGTTTCAAAGCCATCTGTGTCCCCAAATGTTGAGGAGCTCAAGAACAGCAAGAGGCACCCGAATTGTCAGGTTTTATCCCAAAGTCCATTTGTCTGCCTCCTTCACTAGGAGGGCAGTAGCAGCAACCATCCTTTTGACACTGAGTCCAGAGTCTTAGACACGTAGGCAACTGGCCTTTCCCAGGCTCCCACCGTTTGAGTTAGGACTCTAAGCAATATGTTGTCTTTCATCAATGAACAGGTTAAAAGGGTGGGTCACATCTGGGATTCCTAAGGCAGGAGCTGCGGCTAAAGTCCTTTTGATCTGCTTGAAGGCTTCAGTTTCTTCTAAAGTCCAATAAATCACATCTCTCTCTGTTGTGTGTTTTTTTTAATAAGTCATAGAGTGGCCTTGCCTTTCCAGCAAACCCAGGTATCCATATCCTACAAAATCCAGCTGCTCCCAGGAATTCTCTAAGTTCCTTTTTGCAATCTGGCTGGGGAATGGAGCAGATGACTTCTTTTCTCTCTGGACCTAGGCTTTGGAGTCCTTATTTCAAATCAAATTCTAAATACCTGACTTTTTGTTTACAGATTTGAGCCTTATTCCAAGAGACCTTATAGCCAGTGGCCAGCAGGGGGCGGAGGAGGGCTTCAGTGCCTTCCCAACGATTTTCTTTTGTAGGGCCCCCTATTAGGATGTCATCCGCATACTGCAGGACTGTACAGTTATGTTTTCTGTGGGGAACTTGGCCATGTCTGCGGCCAGAGCTTCCCCAAACAGGGTGGGATAATTCTTAAAACCTTGTGATAATCGAGTCCATGTTAAGTTGCCCCTTTTGCCCTGTATGAGGGTCCTCCCATTCAAAAGCAAAAAAGGTTGGCTAGCAGGGGCCACTCACAGGCAGAAGAAAGCATCTTTTAAGTCCAAACAGGTGAACCAGGCAACATCAGGAAGAAGCAGACCCAGGAGAGTGTATGGGTTTGGTACCATTGGGTATAAAGTCACAGTGGTTGCATTGACAACTCGAAGATACTGCACTGGGCAAAAGTCACAATTTGGTTTCTTTACTGGGAGCAGGGGAGTGCTCCATAGTGACTGACAGCCTTTTAAAATCCCTGCCTGCTTTAATCTGGAGATATGGGTCAGGATCCCAAGGCGAGCTTCTCATGACACTAGGTATTGTTTTACAGCAACAGGAGAGGCACGGGCTTGAGTTCAGTTATCAGGGATGGTTAATGGCCAGCCCCTGTGGTGAGTCTTCTGCCCATACGTCTGGAAACATGGTTTTTAAAACCTCAGGATTACAGTCTTTGGGCCTGTTTGATTGATATATTCACCATTCTTATTCTCAGGGCACAGTTAATGTCAATGTCAAGTCTGGAGCCACGGGCTTAAGTGTGAGAGACGCTGGCTGGTTTGGACAAAAGAAATAGTTGCCCCCAGCTTTGAGAGGAGGTCCTGTCCCAGAAAGAGGATGGGACACTCAGGCATGTACAGGAATTCGTGTTTGCCAAAATGTCCACCAATCTCACAGGTTCTGCTCTGGCAGAACTTTTTTCAATGGGGGTTTCCTGTGGCACCAACTACTTGACTCTCCAGGAGGTTAAAGGAACAACAGGCCGAGTTACTACAGAACGTTCTGCCCCACTGTCCACCATGAGAGTTACTGGTTTGCCCCCAATTTATCAGAGACCATAGGCTCCTGGGGGCCCAGAATCAATCTGGCAGAGCCTGGTTGTCCCTATGCGCCATTGTCACAAAGCGGGAACAAGGATTCAGGAGGAGAGTGCATGTTTGGCTCCCCGGATACTTTTTGATCCCTCAGGCAGAGGGGGCATTTGTCTTTCCAGTATCCCAGTTTTTTACATCTAGCACATTGGTTCGGAACCAAAGCATAGGGACGACTGCCTGTCTTGAGTTGAGGACCCTGCAGGGCTTTGTTATCTTTTCCCCAGCACAGTGTTGATTTGCCTGGGGTTTCTCTGGGGTCACTTTCCTGAGATTGCAGCCAAAAGAGCAGTCCCGTGACATTTACATATTTACATTCCCTCTTTCCTTCTTCCTCTTCTTCTTCTTCTTCTTCTTCTTCTTTCTCTCTCTCTCTCTCTCTCTCTCTCTCTCTCTCTCTCTCTCTCTCTCTCTCTCTCTCTCTCTCTCTCGGTTTACGAAAACCTTTTAGGCTATCTGAAGTAGCTGGGAGGCATTCATGCCAGAAAACCCATCAATTTTCTAAATTTTTCTGTGGATATCAGAGGCACACTGGATTACAAAGACTGAATTTACCATCTGCTGATTTTCTGGAGCCCCAGGGTCAAATGGGAAATAGGTTTGGTAAGCTTTGCACAGTCTTTCATAGAACCTAGCTGGACTTTCGTTAGGTTCTTGGGTAACTTCAGCAATCTTGGACATGTTAATAGGCTTTTTGCTCCCTCTCTTATCCCTGCCAGAAGAACCTCACCATATAGTTTCAAAGCATCAAGGCCCTCTGCTGTATTGAGGTCGCAGTCTGGACAGGTGGAAGGGAAGGTTGTGTTTACCCAAGCGGCAGGGTCAGCAACAGAGTCTGGGATTCTAGTCTTTATCCAGGTTCATTTCCCCTCATAAATATGAGTGTGCTCTTCAGTGATGAAAAAGGTTAAAAGAATTTTCTGGCAATCTTCCCAGGTGGGCTGATGTGTCCAGAAAATCAAAGTCAGGAGATTGATCGTGGCTTGGGCTTTTCCAAGTAGAAGGGGGTGTGATGTTTCTAGTTGAGGAGATCGGTGGAGCTGAAAGGCTCATAGTACAAAGTGGGTTGCTGATTGGTCCCCTCTGGCTACCGGGATATCCTCAGGGAGGCATCTGGAGGTGTGCTGCGCAGAGCTGGCGGCTGACCAGACTTGTTTCAGGGGACCCTCGGGGACTAGGCTGAGGCGGGGGCAGTGCAGAGGGCAAAGACAGAGCTGGCTGAGGCACAGTAAGTGTCGGTGGCGGTGGGGATGGGACTGGTTGAGGTGTGGTGAGTGCAGGTGTCAGCAGGGATGGGGCTGGCTGGGGCGTGGGAAGTGCCAGTGGTGGGGACAGAGCTGTACAGTCTTGGAGAATGGCTGGTGGTGGCAAACTGGGCAGTGTCAGGGGTGGTGCACTTGGCGGCTGGATGGGAGCCTCTTCTAGGGGCAGTGGGGATTCTGGCAGATTTGAGTCGTTGCCCATATATGGCAATGGAAAAATCTTTGTCAGGAGTTTCAGGCAGGATGGGATAAATCTTTTTAGCTTTTTTGTTCTTTATTCATCTAGGGGATTGGTGTTCTACTTTTATTACCAAGAGAGTTCCCTTTTCTTCGCGAGCACAAGCTTTAAGCCAAGGTGGTAGATATAAGTTCAGCCAGCTATCAGTATAGGGGAACTGGTCCGGACTATTTTTAGTGATCTGGTTCCAAACTTTCAGAACAATTGCTACATTCAGAGTGCCTTCTGGCGGCCAAGGAGGATGTAGGTGTGGCCATTCAGTTTTGCAAAACATGCAGAGGCACTTTGGTTTTAGTTTCTCCCTGTTGTCTCTTGGAAAGCCTTTCTTGAAGTTTTTTCCACGCACTTCAGGGGAGTCAGGTTACTCTGACTAGCGCCCACACTGTTTGCCTTCCTATAGTGTGTGTAGTGCTCTTGAATGGAGTCGCCACAGACAAAGCACGGGAGTCCGTCAGAGGGAGGCCATTCAGATACCCACCTGGCCGTGCCCCTTGTGGAGACTTAGGTGCGACTTAGCTAAAGAGAGTGCGAGGCCTCCATTATTCCATACGTTGATCACCACAGAAATGCAGGCGAGGGCCCAATCAAGCACTGCAACCAGTGCTTCCCAGTCCTGGTGCACAGACGGAGCAACCTATTGCTTATGCCGTCCATTCTCACTCAGTCCACACACTCACTCACAGGCATACAGAGGTTAAATACACTCCCACTCCCAGTCTTGGGGCAATGTCTGACTAAATCCAAAACAGAATCTGACTGTCCTGGTACAGGTGAGGCTAACTACAGGTGAGGCGTGATCAGTGCCCCTGGCATCTCACACAGGAGATGGAAACAAACAGGCTGATACACTAGCGAACGGACATCCCCGGGGCAATCCTACCTTATCCGTCGGCCGGCTGGCTTCATTACATTCCATGTCCTCTTAGGGTCCAGTGAGGTCACTGCTGCCACACAGGGGCTTTGACTCCTTGACCACTCAGGAGACTCTGAGAAAGAAAATGGAGGGCTCCTTCTCATCTGCAGTTTAGAGAACAAGTCCCAGATAGCCAGGAGGCCCCACACCAGTGACCAAGTGATCAGCACAGTGTATCCCGGTGGAGTCCCCAGTATAATGAGTTACGGAATTCAGTAACAGACCGGATGGAAGACATGGCACCAGAGGAACTTTGGAAGGCAAACAGGTTTATTATGCTAGCAGGCTGAGGGGAATCTCAGTTCCAAATCATGAGCACTGTCTTGAGGTTATACAGTCACTTATATAGGTTGTTAGCAGTAAATACAAAAGGCTGATAACAGGATACTCTATAGTTGGCTACATACTGTCTTATCATACGTTGCTAGGCAGGTTTGGTTTAGGCAAGTTGGTTGGGGGCTTTTTATCCTATAACAGGGAGGCCAAGGCTATGGTGAGCAGGAGGAATCAACCACTGTCTTAGACTGAGTCGAGCTGTGCTTGAAATGCTAAGTCTCTGGGACTTGAAAGGAAGCAAAACATCACTGTCTGGCTGAGTTACACTTGTCTTGCAGCTGGCACCTGGAATGTTAAGGCTCGTTAAGTTTTGTAGATTTCTAATTATGGGAACAGGTTGTGTTTTTCAGTCTTATCCTTGAGTAGTGTTGGAAATATACTAGTATTAGAAATATAAGTTTTTAAAATTTCCTTTACAATTAAAATAGCCTCTCCAATCCCAATCTTTTATCCTTTGTTCTTGTGCTTTCTTCTACATTTCTAAACTTAACAAACTGCTTGATTAACTGGCTGCTTGGATTAGCTCTTTTTATCTGACCCCATAGTTAGGCTGCTCTGCCTATTCATAATAACTAATCTACCACATTTTGAAATTTGTTGGGTCCTGCTTTATAGCTTAGAATATGGTTTCATTTTTGTAAATGCTCCAAGTATGTTTTAAAAATGTATTCTACTCTTTCAGGTGTTCTAATACTTACATAATGGATTTGCAAGTTTATTGACTCCAGTTGAAGAAAAAGAGTTTTCAGCACTAGTCAGTAAGAGACACAGAAAGGGCTCATTCTGCAGAAATTCAAATTACACACTCAAAGAGTAGAGTGTGGGCCCTAGAGAGAAAGAGGGTAGAGGAGAGAGACAGATAGCACAGTTTGGAACTGGGAATATTGATGTTTTTTGTGGTGGAAATTTTTGGAATTTGTGAATCTATAGGAAGTTTTGTCTACATATTGGGAAAAGAATGGCTCACCCATAGAAAGACGTAGTTCATTTATAGGGAAAGGCCTATTTTATAGGTCAGAAGAGGTAGTGTATTCACAGGTGACAGAAGTCCATTTGCAAGTAAAAATGGAATAATTGAATCCATTTGTAAGTGAAAGGGAATTATAAAGGTTTATTGTGTTCTGGAAGAAAAAGAAAAAAAAATTGTACTGGGCTTTTGTCCTGAAGCTGCAGTTTTCATTTTTTAAATCATTTTTTCTTTTCTCTTTTCTACCTATATTTATTTCTTCTACCTCATGTTCTACGTGTACTAATTGATTGATTACCAACCATTCTGTTCATACCTGTGAATTCTGAATGCTTGACTTGCTGGTAACTGAGAAAAATTATGTTTAAAAATATTTTATAATGATTATGAACTTTCTATTTTTACTAGTCTTTCAATTTTAGCTTCATAGTTTTTGAAGCTGTATTATGTAATGAATACAAATTTAGAATATTCGTACCTTCCTGGTGAACTGAAGCGTCTGTCATTATGAAATGTCCCTCCTTACTTCCAGTAATGCTTATTGCCTTCGAGTCTACATTTCCATTATTACTGCAGATCTCACATCATCTTTTTGGATTGTGTTGGCGTGGGATGTCTAGAGCTTCAATTTTCTGTTATCATTATATATTTTTATATGCAACAGTTTCGAGACCAGGAGATAGACAAAACAATAGGCAGCTAGGATAGGGACCTGAGTAAACCAAGATAAGCCCTGGGAAAATTGGAAAACAAAGGAAAGAGGCTCACTGAGGTCTAGCTTGGGAAGCCTAGCTAAAGAGGGCAACCCCATTGTTTAAAAGGGCATGGGTCTAGGTAAACTGAGGTAAACCCTGGGAAATTGGGGTGTGAGGTAAGACTGTTCTAACATCAGAAGCCTAGCTAAAAATGGCACCCATGTTGTTTCTTTGTTTCATTTTCACACCCATCCACCAAGATAGCCGAAGAAAGAACACATAAACCCCTGAAGGTGGGTGCCTCCTCAGTGTCTTCCCTTGGTGCCCTTCTTGGCTAGCAAGAGCTCTTCTTTGTTTTCTCTAATAAACTACTCTCTGTGTAGTCCCTATTTTCTGTATCTATTGATTTCATCCTTCATCATCCTCAGGAGAAGAGCCCTGAGAGAAAGTTATTAACAGTATAATTTTAAAGATATCCACATCCATAATCTTTTAATTGATGATCTAAATTTATAAATTGGAAAGTAATTTTACCTAATAAAATAACACTGGAGGCACATTATAAAATAATAATTCAAGCCACCATCTGAGCAGAGCAGTGAAAGTAGAAAGTATATTTTTCCTGAATTTCACTTTACTCATACAGATGTAAATCATGTTGCCTGTGAGTGATATTGAGAAAGTTCTATCAAGCATAGATGTAGAAAATCCTTAGAAAGTTTGCCAATTCCTGTGTAACCACTTCATGTTTTTCCTTTCCTAGCCTGACTGCTACTATCAAGGATATATCGAAGAATATCCTTATTCTGTTGCCATACTCAGCACCTGCTCTGGACTGAGGTTATTTATTTTCTATTGTTTATTATAGAATAGTTATGATACTTGGCTGCAGCAAATTTATTGTTTCTATTAAGTGTGCAGCTAGAGGAGGATTTTTATTTGAAATCAGGCTTTTGCAAAGAATACCCTCCTCTGAACTCATTCCTCCTCCTTTTATTTCTTCTGCTTTTCCTCACTAACCAGACATTTTTAATTTCCTTGAAGTTTTGGGTTGCCTAGTCTCCTTGTCCTGCTTCTTTTTCTTAACCGCAGAAATGACAATTGAATGTAGTTGATTGTGCTAAGTTGGAGGAGCTAAGTTTAGAGTGGATTTTTTTATTAGCAGATAGATTATTTACAATAACTACCATGTGTTTCACTGTTGAGAGATATAAATAAAGGTAAAGCAGCCTTGCTTTTTTCAAGGAAATCATCTTCACAATGAGGAGGCAAGTTATGTATAGATAATTATAAATATCACATTTATATTTTTTAATAACATCACTCTCCTGAACTCTCCAAGAATATTGTTTCCTTTTTCCTGATTATAAGAGCATCCATTCTGTCAGAAAATTCTCCACCTTTGTTTTGTAATGCAGGACCCTTGTTTTCACAAACAAATGTTTTTCAGTGCTTCTTATGTGAAATCCTGAAAATTTTTCTTGTACAGTAGTGATTTAAACTGTTACCTCAATTCAGGGAAGGATAATTATACAAGTTGTTAGGAATCTTGTTTTTGATTTTTTTTTTTTTTTTTTTTTTTTTTTGTGGGTAACGGGGGGTCGACCTCAGGACCTCGCACGCCAGCAGGCGCCCGTGCCGCTGAGCGATATCACCGGCCCTTTTTTCGTATGTGGGATCCGGGAGTCGAACTCGGGCCTTCGCGCTTGCCAGGCAGGCGCTTAAGCCGCTGAGCCATCTCACCGGCTCTGTTTTTGATTTCTTATTCAGACCTTGTTCAGACCATAAAATGAATAAATTTCATTACATAATTACTGAATAAATTTTATACTCATAAATACAATTATTCTCTCACTCTCTTAGTATATATGCATCCCCTGTAGTAATTTTTCATAAGCATTGCCAATTAGAGAAAGTTCATCAAGATTTCTATGTACTAACAATTTAATTAGTCACTGACTTGGAAAATGGGGGCATCACTTGGATGCTATAATACTGTGCTCCTAGTAAATTGACTAGGTGTTTTCTGCTCCCTTTGTAACTATAAAAATTGAGATAAAAAGTTGGTGTTATGTGTTAGAGAAATTACGTGTCTCGAAAAAGTTATCCCTAAGACAAAATTTAGAACAAAATACTGGATTCAAAATATACCATATCTTTAATTATTTTTCTTTTATGAATTTTGTCAGTCTCATAATATAAATTTGATTAACAGCGCTTAAAGTTTTTTCCTGAATTTTACAGAGGAATACTGCAGTTTGAAAATGTTTCTTATGGAATTGAGCCTCTGTATTCCACATCTGAATTTCAGCATATTCTTTATCAACTGAGGAATGAAAACAAAGAACTTGGAATTTTTACCAAAAATAGCAGAAGCATGGAAAAATACCCAGTGGACTATAACATTTTTATAAGTGAGAAAGTGAGTTATTTGTGTTTTATTACTATTTTCAAAGTAGTTATTTCTTTTATTTATAAATGTATTAGCCTGTTGAACATTCTTATCAAATATCCTCATTTTTTAATATCTTCTTTTATTAACCTAACATTTCCTTGATACCATGCATTACTTTTCTCTTGCATCACTCCATCATTTACTTCTTACAAGTCACAGTGTTTTAGTTCTTACATTTGTCACATCTGGGGATAAGCATTGCTGCTCCACTTGGATGAGCAGCTAACTGGTATCATAAACTCAGTACCAGTAACAAATTAAAGGGACAGAGTTTATATAGGAAGATGCTTTATTTGTAAGGGAAGAAAAGGAGAAGATAGAAAGCTGCCCCAAAGAGGGACAGGGAGTTTCAGAAAGATGGAGGACCTATGGGCCTTTTGTTCCTGGCTTCTTTTATTGGGTGCCAAGGGCCCTTCCCCCTACCTGAAATGTGCCATAACCTGATTAGTTTCTTGGGCTGTCCTTGGATTAGACTGGGGCCCCTTGCCTATGTATGCATTTCTTTTAGTGGGGGTGTAACTTCTTTCTGTCTATTTGTCCTTGACAGGGCCTTATCTCCAGGATGGTTGGTTAGGAGGAGCCTTATCAACCTAGAGTTAGAGGATGTGTGGGTATTCTATTGTAGTAATAGGGTGATCCTGGGGGGATATATACTGAGTAAGAGCTTTCCCCAAAGTTAATCAGCCCCATCCCACTTCTGTTTCCCCTGCATTCTATTGGAGATGGGGAAGGATGGCTTATCTCGGGTATTTAGTTTCCTGTACTTGACTTTCTTTATGCTTTGCCTGTCAGCCCCTTTCTCTCTAGTAGGTTCCAATGCCACCTATGCAGGCTGGTGCTTTTTTATATGCTTTTTTTTTTTTCGTTGAAAATTCTCCCAAGGCAATTTTTATAGCAAAGTTTTAACTCCTAGTTAGGGTTAGCTAGAAAAACTAATAAGGTGCTTATTGTACTCTTCCCCTGCCTATAGACACCCTGCACATTGTTTGTGACATTCTTATTACTTTCTATAAATTACCTAGAGTATATTCAATTTAAACTGAAAAAACTCAGTTCCAACTTTCGTCTTTACATTCCTGGAAGCTAATACAGCTGTTATTTTAAAGGTTGTATTTATGACTAAGGAGTGAGCTTTGATTAAATAATATGTAGAGTTAAGATGTCAGGGACAGGATTGCCAGGTGTGGGTGTATGAATTCTTCATCACACACCTTATAGAACAGCCAAGTGACTTTGGCATAAACGTGTAGATCATAGAAGACTATGTGGCAGCACTAGTTGTTCACAGTATGTGTTCTCCCTGTATGCTGTCCATTAAGAAAAAACAAACAAACAAAACATCAGAATTTAGTTGGACATTAAAATAAAAATAAATCATGGCTGATGACATAGTATGTATTTCCTCTGGATTGAATTTTAAAGAAAAGGGCCTTGTCCTCTTTATCTTTCCCCTTTCCTGCTGCCTGGAGTGTGGGTATATTTGATATATCATAGCATACAGGGATGAGAATGAGAATTCTTTCTTAATGAGCAGTATATCCAGATTTTCAGGTTGAGATCTAAGGTACTAAGCAAAATAACTGAATGAAAGGAGAATCCTAGAGTTGTAGTGTAATCACTTGGATACCATAGATGTCCTGACAAAAACCTCTTAATTATTCAATGATGTATAAAAACTTGGGGAGTGAACCAAGGACCTTTGCTGTGCTAGATCCCCACCCTTTACATATTTTTTTTATTTTGAGAAGGTACTTGATTCCACATGTGAGTGAGAACATATGGTACTTATCTTTCTGTGCCTGGCTTATTTCTCTGAAGTTAATTATCCACAGTTCCATGATTCTGTTCATGTTACAAATGACAAGATTTCACTTTTTTGTTTGTTTCTTTTGGTGGTACTAGCAATTGAACCCAGGGCCTTTGCACTCAGCTACATCCCCAGACTTAAAAAAAAAAGTTTAAAATTTGAGACAGGGTCATGCTAAGTTGCAGTTTCACTGTCTGGGCTCAAACTTGTGATCATCCTCTTTTGGCATCTCAGAGTGCTGGGATTATAGGCGTGTGCCACTACACCTGGCCCGGGTTTATAATTTTTTTTAATGGATTGATAATATTCCATTGTGTGTTTCTGCTACAAGTTGATAAGCACTTAGGTTGTTTTCATTTCTTGGCTTAATGATAAATAAATTTTACAAATTAGGAATATAACCCTCTAAGTAAGAGAAGGACCCTACTTTTGAGTAGGATAAATTTCAGGTAACACTGATTTCTATATTCCATAAAATGTAAGAAGAAGGATATGAAGAAATTACAGATAGGACTCTATCATAAATTGAAAAAGAAATGAAGAAGCCTGAATAAATTAAAAGGAATCTAGATAATGGAAGGGAAGTATTATCAAACTAAGTATAGGAGAGAGACACTTGCTTTTATCATCGGGCTCATTCCCTCAGAAGGGAACAATCCCTTGCTTCAGTCCTTTGCTACAAGTCCCTCATACTTGGCAGCCTTCAATCTTTAGACATCAGGCCAATGAGAATCAGCATAAGACTTTTGCCAGATTTGTGGAAAAATTTCTGTTTCCTATTTGATTGAAAATATAGTTAATGAAGCCTGAGGACGATTGTGGTCAGATCTGACTCACAGCGAGATAATGTGCATGTTCTGAAGGCAGCACAGCTTCACTGAGAGATGGAGTGAGACAGTGCAGAGGAATCAGAGCCAAAGTGTTACATGAAATACGTCCTAGGACTTTCAGCACCGTGAGTATGTGTGTGTATATGTGTATTTGCTAACACAAATTCTGAGTTATGTTTTGAGACTTAAATCTCCAACATCATGGTAAAAAAAAAAGGCTTTCCAATATATTTTAAAAATGTATAACACATTAATGATTAGAACTTTTAATTTAGCTATTAAGAAATGGAGGATTTTTCAGATTACAGAATTAATGGTCAAGTGGTGAGCTAGGTGAGATCAAAAGAAAAGATGGAGAATAGTTTCTCAATGTAACAGGTTTTCTAAACAGGTATTAATTTTAAAAATGCAGCAGAAATAATAAAAGCAATAAACACCCTCAATGTGAGGAAAAATTTAAGTTGTAAATTTAAAATGTTCCCTGGTATCTGAAATAAAAACTGAAAAGGTAGTAACAACCAAATATTTCTTTGGAGTAAGTTCTCGACTTGGAGATAAAATATGCACAAAACTCCAGATTACTATACATCTGAGAGAATTTAACAGAAACAATCTGGAAAATAAAATAGGTAAAATTCTTGATGACATAGGTGTAGGCAAGAACTTTATGTACAGAGCCCCAGTGGCATGAGAAATAGTACCATGAATCAACAAATGGGATCATATCAAAATAAAGAGCTTCTGCACAGCAAAAAAAAAAAAAAAAAAAGAAAATGAAGAGACAACCTATAGAATGGGAAAAAATTTGGGCCAGCTACTCCTCAGACAGAGGACTAATATCTAGAATATCTAATGAACAAAAATAAAAATTAGCCCCCACCAAATAAAAGACCCAACCAAAACATGAGCAACTAAAATGAATAGACACTTCTCAAAAGAAGTAAAAATGGCCAAAAATTACATGAAAAATTGTTCACCATTGATGACTTTTATGGTTTGTGTCTAGATGCCCCCCAAAAAACTCATGTGGTCATAGGTGGGGCTTTTCAGAGGTGGCTGGATCTAGAGGGTGTGATGCTGGGATTAAGGGTGTGTGATTACTAAATCAGTCCACTGATCAGTTTGGCATAGTTCTGCATGTGAGAGCTACCTGCCCTTAGGGGAATATTAAGGGACGCAAAGAAGCTGCTATTGTCGCTTGTTGCTTATTGCTGCTGCTGCTTGTCTTCTGTTCGGTGATGCTTCTCTGCCATGCCATCCTTGGAGCCACCCAACTATGAACTGAAACTTCTACAAACTGTGAGCCACATAACCTTTCCTCCTTTAACTTTAGGTGTCGGGTATTTTGTCCCAGCCACGGGAAAAGTAACTAAGACACTGGCTATTAGAGAAATGCAAAGGATTGTGATACCTTTGTTCCCCAGGATTGCATTTGCTATTCTAGGCCTCTTCTGTTTCCAGATGAGTTTTAGGAATGTTTTCTCTATTTCTGTGAGGTATGCTAATGGTATTTCAATCAGTATTGAATTAAATCTGTATAACAGTTTAGGGAGTATGGCCATTTTCACTATGTTGGATCTTCCTATCCATGAGTTAGAGATAATTTTACATTTTCTGATATCCTCTTTGATCTCCTTCAGAGTATTATAACTTTCAGTGTATAGATATTTTACTCCCTTCGTTAAATTGATTCCTAAGTATTTCATTTTTCTGATGCTACTGTGAAAGGTATAGTTTCCTTAATTTCTCTCAGTGAGTTTGTTACTCATGTACAAGAAAGCTATTGTTTTTTGCTTGTTGACTTTGTATCCAGCTACACAACTGAATTTGGTTATTAAATCTACAAGTCTTTTGGTGGAGTTTTTGGGGTCTTCTGTGTAGAGTATCATGTCATCCTCAAATAAAGATAATTTAACTTCTTCCTTTCCTATCCTTATACATTTTATTTCTTTCTCTGGCCTAATTACTTTGGCTAATGTTTCCAGAACTATATTAAATAGGAGTGGTGATAATTGAAATTCATGTCTTGTTCCTGATTTTAGAGTGAAAGCTTTCAGTTTTTGACCATTTAGTATCATGGTAGCTATTGGTTTGTCATAGATGGCTTTTATCAAATTGAGATAAAGACCATCTATTCCAATTTTCTGTAGAGTTTTTTATCATGAGTGGGTGTTGGATTTTGTCAAATGCTTTTTGTGCATCTATTCAGATGATCATGTGATTTTTGTCTTTGACTCTGTTAGTATGGTGTATTACATTTATTGATTTTCATATATTGAACCATCCCTGCATCCCTGGGATGAATCCTACTTGGTCATGGTGTATAATCTTCTTGATGATTTGCTGGATTCTGTTTACTAGTATCTTATTGAGGATTTTTGCATCTAGGTTCATTAGGGAGAATGGACTGTAGTTTTCATTTTTGGTTGGGTCCTTCTCTGGTTTTGGTATCAGGGTAATACTTCTTTCCAGGAATGATTTTGGAAATATTGCTTCCCTTTCAATTTCATTAAAGAGTTTTAGTATTAGTAGCATTAGTTCTTCTCTAAATTTCTTGTAGAATTCAACAGTGAATCCATTAGCACCTGCACTTTTCTTTGTTGGTAAATTTTCAATTATGTTCTCAATTTCATTGACTGATACTGGGTTATTTAGAACTTTTATATCTTCTTGATTCGATTTTGGCAATTCATATGTGTCTAGGAATCTGCCCATTTCTTCTGTGTTTTCCATCTTATTAGAGTACAGGTTCTTAAAGTAGATATTGATGATCTTCTGGATTTCTGCAGGATCTTTGTGATTTCCCCCTTTTCATTTCAAATTGCTTGAATTTGAGTCTTGACTTTTCTCATTTTGATGAGGTTGGCTAAGGGTTTATCAATTTTATTTAATCTTACAAAGAACCAACTCTTTTATTTATTGATTCTTTGTGGTATTTTCTTAGTCTCGGTTGCTTTAATTTCTGCTTCTTTTTAAAGGGGCATTGAAATATGATGTTACCAGGAGTATTCTTTAAGCCTTAGTACATGTGATAAGTAGGTAGGATTTTTTTTCCTTAGCTGAGTTACAACTTTCTCTTTTTCCATTCATGTGGTATCCAGGTCCTTTGAGATGTATTTCCAATGTGGTAGGTTTAATTTTTACATAGTTTAATTGTTTCCTGATTAATGGGCCATTGAAAAATTATCCTTCTTGGTTGCTAAGCATCTCTAGTGTCTGGTATGCTGAAGAAAAATTTTGAATTTATTGGTTATGTGACTGTTCCCTCTGTAACCTGGAAATGACACTCTTTCCAGGTTTCTACATTTTAAACTGTGTTCTCCAGAATTTTTTTTTTAAATGCAGGTACTGGGAGTTGAACTCAGGACCTCGCGCTTGCTAGGCAGGCGCTTATGCCGCTGAGCTATATCACCGGCCCTCCAGAATTTTAAGAATAAAATATTTATAAAAATTATGACATAATCTTAGTTATAAAGCTAGTTTTGAAAAATTTCTAAGGATTGAAATTGTATTTTTCCTTCTGGCCTTTGTTAGAGAAATGCAAATCTATTGACAGCTGAAGATACTATCTTTTTCAATATCTTTATAATGTTTTATAGCTTACAGGACATAAATCTATCACTTTCTTAGTAATTTACTCTTATTTTATTTTTGGATATATTTGCAAATGGGATCATCTGATTCTTTCCAGACAGTTGTCAGTACATACAAATACTACTGATTTTCTTCCCTGCAGCCCTTCTGAATGTATCAATTCTAAAATTTTTGGTGACCTTTAGGATTTCCTATATATAAGATTATGCTGTCTACAAATGGCAACAACGTAACCTCCTCTTTTCCAATTTGGGTGCCTTCTTTCTTTCTCTTGTCTAATTGCTCTGACCAGGACTTCAGTCCTATGTGACACTGGGCATTTTTGTCTTGTTCATGATTTTAGAGGAAAAGCCACCAGCTTGTCACTGTTGAGTACAAATCTAGCTGTGGGCTTGTCAACTGTGGCTTTTATTGTGTTAAGGAACATACATAGAGCTAATCCGTTGAGAGTTTTTATCATGAAATGATGTTGAATTTTATCAAATGTTTTTTATGCACCTACTGAGATGATCACAGTTTTGTCCTGCATGCTGTTAATATGAAGAACCATATTTATTGACTTATACATGTCCAGGCAACTTTGTATCTAAGGGCTCCTTTTAATGTACCACTGAGTGCAGTTTGTTAGTATTTTGTTGAGGATTTTTGCATCTCTGCTCACCAGGAATATTGACCAATGATTTGTTTTTCTGGTATTATTTTTCTCTGGCTTTTGTATCAGGATAATGCTGACTTTATAAAATTTAGTTTGAAAGTATTCATACCTCTTCAAATTTTTTGAAAGAGTTCAGGAAAGAATGATATCAATTCTTTAAATATTTGGTAAAATTCAGCAGTATAATAGTCTGATACTGACATTTTCTTTTATGAGATAGTTTTAATTACTGATTTAATTTCCTTGTCATTATTGGTCTAAGATTTCTGATTTCTTTGTGATTCAATCTTTGTAGCTTATATATTTTTAAGGAATTTATCAATTTTTTTCTAGTTTATCCAAATGGTTGCCGTATGTGTTCACAGTAGTCTCTAATGAAGTTTGTTTTTTTCTCATTTTTAGTGGTAATGTCTCCTATGTCAATTCTGATCTTATTAGGCTAAATTTTCTCTTTTTTCTTCATTAATCTAGCTGGTAGTTTGCCAGTTTTGTTAATGTGTTAGTCAACCTCCTCATCACTCAGATATATTACCCAACACCCACATTAAAGGAGAAGAGGTTTAATTTTCTCCTGCTTTCAGTCCATGGTCTGCTGGCCACAAGGCAGAGGAGTCCTGGCAGAAGGGCATGGTCGTGCAGAGCTGCTTAGTTGAGGGTGACGGGGAAAGACAAGGAAACAGCACCAGAGCGGAAGGAGTGAGGGACAAGGCCCGCATGATCCACCTGTACATGCCTCGAAACTGCTCCAGCGATCCCCAGACAAACTCCAAAAATAAGCAAGTTGAAACTCCGTTCTCTTCGCTAGAGTTTAGATGATCGGAAAACCAACTCTTAGGTTTGTCAATGTTTTCTAGTTTTTTCTGTCTCTATTTCACTTTTTTTGCTGTAATCTGTATTTCTATATAATCTTTATTTCTTTTCTTCCACTAACATTGGAGCTTAGTTTTTATGTTCTTTTTCGTGAGATATAATGGTAGGCTGTTAGAAACCAATCTTTCTTAGTTTCTTCTTTCTTTTCTTTCTGAGGAGGCACTTTATTCCTATAAACTTTCCTCTTAGAACTGCATTTGATATGGCTCATAATTGTAAATCAGGACATTAACTAAATATAATGAAAAGATATTCATTTTCTTTCATATCCAAAAATATGCAAAATAAACCAAGAGTGACTTCCATCCTCACACCAAAGACTAGTAAAACTTGTATAATACCAAGTCTTGACAAAGAAGTGGAACAGGAAAAATTATCATTTGCCAGTTGTGGGTGTGATAAAACAATTGTAAAACTTCTGTGTTATTCATTAGTAAAAGACAAGATAATAAATATTTTAGGGCCCAGAAATTCCCAAGTATATAAATAAGTACCAAAGGCACTAAGGAGGTTATTCATAGCATTATAATATCAAAAACTTTGGTAGAAAGCCAGTACTCAAAAATAAAATTAATAAATGAATTATAATACACTCATGTAATGGACAACCATCCATTAAGAAAAATAATTGAGTTACAGCTACACACGAAAACTTCAATGAGTATTTAAAACATGATGATGAGTGACAGAAGCCAAATATAAAAGAATATGTAATGTGTATGGTTCATATATGAAAAGATAAAACATAAGTAAAAAAAAAGTATGTTGACTTAGAATAAAAAGAAAATCTGATTGTCATAAATATTAGATTGTGCTTACCTCTAGGAGTTGTGATCAGGTTAAGTTATTACATTGTGCCTGATATATTTTATGCACTTCAATAACTCAGAAGTATAAATAAAAGTGACACTTTCCCCTTTTTATGCATAAACCTCTATTTTAATATTTAGAAAATATACTTTCTTCTGTTTCTGATATTAGTTTTGATTCCCATCTTGTTCATTTTGCTATATAGTTTTTAGTTACCCTGAATTTTATAGTTAAAATCTTATATTTATAATAATCCTAGTTTGAATTAATACCAAATTAGCTTCTGTAGTATGTATACACATACACACACACACACACCCTCTGCTCCTTTCTTTGGTGTCAAAAATTTCATCTTTAAGCATTATATTTCCATTAACATATTTATGCTTTTATTTTATGAAGTTTTAAAAACTAATTTGGGGAAAAGAGAGGAATTACAAACCAAAAACATAATAATACTGGCTTCTGTGTTTACCATTACATTTACCAGTATATTTACTGTGTTCTTAATTTTTTTTATTGTTTCTAGTGTAGTTTCATTTTGGAATGAAGGACTACCTTTGGCATATTTTGCTAGGGCTACTGGAACATTGTATCATAGACTAGATAGCTTCAGTAACAGGAATTTAGTTTTTCACACGACTGAGATGAAGGTGCGCTTAGAGACAGTTTCTTCAGAGGCATCTCTCTGGCTTTATATCATCGCCCGCATTTTTACCTCTGCATCTTATCTCTCTGTGTGTTTGTGTCTTAATTTCATCTTTTTAGAAAGATACCCATTCTGTTGTATCAGGACCTGCCCCAAAGATCTAATTTTAACTTGATTACTTCCTTAAAGTCCCTCTTCAACCGTAGTCCCTTTCTGGAGTTTTGGGAGTCAGGACTTCCACATGTGGGACACAGTTCATTGTGTAGAGGGCAGTTCTCTTCTTGTACCCAGCTCCCTCAGTTTTCGTCTGGAAAGGCTTCGCTTCACCTTCAATTAGGAAAGAAAGTTTTGCCAGATATGGAATTTTTCATTGATAGTATTTTCTTTCAGGACTTATATGTCATCACACTGCCTCTGGTCCCCCCAGTTTGTCTCTCATCAAATGTGGAGTATTTTCTCCTATTGCTTTCTAAAGCATTTCTTCTGCCCTTTTCATTTTTCTTTATGTGGGACTCCCATTATGCTTGATGGTATTTCAAGGGTCTCTTGGATTCTGTTCATTTGTCTCCATTGTTTATTTCTTGCATTCCTTAGATTGAATAACCATTTAGATAAGAGGAATAAATTCTAATTAGTGTTCTATAGCATGGTAGGAGTTCACTGATTATATATTTTATAGAGAAGCACAAGGTATGAGTTCAAAATCTCCAAACCCAAAGAAAGAATAAATGTTTCAGAAGATGGAAATACTAATTATCATGATATGATCATTATGTGTATATATACAGTATTGAATCATCACAGTATACCACATAAATATGTATGATCACTATGTGTTTTTTTATTTATTTTTTTTATTTTAAAGAGAAGAAAAAAACAAAACAAATCAAAAGAAGAACAAATTTTCAAAACAACATAATAGGAGGGTAACAATGGTTAATACATTACGTATTACTATCTTTAAGTTAGTTATTCAGGACACCAGACATTAGCATTCAATTGTCCAAACATTATTGGCACAAACCTTACTCTTCAATGAACTAAGTAAAAATGGTAGTGTATCTATCTTAACCATCTTATATATATATATACAATTTTTTTCCCTTTCCCTTCTTTCTTTTCCCTATTCCAGTCTCTCTTTCCTTTTGACCAGTTTCTTTTTGATTCACCATATCTATTGTACATTTTGGATCTTATTTACTCTTTCAGTTTCTGATACTAGAGAGATAATACAATGCTTACACATGTGCTTCTGGTTTATTTCACTTATGAGTATTTTCTCGAGTTGCATCCATTTACCTATAAAAGTCTCCAGTTTATCCTTCTTTATGGCTGAATAGTACTCCATTGTATAAAAATACCACATCTTTCTTATCCATTCCTCAGTTGATGGGCATTTGGGTTGTTTCCAAGATCTGGCTATTACAAATTCTGCTGCTATAAACATGGGTGCACATATATTGCTGTGGTACGATGTTTTTAATTCTTCTGGGAAGATGCCCAGAAGGGGAATAGCTGGGTCAAATGGGACCTCCAACCCTAGTTTTCTGAGGAATCTCCACACTGACTTCCACAGTGGCTGTACCAGTCGACACTCCCACCAACAGTGAAGAAAGGTTCCTTTTTCCCCACAGCCCCTCCAGCATTTGTTATTAGTTGATTTCTTAATAGTAGCCATTCTTTCTGGGGTGAGATGGTATCTCAGTGTTGTTTTAATTTGCATCTCTCGAATGACTAGTGATGTTGCACATTTTTTTGTATATTTATTTGCCATTAGTATTTCTTCATCTGAGAAATGTGTATTCATCTCAGATGCTCATTTTTGGAGTGGGTCTTTAAATTTGTGAGGTCTGATTTTTTTGAGTTCTTTATATGTTCTCGATAGTAGTCCTTTGTCTGAGGAACAGCTGGCAAACATTTTTTCCCACATTGTGGGTTGTCTCTTCACTCTGTTGGTGGTTTCTCTTGCTGTGCAAAAGCTTTTTAATAAGATGAGATCCCAGTTATTGATTCTTTGGGATAGTTCCTGTGCGGTTGAGTTTTTATTCATAAAGTCTTTGCCTACACCAATGTCTCCAAGGGTTTTACCTATCCTACCTTCCAGCAGATTTAATGTTTTTGTTTTAATATTTAGATCTCTGATCCATTTTGAATTTAGTTTAGTGCATGGTGAAAGATATGGATCTAGTTTTAATCTTCGGCATGTGCAGAGCCAGTTTTTCCAGCACCATTTATTAAAGAGGCTATCTTTCCTCCAGCGAATGTGTTTGGCACCTTTGTCAAAGATAAGGTGGCTTAGTATGTCTGGGGTTGTTTCAGCATCTTCTAATCTGTTCCATTGATCTTCAGGTCTGTTTTTTTGCCAGTACCACACTGTTTTTATCACAGTAGCTTTATAGTACAATTTCAAGTCGGGGATTGTGATGCCCCCTGCCTTGCCTTTGTTGCCCAGAATTGCCTTTGCTATTCTAGGTCTCTTCTGATTCCAAATGAATTTTAGGATTGTTTTCTCTAATTCTGTGAGATATGCTGTTGGAATTTTGATTGGAATTGCATTAAATCTGTATAACAATTTTGGAAGTATGGCCATTTTCACTATATTGGTTCTTCCTATCCAGGAGCAAGGGATATCTTTCCATTTTCTGATATCCTCTTCAATCTCCTTTTTCAGAGTACTGTAGTTTTCAGTATAGAGGTCTTTTACATCCTTCGTGAGGTTGATTCCTAGGTATTTCATTTTTTTGGATGTTATTGTGAAAGGTATTGTTTCCCTAATTTCTCTTTCAGTAAGTTTGTTATTTGTGTACAGGAAGGCTATTGACTTTTGAGTATTGACTTTGTATCCAGCTACACTACTGAATTTGCTTATTAAATCTAGCAGTTTTTTAGTGGAGTTTTTGGGATCTTCTGTGTAGAGTATCATGTCATCTGCAAATAATGATAATTTAACTTCTTCCTTTCCAATCATTATTCCTTTTATTTCTTTCTCTTGTCTAATCGCTCTGGCTAAAGTTTCCAGAACTATGTTGAATAAGAGTGGGGACAGTGGACATCCTTGTCTTGTTCCTGATTTTAGAGGGAAGGCTTTCAGTTTTTGGCCATTTAGTATAATATTGGCTGTTGGTTTGTCATAGATAGCTTTTACCAGATTGAGATAAAGACCCTCTATTCCAATTTTCTGTAGGGTTTTTATCATGAAAAGGTGCTGGACTTTGTCAAAAGCTTTTTCTGCATCTATTGAGATGATCATGTGATTTTTGTCTTTGGTTCTGTTAATATGCTGTATTACATTTATTGATTTATGTATGTTGAACCATCCCTGCATCCCTGGGATGAATCCAACTTGGTCATGGTGTATAATCTTCTTGATGATTTGTTGGATTCTGTTTGCCAGTATCTTATTAAGGATTTTTGCATCTATGTTCATTAGGGAGATTGGCCTGTAGTTCTCTTTCTTAGTTGGGTCCTTCTCTGGTTTTGGTATCAGGGTAATGCTTGCTTCCAGGAATGAATTTGGGAGTATTGCTTCCCTTTCAATTTCATTGAAAAGTTTGAGAAGTAGGGGCGTTAGGTCTTCTCTAAATTTCTTGTAGAATTCGGCAGTGAATCCATCAGGGCCTGGACTTTTCTTTGTTGGGAGGTTTTTAATTACATCTTCAATTTCATTGGTTGATATTGGTTTATTTAGGATTTTTAAATCTTCTTGATTTAGCTTTGGTAATTCATACGAATCTAGGAATCTGTCCATTTCTTCTGCATTTTCCATCTTAGTAGAATATAAATTTTCAAAATAGGTATAGATGATCTTCTGGATTTCTGCAGGGTCCGTCGTGATATCACCCTTTTCATTTTCAATTGCATGGATTTGAGTCTTTTCTTTTCTTTTTTTAATAAGGTTGGATAAGGGTTTGTCAATCTTATTTATTCTTTCAAAGAACCAACTTTTTGCTTCATTGATTCTTTGTATTGTTTTTTTATTCTCCAATACGTTAATTTCTGCTCTGATCTTTATAATTTCCTCCCTTGTACGGGCTTTTGGCTTAACCTGCTCTTCCTTTTCTAGAAGCTCGAGGTTCACCCTTAAGTTGTTTATTTGCGCTTGCTCTATTTTCCTGATATAAGTATTTAATGCTATAAATTTCCCTCTTAGGACTGCTTTCATTGTATCCCATAAGTTCCGGTATGTTGTACTGTCATTATCATTCAGTTGTAGAAAGTGACTAATTTCTTCTTTAATTTCATCTGTGACCCATTGGTTGTTCAGGAGGATGCTGTTTAATTTCCATGTGTTTAGGGAGTTTTTGTGGGATCTTTTGCCATTGATTTCCAATTTCATTGCACTATGGTCTGATAATATGCATGGGATAATTTCAATTCCTTTGCATTTACTTAAGCAGGTTTTATGAGCTAGTATGTGGTCTATTTTGGAGAACGTCCCATGTGCAGCTGAGAAAAATGTGTATTCTGATGTTGTGGGATGGAACACTCTGTAGACATCTACTAAGTCCATTTGTTCAAAAGTTTGGTTCAGTTCTACTATTTCATTATTGACTTTCTGCCCAGTTGATCTATCTTTTTGTGACAGTGGAGTATTGAGATCTCCCAATATAATTGTATTAGTGCTTATTTGATTTTTCATGTCCTTTAGTACTTGTTTTATATAGCTGGGTGCATTGGTATTTGACGCATATATATTTATGATCGTTATCTCTTCCTCTTGGATTGTTCCCTTTACAAGGATGTAATGACCGTCTTTATCTCTCTGAATCCTTCTTGGCTTGAAGTTCACTTTGTCTGCAAAAAGAATAGCTACCCCTGCTTTTTTCTGGGTTCCTGTGGCATGGAGTATTGTTTTCCATCCTTTGACTTTCAGTCTATGACTTTCTTTCTGAATTAAATGTGTTTCTTGTATACAGCATATTGTTGGATCTTGCTTCTTGATCCATTTCGCCAGTCTGTGCCTTTTAATTGGTGAATTGAGACCGTTAACATTGATGGTTAAAACTGATATGTATTGACTTGTCATGATATTTTCCTGTTGTTGGTTCCCACTCTTTGTTTTTCTGCTTTCCGGCTATTTAATTATTTGCCCTGCCTGGTGGATTCCTTCTGTTGGGGTTCCTATCTCTTTCTAGAATGTCCTTCAGAACGTTTTGGAGTGCTGGTTTGGTGGTCATAAATTTTCTCAGATGTTCTTTGTCATGAAAGTATTTTATTTCTCCATCAATTTTGAAAGATAGTTTTGCAGGGTACATCAATCTGGCCTGAAAATTATTTTCCTTTAGAGCTTGCAATACATCATTCCAAGCTCTTCTTGAATTGAGGGTTTGTGCTGAAAAGTCAGCTGTGATTCTGATGGGTTTTCCTTCATAGGTGATTTGTCTCTTCTCCCTAACAGCTTTTAAGATTCTGCCCTTCTGTTGAATTTCTGGGATCTTGACTATAATATGTCTGGCTGAAGTTTTTTTTTGATCATGTCTAGTTGGTGTTCTAAAAGCTTCACTTATAGGGGTGTCAAATTCCTTTTCTCTTCCAGGAAAGTTCTCCCTGATTATGTCTTTGAACAAGGTTTTAATGTCGTTGATGCTATCTCCTGCTTTTTCATTTATTCCAATTATTCTCAAGTTGTTTATCTTTGAGTCATCTAGCAGCTGCTGAATTGATTTTTCATGGTCCCTTGCTATTTTTAAGAATTTTTCCATTTCATGATCACTAATTGCAAGCCTGTCTTCTATATCTGAGATCCTGTCCTCGCATTGGCTTATTCTGCTACAAATACTTTCAATGGAATTTTTTATCTCTTGGGTATCTGCTTGAATCTGCCTTATGGATTCCATTTCTTTCCTATGCTGAGCATTCATGGTTTCTATAGTTTTCTTAAGTTCATCTATTTTTTTGTCTGTATCAGCTATAGTGTCCTTAAGCATGGTCTTCATTGTAGACATTATCTCTGCAGTTATCTGTGAGATTATTTCTGTTTTAATTTTTTCCAGAACCTCATTCAGTTGCTTTGTTGTTACCACTTCAGATAGGCCAGGTGGGTGGCTTTCGGATTGTCCCACCTCGTTGCTCCCTAGGTTTGCCTTTGGTGAATTGGATGTGTGGGGTTGCATCTTGTTTAAGTGTCGTCTCATTTTTTCTTTCTTTAATTCCTGGGGTGATGTTTGCAAATTACCTATAGTAGGTTACTTTATTGCTAGTGTTTAAGATCTTTAGAAGATGACTACTTCTCTGCAGTATCTTCCAAGTGGAGCTTGCTTTTAGGTTTTGAGCTTTCTGCCAGATCCTACCTCTTCAATTCGTTGGGTATGCGAAGTTGCTACCTGTTTGGCCCAGTCCTTGATTCTTTGGTACTGTGCCACTGTATTTTCTGTGTCCCTTAGTCAATCTCAATCATGAAATATCAGGAAGGAAAGATGTTTAGAACAATTATTTCACATTTGGCTATAATGTTAACTAAAGCATCAAACACAGCCTAGAAAATGACAGACTGAGCTAACCAGTTATTTACCACTTTTAGCTGTATAGAGTTGCGGTTATATAACAAAATCTAAAACACACCAGAAAAATTATATGCAGTATACAAGTCCTGTGTATGTCAATTTTTCCCCTGAGGAGTTTAAATTTAAAATGAGTTAAGGAGGAAATAGAGTATTGGGAGAAGAGGAAGGAATTAGATGTAAGGTTAGAGGACCAAGAGGGATCCCACTAAAATTGGGACACTAGTGCAGAGGACAGGTGGTAGAAAGAGAAGGAAGGGATAAAAGGAAGAACAGATCACAACCACAATCACAAAGAAGTTAGAGGCGCTGATTACACTCATATAAAAAACCAGAGAAAATAATGAAGGAAAGAGCAAATACACATACAGAAACAAAAACGAAGATAAAAACAATAAAACAGACAGATCAAAAATAAAACCCCATCAAAAAGCAAAACAAAACAAAACAAAAACAAAAAAACCCTTCGCCAGAACAAAAAACAAATCAGTAAGAGAAAAAAAAAATAAATAAAATTAAAAAAAAAATAAAAATAAAAATAAAAAAAAAATAAAAAGAATCAGTTCCAGGTGTTGACTCTGTTGTAGGCAGGTACCTTGTGGTGACAGAGTCCTGTTCTGTGCAGGTCCGTCCCAGTAAGCCAGGAGCGCTCTCTGGCGGGCAGTGAGCAGAGGCGCATACTTTCAGGCAGAGACCAGTCTAGCTCGCCTCCACTCTCAGCGCCCTTTCACTATCCCTGGGCCTGAGAGGCTCAGCGCGCTGTCCGGAGCGCGGGTTCCCTGCACTGGTTCCCGCCGCTCTGGTTTTTCGCCACGCCCCCCACAATGGCGCCGGGCCAGTCGCTCTCTGGCGCGGGACAGGTGTGGCTGAGAGTCCAGTCTCGTTAGCCTGCTGACCTCAGCACACTTTCGTGGGCCTGAGAGGCCCCGTGCTGCCCTGTCCAGAGCACAAGTTCCCAGAGCAGTTTTCGAGCCGCTCTGAGTTTCGCCACACCCCCCACAATGGCGCCCGGCCGGTCGCTCTCTGGCGCGGGGCAGCTGTGGCTGAGAGACACTCACCGCCGGTCAGCGCCGTTCTCCACCGCTCCCCTGCCCCGCCGCTGTCTCAGGATCCTCCGTGGGGGCTCCCTGGGCACCAGCTGCCACCGTGTGTCCGTAGAATTGAGCCTCCGCGGCGCTGCAACTCCCGGGATAGTAGAAGGTGCGCGCGCGCGGTCTGCTCCTTCTTTCCTTCTTCTTTGTTGGAAGTCACCCGTCACTGGTGCCGGGGGTCCCAGATTGTGCTTCAGAACTTCTCTGGGTTTCGGGGAGGCATCTCCCCCCCTCCTGCGCTTTCCGGGTCGCTATATTCCCGTGTTCCAATGGTAACTTTTAGAGAGAGTTTCGCTGCCTGCTTCTTACTCATCCGCCATCTTGAGGTCCATCTCCCACTATGTGTTGATTAAAAGTAATTTTAAAAGCTTTTGTTGATTCATTTTGAAATTTGCATATTTCTTCTGTGTGCTAACATCTGCTACTGAATCTCTGTAGTAATTTGTTATATTTTTCAGCTCCATAATTGCTTTTATAAAATGTTATATTTTTATTGATATTATCTATTTGGCGAAGCATCATCTTCTGATTTATTTTATTTTTCTTTGTATATAGTTTCCCTTAGCTCTTTGAGCACATTTCAAACAGTTAATTTACAATGGTCTGCTAAATTCAATATCCGAACTTCTTTGGCGAAAATTTCTTTTTTTTTTCCCTGAGAATTAGCCATACATTCTCATTTTATTCATACTTACAGTTTTTTGTTGAAAAACGGAAATTTTGAGTATTTCAGTTTGGTAATGCTGGAAATCAGGTTGCTCTGTCCTCCCCAGTCTTTTGTTGCTATAGCTGCTTATGGTGGGTTGTAATTGTTTAGTGACTTTTCTGAACTCCTTTTATAAAGACTAATGTTGGTTAGTGTCATCTAGTGATTTGAGAGAGATTTTGTTAAGTGATTCAAATCTGCCTGCCCCCAAGTACCTGGCCAGATATTTCCAAGTTGATTCAGGCCTTGGGTGCACCCGCAACACCCAAAGCAGCGCTGCCTTGGCCTCCAGCATTTCTTTTTCACTGCCTGAAGGTGAGCCAGGGGAGAGAGCTTAGTATCTTCTAGTGCCATTTCTTAATTTGTGTCTAGCCTTGGACACATGGGTCCTTTCTAGATTTACCACTGTATGTGAGATTTTCAAAGTCTTCATCTCCACACTCACCCTCTTTCTTCCCAGGCCTCTCAACATACCTGCTGCTTGTCCCTGGTGTTATTCTCTGTTCCAGGGAACTGCAGGCTGCCTGCCTTTGAATGCTCTTAACAAACGCCACCTGTGAGTCCACTCCATCCCTGTGAGCAGATCCTTCAGAGAGCCACCGGACAGCTGGACTCACCCAGCCATAGTTATTTGGGGGCAAATTTGCAGTCTCCATCTCTGGCACCAGCCAGCCACACCAGGGACATGAGTATCATCCTCATGGATGTCGCTGAGCTGGGTGTGTGGAGTGTGTTGGTGGGGGGCAAGGTCCAAGCACCACAACACTCTCTTAGAGAAATTCAACTCAAGATGAGTGTAATCATTAGGTACCTTGAGGCTGTACTAATAAAAGTTATATATATATATATATATATATATATATATATATATATATATATATATAAAAGAAACTCAGCAGCTTCTTTCTTCCTAAAACAATGACTTGCCCCCCTCCCCCAGTGTTTCTTATCCTCTGGTAGGCTGGGTAGATATGGAGGAACGGGAGTAATGGTAAGAAAGGTGACTCAGACTGCAGATTGGCAGGAGATTGGCACTGCATTTATTGACTTAAAGAAGTTGAGAGGGAAAAAGATGGCGGATGTGTAAGAAGCAGGCAGCAAAACTCTCCAAAAGTTGCCGTTGGACCACGGGAATATAGTCACCGGGAGAGTGCAGGAGGGAGGGAGATGCCTCCCTTGGACTCAGGAAAGTTCTGAAGCGCAGCTTGGGATGCCCAGCACCAGTGAAGGGTACTTTCAATGAAGAAGAAGGAGGAGGAGACCGGGGCACCCTCTCCCTGTCCCAGGAACCGCGGCGCAACAGAAGCTCAAATCTGCGGACACACGGTGACAGCCGGCGCCCCCAGGGACCCCGCAGAGGATCGCGAGACAGCGGCGGGGCAGGGGAGCGGCGGAGGACTGCGGTGGCCAGCGGTGAGTGTCTCTCAGTCACAGCTGTCCCGCGCCAGAGAGCGACTGGCCGGGTGCCATTGTGGGGGGTGTGGCGAAATTCAGAGCGGCACCAAAACACTGCGCTCAGGACTCAGTGCGGCGCCAAGACACAGTGCTGGGGACTGGCGCTCGGGACAGTGCAGCGCTGTGCCTGGCTCTCAGGCCCGTGGAAATTGCACTGACCGCGACAGGTGAAGGAGACTGGTCTCCGCCTGAAAGTACATGCGTCTGCTCACTGCCCCGCCAAAGGGCCTCCTGGCTTACTGGGACGGACCTGCACAGAACAGGACTCTGTCACCACACAGTGCCTGCCTACAGCAGAGTCAACACCTGGAACTGATTCTTTTTATTTTTATTTATTTTTATTTATTTTTTTTCTCTCATTTGTTTTTTGTTCTGGTGAAGGGTTTTTTTTTCTTTTTTTTGGTGGGGTTTTATTTTTGTTTTGTCTGTTCGTTTTGTTGTTTTTGTCTTCATTTTTGTTTCTGTTTCTCTATTTGCTCTTCCTTTCATTATTCTCTCTGGTTTTTATATGAGTGTAAACAGCGCCTCTAACCTCTTTGTGATTGTGGTTGTGATCTGTTCTTCCTTGTATTCCTTCCTTCTCTTTTTCCCACCAGTCCTCTGCACCAGTGTCCCAATGTTAGTGGGATCCCTCTTTGTCCTCTAACCTTACATCTAATTCCTTCCTCTTCTCCCAATACTCTATCTCCTCCTTAACTCATTTTAAATTTAAACTCCTGATGGAAAAGTTGACATATTAAGGACTTGTATACTGCATATAATTTTTCTGGTGTGTTTTAGATTTTGTTATATAACCGCAACTCTACTTTATACGGTTAAAAGTGGCAAATAACTGGTTAGCTCAGTCTATCATTTTCTAGGCTGTGTTTGATGCTTTAGGTACCATTATAGCCAAATGTGAAATAATTGTTCTAAACGGCTTTCCTGCCTGATATTTCATGATTGAAATTGACTAAGAGACACAGAAAATACAGTGGCACAGTACCAAAGAACCAAGGACTGGGCCAAACAGGTAGCAACTTCTCATATCCAACAAATTGAAGAGGTAGGATCTGGCAGAAAGCTCAAAACCCAAAAACAAGCTTCACTTCGAAGATACTGCAGAGAAGTAGTCATCTCCTAAGGATCTTGAACACTAGCAATAAAGTAACCTACCATAGGTAATTTACAAACATCACCCCAGGAATTAAACTAAAGAAAGAAAAGAAAATGAGACGACACTTAAACAAGATTCAACCCCACACATCCAATTCACCAAAGGCAAACCTAGGGGGCAATGAGGTGGGACAATCTGAAAGCCACCCCCCTGGCCTATCTGAAGTGTTAAAAACAAAGCAACTGAATGAGGCTCTGGAAAAAATTAAAACAGAAATAATTTCACAGATAAATGCAGAGATAATGTCCACAATGAAGACCATGCTTAAGGACACTATAGCTGATACAGACAAAAAATAGATGAGCTTAAGAAAATTATAGAAACCATGAATGCTCAGCATAGGAAAGAAATGGAATCTATAAGGCAGATTCAGGCAGATATCCAGGAGAACAAAAATTCCATTGAAAGTATTTGTAGCAGATTAAGCCAATGTGAGAACAGGATCTCAGATACAGAAGACAGGCTTGCAATTAGTGATCATGGAAAGAAAGAATTCTTAAAAACAGCAAGGGACCATGAAAAATCAATTCAGCAGCTGCTAGATGACTCAAAGATAAACAACTTGAGAATAATTGGAAAAAATGAAAAAGCAAGAGATAGCATCAATGACATTAAAACCTTGTTCACAGACATTATCAGGAAGAACTTCCCTGGAAGAGAAAAAGATTTTGACCCCCATATAAATGAAGCTTTTAAAACTCTAACTAGGTATGATCAAAAAAAAACTTCAGCCAGACATATCATAGTCAAGATCAAAGAAATTCAGCAGAAGGGCAGAATCTTAAAAACTGTTAGGGAGAAGAGACAAATCACCTATAAAGGAAAACCCATCAGAATCACAGCTGACTTTTCAGCACACACCCTCAAGTCAAGAAGAGCTTGAAATGACGTATTTCAAGCTCTAAAGGAAAATAATTTTCAACCCAGATTGATGTACCCCGCAAAACTATCTTTCAAAATTGATGGAGAAATAAAATACTTTCATGACAAAGAACATCTGAGAAAACTTACGACCACCAAACCAATACTCCAAAATGTTCTGAAGGACATTCTAGAAAGAGATAACAAGAACTACAACTCCAGGAACCCCAACAGAAGGAATCCACCAGGCAGGGCAGATAATTAAATAGCAGGAAAGGGGAAAAACAAACAAAGAATGGGAACCAACAACAGGAAAATATCATGACAAGTATAAGTCAATACATATCAGTTTTAACCATCAATGTTAATGGTCTCAATTCACCAATCAAAAGGCACAGAGTAGCAAAATGGATCAAGAAGCAAGATCCAACAATATGCTGTATACAAGAAACACATTTAATTCAGAAAAAATTCATAGACTGAAAGTCAAAGGATGGAAAACAATACTCCATGCAACAGGCACCCAGAAAAAAGCAGGGGTAGCTATTCTTTTTGCAGAAAAAGTGAATTTCAAGCCAAGAATGATTCAGAGAGATAAAGATGGTTATTACATCCTTGTAAAGGGAACAATCCAAGAGGAAGAGATAACGATCATAAATATATATGCGTCAAATACCAGTGCACACAGCTATATAAAACAAGTACTAAACAACATGAAAAATCAAATAAGCACTAATACATTTATATTGGCGGATCTCAATACTCCACTGTCACAAAAAGACATCAACTAGACAAAAAATCAATAATGAAATAGTAGAACTGAACCAAACTTTTGAACAAATGGACTTAGTAGATCTCTACAGAGTGTTCTACCCCACAACATCAGAATACACATTCTTCTCAGCTGCACATGGGACGTTCTCCAAAAGAGACCACATACTAGCTCATAAAACCTCTTAAGTAAATGCAAAGGAATTGAAATTATCCCATGCATATTATCAGACCATAGTGCAATGAAATTGGAAATCAATGGCAAAAGAAATCACAAAAACTCCCTAAACACATGGAAATTAAACAGCACCCTCCTGAACAACCAATGGGTCACAGATAAAATTAGAGAAGAAATTAGACACTTTCTACAACTGAATGATAATGATAGTACAACATACCGGAACTTATGGGATGCAATGAAAGCAGTCCTAAGAGGGAAATTTATAGCATTAAATACCTATATCAGAAAAATAGAGCAAGCGCAAATAAACAACTTAATGGCAAACCTCGAACTTCTAGAAAACGAAGAGCAGGCTAAGCCAAAAGCCCGTACAAGGGAGAAAATTATAAAGATCAGAGCAGAAATTAACGTATTGGAGACTAAAAAAAAAATACAAAGAATCAATGAAGCAAAGAGTTGGTTCTTTGAAAGAATACGTAAGATTGACAAACCCTTATCCAACCTTATTAAAAAAAGAAAAGAAAAGACTCAAATCCATGCAATTGAGAATAAAAAGGGTGATATCATGACGGACCCTGCAGAAATCCAGAAGATCATCTATACCTATTTTGAAAATTTATATTCTACTAAGATGGAAAATGCAGAAGAAATGGACAGATTCCTAGATACATATGAATTACCAAAGCTGAATCAAGAAGATTTAAAAATCCTAAATAAACCAATATCAACCAATGAAATCGAAGATGTAATTAAAAACCTCCCAACAAAGAAAAGCCCAGGCCCTGATGGATTCATTGCCAATTTCTACAAGAAATTTAGAGAAGACTTAATGCCACTGCTTCTCAAACTTTTTAATGAAATTGAAAGGGAAGCAATACTCCCAAATTCATTCCTGGAAGCAAGCATTACCCTGATACCAAAACCAGAGAAGGACCCAACTAAGAAAGAGAACTACAGGCCAATCTCCCTAATGAACATAGATGCAAAAATCCTTAATAAGATACTGGCAAACAGAATCCAACAAATCATCAAGAAGATTATACACCATGTCCAAGTTGGATTCATCCCTGGGATGCAGGGATGGTTCAACATACGTAAATCAATAAATGTAATACACCATATTAACAGAACCAAAGACAAAAATCACATGATCATCTCAATAGATGCAGAAAAAGCTTTTGACAAAGCCAGCACCTTTTCATGATAAAAACCCTACAGAAAATTGGAATAGAGGGTCTTTATCTCAATCTGGTAAAAGCTATCTATGACAAACCAACAGCCAATATTATACTAAATGGCCAAAAACTGAAAGCCTTCCCTCTAAAATCAGGAACAAGACAAGGATGTCCACTGTCCCCACTCTTATTCAACATAGTTCTGGAAACTTTAGCCAGAGCAATTAGAGAAGAGAAATAAATAAATGGAATAATGATTGGAAAGGAAGAAGTTAAATTATCATTATTTGCAGATGACATGATATTCTACACAGAAGATCCCAAAAACTCCCCTAAAAACCTGCTAGATTTAATAAGCAAATTCAGTAGTGTAGCTGGATACAAAATCAATACTCAAAAATCAATAGCCTTTCTGTACACAAATAACAAACTTACTGAAAGAGAAATTAGGGAAACAACACCTTTCACAATAGCATCGAAAAAAATGAAATACCTAGGAATCGACCTCACAAAGGATGTAAAAGACCTCTACACTGAAAACTACAGTACTCTGAAAAAGGAGATTGAAGAGGATATCAGAAAATGGAAAGATATCCCTTGCTCCTGGATAGGAAGAACCAATATAGTGAAAATGGCCATACTTCCAAAATTGTTATACAGATTTAATGCAATTCCAATCAAAATTCCAACAGCATATCTCACAGAATTAGAGAAAACAATCCTAAAATTCATCTGGAACCAGAAGAGACCTAGAATAGCAAAGGCAATTCTGGGCAACAAAGGCAAGGCAGGGGGCATCACAATCCCCGACTTGAAATTGTACTATAAAGCTACTGTGATAAAAACAGTGTGGTACTGGAAAAAAACAGACCTGAAGGTCAGTGGAACAGATTAGAAGATGCTGAAACAACCCCAGACATACTAAGCCACCTTATCTTTGACAAAG
Source organism: Erethizon dorsatum (assembly GCA_028451465.1). Classification (NCBI taxonomy): domain Eukaryota; kingdom Metazoa; phylum Chordata; class Mammalia; order Rodentia; family Erethizontidae; genus Erethizon; species Erethizon dorsatum. Next base: position 33,918,658 of record CM051837.1, read on the forward strand.
GTGCCAAACACATTCACTGGAAGAAAGCCTCTTTAATAAATGGTGCTGGAAAAATTGGCTCTACAATTAAATTGGCTCTAAGATTAAAATTAGACCCATATCTTTCACCATGCACTAAACTAAATTCCAAATGGATCAAAGATCTAAATATTAAAACAGAAACATTAAATCTCCTGGAAAATAGAATAGGTAAAACTCTTGAAGACATTGGTGTAGGCAAAGACTTTATGAATAAAACCCCCATCGCACAGGAAGTACCACAAAGAATCAACAACTGGGATCTCATCTTATTAAAAAGCTTTTGCACAGCAAGAGAAACCACCAACAGAGTGAAGAGACAACCCACAACGTAGGAAAAAATGTTTGCCAGCTGTTCCTCAGACAAAGGATTACTATCGAGAACATATAAAGAACTCAAAAAAATCAGACCTCACAAATTTAAAGACCCACTCCAAAAATGGGCATCTGAGATGAATACACACTTCTCAGATGAAGAAATACAAATGACAAATAAATATACAAAAAAATGTGCAACATCACTAGTCATTTGAGAGATGCAAATTAAAACAACACTGAGATACCATCTCACCCCAGAAAGAATGGCTATTATTAAGAAATCAACTAATAACAAATGCTGGAGGGGCTGTGAGGAAAAAGGAACCCTTCTTCACTGTTGGTGGGAGTGTCGACTGGTACAGCCACTGTGGAAATCAGTGTGGAGATTCCTCAAAAAACTAGGGTTGGAGGTCCCGTTTGACCCAGCTATTCCCCTTCTGGGTATCTTCCCAGAAGAATTAAAAACATCGTACCACAGCGATATATGGGCACCCATGTTTATAGCAGCACAATTTGTAATAGCCAGATCTTGGAAACAACCCAAATGGCCATCAACTGAGGAATGGATAAGAAAGATGTGGTATTTTTTATACAGTGGAGTACTATTCAGCCATAAAGAAGGATAAACTGGAGACTTTTATAGGTAAATGGTTGCAACTCAAGAAAATACTCATAAGTGAAATAAACCGGACACACATGTGTAAGCATCGTATTGTCTCTCTAGTATGAGAAACTGAAAGAGTAAATAAGATCCAAAATGTACAACAGACATGGTGAATCAAAAAGAAACTGGTCAAAAGGAAAGAGAGAATGGAATAGGGGAATAGGGAAAAGAAAGAAGGGAAAGGAAAAAAAATTGTACATATATATATATATATATATATATATATATATATGGTGGTTAAGATAGATACACTACGAATTTTACTTAGTTCATTGAAGAGTAATGTTTGTGCCAATAATGTTTGGACAGTTGAATGCTAATATCTCGTATCCTGAATAACTAACTTAAAGATAATAATACGTAATGCATTAACTATTGTTACCCTCCTATTATGTTGTTTTGAAAATTTGTTCTTTTTTGATTTGTTTTGTTTTTCTTCTCTTTAAAAAAAAAAAAAAGTAAGATGTGAATGTCCACATTTAAAAAGGTTTGTTGCTCTTCTTAAGAAAATAATGGTTGGGTCATACTTTCATTTCTCTTTCATTTCATTTCATAATACCTGGGTTAATGCATATGTGGTAATAATAACATGCCCTAATGGCCCACATAAATTGAAATGGACAAGTATAATTTCCTGACATTTGAAATGGTTCTTCTAGGAGACTAGCCATTAATCAACATTATACTTCTCACTCCCCTCCCGCCCCCTCTCCAAGGGTCAGGGACCGATGAGAGGGGTAGGGGACAAAAAAGAATTAATATGTGTTATGTACAGGTACCAGCTTCCTATAATAAATGTAATTATTATGTACTGCAAACGTATACTAATAAAAATTAAAAAAAAAAGTTATGAGGTCCCATCCTAGATAAAAACAGAGAGGAAAAACCGTCACCTCTTGATGAGAGGCTCTGCAAAGGATTTGGATACAGGAAGGATTGAGAAAAGTATAACTAATTTTTCAATCTCCAGCATCTCCATAATCTATAAAGCAGAAGTTTAATGTGTCTCTAGTATTCGCATGAAATATATGCTTCAAAATGCTGGGCGTTTTGTTCTTCATAAATTGGATACTGTAGATCTATTGAATGATATAATATGGTTTTATTACCAATGGTTTTAGTACTAGAGTCCATTATAAAACTTAAAGCTCTATACATTAATATTTGGCATTTATAACAAGAAGACTTCCTAGCAAGTCTTGTGAATGCCATGATAATCACATTTATAAAGAGTTCAAAATAAATAAATTACAAAACATTTCAAATTTTATTTTCTGCATTTCTTCTCTCTAGCCAGAAACACCTGAACCAGACTTATCTCCTCTTTATCTAGAAATGTATATTGTGGTGGACAAAGCTTTGGTATGTGTTTTCACTTTTTCTTTAGTTTTAAATATTGGTATAAGAAGATGGTTATCCTTAGCTACAAGGAAGAGACCCCAGTCATCTTACTTGCCTTTCATCATAGAACAATATAAAATATGCAGACTGAAAAACCAAGAAATCAAAATCCATTCTAATTTTATCAGAAATGTTTTATTTGAAATACTTACATAACAGTCCTGAAGAGCAAAATGATTTTTTTCTTTTGCTGACTCTTTATGTTTTTAGGAACTCTTTTGAACCACACTGATTTTTAATGGACTTTTGGTGAAAATAAGCTTGTTTAAAGTGTCCTAAGTGTTCTTATGGAAGTCTTAAAGTGTAGTGTGTAATCCAGGAAATGTTTCACTCTGTGAAATATTTACTGAGACAGAAGTGATGATAGTATAACTGTGTATGAAAAATGGTTCCATGAATACTGTATACTGGAATTTTTTAAGCACCAGGTACTTCTAGTCCAGTCCATTATCTGCCTGATGTGAAGGCCCCTCTAGATTATTGATTGCTGTAAACAGCTTGAGGGCCTCTTAAAATTTAGGACCTTGGGGTGATTACTTAGTTTGTAATCAATCATAATGGCTTCATTCCCTCTAATCGTTAAAGATTTCAGAAAATAGGAATAAAGCTGCATTTTCCAGGTTTTATTCCAATGGTAAGCATTTGATTCCCAACACTTAAGGAACCTCACAGAGAACCTGAATGTTGCTTTAGCTTGCAGAGCTTTACAAGAAGCCAGATTTGAGGTCAGACACGGGAGAGATTTGGAGAAGCATGGCAGTACTTGGGAAAAAAACAAAGGAAATATTTATGATTGAGATATTGAGATACTTAAAAGAAAACAGATATTTCTAGTAAATATGACTAAAATTCTGGAGAATATTTGGGATTATAAAACTTCATTATGTTTCAGGCTTATATTATGAAGTTTTGAGAGTTGTTTTAAAAGCTTCTTGCCCAAATTGTAGGTTTCATAAGCTATAGGGTGCTGACTAAATATTGCTTTTCTTTCTGTGTGTATTTACAAATTCCTTAATAAAACATTGAACCAGCTATGAAACCTGTGTTAATAAAAAAGAATATTACTAACATTTTCTTCAATGACTTCATAAAATGTAAAAGTATAATTTTAGCCTACTGCATTCAGCAGTGTAATTGAGGGAAGCATATGGTACTCTAGAAACAGTCATGTTTTCATGGAGACTACCATGAAAACACACAACTGTCACATGCTGATGCTATAAGAATATGCAGTTGAAAGTTTTACAATATAGATTTTAATATTGTGCAGCTATGCTGAGGCCAACAGATGAGGAGATGACTACTGTTGATGACTTATTGCTTACTAGAGGAAGGGCCACACTGCATAATACTGAGGCCACACGGGCAGGCACCAGAACCATCCTGAGACAGAGGGAGCAGGGGCCATGTGATCAGGAGGCTTTATTATCATTTCCGTGAGATCACACAAGGCAGCATAAGCAGGTTAAGATCGTCTAATTTGCATATGTTCAGTGTGTACTGCTTGGGACGTAGCACCTGTGCATAGTTGTCTACCTGGTCTTGGGTTGAGCTGGGCAGAGGAATAGTGGCCCTGGGGGTGACAGCTTGCTGCAGGAGGTGACTGGGATGCAGGGCCTAGCTGGATTGGCTTGTATGTAAAGGTACATCCTGAAGCAGTCATTTACTATCCCCAAGAGTTGCTTAACTCTGAGAATCATATTATTTTCAGGATCTACAAGGGCCCAAGACATCAAAGCATAAGATATACCTGAAATAAAAAGGTCATATTCACACAGTGAGGCACATAATGAATACAAGAAATGAGCAGCTGGTGGAGGGTTGTCCCAAGGAAGATTTTGTACAAACCTTCCAGTGCCAGTGTGCAAGACAGTTTATGATTAGTATACATGGTGAAAAGAAGGATGTGGAAATAGATGAATAAAATAATTCATAGGATTTTTGGATTTTAGCTTAAGGCAATGGAGAGTCACTGAAAAATTTTAAGGAAAGAAGTTACATATTCATGGTTTCATTTTAGAATTTTTATTTTGGCAATAGTGTAGGGGATTGCTTATGGGAAAATTGGAGGAGTCAGTATGTAAGAGATTATTCAATCATCAAGGTGAGTGTAGAAATTGATTGCAGTAGGAATAGAACTAATGGTAAAACTTTAAAACCACTGGTGGAGGAGAATTTCTAGTTATTAAGGATATAGCAGTGAACAAAAGCTTTTGTTTTGAGGAAGTATGTCATATAATAAATGTGGGCTATGATAATTGATAATACTATTAAATAAAAATGTTGAAAATGTAGGTAAGAACACATTTTTGAGGGAGGAAGGAGCATGAGTTTAGTTTTGAAAATTTGAAGTTCCTGCAGAAATCCACTGCATGTGGTATGGTTAGAAAGCTGATGTGTAGACATACGGACTTTAATATTGTTGCAATCCAGAGTTCCTTAGGATTTTAACATGCTATGTACACTAATTTATGTGTGCACATGTGTGTGGTTATATGCAACAATGGCATATCAGTAGTCTTGTGCAACCGCCAGCACAGCCAAGATACTCAATGGCACCATCATAATAAGACCCGCATGCATTGCCTCTTCACCGCCTCACTCAGGTCCTTCTCCTTCTTCACTCTGGACTGACACTAAGCCGTTCTCCTTTTTTACAATTTCACAAATATTATATAAACTTATCCTTAAGTGTTTTCTTTGGAGATTTTTTAAACCCAGCATAAATTTCTTAAATTTTATCCAAGGGGATCCATATACAAGTATTTCATTTCCTTTTTATTGCAGAGTAATATTCTATGGAATGGATGTACTACATTTTGAAACATTTAATCACTTAAAAAATGTTCATTTTTGGCCATCAGGGACAACAGTATTAGAGATGTTCACATGCAGGTTTTTGTGTGAGCATCAGTTTTCATTTCTTTGGGATAAATGCCCAGGAGTGTAATTGATAGGTCGTGTATTAAGTCCATTATTTGTTTTATAAGAAATTGCCAAACTATTTTCCAGAGTGGCTGTACCATTTTACGTCACCATTCACAATGCAAGTGATCCCGTTTATATTAATTTTTTCTTTATTAATGTCTCATTTTGAATTGTTCAATCAAGTCAGCCAGTAGATGAAGAGCAAATCTCAAAATATAACAAATTGGATTTAAGTGTAAAATTAATTCTGTCTTTCAGTATGATTACTTGGGCTCTGATAGCACGGCCATAACAAACAAAGTCATGGAAATAATCAACCTTGTAAATTCAGTAAGTATTTTCCTTTTCATATTATATTATTTGTTTTGGAATTATATTTTCAGTAATTTGAAGTGCTGTTTCTGAGTAATTAATTCATCCATATAAATTGGGTATAGGTTTGTGATGATACTGAAATAATTTCTAGGTTATTATAAAATAACACAAAATGATTTTAATCTATTTGTTCCTTAGGTGTTTGCCCAACTTAAAGTGGTGATGGTGTTGTCTTCACTGGAGTTGTGGTCAGATACAAATAAGATATCCACAGTCGGCAAGGCAGATGAATTACTGTACAGGTTTTCAGAATGGAAACAGTCTCATCGTACCATAAGGCCTCATGATTTTGCGTATCTATTCATGTAAGAATAATGTTTCAGTATTCCTGGAAAGAAAATCAAGATCTGTGATACTAATGTAGCTTAATTTAGGAAAGGGTTATTTACTTGGGAGATTCATAGTTTGATTATTTGTTAGGTGTTTTATTCAAATCTTGTGCCTTCTTTCTGGTTTTCAGGCAATAAAATAAGATTATCAACATTTATTACTAAGTTCATCAAACTGTTAACAAATGAAGAAATTTAGATTTCAGGAAGGTCTGCCATCTCAGGACTTTCCCATCTAGTGGTGTATCAAGGGTTTGAAATCAGTTTCTAACTCCAAAGCCCAAACTCCCAATCACTTCCTAAAGAGTTGGAATTTATCTTGTGAAGTTTATTTTGATTATAAGCTTGATCTAAGGTTTTGTAAACTTGATTAGAAGTATTTTATCTTAATGAGTTTTATTTTATTTTAAATGTTAGCTTTATAATGAGAAACAATAGCTATATATTTATATTCATATTATAACGTTAATAATAAAGATCTTTCTCTTTATATGTACCTATGTATCTCTCTCTGTATGTAACATTGTATTTTATAATTGGCATGTTAGTATTTCCCTTTGCATGTGAAAGATTAATATGTACTTCATATATCAGTGAGAAATACATATTACATTTTTCACTTTTTTATTTTAAAGCTGGATTTTTTTTCTATTTTTTTAATCAGTACAGGTTTGCAGTACATAATGATTGCATTCATTGTGAGGCATTGGTACATGTACATAACACACCTCAATTCGTTTTTTCCTTCTCCCGACCCCCTTTTTATAATTTTTTTGCGAGAATCAGAGTCATTGTTTTATCTTATAAGTCCTTATAAAGTTAATTATCATAAATACAGATTAACAGCCAGAATAACAGGGCAAAAACATATAAAACTCATAAGACAGTTATACTATATCAAGGTACACTTTCAGATACATTTTCCATGCTGGATTACAATAACTTTTCTCTCTCTTTTTTTCCTGTTGTCTGCCTTTTATTCTGCTCTTTATTTATATATTGAGTTTCTCATATAAGAGAAACCATATGATATTTATGCTTGTGTGTCTGACTTACTTTGCTTAACATTATGACCTTAGAGTGCATCCAGTTTCCTGCAAATCACTGAAGTTTATCCTACTTTATGGTGGAGTAGTACTCCGTTGTGTATATATATCACATTTTCCTTATCCACTCATCTGCCGATGGACATATAGGCTGCTTCCAAGATTTAGCTGTTATGAACTGTGGGGCTACAAACATGGGTATGCATACCTCACTGTGATGATGTCTTTAACTCTTTTGGGAAGATACCTAGAAGGGGAAGAGCTGCATTAAATGGAATTTCTATTGTTAGTGTTTCGAGGAATCTCCACACAGATTTCCATAATGATTATGCTATTTTAAATTCCTACCAGCAATGGAAAAGGGTTGGTTTTCCTCTACAGCCTCTCCAGCATTTGTTGATTGATTTCTTGAAGAGAGCCGTTTTCTTCTGGAATGAGATACAATCTCAGTGTTTCTCAGTTTGCTCAAATGGCCATCGATTTCGAACATTTTTTCATGTATTCATTGGCTGATTGTACTATTTCATCTGAGAAGTGTCTAAGCATTTCAGATCCCCATTTTTTAATAGGTGTTAAATCATCTCTAAAATTTTTGTAGACTTTGGCAGTGAATCCATTGAGAACTTGGCTTTTCTTGGTAGTTTTTTTTATTATTACTTCTTAAATTTTATTGACTGATATTGAATTATTCAGGAATGTCTGTTTTCTTGATAGAACTTTGGTAGTTCACATGTATCTAAAAATTTGCCCATTTCTTTTGAATTTTCCATTTTATTAGAGGCACTCAAAGTACCCGATCTTCTGGATTTCCGCAGAATCCATTGTGATTTTGCCTTTTTCATTTCTAAATGCATGGATTTTGGGCTCTCCTTTCCTAATTTTGATAAGATTGTCTAAGGGGTTGTGTATCTTGTTCTGTCAAGGAACGAACTCAATTCATTGATTCTTCTTTAGCCTCAATTATATTAATTTCGGCTCTGATTTTTATAATTTCCTTCCTTGTACTAGTTTTGGGTTTGGATTGTTCTTGTTTTTCTAGGACCTTAAGGTGCATCATCAGGTTATTTAAGCTGGTTCTGTTTTTCTGATGTGGGAATTCACCACTGTGAACTTCCCTCTTAGGACCACTTTCATTGTAGGAACTATGAAATTGCTTCTTTAATTTCATCTGTGACACATTTATTATTCAAGAGTGTATTATTTAATTTCCATGTGTTTGCGTAGTTTTTGTGGTGTCTCTCGCCATTGATTTCTAGTTGTATTGCACTATGACCTGATAATATGCGCGTGATAATTTCAGGTCTTTGGCATTTACTTTACCATGGGCTAGTATGTGGTCTATTTGGATAAAGTCCCACCCGCTGCTGAGAAGAAAGTGTACTCTGTTGCTGGGTGGAACAATTTGCAGATACTTGTTGACTCCATTTGTTCAAAGTTTAGTTCAGCTATGATATTTCTTTGTTGATTTTTGTTTTTGTTTTTGTCTGGTTGATTTGTCCATTTGTGACAGTGGGGTGTTTAGGTCCCCCATTAAAATCGTGTTGGTGTTATCTGATCTTTCATGTCCATTAGTGTTTGTTTTATGAAGTTAGGTGCACTGATGTTTGGTGTGTATATATTTACAACTGTTAACTTTTCCAGTTGAATTGTTCCCTTAACCACTATGTAGTGACCTTCTTTATCTCTTCTGATCAGGCTTGGCTTGAAACCCACTTTGTCTAAAATTAGGATAGCAACTCCTGTTTTTTTTCTGAGTTCCTGTTGCATGTAATACTGTTTTCTATTCTTTGATTTTTATTCTGTGAGGTTTCTGTGAATTAAATGTGTTTCTTATATGTAGCATATTGTTGGGTTTTGTTTCTTGTTCCGTTCTGCCTATCTGTGTCTTTGGATTTGGGAATTGAGACCTTTCACATTGAGAGTTATTACTGAGAGGTATTGCTTATTCCTGTCATTGCATTTGTCTCCTGTTGCTGATTTCCTTATTTAATTTTTCCTTTTGCTTAGATGCTCACTCTGCCCAGTGTATTCATTCTTTTTGACTTATTGACATTTTTTACTTCATTTTCTCTTTCTAGGATATCCTTGAGAACTTTTCTGCAATGCTGTTTTGGTGGTCATGAATTTCTTGAGGTACTCCTTGTCATGGAAAGAACGTTTCTCCATTAATTTTGAAAGAAAGTTTTGGAGTATATATAAATCAGGGTTGGATGTTGGTTGTTGTCTTTTAGGGGCTGAAACACTTCACTACAAGCTCTTCTGGCCTTTTAAGTTTATGTAGAGAAGTCTGCTCTAATCGTAATGGGTTTAACTTTGCATGTGATTTGTTGCCTTTCTCTAACAGTTTTTAAGATTTTGTCCCAGTGATGGCCTTCTGCTACTTTGGGTAGAATGTGGTGTAGAGAGGCTCTCTTTTGGTCACAGCTGTTCTGGGTTCTATATGCCTCACTTATCTATATGTTTATTTCTTTCCCAATATTTGGGAAGTTTTCTGCTATTAATTTTGTTAACAGGTTTTTTATGCCATTTGTGTTGTCTCTTGATTTTTTACTTATTCTAGTTATTCTTAGACTAGTCTTTTTTTTTTGCATAATCTAGTGGCTGTGGGATCCATTTTTCATGTTCTCTTATTATTTTTATGTGTTTTTGAGTAGTTGGCCTTTGAATTCATCGTTGTCTTCTAGTTCTGAAATTCTGTCCTCATATTTGGTCCATTGTGCTGCCCATACTTGGAATATAAATTTTAATCTGTTGGATTTCAGTTGAAGCCTTTTCATGGACTCTAATTCTTTGGTAAACTAGTCATTCATATAATTTGGGTGTGTGGCATATGCTGTCCTACCTCTTCCTGTCCCCTGGATTGGCTTCAGGGGAGTTGGGATTTTTCAGAGGCATTTTGTTGACTAGTCTTCTCATGTTTCTATTGTTTTGTTTGTTTGTTTGTTTTGTTTTGTGCTGAGGTTTGAGGATGCTCATAGTATAAAGGCTTTCTTGCTGATACAGAGGTCTATGTAGTTCCTTATTAATGATGTACTTTGGGTGTGGCTAACTATAATCCATTGTTACACCCAAGTTCTGACCACTTGCTTAATTTGGGTAGGGAGGATGTAGTGTAATTAGCCCAAAGTAATCTGAATGTTGGCTTACAGAGAAATAGTGACAATTATGCAACCCTGTTAATATCGAGGAAATCAGCTACAGTAGTATCATCCAAGACAAACTGAATGTTAACATACCATAAGTACCACTTATGTACACCCTTAATCCTAGAGAAGAAATCTGCAATTATGATGTAAATATAAATACAACCCAGGTATGACTTAAAGCTGATATGTACTAAATGCAACAGCTATATCTCTGCTAATGGTAAGAAGAATTCAACAGTAACTTTACAGAATTAACTATCAAAAGATTAAGAAAGCTTTATGGTTATACTATTTAAGATACAAGGTTTGGGAATGCAGGGATGCAAGGGGAAAACTTCGAAACTTTAAACACTGTGATATGAGGAGGTGAGAGAGAAGTGGTACAAGGGAGCTTGTAGAGAAGTCAAAGGGTGTTTATAGAATAAGTTAAAGGTAAGAGAAAAAACTGCATTGCTGTGCCTCAGACATTCTAGCAGAATACCCATTGTTTTTCTTTAGTTGTTCCTGTTTTGTCTAGTGAAACACACCAGGCTCCTCTAGTCAGTTGTCTTGCTTAAATTACTATGTGCATTAATTTTTGTAAGTGAAATTGATGAAAAAGAATTTACCCCATAAGAAATATAGAAAATTATGGTACAGTCACTGTCCTTGAACTTATATAATATCACTATTTGATATATTATTTACTGAAATAGCATATTTTGCATACCTATAGTGTGTAAGATCTCTTACTATCTGTACAATAGATACCATAATAATAGAACAATTAACAGTAATTCCTATGACCTCTTGTTTCCAGAAATTTATAATCTGTATGAATAAATCTTGTAACCTTACAGTAGGCACAATGAATTTAACAAAAATAATGTTGCAGCATTGTATCTACTTGTTTACTGTTTAGAGGAGAGGAGAGAGTAGGATAGAGCAAGAAAGGAAGGGAAGGAGGGCAGAAAGGGGAGAAAGAATAGAAAGGTCAAATTAAATACTAAGAACAAGTGTGAAGACAATTTAAATTCAATAGATTCATAAATGAAGTAAAAAATCATTTCAGGTTATGGAAATAATGTGCTTATTATTACCAAACAAATTCCTTAGCTCTTTTCAGAATTTCATTCACAGTAAGGAATGAAGTTGAACCTTTGAAAGAGGGGAAGGGAACAGGAAACAGTGAATAAGTAAACAGTAGCTCTTGACACCTGATTTGAAGTGCAGCAGGCACATCAAAAGGTGACAGCTGTACCTTAGTGGTTGAGAGTGGGATTCTGGATTTAGACTGCTTAGTTTAAACATTTCAGTTGCCCTTAATAATCATGCCACCTTTGTAGAGTTACTTCTACCTCTCATCGGATGTTTAAGTTACTTAAAGTGGATAAAAATATTTATTTTAGTGGTTTGTTTTGAAGGTCAAATGGGATAATTCATGTGAATCTCTGAGAATAGTGCTATTATTATATGACCATTTGTATGGGCACTGAAGCTGAAAAGTAATGTTTAGTTATGAAATAATAATGCCATTCCTATGAAAAACTGTTGATGTTTTCTACGTGTGACACATTTTTAGCTATACTTTAAAACTTTATGTGCTTGTTAGACAAGAAGATGTTTTTGATCACAATGTTTAAATAAAGGCTTTGGTGACTTTCACCAAATGTAATGAGAACAGTAAAGAAAAATATTAGATCTGTTGGATATGTTTTAAAGAGTACTTAATCCAATCTAGTAACGAATATCTTCCAAGTTTGAAACAATTAAGACATATTACAAGATTGTGCCTCAATTTGATAGAGACTGGCATTTTATGAACTACAAACTCAGATTAGCAAGACAGTTATGTAATTCTCACATTGAAGTTGTTCATTAAAATTAATTCTAGATGCATATTTGTTTATTTAGTTATAGGGATTATCCAGACTATGTGGGAGCAACATTTCCTGGAAAGATGTGTGTTACCCCTTATTCTGCAGGAATTGTACTGGTATGTAATTATTTAACCTTTTTTTAAAAAATAAACACATTTAAAAACTACCCAAGTTGTTAGCATATATTTTATACTGTTTGCATTTAGAAATTGTTTCCCTTACCATTTACATTTTGAAGTATGTGAAAGAAGGAATATTTTGTAGAAAACTTTTCATGTTTCAGTCAGGTATGGTATTTGGAAGTTAAAATAAGAGCAGAAATGCCATAAATACACATCCATTCCTCAATATATAGAACAGTTCACAGTGAAAAATTATTTATAAAAAAATTTCTATAAACCAAATAGATTTTTGTTTGTAGGTGTAAAATTGCAGAAATTTTGTTATAGATAACATAGATTCAAAATATAAAGAAGGAAAAAAACTGAAAACTCCATTCAGATGTTTTGAAGTTCTCAAAGACGCTACAGTATTTAAAAGAAACTTTGAGGTATATTTTAAATATGCATAGTATTTATACATGTTCTACAAAATCACTGGTAGTATTAGATTCATTGTTGGAGGTCATGTCACTGGGAAACTTTCTCATCCTACTAATATTTTAAAAAAACAAATTTAAGTACAGTGTATTTTTTTAAAAAAATTAAACAGCAATTTATGTTAATCACGTCAGATTTGTTAAGTACGTATAAAAACATGTAAGAAAATTTATATTATGTGGCATTTTGTCATTCACGCATTTTGTTACCGCTATTAACATTTTAAATGTTTTTATTTTCTGCTTTCTGTTTTTCTCTGCTTGCCTGTGGTTCTCGCTCTTTTCCTAAAAATGGAAACTTGCCATACAAATTTTGATTTCTAATACTTAAATTTTGAATTAAAGTATGAACATGATATTATTTTAAAATATAAGTATACAAAGGAATAAATGATAAAGCTCTCTCCTTTATATATTTCAAGTTGTTCTATTTAAGAATATCTGTTAAGCTATTCTTTTTTTTTTTTTTTAATGTGGGTATCAGGAATTGAACTCAGGACCTCGCGCTTGCCAGCTGGCACTTGTGCCACTGAGTGATATCTCCCCAGCCCCTTTTTTCATTTATGTGAGTACTGGGAGTCGAAATCAGGACCTCGCGCTTACCAGGCAGGTGCTTATGCCGCTGAACTATCTCACTGGCCCTAGGCTATTCTTTAAATTTGTTTATTTAAAAATATATTTACTGTTATCTTGCCCTATTTGGATGGTTGAAGGCGAGACAATATTGGTGATATTATTTCTGATATATTTAGCCTAGTCTCTATCAGATTTTTATATTTTTAATTCTTCAATTAAAATATCTTTTTTTGGTGCTGGTGATGGAAGCACCATCACCAGCGAAGCACCCTACCACTGGCCACACTCCAATCCTCTTATGCTTCTTGTCATTTTAAGTCATATCTGTGCACCTTGAGCAATGTCTGTGGATTCTACTTCTATGCAAGAGGCATAAAATTTATGTGTAATTTATTCTATTTTGTTACAATGTTACGAATATATGCATAACATTAGACATAGAATAAGCAAATACTTCTTATGCCAATAAAGCATTGATGCTCAGAGAAGGATATTTTAGACATTAGGGTCTTTTTTTACCTCTCACAGTGAGGATCAACTAGCCCAGAAAACTAAAATCTCATCTTCCTTTTCTAGGAATTATTTACTATTTTTTCTGGAATAACTGTAGAGTTTGTTTTTATTTTTAATAGTGTGTATAACTGAATAACACTGAATTATTAATGGAAAGACTTTTATTTTGCTGCCACATTTGATTGGTAATTTGGCTAGGTAGATAATACTTGTTCTAACATTTTTCTATCTCAGCAAGGAAGTTAACAAGGCTGAAAATATAGTAGGAACGTGAGGTGAATGTACTGGTGGTTTTGTAAATTGTTGAAAGTGAGGTCCTGGGGGGAGATCATAAAAAAGCAGGTGATGAGGATGTGATACGCATTTATTGATAAGAGGGAGGAATTACAGTTACTGTTAAAAGGTCTGTTGCCCAAGCCTAGAATGTGAACTTAGGAACGAGCAGCTGAGACAAACCTTAGGATGAAATCATTGGAGGAGACATAGTGAAAGAGTGAGGCTTTTACAAATAATTTATATTTGTATTCTTACAAAGCCATGATAATTCTGGAGAATAATAAAGTGGAGATCATATTACAGAATCAAAGCTGATAAAGCTATACTAATTAGGGCAGAGATAGATACACACAGAGACAAGGATACAATGGAACAGAGTAGAGTTCAGAAACAAAAAAATGTATAGGCATGTGGTAGTTTTGTTACAAAGGTGGTAAATGTGACACATTTGTTGATAATTGGCCTTTTCAATGAATGAAACTGCCCTTTGACCTGATGCTGTCCCAAAGGTAAACTCTAAGTAGATTGTAGATATATATGATGAAGTTAAACAGCAAAGGTTCTGGAAGATAAAAGCAACACAGCTTCCTGACTAGAAAGGTAGAGAATATTTCTTAAAGTGGACACAAAAATCTCTAATCATAGGCTGGTGAGATGGCTCAGTGGAACCCACATACGAAAAAAGGGCCGGTGATATCGCTCAGCGCCACGGGCGCCTGCTGGTGCAAGAGGTCCTGAGGTCGACCCCTGGTAACCACAAAAAAAAAAAAATCTCTAATCATATGAGAAAAGTTGGCTAAAGTTGGACCACATTAAACTTAGGAAATTGTGTTTATGAAAAAATCATGAACAGAGTGAAAATATAAGCCACAGAGTGATAAAAATATTTGCAATGCGTGGCTGACAATGACATTTATAGAACACGTGAAATGCTCCTACAAATCAATAAAAAAGAAGGTTATCACAATAGAAAAATGGACAAGATACTTAAAGAAAAATTTCACCAAAAGGGGATACTCAATTGACCAAAATATTAAATGCAGTTCAATCTGGATGAAATAATATCTCAGAACCCACCAAGAAATGATAATATTAAAAAGATGGGCAACACTAATGGTGAGCAACTACAAATCTTATCTGTTGCTCATGGAAGTGTAAATTGCTATAATGAGGTTTGAAAACAAGCAGTATCTACTAAAAATGAACATGTACATTTGCTAAGATACAACAGTTTCCTTTGCCTGTGCAGAAATAGCTAGTTATGTGCATTAAAAGATTGTTTATCAGAGTACTGTTTCTAATAGGACAAAATTGGGACACCTCAAATGTATGTAAATGTAATGGGTAAATAAAAGGTGTTATAGTCACATGATGTAATAGTTTACCAGTAGTTAATCTCTATAAAGTATTGCTTCATACAATCATATGGATATGGATTGTACGCCCACAATCATGGACACAACCTCACAATAATTTTGAGTGAAAAAAGCCATATTCCCCAAAATATTTAAAATACTTTGATACAATTTCATCCTTAAGTAAAACTTAGATGTCAGTTTTTCAGTTTATAAATCACCGTGATCAAGTACTAGACATCACTTCTTTCATAGTCTGCCAGAGCTTGGTTGTTGGGCACCTGTTATTTAGTTTACACAGCGTGAGGCATGTAGTTGTGAGGCATGTTGCTTTCTCATTTCTCAGTGATTCACCCTTGGAAAATTTGCAAAACTTGATGATTGGAAGAGGGAATTGGCCAACATTATGAAGGTGCAGTAAAGATAGGATAAGTGATAATGCTGTAAGTGAAATTCAATTCAAATGTTAAGTCATTTATAGAAGAAATAGCTAACTATTGTAGGACTGACACTGCCCTCTTGGAGAGACTCTAGAGAGGCAGCTTCCACAAAGAATAGTGTGCTTGTGGTGCTGGTAACCTCAGTTTCGTTACCACCCCTATGCCTAGGAGTTCCAGAAAACCTGCCTGGTCTCTCAACCTGAGTTTTGTTGAGGGTCACAGCCTTTTTTCAGGGAAGTGTGAAATGACCTCACTCATCTTCTGACCTCCCAGGAGTTTCCTATTGAGCCTGCCTGGAGGACAAAGGCGCCTATATATGTAATCCATAAAACTCTGTTGCATGGCACAAAGTGGGATGGGTAAGGGTAGGGACTGAACCTATGAGGGTGAATGGCAAACATTCAGGACAGTCCATTCAGTTTGACTTTCATCTACTCTTTGCTCAGGTAAAAAATGAGCAACCCTAATATACTATCCTTTAACTACTTCATATTAATTTAGTCATGTTCTAACTGAAAACTGAAGGTTAGCTCTGTCAGCAGAGTTCTTCCTATCAGATATTTGGACCTAAAAGGAGAAAAAGGAAACATTATAAACTATTCCTGGTCTAGTCCCCACTTCTGTCTCTGATAGTGAAAAATCATAACTGCTTCTTTCATTGCCTCATATTGTATGGTCAATCCTTTTACCTGCTGTGGGAGTCTTAGCTTGATGAAATTATTTGTTGATCTTTCATTCCTGTGGTATATGAATTCTTGGAAGTCTTTTGTTGTTGTTGGGTTGCCATAACTTTCCACTGACGAATATAGTACTCCTCAGTCCCGTTTTGTAGAACCAACCAAATTTCTTTCCAGCTTAGTTACTATTTTTTACAGTGGTTCTCTTCTTGACTTCTCTGTTCAGTGGTGTAAAAAGACAAAAATGGCCATAGGAAACTCTAAACTTTAATTTAATGGGACCATGATTATGCTTCCTGGTGAAATCATTCTTCACATAGATACTAGTACCCAAATACGTGGAACTCAAAGTCCCCAAAAGAAAAATAAAGATTCCTATAGCTTCTTTGGTTATGTAATGAGGGGTGACCCACTCATCACCTCTTCCTCCTCTGTTCTCAGACTTACATCTCACGACTGTGGAGGAAATGGCGCCAAGTTTTAGCCACTGCATAGGAGAGTGATGGCAAATCTTTTAGAGGCCAAGTGCCCAAACTGCAACCCAAAACCCACTTATTCATCACAGCGTGCCAACACTGCAATTAAACCTGAGTATTCAGTACTCAGCTGCTGGGGTGATTTGGCTCACGTGCTGACAGAGGATTCTGCATGCCCACTACAGTACGTGTGCCATAGATTCACCACCACTGCGTTAGTGTAATTTCTAAATCATTAATGACATCCTTCCCACCTCTCAGGATGTTGTCTCTTAGCTGGTGTCACAAGTGAGACTTCAGCCAGACACAATAGCATTCTACTGAGCCAGATGCTTCTACATTATGAGACATGTGATAAGTAAATCATGTGTGGGAAATGAACCCATTTCTTTAAAAATCATGCCACAAAATGTGACCCCGGTCTGCCCTGATACCACATGGTGATATAGAAAACAGTCTGTAATACAGAAATGTGGTGCTGGTAGAAACAGCACGGACTGGCAAGGAAAATCCATACCTGGAATGTATGTGAGAACCAGTCGTTGCCCGTTTAGTGAATGAATGGTCTAATATAATAAACCTATCTCTAGCACTTCTGGCTGATCCAATGTAGTGCCATAGTGGGGGCTCATCAGTGGCCTCTGTTGATGGCTCATGGGGTGCTTATTTGTGTATGAAGCCATGAAAAGCCTTTCTCTCTGCAGCCTTTATATTCTTTTGACCTTTATATTCCTCGGCCTTCTCAGTGGCACTGAGGTGTCTGGGGAAGAATAAGTGTAATTGACATGTACCCAATAGATCTCACTGACCAGATCTGTGAGAGTCTCCCCCACAGGGGAAATTTGATGACAGAATCTGAATATTTTACGTCTGTCTCCATTCATAGAAGTACAGTTCCATCTCTTTCCCATAGGAGTCCTTGCTACCAGCAAATATTGCCTGGCCTCTGGCCAGTCAGACAATCCATTATGGACTGCCCATGAATCAGTGCCTTAGACCATCTCTCTTTCTAAGCAACCTAAACAACAGAGGTACTGTGACCTGAACTTATGCCCACTTGGTCTTTTTCTTTTTGGAAACAGGGTCCTCATTGTATTGCCTCGGCTGGCCTGAAACTTGCTATTTTCCCGCACCAGCCTCCCAAGTAGCTGGGATTACAAGAGCACCACAAAGCCCAGCTTCCACTTGCTCTTTTGAATAAACCTGTAATATTCACTTCCTGCTGTTGTGAGTGTATCTTGCTGATCCAGTCATAGAGCAAAGCCACGCTTTTTCCTTTTCTTTTAATAATTGATGTCTATTAAGTGTCATAAAAGGAACTGAGTTGTTGGAGGCAAAAGAAACATGGTACCATGGAAGTCAGATACTGCTTGTGCAGTTTACAAGTTTTCTAAACCTATTCAGTGGAATGTTGGTGTGAACATCCCACTTTATGGTTTTGGAATCAGATAATATCTACTTCCTGATGAGACATTCTAGTTGAGATTACTTAATGTCTCTTGGTCAAATTTTCAACTCTACTGGGACAAGTTTAAATCAGGAGTTGCTTATGTAACAATTGGTACATCATTCAGAGCAGTTTGTCCAAACATGACATATGTTGACCTCTAACATCCAAATAAGGCCACTGAGCATATACTTTCCATTTATAGTGGCCTTCATGAACTGCATAAATGTGTCTAATTTTAGAAGTGGTGTCCAGATGTCCCAGACCACTACACCCCTGGGAACTTGACCATTTTGGTCAGTTAATGCAGTACAGCAGAATATATTTCCTACTCTCCAGCATAGGTATATTTTAGTAAAGCATTTGTGATGCTTATCAGGTCTAATAAGCATATATTACCATATCGCTGGGACCAGCATGATGTATTGTGGACTATAAGGACATTTGAGTCTCTCCGGGCCGTATTATCACAGAGAACAGGAGAGTTGGAATAGCCATGAGGCAAGGTGTAGCAATGATATACTCACTGCTCCCCAACTGCTGTCTCTTTGGTGAAGCGAACTAGTTTTATTTATTTTTTTATTTATTTATTTTTGTGGGTACCGGGGGTCAAACTCAGGACCTCATGCACCAGCAGGCACCCGTGCTGCTGAGCGATGTCACCGGCCCTTTTTTCATATGTGGGTACCAGGAGTCGAACTCAGGACCTTGCGCTTGCCAGGCAAGCGCTTATGCCGCTGAGCCATCTCACCGGCCCCCAAACTAGTTTTAACTGTTTTTGCTGATGATAGATTAAGAAAGGGAGTTGTTAAGTCAGTTGCTGCATATCAGTTGCTAGAGGGTATGTTGATTTTCTCTACTCAAAGTACCATATTGGCAAACTCCTACGTGATTACCATCACTGCCAAATTAAGTTTGCAGTAATTTACATTCATTCTCCATTTTTGATTTGGCTCTTACACTAGACAAATAAGCACATTAAATGATGTTAAATACCATTAATCTACAGTTTCAAACTTTGTGGGTACTAATGTATGCAGTTCCTCCACAGATACCATACCGTTTTATATGATTCACTGTTAGGTGACCTTGAAAAAAAATCCTGTAGACTGTATGAAGTACATACGACTCTATTTTTGCAGGTTGACTGGAGAATCTTTATTATCACTATTGATACTTTAAGCAATTAAATGCTTTGATATTCCTGACAACTTAGCTTTCATCTTATCCTGCCCTTCCCCTATGGCAACTTAGGCGATAATTTGAGAAATCAGGTTGTCATTGAATACTGTATATTTCCAATGCCCTATTTCCACTTGGTAAGAAACTTACTTGGGTACCGTTTCAGTACATAATCAGCCTAATCCAAGAATGCTCTTTAGAGGTGGTGTCTTCTGTGGCTTCTTTTGGTATCAGTCAGTGCATCAGTGAGGATCCTAGAAGGAAACAAGACACCATAGTTTCATTATGTGGCCATGAGCTGGGAGGGTATCCCGTAGACCACACTAATTGAACACTGGAGCTATTAGAAGAAATTGGGTAAATTGAAGATTGTGGTCCAAATAGTCAAAAGTCTAATGAAAATTTCCTGCATGACATTAGTCCTTTTATAAGTTATGGAATCTAATACTCTTGTTAGGTGTTCAATTGTTCAATGGTCTCAATGCCAACAAACTTTTGTCTAAGTAGAATTGCATCAGAAGAGCTTCACCTCTGTACAAGAAATCATATGTCCCTATCCTTACATGTTAGATACAAAATAAAAATATTCACAGTCAGAAAGCTTTATTGGGGGCCAGTGAGATGGCTCAGCAGCGTAAGTGCCTGCCTTGCAAGCGCGAGGGCCCGAGTTCGACTCCCAGAACCCACATACGAAAAAGGGGCCGGTGATATCGCTCAGCGGCACGGGTGCCTGTTGGCGCGCGAGGTCCTGAGGTCGACCCCCCGGTACCCACAAAAAAAAAAAAAAAAAAGAAAGCTTTATTGTTTTAACCACCATTCAATGAAGTGTCTTTCCTTTGAATTTTCTTTGTGGTGATTTTAGTATCCTGAGGACATAACTTTGGAGACATTTGCAGTTATTGTCACCCAGATGCTGGGACTCAGTCTTGGAATATCATATGATGATCCAGTGAAATGCCAGTGTTTGGAAGCCATCTGTATAATGAACCTAGAAGCTATGTAAGTTTGTTTAAAAAAGACTTATTTATTGCTTATGTTTATTTTGTTTTCAATGTGGTATTTACTTATAGCAAAAATTAGGTATAAAGGGACCAAGTTCACTGTAAAATATACGTATATAATTTGAAATATAAGCAAAGTATGGGCTGGAGTGTATTGTTAAAAGATAATCAAAAATTAAAAATTCGATCTGCAATATACATTGGCAAAGGAATTTTCTTTAGGATACATATGTTATAAAAACACTTACTATGTTAAAGTTCCTCAAAAATATATTATACCATAACAAGTGTTGGTTTTTAGAAATAATTTTTCCTTTTGGTTTTAGATTTTTTTGATGTAGGAAAATTTAGAGAATAATGTCAAATATTCAATATTTATATGAATTTAAACAGATTACTTTCCCTTGCTTGGATTTACTTTTTTAATCTTTAAATGAGGATGGTAATCCCTGTTCTCTTATTTCAGAAGGTGAAGTAAGAATAAAATAAGAAAATAAAAATTGTTACATCCTATAATTATATGATGGATTAACTACAGTAATATCTAAATTTGCCAGTGTTCCCAAAATAGCACATCAGTCAACAGCTACCGCATGTGTCATTAGTATTCTAGAGTTTTTCTGTTCGTGAAAATGACCTGTGATAGAGGTCACCTATCTGTTCCTGAGAAATATTAACAGTTACAAGTGAGACTAAGGTGTTGATTTTTAAAAACACTTCTTTTCATAGTTACTCTTAAGTACCACCTAAGAGTTAATTTGTAAGTTCTAAAATAGAACAAATTCCAACACATGCACTTCTATATATGCATATAATTCTTTTCCAATATATCTCTAAAACAATATATATCCAATATATATATATACACACACATACACATATAACATGTTCATATATAGATATATAACAGGTATGTATACTATCCGTATAGATAGATAAATGGAGACAAACATAAGAGAATTACTGCATAAACATGATAATTACTGCCCATTGTCCATTTTGCCAGCTATGCTTATGTTATGACAAGATTTTTGTGTAGGTCATCCAGATTCTAGTATTGATGATAATAAGTTTAATCAATATTTATATTGTATTTGGTATGTGCTGAAAACCTTTTCAAGCACGTCTATATGTTATTATGTTTGATTCAAACAGTATTTCTGTAGGGAAGGTCCTATTAGTCCCATTATTTCAGATGAGAAGCTGAGTTATAAAAAGGATAATTACCCCTTGTCAATAGCTACTTTGTGGCTGAACTGGGTTTATATCTGTGCTAGTAAACTTTTAGGTTTTATATGGTTCTTTATAATGTTAAAACAATTTCATGTATAATCCTCAATTTTCCACGGATCTCTTCTGATGTCTGTAGGGAAAAGAATATCTTAATTTTTAAAAAATCTAACACATGTAGCTTTTTTGCATTTCCACAGTACAACATACATTATTTTGTTTTAATTCTTAAAGAATGCATGTAAGGCAATATTAGTATTTCCATTAACTGTTTTTTTGTTTTGTTTTGTTTTGTTTTTTGTTTTCTTTTGGTACTGGGAATCAAACTGAGGGCCTTGTGCTTGCCAGGCAGGCACTTGTGCCCCTGAGTTATATCCCTGGCCCTCCATTAACATATTTTAAAGCCCTTATAGTATAAAAATTCTAGGTGGCCGAACGTCAGCTGATGTCAACAATACCACAGAAAATTTATTAGGTACCTACTATAAGCCAGAGGGTTGACTTAGGCACTCCACTTGTTTAATAATATTTATTACTCCCTGTAACCCCATAAGGTAGATAGCTATTATTAGCCCTATTTTGTACCTTACAAAACTGACACTTAAGAATTTAATCACTTTGTCTAATGACTTCATAAGTCACAGAGTTGGCACTCTAGTCAACACATTTATCTAATTCCAAAATCTTGTTCTTTTCTTTACTTCACACTTACTTCATATGTAAGACAATTACTATATTGAAATTGAATTAAAACAAGTAGTAAAAGAATGTTAATATGTATCCTTATGCTTCAGTGCTCCTTTGTATATCACTTTGATTATTTAATTTGTGTCTACTTTTTAAAAATGAGAAACTCAATGTTAAACATATTGTACAGAGCGTCTACACAAAGAAACTAGTTCAGAAGAGGAGGCAGGAGGAGGCGCGAAGATGGCAGCAGATATGAATGTAGGAACCTAGGGAAACCTCAGGATCAAGTTTGCTCACTTACTGCATTCTTTTACAAAAAGGCAAAATTTTTTAAAAAAACATGGAATTACCAGTTATTTAAAGAAGTTATTTTATTCATACTGTTTTATCTAAAGTCCTTCCTAAGGCCAATTTCATTAATGTATATAAGTTTGTTCAGGGAAGAGGAGATACCATTTTGGAGTATGGAATGCATTGAATAGATCATGGGTTTTGGAATGTTTCATTTATTTGCTAATTTTTCTAATATTGTTTTCTCATCCAAACATGAGAAACTATGCATATAGTTCATCATACAGTCACAGTGAAGAATCAAGTATTCTATTACAAATTACCTCTATGATGGTCTCCCCTATTGGAAAATAAAGAAAAATATCTAGGAGTACATTAAAATGGTAGTATACAAATATACAAGACAGTGAGAATATGAAATTTGGGGGGTAAAAGTATGAAATACAGAAAGACCCTGAAAGAGAAATAAGATACTGCAAAAGACAAACTTTGCTTCTTTCAGAATATTGTCCCGCGTTAAGCCCAACTTTAGGAAAATAGCAGGGAGCGCTGCTTTCTTTCCCATCATCCCCTTCCATTACTTCATTTCTCTGTTTCTTTGAACACAGAACTTATCATGGTCTCAGCAGGCTGTTATAAAATAACTTGGGAACAAAGCTAACAGCCCGAAAATTAAGACTACAAAGTCTGGAACAAACAGATGAAAAAAGCTCAAGGCAACTGATTACAAATGCACTTTGGGAACACGTGTTGTCATGAGCTGTCATTATGGGCAGCGAATAGTTGAATAATTGGGGAATGCATATTATTTGGATGATCTTCTTCACCCTTTTTCATGTGTTTATTTTAGAAACAGATAAAACTTGTTAAAATGCTCACTTAGAACCATAGTCACATGTAAATTAGCCCACCCACATATATAATGATGGAGAATATAGCCATGGTGAAGAGTTCCCAGAACCAAATGTTACGCTTTTCTTAATTAAAATATTTCTTCACTTTCAATTTTGATGATAAAATCATCAAAATATATGGTTTCTAGTAAACTAATATATTAATATTTAAGGAGATATTTTATTGAGTTACATATTGTTCAAAAGTAAATGTTGGGATAAAAAGTACCTTAATCTGAAGTCATAAATCACTGTATGACTAATGTCTCCTCATTCTCCTTCCAAGTTCTGAGCCCTTTATGACCACCATTCTAATATCCACTTATATTAGTTTGACGTTTTTGCATTCCATATGCATAAATAAGGTAATACAGTACTTTTCTGCAACTGGCTTATTTCACTTAGCATAAGATTCTTTAGCTTGCCGTATGTTGTTGCAAATGATACTATTACCTTCTTGTAAAGATTGACAAGTGTTGTGTATATGGTCTTTCCTCAATATCCGTGGAGGATTTGCCTTCCAGAAGTGCAGTATCAGAGGATCAGCAACTCTTCTGTATCCAATAGAATAGGACAGGCTGAGTGCCCTTAGTCAAAAGTACAGAATCTGAAATGCTCCAAATTCTGAAATGTTTTGAATACCAACCTGACGCCACAAGTAGAAAATTCTACACCTGAGCTCATGTGATGGGGAAACTGTCAAAGTGCAGGTGCACTAAAAACTATAAAATTTCCCTTAGACTATGTGTTTAATGTATATATGAAATATAAGTAAAGTTTGAGTTTAAGCTTGGTTTACTTCCCCAGGATATCTCATAATGTGTACACACATGTTCCAAAGTGTAAAATACAACTCAAAATCTGAAATGCTTCTCATCACAACCATTTTGGATATGGGATACTTAAACTATATTTGCATATAAACTATATATATACTTCTGTATACTTTAAGTTCTCTCTGTATTAGTTAAGATGCCTAACATGGTGTATATGTTATATAGTTTTTATAATGTACTTTTAAAGGAATAATTACAAGAAGTCAATACAAACTTTTCATAAATATTTCTCCACCCAAGGTTGGTTAAATCTGAGGATGTGGAACCCACAGCTATGGAGGGGCAACTGTATATAGTACGTTCTCTGTATCCATTCACTCATTGATGGACATTCAGGTTGATACATCTTGACTACTGTAAATTTGTATAACATAGGGATGGTAATGATGTACTAATACTTGAAAACTGCTATGAGAGTAGATTTTAAATATTCTTGAAACAACAAAAATAAATATATGAAATGATGGATATTTTAATTAGCTTGACTTAATAGTTCTCCAATGTGTATATATATATATATATATATATATATATATATATATGTCAAAATATCACCTTACAATTTTAAGAAAGCTGTGCAAATATTCACCCATTCATTTGCAAACTGCCTGAATTGTGAAATTTTTAGCTTCTCTGAACTTTAGTTTCTACAAAAGATAGTATCAACCTCCATGGTTTGTAGTACTGATTAAACAATTAAGTGTATACAATATCTACCTCATAATAAGTGCTCAGTAATATGGTAAAAATCAGTTTCCTCTTTGCCTTACAGATTTTTACTACATACTGAAACTGATTCATCCTGTGGAAGTGTATCCCTGAATTATCTTTACTAATGTTGATATGGACATAACTATATAAAATTTTGGTAAACATACAGTTTCTCTGAGGCTTTTGAGGAAGTTCACATCTAAGCACAGTATAACTTGTTTAATAAAAGTTTGTTGTAATTTGGGTATAAATATTGGAAGAGGGTCTATATAAGTTCCTTGCCTGTTTATAAATTAGGTTATTTTGGTATTTTGCTATTGACGTGCTCTTTTTGTCTGAATAAGACATGTATTCCAGTGAATGGTATCACATGACTTCCCAAGAATGGTCATGCACTTTTATTGTGAACATTATTATTGCCTATTAATCATTTTGAAATTAACTTATGGATTATATTTTCAGAAGAATACTGCCTGACGTTGTATGACTTCATCTTTAGGCAATCCAGTGGTGTGAAGACTTTTAGCAGTTGTAGTTTGAGAGACTTTCAAAGTTTCATTTCAAATGTTGGTGCCAGATGTCTTCAGAATAAACCACAAATGCAGTCAGCAGCAGTTTGTGGCAATGGCGTAAGGGAGGGAAATGAAGTCTGTGATTGTGGTACCTTACAAGTAAGTCTGATAACTAGAAAAAGGGATTAATAAATTTATAGTTTGTTCATCTTTCTTTATAAGTGTTGTATATCTCTCAAGTATGACTCAGTACCAGGCAGACTACTGACAGCAAGGGAATTAAGTTGAAGTTCTGTGAGAAAATACTGTCTAGATTTTGAGTTAAAGAGTTTGAACAAGTTTCAAATGTACTGCACAATTTATTGGTGATGGGTATAAAGAAGACTAGAATAATTTTTGAAATCCAAAAATTCCAAATATTTACTTAACCACGAAATGTTTTATACATGTTTGTTGAAGATTAATCTGTCAGCAGCCCATCATGTGTCTTTTAGGGTCCTACTTCACAATGGAAATAGTAGTATGGTGATGATATCTGTTAATATTACAAACTGAACATTAGGTGACTTTGATCATTTACTTGACAGGGAAGTCCCAAAAATATAATGAATATAAAACATCCTGAATATAATGCTTCTAAATATTTCCATATTTGTATTAGTACTACAAATATCACAAACTTCCATGACTGCAAGATAAAAATAACGTTAGGGTTCGTTACAGATGTAGGTCTGAATTACTTGGATGCATATCACATGGTTTTAATTACTATTCTTTGTTGTATGACAAAACAAGTCTTTTCACTCATTTATATTTTAAATTGGGGTATAATCTACACACAATGAAATTCACCCCTTTTAAATATATTGATTGATGAGTTTTGACAAATGTATGTAACCGTCAGTATGGTTAAGATGTAGATTCTTTTCACCGTGCTAAAGGATAGGCAAGTATAGACCAACTGGGGCTGGCAGTTTTGATCTCTAGTTTTCAAGGCTAATTATTTTTGGCTACGTCTTATTTTTGGGAAAAGAGGGTACATATAACACATTTATTTATTTATGTATTTATCCATTGGCTTTTTTGAGACAGGCTTTCACTAGGTAGTTCAGGTTGTCCTTGAACTTGCTATGTAGCCCAGGCTGGCCTCGAACTCACAGTGATTCTCCTGCATAAGCCTCCTGAGTTCTGGGATTAACAGGCGTGTTCTAGCTTGCCTGGCATTACATAATGTATTTTAACTTATTAGCCCAATTAGTTAAATACAGGATGACCAAAGATTGCATTTTTTCTTTAATTTTTATAATAGAACAGGAACTATAAAAATGACAATTGTATCAAATTTATTCAGTAATTTTTTCTGTGTATGATATATTTTTAAAACATTCAGTACACAGTGCAACATTACCACCAGGACAGTAGTACGTGGTCTCTTTCCGAATTCTTCTTGCATTATTGTCTTTCTTTGAGCAACACATTTTACACTGAAATGTTGACCTTTCCTTTTTTGTCTGTGGGTGGTATAATTTCAATAAAATGTCTACCCACTAAACATAATGGTGAAGACGTAGATGGTCTATTTTGTTCATATAGTCTAGTTTGGTTTGCTCTTCTGGGTTTCTTCTAGTTCCACATGAATTTTAGGATTGTTTTCTTCGGTTCTCTGAAGAATGTAGTTGGAATTTTTATTGGAATTGGGTTGCCTGTATATCAATTTTGTACATTTGGCCGTTTTGAATATATTGGTTGTTTCTTTCCAGGAACATGGATATCGTTGTTTTCTGATGTCCTCTTCGGTTATCTTTTTCAGAGTACTGTAGTTTTCATTGTAAATGTCTAATTTCTTTAGGTTGGTTAATTCCTTAGAATTTAATTTTTCTTGGTAATGTTGTGAATGGCATTTTTTTTTCTAATTTCTTTCTGAGTGGGTTCATTATACATGTAAAGGAACACTGTTGAATTTTCTGTGTTGATTTTGTATCCTGTTACATTACTGAATTTGATTATTTTAAGAGGTCTTTTTGGGGTTTTTTGGGGGGGTCTTCTATGTAAAGCATCATGTAATCTGCAAATAATGATAATTTGACTTCATACTCTCCTGTAGATACCCGTCTCATTTCTTTTTCTTGCCAAATTTGTCTTGCTAATGTTTTGCATGCTATGTTGAACAGGAGTGGTAGTAGTGGACATCCTTGTCCTGTTCCTGATTTTGGAGGGAAAGCTTTCAGTTCTCCCATTTAATATGATGTTGGCAGTAGGTCTATCCTAAATGGCTTTTGTCAGGTTGAGATAAAGTCCTTCTATACTGGGCCAGTGAGATGGCTCAGCGGCTTAAGCGCCTGCCCGGCAAGCGCGAGGGCCCGAGTTCGACTCCCGGAACCCACATACGAAAAAAGGGGCTGGTGATATCGCTCAGCGGCACGGGCGCCTGCTGGTGCGCGAGGTCCTGAGGTCGACCCCCCGGTACCCACACACACACAAAAAAAGTCCTTCTATACCTAGTTTCTTAGTTTATCATGAAAGGATGTTGGATTTTGTCAGAGGATTTTCTGTGTCTGTTGAGATCCTTGTGTCCTGCTTCTGTTTATGTGATGAATCACATTTATTGATTTGTGTATTTTGAACCATCCTTATATCCCTAGGATGAAGCCTACTAAGTTATAATGCATGATCTTTATGATGATTTGTTGCATTCTGTTTACCAGTATCTTGCTGAGGATTTTCACATTTATATTCATTAAAGAGATTGGTCTGTTGTTCTCTTTTCTGGTTTGCTTCTTGTCTGATTTTGGGATCAGGGTAATGGTAGCTTCCAGAAATGACTTTGGGAGTACTCTTTCCCTTTCAGTTTCGTTAGAAAGCTTGAGGAGTGTTGTAAGTTTTTGTAGAATTCAGCAGTGTACTTGTCCAGACCTAGGCTTTTCTTAGTTGGTAGTTAATTTATTAATGCTTCAATTTCATTAGCTATTATTGGATTATTCAGGGTTTAAACTCTTCTTGGTTTAATTTTGGAAATTCACATGTATCTAGGAATCTAGCTATTTCTTCTGGATCTCTAATTTATTGGTGTTTAGATTTATTGCTTCTTTTTTTTTTTTTTGGTATCGGGAATTGAATTCATGACCTTGTGCTTGCCAGGCAGGTGCTGTGCTGCTGAGCTATATCCCTGGCCTGGTGTATAGGTTTATGAAATTGTCGTTAATAATGTTTTTTGTTTTAGCAGTATCTGTTGTGATTTCACCTTTTTCATTTCTAGTTGATTTGTGTCTTTTCTCTCTTTTTTTCAGTGAAATTGGCCCAGGGTTTGTCTATTTATTTATTCTTTTGAAGAACCAACTCTTTGAATTCATTAATTATCTGGGTTTTTGTTTTGTTTTGTTTTTGTCTCAATATCATTGCTTTCTGCTTTAATCTTTATAATTTCTTTCCTTGTACTCGACTTGGATTTAGATTATTCTTTTTTTTCTAGGACCTGAGATGCATCATTAGGTTATTTGCTTGGGCTCATTTTATTTTTGTGATGTGGCTATTCACAGCTATAAACTTCCCTCTTGGGACTGTGTTTTGTTGTGTCCCATAAGTTCTGATATATTTTATTGATATTATTATTTAGTTCTAGAAATTGTCAGGCTAGTGAGATAGCTCAGCGGCATAAGCGCCTGCCTGGCAAGCGTGAGATCCTGAGTTCGACTCCTGGTACCCACATATGAAGAAAGGGCCAGTGATATCGCTCAGTGGCACGGGCGCCCGCTGGCATGCGAGGTCCTGAGTTCGACCCCCGGTACCCACATACGAAAAAAGGACCAGTGATATTGCTCAGCAGCACGGACGCTTGCTGGCACGTGAGGTCCTGAGTTTGACCCCCGGTACCCACAAAAAAAAAAAAAAAAAAAGGAAATTGTCTAAGTTCTTCCTTAATTTTTTTCTGTAACCCTCAGTTTAGTTGAGAGTGTATTGTTTAGTTTCAGTGTATTTGCATAATTTCTATGTTTTCTTTTGTCGATGATTTCTAACTTCACTGTGCTATGGTCTGATTAACATACCTGGTATAATTTCAATTCTTTTACATTTACTTAAGGGTGATTCATTGGCTAATGTGTGATCTATTTTGGAGAAAGTTCCATATGCTGCTGAAAAGAATGTGTATTCTATTCTGGTTGAGTGGAACACACTATAGATGTTTAATTCTATTTGTTTGATAGTTTTCTTAAAATCTGATATTTCTTTGTTAGTTGATTTGTCTTGTTGATCTATTTGTGTTAGTGGGATATTCAGTTTCCCCACTATAATTATGTTCATCTGATCTTTTATGTCCAGTTTATAATTGTTACATCTTCCTGTTGAATTATTCCCTTAACAAATTTATAGTGACTTTCTCTCTTCAGATCACTTTTAGCTTGATGTTTACTTTTCTGAGAATTAAATTCCTACCCCTGCTTGCCTTTGGAATCCTGGTACATGGAACATTGTTTTCCATCCTTTGATTTTTATTCAATGAATTTCTTTTTCAATAAGATGAGTCTCTTGAATGCAACAACAAGCCCTTAAGTTTTATTTTTTGATCCAATGTGCCAGTATATGTCTTTTCACTGGGGAGTTGAGGCCATTTACATTGAGAGTTATTACTGAAATGTATTGATGTGTTGTAATTGCATTCTTTTTTTGTTGTTGACTCCTTTATCTTTTCCTTTTTTAACTTGTTGCCTCATCTGCCTTTTTGGCTTTGTTGCTGGTGTAGGATTTTCTTGAGTGCTTTTTGGAGTGCTGGTTAGTTGTTCATGAATCTCTTAAGGTGTTCTTTGTTTTCGAATGTCCTTATTTCTGCATCAAATTTGAAAGATAGTTTTGCAGGACATTAATTCTGGGTTGGAAGGGTTTTTTTAGGGGGGTGGTGCTTAAAGCACTTCATTCCAAGTTCTCCTGGCCTTTTGAAGTTTCTATTGAACTGTCTGGTGTATGCCTAAGGGGTTTACCCTTATAAGTGATGGTTTGCTTTTCTCAGATAGCTACTAAGGTTCTTTGTATTGTGCATCTAGGATTTTGACTAAGATGTATCAAGGGGAGCTCCTTTTTTCATTGTGGTTATTTGGTGTTTCATCAGCCTCACTTGCCTGTATGTTGAGTTCTTTCCCCATACTTGGAAACTTTTCTTCTAGGATTTCTGTAAACAGATTTTTAAATTTGATTTGTGCTGTCTTCTAATGTCTTGCTAACTCCAGTTCACATTTATTAGTCTTAAGATCTTAGTGTCATTTAGTATCTTTTGGATGCATTTATTTGCTCTCTTATATTGTTAAGGTCTCTTTGAGTAATTATCATGTATTTTCATTTTGTCCCTGATTTCTGATAACCTGTCTTTACATTGGTCATTTGTTTTGAATTCTGTATAATTCTTTATCACTAGGAGCTCTGTTTGGCACCTTTTTGTAGTCTATTTCTTTGGCAAGTTTGCCATTCATATTTTGAAACATTTTGATTAGCCATCCAGTTTTTTATTTGTCTCTCCCATAACCACAATGGTCAATTTGTATGAAAGTTCCACTATCTTGTGTTATATCCTCTTTGAACTCACTGAGTTTCTTAGTTTCCTACTTAGTAATTTCATACATCTCAGCTACCTGCGATTTGCTTTCCTTTCTGTTATTGCCCTTGTGTTTGCTTTTGGAGATTTGAGTCTTTGGAAGCATCTTTCTGCCTTCTGTTCTCATGATTCTGTGTGTGTGTGTGTGTGTGTGTGTGTGTGTGTGCACATGCTTGTGCTCATACACTCAGAGTTGAAGTCAAATAGAGTGAAGACAGTTTGTTGTTGATATCAAGATCTCTCTAGTTAGGTTCTGTTTTCCAGGGATTTGTTTTTGGCTTTGTCACAAGGCATTGATTATCACTTCAACCTATTTAATTGGGTTGGACCCTGTCAACTATGTTGCCAGCAGAGAATTTCTACTGGTTATAAATTTCAACAGATCCAGCCATATACCAACCATAAACATTAAAATTTGTTTTTACAATTTCACTTTTTTCCCTTACCCCTTATAGCCTATATTGTACTGCTCTTTGTGGTTTGTGTGGGTTGTGGAGGATGGGGTAAAGAGAGGAAAGGGCAAAGAAAGAGGGTATTCAGTTGGAAGAGAAAGAAGTAAGAAAAATGTCAATAGGTAAAAAGGAAGTTGCATCCTGTTAGAGTTATTTTTATAGCTAGGGTAAAGGGATAGTGCTGAAGGAGTTTGAGAGTGTTCTGTAGGTAGAAGGAGATAGGCAGATGGATTATAGTGTATTTAGAGATTGAGGGCAGCAGTAAGATCATCAGAACCTATTAACAGACTTATAGTTCAGGCTTTTTTTTGATCCTCTAACCCTAGTTTTGTTAAGGATTACCCTGACATGGCCTTGAATGGTACTGTTTACAGTTCTGGTGAATTCATATTCTCTAATGCATTTGTTATACTTATGCTGTGAGATGGGTGGAGACAAGGAGGGGGAAGTAAAGAGGTAAGATAATAAGGAAGAGAGGAGAAAAAATAGGAAAAGAGAGTCAAAGATAGGATAGATGAAACACTAAAAGAAGGAGTAGGTTTAAGGGGAAAACCTTGAAAATTAAAGTATCATAAGCAAACAACAGCAACAGAGAAGCGAGAGCCAGAAAAAAAGAAAAAAGAAAAATACAAAAAAGAGAAACCAAGATGACCCAAATCAAACAAAGAAGCAGGGATACAATAACTACAATAACCAAAATAAAAATAGGAATAAAACTAAAAGCCTTTATTCCATTGTTATAGCATCAACCCAGAAAGTTCATACAGTTCTACATTGTCATCACAGTCTGATTTCAAGCAGCCAGGCCATTCCCTCTGTGGGCCAGACAGTTGTCTGCCTGAACCCAAGAGCTGTTGCTCCCTTCCTCTAAACACAAGTCCTGGTTACAAATTGTGCTCCAGGTGTGACCCACTGCAGGCCTCCATGAATCCAATTGTCTTAATCAATTTTGGTTGGTCGATATCATAGACATCGCTAGTTCTTCCTTCTACAGGCTTTCCTTGCCTAATATATGGTCCAAAAAGCCACTGGACCAGTCAGCATTCACCGTCTCTCTCTCCCTGGAGATGTCTGTCTGTCTCAGCCCTACCTGCAGGACTTAGCGAAGCCTTCCTTCTCTGCTGAGGTCCCCCTTTGACAGTACCGTGTCACGGTGGGACCCCATACTGTCTCATGTCTATCAGTTCATGGAGAAACAGTAAGGGGTGGGAGTGGTTCTACCGAGTTACTCTGTGACCTGGCTTCTAGTGACTCTCCCCTCACAGCTCTCACAGACTGGACTCTGTTTACGTATTTGTTGCAGAATCAGTTTTCTCTGTACTCCACAGTTTCCAGCTAGGAGATTCTTGGGACTCCCATGGGAGCCTGCTGGGAATCATGGGTCAGCACTCCCATTGTATGTGAAGGAAACAGCAGCATTTTTTCCCATTTGTCAGGCAAGCCTTCTCTCTCCCTATAGTCCCACCACTTGCTGGTGCTGGAGCACTATTGTTTACCAGACATGGGTGTCTCCTTTTGCTTGCAGGCTCTGGGGTGTTATTGTTTACAAGATACAGGTAGATGCGTGTAGGGCAGTTCTTTCCACCTTGCTCTGCTTTTGGCATCTCTAAATTTTTTTTTTGTGGGTACCGGGGGGTCGACCTCAGGACCTCGTGCACCAGGAGGCGCCCGTGCCACTGAGCGATATCACCGGCCCCTTTTTTCGTATGTGGGTTCCGGGAGTCAAACTCGGGCCCTCGCGCTTGCCGGGCAGGCGCTTAAGCCGCTGAGCCATCTCACCGGCCCCGGCATCTCTAAATTCTTGGGCTAGATATGTCTCACTTCACAGTGTCCACTGGGAAGGATAGAATGATGGTGAATCTATTCCATCTGCTGGGCTTTCACTGATGGGCTGGCCATTCTCTCCCAAGGTGGTGTGGATACTGGGTCTGGGGTGGACATGGGTAGGGTTCTGGTAATATAGGAATGGTCCAGTTTCCCCTTTTACACCCTCAAACATGGAATTTTAGTCTAGCTAGATTTTTATTTATCCTCCCGTATGAGACTTTATCTTTTGCCCCCATCTCAGGGTATCTGCTTTTCTGCAGCACCTCTTTGGAGACATTCACCCTTGCTGTCACCCACTATGTGGCCATTTTCTCTTTGTTTGCAAGAATTTTACAAAGATTTTTATATCTGAGTTCAACAATGATATTGGTTTGTAATTGTGTGTGTGTGTGTGTGTGTGTGTGTGTGTCGTTATCTGCTTTGGTAACAGGGCAATTCTGGCTTTAAAGAAAGAATTGGGGATTTTGACTCTGTTATTTCCCTTTTTTTTCCTGGTGACCTTTATGTTTGTAAAAGTGAGGTAATAAAGTGACCCACAGTGATTTTCTTGGGGTCTATCTGACCCTTAAGTTGTATTTGTTTTATGAAATTAGCTGTGCTAATGTTTGGTGAACATATATTTACACTTGCAATCTCTTCTTGGTGAATTGTTCCTTTTATCAGTATGTAGTACCTTTCTTTTTCTCTTCTTACTGATTTAGTTTGAGATTTACCTTGTTGGATTTAGGTATAACTACTCCTGCTTGGTTTTTGACTCCATTTGCTTGGCATACCGTTTTCCATCCTTTCACTTTCAGTCTGTGTATGTCTTTGTGGGTGAGGTGTTTTTCTTGCAGGCAATGTATCTGGTTTCTGTTTGTGATTCAGTCTGCCAATTGGTGTCTTTTTAGTTAAGACAATTTTACCTGTCATTATTGAAAGATATGCACTCATTCCAGTCATACTTTTATTTTGCTAGTCTTTGATTCATTCCTGATTCTCATTCATTCGTCTATTCTCCTAATGAGTTTTATTCTTTCCCTTGTTCTGTGGTTGGAGCTGTCTTTTCCTCTTTGTTTAAGATTACCTTAAGTACTTTCTGCAATGCTGATTTAGTGGTCACAGATTTCTTCAGTTTATCCTTGTTTCAGGAAGCCCTTTACTTCTCTTTCAATTTTGAAGATTAGCCTTGCAGAACATAGTAATCTAAGTTGCCAATTATTTTCTTTAAGGGCTTGAAATACATCTTTCCAAGACCTCCTGGCCTTTATAGTTTCTGTTGAGAATCTACTCTTATTCTGATTGGCCTGCTATTATAAGTGATTTTGCATTTCCCTGCAACAGCTTCTAATATTCGTTGTTCTGAATTTTTGACAGTTGCTTATGTTGTGCAGAGGTACTTTTCTGATAATGTCTATTTGTGAATCTGAATGCCTTTAGTATCTGGTTATCTATCCCATTTCCCAGATTGTGGAGATTTTGGGCTATAATTTCAGTGATTAGGTTTTCTGTGCCTTTAGTCTATACTATACCTTCTTTCAAGCTGACGATTCTTAAATTTGTTCTTTTAGAGTTGTCTAGGAGCTCCTGAATAATCTGTTCATTTTTTAAATTCTTTTTTTAAATTATTACTGTTTGAATATTCAGTACATCATGTTTTTTCTTCAAACTCTGCTAATTTTTCTTCTGATTCATCTTGCTTTCTGCTAAGATCTTCATTTGAGATTTTGTTAGACTAATTGAGCATTTCATTTCAGGGATTTCTGTTTGGTTCTTTTTCATAACTTCTGTCTCTTTGTTGAAGTGGTCTTTCATATCCTCTCTTCATTCATTCAGTTGTTCCTGTGATCTTCTTTGAGATCACTGATTGTTTTACTAAATGATTCACTGAGGTGCTTATATGTATCCTCTTTTATCTTCATCATCTTTAACTGTCAGTATTTTAAAAATTCTTTGTCTGAAATTTGTCCACTTGAATATCTATGGGAAGAGTTTTAGGAATCATGAAATTTACTGTCATTTTGTTGTCTTCTTTTCTTGTGATTCACATGGCTTTGTGTTAACGTTTGCAGTTCAGTTGGAATAGATATCTCTACCTCTATTGTGTATCTATTTATTTATTTACTTTGGCTTTTTGAGACAGGGTCTTACTGTGGAGCTCAGACTGGCCTTGAACTCACTATGTAGTCCAGGCTGGCCTCAAACTCATGGCGATGCTTCTGACTCAACCTCTTGAGCGCTGGGCCTACAGGTATGTGCCACTACACCTGGCCTGTAGGTCATTTTAGAGAATGTGGCTTTCTCTTTCTGATGCCTCGTAAGCTGTGAGCATGTCTCAGTTTAAAAGCAAATACTTCCACCTATTGAGTACTATGTCCAATTCATATGACTACTTTGTGAAGAAAAAAATACCACTAATATCAACACATAAATAACCAACAATGTATCTCTATATCTATATTTATATATCTATATCTATCTAAATATAATTTATATCTTGTTTGAAAAGTTCTCAACTCTTTGACCCAGGAAAAGAACAAAGGAGTGTGAATGTCAGAAATTCTAGAAAACATAGAAATGAAAAATAAAATTTAAAAAGGCTTTAAAGATAGTATTTATATAGTAGGGTTGGCAGTGAGATTTGTAGGGTTATGAGACAGAAAGAAGAGAAGGGAAGGGAATAAGGAAATATAACTAGAAAGTGAGAGAAGATATAGGGTTATTGAATTCATTTAATTAGTGGAGTCAGAGGAAACCCTACGAAACAACCCATGGTGTAGGAAAATAAACAAAAGAAGACACTGAAGATACATAACCAGTAACATTCGTGCATACCTAGACACATATGCTTGAACACTCATGTCTAAAACAAACCAAAGAAGATTTAATGATAGGATATATATATATATATATATATATATATATATATATATATATATATACACCTATCGCTGTGTCATACAAGAGTTCTCTCTCGGCCCCTTCCTCACTGAATCACAGAAACACAGGGAATGGCCATTAAATCTCTTCATGTTCAGTGGGCATGTCCAGGCTGTAGGGCAAAGCTCCAGATTTACCTGACCATGCTCTTAGAGGAGTGGCTGATCCATGCCTGCAGGCTGCTTCATCCACTCTGAAAGGTGATCATGCTGCTGAGGGTATTGGCAGAGTGGACTCTAATCCCGACTTCCTTCCTTTGCGTGTCCCTGTGTGGCCCACTTCTCCTCCTGTCCCAGCGTTCGGAATGCCACTGTTCTCTGCTTACTGTCCCCTTACATCCTGGTGTTTCCCTCCACCCCAGTGAATGTACCTACCTTCTGTGGGTTTCACACCTTCTGGCCATCGTGAGACTTTTCAGCACGGAGTTGCATCTCCCACAATCCAGGTATAGGGATGATTTCTCCCAATCCTGTGATTTTATCTTTTCTCTGTCACAGAATTGTGATAGGCCCAAAATAACTATCAGGGCAGGTGGCACTCCTTCCCTGGAAAGGAGTGGCTGTTGTAACCTGGAGGTATAAAAACATGAGTTTGTCTGCTTCCCTGTGCTGTTTACGTAAGATGGCTTCCCACCGCAGTTGTGTTGAAGTCCATGTACTGTTTGTTGTGCTGAGGTAGAGTTCTTCTAAGAGAGCTTCCTAGCCCAATGCTGTTTAAGCTTGGCGTTATGCCTCCTGTACCTATTCACTTGATTACGCTTAGGTGTTGTTTCTGCTCAGGCATGATGAATGCCAAGGTATTCTGTTATAACAACATAAGGTGAACTGTGACATTATTTGAGTCCTTTGTCCATTTAAAAATTATGGAATTTGCTTTCTTTGTTATTGACTTTCAGGATTTTCTTATATATTTCCATATTAACTATCAGGTATTTATATGCCATATTTATATATGACATGTTTATATAGGGTTTGCAAGTATTCTGTCCCATTCTATAAGTTAACTTTTCATTCTATTGCTTATGTTCTTTGTCACAAAACATTTTAATGTTTGATATAATTTCACTCTTCTTGTGCTTTTGTTGCTTGTGCTTTCGGTGTGATATATGAGAAATTGTTGCCAACATCAATGCTGAGAAATTTCTCCCCCCGTTTTCTTCTGGGACAGTTTTGGTTCCAGGTCTGTAAGTATTACATTTAGTTTGTGTGTGTGTGTGTGTGTGTGTGTGTGTGTGTGTGTGTGTGTGTGTGTGTGCATGTGTTGCCAGAATGCCAGAATTCACACTCAGGCCCTCAGCCTTATTAGACAAATATTCTACCACTGAGTTACGTCTATAATCCCCTCTTTAATGAATTTTAAATTGTTTCCCTTATGGTATAAGATAATGGGCCAATTATTCTTCTTACCTTTTTCCATGGAGCTGTGTTTGGATGGGTATTACAGCTTTTTACATTAAATAACATTATTTTTAAACTTTTTAAAAATTAGTACATATTTGTCATACACATTGATCAAATTCGTCATAGGGAATTTGTATCTGTGGATAATATATCTTAATTCTTTTTTTTTCCCCATTCCTTTCTCTTCAGCCCTTTTCTTTTCCTCATTTATAAGAGCTTTGTTTCCATTTTTTCCTTCCATTTTTTTTCCTTTTCCCTCCCTTGTACCCCTTCCTGTTTGAACATATTAATGAATGATTTTAAGAGTATTTTGTCTTTCTATTTTTGTTAAATTACTTTTTCCATGAGGAAATGCAGGCTGGATCTTTCAATTCTCCTCTGCTGGTGACATCACTCTGGTATTATTTCCTTTTTAAATTTATTTTGGTAAGATTCACCAGTGGAGTCTTACCAGATGGAATTTTTTTTGTGTGTGGAATTTTTAATTGCAACTTTAGTTTCTTTAATATGTGGGACCACTCAGATTTTCCATTATTCTTGTCACTTTGTTATTTTGTGTCTTTTAAAAAGTTGTCTTTTTTTCTACTGTATTTATTGGCCTAAAATTGTTCATGCTGTTCTCTTGTTTTCCATTTATTTGCTGCATGGTCTGTAGTGATTCTTTCCTTTCATTGCTGATATTGGTACTTTCGTTGTTGTTGAACAACAACATGAGGTTATCTTTTAAAAGTGCTATTATGTACCTTTATTGATGCTCAATTTGTTGGTTGGTTTGTTTTTTGAGACGGGGTCTCATGATGTAGTTCAGGCTGGCTTTGAACTCACTATGGAGCCCAGGCTGGCCTGATCTTATCTTTATTATTTCTATTTCCATTTGTGTATTCTTCTTTTTCTAGCATTTTAATGTGGAAACTTAAATCTTTTATCGTCTTCTTTTTCTAAATATTTGTCTTATATGTGGTAAATTTCTTTTAGCACTGCATTATGTACGTAGCATACATTTTGTAGCATTTTGGATTATTATTTAGTTTAAAATACTTATTTTCTCCAGATTTCTTCATTGGTACATTGGTATTTATACGTGTTTCTTAATTTCCAAATATTTGGGAACTTTGTGTATGATTTTAAGGCTTTTACATATATTGAGATTTTTCTTGTGCTCAGCCTATATTTAATTTTCATAACTTGATCATGTAAAATTGAAAGTGAAGTGATTTCTGGTACTTTTGGATATACCAGATGTTGTTTATTAATATTATTCAGTATTCTGTACACTGCTGATTTTCTTTTTTAAGTTTTAAATTTTTAATCACTGAGTTGTAGTTGAGAGGATACAGATGTCAAGGCACAGGAGACATTTAGAGCCCCAAACAAATGTGACTGGAAAGAAACATTCTCATATCATATTAAAGTTAGCAAGTCAAGAATACAGAACTATTGGGAGTCTGTTGGGACCCCAGTCTCCTAAAATGAGTATATGGCAAAGGCTTAAATAAAAGAGACGAGTAAATGGTTCTGGGGAGTGGAGTCCAGGAAGGTCAGAACTCTTTTGGAGCTAAGACAAAGACTTCTCTGAACATCCAGTATTTATTGGATTTCAAACAAGTTCAGGGAGTGGGAGGGGCAGTGAAAGGTAAAGGTGGAGGCTGAGCAGGACCTTCTGAAACAGGATCAAAGGCACTCTAAGCAGTAAATCTTGCTAATTAGGACTGTTATCACTAAGGTTGGCAGTTCATTGCTCTGGAAGATGGAGTGAGCCAAATGTCCTCACCTGCAGCCTTATCTTACCTTCAGAGGCTGTGAATCTAGAGATCACTGTGGACAGCAACTTAACCCTTACACAGCCCGGTCCCTAAGAATTCCTAATTTTTGCTTTTGTAATTGCAGCAGTTGAAACATTGGTGACTTGAGGTTGGATAGGTTACAGACTTGCTTGACCATGTTATTTTTTGTGAAAGCTTGGGAGACTTTTCTCTAGGTGACCCTCCTTAGGTACACTGTACACTGTTGATTTTTGTCCTCTGAGGCTCAGCAATCTTCCTGGTCAGGAGGTGGGTGATACACCATGATTGTAGGATCTTGCAGAAAAATGTTCCCTCATGTCCTAGGCCTTTGTTGACCTCAGAGAGCCAGGGCTGAAATATTGGCTGTCCTCTTAGCCCAGTTACCTTTCTAGTTTTGGCCTCTAAACTTTAGTTGTTGCACACCCAGAAGAGAAGATCAGTGATATTAGTATTGAAGTGGGAGCAGTGCATTTAATTATTATATTTTTATCTGAACACTTTGAAGTATAAAGTATAGCCATAGGACTAATATTTCTTACCAACCATGGTTGTTCTAGTAGTTGAATCCCTGTAGAGTGTTAGCAGACGGCAGTTATATAGTTTCACAAAGAAAACTTGAGGTCAAAAGCCACACATAGTATTTCAGCATGACAACCATAATGACATTATTTTTGTAACACACTTAAATGTCCACCTTAGTATAGAACAGCCTTTTTAGCAAGTCATCTCCTTTTGATCATTAGACATTAAATAACAGAAACTCTCATCTAATTTGTTATTCTTTAATGGGATGTCATAGAAGAAGTTTGTGACATTGTCTGGACTGTTTAGTGTCTAAGCATCCCTAAGTGTAGTGTGATGTACATAAATGTACATAATGTACATAAATGTACATAAATGTACATCACAAAAGCCTTGTTTTTTTTAAAAAAATTATTTTCTGACAGGTGGTCTCATGATGGTTTGATACGTACCTCTTATTACAAGTAGCTGGAGCACACAAAAAAGGCAGATATATGAGTCTAAAAGAAAAAGGTTATCACCATAAGCAATGCTAGTTTTACATCTTAGTAGACCTGTACATCCAGAAGGCATGAATACATTTAGTGTACCATGAAATTAGCAGTAATTACTGTTACAGCCATATGAAATAGAGTAGTAAGCTTATTTTCTTATGAATGAAATTATTTGCTTTTCTGGCTGCTTTCAAGATTTTCTTTTTATCTTTGGTTTTTAACAGCTGACTATAAAGTGTGAATCTATTGATATTTGTCCTGCTTAAAGATAGATGATTTTCCCAGATATGTATGATTTTAGTTTACAATACATTTGGAAACATTTCAGCAATCACATGTTTGCCCCCTCTACCTTTTCAAACTACAATAACATGCAGACTGCTTGATGGAGGCTGATATTTTTTCCTTTTCTTCCTTTCCTCTTGATATATTGCAGTTTCTTTATGCTGTCCCATGTTTTTCTGTAGGTTTAATATACTTTTAAATCCATGCAGTGATGGCTGCCATGGAGAATTCTAGCACTCTTTCACTAGGTTTCTCAGTGGACAACAATAATTTAACCACTAACTCAGAGACTTGAAACTGCCATCTTTGTCTTTTTAAGTCGCTGAGCTCATCATGCTTGGAAAAATACCTCCTGATGGAAAGCTGGTGATTAGAGCTTGGTTCATGTGTTTCTCTTCTCCAATGAATTAGATAGTTTTGCTTTGCCTGCTGTCTGATTTCTGGAAATAATTACTTCATATATTTTTTCCTAATTTTCTAGTTGGATAAGAACATAAGTGGAATATCAGTTATTATGATCTGAAGTTAAAGTTCTACATTAATATTTTAAGTATATTTAGAGATGCTAAGCTCTTTGTCAGGAACATTCATATTCTTTTTCAAAATTGAAAAACTAATCCCAGCAAATACAGCTCCTACCAAAGATTTTATTGTTGTCAAGCTTTATTGTTACATGTACATTTCATTTATTCACAGCAATGTGGAACAAGAAGCTGCTGTGATCATGCAACCTGTAGGTTGAAAGCATCAGCAACGTGTCTTACAGGAGGATGCTGCACTAGCTGTAAAGTAAGATTTAATTTTATTAATGTTTAAAACTATATGTTGGTGCCTGTGAGATAGCTCAGTGGCATAAGCGCCTGCTGGCAAGCCTGAGGTCCTGAGTTCTACTCCCGGTAACCACATTAAAAAAAAAATATGTGTTGACTCATGTGTAGGAGACATTAGAACACTTCAAACTACAAGTTTAAGTCAGAATAAGTGACTCTTTCAGAATCATGTTTCTGTTCTTGTGAACTTCTGTCAGATGTTGGGGTCTCTGTTTAATGCTAAAATTCTGATTAACATGATGCTGTTATTTTTAAGCCTTAATTGAGAACTATTGTAGAGCTTGTCAATAAGGAGATCTCCATTGAAGTAGACAAGTATTTTTTCATTTTATTTAATATTTATACATTTATATATCAAAAATGTTGTCACTGGTTCTGGTAAGTTTGCATACATATGCAATTGAAAAATACAGAATTTTTCATACCCGTATAAGGAATGCAACCCAGTAGAAGTAACATTTTCCAAATAGTGTATGTAACAAGAATTTAAACTATAAACTTGGGATTTAAAGATTATTTGACTTGAAAGTCACATTTTAGCTTATATGATGAAACATTGACTGCTGTTTCCTCATTTCTTTTAATTTCTAGTGTATTCAAAAGAAATTTCCCATGTGAGAGAAAAACCTCTTTTGAACTCCCTACCATGGGTCCTGTCCTATTAACTGTCCTCAATTGACATGATTTTATGTTCTTTTCTAGAACCTTATCAGATTACATTCTTACTTCTGTAATCTTTTTAGTATCAAGTTGAAATAATAAATTAAGGATTATCAGATTGATGCTTATTTAAGATTCTTCATATAGAATTTCAGAATACTGCATATGAAAGAATGAACTATAACATAATTCAGGAGAAAGATTACAATAAGGTTCTATCAAAAACTCCCATAGTTGAACTACTTCTTTACTCATTGATCTGTTTCCCTTTGTTAATTCTCAGTTATTTATACAGTATTTCACATTTGTCATTGTTGTAGTCAGGGTTTGCAAGGGAAACAATACAGGACACATAATTTATGGGATTATTTTATAGTAGTCACCCAAGAGTCAAATACAAAAAGAGTGCAGGAAATCTGTTCCAAACACTAAAGACCCAAAGAATCCAGCTGAGGGCCTGTATTCCACAGCGATGTCCTGCATGAGTCCAGCTGAAGACCTAGAGCCCATGGCAGTGCCCTCACAAGTCTAGCTGGAGGCCCAGAGCCCATGGCAATGTCTCATGCAAGTCTGTTTCACGGATCTGCGCCAGGAAGGCCCAAAGGTCAGTGGTGGAAGCTAGAAAGTCTGTGTGAGCGGGATGAAGAATCTGTGCCAGCAGCTGAGGGATCTGCATTGGAGCCAGGAAGTGACACTCAAAGTAAAGACCAGAGCTTCCCTTAAAAGTACCACAGCCATCCTCAGTGACACCAAGGTCCCGAGCTCCTCCGACAATGAGAACAGCCAAGTTCCTATCAGGAAAGCCAGCGCGACAAGCTCCTTGGGGAGAACCAACAGCACCAACTCTTCCTCTCCAGTTCTCCTTTTTATGTTTTTGACAACAGTCCTCAGGTGGGCCCTGCACACCCAGCACCATGCTGATTCAGTTCAGCTGGGTGTTGCAAGTTGCCCACCAGTTGTCAGTCCACCACAGTCATAGAATATGAAAGTATTCCATACTTAACAAATTGCAGTTTGAATAAGTATACAGTACTTTATTTGGAAATTAAAGACTTTTGGCAAAAGGAATAATTTTCCAATGCTAAAAGTGAACTTTACTCCTTTATATTAAAAGCACAAATAAAGCTTTGGCTTTATCATACTGGGTTTTTATTATACCTGTTCATGTATATATATTATATACATATATTTCTTACCTCCATTTTAATTGATGACATTCAAAGTATTTTAATAATAAACATAATTATAAAAAGATAACAAACAAATCAAATAGTTCACATACTTTTGAAACAAATATTAATAAACTAAGCAATGTTATGTGTAATTTTTGATATCTTAATTTCTATTAGATTGCATCATCAAAAATTATTTGCAGGACCAAAAAAGACATTGAGTGTGATGTCTTTGAGTATTGTTCTGGATCTTCACCAGAGTGTCCAACTGATGTATTTGTCCAAAATGGAAACGTATGCAGAAAGACCCACATGTGTTTTGATGGACTTTGCCTTGATCCCGATTCAGTGTGTAAGAGGCATTTTGGAAAAGGTAAGTGTTTTACATCCAAATAGTTGGCCTTCAGTGTTTCTATTAATACTACCAGAACAATAAAAATATAATGTTTTAAATTTTTAATATTTGTATATATTTTCCATCTTTATTGAAGTATAATTGACAAAAACTGTGTGTCTTTAGGTATATGACTTTGGTACACATTGTAAATTTAAAAAAAAATTAAGCTAATTAAGATATCCATCACTTTACATAGTTATCATTTTTGTTTTTCATTTTTAAAAATATTAAGGTCTATTTTTAGACAAATTTCAGGTAGGAAATACAGTTTTATTTACTATAGTCAGTCACATTGCTGTACTTTAGATGGCCTGAACTTACACATTTTTCATAACTGCAATTTTTTACCACTTGACCGACACCTTCCCATTTCCCTCTTTTCCCAGTCTGTTAGGAATTTGATGATTTTAGATTTCACATATTAATTTGATTATGAATTATATTTCTCTATGTATCTGATTTATTGTCCTCCACTTTCATCCTTGTTGTCACAAATGCCAGAATTTCCTTTGTGCTAAGGCTGAATTATATTTCCTTTTGGTTGTAAAGAAACTGAGTAAATAATAAAACATTTCACATCCAAAACCAGTCCAGGATCTGATGGCTTCTTTGCTATCTTAACTGCTTTATCATTGTATAGTGGCCTTTTTTGTCTACTTTATAGGATTTTTACTTAAATTCGTTGTATCTAATATAAATTCCTTTGCTATTTTTTAGTTTCCATTTGCAAGGCGTATCTTTTACTGTGACTTCACTTTCAGTGTATGTGTGTCCTTAAAGCTGAAGCAAGTAGGCAGCATATAGTCAGCCGTGTTTGGATTT
Source organism: Erethizon dorsatum (assembly GCA_028451465.1). NCBI lineage: Eukaryota > Metazoa > Chordata > Mammalia > Rodentia > Erethizontidae > Erethizon > Erethizon dorsatum. The sequence goes on from CM051837.1 coordinate 33,963,591, forward strand.
GTTTACTGTGTCCACAAGGGACACAGTCTTTATACCTGTGTGGTCAGCTCTGAAGCTTAGGTCCACAGAGGTCAGCCGGTTGCTGTAGCGATCCTGGAGCCTGAGTCTGCAGGAACTGGCTGGGTGCTGAGAAGGGTCTGGCATCTGCTTCTGTTGGGATCTGCCTGGATCCTAAGCACACAGGAGCTGGTCTGGTGCTGAAGTTAGCCTGGAGCCTCAGTCCATGGGGAGGCTGGGTCCTGGGTCTGTGTGTGGGGCTCTTTGGGAGCATGTGTCTGTGAAACAGTCCCGGATGCTCAGTCCATGGGAGCCAAGCTGGTGCAGGGTGTACTGGGGTAAGTCTAGACCTTGGGTTGTCTAAAACAAGTCTAGAACCTGTGTCCACTGAAGCCCAGGGTTGTCCTGGTGTTGGGACAGGCCTGGAGCCTGGGTCTGTGGGGGCCAGTGTAGAGGGTAGGTGTGTAAAATGTTGGCCTAGAGATTAAGGGTCACCATGAATCCTAATGCCAGGTACCTGCCTTGGCCCTGGGGTCGACTTAGAGATTGGGTCCCTGGAGGCAGGCCTGGATCTCGGGGTCAGGGGACCATAGATTCTGAGTTCAAGGGGTAGTCATGGAATCTGGACCCATGGGACAGATGAGAAGCCTGAGATCTCACCAAAAGACAGACCCTGGGTCAACTGGAGTAGACCTAGACCTTGGCTTTCTGGTGCATAAAAGGTATAGGTTATGGCCTGAAATCAGGCAGGGTTGAATTCTGTGCCTGGGAGGGCCAGCCTGGTACCTGAAGGCTGGGGGTACAGACCTGACACTGTTGAAGGGTTGAAGTGGAGTCTGGGACTACAGGTGTTGGCCTTGAGTATGGGGTTGTGAGGTTTGGACCAGTGCTGGAATAGACCTGAAGCCTGGAGCCACATGAGCTAGGCCAGTGAGAAGAATGAAGCAGAACTGCAACTTGTATTCACAGAGCTAGCCTGTAACTGGAACCTGACAGTGCCGGCACTGGGGCGTTCCTAACTCCTGGGGCATAGGCAATGGCTTCTGCTGGAGGAAACTCTGTTTGCAGGTTCTGTCTCAGAGGCTAGGATTATGGTGCCTGGGCAAGTGCTGGGAACTTACCTGGAGCTGAGGCTTTTGGGACAGCCTGGCAATGGGTAGACCTGGGGACTGAGTCTTCACAGCTGATCTAGAAACTGAGCCAGGCAGTCTCCCCACTGCTGGCTTCTAAGGGGGGCAGAAAGTAGTGTTTGTGCTGAAGGGAAAATCTGGCGCTCATTTCCCCGTCCTTTCCCATGTGGAGGGCATTCCTTCCCATACCAGGGTACCTATGGAATATGAAACTGTCCTTTAGGCTTCTGTACTGATTTTTTTTTGTTCGTTTGTTTTCTTAATTTCCATGCCACACCCAAGTGCTCTAGTTGCTCACCTTGTTTCCCTAGTTCTTTTAAAGGATCTGGGGGCCGGTGAGACAGCTCAGCGGCTTAAGCGCCTGCCTTGCAAGCGCGAAGGCCCGAGTTCGACTCCCGGAACCCACATACGAAAAAGGGGCCGGTGATATCGCTCAGCGGCACGGGTGCCTGTTGGTGCGCGAGGTCCTGAGGTCGTCCCCCCAGTACCCACAAAAAAAAAATAAATAAATAAATAAATAAAGGATCTGCATGCATGGGCAATGGTTCAAATGGATTTTTCTGCAAGGAAAAATGTACTAGAAAGTCCTATCCTGGCAAGTCATTCGAGAAAAGCATTTTGAAATTTTGAACTATAATTGTGGATTTTTCTATTTCTACTTTCGTTTCTGTCACTTTCTGATTCATGTATTTCAAAACAATATTGTTAAGTGCATATGTATTTAGGGTTTTTATATCTTTTTGATGATTTGGCACTTTTATTATTTTTGATTCTATTTGACCATCCTCTTTTTATTATAATTAACTCATATTATTTGTACAAATTAATGGGTTTGCCCAAGATGCATACAACTATTGTGTATCACAGACATACAGTAAAGAAAACCAAATTAATGGGTTTCACGATGACATTTCCATACATGCATATATGTTTTAATTGTATCTCCTTTTCGTACTACCCTCTCTTGCCATCCACTCTCTCCTTTCTCCCTTACCTAGACCCACTCCCCTTCCTTAAGAGTCTCACTTCTACTTTCAGGTCACCATTTTTTTTCCCCACATATGAGAGAAAGCATGTGATACTTGCCTTTCTGTTTCTTGCTTATTTCTCTCAACATAATGACCATCAGTTTCAAGCATTTTCTCATAAATGATATGATTTTGTTGTCCTTTATGGCTGCATAAAACAAATATTCTCCATTCATTTCTTGACAATCTCCTAAGCTTATTCCATATCTTATTTTTGTGAAAATTACCACAATAAACATGTGAATTATTATTCTCAGATCATGTTTATGACAAATAGTGTTTACATTTATTGAGGTTATTAGGTTCCTGTACATGGCATATCTTAGTTCTACTTACCTCCTCTTCCCCTCCCTCTCTCCCATAATAAAAGAAAAAAATAAACATGAGTGTGCAGGTATCTCTTTTATATGCTGACATTATTTCTTTTGGATATTTACTTCTTTCCATAGTGGCTGTATGCCCAGCAACAGAGTATAGGAGCTCTTTTTTCTTCACAATCTTGCTAGCATTTATTGTTGTTTTTATGATGACAGCGTTTCTGAACTGGGGTATGATGAAACCTCAATCTAGTTTTGATTTTGCACTTCTCTGATGCCTAAACTTGTTGACCACATTTTCATATATTTATTGGCCATTTGGAGTTCCTGATTGGAGAAGTGTCTGTTCAAATCATTTCCCCATGGATTGATTGGATTACTTGTTCTCTTGTGCGTCTTAGTTTTCCCTCATTGCTGAGACAGAAATACCCAACACCCAAAGTTGAAGGTTTATTTAGCTCAAAGTTTGTAGATGTTTTAGTCCATAATCAGCTGGCTCCAAGGGAGGGTGGTATGGCAGAGGAGCAACTGTTCCTGGCAGCAGAAGATACCAAAAGCAACGAGATGGAGACAAACCTCTTTCGGTCCCTTATATTGTATGCAAGCTACCTGCCCTAGGGCAGGTGTACCACTCACACCCTTAATCCAAGCATTGGACCATGAATCAGTCACAGACTCTAGAAGCCTACCCCCATGATTGCAGGAGGCTTTGGAAGGACATCTAGCTACAAACCATAACATTCTGACGCTGGCCCCCTAAAGACTCATGTACATTCCTTTATGCAACAGGCATTCAGTCCATCTCTAAGAGTTGCCAAAGTCCTAACAGTTTCAGCATTGCTGAAAAGTCCAACTCCCAAGTCTCCTCTGAGATTTAAGGCAAACTCTTAGCTGTGAGCCCCTGTACAAATGAAAAGAAAGTGATACACTTGCAGCATTCAATGGCACAAGATAGACATTTCCGTTCCAAAAGTTAAAATGGAGATACAAAGGAATGGGACCAAAGCAAGTCCAAAATCCAGCAGGGAAACAAGTTCTGTAGTTCCATATGTAGCATCTGAAGCAATCTGTGGCAAGTTGTGAACTCCAAAGTGCCTGGGTGGGTTGGTCGCTATGGCACTGCTGGTGGTTGTAGCTGCCATGGCTCCTCTTGGGTCCACTCTGCTCCCTCCTTGCATGTTTCCTCAGATGATCCATATTCCTGGCTTTTCCAGACTTCTGGGGTCTCCACTGTACCTTTGGCTTCACACTTACAGCTTCACACACTGCACTCTCAGGGATACACTGCCTGGCCTCCTGGACCTTCTGAAATCTGGGTGGAAGTCTTCCTAGCCCACAACTCTTGCATTCTACATGCACCTAAAACCAGTGCCATGTGGATTATGCCAAGGTCTGCTGCCAGCTGGGGCAGTAGCCAGGCTTCTCTCTCTCTCTCAGCTGTAGGAGTTGAGTGCCTGGATTCCTGAGCACTCAGAATACAGTTCTGAGGAACAGATTCTCTAGGCCACCGCCATTCTGGAACATGGTGCTCTGGGACTTTCTTCTCAAAGCAAAGTGTTTCACTTTTGCACTTTTGAAGCAGCGAAGTGTGGAGTCCTGCTGCTTCTTGTGATACCTTCAGGCCATTTTTTCAATTCTGTTCCTTCTTAGCAGTTGAGATCTCCTCTGCTCTATCTTTGCAGTCCATGGCTTTATTGGAGCTCCCCCTTTCTGGCCAAACTCACAATGTTTTAAATCATTATTCTGGGCTCTCTACTCTTGATTCTCAACATAGATCTGGCTGAAAGCCTCCAACAATAGCCATGCCACCATTGCAACATAAGACTGCCTTGAAATTTCTTCTGCCAGATTAATTAATCTGCCACCGTTCATCTTAGTCTCAGGCAAAGTCTGTGGACATGAGCAAAGTGACGACAAATTTTCTTCCAAGCCATAACGTACATCATCTGGACTCCAATAGCCAATGCAGGCCTTCTTCCCAGAAGAAACCCCCTGAGCCTGATCTTTACTGGCAGAATTTCTATCAGCTTTCTGGTCTTTTGAGATCTGACTAGAATCTCCCATACAGTACAGCCTAAGTCATTTCAGCTCTACTTTTTCAGCCGGCATCTCCACTTTATTATAAACTCTTCCCACAAGCCACTCCCAAAGGCTCCTGAACCACAAGGTCAGTACAGTCACAGCAACAACCCCAGTTCTCTGGCACCAAATTCTGCCTCAGTTACTTTTCTCTCATTGCTGAGACAAAATACCTGAGGGGCAACTATTCATTGCAACAGAAAATACCAAAAGCAACAAGACAGAGAGGGGAGACAAACCTCTTTTGGTCCCTTACACTGTATGAAGGCTACCCGCCCTAGGGCGGTATAGCACTCACATCCTTAATCCCAACATTGGACCATGAATCAGTCACAGACTCTAGCAGCCTGCCCCCATGACTGCATGAGGCCTTTGGGGGACATCTAGATGCAAACCGTAACAGAGTGTTTTAAATTATGTCTTGAGTCAGCACCACCATGGAGGAGTATCACTGCCACTGCAACAAGGTTGGCTTCAATGCTGATGAGAGGACCACAGTATCATCAAAGAGTGTGTGGATGTTAGGAGGTGAGGACTACAATCAGAACAACATCAACCAGTGAACTGCAAGCATAGTTGAGCAATCACTCACACATTTGGTGAAGCTGAGAAAAGCTTACAAATACATTGTGACCCATGCAGTAGTCCAGTGCAGTGTATATGGCTTTCACACAGCCAGCTCGTCTTTAGGATACCACATCTGATGGAACCTGTACTGTAAGATGTTTCTGCCATCGTAGTTGTCCTGTGACCATTTAAAAACACTGGGCTAAAGCCCTTAACTTAAGAATTTGTCAGTGTATCCTTTCCAAAAAGAGTAATACTTATTACTATTTTTTTTTATTTTAAAGAGAAGAAAAAAACAAAACAAATCAAAAGAAGAACGAATTTTCAAAACAACATAATAGGAGGGTAACAATGGTTAATACATTACGTATTACTATCTTTAAGTTAGTTATTCAGGACACCAGACATTAGCATTCAATTGTCCAAACATTATTGGCACAAACCTTACTCTTCAATGAACTAAGTAAAAATGGTAGTGTATCTATCTTAACCATCATATATATATATATATATATATATATATATATATATATATATATATATACACAATTTTTTTCCCTTTCCCTTCTTTCTTTTCCCTATTCCAGTCTCTCTTTCCTTTTGACCAGTTTCTTTTTGATTCACCATATCTATTGTACATTTTGGATCTTATTGACTCTTTCAGTTTCTCATACTAGAGAGATAATACGATGCTTACACATGTGCTTCTGGTTTATTTCACTTATGAGTATTTTCTCGAGTTGCATCCATTTACCTATAAAAGTCTCCAGTTTATCCTTCTTTATGGCTGAATAGTACTCCATTGTATAAAAATACCACATCTTTCTTATCCATTCCTCAGTTGATGGGCATTTGGGTTGTTTCCAAGATCTGGCTATTACAAATTGTGCTGCTATAAACATGGGTGCACATATATCACTGTGGTACGATGTTTTTAATTCTTCTGGGAAGATGCCCAGAAGGGGAATAGCTGGGTCAAATGGGACCTCCAACCCTAGTTTTCTGAGGAATCTCCACACTGACTTCCACAGTGGCTGTACCAGTCGACACTCCCACCAACAGTGAAGAAGGGTTCCTTTTTCCCCACAGCCCCTCCAGCATTTGTTATTAGTTGATTTCTTAATAGTAGCCATTCTTTCTGGGGTGAGATGGTATCTCAGTGTTGTTTTAATTTGCATCTCTCGAATGACTAGTGATGTTGCACATTTTTTTGTATATTTGTTTGCCATTAGTATTTCTTCATCTGAGAAATGTGTATTCATCTCAGATGCCCATTTTTGGAGTGGGTCTTTAAATTTGTGAGGTCTGATTTTTTTGAGTTCTTTATATGTTCTCGATAGTAGTCCTTTGTCTGAGGAACAGCTGGCAAACATTTTTTCCCACATTGTGGGTTGTCTCTTCACTCTGTTGGTGGTTTCTCTTGCTGTGCAAAAGCTTTTTAATAAGATGAGATCCCAGTTATTGATTCTTTGGGATAGTTCCCGTGCGGTTGAGTTTTTATTCATAAAGTCTTTGCCTACACCAATGTCTCCAAGGGTTTTACCTATCCTACCTTCCAGCAGATTTAATGTTTCTGTTTTAATATTTAGATCTCTGATCCATTTTGAATTTAGTTTAGTGCATGGTGAAAGATATGGATCTAGTTTTAATCTTCGGCATGTGTAGAGCCAGTTTTTCCAGCACCATTTATTAAAGAGGCTATCTTTCTTCCAGCGAATGTGTTTGGCACCTTTGTCAAAGATAAGGTGGCTTAGTATGTCTGGGGTTGTTTCAGCATCTTCTAATCTGTTCCATTGATCTTCAGGTCTGTTTTTTTGCCAGTACCACACTGTTTTTATCACAGTAGCTTTATAGTATAATTTCAAGTCGGGGATTGTGATGCCCCCTGCCTTGCCTTTGTTGCCCAGAATTGCCTTTGCTATTCTAGGTCTCTTCTGATTCCAAATGAATTTTAGGATTGTTTTCTCTAATTCTGTGAGATATGCTGTTGGAATTTTGATTGGAATTGCATTAAATCTGTATAACAGTTTTGGAAGTATGGCCATTTTCACTATATTGGTTCTTACTATCCAGGAGCAAGGGATATCTTTCCATTTTCTGATATCCTCTTCAATCTCCTTTTTCAGAGTACTGTAGTTTTCAGTATAGAGGTCTTTTACATCCTTCGTGAGGTTGATTCCTAGGTATTTCATTTTTTTGGATGTTATTGTGAAAGGTATTGTTTCCCTAATTTCTCTTTCAGTAAGTTTGTTATTTGTGTACAGGAAGGCTATTGACTTTTGAGTATTGACTTTGTATCCAGCTACACTACTGAATTTGCTTATTAAATCTAGCAGTTTTTTAGTGGAGTTTTTGGGATCTTCTGTGTAGAGTATCATGTCATCTGCAAATAATGATAATTTAACTTCTTCCTTTCCAATCATTATTCCTTTTATTTCTTTCTCTTGTCTAATCGCTCTGGCTAAAGTTTCCAGAACTATGTTGAATAAGAGTGGGGACAGTGGACATCCTTGTCTTGTTCCTGATTTTAGAGGGAAGGCTTTCAGTTTTTGTCCATTTAGTATAATATTGGCTGTTGGTTTGTCATAGATAGCTTTTACCAGATTGAGATAAAGACCCTCTATTCCAATTTTCTGTAGGGTTTTTATCATGAAAAGGTGCTGGACTTTGTCAAAAGCTTTTTCTGCATCTATTGAGATGATCATGTGATTTTTGTCTTTGGTTCTGTTAATATGCTGTATTACATTTATTGATTTACGTATGTTGAACCATCCCTGCATCCCTGGGATGAATCCAACTTGGTCATGGTGTATAATCTTCTTGATGATTTGTTGGATTCTGTTTGCCAGTATCTTATTAAGGATTTTTGCATCTATGTTCATTAGGGAGATTGGCCTGTAGTTCTCTTTCTTAGTTGGGTCCTTCTCTGGTTTTGGTATCAGGGTAATGCTTGCTTCCAAGAATGAATTTGGGAGTATTGCTTCCCTTTCAATTTCATTGAAAAGTTTGAGAAGTAGGGGCGTTAGGTCTTCTCTAAATTTCTTGTAGAATTCGGCAGTAAATCCATCAGGGCCTGGACTTTTCTTTGTTGGGAGGTTTTTAATTACATCTTCAATTTCATTGGTTGATATTGGTTTATTTAGGATTTTTAAATCTTCTTGATTTAGCTTTGGTAATTCATACGAATCTAGGAATCTGTCCATTTCTTCTGCATTTTCCATCTTAGTAGAATATAAATTTTCAAAATAGGTATAGATGATCTTCTGGATTTCTGCAGGGTCCGTCGTGATATCACCCTTTTCATTTTCAATTGCATGGATTTGAGTCTTTTCTTTTTTTAATAAGGTTGGATAAGGGTTTGTCAATCTTATTTATTCTTTCAAAGAACCAACTTTTTGCTTCATTGATTCTTTGTATTTTTTTTTATTCTCCAATACGTTAATTTCTGCTCTGATCTTTATAATTTCCTCCCTTGTACGGGCTTTTGGATTAACCTGCTCTTCTTCTTCTAGAAGCTCGAGGTTCACCCTTAAGTTGTTTATTTGCGCTTGCTCGATTTTCCTGATATAAGTATTTAATGCTATAAATTTCCCTCTTAGGACTGCTTTCATTGTATCCCATAAGTTCCGGTATGTTGTACTGTCATTATCATTCAGTTGTAGAAAGTGACTAATTTCTTCTTTAATTTCATCTGTGACCCATTGGTTGTTCAGGAGGATGCTGTTTAATTTCCATGTGTTTAGGGAGTTTTTGTGGGATCTTTTGCCATTGATTTCCAATTTCATTGCACTATGGTCTGATAATATGCATGGGATAATTTCAATTCCTTTGCATTTACTTAAGCAGGTTTTATGAGCTAGTATGTGGTCTATTTTGGAGAACGTCCCATGTGCAGCTGAGAAAAATGTGTATTCTGATGTTGTGGGATGGAACACTCTGTAGACATCTACTAAGTCCATTTGTTCAAAAGTTTGGTTCAGTTCTACTATTTCATTATTGATTTTCTGTCCAGTTGATCTATCTTTTTGTGACAGTGGAGTATTGAGATCTCCCAATATAATTGTATTAGTGCTTATTTGATTTTTCATGTCCTTTAGTACTTGTTTTATATAGCTGGGTGCATTGGTATTTGACGCATATATATTTATGATCGTTATCTCTTCCTCTTGGATTGTTCCCTTTACAAGGATGTAATGACCGTCTTTATCTCTCTGAATCCTTCTTGGCTTGAAGTTCACTTTGTCTGCAAAAAGAATAGCTACCCCTGCTTTTTTCTGGGTTCCTGTGGCATGGAGTATTGTTTTCCATCCTTTGACTTTCAGTCTATGACTTTCTTTCTGAATTAAATGTGTTTCTTGTATACAGCATATTGTTGGATCTTGCTTCTTGATCCATTTCGCCAGTCTGTGCCTTTTGATTGGTGAATTGAGACCGTTAACATTGATGGTTAAAACTGATATGTATTGACTTGTCATGATATTTTCCTGTTGTTGGTTCCCACTCTTTGTTTTTCTGCTTTCCGGCTATTTAATTATTTGCCCTGCCTGGTGGATTCCTTCTGTTGGGGTTCCTATCTCTTTCTAGAATGTCCTTCAGAACGTTTTGGAGTGCTGGTTTGGTGGTCATAAATTTTCTCAGATGTTCTTTGTCATGAAAGTATTTTATTTCTCCATCAATTTTGAAAGATAGTTTTGCAGGGTACATCAATCTGGCCTGAAAATTATTTTCCTTTAGAGCTTGCAATACATCATTCCAAGCTCTTCTTGAATTGAGGGTTTGTGCTGAAAAGTCAGCTGTGATTCTGATGGGTTTTCCTTCATAGGTGATTTGTCTCTTCTCCCTAACAGCTTTTAAGATTCTGCCCTTCTGTTGAATTTCTGGGATCTTGACTATAATATGTCTGGCTGAAGTTTTTTTTTGATCATGTCTAGTTGGTGTTCTAAAAGCTTCACTTATAGGGGTGTCAAATTCCTTTTCTCTTCCAGGAAAGTTCTCCCTGATTATGTCTTTGAACAAGGTTTTAATGTCGTTGATGCTATCTCCTGCTTTTTCATTTATTCCAATTATTCTCAAGTTGTTTATCTTTGAGTCATCTAGCAGCTGCTGAATTGATTTTTCATGGCCCCTTGCTATTTTTAAGAATTTTTCCATTTCATGATCACTAATTGCAAGCCTGTCTTCTATATCTGAGATCCTGTCCTCGCATTGGCTTATTCTGCTACAAATACTTTCAATGGAATTTTTTATCTCTTGGGTATCTGCTTGAATCTGCCTTATGGATTCCATTTCTTTCCTATGCTGAGCATTCATGGTTTCTATAGTTTTCTTAAGTTCATCTATTTTTTTGTCTGTATCAGCTATAGTGTCTTTAAGCATGGTCTTCATTGTAGACATTATCTCTGCAGTTATCTGTGAGATTATTTCTGTTTTAATTTTTTCCAGAACCTCATTCAGTTGCTTTGTTGTTACCACTTCAGATAGGCCAGGTGGGTGGCTTTCGGATTGTCCCACCTTGTTGCTCCCTAGGTTTGCCTTTGGTGAATTGGATGTGTGGGGTTGCATCTTGTTTAAGTGTCGTCTCATTTTTTCTTTCTTTAATTCCTGGGGTGATGTTTGCAAATTACCTATAGTAGGTTACTTTATTGCTAGTGTTTAAGATCTTTAGAAGATGACTACTTCTCTGCAGTATCTTCCAAGTGGAGCTTGCTTTTAGGTTTTGAGCTTTCTGCCAGATCCTACCTCTTCAATTCGTTGGGTATGCGAAGTTGCTACCTGTTTGGCCCAGTCCTTGATTCTTTGGTACTGTGCCACTGTATTTTCTGTGTCCCTTAGTCAATCTCAATCATGAAATATCAGGAAGGAAAGATGTTTAGAACAATTATTTCACATTTGGCTATAATGTTAACTAAAGCATCAAACACAGCCCAGAAAATGACAGACTGAGCTAACCAGTTATTTACCACTTTTAGCTGTATAGAGTTGCGGTTATATAACAAAATCTAAAACACACCAGAAAAATTATATGCAGTATACAAGTCCTGTGTATGTCAATTTTTCCCCTGAGGAGTTTAAATTTAAAATGAGTTAAGGAGGAAATAGAGTATTGGGAGAAGAGGAAGGAATTAGATGTAAGGTTAGAGGACCAAGAGGGATCCCACTAAAATTGGGACACTAGTGCAGAGGACAGGTGGTAGAAAGAGAAGGAAGGGATAAAAGGAAGAACAGATCACAACCACAATCACAAAGAAGTTAGAGGCGCTGTTTACACTCATATAAAAAAACCAGAGAGAATAATGAAGGAAAGAGCAAATACACATACAGAAACAAAAACGAAGATAAAAACAATAAAACAGACAGATCAAAAATAAAACCCCACCAAAAAACAAAACAAAACAAAACAAAAACAAAAAAAACCCTTTGCTAGAACAAAAAACAAATCAGTGAGAAAAAAAAAATAAATAAATAAATAAAAAATAAAAATAAAAAAATAAAAAGAATCAGTTCCAGGTGTTGACTCTGTTGTAGGCAGGTACCTTGTGACAAAGTCCTGTTCTGTGCAGGTCCGTCCCAGTAAGCCAGGAGCGCCCTCTGGCGGGCGGTGAGCAGATGCGCGTACTTTCAGGCAGAGACCAGTCTAGCTCGCCTCCGCTCTCAGCGCCCTTTCATGATCCCTGGGCCTGAGAGGCTCAGCGCGCTGTCTGGAGCACGGGTTCCCTGCACTGGTTCCCACCGCTCTGGTTTTTCGCCATGCCCCCCACAATGGCGCCGGGCCAGTCGCTCTCTGGCGCGGGACAGGTGTGGCTGAGAGTCCAGTCTCGTTCGCCTGCTGACCTCAGCACACTTTCGTGGGCCTGAGAGGCCCCGTGCTGCCCTGTCCGGAGCACAAGTTCCCAGAGCAGTTTTCGAGCCGCTCTGAGTTTCGCCACACCCCCCACAATGGCGCCCGGCCAGTCGCTCTCTGGCGCGGGGCAGCTGTGGCTGAGAGACACTCACCGCCGGTCAGCGCCGTTCTCCGCCGCTCCCCTGCCCCGCCGCTGTCTCAGGATCCTCCGTGGGGGCTCCCTGGGCACCAGCTGCCACCGTGTGTCCGTAGAATTGAGCCTCCGCGGCGCTGCAACTCCCGGGATTGCAGAAGGTGCGCGCGCGCGGTCTGCTCCTTCGTTCCTTCTTCTTTGTTGGAAGTCACCCGTCACTGGTGCTGGGGGTCCCAGATTGCGCTTCAGAACTTCTCTGGGTTTCGGGGAGGCATCTCCCCCCCTCCTGCGCTTTCCGGGTCGCTATATTCCCGTGTTCCAATGGTAACTTTTAGAGAGAGTTTCGCTGCCTGCTTCTTACTCATCCGCCATCTTGAGGTCCCTCCCTTATTACTATTTTAGATGACAAGTGTTCAATATGCTTCAAAGCTGTCAACTAAACCTATTATAAGCAAGTAATCTCATAGTATGTTAACAGATTATCTCATGTTCTATATTACATTGTTAAAATAGGAAAAATTGAGTATTACCAAAAAATAAATGGAGAAATATAGCAGGACATAAAAATATGATCTTATATTTACACCAGCTTTTCACTAACCTTATTATGTACCTAAAGAGATAGAAAAACCCATTCAGAAAATTAAAGTATCTTTCAGCTAGAGAACTTACCAGGGAAAAATATGTGAAAAAAAAGCTACAAGGAAAAATGTGGAGAAATGGTAAAAATTAGCTAACATCTCTTAGGTTTTTTTTGTTTTATTTCTATCCCTTACTTAGTTGTGTTTAATGTTTAGTGAAAAGTAATTTTGTTCTATTTTCTATAACTAATGTTATAGTAGGAACTATAATTAACTTGTTCACTTTTTCTGAGTACTGATAAATGCATTATTTTAAAAAATTCTATTTCTTGGATTTATAATTAAGTTGAATTAAACCTGATAACCTGAAATTCCTGGTTAAGCAAAATTAGTTATACCATATGATGAACAGTACATGATTCAGACAACTGCCATACAATCCACTCATCCATGTGGAACAAACATTGAATGTCTGCGTGAGCATATTTCTCTGTTAGGCCTTACAGTTACCAAATTGTTGCTCAAATACAAGTTCCTTTTGGCAGCTGTTCAATTGGAAAACTAGCATTTTTGTTTGGGGGGAAAAAAAGAGAGAGAGATTGTTTCTAAGAGAGGAAAGGGTCTGGCTGTCCAGAAGTCAGCAAAATGAAAAGCACTTACTGGTGACAGAATTAGGTATAAACACATTTTCTTTATTCATGTTTTGATGGGATATAGGCTGTTTCCAAGATTGAGCTGTTGTAAATTGTGCTGCTATAAACATGGCTGTGCATATATTACTGTACCTTGATGCTTTTAATTCTGTAGGGAAGATACCTAGAAGGGGAATGGCTGGGCCAAATGGAACCTCTGGTTTTAGGAATCTCCATAAAGATTTTCATAATGGTTTTCCCAATTTACAATCCTACCAGCGATGGAGAAGGGTTCCTTTTTCCTAACAGCCTCACCAGCATTTGCTGTTGGTTGATTTCATGATGATAGCCATTCTTTCTGGAGTAAGATTAAATTTTAATTTGCATTCCTCAAATGTCCAGGGATGGTGAACATTTTTTTCATATATTTATTTGCTCTTTCTACTTCTTCATCTGAACAGTGTCTATTCATTTCAGATGCCCATTTTTGGATTTGGTCTTTAAATTTGGGGGATCTGATTGTTTTGAGTTCTTTGTATGTTCTAGGTGTTAGTCCTTTGTCTGTGGAGTAGCTAGGAAAATTATTTTTTCATTCTGCAAGTTGTTTCTTCACTCTATTGGTGGTTTCCTTTTGCTGTGCAAAAGCTTTTTAATTTGATTTGGTACCAGTTGTTGATTCCTTGTATTTTTCTGTGCGATCAGTGTTTTGTTCATAACATCTTTACCTACACCTGTGTCTTCTAGAGTTTTACTTGTTCTATCTTACAGCAGATTATTTCTATTTTTAATTTATATTGTTGATTCATTTCAATTTTAGTTTAGTGTATGGTGAGAGATATATGGCTAGGTTCAATTTTTGGCATATGGAAAGCACCATTTATTCAAGAGGCTGTCTTTCTTCCAGTGAAGATGTTTGGCCCTTTTCTCAAAGATAAGGTAGCTGAGTGTGCTTGGAGTTGTTTCTGCATCTCTATTCTGTTCCATTCACCAACAAATCTGTTTTTTTCTTTTTTTTTTGTCAGTACCATGCTGTTTTGCCAGTACCGTGGTAGCTTTGCACTATAACTTTAGTTTAGGGACTTTGATGGCCCCTGGCTTGCTCTTGTTACCCAGAATTGCTTTTGCTATTCTAGGTCTCTTCTGCCTCCATATAAATTTTAGGTTTTCTCTAATTCTGTGAGGTATGCTGTTGGTATTTTGATTGAGATTGCATTATATCTGTGTAACAGTTTTCAAAATATGGACATTTTCACTGGATTGGTTTTGCCTATCCAAGAACAGGGGATATCTTTACATTTTCTGGCAACCTCTTCAATCTCCTTTTTTAGAGTACTATAGTTATCACTTCCTTTGTTAGATTGATTCCTAAGTATTTTGTATTTTTGGATGCTATTGTGAAAGGTGATGTTTCCCTAATTTCTCTCTCAGTGAGTTATTTGTGTACAGTAATGTTATTGATCTTTGAGTGTTGACTTTGTATCCTGTTATGCTGCTGAATTTGGTTATTAATTGTAGGAGTTTTTTGGTGGAGTTTTTGGGGTCTTCTGTGTAGATTATCATGTCATCAGCAAGTGACAATAATACAACTTGTTCTTTTCCTATCTATATTTCTTTTATTTCTTTCATCTAATTGCTCTGGCTAATATTTCCAGAACTCTGTTGAACAGCAGTGGTGATAGTGGGCATGCTTGTGTTATTTCATGATTTTAGAGGAAAGCTTTCAGTTTTTGTCTAATATGATATTGGTTGTTGGTTTGTCATAGATGGCTTTCATCATTTTGAGATAGACCTTCTATTCCAATTTTCTGTGTTTTTTTATCATGAATGGATGTTGAACTTTGTCAAATACATTTTCTGCATCTATTGAGATGATCATGTGGTTTTTATCCTGGGTTTTGTTAATGTGGTGAATTGCATTTATTGATTTGCATATGTTGAACCGTCCCTGCACCCCTGGGATGAATCCTACTTGGTCATGGTGTATAATCCTCTTGATGATTTGCTGCATTCTATTTGCCATATTTTATAGTATATTTCAGAACTTTTTGGAGCGCTGGTTTAGTGGTCATGAATTTCTTCTGTTGTTCTTTGTCTTGGAAGTATGTTATTTCTCCATCAATTTTTAAAGATAGTATTGTAGGGTACATTTTTTGTGGTCCCTTGCTATTTTAAGAAGTCTTTCATTTGATGATTGCCAACCACAAACCTCTCTTCTAGATCTGATATTTTGCCTTCATATTGTTTGACTCTGCTGCCTATACTTCCAGTAGAATTTTCAATCTCCTGAGTTTCTATTTGAGTCTATTTTATGGTCTCTAGTTCTTTTCTGTGTTAGCCATTCGTGGTTTCCATGTCTTTCGTAAGCTCCTCTATTTTTATTATCTGTATCTACTGTAGATTCACTACTCATTTCCTTCATTATGATCATCATCTCTTTAATGATCTCTGTTTTGCTTTTGTCAAGAAACTTATTCATCTGTTTGGTACTTCCTCTGCCACCATTTCATAAAATTGAGCTGGGAGGGTTTTTGTTTCTTCTACCTCAGTGCTCCCTTGATTTGGCTTGGGTAATTGGGGGTTATGGGTTATAGGTTGCATCTTGCTTCCATGTTTTCTCATTTTTTTGTTTTCTGTGTTGAGGCTTGTAAGTTGCTTATGGTAGGTGGCTTTATTACTAGTATTGAGACCTTTTTAGAAAATGACTATTTTTCCGAGATGTCTTCCTGGTGTAGCTGCTTTTTGGCTTTTGAGTCTCTCCCAAGATCCCGCCTCTTCAGTTTACTAGGGATGAAACGTTGATACCTGTTTGGCCTAGCACCCTGTTCTTTGGTACTGGACTGTAGTATTGTTTATGACCCCTGGACAATCTAGGTATTGGCATGTAAGAAAGAGAATTGATCATAACAAGTATGTCACCTTGACTAACATAGTATAATCAGCAATAACAATAGCATCAAGCACAGAGTGGAAAATGACAAACTATGATAACTATTAATTTGCCATCTTTAACCATAAGTACAAGATTTATAGTTATATATCAAGATCTAAGATAAATCAGAAAGTCATATACAGTATAAGGGAGAAATTAAAGATAGGGGCTCATTGGTAACTTAAGAAACCATAAATAGATTAAAATTAGACTGAATGAAGACTGCTTTTGTTGGAAACTCCATCCAAAATCCAGACTCAATTGTGAGGTTTTAAGTGGTGACTCTAGATGGGACTTTTAAGAGGTCATTGGGTTATAAGTGTCCTGTTTTATGAAAGGAGTAATGGATTATTGGACTAGTGGGTTATAAATGGAGTAGCCTCACTATTGAAGTGAGCTCTTACCCTGTCTTGCTATGTGTTGTCCACTGCAACATCATGGGTGCAACAGGAAGGGAGTAATCAGATGTCAAGCAGATGATGGTTCCATTCTCTTGGTTGTAAAGAATTGTGAGGTTAACAAATCTCTTTTCTTTAGAAATTACCCAGTCTGTAGTATTCAGTTATAGCAACAGAAAATGGACCAAGACAAAGATTACTTTCATCATAATTCATCTGATTACATTGTGACCAACCATATTCTTTCATGTTACCTTTTCAAACTAAACTGAGTTACCAATTTCTGACTTTCTCTGAATAAGTTTTTGGTGCACAACAAGCTCTCTGTTGCCATTCCACCCCTGAAATTTGAGATTCACTATAAAACTGGTTGAGCAGTATTATTATTCCAAACTATCATTGCCCATCCTCATGTACAATCTCTTTTTATTGACCAATGCTTAGACATGGTCAAAATAAATATAATTAAGGGATGATAAAGAATTAAGAGGTATGTACGAGGCCCATAATCTTAATTCTCATAACAATCCATGAAAGTAGTTACTGTTACCTACTAATTGCTTATTACATGAGGCAATTTTACTTAGATAATTTCACTTTAGAGAAGGTAACTGTGCTAGGAAGAATACTATAATAACCCTTTAAATTTTTCTGGCATATAAACACCTTGGATAATCTCTTCCCTTTGGCCTGAGAACTACTGAATGTATAATGGAATACCACTTCCATGATTATCTTGTATAGTAAAGGTGAAAGGCTTTTGAAGGTGTGATCAGAGTTCTTAATCAGTAAGCTTTGAGTTCATCAAAAGAGAGATCACCCTGAGTGGATCTGAACTAATCACGTAAAACCTTGAAAGATGAAGAATGTCAAGAAAAATTCTGCTGGCTTGGAAGTTGTAAGTATCCATACTATGAGAAGGTTATGTTTCCAGGACCTGAGGTTGTTTCTAAGAGCCAAGAGCAATCACAGAAAGCTAGCAAGAAATTGGGGGCCTCAGACTAACAATTGTAGTATATTGAATTCTACCAACAACCAGTGAGCTCTGAAGAGGACTCCAACCTCAGATGACACTGCAATTCCAGCCATATAATTTGATTTTAGCCTAGAAAGACTTTGAGCAGAAATGCCACCTGTGTTTTGCCAGGGTTCTGATTCATAAAAACTGTGACATTATAAATGGTTATAGACTTAAACTGACAAATCTTTGGTATTTTTACATAGTAATAAAACCCAATATACTAGTGTAGGAAAAATAGGTAAGTGTATATGTTGGTAACATTTTTCCCTTCAGTTTATCACAGGGTTGGGTCTGTGGTCCTCATGGCTGAAATACAGAATTTAACCCACCCTTTTAAAATAAGTTTGCAGGTTCGATGACTCTCATCATGGAAAAGAATTTTCAGGATGCTCCAGTAAAAGAAACACAAGTAGGATTTATTAGTCAAAGACAGTGCATATGGTACACAAGAGAGCAGGTGCTCGAAGAAATGAGACATAAGGCACACTTTAAGGCTTTCTTCAAGATAAATAATCTAGAGTGTGTAT
Organism: Erethizon dorsatum; assembly: GCA_028451465.1. Lineage (NCBI taxonomy): Eukaryota > Metazoa > Chordata > Mammalia > Rodentia > Erethizontidae > Erethizon > Erethizon dorsatum. The sequence continues at coordinate 33,981,771 of CM051837.1, forward strand.
TCTCACTGTATGCATTTGAATTTAAGATATATGTGTGAGGTCCAGGTATGCCGTTTGAAGTTGAGATGCACTGTTGCCAATGCAACTGCTTTCTGGGCCAGAGGAAAGGGCAATTTGCATGTGAAAAGAATGGGCCTATTGCCTGGGAATGTCCAGGTTATTGAAAAAGAACCTTTACGACTATTCTCTGTAAGGATTGAAGGAGCATCACAAGCTAGGGTGGCCTCCAGAAGCAGGGGAAAAAAAAATCTTGTATCTGCAGTTTTTCTTATAAACACAACTTTAAAATCTTGATTTCTTTGTCTCCTTTCTACCTAAACTTTAATTTCTTCTATCTTACCTCAATCTTAGACTACTGAAAGATACAGTGAAGTTATTTCTCACTGAAGAAACCTCTTTGACTTTGTTATAGACCTGACTTTTTATGAGTTCTCACTCAGAATCCAGGGCAAGTACAGTTTTCTTGTATGACTTACTTATTGCTTTCTTTTACAGAGCCCTTTTCTAGTTTATACTTCCATGACTCTCTTTCCCCCTGTATTATCTTTTGTGAAGGAAATGAATGAAGATGAAGCAAAAGGAGTAATAAATATGAGCATTGGCTTTCATGGTTTTTTAATCTTACAACTTCAGTAGGAAATTTTTGATGCATTTTAATAAGGGAAAAAGAGGTAAAGGGAACATGTGCATGGAAGAAGATGAAAAACAAATATATGTTTTAACCTGAATATATTTTTAATTTTGACAGGCTCAAGAGATGCTCCATTTGTTTGCTATAGTGAAGTACATGTTCATGCAGATAAATTTGGATACTGTGGCTTAGATCATGATAGAAGGAGATACTGTGGATGGAGGTATGGTGCAAACACATCAGTGACACTTTCCTTATGTTCTTTTAAGTTTTACTTTTTATTTTCTTCAGTATATGTTACTCATTCTAACTGTTTCTAGTATGATATGTGCATGGAAGTGAATCTCAAATAAAATTCCCGGACCTGACATCTTTCTTGTGCTATATGCTGAAATTGTTTCTAATTATTAATGTTAAGCTCTTTATATGTTAAGCTCTTAAATTTAGTCTAAAGTTGAAACTCCTAATACCCACTGCACCGTTCCTCTCTAAACATACTGATTTTTGCATATAAAAATAGTATTGCAATCTACTTGGTTTCTTGCCCAAGATAAAACTGCTAAGTGTCTGTAAAATTGAGTTCAATTCCTCCTGCATATGAATAACTAGATTTAACATTTTAGGAAACTGCTGTGTGCCAGATACTGAGTAAAGCAATAAATATTCATACACTCATGGAATTTGTAGACTGATATGACATACCATGTAGTTTTGTGTTTCCTTGATTTATTTAACTATACCTCACTCTTCCCGTAGACAACATTAATTTGTAGTTTTAATTCAGATGGCATATCCTGTATTTCAGTTTTCCATAACTGCTAAGTTAGAATAAATCTTTATCTTAAAATTTGGTATGGATTTGTTTCATTTGTGGCATTTTAATGTATTTGCATCATATTTAATATCAGAAAGTAAAGTCCTTGAATGTAGAGACAACAGATTTATTCAACATTCTATCTTGTAGGGGGACATAATATATTGTAGTGAATTGATTATTTGATGATAAATTTATAATCCACACAGTGAATAAAGGTCCATTAGTACCATTGAAATGTAATTTAAATCATTTAATTTTTATTTTGAATTTACTTTTTACTTTAAATACTAATATCTATGAAACCTTGAACTAAATATAAACCTCTCTTCCTTTAAACATAAATATTAATATACACAATTGCATTTTTCCAATGCACATCACCATAAGTAGAGAGCCATTTTTGTCAAAGCAAATACAAAGCATTCCTCATAAATGCTTAATGCATAATAATTATATCATTTATTATATTTGCAGGAATTTTCGTTGTGGAAGAGTAGTTTGTACTTATCCTTCTCGAACTCCTTACTTTGAACGCAATGCTACTGCAATTTATGTTCGTGTAAGAAATCATACATGTATAACTACGGTCTACAAATTTAAGGGCGTTGAATTAGGACATTTACTCAGGGTTCCAAATGGCACTTCTTGTGATACTAGGAGGGTAAGTGATTTAAAATCAATTAAAAAAATCTAGACATATTCATTACTTTAATCAATATTTTTCATTTAGGTGCAAAATTTTCATTTGCTTATTAGTAGTATGTAACTCTAAATATTTGGAGGAGAAAAATAAGCTTAATTAATCTCTACATAGTAAGAGAGAAATGGGAATGTTAACTGCCTTCAGAGGTTCAATATTATGGGTCAGGAAACTAAGTATTTGGAGACTGGAGTAGGCAGAAGAGAGCTTTTCAGAATATACTGTAGTTAAGTACTCCACAGCATGGAAACTCACTTTTCTTCTGTGAAGAAAAAATAAATGCTGTTTTTGAGCTCAGTGGATTGCAGCACAGTTTAGATCAGAGTGATTAGAATAAAATCTTACCTCTGATTGTTTGACATTTTCAAGTTACTCTATCAGTCTGAGGTGCTTCAACTGTACATAAATGGGGGATAAGAATGTATTTACTCCCTCTTGTGAAGATTAAATGAGATAACAATATAAAGTTGATAACATTCATTGTTATTATAATTTATTTTATTTTGCTGTGTGTGTGCGTGTGGTGCTGGAGATGGAACCCCTCCTATTTTATTCTTTCTTTTTTTCTTCTCATAGTTTTTTTTTGTAAGTACATGTTTGCAGTATATAATGGTTACATTCCTCATGAGGGAATGTGTACATATACATAGCATATTTTAATTTTTTTTTGGTCCTCTCCCCTCCCCTCCCTCCAATCCTTCCTTGTCTCTCCATTTACAAAAGCTCTATTTCCATTTCTTCTTTCAATTTTTTTTACTTTAAATCCTGTTAACTTTTCTTTCCTCCCCTCCCCCATTTCTTATTTCCCTTTCCATTTGAACAAGGTCTTCCTACTTCCTAATATCTCTCCCCCATTTGCTCCTTATTTGTCCTTGTTTTTCTCACACAAGTAAAGTAATGCGATATTTAAATTTGTGTGCTTTATTTATTTCACTTAAGATTATGGTCTTGAGGTACATCCATTTACCTAAAAATGATTCAATTTTATCCTTTATAGCAGAATAGTATTCCATTTATATAAATACCACATTTTTCTTTATCCATTCATCTGATGATAGACATATAGGCTGCTTCCAAGATTTAGCTATTGTGAATTGTGTTGCTATAAACATGGATATGCATGTATCACCGTAGCATGATGCTTTTAACTCTTCTGCAAAGATACCTACAAGGGGCATATCTGGGTCAAATGGAACCTCTAGTTTTAGTTTTTTGAAGAATCTCTTCCATGGCGGTTGTACCAATTTATACTCCCACCAACAATGGAGAAGGGTTCCTTTTCCCATCATGCACCCTTGCCAGCATTTGTTGTTGGTTGATTGCTTGCTGATAGTCATTCTTTCTGGAGTGAGATGGAATCTCAGTGTTGTTTTAGTGTACATTTCTTGAGTAGCCAGGGCTGAGCATTTTTCATATAATTCTTGGTTATTTGTACTTCTTCATATGAGAAGTGTCTGTTTATTTCAGATACCCAGTTTTGGATTGGGTCTTTAAATTTGGGGGATATAAATTTTGGGGGTTCTTTATCCATTCTCATGATATTAGTGATACTGAGGAGTGGCTGGCAAATTTTTTTCTCCATTCTGTAGGTTGTTTCTTCACTGTCTTGGTGATTTCTCTTGCTGTGCGGAAGCTTTTCAATTTGATGTGATCCCATTTGTTGATTCTTTTTTTTTTTTTTTTTTTTTTTTTTGTGGGTACCGGGGGTCGACCTCAGGACCTCGCACGCCAGCAGGCGCCCATGCTGCTGAGCGATATCACCGGCCCTTTTTTCGTATGTGGGTACCAGGAGTTGAACTCGGGCCCTCGCGCTTGCTGGGCAGGCACCTACGCCACTGAGCCATCTCACCGGCCCCATTTGTTGATTCTTTATGGTATTTCCTCTGCAACCAAAGTTTTGTTCATTAAGTCTTTATCTACATTTATGTTTTCAAGAGTTTTGCCTGTTCTGTCTTTCAGCAGATTAAGTTGTTTCTGTCCTTTTTTTTTTTTTTTTTTTTTTGTGGGTACCAGGGGTTGAACTCAGGACCTCATGCGCCAGCAGGCACCTGTGCCACTGAGCGATATCACCGGCCCTCTTTTCGTGTGTGGGTACCGGGAGTCGAACTCAGGACCTTGCGCTTGCCAGGCAGGTGCTTATACCGCTGAGCTATCTCACCAGCCCTGTCCTAATATTTAGATCTTTGATCCATTTCAATCTTAGTTTAGTGCATGGTGAGAGATATGGGTCTAGGTTTAATCTTCAACATACGGAAAACCATTTTTCCCAGCATCATTTGTAAAGGAGACTATCTTTCTTCTAGCAAAAGTATTCAGTCCCTTTGTCAAAGATAAGGTAGCTAAATGTGCCTCTAGTTGTTTGTACATTTTCTGTTCTTTTCCATTGATTGACAAGTCTGGGGAATGTTATTTGCCAATATTATGCTGTTTTTGTCACATAGGTTTGTAGTATAACTTGAAGTCTGGGGTTGGGATGCTCCCTGTATTGTCTTTGTTGCCCACTATTCTAGGTCTCTTCTGGTTTCATCTTCTGGTTTCATAGGATTGTTTTCTATAGTTCTGGGATAAATGCTGTTGATATTTTGATTGGGATTGCATTAAATCTGTATAATGGTTTTGGAAGTATCATTATTTTCACTATATTTGCTCTGCCTATCCAGGAACAGGGGATATCTTTCCATTTTCTGATACCATCTTTGATCTTCTTTTTCTGGGTGCTAAATTCTCATTGTACAAGTCTTTCACCTCATTGGTTAGATATCATATGGATTTCGTTTTTCTTGATGCTATTGTGGAAGGTGTTGTTTCCATAACTTCTCTCTTGGTGAGTATGTTATTGGTGTACAGGGATACTACTGATTTTTGAGCGTTAACTTTGTATCCTGTTACACTGCTGAATTTGAATATTAATTCTAGGAGTCTTTTGGTGGAATTATTGGGGTCTTCTCTGTAAAGTATCATGTCATCAGGCAATAATGGTAGTTTAACTTCTTTCTTCCCTACCCATATTCCTTCTATTTCTTTCTCTTGTCTAATTGCTCTAGTATTTTGAGGACTTTGTTGAAAAGGAGAGTAGTGATAGTGGAAATCTTGTCTTGTTCCTGATTTTAGAGTGAAACTTTCAGTTTCTGACCATTTAGTATGATGTTGGCTATTGATTTGTCATAGATCGTTTTTATTCCAATTTTCTTTAGAGTTTTATCATGAATGGATGTTGGATTTTGTCAAATTCCTTTTCTGAGCCTATTGAGATGATCATATGGTTTTTGTCCTTGCTTCTGTTAATATGGTGCATTACATTTATCAATTTGCATATGTTGAGCCATTCCACCATCCCTGGAATAAATCCTACTTGGTCATGATGTATAATATTATGATGATTTGATGTATTCTTTTTGCCAGCATCTTCTTGAGGATTTTTATATCTATTTTCATGAGGAAGATTGGCCTGTAGTTCTCTTTTTTGATTGAATTCTTCTGTGGTTTTGATTTTAGGGTAATGCTTGCTTCCAGAAATGAGTTTGGGAGTATTGCTTCTCTTTCAGTTTCATTAAAGAGTTTGAGGAATATTGGCAATAGATATTTTTAAAGTTCTTGTAGAATTTGGCAATCAATCCTTCAAGACCTGGGCTTTTCTAGTTGGTAGGCTTTTTATTACTTCTTTAATTTCACTGACTCATATTGGTTTATTCAGGATTTTTATATTTTCTTAATCAGCCTTAGCAATTCATATGTATCTGGGAATCTATCCATTTCTTCTGAATTTTCCACTTTATTAGAGTACAGGTTCTCAAAGTAGTTACTCATGTTTTTCTGGATTTCTGCAGAATCTGTTGTGATTTTGCCCTTTTCACCTCTAATTGCATGAATTTGGGTCTTTTTCCTTGTTTTGATAAGGGTGGCTAAGGGTTTGTCTACTTTGTTTAATCTTTCAAAGAACTAACTCTTTGATTCATTGATTCTTTGTATTGACTTTTTAGTCTCAATTCCATTAATTTCTCCTTTAATCTTTATAATTTACCTTCCCATACTAGCTTTGGGTTTGGATTGTTCTTGATTTTCTAGAACCTTGAGTTGCATCATTATGTTATGTATTTGAGTATATTCTGTTTTTCTGATGTGGGAATTTACCAGTATAAACTTCCCTCTTAGGAGTGCTTTCATTGTGCCCTGTAGGTTCTGGTATGTCATAGTGTCATTATAATTTGATTGTAGGAACTTCTTATTTCTTCTTTAATTTCCTCTGACCAAGTGATTATTCAAGAGGGTATTATTTAATTTCCATGCAATTGCATAGTTTCTGTAGTGTCTTTGCCTTTGACTTTTGGTTTCTTCCCACTGTGATCTGATAATGCATGAGATAAAATTCAATTATTTTGCATTTACTTAAGTATGGTGTATGGGCTAGTATGTGGTCTATTTTGAATAAAGTCCCATTTGCTGCTGAAAAAAAAATGTGTACTCTATTGTTGGGTAGAACACTATATATATCTATTAAGTCCATTTGTTCAAAAGTTTGGTTTAACTCTGATACTTCTTTATTGATTTTTTTGGTCTGGTTTATCTGTCCATTTGTGATAGCTTGGTATTTACATTCCGCATTATAATTGTATTGGTGCTTATCTGATTTTTCATGTCCACTAGTGTTTGTTTCATAAAGTTGTGTGTGCCAGAAGTAGCAATAAATGAAACAGTATATTTTTGGTACATATATATTTATGATTGTTATGTCTTCCTGTTGAATTGTTCCCTTAACCGGTATGTAATGACCTTCTTATCTCTTCTAATCAGTCTTGGCTGAAATCTATTTTGTCCAAATTCTAATTTATCTTTCCTTTTTCTGGGCTTCTGTTGCATGGAGTATTGGTTTCCATCCTTTGACTTCCAGTCTGTGAATTTCTTTTTGAGTTTAACATGTTTCTTGTGTGCAGCATATTGCTGGATCTTGCTTCTTGATCCATTCTGCCAGTCTTTGTCATTTGATTAGTGAGTTTAGATCGTTCACACTGATGGTTATAACTGATAGGTATTCACTTATCTTTGTCATTGTATTATTTTCCTGCTGTTGCTTCCCTTTCTTTCTGTTGTTTTCTCTAACAGATTTTTAAATTCTATTTTTGTGATAAATTTCTGGAATTCTGACTACTACATACCTTGGTGTAATTCCTTTCTGATCATGGCTACTTAGGGTTCTATATGCTTCACTCATCTGTATGTAAAATTCTTTTTCTATGCTTGGAAAGGTTTCTACTACTATTTCTGTAAACAGTTTTTTATAACCTTTGTGCTTTATTCTGATTTTTCATTGATTCCAATTAATCTTAAATTAGTCTTGTGTGCATTATCTAGTGGCTGCTGGATGGATTTTCATGATCCCTTGCTATTTTTAAGGTATCTTTCATTAGTTGATCATCAACCACAGCCCTGTCTTCAAGGTCTGATATTCTGTCTTCACATTGGTTGATTCTGTTGAGTATATTTTCAACAGAGTCTTTAATCTCCTGGATTTCTGTTTGAGACTGTTTTATGGACTCCAGTTCTTTTCTATGTTGGGGCCTCATGGTTTCCATGTCTTTCTTTAGATCCTCCATTTGTTATCAATATCTTCTTTAGACTCACTAATCTGTTTTCTTAATGTCATCATCTCTTTACTTATCTCTACCTTGAATTCACCAAGTGTCTTATTTATCTGTCTTGTTACTTCCACCGATACCATTTCAGATATTTTGGTAGTGTGGCTTTTGATTTTCTTCCTCCTTGATTCCCTCTCTGGATTTGTTTTGAGGGAGTTTGGAGCTTTGGGGGACATTTTGCTGCCATGTTTTCTCATTCTCTATTTTTTTAAATTTGTTTTCCTGTGTCGAGGCTTGCAAATTGCTTATAGTAGGTGGCTTTATTGAGACCTCTTTAGGTAATGACTACTTTTTAGAGATGTCCTCTAGGCAAAGCTAGCCATTGGCCTTTGGGTCTGTCCCAGAATCCCGTTTCTTCCATTTATTAGGGATGGAAGGTTGCAGCCTATTTGGCCCAGTACCTATTACTTTGGTAATGGAATATATTCTTGTTTAGGACCCCCAGACAATCTAGATATTGGCATATAGAGAAGACCAATTGATAGCAACAACTATGTCACCTTGCCTAAAGTAGTAAAATCAGCAACAATAGTATCAAACATACACTGGTAACAACATATATTTAACACTGTACCCCTTTAACCATAGGAACAAAATCTATTGTTATAGTACAAACTCTTAAGATAAACCAGATATTTACATGTAGTAAATATCTACTTAATTAATTTTACCACCACTCACAATAGAACAGTGTTCAACCATAGTAAGATATAGTTAACTATCTATAGATTCATAGGAGTAAATAGTTATACTAGAATGGATAAGGTGCGGGCATGGTAGTATGAAGAACGAAAAATATACTTTGAAAATATTAAGCAATGGAAGGTGGGAAATAGCTAATAAAATTGATATAAATTATTCTATTAAGAAATAGAAGAGGGCCGGTGAGATGGCTCAGCGGCTTAAGCGCCTGCCCGGCAAGCGCGAGGGCCCGAGTTCGACTCCCGGAACCCACATACAAAAAAGGGGCCGGTGATATCGCTCAGCGGCACGGGCGCCTGCTGGCGTGCGAGGTCCTGAGGTCGACCCCCCGGTACCCACAAAAAAAAAAAAAAAAGAAATAGAAGAAAATTAGTAGTATTAGGTAACTATTAACAGAAAACCTGTAAGAAAAAGGATACATGATAAGGAATAGATATTAAACTAGGGAAAAAAAGATAAGGAAACTGTTTGAAAGAGAAATAGCAAGAAATGAAACAAGAGCAAGACAGAGAGAGAGATGGAGAGAGGCAAGACCCTAATCAAATGAATTAACAAAGCAATATAAAACAAGGAGGAAGAAGAAAATGGGTAATAGAACTCCAAATGCCACGAACAAAAATAAAATAAAAATTTAAGGGGCCGGTGAGATAGCTCAGCAGCATAAGCACCTGCCTGGCAAGCACAAGGTCCTGAGTTCGACTCCCGGTATCCACATACGAAAAAAGAGCCAGTAATATCACTCAGCGGCACGGGTGCCTGCTGGCGCATGAGGTCCTGAGTTCGACCCCCGGTACCCACCCACAAAAAAAAGTAAAAATAAAAAATAAAAATTTAAAAAATAGCAATAGAGGAGAAGAAAAAATTGGATAGCAGAGGGGGCTAGGTATGATACAGACGAGTGAAAGAACTAATATGGGGAGGATAGTGGGTTGATACAGGAGGAGCGAAAGAGAGAGGAAGAGACAGGAAAGGAGAGAGGGCTAGAGAGAGAGAGGGCACAGAATGTGGTAAATTAGAAACAAGAGGAGTTAATGTACCATTAATTTCTTTTTTTTTTTTTTTTGTGGGTACCGGGGGTCGACCTCAGGACCTTGCGCACCAGCAGGTGCCCATGCTGCTGAGTGATATCACTGGCCCTTTTTTCGTATGTGGGTTCCGGGAGTCGAACTCAGGCCCTCACGCTTGCCAGGCAGGCGCGTACACCGCTGAGCCATCTCACCAGCCCCAATGTACCATTAATTTCTGTCTGAAAAAGAATTAAGAACTGGGGCCGGTGATATAGCTCAGTGGCATAAGCACCTGCCTGGCAAGTGCGAGGTCCTGAGTTCGGTTCCTGGTACCCACATAAAGAAAAAAAAAGAAGAACTAGAATTGCTGTGGGATATTGAATTGAAGAAGCTAGATAGGGAGATGAAAAGAGGGAGAGAAATAGAAGAAAAATAAACACAAAAACCAAATAACCAAAAAAAAAAATCCTTAAAGGCAACCAAACAGAACAAAACAAAACACAAAAAACTACCATGCAATTACCAAACCAAATCAAACCAAATCAAACCAAACCATACAACACAAAAAAATCCAAAACTCAGGAGATATCCAACAGGAACTCATTTTAAACACTCCAACAAGAGACTGTACGTATGATTCACATGTAACAACTTTGCCAGGAAACTTGGGAGATGGTGATGACCAGTGCGCAAACAGGTCCTCACTCTCTGAAGTCTGTAGTTTTTTTAGGTTTTCTGTACATGCCCACTGGAGTCCAAAGACCCTGCCACTCTTCTTGGGGTGTGGGCAGGAGTCCATAGGCCCTCAGTGAGTACTGGTGGAGATTCTGCAAGGAAGGGCAGCAGCTGCATTCCTCCTTAACCACTATGCCGTAGAGTCCATGAGACCACACAAATCCCCTTTTGCACTCTGGTTGCAGGTTACCCTGCTTCTGTGTTCTCCACAGATGGGCATATACTTTTGTGACTGTGGTGGTGCACTGGAGTGCACAGCAGTAATAGAGCTAACTTGGTTGGTGGCTCAGTCTGTAGTTGGGGCTACACCTGTGACTCTGCAGTCCAGTGGACATGTAGGACTCATGAGGCTATTCAGAAGCGGGCTGCAGAGGTGGTTCTAACCAAGCCAATGTGTGCATGCTTGCCTATGACTCAGCAGGCCCTGTGGGCAAAAAGGTATGTTTAGACTGGTGCAGAGAACTGGGACCGTGCCTGTGCACTCCAGGGGTTAGATTAGCTGGATGGGCAGGTTCCTGAACTGCTCCAACTCAGCTAGGATGCCCTTTGCCTGTATATCCTCTCTTTGCCCACCCTCAGTCCAAACTATGTCCTGGAGCAGAGAACAAAGGAATGTTGCTTTTCCCCTTTGTTTGGAGGGGAGGGTGTATGTGTGAGTCCAGCGAATACAAACTGTGTCACAGGAATTCGAGCTCTGCAGCACTAGATTGTCTCTCAGACTTTTTGCCTCACTATACAAGATGGCTGCTCCCCCACAGAGCAGGAAGTGGGGAACAGCTGAGCTGTCACATTGTGCATTTGTTTGACTTGATCTATATATCAGCTTTCCTTGTTAATTTTCTATTTCATCCTGAACACCCCTCTCCCACCTTCAGATACCTTCCCTCTCAGTGAATCTTTCCTGAGCTTCTCTGATGCAACTCCTCCTATACTCAGCCATGTTGTGAAAACCCTATCATTATGATTTGTTATCACTGACGCCAACTCAAATCTAGGGGAAACAGAATAAATTTACTTGAAAATCTCATTTAATTCCTAACTGTATCTTTGTTCATGAGGAAAGATAACATGGTAAGAAGTTCAGGCTTTAATGATAGATGGATAGAACTTTGAATTCTGACTCTTCTGCTTACCCAATGGATGATCTGGACAAATTACTTAATATACAGACATTCCTCGTTTGACAACCAAGTTCCGTTCCTGTGACTAAATTGTTAACTGAATTGGTCACTAAATGAGGAACTGTATATAGTATGTACATTACAATACTGTATTCAGAACAAGGAAATGGTCAAAGGAAACTCCAACTTGATGACTTTGCCTTTATTTGCGTAACTCTTACATGCCATATTATAATGTATAATAGAACATAAAACTACAGTATTGTACTGTACAGCACAACCAGCAAAAATTACAGTACTGTATAAACAAGGTATACTGTACAAAAAAGACACTGAAACTTTATAAACAAGATGTAGAGAACTATACCGAAAATAATGGGTCATCAGTCTGAAAGTCATTAAACAGCTAGGTCATTAATTGAGGAATATCTGTAGTTAAACCTAAGTATCATAACATGTGAAATGTGTATATTAATAGTCACATTTGTGGTTTCTACAGTTTAAAGAAAGTTTACAGTAGTTAAAGCATATGATCTCTTCCTGCCTAGGAATCATAAATACCTTGAGGGAGATTTAGGCCAGGAAGCTCAGTAGATGTATTTGGGACATACAGCCAAAACAACTAAAAATGCAACAACCCAGCAGACATTTGATATTATTCAATAGGTAATTTAGTAAGAGCAGAATTAATTTTCTGACATGGAAAGTATTCTCAGAGTTCATGTATGAAAAGAAATTTTACCAGGCAGTTTTTAATGATACTATAAATCATATATGAAACATTGCTCCTCACAATGATTCCGTAAGATAATGTCCTTATATAAACTGTATCTCAATTTCACCTGAGCCAAGCCAATAATAGACACTTACACTACAAAAGGAGTTAGATACACCATGATGGCCAAGAACCAGTGAGAAGGGTGAGGTGTTAAAGGCTTAGAAAGGTTAGATTGTTTGACGTAAGAAGATATTTTGTAGGCCATTTCTTTGAAGAGAATTGCATTATGCTTTAATGTTTAAAGGGAATCATTTTCACATTCTTCTATTTTTAATGGAAACAAACTTAAAATGCTATTTATGCTTTTTCTAAAATATCTTTTTTTAAAAAAGAAAGAATTGTACTAAAGTAAGAAAATTACAACTTAAGAAAGTTTCTATAAGTAATGGAGTTAGAAATATATAGTTAATCTTCCAATTATTATAATTTAAAATTAAAATAATTATTTCCATATTTTTATTACATTCTCTAACAAAATAATATAGACCTCTATGATATTTTAATTAAAATGTCTATTATAATTTTATTAAATACTTAAAGGACTCTAATAGTTCAGATTTTATAAATATTGAATATATCAAATATATTTATACAATATTGAATTGTATGAATATGATTTTCTATGAAAGATTGATACATGCAATGAGTACAGGACATTCATTTGTATTTTTCAGTTGGAAATTTTTCGAATAAATGGTTATATATTATAATATTATATATGATATTTATATTCTTTGATACTGCACTAAATGTCAACAAGCAGATAATTTCTCTTTTTTCAGTTTTTATTTTTTATTAGTACATATTTGCAGGGTACTCATTTGACTGTATGCTCAGGAATTATTTTGTTAGATTTTTATGGTATCTTAATAAAAGTTGGTTCTTTGGTTATGATTTTTTTATGGCCAATCTTTTTTTTTTTTTTTTGTGGGTACTGGGGGTCAAACTCAGGACTTCGCATGCCAGCAGGCGCCTGTGCCGCTGAACGATATCATCTTTTTTCCTTTGTATGTGGGTACCGGTAGTCGAACTCAGGACCTTGTGCTTGCCAGGCAGGCGCTTATGCTGAGCTGTCTTACCAGCCCTGTTATGGCCAATCTTGTTCGTTAAAATTCCCCACTTGCTTATCACAAATCACTTTTTAAAATTATTTATTTCAAGTAATAGCTTTATGTATCAGTGCAGGTTTAGGCTCATTTGAATATTTAGTGGAGGTACCAAGAGTCCCTATATTCTTTTTGCTCACTACCCCTACAACCCACCTCAGACCTGTGCTTTTGTTAGTAGCAGATGAGTTTACACTGATACATCACTATCACCTGAAGTCCACAGGCTGCATTAGAGCAATCTGGAAAATCTCAGATGTGATGTTTAATCAATACACTTGTAAAGAAGAATTCTCAAGAGAAACTTAAAATACATTAAACTAAATGAACGTGGAAATCCAGCTTCCAAATTTGAGGAATGCTACATACATAATGCTTGAAGGGAAATGTATAGCATTGAATAGTTATGATCGTGTTTGTTATACAATTACTAATTTTAATGTTAGGATGACTGTACTGGATCCCGCTGAATTGGAAAATCCTTTGACTTTTCTTAGATTTGTCGAAATTCTTCATGTACCGACATAGGAGATTTAAAGTCTGTGGCAATATCTTGTTCTAAAAGGTGCCCTGGAAACAGAGTAAGTAAGCACATGTTTCCTTGAGTGACATCTCTCTTGGATACTTTTTAACATCACTCATTAATTATCAGTGTTCTTGGGATTCCTGCAATTGGACAGCCACTGATGCATCTTCAACTAGGAGCTGAATTGAATAACTCAGCAGCTAAAATCAGTGTTAGAGAACACTGAATTTCATTGAAGTGCTGATAACGTAAAGAATTATAGTTATATCGTGGTACTTTTCAGACTGTTAAATATTCCAATAAATACATAAACTTGTTCACAAAGGGAGATAGCTCCTGTGTCTTTGAATACATCAGGTAACAAATGAATTTTGTGTTTTTTAAAAAATGTGTTTTATGTTTTAAAGATTTAGGTTCACAGAAAAATTAAATGCAAAGTACAGATTTTTGCATAGATTCCCACTGCATTCCATTTATACACAATCTCCCCTAGTTTCAACATAATACATCCGGTGTTATATTTGTTACAACTGATCGTGTTGGTCCACTGGTCCACTGAGGTCAGTCAGGGTGAGTGTTACTGGCCTTCCCACACACCACTCCGGTGGCTCACAAGCTGGGTAAGGAAGGACTGAAGGCAGCAAGGGAAGTGCCTGCTGCAGTTACATTCAGTGCCCTCCATCGCCCTCTATGGTCAAAGCTTCACCTTGTACCTGCTGGCCAAAAAACAATGTTACAGATGTGAAGAGGAAAGCCTCCTAGCACACCCAGACTAATGTTCTCCAGGGCGGGGTGGAGCTCCCTCTGTAAGAGGTCTGGGGGCTGGGGCTGACAACATGTAAACTGATTGTTGTTAGACACATGAGTGATAGTTGTTATTATGGTTTACACCTAAAATTCTCAGCTGCATGGAAGGTGACACACCATTACCACCCAGAGTTCACAGTTTACATTAGAGTTCATTTTTTGTGTTACACAATCTGTTTCCATAAAAGTATAATGCATGCATCCACTATTATAATATTATACAGCACATTTTTCACTGCCTTTAAATTCCTCTGTGTTCTGTCTGTTCATTATTCATTTTCTTCTAATGCCAGATAAAAGCTGATCATTTTACTCTCTACATAGATTTTCTTTGTTCATAATATCATATTATTCATGTAGGCTTTTCATAATGGCTTCTTCCATTTAATGATATGCGTATAAGCTTCGTCCACGTTTTGTATGCTCAGTAGCTCTTTTTTTTTTTTTTTTTTTTTTTTTTTTGTAAAGACTTTTTCTTTAAGACAGGCTTTTTGTTCATAAGAAAACTGAGAGTAAGGTACAGGTATTTCCCATATATTTACTATTTCAGAAATACATAGCTATCCACATTACCACCATCTTTGACCAGAGTAGTGCAGTTCTTACCCAGAAAAATAAATACCATCTAATGTCCATAGTGTACATTCAGGTTCACTTCTGGTGTAAATTTTGACACACATTTGTATTCATTATTGTATCACACGGTGTCGTAAATGTTTAACAGTCACCCTTGGGAAGGGCACAGTCCTTGTTTGTAGAGGCAAATACACTGCCAATATGAAGTCACAGAATATGGAGGTGGCAAGAGAAGCCCAGTCTGTTCTGAGAGTCAGCACTGTCCTAAGCACAGCACAGGAAAGGTTGCACTGACCTTAGAATTTAAGTAGTAGGTTGTTTTGTAATTGCACACAGAAGTTGCAGGTACACATTTGAAGTTGTTACATTTTCTTGATGCAAATGTGAGCCTCATATTGTAGCTCTTTTTTGCTGTCTATATGTATTTTTATTTTTTGGATTTTCTGTTTTAGTTTAAGAAACCAAGTAGTAAAACTTTGGTTTATGAGCATAATTCATTCTCGAAACATGCGAGTAATCCAAAGCACTTGTATGTCAGAGCAAATTTCCCCGTAAGAAATAATGGGAAACTTAGATGAAAATATTTTTAAACATCATATAAATTTTCAAAAATGTTCCTAGGTATGTAATTCCCGTGGTGAATGTCTTTGTAAACCTGGTTACGAGCATGCTTTATGCCCCAGACGGCGGTCTTTGAAATCTCCAGGGGATATGAGTAGAGGCAAGTACCTATCTCTTTAGATTGCTGTTTAATAAAATCCTCAATTTGATTATCTTCACTAAAATAAAGTTGTATTTTTATACTTGAAATAGATAAATTATATTTGTTATTAAAATATAATCATTTTTCTCAAAGAATGTGATATAAATATTCCTTCTTAATCTTACACTTTTTTCCTGATAATATATTATTGAAGCTGAACAATCTTTAAACTTTTCCTTTGCTTATATCATTGACTTTCTCCTTTAGAATATTTTTCAATCTGCTCCTCCATTTTTATGATCAATTCTGATATTTCAGCTCCAAACATTTACTCTTTATCTAGTACTCTGATTTTTCTGTTGTAGGAGAAATTAAACAGAAGATAATATTTTAGTCAGGAGTTTATAAATGAGAACAATCTATAAATTACTTATTGAGAGATGATATAAGAGGTGCTAGCACAATGCTGTATTTGCTCACCGTGACTTAAATTTCTGTCATTCATGCATCCACTGATATAGAAAACAATTATTGAACTCTTTAATATATTCTGGGTGCTTGTCCAGCACTGAGGCTGGATAGTAAGCAAAACAGGTGCCCTCATAGATCTTAGAGACAAAACTTATGTCTAAATACCCAGTGCTAAGAAGTGACAGGATCATGTCTCCTGATTTTTAGGCTCTTGCCCTTTTAGTAGTGGTACAGTAGCACCATATAAAAAATATAGTTCTAGGATCAGAAGCCGAAATTCTACCAAATAGAAATGGGATATACACAAGTACAGTGAAGTCCTTTAATAATCCAAACCTTTAAGAATCTTGTAACAATGTAAATTTGGAAAACCTTGTGATTATACCATTCCACATTGTACATTAGTGAACTTTTGGTGCTCAGTTACAGCTTTACAATGAGATTTTGCTGTAGCTGATGTATCATGTAGAATACACTGGAACTTTCTGGAGCTTGTTTAAAAAGAAAGATTTTAGACAAAATCTTATCATATTTTTCCTTGTTCCTTGAGTAACAAAAATTAAGAACATTTTAATGAATTGTTGCAAATGGAAAGTAGTTTTTTAATGCATGTTTTATTTTTAGGTTTAACCATGGAAAGTGCTTCAGAGAAGGCTGACAGTAACTGGCTTCTAAGTTTCTACATTGGTTTGTCTATTCTTATCATAGCAACCATAATAGCTGTGGCATGGAACAGATTGAAAGAGATGTTTACAAAGGAAGAAGAAGAGGAATCCCTCAGTAGCAAGTAAATTGAATTTGTGTTCTGAAGTTAACTTTTAGTAATATTTGAATCTAGTAATATATAAGGCAATATTATCAGCAGCAACAATGATTTGTATTTTACTAAGATTTTGAGTACCATATCAATAGTTCACTTAACTTTGTGAGTTGTCTCTGAATATCTCCATCTTAAAGATTCAAAAATTTTGGAGTATTGTTTAAATGACCTGCCAAAGCTATTGCTGTGCTGAGAGAAGACAAACTCGAAGTATGTATATCTATTATTTTAAAATACCCTAGAGGTTCTCAAAGGGCGAACTGTGTCATCCACAGGAGCAACAGCACTGTTAACTAAAAATGCAGTTTCTATGGACCCTAGCTGTGTGAAATATTTTACTATTTAATACCTTCCTGCCTAATGCATGAAGTAGTTTTTAGAAAATTTCTCTGGGTAATGTTTTCAGAAGGCAAATTGATAATTTTGCCTATAACGTAATTTTTACTTTTAAAGAAATAATTCAAACACAGAGGAAGAGAACAAGGTGGCAGACATTCACTTACCCAATACTGGAAATAAGCAAATATTGATGTTTTCCTTTTTGCTGTGTGCCAGGTAATCCTAATCATAATCTTGACTGGATTAAGAGACTCCTAGAGAGGTGACTGGTTTGTGGGCACTATATTCTGATGTAAATAGCTGAATTTGCTGTTGGGAGGGAGGGTCCAGTTAGAGGACATGGGTCCTGGGGAACATGTCTTTGGAGGATATATATCTCCCTGGTGTTCTTTACCTATGCTCTGCTTCCCAGCTATGAAGAGAGAGAAAAATTGATAATCCACAATTAACTGCTACATAACCACAATTAACTGAATAGCTACTATACATAAACTACTATACCTAAAACAATCTAATAGTGTTTGCCAATATGATAACTTGTAAGTATTTGTCTAACTAAATCTATAAATCCATCTCTTTTTTCTTTTGGTTCAATATATGTTGGAAGATCATTCTTTGGAACAAGAGGAATAAATGATTTGTGAGATATTTAAGAAGTTAAGTCATAAGCAGAATGTTTTTGCTCCTTTATCTGGAGTACATAGGGGAAATTTACTTCTTTGTGGAGGTTGTACAACTACAACCTCAGTCTGTGTGCTCATCAATAGCTGAGTGAATTCTTACTTCCCTGGCCGCTCAGGAAGAATGTGTCGATGTCCAAGCATCCTGAGGCACCAAAATTTGTATTCCTTCCATCGTCACTATCAAAAGTAATTTTAACTAGGTCTCCCTAGCTATCTCTGTAGTTATCCCGGCTATCTCTGTGTAAATAATACCATAAATATTTGGTTTTCCACACTCGATAATTACAAGTTTTAGGTCTTTTTGCAGATACAAGCTGTCTGGGGCTTTCCTTCCTCCCTTTGTAACTTGCAGTTTTTGTTTATGTGTTGATTTTCTTTGTTATGTCTTACGTTTCTGTGACCACGGGAGTTACCCTCTAGCGCTCCAGCTAGGAAGTCTCGGTGACATTTACCTCACATTAGGACGCACATCTTCTTACATTTTGTCGTCTCATGAATTCCAAGTTCATCTCACTTAGCACTGCAGAACCAGCATGAGTCGGAATGCTTGGACTATGGCAAGTGAACAATAAAATGAAAGCACAGATAAAAAGTGCAGGCAGGTCTGCACATGTGTGTACACGTGCATACACAGCCACATCTGTATTATTACAACTTCCCCCATTTCTTCTTGTTAATTACCACTCATCCTGAAAATCTGTTAATGTAATATTTTCTAGAATTGTGATTCACCTGTGTCGATTGAGAGATGATAGCATTATCCATAGGAAAATATACATTATAATTAGAATACTTTAATTTGGAATGTTAATCCACTAGTCTTGTCTTCTTACCTTGTGTGCACCAGGGAAACATTTTTTTGGATGATTACTCATTTATATTTTAATCACCTCATTTGCCACTGTAGCCTTCAGGTCATTTATCATTGGTATAATCTTTAATTGGCAGAGCCACTGGAAAGGATGTTGAAGCCAAAGTATGGAGGTGGGGTAAATTCCATTGTGGGTTGCATTAGTACCACCTTAGCATAATTAATTTTTAAATGTTTAATTTCTATCAGTATCTCCAGTCTTTTCCTAAATTACAGAAGCTTCTTAGGCCATTTAACAACAAATTCTGATCATGAATCCTCCCATATTATTGTCATTTTGGTATCAGCTTCTTCCTGTTTTTACTTGTGGGGGTCCCATCCTCCACTAGTCAGTGTTACTATAATTATTTTTATATTAAATGAACACTTGCTCACCATTCCTTAACCCACTTATTTTTCATTCTATGTTCAATTTCCTTGTTTGTGAAGCGCAAATGCTTAAATCTTGGTTATCATCTGTGTGCTATCAATAGTTTGTATTAAAAAGCATTCAATTAGAAACATAGCTTAATGAAACTCTTTTAAAATATACTGTTGTTGTAATGTGCCACTTGCTTTCATTGACTGACTTCAGTTCTCAGTCTAAGTTATTCATTTTCTCTCAATTAGTGTGTGTTTTCTTCTAGGTGGCTTCTAAAGCTCCCTCTTTACTTACGTGTTTCACTTTAGTAGTATACATTTTGATACAGTTTACTTTCATTTATCCACATCTGTATTTAACTTGCAGTCATTATAGACCAGGTCTCAAATCATTAATTATGGGAAAAAAATCTTGAATTATTGTCATTCAATTTTTGACTTTTCCCCATTCTTTCCTTTCCTGTCTGAAATCACTATATTTATTTATTTATTTATTTATTTATTTATTTATGTATTTTTGGTGAAATTATGTGCTTTATGTAATATAATTATGTTGGGATATATTCAGTTATCTAGCTAAGACATAAGAAACAAAACACTTGCTAAGCTCCAATTTGTGTGTAAACAAATGAACTTTTAAAAACATACAGGGAAGGACCAGGCATATAGCTGAGTGGCTAAAGCGCCTGCCTGCCAAGTGCAAGGTCCTCAGTTTGATTCCCAGTACCAAAAAGAAAGAAAAAAAAAAAAAAAATACATGGGACACCCAGGATAGGCCAGCCCCTAGCCCACGGGCTCACACACGCCTTTGGCAGCCGGACCGACACTGGATGTTGACCCAGAATAGGCTGGGCCCAGATGTAAACACACCTTTGGCAGGGGGACTGACACCAGAACCCTGAGACCCAGGCCAGGCCCTGTCTGGGCATGCAGGTGCACACACACCTTTGGTGGGTGTACAGACACCAGAACCCCAAGACCCAGGACAGCCGGCCTTGGGCTCATGCAGTAATCAGCAAGACCAGCAACGTGGAAGTATCCCAAGCAGCAGCAAGGAACCAGCAGCTGGGCTCTGGAGAACTGAACCAACAGAAGACCGGTCCCAGCCCCCACAACCACAGGCCAAGATCAGCTCCACACCCAGCACAATTCCCATGGCAAACTTGGCTGGAGCATACAGCACGTTTCTGGGATCAGATATGAACATTGTCACAGAACTGTAAACACCAGACATATTTTACTACTTTTATTCTCCCTTGTTTGTCTGATTGCCTATCCCTTTCCTGTCTGGTTGGAATTTGTTTTGTTTTGCCTTGTATTTTGTGGTTATTTTTGTTTTGGGGTTTGTTTTATTTTGTTTTGTTTTCTGTTTTCCTCTCCATTCTTTCTTGGGTCTACTTTTTTTTCTTTTATTTATTTTTTTTCTTTTCTTTTCCATTCTCTTTCTTTCTTCTTTTTTTCAACTGTTTAGGTTTCTTACCTTTTTTGTTTTGTTTTGTTTTCTTCTATTGATCCTCTTTCCTTCCTCAACTACTTTTTGAGTTTAAACTTTCAAGTGAATAAACACTATCTCTTCCTTTCTGATTACTCCTTTGCGTTCTATTTCATTCTTTCCCTCCTGTGTCCTCCAGTTTCCCAAAACTCAGTGATCATCCTTTCACCTCCAGCCTTGACTCTACTATATTTGACCTCATTCATCACTTTATCCTGTCCCCTCCCCATCTTAACCCCTTTGCCCCATGCAAAAAGGTAAAACCATTCCACTAAGGGGAAAATCACTGCATACAAGTACATGGTAAATGTTTAATTTTGTTATATGCCTGTGATTGAAGGTACTAGGTTAATGGTTATTATAGTTTTTCAGTAGTTAAGCTGTACTTAAAGCTATTGTTATTACTAACTGTACTACTTTAGCCAGGATGTCATACATGTTATAATCAGTGTTTCTCCCTTGTATGATAACACTGTGATTGTATGGGGTCATAATCACCACCACAGCCCAGTACCAAAGGATTGGGTGCTGAGCCAAATAGTAACTTTGCATCCTTTACATATTGGGAGGTAGGTTATTAGAACAGTTATAAAGAACCACCTACATCTAGAGGACAACCCTGAAGAATAGACATCTCCTAGGGAAGTCTCAGACTAGTGATAAAGCTGTCTATCGTAAGAAATCAGTAAGCATCAACATAGGAAACAAAATAAAATAAAAGATAGAAAATGACAAGATGCAGAAGCAAAATCCAACCCCAGACCCCCAGCCCACCCAGGACAAACCCAGAACACAATGAGATAGATGAAATTGGAAGTCAAACACTGGAACATTCAGAAATGATAGCAACAGAAGTGAAAAAACAGGTGGAAAAGGCTACAGAGAAAATAATCTCTCAGGTACACAAAGAAATGAGGCTTAAAATCAAAGATATTAGAGAAGACACAGATAAAAGAATAGATGAGTTTGGAAATATGATGGAAGCAAAAAATGGCCAACATAGGAAAGAAATAGAATCCAAGAAACAGATCCAAACAGAAAACCAAGAGATTAAAACCTCCATTGAAAGTATATGCAACAGATTGAATGAAGGAGAGGGTAGAATATCAGATCTCGAAGACAGAATTGCAGCAAGTGATCATGAAAAGAAAGATATCTTAAAAACAATAAGGGACCATGAAAACCAATCCAACAGCTACAAGACAATGCAAAGAAAAATAACATAAGATTGACTGGGGACAATGAGAAGGCTGGAGACAGCACAAATGCCATTAAAAAAAACTCTTTACAGAAATAATGGCAGCAGACTTCCCAAGTGTGGATAAAGAATTTGACATACAAATAAATATAGAACTCCAAACAGCCATGACCAAAATAAAACTACCCCAAGACATATACTAATCAAAATTCCAGAAATTCAGCACAAGAACAGAATATTAAAAGCTGATAGAGAAAAAGAAACAGATGACCTATAAAGGAAAGCCCATCAGAATCATGGCAGACTTCTCAACACAAACCCTCAAGTCAAGAAGAGCTTGGAGTGAAGTATTTCAAGTCCTGAAAGAAACAACTTCCAACCCAGATTGATGTGCCCTGCAAAACTAACTTTCAAAATTAATGGAGAAATAAGATACTTCCATGAAAAAGAAAAACTGAAGAAATTTGTGACCAACAAACCAACCCTACAAAGAGTACTGAAATATATTCTAGACAGAGATAAAAATGACCACAATTCCAAGAACAACAGAAAGGAATAACCAGGCAGGGCAAGAAATTAAACACATGGGAAAAGCAGGGAACCAACAACAGGAAAATAAAATGACAAAGATAAGCCTGTATATATCAGCTATAACCATCAATGTAAATGGCCTCAATTCACCAATAAAAAGAAACAGACTGGCAAAATAGATCAAGAAACAAGATCCAACAATATGCTGTATAGAAGAAACACATTTAATTCAAAAATAAATTCATAGACTGAAAGTGAAAGGATGGAAAACTATCTTCCATGAGCAGGAACCCAGAAAAAAGCAGGGGTAGCTATCCTGTTTGCAGACTATGTAAACTTCAAGCCAAGAATGACCAAAAGAGATAAAGAAGATCACTATATACTTGTTAGGGGAAAACTTCAAGAGAAAGAGCTAACAATCATAAATATGTATGCACCAAATACAGGAGCACCCAACCATATAAAACAATTATTAATAGACATGAAAAACCAAATAAGCAATAACACAATTATAATGGGAGACCTTAATACCCTATTATCACAAAGAGATAGATCAAGTAGACAAAAAATCAGCAAAGAAATATCAGAACTGAACGAAACCTGTGAACAAATGGACTTAATAGATGTTTTCAGAGTGTTCCACCCATCATCATCAGAATACACATTTTTCTCAGCTGCACGTGGAATGGTCTCTAAAATAGACCATATTCTAGCCCACAGAACATGCGTAAGTAAATGCAAAGGAATTGAAATTATCCCATGCATATTATCTGACCATAGTGCAATGAAATTGGAAATTAATGGCAAAAGAAACCACAAAAACTCCATAAACACATGAAAATTAATACTCTTCTAAACAATCAATGGGTCATGGATTTTTAAAGAAAAAAATTAAATAATATCTACAACTAAGTGAGAAAGCAGATACAATATACCAGAACTTATGGGACACAATGAAAGCAGTCCTAAAAGGGAAATTTATAGTGGTGAATTCTCACATCAGGAAAACAGAATGAGCACAAATAACCTAATGTTACACCTCAAGCTTCTAGAAAAAGAAGAGCAAGAGAAGCCCAAAGCCCATATAAGGGAGGAAATTATAAAGATCAGAGCAGAAATTAACACAACTGAGACTAAGAAAACAATACAAAGAATTAATGAATTAAAAAGTAGGTTCTTTGAAAGAATAAATAAAATTGATAAACCCCTAGCCAAACCTATCAAAAAAAAGGAACAAAAAGAATTCATGGATTGAGGAAAGAAAAGGGTGAAATCACTACAGATCCTTTGGAAATTCAGAAGATCATCAATACCTACCTCGAAAATCTTTACTGTCATAGGATGGAAACACACAGAAGAAATGGACAGATTCCTAGATATGTATGAAATACCAAAGTTGAATCAAGAAGATATAAAAATTCTAAATAATCCAATATCAATTAATGAGATTGAAAATATAATTAAAAACTTAACAACAGAGTAAAACCCAGGTCCTGATGGATTCACTGCTGAATTCTACAAGAAATTTAGTGAAGATTTAATGCCAATACTCCTCATACTTTTTAATGAATTTGAAAGGAAGCTATACTCCCTAACTCATTCCTGGAGGTAAGTATTACCCTGATACCAAAACCAGAGAAGGACCCAACCAAAAAAGAGAACTACAGGTCAATCTCCCTAATGGACCTGGATGCAAAAATCCTCAGTAAGATACTAGCAAACAGAATGCAGCAAATCATCAAAAAGATTATACACTATGACCAAGTGGAATTCATCCCAGGAATTCAGGGATGGTTCAACATAGGCAAATCAATACATGTAATATGTCATATCAACAGAGCCAAAGACAAAAATCACATGATCATCTCAATAGTTGCAGAAAAATCTTTTGACAAAGACCAATGGTCATTCATGTTAAAAACCCTACAGAAAATCGGTATAGATGGTCTGTACCTCAATCTGATAAAAGCCATCTATGACAATCCAACAGCCAACATCACACTAAATGGACAAAAACTGAAAACTTTCACTCTAAAACCAGGAACAAGACAAGGATGTCCACTGTCACTACTTCTATTCAATAGAGTTCTGGAAACATTAGCCAGAGCAATTAGACAAGAGAAAGAAACAAAAGGAATAAGCATAGGAAAGGAAGAAGTTAAATTATCATTATTCCCAGATGATATGATACTATACATAGAAGACCCCAAAAACTTCACCAAAAGACTTCCACATTTAGTAAGTAAATTCAGTAGCATAGCTGGATACAAAGTCAGCACTCAAAAAGCAATAGCATTCCTGTACACAAACAACAAACTCACTGAGAGAGAAATTAGGGAAACCACACCCTTCACAATACATCCAAGAAAATGAAATACTTAGGAATCAATCTAACAAAGGAAGTAAAAGATCTATACATTGAAAATTTCACTACTATGAAAAAGGAGATTGAAGAGGATATCAGAAAATGCAAAGTTATCCCTTGCTCGTGATAGGAAGAACCAACATAGTAAAAATGGCCATACTCCCAAAGTTGTGTACAGATTTAATGCAATCCTGATCAAAATACTATTAGCATACCTCACAGAACCACAGAAAACATTAATAAAATTCATTTGGAACCAGAAAAGACCTAGAATAGCAAAAGCAATTCTGGGCAACAAAGGCAAGGCAAGAGGTATCACAATCCCTGACTTCAAATTATACTACAAAGCTACTGTGATAAAATCAGCATGGTACTAGCAAAAAAAGAGACATGAGGATCAATGGAACAGATTAGAAGATGCAGACACAGCTACAGACACACTCAGCCACTTTATCTTTGAGAAAGGGGCCAAACATGTTCACTGGAAGGAAGATAGCTTCTTTAATAAATGGTGCTGGAAAAACTTGCTGTCTACATGCTGAAGACTAAAACTAGACCCATTTCTATCACCATGCACTGAACTATAGTCAAAATAGATCAAGGATCTAAATATTAAAACAGAAACACTGAATCTAATGGAAGAGAAAATAGGTAGAAATCTTGAAGACACAGGTGTAAGCAGAGAGTTCATGAACAAAACCCAGACCACATGGGAAATACTTCAAAGAATCAAAAATTGGGATCTCATCTTATTCAGAAGACTTTTCACATCAAAAGAAATCACCAACAGAGTGAAAAGACAACCCACAGAGTGGGAAAATATTTTAGCCAACTGTCCCTCAGACAAAGGACTTCTATCTAGAACATATAAAGAATTGAAGAAAAATCAGACCCCCTCAAATTTAAAGACCCAATCCAAAAATGGACATCTGAGATGAGTACGCACTTCTCTGTTGAAGAACTACACATAGCAATTAAATATATGAAAAAATGTTCAGCATCATTGGTCGTTCAAGAGATGCAAATTAGAACAACACTGAGATTCCCTCTCACCCCAGAAAGAATGGCTATCATCAAGAAATCAACCAATAGCAAATACTGGTTGGGCTGAGGGGAAAAGGAACCCTTCTCCACTGTTGGTGAGAGTGTAGACTGGTGAAACCACTGTGGAAATCAGTGTGGAGATTCCTCAAAAAACTAGGATTATAGGTCCCATTTGACCCAGCTATTCCCTTTCTGGGTATTTTCCCAGAAGAAATGAAAACATCATACCACAGTGTTATATGTACACCCATGTTTCTAGAAGCATAGTTTGTAATAGCTAAATGTTGGATACAACCCAAATGCCCATCAACTGAGGAATGGATAAAAAAGATGTGGTATTTTTATACAATGGAGTACTAAGCCATAAAGTACGATAAACTGGAGACTTTTATAGGTAAATGGATGCAACTTGAGACCATACTCGTAAGTGAAATAAACTGGACGCACATGTGCAAACATCGTATTGTCTCCCTAGTGTGAGAAACTGAAAGAATAAATAAGATCCAAAATGTACAATAGATATTGTAAAATACGAAGAAACTGTTCAAAAGGAAAGTGAAACTGGGATGGTGGAATGGAGAAAAGAAGAGAAAAAAATGATATATATATACAAGATAGTTAAGATAGATTCACTACTAATTTCGCTTAGTTCATTGAAAAGAAAGGTTTGTGCTAATATTGTTTGGACAATTGAATGCTGATATCTTGTACCCTGAGTAATTAATTTAAAGATAACAATATGCAATGTATTAACCATTGTTATCCTCCTATTAGGTTGTTCTGAAATTTTGTTCAATTTTTTTTCTCTTTAAAGTAAGAAAAAAAATTGTTTTTATTGCCCTGTACCTCCTTATAGTAAAAACAAAATAAAACTGCATAACTGATCATAACTCATACTGGGGAGTTCGGTGTGTAGCAAATGTCTTCCCACATTGCTTGCACACATAAGGTTTCTCCCCAGTGTGAGTTCTTTCATGTATTTGACAAGTTCGGTGTGTAGCAAATGTCTTCCCACATTGCTTGCACACATAAGGTTTCTCACCAGTGTGAATTTTTTCATGTATGTTGGAATAAGTCTTTATAGTGAATGCCTTTCCACATTACTTGCACATACAGCATTTCTCCCCAGCGTGACTTCTTTCATGTATTTGACAATAACTGCTTCTGGTGAAAGCTTTCCCACAATGTTTACATACATAAGGTTTCTCCCCAATGTGAGAAGTTTCATGGCTTTGACTTTGAGTGTATCTACTGAATGATTTCCCTCATTGCTTACATATATAGGGTTTCACCTCAGTGTGAATTCTTTCATGTCTTTGGCAGCAACTGTGTGTATGGAATGCTTTTCCGCATTGCTTACATATATAGGGTTTCTCCTCCATGTGAATCCTTTCAAGAATTTTACAACTTTGAGTATTGAAGATTATTCCATATTGTTTCCATACATATGGTTTCCTCCCAGTGTGAATTCTTCCATGGATTTGAAAACCACTGGGGGTGCTGGAGGCTTTCACACTTTTCTGACCAACAATTGTCTTCTCTCCAGGGTGAGTTCTTTCACTAAGTTCAGAGTAGATTTCCTGCATTGCTCATATTGTTAGGGTTTCTCGCCATTCTTTGTCCTTGCATGCTTTTGAAAGGACTGGAAATCACTGCAGGTTTTTCCATGTTCATTATATTTACTCAGCTTGTCATCAAATCCCAAATACTCATTTGGCTTCTCTCCAGGTTGAGGTAAGATGGGCACATTTAATAATAAATGCCTAATCAGAGGCTTTCTACAAACAAGACTTCTGGCTGGCTTTAAAGCATCTTGTTGCATGTCCAAATTGGCATCTGGAGTCTGAAGGAATATGTTTTCATGTTGATTGCAAGTTTTATATTGATAGTATTTTTCTACCTCTTCATTTCTTAGATTTCTTGAGCAATTTTTGTATTCTTCTTCCATTTGCTGGTTGTCCCAAGTCCTTCCTATAGCATTTATATTCCTAAATGTTTCCCACATCACATATCTGTAGAGCTTCTTTTGGGATGGATTCAGCACAGTCCACTCCTTCTTGGTGAAGTACACCATTACATCCTCCAAGGTCACTGCCTCTATTGCATGGCTTGAGGGTCTCCCAGGATCCTTTGAATGCTGAAATCACTGTTTAGTAGGATCTCCTCATTTTATCCTCCATATGTCTTAAATGGGCTTCTCATACATATGCTCCTCTACCTGGCATGGTTTGATTTCCACATATCAGTTTCCTAATCATCCTTTCTTAAACAGCTATCATTTTCTTGCCTTACTCCTACCTTAATTTCTGTGGACATGTTAAACATTTCTACTTAAAGGTTTTTCATGTTATCTGTTGATGTATGAAATTTTCAGTTTGTCGTGCTATGCCTATGAACATTTAATATATAGTAGTTGATAATGTAAGGTTTGTAAACTCATCCTTGGGAGCAATGATGATTCCCCTGGAAAGGCCGTATGGCCTGAATTATAGGAAACATCATTGGGAAGATAATGTTATTTCAAGTTTACTCTTCCAGGCCATGAACATTGTAATAATTTCTATGCAATCTGATTCTTGTTTGTATGTGGTGAATTGAGTAACTGAGTTCTTATCTTATTAAATCGAGCAGGCCTGAAGTTCATGAGTTTCAAGCTATCCTTTCTGTCCACAGTGCTAATATAATTCACCTGTTACATTCTTAACTCCAGTGGTCCTAACTTCTGTTATCTCCCTTGAAGACTACCATGCTCAGGCAAACAGCTTCATTCCAACTTTCAAAATCATCAAAATGCATGCCCTCAACTCCCTCCAAGCTAGGTTTATTAAAAACACATCCCTTATAGTATAAGTAATTTCACTTTAACCTTTATTTTACCTCTGAGTTTCTAGTTTCTTCTTTTTTCAGTGAAAGAAGGAAACAGTTTTTCTGCTTGCCAATCTCAGTTATGGATTAGATTTTCATGCTATATTCTTTAGCTATTTTTTATGTGAGAAGTAGAAAGCAGAAGTTTTCGTGTCTGTCCACTCTGCCAGATAGCCCTGAAATAAATGTGAGTTTTAATTTACAACAGGTGGCAATTTATATATCAACACATAAAAAGCTAATGTAGAGCCTCAAGGCCCTATTTAGTGATTCAGAGTCAAACTTGTATCTTTAGAAGTCATAAGAAAAAAAAAATGATCTCTGCTATGCTGACACTTTTTCACAGAAGAATTTGAATTTAGTACTATACATTCCACTGGTAAACAGTGTCACTTATTTGCTAATTGCTTCTAGAGTTATTTTTGGCATACAATGAACTGTTAGTCATTTTCAAAGTTAGTTTCTGACTATTAACTTTCAGATGCTATTTTCATTTAGGTCTATATCAGATGATACTACCCAAGCCAATACCAGCAGGTAAGCCACCTAAGAAATATTTCTTAAAAATAAATATGTTGAAAACTAAAATTGAAAATTTGTTAATTTGCAAATAATTGTTCATTAAGTTTTGGGGTTGCCACAATTTGTAAAGTAATGCAGCAAAACTAATATTAATATTCCCCATTCTAGGCACAAGTCTAAATTAATTCAACTGTCTTTGTTACTTTTCCCATTGCTGAGACAAAATATTCAACAGCCTAAGTAAAAAGAGGAAAGGATTATTTTGGCTCGCAGTTTGTAGAGGTTTCAGTCCATAGTCAGCTGGCTCCAAGGCAGGGTGGTATGGCAGAGGGGCATCGCAGAAGAGAAACAATTCTTGGTGTGGCAGGCAGAAGGCAGCAGCAGCAAGCAGCAACCCTGTCTTTCCCTTATCCCTTCCAGGCTATAAGCCTTTTAGGTGATGCCACCCACCCCTAGGGTAGGGCTTCTACCTTCAGTAAGTCCATCCAGCCACACCCAAAACTATGCTAATTACAGTTGGTGGACTAATTTAGTACCACACAGCCTTAATCCCATTATTATCCTAAATACAGCCATCTCCAAAAAGCCTCACTATGACCGCATAAGGCTTCGGGGGGACATCTAGATGCAAGCCATAACATGATACAAAGTTTTATTGATTGCCTACTTTGTGATTAAAGGAGAAAATACCAGTGTAATCTTATAAAAAAAAACTTATTTATAATTAGTTTCCAAAACAAGCGGAAGGGGCCGGTGAGACGGCTCAGCGGCTTAAGCGCCTGCCTTGCAAGCGCGAAGGCCCGAGTTTGACTCCCGGAACCCACATACGAAAAAGGGGCCGGTGATATCGCTCAGCGGCACGGGTGCCTGTTGGCGCGTGAGGTCCTGAGGTCGTCCCCCCGGTACCCACAAAAAAAAAAAAAAAAAAAAAAAAAAAAAAAAACAAGCGGAAGATTTTTCACACCTGTTATGCTCAGATAACAAAAGAGAATATCACTTTTTGTTTGAATTGCTTTTACAACTGCAAACTAAATGCCAAACACTGAGTGAATAATCACCTCACCTAAGAAGAGTTTACTTAAGAGACAGTGTCACAAACACTAAAATCTGTGTTTCCCATAAACCTTTAACATGCCACAATTTTGTTAACAAGACTTCTCTGAATTATTTTTCAGGTGTTTTATTTTTGTTGTTATTTTGTTTTGTTGTTATTTTGTCTTCCATGCTTCACATGGTTTTGTAATCCCTCCTCAATGACCCAGTATTTACCAGTCTGTTCACCCTCTTTTCTTCCTTGTGGAGTTTTAATTTTTCTTGTATTGTCTCATATTTTTTCTTAAAGTGACCTCTTTTAGTTGCATTCAATTCACTGCTGTTCCAGAATATACTTTTTATCCACAGGTTAAGGTCTTTAGGCTTCATCAGGAAATATGAGTTTCTGTCCTCCCTGATAGAAGTGACCCCATCCATTAGGAAAGCCACAGCTTTCTGTGTACTTTATTTTCTTGCTTGTTGTTCTTGGATGTTTCCTAACATGGCCACTCTTTTACAGATATTAGTTACCCCAAACCACGTATGACAAAAATTTGATTTGCTTTATCATCTCTGCTCTGTCATTGTCACAGAGGGAGTTGCGATTGAGTGCTAGAGCATTGCAGTTCTCTAGATTTATTCTCTCCTCGAAGCATTACCCTCCCTTTATATTCTTAAATTGCTGCATGATGAGTCAGATTTATTTTGTTCAATTTATAGGCAGACCATACGGAGAAAATGTACTATAAATAGCTGTTTAATGAATGAATGGTTGCTCTTTATGTTCGCATATGCACATATAGAATACGGCAGTCACACTAGAAGTGATACTCAGCTAGTCCGAGGGGTACAAAAGGGCATCATACGTAGGACAGTATGTGTTGCATTGGAAGAGTGTATTCAGGAACGTCAGTGTACTAATCTAGCCTTGTTTAGCACATGCCAGAAAAGCATTCTTCATTCCTTCATTTAAATTTAATAGGCTCAGCAGATATAGTTGCTGTATTTTACTGTTATTGTTAGAGCATCTAGTGTATACACTTGTATTTTTATTTACATTTATGTTTTTAGTATTATTTTTTCCTTTTGAAAAGCCAGTGGGAGAAACGGTACATCCAACTCCTTAGGGGTAAACACAATGAAAGAAGAAATGCATATATATGGCACTAGTCTTATAAGTCTAGACATAAAAAATTTGAGAATTCACTGTATTAAATGTGCCCAAGGTTTCTTGGTCAGAATAATAGAGAAAAATGCAACTATAAGTGTTGAAGTTATGAAATACTGGAGTTATGGAGAGAAGCAGAATGGCAGTTTATTTCACTATTGTCACTGAATTTTCTGTGTCAGTGTCTATATTATCTTCTCTGTGAATTAATCTCTTGTTTTCAATTTATATTTTTCTTCTCTCCAATTATTTTATTTTGGGGTTTAAAAATAAGGAATCTGTGGCTCTAGTATGGAAAAGAACCCCAAGAATTTTGACATTTGGTTGTAATTAGTATAAAAATAAAAATTTGGCAGAAATTACTTTTTCTCCATGAATTTGAATGGAAAAATGAAGAAATTGTCATAAAAAATAAGCATAATTTTGGCAGGTTATATGATATTAACCTAAACATGTTATATCCTTATTTATTTAGGTCAAAAATTGCAGGAGAGCATCAAATTAAATGACAATAGGTGAATATATTAGAAGATATATTTTAAAAAATATATTTAAATCAAAATGAAATTCATGATCTAAATGTAATTCTTTTTTTTTTTTTTTTTGGTGGGTACTGGGGGTTGACCTCAGGACCTTGCACGCCAGCAGGCGCCCGTGTGGCTGAGTGATATCACCGGCCCTTTTTTTGTATGTGGGTTCCAGGAGTCGAACTCGGGCCCTCGCGCTTACCAGGCAGGCGCATATGCCGCTGAGCCATCTCACTGGCCCCTAAATGTAATTCTTAATTATTGATTAGTTACAAGAATTGGTAGAGAAATGCAACAATAGCTAGTCAGTATTTACTTATTTTCTTATTATTTAAATCATTTTCTCACTTTCAGTTTAGTAATGGTCTCCTAAGTCTATTGGGAACTTGTTCTTGCTATTGGAAAGAAATTAAAGTGTTGAACTAATGAGATATAACATTTATAAATTATTTTCTATAACAGTTTTATAATTAAGGCCACTTTATCCATTAGGCCTTATAGACATGGTTTCTGGTGCCTATGAGTTTTTTCAAGGGCCAAAAAACAAAACAAAGCAAAACAAAACAAAAACTCTTCACCACATAAAAAATGAAAAATAGTTATCTCCCAGATACTGAGAAAATAAAATTAAAGTGTGTTTAAATTTCTTAATAGAAGTAAATATATTAACTTGGTATAATCATAAACATTTCATTTTATATGAAAAATGCTAAATTTTCTCATTTACAACTATTTATGATTAAAAGTTATAGTTCCCAAGAAATCATAGAAAATCATATTATAATTTCAATATGGCCATAAAATTTAAGAAAGAAAAATTTCAGATTATTAGAAAGTATTTTGAAATTTTACATTCCAATAAATTCTAGAAGAATCCTAGACTCCTATGACCAACCAAAATTCAACCAAGAAGATATAAAGAATTTCAATAGAATAATAACAAACAACAAGGTTGCAACAATAACAAAAAAGCTCAGCAAGAAGAAAAGCCTAGGACCTGAGGAATTTACTGCTGAATTTTACCAGACCTTTAAAGAAGAACTAACATCAAGAAACTTCTCTAGAAAATAGGGGGGAAAATTATTCCAATTCATAGTATATGGCCAGCATTAACATAATTGAAACCAAATAAGGACTTAACAGACAAACAAAAACTATAGACCAATATCCTTAATGAACATACATGAAGAAATTCTCAATGAATGTCTGGAAAACAGAGTTCATCAACACATTAAGAAATGATACACCATGACCAAGTAGATTTCATCCCCAGGATGCAAGGATGGTTCAAAATATGTAAATGAATAAATGTCATATACCACATCAATAAAACAAGGATGAATACTGCATATCTCAATAGAAGCAGAAAAAAGCCTTTGACAAATCTCAACATTCTTTCCTGATAAAAACCTTGAAGAAAATAGACATAGAAGCACGTATTCTCAAATTCAAAAGTCCTGTATGACAAAACCACAGCCAACATCATGTTGAATAGGAAAATCTGAAAGCCTTTCATCTAAAAGCAGTAGCAAGACAAAAGAATCCCCTCTCACCATATTCT
This sequence comes from Erethizon dorsatum, assembly GCA_028451465.1. Taxonomy (NCBI): domain Eukaryota; kingdom Metazoa; phylum Chordata; class Mammalia; order Rodentia; family Erethizontidae; genus Erethizon; species Erethizon dorsatum. The sequence goes on from CM051837.1 coordinate 34,015,462, forward strand.
ATATAGTAGTTGAAAATTTACCCAGGACACTGAGCAAGAGAAAGAAATAAAAAGAATACAAGTAGAAAAGGAAGAAGTCAATTTTCCTTATTTGCAGATGATACAAATTTTTTTTGCATAGAAGACCCTTAAAACTCTACCATAAGGCTCACAGATGTGATGAACAAGTTCAGCAGAATGTCAAAATAAAAAAGTCAACACACACATACACACAAACACACACTGGCTTTCCTATACACTAATAATGAGCCAACTGAGAAAGAAATCAGTGAAACAGTTTCAGTAACAATATCTTCAAAAAATTAAAAATAGCTAGAAATCAACCTACACGTGACAGTGGCAGACCTCTATAAGGAAAATTACACCGAGAAAACCGAAGAAGGTATTAGAAGATTGAAAGACCACCCTTTTCCAAAAGGCCATCTTACCAAAAGCAGTCCATAGATTTATTGAGGTCCCTGTTAAAATATCAAGAGCATTACTTACAGAACTTGAAAAAACAATTCTAAAATTCATATTGAAGCACAGGAGATTCAGAATAGCCAAAGCAATCCTGAATGAACTAACAGAATGCTGGAGGCATTGAAATTCTCAATTTCAAATTTGCTGCAAAGCATGGTAACAAAAACAACACGGTAGTGGCACGAAAACAGACATGCATACTAAGGGGACAGAACAGAAAAAATGGAAAAATAAACTCATCTTTCTGTAGATATCTGATTCTTGATAAAAGTCCCAAAAGCATACCGTAGAGAAATGATAGCCTTTTCAACAAATAGTACAGGGTCAACTGGATATCTGCATGCAGAAGATTGAAAGTGGGTCACTATACCTACGCCTGTCCTAAATTATATTAAAATGGACAAAACAGGTTGATATAAGACTGGAAACTTTACAATTGCTGGAAGAGAACATGGGGGAAACACTTGAAGCCATAGGCAGAAGGAGATTTCCTGAATAGCGCAGGAAATGATATGAAGAATCAACAAGTGGGATTGTATCAACTTAAAATGCTTCTGCACAGCAAAGGAAACAATTGACACAGTCAATAGACAGTCTCCAGAATGGGAGAAAATCTCTGCTATCTGCTCTTCCAACAGAGAATTTATATCTAGAACATATAAAGAATGCAAAGCCAGGTGTGATGGTGCATGCCTGTAATCCCAGCACTAGGGAGGCTGAGGCAGGAGGATTGCTGTGAGTTTGAGGCTAGCCCAGGCTACAAAGTGAGTTCAAGGCAGCCTGCACTACATAGTGAGACCCTGTCTCAAAAACACCAAAAAAAAAATTTAATACCAAAAACAAATGCTACAATCAATAAATTGCCAAGTGAATTGAAGGGTGTTCTCAAAATAAGAAATAAATGCAAATGGCCAATAAGCGTGTGAAAAAATGTTCCACATCCTTAAGCAGTAGGAAAATGCAAATCAAAACTACACTGAGATTTCTTCTTACTTCATTCAAAGTGGCTATTACACAGGAAACAAAAAACAAGAAATGCTGTCACTGTTGGTGAAAATGTAAACTAGTACAACCATTATGAAAATTAGTATGGCGTTTCCTCACAAAACTAAAAATAGAAATGCCATTTGATTCAGCACTACTACTCCTTGGTATAATCCTGAAAGAATTAATGACACCATACCATAGTCACATATGCATACTCATGCTTATGGAGGCACAATTCTCAGTAGCTAAGCTGTGCAAATAGACTAGCTACCCATCAAAAGATGAATAGATATGTATGTATACATAATAGAGTATTATTCAGATATGAATAATCATTAAATCGTGTCATTTACAGAAAAAATGGACAGAACTAGAGTCTACCATGTTAAGCAAAATAAGTTTCAGAATATTCATAACTAAAAAAATTAATAAATTTAAAAATTTTAAAAAAAGAATATTCATAACTACATGCTTTCTCTTCTATAAGAAATCTAAAAATAAATACATAAAAATACTGTAAGAACAAACACGAAGGAGAACATGAAACTACATGGCAGCCTTCCAGTTGTGGGGGAGAACATTGTGGGGGTGATAGAAAGGTGCGGGAGATGAAATGATCAAAGTGTTGTATACATGTACCAGTACACCACCACAAATCTCATGCTTTAAGACTAGTATGCACAAAAAAGAAACAAAATTATAAATACTCTTCCAAGAATTCTTTCCTCTGCCACATGAATTTCTCACCTGCAGGAACCTTGTATGCTTTGCCATGGAGTGAAAGTTGCTGTCAGTGCCTTGAACATATGTGTTTTATCTTCCTTCACAGAAACTAGGAATTCCTTCAGAAGGCAATGAATACTGTTGAGATCTCACTTAAAAATGAAGATTCCAGCATTCTAGGCCTGATTGCAGCGGAAGAGATCAATAAACTGTGTGGCACGATTTAAATGCCAGTGTGTCTGTTTTTCTTTTTCCTTCCTCCACCTCAGAATTCAACCCAGAGAGCTGTCCTTCTGTGTTATGGCTTGGATCTTGAATGCCCCCCCGAAAATACTCAAGTATTCAGATTTTGGGCTGCTGGAAGGTGATTGGGTCGTGGGAGCACTGTATTCCAGTGCATTTTAGTGAATTCTGTGGCTGAATGTGCTGCTTGAAAGTGGTGCTTGGTTGAAGTGGTGAGTCACTTCCATGCCCAAGAAAGACACATCTCCCTTCCAGCTCCTACTTTTGTTCTCGGTTAAATCTTGGCCCCCATGATGTGAGCACCTCACCTCTGTTCAGGTCCTTCTACCATGCCATTTCTGCCTTAGAGCCTGCCAATGAGGGACTAAAACCTCTAAAAAACATGAGCCAAAATAAACTTCTCCTCCTTTCAGTTGTGGGTATCTGGTATTGTTTCTCAGTAATGAGAAAGTGGCTAAAATATTCTGCCACTTCAAGCCAGGAACTGAAGGCCATGGTTCCAACTCAGCATTTCCTTTCTCACTTGACTGAGCACTTCCCATTACTTTTTGTGCAGCTCTGTTGCCATTTGCCACCTTCTTCTGGTTTAATATTTGGGGCTTCAGATGCATCTACTGCCCTTACTCAAGACGGTGTTTGGATAGTGGACCATGTTCGTGCTCCTGATCCTTCCTACTGGTCTTGGCTAGCTGCATGCCTATTCAGCAAATAAAAATATTTGCTCCTCATCTGTCCCACTGTCATAGCCCAGGGCCGTTTCACTCCGGGGGCTGTTTCTGTACTCCCTACTTTCCCTTGCTCCTTGGCCAAGTGACCTGAGAGCCAAGCCTAGAAAATCAAGAAGCAGATTTGGAAGAACCCAGAAAACTTAGGCTTGGGTCTCAGAGTCAAAGATTAATCCTTTATTGGTGTTTGTATGATGACTGATGAAAAGAATTAGGAAAAGTTCTCACTTTCCATTTTCTGTAAGAATGTGTATAAAAATACTTAGTTCTTCAGTAAAATGCTTGGTAGAATTCATTAGTGCAGCTCTTTGGAGCTGGAGTTTGCTTTTATGTGTGTGAGTGTGGGGGGATTTTTAATTATATATTTGATCTCTTTAACGGGACTATTCACATTCTCCACTTACTTTTGTGGTCACTGTTTTTTAGGTATTCTGTTTTTTAAGGAGCTTATCCATTTTTAGGATTAAGTTTTTTGCCTTAAGTTGTTCATAATATTCCTCTTAATGTCTATGGAACCCATAGTTATGCCCCATCCATCTTTCATACTACTAATTGTTCTTTAATCAATCTAAGAATTTAATTAATTTATTAATCTTTCCATACCATCTCTTCATTGTTTTTCCTATTACATCTGTTTTCTAATTTTCTGGCTTAACTCTCTATTAATTTGAAATTTTCTATGCTTCTTGTTCTATGTATATTTTAGCTGCAATCCACAAATTTTAATATGCCCCCAGTGAGCCATCTCTTCCGACCAGTCCCCACCTCAGCAGAGTACATTCCACTCTGAATTCTTCAGTGAATTTGTTCAGAAATGAGGATGGCACTCCCACGATCCAATCACCTTCCAAAATCCCAGCCTCTGAGAGGTGACAGCGCCCCAGCCATCAGACCTAAGTTTCTGCCAGCATAGTTGCAGGAGATTTGTGCAGTGTGCAGGCTTTGCTTGTAAGGATGGAAATGAAAATGGCCCTGCTCTCCTATAACCAGGGCTGTGGTCAGTGCTTCGATCCAGAAACCAGTTCCAGTGATGCTTGCACATACCATCCAGGTGTTCCAGTCTTTCATGATGCATAATGGGTTGGGCTTGCTGTAAGAGAAACACAACTGATTTTTCTGACTTAAATATTTTAGGCTGTACAAAAGGTAAGCATAATAACTGGAAGCACCTGAGCCAGTCAAGCCAGACGTCAAGTCTACTGAGAAGAAATAACTATCTGAAATAAAACCCAGGTTTCAGGAAGCTCCAAAACCAGCAGAAGTAATAAAAAGACCAAGCCCAGATGAACCAATGATGAATTTGAAATTTAAAATATCTGCATCCTTACCCTTGGGACATCACATCAATTTTGGGTTAAAGGAGTATCGTAGGGGACATAAAACACCCATGATTATTTTTTAGAAGTATTTCTATTGATGAATTATTATTTTAATTTTATGAATTTTATTTAACAATGTGTACTTTTTATTTTAATTTTATTGGTACATCTTAGATACACATAATGATAATATTCATCATAGGGAATTTGTACCTGTACATGATATATCTTGATTTTTCTTTTTTGTTTGTTTGTTTGTTTGTTTGTTTTTTGAGACAGGATTTCACTATGTAGTTCAGGCTGGCCTTGAAATCACTTTGTAGCCCAGGTTGGCCTTGAACCCACAGCAATCCTCCTGCCTCAGCCTCCTGAGTGCTGGGATTACAGGCATGGGCCACCACACCCAGCTGATTCTTCCTTTTTTCCCACCCCCCTTTCAACCCTTCTTCCTCTCATTTACAAGAGCTTTGTTTCTATTTCTTCTATTTTTTCCTTTTCCTACCTTTCCCCCTCTCCTCTCCCTAGTTCCCTTTCCCATTTGAACATTTTCTTCCTGTTTCACAATATCTATTATATGTTTTGGTCCTTATTTACCCTTTCAGGTTCTCACCATGCAATATTTACACATGTGTGTCCAATATATTTCACTTAAAGAGTATGGTCTCAAGGTGCATCCATTTACCTAGAAATGTCTCTGGCTTATCCTTCTTTATGGCAGAGTAGTACTCCATTGTGTAAAAAAAAACCCACATCTTTATCCATTCATCAGTTGATGGGCATTTGGGCTGTTTCCAAGATTTAATTATTGCATACTGTGCTGTTATAAACATGGATGTACCTGTATTGCTGTGGTATGATGCTTTTAATTCTTTGAGGATGATACCAAGGGGGGGAATATCTGCATCGAATGGAACCTCTAGTTTTTTGAGGAATCACCACATTGGTTGCAGCAGTCTGCACTCCCACCAACAGTGAGGAATGGTTCCTTTTTCCCCACAGCCCCAACAGCATTTGTTATTGCTTGATTAATGGAATCTCAGTGTTGTTTTAATTTGCATTTCTTAAATGACCAGTGATGTTGAACTTTTTTTTATATATTTGCCATTTCTGCTTCTTCATTTGAGGAGTGTCTGTTCATTTCAGATGCTCATTTGTGGGTTAGGTCTTTAAATTGGGGGGGGTCTGTTTTTTTAGTTCTTTATATATTCTAGATATTGGTGCTTTGAAGAATAGCTGGCAAAATTTTTTTTCACACTCTATGGGTTGTCTCTTCACTCTGTTGATCATTCTTTGTTTGTTTTTACTGTGCAAAAGATTTTCAAGCCTCAATTACTTACTGATAACCAACACTATCTTCCTGTCTTCTTTAGATGAGTCAGGATGGGACTTCTGTTCCTTGGCTAGGCAAGGTCAACACCCCGCTTAGCCTGAAACAGCCCTAAAAAGATGTACCTTTAGTGCAGGTGCAGCCCTTAAGAATAAGGAATCAAGGTCTCAGGGAGGGAAAATTCGGGAGATTAGGAGAAATGAGATAGGCAGACAGGAGACAAGGAAAACTATAATTTTAAACTTGTAGTTTTATTTTTATTTATTTATTTATTTTTATGTGGGTACCGGGAGTCAACCTCGGGACCTCGCGCTTGCCAGGCAGGCGCTTATGCCGCTGAGTCATCTCACCGGCCCTAAACTTGTAGTTTTAATAACAACTGCAAGTTAAGGACACAAACCCAGTCAAAAATTCCTAAGGTCTTTGAAGACACAATAAGCCTGAGCTATTCTTTCTATCTGTAAATGGACGTTGGCCATTCTCTTTTACCTGTAACTAGGCCTTTTTTTTTCACCTGTGAATAGTCCATCCCTTTTCACATGTGAAATGGACCTGTCCCTTATGGATGGTGTGCAGTCTATCACCTGTGACAGCTAAACCTACGAATGGACCATCATCCTTCTTTACATAAAGAGCTGTCACCTTTTATCTGTAAACTGAATTTCCTCTTTCCATAAACTCACAAGTTCTACAGATTTTCATCCCCAGGTCCCTCATAAATATACCAAGCTCAAGGCCATAATTGTGCACCTATTCCTTCTTAGGATGCATATTTTATTTCTTTGAATGTATACCTTTAAAATTCTGTCCAATAAATCCCTTTATGCCTCTTACTGATGCATCCTGAAAATTCATTTTATGTGATGAAATTGTATTGGTGATAACTGCTGTCTAATGTAATTGTCATATGTTTTCTTTTGTATGTTATTCCGTATTTATGCTAATTTACTTGATGGAGGCTAAAACTCTGATGGCAGCAACAGCCTACATATTAGCTTTTAATAAGTTGAGTTCTAAGAACAATATTGGGCAAAATTTACATGAAACTTATCAACGTAAACTGCCCTAAAATACCTAAATTAAATACTGCAGCTGCTCCATTTTCATTTTTTTTTTAGCTCATCTCACTTCTTTTCTCTTTTTTAAAATCTTAATTTTGTGTACAGGCTTTTTATCTGATTTATTTCTTTACTGTATTTACTAATAACTCAATTGTTCCAGGTTGTTTGCAGGTTATCCCAGCCAGCACTAACTAAAATGCAACAAGTAGGGACCAATGGAAAAATTGTTAAAGAAGGCCTCTTTGAAACCCAGCTGATACTGTGGGATAGATCCAGCAGATAGATTCTTTGTGTGTAACAAGCAAAGAATTGCAAATGTACATCCAGTGGCAAATGAAAAACATCTAAATTTTTTGAAGATCACAGAAATATGTGCTCAGGGCAAGTCCACGCCAACAAAAATGTGGAACAAATAGGAAAGTGATGGTGGAATTACAGGAAAGTAAAAAGCATACAGCATAGCACCAATAAATCAGGCTTTTGGAATTTAAAGGATGTGCACCCCAGCCCAGGTACCTGTCATTTGAACTCTGGGGTAGGATTGACAGCAATAATTGACAGGATGCTGAATTATCTCAGGGGCTTTCAAGGAGCATGCATGTCCCAGAATCCATGGTGATTAAATCACATATATGAGACCCAGTCCATATTTACGAACCTTTAATAAGATTCAAGTGAGGAAAATGTTACTTAAGACCAGGCCAAGAGATCTAAAATGCATGTGCTTTTGCCTAGAGCTTCAGAGTTTCTAAGTGTTTATTATTTTATTTTTTACCTCTCTTAGAACAATAGAAGGAGGAATGGCTCTGTGGTGTTGCCAAAACTCAAGTGGGTGGAAGGGAGTGTTTTTCCCAGCCCCCACTGTGCTACCTTTACTACAACAATTGTCATATGAACTGCTAGGCTCAAGGTTTGCATAAAACCTGCAAATTGAAACCTTAAAATCTGGTAACATTTGTATATATACATATATATGTATGATCTTGGTTGATATATACATGTTTGTGTACTACCTATTTTGTATATGTTATATAATGTATGTCTATTGCCAGTGAGTTGTTAGCCAATGAAGATATTCATCTTTGTTAAAAATTTAAGGTGCAATGTCCATTTCTTTGTCTATTTTAATTACAGCAACATGAAGTCCCAATCTTAATTTCATCATTGTCTTTTCTTTATTCCCTGATGACAGTATATCAAGTGCTTGCTTTGGGGCATCACTGTGGGTAAAATATACCCATTCCATAATTTTTTTTTTTTTTTGTGGGTACCAGGAGTCAACCTCAGGACCTCGCACTTGCCAGCAGGCACTTGCACCACTGAGTGATATAACCAGCCCTTTTTTTTCCTTTATGTGGGTACCGGGAGTTGAACTCAGGACCTTGTGCTTGCCAAGCAGGCACTTATGCCACTGAGCTATCTCACCGGCCCCCATTCCATAATTTTCTAATGAAATTATGAAATTTAGCATAATGGTAGCCAGTAGTACATCTCAGTAGCTGCACCCGGGGGCATACAGGAAGCAATCTTTGTGTTCAGCCACTTGGTACAATGAACAGCAAGGTATGTGCATATGTGCAAATGTGTCAAATCAAGATTTTTACACACATAATGCTCCATGTAAGAATTTTGTGTACGGATCCCTAGGCATCATGAGGTAAAATACACAAATACCATACTTTTGTAATGTAAATATGTACTTTACCATAATGGAATCTGGGTGTGACTCACAGTAGCTGTGCCTGGGGAAAACAGGAACCCATCTGTGCATTCACCCACTTGGCAGACACAGGGCAAGTTATGTACAGGAGCGCTAAAGCAGCCAACAGGTGAGTTTTACCCATGAAATGCTCATTGCTAAATTTTTATGTATTTATGATTTGCTTTTAAAATGTTTTCTTTTGATTTTTCTTATAGAATTAGCCCTATTCAGTATAATGGCACATGAAAAACCAGATTTGCAAGATAGAGGGAAGTCAAAAGTGAGTCATCAGGTGACTCATGCACCAATGATATGATGATGATGATGACGTGTTTGATGTTGGCCATTTGAGCCAAAGTTCATGTGACAGTGAAACAGAGTGAGAATTAACTGATACAGGGAATGAAGACCTCCTTGATTCAGACGAGAAAGAAAACAGAAATGTTGAGCACATATCTGACTAGTTGAAATGCAACAAAATGGCCACGCATGCCTGAATGATCCAATGTTAGAACTAGGTCCAAAAATATAATTAGATTCTTGACAGGGGTGAAACCTACTGGACAGAATGCCAGCACTGCATTCAATGTTGGAAATCATTTGTGACAGATGAAATGCTACAAGATGTTGTGAAATACACAAATGATGAAATATAAGTAAAACATTCTGTATACACCAACAGATGTACTCGAAAATGTGTTTATTATGAAACCTCACTATCTGAACAGAAAACGTTCATAGTTTCTGCTGTACTTAGTAGGGCTTTCTCATGGTAATTGCAGGAATGTAAGACTGATGGAAAAGCAGCACGTGTGGGCTTGAGGTTTGTAGTATAACAACACAGAGGAGATTTGGTTTCCTCCAAAATTCCCTGAGGTTTGATGACAAAACCACCTTCCAAGAAAGAAAAAGAACTAATAATCTGGTTGTTAACTGCTCATTGTTTGAGAGCTTTGTTTCAAAATGTCAAGCAATTTACATACCATCTTAATATGTGACTATCAATGAAGTTTTCAGTACTCCATTGTCATTGTAGCTTTAGGCAGTATTTGCCAAATAAGCCTTCAAAATATGATATAAAAATATATGCCTTGGTAGATGCCAAGACATATATTTTCAATTTAGAAGTTTATCCTGGAACTCAGCCACCAGGTCTTTATTTGTGTAGCCATAAACCAAATGATTTTGTAGACAGACTTGTTGTTCCTATCTACCAAACTAATCAGAATGTGACATTCAACAATTGGATTACCAGTTACCTACTGATGTTACATTTGTTAACAGAGCACAAGTTGACCAGCATGGGAACTATATGCAAGAACTAAGTAGAAATTCCCAATGAAATATTGCAAGTTCAAAATAAGGATTGTAAGGCACAATCTTTGGATTTTAAACATAACACTGACCTTTTATATGGCCAAGGAAAACAAAGTGGTACTGCTGATGTCAACATTGCACCATGATGACAAGATCAACAGAGAAAACTGGATAAAAATGAAACCAGAGATCACACCTTTTTACGACAAATCCAAAGGTAGATGTTGATGAGTTATGCAGCAGGTATGATGTCACTTGAAACACAAAGCATTGACCAATGATTGTGTTTTACTCAATCCTAAACGTATGTGGCATAGTTTCATTATTTACAAAGAAAATAACAAGTGCAAAATATCACGGAGAAATTTTCTTAGAGGATTAGAACTAGAAGTGATAAAAGATCACTTACAGAACTAGAAGTGATAAAAGATCACTTACAACAGAGGAAGAACAAAATGTATCTGCCCAAGGAACTATTGCAAAAAATTCTAGAGCAGTTTGGTGAGTTGACAGGTGAACAGGCAGGTACAACATCACAAAAACTTAGTATGACAACAGCAACAGAAAAGTGTCAACTGTGCCATTAAAAAAAAGGACAGGAAGACAAAATATATGTGCTATCAGTGCAAGCGATACTGTGTATGGAACATGCACGAGTCACATGTGAAGACTGCCTTGGCTGTGACAATTGAAGCAAAGATTATTTCTGTGGTAGACATTTTTGCTTGTATATTCATTGTAGTTCACATAGGTATTTAATTCTGTTAGGTTTTATAAGCAATTAACAGCTGTTGTGAAAATGTTGACATCTATTCTAAGCTCTCACTACATATTTGATATTTTATTTTATTGATATCTTATTTTCCTGCTAAGTGCACATTGCACAATATAGGAGGAAACTCCTGACCAAATAGGAAGATGAGAGAGGTGATAAGAACAGCCTGCCACACAGGAAAAGAGTCTTTTTTTTTTTTTTTTGTACTGGGAATCAAACTCAGGACCATGCTCTTGCCAGGCAGGTGCTTGTGCTGCTGAGCTGTATTCCCAGCCAACACACAGGACAGGAAAGCTAAGCACATGTGCTAACAGTGTAACTGAGACTTGTGTATGGCACATGCAGTTGTCATGTGTGAAGACTGCCTCAGGTATGACAATTGAAGCAAAGATTATTTTTGTAGTAGAGTTCTATTGGTATTTTCATTGTACTGCATATATGAATTTATTTCTGTTATTTTTTAGATTTTGTAAACAAACACAATGTTGAAAAGATTATATTTATTCTAAATGTACAATACAGATTAATAATTTAATACTTTATTTTATTGATATTTTATGTTCCTGTTAAATACACATTGTATAATATAATAAGAACCGCCTGACAAAACAGCAAGACCATCAAATATCAAGTATGTCCTGCAAAAGAGACAGGAGAGCAAAACACATGTGCTGTCAGTATAAGCAATATGTGTGTATGAAATGTGCTGTTTTCATGTGTGAAAACTACCTTAGGTGTGATAATTGAAGTAAAGAATTTTTTTGTATACTTCTATTGGTAGTTTCACTGTAGTTCATTTAGGAATTTATTTCTGTTGTTATTTTTTAGACTTTGTAAACAGAAAAACAGTTGATGTTGAAAATTTTGATGCTTATTTAAAAACATTCAATAAATATTAAAAACTCAATACTTTATTTATTTATTTTTTCCAGTTATGTACACTTCGTTTATAGGATTTCCAGGATGATGGTGAAATTGTGACCAGCAGAGAAATAGTCTCTCCAATGTTTGGAATCCAGACACTGGATTATAGCAATGTTAGGAAGAGAAGGAGGAGGGAAGTGGGTCCCCAGGACCCAACAAGGATCTGAAGTGAAAACGGGACTACATGGGGAGAGTGAAGAGAGGGACCACAATGCAGAAGAGGGAGGTGGTAAGCAGCACTTTCTTTCTGAGCCCTGGCTCATGGCATGGGAGAAACAGCTTGAACCTGCAGAGACACAGTGATTACTGGTGACCCTGGAGGCCTCCACAGAGAAATGCACCAGTGGAATGGAGTAGTGGATGCTGCAGATTGCAGTGGCTGGTGAGTTATTTGAGTTTGCACATTTCCCAGGAGAGGGGAACTGGCCAGTCACCATTTTGGAAAGGGGCCAACAACTCAGAACGTAAAGCAGCTATGGGTGGGCACGTCTAGCTGCTCCCAGTGTCAGAGTGAGGTGCATCTGAGTTCAAGCTAGCAGGAGGGACTCAGAATGTTGCGGGCTGAATAACTTAAGTCTGGGACACACAGCCAGAAACCAAAAGGAGCCTGAACTTCAGTGGAATTAAAACCCCAGGTTTGCTGAGATTATCTACCACCACTATAATTCTATTGCTGTGTTGCTGGGATCGAGCAGCAGCAGAGACATGCTTTGAGATAGACTTTTTTTTTTTTTTTGCTTTTCTTCCATTCTTTGCTTTTTAATTTATTTTTTCTCTTTTTCTTGATTGTTTCTTTTGCTTTTTTCTGAGTATAAACATTGCTTCTAGTTTTTTTGTTTTTGTTTTGTTCTGTTCTTTCTGTTTTTTCCTTTTCTTTCCCTACCATCTTTGTTACCAGTTCCCAAAGTTTTCATAATCTTCCTTTGTCCTCCAGCCTTCCTTATATTCCCTTTCTCTTCTATGTCTCTATTTTTTCCCTAACCCTTTTTAAATTTTCTGTTAGGGTAAAATCATTGTATAAGAAATAATTTTCAGATAATTTCAGAGATGATGACCATAATGAAGGGCATGATTAGGGAGTCTAGAGTAGAAACAGATAAAAACAAAATGGAAGAGCTTAGGAAAATGATGGAAATCATGAATACCCAGCATAAGAAAGAAATGGATTCCATGAAACAGATTCAAACAGATATCCAGGAGATTAAAAATTCTATTGAAATTATATGCAGCAGAATGAATAAACATGAGGACAGAATATCAGATCTAGCTAGAAGATAGGATGGCAGTTAGTGATCATAAAAGGAAAATTTTCTTAAAAATAACAAGGGACCATGAAAAATCAATCCAGCAACTGCTGCATGATGCAAAGAGGAATAACATAAGATTGACTGAAGTCGATGAACAAGTAGGAGATAGCACACAAACAACATATAAAACCTGTTCATAAAAGTAATGGCAGAAAACTTCCCAAGCATGGAAAAAGAATTTGACATAAAGATAAGTGAGGTATGTAGAACTCCAATTAGCCATGATAAAAAAAAAATCTACCCCAAGGCATATAATGGCCAAGATTTCTGAAATCCAACACAAGAACATATTAAGAGAAAAGAAACAAATCACCTATGAAGGAAAGCCCATTAGAATTATAGCAGATTTCTCAACACAAACCCTTATGTCAAGGTGAGCTTGAAGTATTTCAAGCCCTAAAAGAAAACAAACTTGAACCCAGATTGACATACCACACAAAACTGTCTTTCAAGATTGATGGAGGAGTAAGATACTTCTAAGACAAGAAACACCTTAGGAAATTCATAAACACCAAGCCAGCCCTCCAAAATGTTCTGAAGGACATTCTAGGAAGTGATAATGAAAACTACAACTACATGAACCCCAACAGAATGAATCAACAAAACAAGGCAAGTAATTAAACAGAGGGGAAAGAAAGGGAGCCAACAATAGCAAAATAACATGACAAGGGTAAGTCGATACATATCAGTTATAGCCATCAATGTAAATTTTTCAATTCACCAATCAAAAGAAACAGACTGACAATCAAGAAACAAGATCCAACAATTTGTTGCATACATGAAACACATTTAACTCAAGAAGAAATTCACAGACTGAAAGTCGAAAGACAGAAAACAATACTCCATGTGACAGGAACCTGGAAAAAAAAGCAGAGAGAACTATTCTATTTGCAGGCAAAGTGGATTTCAAGTCAAGACTGTTTAAGAGAGACAAAGAAAATCTCTACATGTTTGTTGAGGGAACAATCCAAGAGGAAGAGTTAACAATAATAAATATGTATGAATCAAATACCAGCACACCCAAATATATAGAAGAAATATTAACAGACATGAAAAATCAAATAAGAACTAATACAATTGGAACGGGGGACCTCAGTACCCCACTGTCACAAATAGATCAACAGGACCAAAAAAATCAACAAAAAAAAAAAAATCAGAACTGAAACAAATGCATGAACAAATGGACTTAGTAGATGTCTACAGAGTGTCCCACCCCACAACATCAGAATACACATTCTTCTAAGCTGCACACAGGATGTTCTCCCAAATAGAATGCATACTAGCTGATAGGACATACCTAAGTAAATGCAAAGGAATTGAAATTATCCTATGCATATTATCAGATCACAGTGCAGTGAAATTGGAAACCAATTGCAAAAGAAACCACAAAAACTTCAGAAACACAGACAAATGAAATAACACCCTCCTGAACAATCAATGGGTCACAAATGAAATTAAAGAAGAAATTAGTTTCTACAATTAAATGATAATGCCAATACAATATACTGGGACTTCTGGGATGCAATGAAAGCAGTTCTATGTGGGAAATTTAGACTGGTAAATTCCCACATCAGGAAAACAGAATGAACTCAAATAAATAAACTAATGTTGAACCTTAAGCTTCTAGAAAAAGAAGAGCAAGTGAAGCCCAAAGCGCATATGAGGGAGGAAATTGTAAAGATCAGAGCAGAAATTAATGCAGTGGAGACTAAGAAAATAATACAAAGACTCAATGAATTGAAGAGTTGATTCTTTGACAGATTAAATAAAATTGACAAACCTTTAGCCAACCTTATCAAAAAAAGGAAAGACAAAACTCAAATCCATGTAATTGGGAATTAAAAGGGTGAAATCTCAATGGATCCTGTAGAAATTTAGAAATCATCAATATCTATTCTAATAAGATGGAAAACACAGAAGAACTAGACAGATTCCCAGCTACATATGAATTATCAAAGCTAAATCAAAAAGATAGAAAGATCCTAAATAACCCAATATTAGTCAATGAAATTGAAGATGTAATTAAAAACATACCAACAAAGAAAAGTCCAGGTCCTGATGGATTCACTGCTGAATTCTGTAAAAACTTTAGAGACTATATAATGCCACTAATCCTCAAACTCTTTAATGAAATTGGAAGGGAAGCAATATTACCAAACTCATTCCTGGAAGCAAGCATTACCCTGATACCAAAACCAGAGAGGAATGCAACCAAAAAAGAGAAATACAGGCCAATCTCCTTAACAAATATAGATGCAAAAGTCCTAAATAAGACACTGGCAAATAAGATGCAGCAAATCATCAAGAAGGTTATATACCATGACCAAGTAGTATTCATCCCAGGGATCCAGGGATGGTTCAATATATGAAAATCAATAAATGTAATACACCATCTTAACAGAGTCAAGGATAAAAATCACATGATCATCTCAATAGATGCAGAAAAAGCATGTGACAAAGTCCAACACCAATTCATGATAAAAACACTACAGATAATTGGAATAGATGGTATTTACCCCAATCTGATAAAAGCCATCTATGACAAACCAATAGCTAACATCATAATAAATGGTCAGAAACTCAAATCTTTCGCTCTAAAATCAGAACAAGACAAGGATGTCCACTGTCACCACTCTATTCACTTTAGTTCTGGCACCAGTCATAGTGGTACATGCCTGTAATCCCTGCTCTTGGGAGGCTGAGACAGGATAATCACCCTGAGTTCGTGGCCAGCCTGGGCTACATAGTAAGTTTAAAGCCACTCTGAAATACATAGTGAGACTGTCTCAAAAAACAAAACAAGGGCCGGTGAGATGGCTCAGCGGCTTAAGCGCCTGCCCGGCAAGCGCGAGGGCCCGAGTTCGACTCCCGGAACCCACATACGAAAAAGGGGCCGGTGATATCGCTCAGCGGCACGGGCGCCTGCTGGCGCACGAGGTCCTGAGGTCGACCCCCCGGTACCCACAAACAAAACAAAACAAAACAAAAAACAAAATAAAACAAAACAACCCCAGGGGATCTATCAATATAGTCCTGGAAACATTAGCCAGAGCAGTTAGACAAGAGAAAGAAATAAAAGGAATAAGTATAGGAAAGGAAGACATTAAATTATCATTATTTGCAGATGACATGATACTCTACATAGAAGACCTCAAAAACTCCACCAAAAGACTTCTAGATTTAATAACTAAATTCAGTTGCATAGCTCAATACAAACTGTACTAAAGATATGTTCTTCTAGTCTGTGGCTTGTTTTATACTCACTTAATGGAATCTTCTGATGGACATGCATTTATAATGACAATGAATTAAAGTTGACATGACTTTTATCCCTACTCTTTTCTATCTAAGAAATACTTTCTTAATCCAACAAACTATCTTCGCTTACATTTTATTTGGAATTTACTTTTGTGATCATTTCATGTATAGTTTTGTGATCTATTTTAATTGATTAATGTGTATGGTGTAAGGTAAAAATTAAGATTTATTTTTCTCATATGTAAATCTATTTTCTCCAGCTCTATGTATGGAAATACCTCCCCTGTAATTGTAATAGCCATTTTTAAAAAGTCATGTAGTAAACTTTGTGTGTCCTATTTCTTGAGTCACTGTTTTCATCTATTGGTCTATTTATGTCTATTTATAAAAATAGAAAAAAGAATAATGGCTGCCAGGTTTGGAGGGAAATGTGAAAATGAAGAATTATTATTGTTTCAGTTTTACGAGATGAAAGAGCTCTGGACACAGGTGGTGGCGATGGTTTCACAACAGTGCTAATGTACCTAATTCCACTGAAACATACACTTAAAATGGTTAAGATGGCAAATTTTCATTTTCTGTATTTTACCATAAAATGTATTCTAATGAAAATAAAAGATTTGCAAAAAATTGAAACTAGGAGTCAACAACCTATAATATCATGAAAATAAAATTCTTTCCAAGTTAACCCTATTACATTTCAATGTCTGAGTTTCATATTTATAGAGGAAAATTTTATGTCTTGCTATACATGTATTTCTCCCTGAGCCATGGATTTTTCTTAGACACTAAAATATACAAAATTGAATAAACAAGTGTATTGTAATCGTTTTCACGGGGTATTTTATAGTTACAATTTTTCTTTGCCTAACAAATTATAAGTGAGTACTGAAGTGGTGAAAATCTTACACTAGCTCCTTCGTTTCTTCAGGTTCTACGGGTTCTGCGCCAACAGATTCAACTAAGTGGGCATCTAAAATGTTTTTAAAAGACACATATTCAGACTTGCGTCTTTTCATAATTTACTAAACAATACAGCTATTTACATAGCACTGACGTTGCATCAGGAATTAGGCGTAATGTGCAGATGATTTAAAGTATGTAGGAATATGTGTGTAGGTTTTATGCCAATAGTGCATATACCACCATATTCTGTAAGAGGCTTGAAAATGCACCGATTTTATAACCTACATGGTGGTCCTAGAACCATTCCTTATGTACACATTTATGTACACATTTATATGTAGCATTTTATTTGAACTTCTTACAGGTCCAAGGGTTAAACTTCACTATAATACAAGAATTAACTTTCAACTTGTTTTCGTGTTTGTGACTTTTGACCTGAGATTTAAAGAGTAAAACTCCAGTCGTAGACATAGTCAAAACTAAATGCAGTCTGGATTTTTTTTTTCTGTTTTCCTTAACTACAGTAGTTTAGCCACTGTCCTAGACAGGGGAAGCTTACGGAGTGTTTCCTCCCTGCAGTTCCGAGAAACTGCAGATGATGGTGCCAATAGGTCCTCCCAACAAATGCCTAAAGGAGAATGTGTGCTTTATGAAAACCTTGTGTTAACCTGAACGCCCCTTAAAAGTCAAACTTCTGTAAATTAAGCCCTCGCGCCCAGTGTGCAGGCTGCAGAGCGCTCCTCCTCCCACAGCTGAGCGGATTGGGCGCCTCCGAAGAAGTTGAGGCAAGGAGGGTGGGCGGGGCCTGCGCAGAGCCCCGCCCCGCCCCCGCTCCGGCCCGCCCCGCCCGCCGCGAGCCGCGGCCCAACCGTCGGGGCCAGGGCCGCCTGGTGGTCGGGCCAGCGCCGCGCCATGCTGTGTCTCCTGCTGGTCCTGTCGGGCCTGGGCCGGCTGACGGCCTCCTCCGGCCCGCGTAAGGAGGACGCTGAGCCCCGGAGGCGCCGCCCCTGCCGGCTGCGGCCCTCGGGCCGGGCGTGCGGCCTCGGGGTGCTGCCGGGCCGGGCGCGGACGGCTCCGCCCGGACCTGGCCCCGTCCGTCCCCGCGCGGCCCGCAAGGCGGAAGGGGAGGCGCCCGCGGGCGGCGGGAGGCGCCGGTCGGAGAGCCCAGCCCCGCTCCGCGCTCGGCCGGGGCCGCGGCCCGGCGTGGGGAGCTCGCCCCGGGGCCGCCGGAGCCGCGGCGCGCGTGGGGCGGGGCTCGGCAGTGTGAGGGGCGAGCAGGGCGAGGGGACGTGGGAAGCGAGCGCGCTGCCGCGCACGGGGACGCTCACGGGCGCCTCCTCCCTGCAGAGGCCGAGGAGCTGCGGACCACGGTGCCGCACCGGGTGGAGCGCGGCGACGAGGACGGGGAGGCGCAGGGGGCGCAGGTACGGACCTTGGAGAGTTTGATTCCTTCCTGCTGCGGTTTATGGCTCGTCAAGACGGATCCCTGTTCTTTGCGTTCTAATTTACTGTGCGAAAGAGCCTTTTTCTTTGAGTGACATCGTTTGATTTTTTAAAAATTTCTCAAATAATATATGGATATTATGGTAGTAGTTTAAAACACAGACTAAGAAATAATCCTCACAGTTACTATCACACCTGTTTACCTAGCTGTATCAAAATGCCAAATGATAAGAACTATGGACAGTGGTGGAAAGGATAGATTTTTGTGTACATCGAGGGGCGCTTAGGTTGGTATAGCCGTTATGAAAGTGCATAAGTTCCACACCAAAAAGAAATTTGAAAATATAACGATAAGGTGATCCAGAAAACCCATTTCTGGGCATAAACCCGAAAACATAAAAATAAAATCAATTTTTTTTTGTTTTTTGTTTTTTGGTACCGGGAATTGAACTCACGACCTTGCGCTTAGCAGTCAGGCGCTGTGAAAATCACTGTTTCTGAAGAATTATTTGCACTGTCATGTTCACGGGGGCCTCATGCACAATAGCCAGGGGGGTGAAATATCTTAAGGGGCCTGTCAGCTCATCAGTGGATGAAGAAAATGTGCAAAGGAAGAAAACCCCACCATGTGTAAAAACATGTATGGAATCGGAGGACGTTGTGATAAGAGTAATAAGCCAGGCAAGACAGACAAATTCTACATGATCTCTATTACATGTGAATCTTAATAAAGTCAAACACAACCATGAAGAGCAGAGCAGTGTTTCTGGGTGTGGGAGAGAATGCAAATATTGAGCACGGGGTACAAACTTTTATTTATGAGATGAGTATGTTTGAGAGACCTAATGGGTGGTGACTATTATCTCTATTGGTACCGCAAATTGAACTCACGACCTCGTGCATATTTGAAGCATTTTGAGCTTTTTGATTGCTGTTAGTTTACAGAAAGCTGCACACAAGAAGCTTTGGAGTGACATGCTGAAATCCACATGCAATCGCAAATTTTATATTTTTTGCAGATGCATGAAAAACATTTACCAGAATGAACTAAGTCCTAAGTCATAGAAAACACAAATTTTTATGATGATGTTCCAGGTTGGTTTCCTTAGGATGCAGCCTCTGAGATTTGGGTGAAGGAAGATTAGCAGGGAATACCTTTGGAAAAGGACGGAAGTCGATATACCAGGGAGAGGGAGACATTAGGTGACAAATGAGTCTCAAAATGCGAAGCTGTGATAACCCATCAGAAATATGTGAGACCAGATGAGGTGACCTCTCGTAAACTGTTGGCTGTCCCAGCAAATTGTGACTATGTGAAGTGACAATCTTTCAAAGAAGATGGAGAGATGAGGCAGTACTCAAATAGAATAGGGGCTGAGCAGTAATTTTAGGGCTGGGTGCAAATTTCTTTCCTTTGAAAAGGACAACTGTGCTGTATTATTTGATTTTCAGTGTGTTTGTACTGTGAACGACAAAGTAGAAAAAAAACATAAAATTTAAATTTCTTCCACGGTTACTCAACATTTTAATTGTAATCTTCATTTTTTTTTTTTTTTTTTTGTGGGTACCGGGGGGTCGACCTCAGGACCTCACGCGCCAACAGGCACCCGTGCCGCTGAGCGATATCACCGGCCCCTTTTTCGTATGTGGGATCTGGGAGTTGAACTCGGGACCTCGCGCTTGCAAGGCAGGCGCTTACGCCGCTGAGCCATCTCACTGGCCCCTGTAATCTTCATTTTAAATTCCAATCTCATGCTATTTAATGAGTGCTAATGACTTTTAATTTTGAAATTGACTTAGATAACTTGATTTAAATTTAATTATGATTATTTCATAACATTCCAAGACTGGACACAGGTAGAAATATGTTTACATATGTATATGTAATTTTGAGATATGCAAGATATACTGTTTATATGAAAGAGTATATACATTTTAAAATTTAATAACTTTATTTTTGAGGAGTTGGAATTCTGACAGTAACTTTCTCCCTGAATAATTTGCTGCAGGTCACTTACATCATCACAATTAATGAGAAAAGGTACACTCTCCATCTTGAAAAACAGTGAGTGACCATTCTTTTCATACACTTCTTTGTATTTTGTGACATTTTTACAATTGCAGTGTTAAATTGAGCTTAAGAGAATGCATGTTATATTTATTTCATTTTTTTTTTATGATTCACATCAGACTTAAACTTCAACTCATCTTCAGATTTTAAACCAATATTTGAGCAGCTAAGAAATGTAAATATGCATATCTCATAAAAGAAAGAACTATATAACTTTTAAAAATATCTACCATAATAATGATGGAAATAATTTTTATTTGCATAATTCTGTTTGTCTGTATTTATCATTTTATACACACACATACATATATATCCTTAAATATTTTACATGATATTGCAAAATTATTTTCTCATTTTCTTATATACTTTTTTTGTGGTGATGGGTATTAAACTCAGGGCCTTTCTCCTGAGCTACATTCCCAGAGCTTTTTTATTGAGACATGGTCTTGCTAAGTTACTGAGTTACACAGTCTGGGTTCAAACTTCCTCCTGTGTTAGCCTCCCAGAATCCTGTGATTACAGGTGTGTGCACCGTGCCCCACAGTATCTACTTTTAATTTATTAATTCTATTTTTACTCTATGAGGAAACCAGTATCAATAACCTTGTGTATATTTTCCCTATAATTTTCCATTTTAAATTTCATATTTTCCTTTGTTTAAAACATAGTAGAAACCTACAAAAAATTTTTGAATTTTTTAAATGGATGCAGTGTTTTGAACTGGCAGTTCTTATTTATTAATGCAAGTTTTTTCTTCTACGTATAACCATAACTGATTCTTTAATAAATACCATAGCATTGTATGTAAAATTGATAGGTACTAAAGTTATTTGAAGGGATTGAAACAGTACATTCCTACAATACATAAGTTTATATAAATACATAAAAATAAGTTTATAGAGCTCTTGTTTTGTAGACTTTAAAGCAAGATGTGGGTTTCTAGATCAAAATATAACCTGAGTTAATCTTAATAACCTCTAATGCAGGTAATGTTACTCACATATATAATGTATTAAGATTTTGAGATGTATTACCAGGTTGCTTTTTGAAACAGTAGTAATTTAGATCTTCAAAAGCATGCTTGATTGATGCACTCAAATATTCTTTCTCACTTCACAAGTTTTTTTTTTTTTTTTGGTTTGAGGAATTGCGGTTTTATTAGTACATGCTCGCAGTACATGCAGTTTATAATCATCTTGGGGAATGGGTACATGTACATAAAAACAGCTTGATTCTTTTTTGTAATCCCCTTCCCTTTCCCTCTCACTCCCTCCCTCCTTCTCTAAATCCCCTTTGTACATTTTTGTTCTTGTTGATATTACTAATATTATGTTTATAACATCTCACTTCAGTTTGTCTTTGCCTGAATAATTTCCCTAAACATTTATTGGCTTTTTGTATTTTCCTGTATGAAACTATTCAAAGAATTTATACAGCTTTTTTTCTATTTGCTTATTATTTTTCTTTTTGAATGTTTAAAGACACAAAAGAACAATTCTGAGAATAATTAAAAGAATATTTAGGTTCTTATAATGAATGTTAAGTTTATAAGTATTTTGCTTACATATTTGAAACAAAAAGTATGTGTGGTAAGAGTGAAACCTCAGTATTCTAATTCTCTGACTTTCATTCCTCTTGCTCTTCAGTAGCAATCATAATTGTGATATTATGCGCAGTGTTCTGTGACACGTTTTTATTTTCATCAAGTGCTGACATTGATAAAAATTGTTTTGAGTCTTAAGTAGAATAAGTGGTACAGTGCTGTATATTCTGTTGTACAACTTATCTTGGGCCACAAAAATTATTTTAGTTGTTTACCTAAATCTTTACTCTTTGCTGTTTAACCTCTAAGTTCTTGTTCTCAAGAGACGGAATATACACATTTCCCACCACCCGACGCTTCACTCCTGGACTGAGTTTAGCTGTCCATGACCAAATTCATGAGTGTGCTCACCAGAGGGCTCATGCTTAGAAAAGCCTTACCCCTAGTTTAATTCTATGTTTTTTTACTGTCTTGACCAGCTTAATAACTTTGAACAAGGAACCTTGCTTTTCATTTTATCTTGGGCCTCACAAATTATGTAATCCATCCTTCAGCTATGTGACTTACTTTGGCCAAAGGAATGTTAGCTGATTTAACTCAGATGGAAACTTAAAAAAATTCTTGTACTTTTCTGATAGACATCTTATTTACTTGCCATTCCCTGAAAACATTCTCAGGTTAGTTTGCTGAAAGATAAAGACACATGCAATACAGCCAAAGTGCTCTATTTATTCCATCCTAGATCAGCCAGCCTCCAGGTGTATCTTAGACCATTGAGCAACCTTAATCCAGAACTTCTGAGGCTAAGCTCATGCTCACGTAAGCAGTAGGCACTCATTGCTTTATTGTATGGTTGTATTTTTGTGGTTGTTATGGAGAGTTTTATGAAATATTATTTTTGAGATTCATGCATGTTGATGTGTTTAAAATCAGCTCATTTAAGTGATTACCAGTAGGTATCGTGATTATATCTCACTTATTATTTATCCAGCCATATAGATAATAATACACATTGAGGTTGCTTCATTTACTTTATCTATTAACAACAGACGTTGTTTGTGTATATTCTTGGTCATGACTTCCTGGGCACCTGGGAAATTGATGCGTTGCAAGTAAACATCATTCAAGTGTGCATTACACTGCCAATTTTTTACTACAGAAGTTTTTACTCTGTGTCTTCACTCTTGCAAATTAAAGTGTCTCTGTTTTCTACTCAACAAAATGAATATTTTCACTGATTTATTGTTGCCAATTATCGGATATGAAATGCAATTTTCAATTACACTTTACTGGTTATCAGTAGCATGTAGGAACCCTTCAGATGTTTGCTGACCAGTCTAACTGAATTGCTTCTCTGAGCTTTTATTCATTCTTCTGGGTTTATTTTTTATTCATTAAATTTGAGTTATTTACAATCTCTGGTTCATCGTTCTGTATTTCATTTTTTTCTGTTACTAGCAATTTCTAGGAGTTTTTACTTACTATGGGCATTGAGACTTTATTTCTCATGTGTTGGAAATCTGCTGCCCACCTTTCTGATTGTCCTCTGTCTTCTCTCTGTCATCTTTGGATTTATTGCTATAAAAAGAAATGTTCATATAATTACTTCTGTTCATACTTTTAGAGGTTCTGAGACTCATCTTTTAATGTTGCTCGCATCTTGAATTTACATCCTAATAATTCTATAGTATATATAATTTTTTACACTGGAGATGTAGAAATATACATACTTTGTTTCTCCACTTAAATACTGTTTTTATTTTCTAAGTCTTATCACTGCTGTTCTATGGTTTGTCAGTACTTCCTTTCTATTGTTCATTGTATTGCAATTTTATGCTCATCCAGGTATTGTTTAATTAGAATAAATTCATATTTTCTTCAAGTAAAATATATGATATAATGCTTTCAGAATCTGTGCATATCTGCAAATGTCCTTTTTGTTGTGATAATAGCATAACATCTTGGCAATGGATAGAATATGTGTATCATTCCTGTTCTGTAAAGTTTTAAAATTTAATATAGTTCTGATGAATTTTCCACTATGTTTTCATGTGTATATGTTTCTGTATATTTTAGTTGTGTATCCTTAATCTTTCTGATGTACCCAGACTCCCGTATTTTTTCATATTTAACAGGAAGTTTTCTTTATCCATTTTTGTTGTTACGCCTATTAAGTTTTTATATTTCTATGGGAAATGCATATTTTCATCCTAGTTATCTTTCTGCCTTTCATGTCATATTGTTTTTTTCTGTAACTATTTCCAGATCTTTGTTTTGGAGGGCGTCCTACCAGTGTTTGTACTCTGTATCAGCTAGATCATTGCTTCTGTTCATAGTTACCAAATTTTGCTGGGCATATGTATTGAATAATCTAACGTTCATATTCCTCAGTTTCAGGTATCCATTTTTGAATTAAAATGACCTCTTTTGAAAGCTAATTTTCATTGAATATATGGTTATACCTTTAAATCCACGTTGCGTTATTAGGATCTAGCTTCAAGATTTGCTTTCTTCCTTTTTGTTATTTTTCTTACCTGGGATACTGATTTTCTTTGAATAGTCATTTGTACTTTCATTATTTCACTGATTAAACCAGAAATTTGTTACAAGTAAGCAAAAAAGTATATTTGTGAGAAGCTAGAAATGAATAAACTTGCAAATTACAGTGTTATAATTTTAATTATACTTGTCCCGATATCTGTTAGGTTTTTATAATACCTTTTTCTTGAGAACTGCTTCTGGCTCTCTATTTCCACCATACCATTTGTACACATACATTATAAACGTGGAAGTTTGCTTTTGCAGACTTGAAAATTCACTATCCAGTAATGTGTGCCACAATTCAGAATATTTTCCCTTTATAAATGTGCCTATTAATTTTCCTTGAATCAATTGTTAAAATTTGTTGTTCTCTAGAAAGCCCTCCAGGATTTTTAATCAATTTTCCTCCCCCCTCCCTCTCCCTCACACCTCCCCCTCCTTGTCCTCTCCCTCCATCTCTGACTCTCTTTCTCTCTCCCCATCTCTTTCTCTGGCTCTCTCTTTCTTGTTCTCTCTCTCTCCCTCTCTCCCTCTCTCTCTCTTCCTCTCTTCGTCCTCCTCCCCTCCTTCTTCTTTCTTCTTTCTTCTTCTTCTTTTCCATTTTTGTCTTTCCCTTTTTCCTTCCTGGAAATTAAACCCAGGGCCTGTGCAGTGAGCAAGTTACCAGGCTGCTCACTTGCAATCCTAATGCGTCGGCTTCCCGGAGTGCTGGGATTATAAGCATGCACCATAATATCTGGTTTGGAATTTTATTTTTAATTGTAAATTGACAATTGTGGTTGTGTATATTTATGGCATATTGAAATTGAGGACAAGTAAAAGTTGTCAAGAATGAGAAAAAAATGGAGCCAATATGAAAAGAAAAGTTCCAGAATGAAGCCACCATCAAATTGCATGTTCAGTAAATACCTGAAGGACACTCATCATTTTAAGGTACTGAGAATGTAGAGATTGCTTTGAGCAGCATCATAAAACAGTAACTAGAACAAACCAGTTAATACAACACACACACACACACACACACTCTGTTAAAAACAACCCACATAGTCTCAGAACATAAAACAATGTGATTTGCTATATCTGTCATCTCTATCTATCAATCTCCCTCCTTCCCTCCCTATCTACCTGCCTACTTCTCCTCATTAGCAAGTACTAACTATGGTATTCATACAGTCAGATTTTTTTTTTTTTTTTGTGGGTACCGGGGGGTCGACCTCAGGACCTCGAGCGCCAACAGGCGCCCGTGCCGCTGAGCGATATCACCGGCCCCTTTTTCGTATGTGGGTTCCGGGAGTCGAACTCGGGCCCTCACGCTTGCCGGGCAGGCGCTTAAGCCGCTGAGCCATCTCACCGGCCCCATACAGTCAGATTTAACGATGGTTGAATCTGAACCTGTTGTGAGAACACAGAATTCCTGACAATGTGTGACTACACACAGGTATGTATAAGTTGGCCGATTGAATTCATTACCTGTGAATGGTGCTTCTGGATATACTTATTAGTATTTTTCTAATACACATTATATCCTGTCATGAACCAAGCAAGAAACCGGAGGAATTTGTCTTTAATGTTTTAGAAATTATGGCATATAACATTGAAAATAAATCTTGTATAATTTCATTATTCTTGGGGTTGTTTTCATTAATGATATCATTACAATGAAGTATCATTATTTTTATTGAATTAGGTCACTCTTAGACCCAGATTTCCTAGTGTATTCATACAAGTCAGGAACATCGCATGCGGAGTCTTCCCTTCTGAAGGTAAGTGTTGGTTTCTGCTCTGTGGATTCACATGCTTAATGGGGTTTAGGCACCATGGTTGGAGAATGCTTTTATTCTCCATAGAATTTTTGAGAAAACCAATCACAAATCCAAGAATAATGTGGCAAATACTATGAAAGTACTTTGAATAAAACAGCCTCTTTTGAAATGTAGAACTCAAAAGTCACTTCTCCAAATTAGACATATAGTAGAAATTTGATATGGAAAAAAGTGGATGACTTTTCATCCTTTATAAGAAGTGTTTCATTGATAAGAAGTATTTAGTTTGGAGGAGATTTAATTTATTAACATTTCCTTTAGTGAATGGTGGTGATGGTTGGTGTCATATCTAAGACCTCTATGTGCTACTATTTCCTGAAGTCTTTCTTTTTTTTTGGTACCCGGGATCGAACTTGCGACCTCACGCTTGCCAGGCAGGCGCTGTGCTGCTGAGCTATATCCCCGGCCCCCTGAAGACGTCTATGTTTTACATTTCATTCTGTGTTCATTCTGATACAGTTTTCATACATTGTGAAGTTAGGTGCTAATTCATGCTCTTGACTGTGAGTATGTAAGTGTTTCATCACCGTTTATATGGTGAGAAGTCTATCTTTCTGCATTGAATCATTCTTGTACTTTTAACAAAATAGTTGGGCATATTTGAGAGAATGGTTCTTGGATCATTTATTCTGTTTAATTCTTTTATATATTTATTCTCTTACCACTACCATGCTGTATTCTTTACTGTATCTGTTTATTAGTATTAATTATAGTGATTCCTTCCACTTTCTTCTTTTTTAATATTCTTAATTATTATAATGTAAATGCTGTTGTTTTCAACATAAATTTTAGACAGAGACTATGTGTACAAAAAAAATAGGGTTGTGGCAGGAGTTATGCTCAACCTGTGCATCAACTATAGGAGAACTGATACCTTCTGGGTTGAATCTTCCAGTGTATGACTCTAGTAAGTCTCCATTTATTTGCTATTTTACAGATGTTCTTCCATTAGCATTTATAATTATGGCATTCAGATCCTGTACATGTTCTTTTTCTTTAGTTTTTGTGAACACAGTATTTCATTTTCTTTGTAGCTGTATAAATAATACTGTTTTTAAATTTCCATTTCAATATGTTTTTGTTATGATCTACAAGGGTCAATGAAGACAGGCACTTGTCATGTTGTTCCCACTTTTTGAGATAAATTTTTCTGTCTTTCCCATTAGGGTAATATGGGCTGGAGGTTTTCTTATATTTGTATATCAAGTTAAGCAGTTTATCTTCATTTTCTTTCTTTCTTTCTTTTTTTTTTTTTTTGTGGGTACCGGGGGGTTGACCTCAGGATCTCGCGCGCCAGTAGGCGCCCGTGCCGCTGAGCGATATCACCGGCCCCTTTTTCATATGTGGGATCCGGGAGTTGAACTCAGGACCTCGCACTTGCCAGGCAGGTGCTTATGCCGCTGAGCTATCTCACTGGCCCTATCTTCGTTTTCAAGATTGACAGTTTTTGTTTTTGTTTTTTTTTTCACTACTTGGTATTCGCTTGTATCAAATGCTTTTTCTCATCAGTTAATATGATCAGAGGTCTTTTCTTTGTTGTTCTGTTGATATGGGGTGTTATACTGATGGGTTTTCAAATCCTAAGACAGTCTTGCATACTGTAACCTGCAGCTTATGCTGGTGTTTATAATTCTTTTCATACCAGGGATTGATTTATTGATAATTTTTTGCAAATTTTATTGTCAAAGCTCATGAAAGATCTTGTTCAGAAATTTTAGTCTTTTTTTTCTTTGACACTGGCTTTGTCTAATTTTTGTATTACATTGATACTGGAATCATAAAGTACATTGGGTGTAATACTTCTATTTTTTGGACAATGTAGTACAAATGTAGTGCAGTGTAGTACAATATGTGTTAATTATTAGCATGTTTGGTTTGATAAAGTTCTTCAATGAAGTGTTCTGGGCCTGGATAATGTTTTGGGGGAACTTTAGAATAACCAATTCAGTTCATTTAATGATTCTAAGAATGTTCAGTTTTATCAGTATCACAGATATTGTTTTGGTGGTTTGTTATGTTTAAGAAATTGGGCTGTGTCATTTCAATTGTCAAATTTGTATAAAATTGACCATAGTATCTCCTGTTATGCTTTTAATGACTTCAGTACCTGTAGTGATATGCTGTTTTGTTTCTGTCATGCAGGATTCTATCTATTCTTTTTGTAACTTTTTCAGTCTTGCTAGAAGTTTTCCAGTTTATTCAACTTATAAATGAACCAGCTATTTTTATTCTTCTGATTTATGCTATTTGTGTTCTAATTTAAAATTCATTGGTTTTTTCCTCTTGTTTTTGTTTCATACTTTGAAGCTATCTTTTATGGTTCTTGTACATTTAGCATTGCTATATCATCTTGATGCATATGTGCTTTTATCATTGTGTAATGACTTTCTTCCTGCAGTAGTGCTATGTTTAGGTTTTTTCATAGCATTTCCCATGATGGCTGTAGTATTTACATTTGCACCAACCATGTGCAAGTGTTCTCTTTCCTCTACATCCTCACAATCCCTTGTTTTTCATTTTTTCCTAATAATCATTCTAGTAGGTGTGAGTAGATATCACATTGTGATTTTGATGTTCATTTCTCCAAGCATTACTGATATGGACTATATTTACATATACCTATTGGCCATTTGTATGTTTTCCTTTGCCAAATGTTTATGGAATTCCTGTTTGTCTTTTAAGTGGGTTATTCATTTTATTATTGA
This sequence comes from Erethizon dorsatum, assembly GCA_028451465.1. Lineage (NCBI taxonomy): Eukaryota > Metazoa > Chordata > Mammalia > Rodentia > Erethizontidae > Erethizon > Erethizon dorsatum. The sequence continues at coordinate 34,044,624 of CM051837.1, forward strand.
CTTATCTCAGTTTCTTGTATGTGTTTACACTTCATCTGAGTTATGATTTACAAATATTTTCTCTCATTCCACACTATATCCATTGTTTATTCCCTGTGCAGAAGCTTTTAAATTTTATATAAATGCAAAGGTTTATTTTTGCTAATGTTGCTTGTGTATTGGGAATGATATCCAAAAAACATTCCCTAGGTCAAGGGAAAGGAATTATTATTAGTCTGCATTCCATTGATCTGACAAAATAGCAGCCCATAACAACTTTAAGAAGGAAAGGATTTTTGGTTTACAGTTTCTGTCCATGATCATCTTACTCGTTAGCTATTAGCACACTGGTGAAGCAGAAACATCATGGCAGAAAGGCATGGTAGAGGAAACCTTTTCACCTCATGGCAGACTGAAAGCAGATAGTCAGAGAAGAAAGGATGAGATATAATCCCTAATGCTATGCCTCCATGACCCACTCTCTTCAAGTGGGCTCTAATTCCTGCTTTTTTATTGTCTCCTAATACCTCAAATTATGACCTCATCAATGGCTTGGTGCACTGATGGAGTTAGAGCCCTCATGATCCATGATCCGATCACTTTCCAAAAGGTGATATGGGGGGACAGTGATCTTAACCATAACAGAAACTAATCCTATGTATTTTCCTTTTTCAGTAGAAATTCCCTTGTTTCATTTGAGTCCATGGAAGCATTATATGGAAAAATGCCTTGATAATCTATAAAAATAATCTAGTCAATAATTCTTTGTGTCTGATTCTATCTGGAAATACAAACAAGTTTGAAGAGTTTAGAGTTTTAACAGCGTGTCTTATGTTGCAATATAGTGTTTAATATTGACGAAAATTAAAATAGGAAATTCATGTCAAAGGCTTTCCTTCCCTATAATCTCTCTCCCCATCTCTTTCCCCAAGTCTACCTTGTAGTTGCCTCTTATTTCTTTGATTCGTTGATTGCTCCTATCACAGAAAATACGTAATGTTTAACCCATGTGGCTTATTTTGTTTAACTGATGGTCTCCGGTTGCATTTATTTTTCTGTAAGTCACATTATTTTGTTCTTCTTTATGCCATTTCCAGCCATCTCTTAAAATGAGCATCTGGGCTATTTCCACAGCTTAGTTTATTCCACCACTGTAAACATAGCTATGAATGTATCACTGTAGGATATTGTCTTTAATTCCTTGGGGACCATACCCAGGAGTGGTGGAGCTGGCTCAAATAGCATTTCTACTTCTAGTTTTTTTGCATAATCATACTGATTTCCATGGTGGTTGTACTAGTGTATTCCCACCAACAGCGTTGGAGAGTTCCTTTTTCCCTTTCGTTCTTGTCAGCATTCATTATTTATTGTACTTTTGATGATAGCTATTTTGCCTGAGATGTAATGGAATCTTAACTTCATTTTGATCTCTGTTTTCCTAAAGACTGGTTATATTGAACAAATTTTCATATGTTTATTGGTCATCAGAGAAATGAAATCAAAACAAGTGTGAGATTCTGTTTTACTTCAGTAAGAATGGCTGTCAAGAAGGACTTTAAAAAAAGCAAATACTGGCAAGGTTTTGGAGAATATAGGCACCATCTACATTGTTGGTGGGCATGTAAACTAATCCAATCGCTATAGGGATTCCTGAAAAAACTAAAAATATGAATTTTATTTGACCCAGCTATTTCTCTCCTGAGTATTTTTCTAAAAGAAAGAGGTCATATTACAGTGGTACATGCATAACCATGTTTATAGCAGCACAGTTCACAATAGTTAAATTGTGGGAGTAGCTTACAAGACAGAACACTACCTAAACATAAAGGAGGATAAAATTGAGTCATTTGTAGGAAAATGGATGGGTCTTAAGTCCATAATGCCAAGAGAAATAAATCAGACACAAAAGGTTTAAATATTACATGGTTTCTTTTTTTATGAGAAACCCAAAATATAAATAATGTAAACAGCAAAATAAAAGAGAGAGGGTAGGAAAAGAGGTGGGCTTTGTAGAAATGGGAAGGGCTTTGGGGTGAAGAATGAAGAGGGGAGGGTGAGAGAGAGGAGAGCAACAGTGATCCAGATGTGATGTGTCTGTGTATCAATTCCCCAAACAAATGTAATCATTAATACAACACACATGCTCATAAAAACTGTAAGTTTTTTCTTCTTTTAAGCTAACTTTGTGCCTAATTTGGTCCTTTTATGTCTTGAGATACGTTAGATTTTTTATTTGAAACTTTTCTTCTTTTTGAACGTAGGTGTTTACTGCTATGAAATTCTCCCTTAATATATTTTGTCTATTCCTTATAGGTTGTGGGACATTGTGTTTCATTTTTCTTTATCTTGAGTCATTTTCTAATTTCTTCTTTATATTTTTTATTTGCTACTATGCAGTATAACTTCTGGAGTGCTAGAGATGTAGAGTTCACTTTGCGTATGTTTATGAATTTTCCAGTTCTTTTTTACTATAGATTCCTGGTTTCTATTTTTATCATAAAATATACTTAGTATAATTTCAATCTTGTTAAACCTTGAGACTTGTTTTATGATGCATTGTATGATCCATCTGAAGCAAGATCTGTATATGCTTGAGAATAATGTCCATTCTGCTGCTGATGAGTGACAGTCCCATTTGGTCTGCAGAGTTACTGAATTCTTTATTTCCTTATCAGTCTTCTGGCTGGATGTCTCGTTCATTACCAAAAATGGAATTATTGCTATATTGTTATTATTGCTATCTATTTCTCTTTTCGGTTTGGTCAATTGTTGCATTATATATTAGAAGTGCTTTGATATCAGCTACATAAATATGTATAAATCCTATATTTTCCTGGTCATTTAGTTATAATTACACTGTCTTCTTTGTTTAGCATGCCATTGTGTGACTTAAAGTTTACTTTGTGTGAATGTGAGCGTAGCTATCCTGCTCTATTTTGGTTGCAGTTTACATGTAATATCTTACTCCGCTCATTAACTTTCAGTCTGCACTGTTCCTTAAGGTCATTTTTTGCATACAATTGAGGGTTTTTTATTTTGTTTTTGTTTTTTTGTTTTTTTTGTTGAGTAACCCATAGTGCTTTTCTGCTTTTCTTTTCTTTTTGGTTGTTGTTTGCTGGGGTTGAACTCAGGGCTTCTCACATGCCAAGTATTTGCTCTATCCATTATCTACATCCCTAGCCCCTACAACCTGTTCATTGTTTATATAGCTTAAGTTTGCACTTCATAAATATTAAGCAATTATTGATAGGGAAGGATTTATTATTCCTATTATAAGGTTTTTTTCAGTTAGTTTTATTTCTGCTGTTCGCTTTTCTTCTCTTATTGTCCTTTCTTGTTTTTTTCCTTGTATTGATATGCTTTGAATTCTCTTTTTCTCTTTTAATTATATACTCATACACCTCTCTTTCTCACTCTCTCTCTCATCTATATACCTATACATTTATGTTATTTCGAGTTATATTGTGCTTTATACATAAGAAATCACACAATTACAGCAATCTATTTTAAACTTAAAATAAATGAAGTTGTATACAGACCCTCTACACTTTAACTTCTCCCCTCTTGTGAGTGTTAATCATGATATGGAAATTTGAGTGGATTAAAGAATGTCTAGCAGACTAGTAATCACATTTCTGTGGATGCTTAACATGTAGACCAGCACTCTGAGGGTGGGAAGATTTACCCTGCATGTGCATGGCTTATAACCTGGATGGACTAGAAAAGGAAAAGAAGAGAGAAGTGTTTCTGTTTTTGAAGAGCTCTAGTCTTCAACATGACTTTTGGATGTTGCCCTTCAGTTTCTTTAGACTTTCAGTGCAGGCTCATACCAGTGACTCTACAGTGACCTTCAAGGCCTTTGACGTTGGGCCCATGGTGCTTCCTTAGTCCTTCTTGTGTGGCTTCCATTTCCTTAGGTTGAGCGGCTTCTGAATTTTGTGGATCTCCAAGCACACAGATGGCCATGTGGACTCTCCCGGCTTTGACCCCACTGAGTACCTTTGTGGACTATCCCACCTGTGATCCTGTAAGCCCACCTAATAAATCCCTTGCACACCCCATCCGACAATTTTATCTATTTTTTTCAAATAATAATATTTTTATGTTGTTTTCCTCATGCTTTATAGTTTATGTTGCATTGCTCATGTTATAGGTATGCTTACTTTAGCACATTTGTCTCTTAAATTTTCTCGTGGAATTATTTGTGATATGGTAATTATAAATTATTTTATAATAATGTAATGTTCCATATGTCCATTTTATTAATAGTGTTCCATATTTATATTAATTTTTCAAATAAGTTTCATATTTTCCTGTGCTGTTATATTCCTGTTCAGTGGCTTTTCAATTTGTGCTTATCACCTTCACACTTGCTGTCATATAGTTGTATTGGTCAATAATCCCCTCAGGTTTGTCTGTCTGGGAAAGTCTATATCCAGTTCATTTCTAAGGTCAATTTCGACTTAGAGCAGAATTGGCCTAGTTTTTTCTGGCCTGTACAGTTTCTACTGAAAATTCTTGTGGTAGTCATGATTGTTCTTAATACATAATAAGTTGTTTACATTTTGATGCTTTTAAAATTCCACCTTTGATTTTGACTTTTAAATATTCGATTATGTATCTGGGTGTAGATTTCTTTATTTCCTACTATTCATCTTAAATAGTGTTCTTCAGCTTTCTTGAATCTTTATGTCAGTTTCCTTCACCAGATTAAATAATTCTTCAGCCATTATTTATTTGAATTATTTCTAATCTCCTTTAGAGTTTGTGATGCTATGTTCATTGGTGTCCTTGATAGTATTTCATAAGTCCCTTAGGCTTTCATTATTTTTTTTCTTTTTCCTCCTCTAACTGAATTATATCTGAAGACCTGGCTTCAATTCTACTGACCTTTTATTCTAGTTGATAACTGTTACAGCCGTGTCTAGATGTTCCCCCAAAGCCTCACGTGGTCATAGGCAGGGCTTTTGCAAAGATGGCTGGATCTAGAGTGTGTGACGCTGGAATTGATTCATGGTGCAATGCTAGGCTTAAGGGCACTAGGATTGAGGGTGTGAGTACTACCTGCCCTAAGAAGCCTGAGTAAGATATGAGTGCTAGAAAGAGCTGTGATTGTCCCTTGCTTGCTTTGCTACCTTCTGCCCACCACAAACTGTTTCTCCTCTGCAATGTCACCGTGCATTGGAGCCAGCCAAATGGACTGAAACCTCTACAAACTGTGAGTTAAATAAACCTTTCCTTCTTTAACTTTGGGTGTTGGGTATTTTTTTAATTAATTAAGTTTATTGGCACAATTTAGATACACGTAATGATCATATTCATCATAGGGAATTTGTAACTATACATGATATATCTTGATTCTTCTTCTTTTCCCATTCTCCTCCCCCCTTCAACCCCTCTTCCCTTCCTTATTTAAAAATCTTTGTTCCCATTTTATCCTTCTTTTCTCATTTTTTTTTTCATTTTCCCTTTCTTCTTTTCCCCCTGCCCCCTCCCTAGTGCCTCTTCCCATTTAACATTTTCTTCCCATTTCACAATTTCTATTATACATTTTGGTCCTTTCAGTTATTATACTTTCAGTTTCTCACACCAGAGAAACAGTGTGATATTTACAGTGTGTATGTGCTGATTTATTTCATTTAAGAGTGTGGTCTCAAGGTGCATCCATTTACCTAGATATGTCTCATTTATCCTTTTTTATGGCTGAGTAGTACTCTAGTATATTAAAAAAAAAAAAAACACATGTTCCTATCCATTCATCGGTTGATGGGCATGTGGGCTGTTTCCAAGATTTAGCTATTACAAACTATAGATCTTGCTCCTATGGTTAAAGATACCAAACTAATAGTTACCACAGTTTGTCAGTTTCTAGGCTGTGCTTGATACTATTGTTATACTAATTGTACTACTTTAGCTAGGGTGTTGTAATCAGTTCTTCCTTATATGACAGTACTGTATAAGGATCATAATCATCAGCATAGTCCGGTACCAAAGGACTGGGGTGCTGAGCCAAATAGATAGCAACTTCTCATCCCTAATAAACTGGGAAGGTATGATATTGGGTGTCAGCTATTTTTTCTCAGCAAGGAGAGAAAAATAACTAATACCATAACATTTGCTGATGAACCTTTCTTGTTTAACTTTTCACCTAATTCGTTGTATTCAGTAGCTCCATGGTTTCTATTTGATGTTATTGAAAACAAAAATGGTATCCTATATTTAGAGATTCAGTTTGTTCATGCATTGTTCTTTTCCCCTTAGTAGCATCTTTATGAGCATCATTTTAAATTTTTTGTCAGGTAAGTAATATAAAACAATGTCATTCATGCTGATTTAGGGAGATTTATTGTGTTCTTCTGTTTGGAGCATTTTGTTTGCATCTCCATTGTCATCGACTGTGTTGATGCCTGTATATCAGACAATGTAGTTAACTTCCAGGCTTCACAGACAGGCTGTAGTCAGGAGTATTACCCCACTGATCACCCCTGCCGGGCACTTTGGGGTCTTCTGTGGACTCTTTCCATTCACAGATAGAAGCGAGCACCCTGTGTTTGGCATAGGTATCAGTCCAGATGCTTCCTCTGTTGTCCCCCAGCAGCTGCACAACACTAGAGAACATCTGCGGCTACAGGAATGCTGAGATGGGTTTGAGCTCTTCAGAGAATCAGCAGTTTGAGTGCTAGATATGCAAACAAACCACTTCCCTCCCTTGGGTGAAGCTGGGAAATAATGGGGCCACTTCCTGGGAATGTTTTACTGCTTGGGCACAGGGTATCTAGAAAAGGACCTCCTGGATCTTCCTTCTTGTTTCCATGAGTCTGGTTTTACATTCTCACAGGACGAAAGAACATTCCAGTTGGTTTCTAGTATCCAACTGAGTGTTTCTTGTTAATCATGAATTTTAGGTGAATTGGGGTATGTGGAGCAAAGAGGGTCCAAGGCTTCCTGCTCGACCTTTTTTGCTTACCACAGTCTTGGTCATTATTTCTCTGACTACTTTGTCAACCCCATATTTTTTCCTTCTCTTTTTGGGATTCTGAAATATGTTTTGAATCTTTGGTGACTGTTCCACAGGCCCGGAAGGTTCAAAGTATTTTGTCCCACCTTTTTCTCTATTTTGTCAGAGTGACTAAATCTAAATTCTATTGTTCTGTCCTCAGATCCACTCGTTCTTCCCTCTGTCATCTTTATTACTATTTAGCTTAGTCGTCCAGGATATGTTTATATTGCTTATTATATTTTTCTATTCTAATATTTTTATATGCTTTTAGCTTCTACTTCTTTGCTTATATTTTTGTTAATTCATTTAAGTGAATTTGTAATTGTTCATTGATGTGATTTTTATGGCTATTTAAAAACGTCTCATAAATCCAAGATACTACTGATCTCAGTATGGGCATCTGTTGATTCTGTTTCCATTCATATTGATATTTTCCTAATTTGTGGTATAATGAGTGTTTTTCTGTTTTATGCTTGATACTTGATCAAGTAGGCATGCGATCCAGTTTAAGTTTAGGTTTAGTGTGATCTATTCTTTGAGTGGCTGTTATCTTCTTGGGACTAGCAGTGTTATTCAGTTGAGTTTCATTCTTCTTGCTCAGCAATAACTGTTGATGGCTTGCTTCTTTCTCGGCCTGGCAGGATATGAGGTTCTTTTGGTACTGCTTCATGGAGGTAAAGGATCGGTGGATGGAAAGCATTTCCCCTGGCTGTTTTTTAGCCCCTGAATATGAGTGTACCTCATTCAGTTTTTGTTCATGAATGAAGAAGATTCCTATCTAGGCAAACTTCTGTTTCTTGGCTTGGGGATTAGTGAAGAATATCTCATGCAATCTACCATCAGATTTAAGAGACCAAGCTGTGCATTCTGAACTACTGTCTGTCCCTGGGTTGAGGTTTGGGACCTGGTTTCCTTCTAGTAGTTGGGGAAGGGATAGTAGCTATACAAATTTTGGCACTAGTGCAGGTGGTGGTGTACATTGCTCTTGCTTAGCAAGAAGCAGGGTACATATCTCCCCATGTGTGCTGCGACAGACTTGATGGTATTTGTAGATCAGACACACTGCTGACATTGTATGTTGGGTATGTGATAGATTGGCCCACCTAGGTTCTGCTCACTGCCACTGAGAGTAGATGTCGACTTCTTTCCACTCAGTGAGTGAAGGGTGGAAGCTAAGCCTGCTTTTGAGAAAAACATGAGCATTTAATGATGGAGATGTATACATAACAGGTGGTTGTGATAACTTACAGACAAACTCAGAGGTGAGAATGCCCTGAGACTAAAATTTTCTTAGTTTAACTTGAACAAAGAAATATAGTTAATTTTCGATTTAAAGGTAAAGGCAAAGGAACTCACTGAAAGACTGTTAGGGGAGAACCTGGGAAAGAGAAATACAGGAAAGTCATTGGGGAAGAGAATGTAAACTAAAGATGATTAACTCTCTCTGTGGTGAGATACTAAAAAGAAATCAAGGTGATGAAATATGTAAGATAGTTTGTGGAAACAGAAAAACAGCTGAAACATTCATAGTGTCAAAATAATACTGTAAATTATATGGTATGAGCAGTTGACAGTTTTGAGGAAATGTTGGTGAGAAAGAAAATATACAGTTGAGATTTTTGTAAAGTAGAATTATAACAAGAGTTATTCAAGGGAGTATTGGAATCATGGTTATCTATAGCCAGGATTAAGATGAAGAGATTGCAAAAAAGGAAAAGGAAAGAGAAATGACAGATAGATAATATCTAAGAAGTAGAATGTAACTGATGACTTCATTTATAATCTTTTGTATTTCATTTTAGAGTCATTGTTATTATCAAGGATATGCTGCAGAGATTCCAGAATCAGTTGTGATACTAAATATCTGTTCCGGGCTCAGGTAATAGTATATTCACAGCTCTCATGTTTTAAGATCTTGAGTAACTCCTTAGTTTTCAAAAACTTTTTGAAACAGAGTGAATACAAAGATATATGAACTTCAGTTATATTTCTACTGATACATTTTTTTACTTTCTTCTCTTTACCATGTCATTTCTTCTATTCTTTTTCTATGTTAGACCTGCAGTTAAAAATGTGTGTAGTAAAACCTCCGCACTTGCATGAAGAGTATGCACATTTCTTAGCTCCGTCAGCTACTGCTAAATGCTGTAATAGACAGAACAGTGTATAAATGATATAAAATTCTGTTTTTATAAGATTGTCATTACCCTGACACTAACGTCAAAAGATAGTACAAGAAAAAATAAAGCATTCCTGATGAATATAGATACAAAAATTTCCAACAAATTTTGGAAACCAAATTCAACAATGCATTGAAAGAATCATTCATTATGAACCAGTGGGAACTACCACTGTGATTCAGGGAGGTTCAACTCAGGCAGATCAATAAATATGATACCCTATAATATGATACTACACTACAGTAACAGAACAAAGTGATCATTTTATGGCTTATATACAGACATCCCTCCAGTGCTTCACATGCTCATAGGTGGGGCTTTGAGAGGTGACTGGATCATGGGTGTGTGATGCTGGGTCAGTCCACTGATGAGTGTGTAATTGGGTATGATGTTGGGAGGTGAAGCCTGGTAGTAAGAGCTGGGTTACTGTGGGTTTGGCCTGGAAAAAATAAATATATCTTTCTTCTTCACTTGATGGTTTACTGCTTCCTGCCTTCTTTGCCATAAGCTGTTTCTCCTCTGCCATGCTCCTCTTCCATGACCCTGCTTCGGAGCCAGCTGACTATGGACTAAAACCTCTAGAAACTGTGAGCTAAATAAACATGTCCTTTAACTTCTTGTCAAATATGTTGTCCCAGAAATGAAAAAAAAAAAAAAAAAAAAAAAAGCTAAGACAGATTTTGGAACCAGCAGTGGGGCCATTGCTGTGATGTACCTGACCATGTTGCTCTGAAGCCTTTGGAACTGGTTTGCAGGAGGAATATGGAAAGGTTTGGAGAGGCTGGCTGGAGAAGCAGCCCTAGAATCCTGTGAGCCGAGCTTGATGGGAAATTCTGGTCAGAGTGCAGAAGACCAGAATGTTGATAGAGATGGAGCTGGTAAAGACCAGGCTCAGGAAGTTTCTGTGGGGAACGAGACTCTATTGGCATTTCAGGTCCAAGGCATATGAGTTAAGCTCTAGCCAAAAATTTGTCTACATTTCACCCTGTGTCAAAGACATTGCAGGAGATCGAGATTGCAGTCTAAAGTCAAGACAGTGGCATGGCTACTGCTGGGAACTTTCAGCCAGTTCTACCTTGAGAATCAAGAGCAAATGGCCCATACGGATGATTTAAAAACGTCTGAGTTTGGCCAAAAAAGGAAGCTCCAATAAAGTTGTGGCTGGCAAGGATGAGCAGGGGAGAACTTGGTTGCTGAAAAGATTAGCATTAAAAATCCAAGTACTTTGGAACTGGACAATAAAAAGGAGGGCCTGAGTGCATCACAAGAACCAGCAGGACTCCACCCTTGCCAGGCTCAAAATTGCAAAGGTGAAATACTTTGCTTTGTGAAGACACCCCCAGAGCAGCATGTTCCAGAATCTTGGTGGTCTAGGGAACTTGTACCTAGGTACTGTGTTCATAGCACTCAGCAATCCAGGCACTTGACCTCTATAGCCAAGAGAAAAGGAAGCCTGGCTACTGCTCCACCTGGTGGCAAACTTTAGCTTCATCCACATAGTATTGGTATTAGGCTCATGCAGAATGCAAGAGTTGTGTTCTCATGAAGGGTTCCACCCAGATTTCAGAAGAAGGCTTGGAGGCCAGGTAGTGTGCTCCTGAGAGGGCGGTGTGTGAAGCTGTGAATGTGAAGCTGAAAGTGTAGAGGAGACCCCAGAAGATTGGAGCAGCCAGGAGCATGGATTGTCTGAGGAAATCTGCAAGGAGTGAGCAAGGAAGAACCCCAAGAGAGATGCCATGAGGGCTACAATCACTGGCAGTACCATAGGGGTGGAACCATCTAAGCTCTTTGGAGTTCACACTTTGCCATAGATTCCCATAGATGCTGGACATGGATCTACGGGATTTAAATGTTTTCCCTACTGGATTTTGGTCTTGCTTTGGTCCCATTCCTTTCTGTCCCCCTATTTGTACCTTTTAGAATGGGAATGTTTATCTTGTGCCATTGTATGTTGGAAGTGCTTAACTTTCTTTTCATATTTACAGAGGCTCAGAGGTAAGAGTTTGCCTGAAATATCAGAGGAGAATTTGGATTTGGACTGAAATTTTAGCAATGCTGAAACTGTTAGGGCCTTGGCAACTCCAAGAGAGGAACTACATACATTTTGCATAAAGGGATGTGCATGAGTCTTTTGGGGGCCAGGGATGGAATGTTATGGCTTATATCTAGATGCCCACTCTCAAAGCTTCATACACTTAGAGGTGGGGCTTTTGGGAGGTGACTGGATCATGATTGTATGATACTGCATCTTGAGTTTGTGAGACTAGGTAAGTCCATCACTGGTTGTGATGGGTGGTGAAGCCTGGTGGGAAGAGGTGGGTCGTTGTGGGCATGAACTGGAAGGATGTGTATATATTTGTCCTCCTCTTTTGATGGGTCACTGCTTCCTTCCTGCCTTGCTACATGCTCTTTCTCCTCTGTTATGCCCCTCTGCCATACCACCCTGCCTTGAAGCCACCTGACTATGGACTGAAACTTCTACACACTCTAAGCTAAAATAAACCTCTCTTCCTTTAATTTCTGAGTGTCAGTTATCTTGTCCTAGCAACAAGAAAATAACTAAAACAGTCATTAGGTGCAGAAATAGCTTTTGTTAATATCCAACAACCTAGTGTGATTAAAAACTCTCAGAAATTAGATGTAGAAGTATTTATCTAAACAAATTAAAGGCTATATATGACAAACCTGGAAGTTTTTCCTCTAAAATGATAAATAAGACAAGGAGGCCTAATCTCACCATTTCTATTCACCATTGAAGAAATGACACTCTAATTGGAAAGGAAGAAGTTAAATTTTTGAGACAATACTATCTTATATGTGTGTTAAACTTCTGAGATTCCACAACAGAGTTCTTGAAATAAATAAATTTGACAGAGTTGCAGAACAACAACAAAAAATTCAAAAATCAGTTATTATTAAAACAGATATTAAAAATCTTCAGAATTAAAATATATTCTGAGACAATAAAACTATACCTTTGGGAAGTTAAAATCTCTAAAATTTTAAAAATGTTGTTAATAAAAAACATGTTTAAAAGATATGTGTTTTTCTGTTTCAATCAGCAGAATATTGTAACTATTTTATAAAAAAAGTTAATTTAAGTAAGATAGGTTGGTTCTTAGATAATATATTGCAAAGGTCCTTATTTAATGTGTGTAAAATATTTTTATTTACCACCGATTTACATTTGATGTATACTAATTAACATTTTTGTATTTGAACATTTAGAGGATTGTTACAGTTTGGGAATATCACTTATGGAATTGAACCATTGGAATACGCAGAGACAGACAAGCATATGCTTTATGAAATACAGAGTAGTAACATGGATCATTCCTCCTTACCAGAAAATTACTCTGCAACTACACCTGTGGATCAGTCCCCTAGAATTCACGTGAAATTAGACGTGAGTAATTGTTTGTATGAGATCATTTGTGTTACTTCTGAGAAACGTATTTACATAAAAATTTGAAATTTGTTGCATTAGAAAAATAAATTTGGGCCGGTGAGATGGCTCAGCGGCATAAGCGCCTGCCTTGCAAGCGCGAGGGCCCGAGTTCGACTCCCGGAACCCACATACGAAAAAGGGGCCGGTGATATCGCTCAGCAGTACGGGTGCCTGTTGGCGTGCGAGGTCCTGAGGTCGACCCCCCAGTACCCACACAAAAAAATAAATAAATAAATAAATTTAAACAGATGTTGAGTATATTAAAGCCTTTTGTTTTAAAGTATTTAAAATATTGTTTGTTATATAATATCAAAATATAAACATATATGTAAAGTTATAATTTAAAATAATTAAAATTATCACATTTTCCTAGCTGTAAGAATTTTTATGCATTCTAGTGTATGGCCTCTTTATTGAATATGTATCCTAATGATATAATCGTTCCCCAATATACTGGTTTTTACATTAAAAGCATTTCCTTTTTAATTTTCCTTGTGGAAAAGTATTATTTTGATGGAAATGTACAAGTAAAAAAGATACAGGAAAATGCAGTAGAAATGTCCTATGTGTCATTATATAAAATGCTATTTCATAGTATTTTTTCTACTTATTTTCATGTCTCATTGTAAATATAGCCTTATTAGTGTATAGGTTAAGCTGTCTAATCAAATATACTACTTGTAAATTTCTTTTTTGCTATTAAGAGGATATCACACATTTTTACTTAATTATGTTGTATTTATTTTAATAACTACTAGTGGTAAGCATATATGTTAAAAAGTGAAACATATACAAAGTATAAAGCAATGGTAGGGGCTGGTGAGATGGCTCAGCTGCCTAAGCTTGCCTTGCAAGTGCGAGGGCCCGAGTTCGACTCCTGGATCCCACATATGAAAAAGGGGCCGGTGATATCGCTCAGCGGCACGGGTGCCTGTTGGCGCGCGAGGTCCTGAGGTCGACCCCCCGGTACCCACAAAAAAAATAAATAAATAAAAATAAAGCAATGGTAGAGCACTGTGTCAGTTCTAGTGTTAAATATGGGCGTGAAATCCACTGCTATCTTTGTCACGTATATTTTTTGTACATTTTCATATGTATATGTACAGAGGTATGAACTTTCAGTGGACATAGCTCATAAAAGTATGTTGTAGTTTTATTTTGTATTTTCATTTAGTCAATACATTAATTGGATGAATTGATCAAATTTTTGAACAATCACATAATTAGTTATGAGAAAAAACCAGGGCTACCACTTTCAAGACTGGAGATACCTAGGTATGGGTGTGTGTTTGAGAATTTATATCTCTCATAGGGAATCTTAGTAATTATATGTCTCACCCTGAATTTAACAGGTTTAAAGTTACAGATTTAATTAAACATGTTTTCACCAACACAAGTGCTTTTATGAACACAAATGCAGTGAATATCTTCAATATTATAGATGTTTTGAAGAAACATTTAAATGAATTATATAAAAAGCCAATATTTTAGGTATGTTTTTACTTTTATGAAAGTATACAAATTTTATATGCAAAATGAATGCCTTCATTATAACCAGTTTTGAAAGAACCAAAACCAAAACAAGATATAATAAAGAACTTACCTGTCACATCCATTTATCCCTCTGTCTCAGTCTCACTGATGTGAAAATGATAAGAGTTTTAAATGTCATAAGTATACAGAAACAAGCAGCACAGTTGAGGAGTGTAATGTTTAATCTTCATTGTCAAGTTAACTGGATTAAGAGACATCAGAAGATTAGTAAACAACACTTCTGGGTGTATTTCTAGGTTTTTTATAGTGATAATTGGCTTGTAGGTGAGCAAACTGAGTAGAAACCTACTTGGATTGTGGGTGGCACTATCCAATAGACTTACATCCCAGATGAAATAAAAAGGGGAAGAAGGAGGAAACAGAAGCTTAAAGTGCTCCATTCTGCATGAGTGGTTCTTTTGTTGCTGCAGTCATCTGTGGAAGTCAGACTCTAGCTTCTTCAGCCTTTGGGTGCAGACTCACATGAGCAAGTCTCCAGGGAGCTTCCAGGCCATCAGACATGAACTGGTACTACATCCTTGGACCTTTTTGTTCTGAGGTTTCCAGATTCTAAGACTGAGCAGCAACTGGATCCATTGGCTCTCCAGTGCACAGCCTGCCATTTTAGACTATCCCAATCTGACCCTGTAATCCTATCTAATAAGTCCCCTTTTATGATTACATATATATACCTTTATATGTGTGTGCGTTCTAATTATCTGTTTCTCTAGAGAACTCCAACCAACACAAGGAGGCATAGGAGTGTATGCTGAATTGCAGGTAGATAGCTGACTTCACTCATAAACTAAGTCCTCAGCTCACCAATAGGATAAGCTATAAGAAAATGTCTGCATATTGAAGTAACACTGAAGTGTTACTGGAATTGGCTTGTCCAAATATGGTAGAAAGTGTGCATACAGATGTACCTAAGAGGCAACTTGGTGAAAATAAATTGTATAACTATTTGAAAATTTTAATGTCCTCTCAATCAAAATTATCTGTTAGAGAATAACAGATAATAAAAGACACCCTGGGGTGTATGAAATGAGAATACCAGTCACAGATACTCTAGAGCATCCCTTATCAGAATTCTTGGGACCAAAAATGCTTCAGAAATTGGATGATTTCTATTTTTCAATATTAACAAATACAAAATGAAGTATCTTGGGTGTGGGACACACATATGAAAATTGAACTCATTAATATTTCATGTACACTTAATATACACATAGCCTGAAAGTAATTCTATGCAGTATTTTTATTGCAAGTTTGTTTTGAATATGACTCATCACATGAAGTAGAGTGGAGAATTTTCTACCTCATATTTCATGTCAGTGCCTCAAAAGTTCCAGATTTGAGAACATTCTAAATTTGGATTTTCAGATTAGATATCCTCTAAACTTTAACAATTGAATGGGCTTAGTATATTA
Organism: Erethizon dorsatum; assembly: GCA_028451465.1. Classification (NCBI taxonomy): domain Eukaryota; kingdom Metazoa; phylum Chordata; class Mammalia; order Rodentia; family Erethizontidae; genus Erethizon; species Erethizon dorsatum. Next base: position 34,060,194 of record CM051837.1, read on the forward strand.
GTATATAAAACTATTGTCACTAAGTTAAATGGGTCACACTGGATATCGGGAAGCAGGCTTATCTTCTAAGAAGTGAGGTTGAAAAGTTTGTTTCTAAAAAGGATTTGCAGGTATAATTTGAATGTGTCCTCCAAAAGTTTGTGTGCTGGAAGCTTGGTCCTAAGTGTGACAATGTGAAAGAGCTGGTGGGACCATCACAAAGTGGGTCCTGGTGTGAGTCCTTGTGTCATCAAGAGGCACCCTCAGAAGAAGCTTGCAGAGTTCCTGTAGGCTCCACATAGTCCCCAGAGCTTGATGTGGATTCTGTCTCCATGTGATCTCCCCCTCTTGGGTCTGCTCCTGCCTTGATGCCACTCACTTTGTTATCCTCCCTGGCCAGACTGAAGTCAGTGCCACGTCCTTTTGCCTCCTGAAATGTGAAATAAACTTACTACTTTGGTTTATGAGTAACCCAGCCTTGGGAGTTTTGTATTAATAATAGAAAACAGAATAATCCACCCCAGAAAAAAATACTGTTAGAATGATGAGGTAGCAATGGAAGAAAGTCAAGAAAATTGAGTATTGGAAAGATATTTTGTGTTCATGGATTAGAAGAATTAATATTGTTAAAATCATATTACATAATACCATTTACAGATGCAATACAATAGTTATCAGTTTCCAATGATATTTGTCAATTTCTAGTGATTTTTTTTTTTTTACAAAAATAGATAAATCCTAAAATTGTCATGGAACAACAAAATACACTGGATAGACAAAGCAATCTTGAGCAAAGAGACCAAAACTGGAGGAATCACACTGTCTTCGATACACACTATCAAGCTATAGTAATCAAAATACCATGGTATACTGGCAAAAAAATAGAAATACCAATGAATGGAAAGGAATAGAACCCAGAAATAAAAGCATGTGTTCATGGTCAAAGAATTTTAAGAAAACTGCCAAGAGCATATTATAGGAAAATCATAACATTTTCAGTAATTAATGCTGGGAAAACTGGATATCCATATGCAGAAGAATGAAATTATATCCATGTTCATTCCATATACAAAAACAAATGAAAATTATATTGAAATCTTAAATGTAAGACCTTATATGTGAAACTACTAGAACAAAACAATAAGGGGAACTTCCATGGCATTGGACTCAAGAATGACTTTAGAGATGAGGTGTAAACATTCGTAAATGTAAACAGATGGGATTGGATCAAACTTAAAAGCTTCTAGACAGCAAAGGGCACAATGAAAAGAGTGAAGGGGGAGAAACCCCTATGGATTGGGAGAATCTATTTGTAAACCATACATTTAACAAGGGTAGACATTTGAACTATATAAAAAATTCAAACAACTAAATAGCAAGGAAACAACCCAAGAATAAAACGAAAACACACCAATAGCCAACAAGTATATTGAAGTATGCACAAAATTCTCAATTATGGAAATGCAAATTAATACCAAAATGAACTATCACCTCAGACATACTAAATTGGCCATTATGAAAAAGAAAGATAACTAGTTTTGGTGAAAATATAAATGGAAAGGAACCCTTCTACATTTTTTGTGTGAATGGAAATTAGTACGACTATGATGGAAAACATGGAGTTTCCTCAGAAAGTTAAACATGGGAGTTCTGTGCAATCTAGTATGCGTCCATATTAATATATATGCTTCCTTTGAGTATATGTGCAAAGAACTGGAAATCTTTGTTGAAGAGATAACTATACTTCCATTTAAATTGTGGCATTATTCACAGTAGCCAAGATATGGAATCAATCCCTTAGTGAAAGAATGGATAAAAAAGAAAATGTGACTGGATAGAATGTACAACCATCCGTAAAAACACACAATGTAATATTTAGCCTTAGGAAAGAAATTCTGCCATCTGTAACAACAGGAAGGACATTGTGCTTAGTGAAATAATCCCAGCACAGAAAGACAAGTATTGCATGGACTCACTCATATGCTGCTACAGCTTGGAAATGGTTCAAGAGTGTCTCAGGTAGGTTTGCATTTTGGCAACGTGATCCTCCGTGTGGCGTGTGGCGAGGTTAGGAGGTGAGACATTTAAGGTGTTTTGCTACAGTAACAAAACAGACCAAGGCATATGTGAAATCTAAAGAAGTCAAGCTCAGTAACATAGAAATGGAATGATTCATAGCACAGGCTAGTGGGCACAAGAGTAGGGAGATGCTGTTATCAGCTTCAAAGTTTCAGTTATATGTGGAATAAGTTTTTGAGATCTGTTGTGTAATATTGTGACTACCTCACAATAGTATAATGTATACTTTAAAAATGCTATGGGAATAGATTTGAAGTATTCACAAAACAAAAAATGACAAGTATGTGAGGTGATTGACATACGCTAATTTCATTGAATTAATCATTTCACTGGCTCCATTGATGCTGGTCCTATGGCGAGGCCTGGTGGGAGAGTCTGGTGGAGCAAAGATGCCAGGAAGGAGCTGGATGGCGGAGAGGAAGGAGACAGCATGTACCTTCAAAGGCATTTGTCCATTAGGCGAGACCTCTTAATGTGCCCACTGCCTTCCACCAGTGCCACAAGCTTGGGACCAAGCCTCCAACATGAGCCTTCCAGGGGAGGTCCATATCCAAACAGTGATACCTGGGCAACTCCTTATCATAAATCTCATTCTATTATGTATACATCCTGTTTGCTCTGTTTCTCTAGAGAACCCTGGTACATTATAAGAATGATTAATAATGGCAGTTCAAGATAATCAAAATTGTCATCATGATAAAATTTTTTTTTTGTTTTTTTTCTGGGTACCTGGGGGTCGACCTCAGGACCTCGCGTGCCAGCAGGCGCCCGTGCCGCTGAGTGATATCACTGGCCCCTTTTTCGTATGTGGGTTCCGGGAGTCGAACTCAGGCCCTCGCGCTTGCCGGGCAGGCACTTAAGCTGCTGAGCCATCTCACTGGCCCATGATAAAATATTGAATACAATTTTATTCAGATAAAGATGTTCAGAACTTGAAAAAATACCCAGAAATCCTTGATCAAAACTGGCAAGAAAGAAGCACATTATAGGTAATATTTGGGGCTTTATAAATAATAATCATATCTGCCTCAAAGAACATAAAAAAATTTAAAAGTTCAGATTGGCTTTAGCTTTACAAAGACAAGTGCTTTTAAATGTCAAGCAATTTCTATGGATTGATTACATCTACAGTATCAATAATTTTACCCTTTGAAGTAACCATTATTATGTAAAAATATTTGTATTTTTTCAAGATTTCTGAGACTACAGTATCTCCAGAAATTTGTTGCAAATATATTTTAAGACAGCCCAACTAGCATTGAAACACAAAATTTAACTAATATATGTAGGAAACCATGGGACCAATCAGTAGTTCCAGAAAAATCACTTGTCAGAATTCCATATCCATTCATGTTAAAAAGTAGCAAACCTACGGCTAACATAATGAATATAAATGACTGTTTTTCCTCTGCTGCACTGCATGGGTATGTACCACACAAATTCCTTGTAAAGCATGAACACCAAATGGGAAGTTTTCGGAAGTTCTGGTCTTTGTAAGTATAGTTATATTAGTGCATGGGAATTTAGCTCTCATGATGGAATTAGTGCCCTTATAGAATGAGTAGAGGACACAGAGGATTTCCATTTCTGTTTGCCATCAAGTTGGGATATGAGAAGATAATTGTTTGCAAACCAGGAAGAATATCCTTACCAGAACTCAGATCTGCCACTACCGCATCTGGGACCTCCTAGTATTCAGTGAGAAAGAAATGTTTGCTCTTTAAATTACCCAATTTATAAATATTTGTTATAACAAACCCTCAAAACTCCTAATGACTATCAGGTGAAGGTAGAAACAAATGGTAACATAACTCTAAAATGGCATACTTCTTAGCAATAAAAGCTAACAACTATGAATAATCCCAACAACATAGAAAAATGTTGAGTGAAGCCAGAGATAAAAGAATAACTATCGTATGGTACTATTTATATAAATTCTAGACCAGATTATTCTTAAGTATAGTGAGGGAAAGGAGACCATAGGCTGCCTCAAAATATATGGGCTATTGACATGGAAGAGTGAAGGGCACAATCTTTGCATTGGTTATGGGAATGGTCACACAAATGTGTATATTAATACAAATCATTTAACTCTATACTAAAAATGAAAGCATATATTTGAATGTAGAGCTCAATAAGTTAACATAAAGTACAAAATAATGAGAAGATAAAGACACCATTTAGGGAAAATTTGATGAAACTTTGTTTAGTTTGAAGGTTAGGGAAGTAAATATTCTACGAAGCACACAGGAAGTTTTTGAGAGGGAGGAAACATGGAATTATTACTCATTCCATTTGAGAATAACAAATGTCACAAATATAGAATGAGATTCATTTTAGCTCAGTGCTACAGCATCTATTTGGCATGCATAAGGCTCTGGTTCATTTCCTAGCACCACATGAAAAATAAAATGATTTTTATTTATTTTTAAAATAAAAGATTCTGAGTTAGGGCCGGTGAGATGGCTCAGCGGCGTAAGCGCCTGCCTTGCAAGCGCAAGGGCCCGAGTTCGACTCCCGGATCCCACATACGAAAAAGGGGCCGGTGATATCGCTCAGTGGCACGGGTGCCTGTTGGCGCACGAGGTCCTGAGGTCGACCCCCCGGTACCCACAAAAAAAAAAAAAAAAAAAAAAAAGATTCTGAGTTATTTAAAATCTGCATAGGACTTGCTCTTGCTTATTTGGTAAATGTGAATACATTCTCTTATTTTTTTAATCTATATACTTATATATGTGTGTGTTTTTATATAAATACTCTGTATTTCTCCACCTCTGTGGGTGTCCATAAATACATAGCACATAATTCTAGAATTTTGAAAATGTTTTAATTCATATTCTCTGTTTCACAGAAAAATTCATTTGGTGTGCTGTTGAATAGGATTCTGAAAATGCAAATCATTATGGATAAAGCCTTGGTATGTGTTACTGTTATATTTTATTGTATTTTAATTTTGCATTTAAATTCAGGGGTAATATGAAAAAGAAAATCTCACTGTTTTCAAGTCAGGTATATTTTACTCCACTTAAAATATCTCTCCTCAATTGTCTTTACACTGACCTAGGGAAGCCACTAGTTATGTATTGATTTTACCAAGTCAGTGTAGGAGTCCAGTAATATTATACAGAAAGGTTTAAATCATACTGTAATCTATGGAATCATAGTTAGCTGCTAGATCTAGATTCAAAAAGTTTAGCAAATAAAATTATTTTTGTCTATGCAGGGAGGAACTTTATTCATTGTGTTTATTTTCTGTGAGGAATCATTTGTAGACTACCTAGAGATTATTCAAGATCCCAAGCTGTCCTTCTTGATGTTTTCAGTTAATACTTAGAAACGTATTTGTACAGATTTGGAAATATTTCACAGAAAATATATTTTTCTGTTCATAAGGGCATATTCTTAAAATTGTTCACTATTAGAATACTTGGGGTCTAGGAAGTACATTGTTTAGAAAGTACATTGTTCAATTAGAATATGTGGAAGTGTTGTATGATTGGAATGAAGACAAATGATGGCAGTTTAAATGGACAGATTTAGATGGGCTTAGTAAGTTAATTGAAGATTTGAGTCCTGTTTCTTACCTGTGATGGTTGTGCACACTTGTGCCTTAACTCATAGACATGTAATTTCTGTGCATATAAGAAAGAAGGCAGGGCCGGTGAGATAGCTCAGCAGCATAAGCACCTGCCTGGCAAGCGCGAGGTCCTGAGTTTGACTTCTGGTACCCACGTAGAAAAAAAGGGCCGGTGATACTGCTCAGCAGCACGGGCACCTGCTGGTGCACGAGGTCCTGAGGTCGACCCCCGGTACCCACAAAAAAAAAAAAAAAGAAAGGCAAACACAGCTGTTATGGTTTAGATCCAGAATGTCCTGCACAGGCCTCATATATTCAGTATCGGGGCTTTTGGAATGGGATTGGACAGGGGGCACTAACTTATCATTGGTTTAATCCACTGATGAATCCATAGTTGAATGTGCTGTTAGGCAGCGGTCCTAGTTGGAAGAGGCAGAGATGGGGATCACTGTAGTCATAACCTGGAAGGGAATGCCCCCCCATCCTCATTTCCAACTTAGCTTCCTGGCTGCCTCCGTGGCATGAGCTGCTCTCATGAGCAGACCTCCATGCTGTCTCTGCCTTGGAGACACCCACTGTGGACTGTAACTGTGGGCCAAAATAAAGCTTTCCTCCTTCAAATTGCAGGTGTTAGGTATTTTGTCTCAATGACAAAGAAAGTGACTAACACAAAATTAATTATATTTTAATATTGTTGATTAATGCATAAAAATCCCTGGGTACATGCCTAACACTTAGTATGGACTTGGTAAGCCTTAATTCTACTTTTTCCTCTTCAATTTGGCACTGCATTACTTTAACATTTTATATTAAATTCATTTACAATGTGGTAGTGTAGTCATTTATAAGTGTGATTAAGAAATAAAATTTATCTTTCAGTATGATTATTTGGGCTCTGATGTGATATTGGCTGCTGAGAAAATTATTTTTATCTTTGGTCTTATCAACAATGTAAGTACCTATGTTTCATATTAAGTTAAATTATTAGTACAGTAATTTTGTATATAAATAACATTTTCATTTTCACAAAAAGCATAGACCTACCAGCAAGTTTCATCCCTGAATGAATTTATCTCCAAAACTAATACATTGAATATAATAGGATTATGTATAAAGATGCAATGTTTGTCATTACTCAAAATGTTATATATGTATCTTCTGCCTTCAGATGTTTTCTCAGCTAAAGATGACAGTTTTGCTATCGTCTTTGGAGATCTGGTCAGATCAAAATAAGATTCCAACTAACAGGGATGCTGATGATGTGCTACAAAGATTTTTGTCATGGAAACAAAAATTTTTGTTTCAAAGGTCCCGTGATATGGCATACCTGTTAATGTAAGAAGCACTTTATTCACATTGATAGAAGATTTCATGTTAGCTATCAAAATTACATACAAATTTTATTATATATAATGATAAGATGATACCCTGAAAGATTTGTGAATATTGTGTTGGCAAAATACAAAATAAATCCGATAACAATATAAGACACTAAGCCATTACTCCTATAGCTAACTCTTTACTTAGGGAAATTTAATGAGCTGGAAAATGAGAAGTACTTGGATAAATACAGAGCCTCCATGTTTTCTTGTCTTGTCAGTGAGTGCTGGGGATTGCAGCCCGGGCTTCAAACATGCTAATCTTAAACACCGAATCTCCAAGGTTTTAAAGATCTTCTCAAAGATAAATAATGGAAATCATAATTTTAACTATTCATGAAGTATAAATTATGCATTGTATATGTACAGTGTGCATACAGTGTCATGTTGTAGGCAGTAACAAGTGGTACAACAAAACATTGAAGTAGGAAGAGGTTGAAATGCACCACTGTCTGTGGTTACATTCTGGTATTTCTGTATTCACCTACAATGCAGCTATTGGATTACTTGCTCTGCATCTTTCAAGAGCCTCCATATAAATTTTTGTTTTGTCAGTTTGCTTCTCTTAGATGCAAAAACAGAAAATGCAGTTCTAAAGTTCTCAAATCATATGTAATAAACTATATAAACTGAATCCTTTTACTGAGTCTAAGGTCAGGTTTGGGGATTCAGAAGCAACATTAATGAAATAAAATGTGTGAGAATACTTTCTACTTTCTATCTCCATTTTTCATAGCACACCTACTACTCTTGTCTCTTTCCTCAAAGTCTACTACTTTTTACACAATTTTTAGATTTGTTTACCATGTGAAAATCATGCCAATGAGGACTTTTAGATTTGAGGCTTGACATATTTAGTGATGCGATAAATAATGGTTGACTTTTTGGTAGGACCAGGCAGTGCTGAGTTTGGGTTGCATAGCATGTAATGCTAAATAGCCTCTTATGCTTAATTTTGAGAGGCTAAGATATGATATGTAACATTTAAGATTTAAAGAAAGCATAGCTTTATTCAGCTTCTAATTCAGAAAAAGAGTAAATTCTTAATAACTTAAAATGTGTTTCTCCACAAGAAAAAATTTTATTATTTAGTTACAGGGACCGTTCTGATTATGTGGGAGCTACGTATCATGGAATGGCCTGTGATCCAAAGTTTGCAACAGGAATTGCCCTGGTATGCATTTGGTTGCAAAGTCTTCATGAATAATTTTTGAAAGTTAATATATACATTAAGGAAAAAAATACACATTTTAAGATTTTGAAACTCAAACATTAAAATTTTTAAAGAGGGGTTATTAAGACTTTAAAACACATAACATAGTATTTACCATTATAATCACCTTCAAACTGTACACTTCATTAATGTTTATTCACGTTATTTTGATAGGAATTATCAGAACTTTTCACCTTGTAGTTACTAAAAATAAACCCATTAAAAAACAATTCCCATTCCACTCATTCTTCCAGTCCCCAGTAACAGTGGTTATATTTTTGTTTCTATGAATTTGAGAGCTTCAGATAGTCTCTAAAAATAGAATCATGCAGTATTTGATTTTTTTGTGAATGATGTGTATCACTTAATGTAGTGCCCTCATGGTTCATTCATGTTTTAATACGTAATATGATTTATTTTCTTTTTATAGATAAATAATATTTCATCGTATGCAACATGTTGCATTTCTGTTACCTATTGATAGACATTTAGTTTATTTCCATAATTTGGCTATTGTGAATAATGTTGCAAACATGGGAGTGCAGATGACCCACCAAGGTTTTGATTTTAAGTATTTTGGATATATAACAAAGAGTGATATTGCTGAATCATACGATAATTTATATGTAATTTTTGGAGGCAACCTCTTACTGATTTCAAGAATTGTACCATTTTCTAATCCCACCAACAGCTCACAGTCATTTATATCATATTTCCCACATGTTCTTCAGCATTAGTTTTTTTTCCTTGTTGTTTAACAACAGTTGAACCAATCAGCTTTAAGCAGGGTTTAAGCAACCAGCTTAAAGGTTCATAAAGACATGATGACATTAATCTTATTCTAGTATGTCGCTGCCATTTGGAATAAACATACTGTTACTCAAATAGAATAAGCTATTTTTTCCTTGTTCCTATGAAATTAATTAGATTTGGTAAACCTGTTCCTTAAATTTGTATTTGCACTTCGGCACTATGGCTAGAATTGTTTGAGAAAAATCAAAAGGATGAAGACATTAAGTAACAATTCTGTTTTTTTCCTTTCTCTGTAGTATCCAAAGGCAATAACTTTAGAGGCATTTACAGTTGTCCTGGCACAGTTGCTTGGGATTAATCTGGGATTAACTTATGATAACATCTATAGCTGTCACTGTCCAGGGACTACATGCGTAATGAATCCTGAAGCAATGTAAGATTTGATTTTTCTCACACGTCTTCTTGTGGGAAATGTGGGTAGATTTCTTGAAGCATAACCTCTTGTAATATAACTTAAGAACTTTTATTAAATACATACATACCTACATAAAAGTTATTAAAGATAGTACATAATGTAAAAGTGTGCTTAATATTTCTATATTGAGTATGTCATCATAGAGAGAAAATTGGATGTTGATAATTTTACTGTTAACAGAGACTTGGAAAAAGTTCTAGAGCCAGAAGGTAAAATTGTATTTGAATACAAGCATCTTATGAGGTGGAGGTGATAAACGGAAAAGAGGAAAGTAATAAAACTGTTGGCATTGTAATGAATAGTACTTTAGACACAGGCAATAGAAAGGGAACTATAGTAAGGCTTAAAAAAGAGAAAAAAAGACTGTTGAGAATATGGGAAGTTTAAAAAGATACATAATCTTCCAATCATGATTTGCTTTTTATAACAAATACAACAAAACACACTTTAATTAATTTATGTATTATGTATAGTAAAATTAACATGTAAAATGAATGTAAAATCAATCATACAGAAAAAGAATTAAGCAGTATTTGGAAGATGATAATTCTCAATATAATCTGTAGTAGCTTACTAAGATTGAGAAAAAGGTAGTTTCCAAGAAATATTCATAACCTTTTGGGTATAAGAATTCAATAAAAATACGGAAAAGGCCAATACTTTAGGAAAAGTAAATAATGAGAAATACTGAGGAAAGTTTGATATTTTAAATTTGAGGTATCCTTAGCCATCCACTTGAGTGGCTCGGTGAGTTAGTTATATAGTTCAAGAACTCAGTGGACCAGGGACCTAAAATATGTGAGGCATGAGCACATCACTGAAAATAAAACTATAAACAGCTCATGTAAAAGAACATGGTTAAGTGAAAGAGGTGCCTAGTGATAAAGCTTTGAATAGTTTTCATACTTATATGTTGAGTAATTGAGGGTAAAGTAGTAATATGAAGGAGCAGAAAGGAAGATAATATTGAACAAGAGCCATTGTAGGATGACATCTTATCTAGGGTAGAATGTGTTTTAGGAATAAGGGTGATGATGGAAATCATGCACTAAAGACATTGACAAGATATTCTAGTCTCCCCACATTCTCTCACATGATAGAGATTAGAACTAAGGATAACAAAATGAAGGTATATAACACAAGTCCTTCAAACTAGGATACACCAGGAAGTATCACATAGGGAAGAGGGTATCCACTGCCAAAACCAGACCTATGTACTGTCAGAGGACATGAAAGGAAACCAGTGGACCTCTGAAAAACCTAAATACCTTGGAATTCAGAAATTATTGACTAATCCACACTCTGGAAACTTGCTGTTGCCACTAGCACTGAAATATCAATAAGGTCATGACAGTACAGGATGGAATTAGTGGGGATTTTGCGATTTGCAAGTGATGGCAAAGAACTCTGAATTTGTTATGATGCTGGCTTAGCCTTGGTCTCTGGCCTAAGAAATCTAATAACAGTGAGCACATCTAGTCCAGATTATGGTTTTCAATTCTCTTCTCTGACGAGAAGACATTGCAAAATGTCTGATTCCATGGTCAAGGCAGAGAAAACACAAATAAGCCTGGAACACCTTGCCTCTGAAACAAGAATTATAGAGATTTTTCTAGAGCCACATAATTTGAAGAGACTCCCCCTCTACAAAACTGGGAAAATTTGGGTGTCAGCCAGAATGATGATTATGGCTATAGCCCATTGAAGAAAGTAGGAAATTGTGAGCATACATTACTACAAATACATGAGTGAATAAATTAAAATATAATTAGCAATGCAATATTTACATAAAACCAAATTACTCTTTTCCAAGGAATTACTACCTGACAAGTAAAATTACAGTAAATTTACACTGAAGATTGGCACACACACTGATCAAACTAGCTTTGGTCAATAATAGAACAAATTAAAATCATATGCCACTCTTTAGGTTGCAGTGGAGCAAACAGCAACACTCCTGCGATGATGTCACCAAGATATGTCACTTCTGTCTGATTATGAAAAAAATAGTCACAAATGAAACTGAGGGACATTCTACAAACTGACCTGTAATCATAAAACTTTTAAAGGTCATGAAAGCCAATAAAACAGGAAGTTATGGAGACATATAAACTAAATGTATTATTGATTGTGAACTGAACATTTTTTGTTACAAAATTGCTAATATTGTGATATTTAGGGAAATTAGAATGTTGTCTTAGTATTGGATGTTAGCAACAAATCATTACTTCCTTATTTTGAAGGACTAGTGTGCTGATGTGAGTAAATTCTTCTCTATGGGAGAACTATGTTATAGTATTTAGTGCTATCTAGACATTGTGTTGCCATCTTCCTCTTAAATGTTTCAATAAACAAAACTTATTGTTTTAACTGTTTTACATTGGTATCAAAGTTTGAGATATAGTTACAAAATTAAAACCTCATTAAACAATGCATGTATAGAAATATATAAAGCACAAAAATAAAAAGAATCTATGGGACATAGATTTTATGTCTTGGTGTTAAAATATTTTATATGATTAATGTTAGCAAAGAACATGTAATCAAGACTTTTTTATTATCACAATTGATCATCTTTCACTTCTTGAAAATTTCTACAACACCTCTTAGTTTGTTCCATTTTCTCAACAATTATTAGGCCTTCTTATGACGATCATAGTATTCGTGCTGACAATGATGAAATTGAGAAATAATAGGACTCAGGTATGGCTTATTGTGTACCAAGTACTGTAATGTGTTAGCATATTCTAGCTCATGGTACTTTAACTTCTTCTAATTGGTGTCTACTTATCATATAGAATAGCAATAGAAACAAACGGATTTCTTTTACTTACAACCTGCAATAAAAATAAAAGCACTATCCTCTGCTTCTTGCCTGTTCTCTGAGGAAAGGAGTTTAGAATTCATACCATGTATTGAAGAATATAACTTTGATGCTGATTTTCCATTTATCTGAGAAATGTCATTTAACTTTAGACGATCCCATGGTATAAAGCCTTTTAGCAGCTGCAGTATGAATGAATTTAAGCATATAGTTTCACAACCTGGACTTGAATGTCTTCAGAATCAAACAGTTTCAAAAATGGTTTATGAAGCACAGAAAGCAACTTGTGGCAATGGAATTTTGGAAAAGGGAGAGAAATGTGATTGTGGCAAAGCAGAGGTTAGTGACAAACTTTCATAGCTTATCCAGAGATTTATGTGTTTCATTCATATATATATATATGTATGTATATATGATAGGGTGAAGAGACAGACTTTCTTTATTGTGTAACCATTAGTAATAATATAATTTGCAGCCCTCAAATTTCATTCACTTTTTTATTTTAAAGAGAAAAAAAACAACAATAAAAACAATGATACAGAATTTCATAACAATATAATAGGAAATTAACAATAGTTAATATATTGCATAATGTTATCTTCAAAGTAGTTGCTCAGATTACAAGATATAGGCATGCAAAATTGATCAAACAATATAAGCACAAACTGTTCTTTTCAATGAACTAAAAGAAATTAGTAGTATAATTAGCTATCTTGTATATATATATATACAAGAGATATATATACATATATGTGTCCCTTTCACAATATCTATTGTAGATTCTGGATCTTATTTACTCTTTCAGTTTCTTACACTAGGGAGACAATATGATATTTACACATGTGAGTCTGATTTATTTCACTTATAAGTATGGTCTTTAGTTGCATCCATTTACCTATAAAAGCCTCGAGTTTACCCTTCTCTATAGCTGAGTAGTACTCCACTGTATAAAGATACCACATCTTTTTTATCCATTACTTGGTTGATGGGCATTTGGGTTGTTTCCAAGATTTAGCTATTACAAATTGTGCTGCTATAAACATGGGTGTGCATATATATCACTGTGGTATGTTGTTTTTAATTCTTCTGGGAAAATATCCAGAAGGGAAATAGCTGGGTTGAATAGGACCTCTAATCCTAGTTTTTTGAGGAATCTCCATACTGATTTCCTGGGTGGCTGCACCAGTCTACACTCCCACCAACAGTGGAGAAGTGTTCCTTTTTCTCCACAGCCCCTCTAGCATTTGTTATTGGTTGATTTCTTAATGATAGCCATTCTTTCTTTTTTTTTTTTTTAATATGGGTACCGGGATTCGACCTCAGGACCTCGCGCTTGCCAGCAAGCGCTTATGCTGCTGAGCGATATCACCAGCCCTTTTTTTCCTTTATGTGGGTTCCAGGAGTCAAACTCAGGATGCTGCGCTTGCTGGGCAGGCGCTTATGCCGCTGAGCTATCTCACTGGCCCAGCCATTCTTTCTGCAGTGAGATGGAATTTGTATTTAATTAATTAATTTGTATTTCTTGAATGACCAATGATGTTGAATATTTTTTCATGTATTTATTTGCCATTTGTATTTCTAAATCTGAGAAGTGCGTATTCATCTCAGATGCCCATTTTTGGATTGGATCTTTGAATTTGGGGAGCCTAATTTTTTTCAATTCTTTATATGTTCTAGATAGAAGTCCTTTGTCTGTGGGACAGTTGGCTAAAATTTTTCCCAATCTGTGCAGTTTTTTTCCCACTCTGTTGGTGATTTCTTTTGATGTGCAAAAGCTTTTTAATAAGATGAGATCCCATTTGTTGATTCTTTGAAGTATGTCCTGTGCAGTTTGGGTTTTGTTCATGAACTCTCTGCCTACACCTATGTCTTCAAGATTTCTACCTACTTTCTCTTCCAGTAGATTCAGTGTTTCCGTTTTAATATTTAGATCTTTGATCCATTTTGACTTTAGTGCATGGTGATAGACATGGGTCTAGTTTTAGTCTTTGGCATGTGGAGAGCCAGTTTTTCCAGCACCATTTGTTGAAGAGGCTATCTTTCTTCCAGTGACCATGTTTGGCCTCTTTTTCAACGATAAGGTGGCCGAGTGTTTTTGTAGCTGTGTCTGCATCTTCTAACCTGTTCCACTGAACCTCAGGTCTGTTTTTTTGCCAGTACCATGCTGATTTTATCACAGTAGCTTTGTAGTATAATTTCAAGTCAGGGATTGTGATGCCACCTGCCTTGCCTTTGTTGCCCAGGATTGCCTTTGCTATTCTAGGTCTCTTCTGTTTCCCAATGAATTTTAGGAATGTTTTCTCTAGATCTGTGAGGTATGCTAGTGGTATTTTGATCGGGGTTGCATTAAATCTGTATAACAATTTTGGGAGTATGGCCATTTTCACTATGTTGGTCCTTCCTATCCATGAGCAAGGGACATCTTTCCATTTTCTGATACCCTCTTTGATCTTCTTTCTGAGTATTGTAATTCTCAATGTATAGATCTTTTACTTCCTTTGTTAGATTGATTCCTAAGTATTTCATTTTTTGGATGCTATTGTGAAGGGTGTGGTTTCCCTAATTTCTCTCTCAGTGAGTTTGTTGTTTTTGTACAGGAATGCTATTGATTTTTGAGTGCTGACATTGCATCCAGCTACACTACTGAATTTGGTTATTACAAATTTCATTCATTTTAACTTGCTTTCACCAAATTGGAGCTGTCCTGGTCCTTGACTGTTGTTGTAAATGATAATGGACATGGTTGAACAACAATATGGTATAAAAATGTAGCATAAACATTTTGTTGTGATATGGTTCCTCTTAGTCACATTTTATATAATGTGAAAATCTCCATTACTAGCTAAGGGATAGCAAATGTAATATTTCCAAGATATAATAAAACTTATGAAGCTTTTTTCTTTCTTTTTTATTTTAAAGAGAAAAAATAAAAATAACAATAAAATAGAGTTTCAAAACAGGTTAATAGGAGATTTGCAATAATTAATACATCACGTATTATTATCTTTCTAGTATTCAGAATAAAAGATATAGGCATGTATCTTGTCCAAAACTTTCTTTTCAATGAACTAAGAGGAACTAGCAGTATAACTGTATTAACTGTCTTGTGTATAAATATATTTTTTCCCTTCCTTCCTTTCCCCTTCCCCCATCACAGTTTATCTTTTCTTTTGAACAGTTTCTTCCCAATTCACAGTATCTATTGTACATTTTGGATCTTATTTACTCATTCACTTTCTGACACTAGTGAGACAATATGATGTTTACACATGTGGGTCTGGTTTATTTCACTTATGAGTATGGTTTCGAGTTGCATCCATTTACCTGTAAAAGTCTCCAATTTAGCCTTTATGGCTGAGTAGTATTCCATTATATAAAAAAAAAACCACAACTTTTTTATCCATTCCTCGGTTGATGGGCATCTGGGTTTTTTCCAAGATTCAGCTATTACAAATTGTGTTGCTGTAAACATGGGTGCACATATATCGCTGTGGTACGATGTTTTTAATTCTTCTGGGAAGATACCCACAAGGGGAGTAGCTGGGTCAAATGGAACCTCTAATCCTAATTTTTTAAGAAATCTCCACACTGATTTCCACAGAGGTTGCACCAGTCTACACTCCCACTAACAGTGGAGAAGGGTTCCTTTTTCTCCACAGCCCCGCCAACATTTGTTATTGGTTGATTTCTTGATAATAGCCATTCTTTCTGGAGTGAGATGGAATCTCGGTGTTGTTTTAATTTGCATCCCCCGAATGACCAATGATGTTGAACATTTTTTCATATATTTATTTGCTATCTATATTTATTTTTTTTATTTTTTTTTTTTGTGGGTACTGGGGGTCGACCTCAGGACCTCGTGCGCCAGCGGGTGCCCGTGCCGCTGAGCGATATCACCGGCCCTTTTTTCGTATGTGGGTTCCAGGAGTCGAACTCGGGCCCTCACGCTTGCCAGGCAGGTGCTTATGCTGCTGAGCCATCTCACCGGCCCTGCTATCTATATTTCTTCAGGTCAGAAGTGCATATTCATCTCAGATGCCCATTTTTGGATTGGGTCTTTAAATCTGGGAGTCTGATTTTTTTCAATTCTTTATATGTTCTGGATATAAGTCCTTTGTCTGAGGGACAACTGGCTATAATTTTTCCATTCTGTGGGTTGTCTTTTCTCTCTGTTGGTGATGTCTTTGTTGTGCAAAAGCTTTTTAATAAGATGAGATCCCATTTGTTGATTCTTTGTAGTATTTCCCTTACAGTCTGGGTTTTGTTCATGAAGTCTCTGCCTACACCTATGTCTTTGAGATTTGTACCTATTTTTTCTTCTAATAAATTTAGTGTTTCTGTTTTAATATTTAAATCTTTGGGGCCGGTGAGATGGCTCAGCGGCTTAAGCGCCTGCCCGGCAAGCACGAGGGCCCGAGTTCGACTCCCGGATCCCACATACGAAAAAGGGGCCGGTGATATTGCTTAGCGGCACGGGCGCCTGCTGGCGCGCGAGGTCCTGAGGTCGACCCCCAGTATCCACAAAAAAAAAAAAAATTTTAAATTTTTGATCCATTTTGACTTTAGTGCATGGTGATAGACATGGGTCTAGTAAAACTTATGAAATTAAGACAAACGTATGCATTTAGTCATTGTTGTCTACTTTCCTATTTTTTTTTTTACTTTCCTAATTTTTAAATATTACTGTTAGCCTTGTGAAACATCACACCTTACACCAAGGGGATAGATAACTTTACAGAGGGTAATAAAAAAGAACGTTAGAAAATTAATACGTTGGTGCATCTATTGAATAACTTCTAGAATTAATATTTAATATAAAAATTTGGAGTTATAATAAAGAGAAAATATTTTCTTGAAACATCTGTTGCAATAATAAAATATTGTCTTCATTTACCACCCCTTATATTGTCACATTTATAAGTTTTATATAATCATTCGTCACTTAACAGTGTGAATACATTCTGAAAACCATTGACTCCCTGATCTCCCAGTTGTCCAAACATCATAGTGTGCTTGCGGGACCCTCAGTGGTACAGGTCCGTCACTCAGCATGGGCTCGCTTGCCATGGAGCGATGCTATAAACAGGAGATGCTTGACTGAGGCTGCTGCTCAAGTAACAGGGCGTACTGTTCGTGGCCCTGTTCTCTTATGAGAGTACATTCCAAAATAATGATTAAAAGTATGGTAAAGAAAATACGTAAACCAGTGACGTAGTTATCTTTATCAAGTATTATGCACTAAGTACAATTGCATGTTGCAACTTTATATGTCTGCAGTATAGTAGTAGGTTTGTTCACAACATCACTGTGTGATAGAAGTTTCTCAGCTCCACTATGATCTTAGGCAACAACTGATTCATGTGTTAGTTTGACTGAATGATCATTATGCAATGTGTGACTGTATTCCAAAAATAGTATCCTCACAAGACTTGATATTTTGGAAAAATACTTGAGATGTAATAAATGAAAAGAATCTAAAAAATTGCTGTTCATATGTGTATAAATAAGAAAACTAAAAAATTACCTTAGTTTGTAACTACTTAATTTCTTGAGCATAGAAATATGAATAATTTCAACATTATTTTTTTCATACAGGAAAAATGTATCCAACTTAAATGAAGTGGTATTAGAAACATACACTGAAGTCCAAAATCTTACTGTGTTTTTAATGAACTTAGAGGCATACTTTAATATATTTTGAAAAGAAAAGTATTTGGTTGCAAGAAAATTCTTAGGTTTATGACTGTATTTCCTTTTAGTCGTGCGTGTACAAAAAGTGCTGTGATCCTAAAAAGTGTTCTCTGATCGGATCTGCACAGTGCGGCAGTGGACCATGCTGTGACGAAGACAGTTGTCAGGTGAACTTCAAAAATAGTACAGTCTCCTTTCGTGAATTTTTGTGTCCCTGTACATTTTTATCCATTTTTAGGCTTTTGTATTTTTACGTTTTCAAATATTTTATTTTATATACTCTTAGATAAGTTGTTATGTTGTATTGTTTTAGTTGTTTTTGTTTGATGCTTAATAACATGCATATTTCTTTTGTGTCCTTAAATATGCCTTAGAGACTTACTAGAAGATATGTATGTGTTAGTCCATGTAGAGTTAGGTATTAAACATGTTTTATATTATTTGACTTATTTTGAAATCATTTAGTTTCTTCTGAGGGTAAATTTCAGAAACCCAATTCCTAAATTCTTGATTTCAGGATTCAAAGGATATCCTTGGTTCCTTTTGTCCACTTTTGAGTTCTCTCTTTCACTGTATGCTTTCAGTTGTATAGAAGATCCATCCGATTCTTTTTTTTTTTTTTTTTTTTTTTTTTTTGTGGGTACCGGGGGGTCGACCTCAGGACCTCGCGCGCCAGCAGGCGCCCGTGCCGCTGAGCAATATCACCGGCCCCTTTTTACGTATGTGGGTTCCGGGAGTCGAACTCGGGCCCTCGCGCTTGCCGGGCAGGCACTTAAGCCACTGAGCCATCTCACCAGCCCCCGATTCTTGTATTTCATATTAATTCCAAATTATTTGGGTGTTGCGAATTTCACATGGTTGTGCCTAAAGGTAGCTCTTCATGATCATCAACTTCTAACAAAGTTACATATGAACCACCCTACCTGCACATACGTGACATACTGCATTCTAAAAGACTAAATAGTAACTCTCATTTTGAGCACAACAGAAAAGGAATCAGTGTAGAAAAATCAGCAATGCATATCATATCAAACACTGAAGTGGAGCTTTGGAAGGTGTTCTTTTCACTCAGTGGTCAAGTGATTACAGCTAGTGGTTATTTGTTTCCAAGGTACATGAATATCATCAGCAGCCTGGGGTTTCTCCTCAGCAACAGACCTGTGGCCTTTCCTCCCACCAGAGCTCTTGCCTTGATTTTTGTCTCCAGGTTAGTGGCACTGAGCTTTAGTCCTTTTCTAAACCATCCATTGTCCTCTGTCTACATGCTAAAAGGATGGAACATTTGGAAGGGTGAAAGTTCACAGTGAAGTTGCTAGGGAGTGCGTCAGTGATAAAGTTCACTACATGAGTTCACATTAATTTTATTATGTGTTATAGCATAGATTTAGACTTCTTGCTGTCATTCAAAGGCTCATAGGGGTCTTCTACTTTGTTCTAAGTTTTATATACTGTGTGAAAAGTGTGAAAAGATTCCTATTTCCTTTTCTGCTTTCAAATAAGTGAGTTTCCACAAAAGTTATATGAAATTTAGAGATTTAGTCCAATTTTTCTTTTACAAATTTTAAAGTTAAGAGGCACAGCTCCACGTGCAAAGATATGAAAGATGGTAGGTAGGCTAACTACTTCGGTAAAACTTAAAAAAGGATGAATATATTTCTAATCAGTGCTTAGATACTCCTACATGCAATTTCTAAAACAGTTTAATAGGTCCTTCACATTATCACTTATGTATTGAGTAGTTGTATCAGGATGATGAATAGCCAAAAGAAATGAAACACTGAAGAAGATTAAAGAGAAGATGAGTATAGCTTCATGCTTAAGTGAATCTTTGTTTCCAGCAGTAACAATGAAATTTTCATTGTATGCATCTCTTAGATATATTTGCATTTTGTGGACTAATCTCAAACAAGCTTTCTCCATATGTGATATTGATAGGTTCCTGAAACTTCTTGTTTTCCTAGTCTGTGATGTACAATGTTTTAATAGAATAAGGAAATCTCGTGTTTCCCAAGATGCTTCGCAATCCTTGGTGGAGGAGAAAAGCCTGATTGACCTTGAGAAGATTAATTTTCCACCACTGCACCCAGTGCTGTGGCTAAAGAGAAGAGTTCTAATGGCCACCCAGAGTCAGAAGCAGATGTGTGACCCCTTCATGGTGGCCATGGAGCAGGTCCTGAAAGGGAATCACTTGCAATGCAAAATATAGAAGATGTTCATTAAGAAATTTTATTTTCATCAGGCATAAATACCTGCTGTTTATGTGGAAGAGAATATTCAGGGTATCCAAAGCATTTTAGCTGTAAGAGCTTTTTTTCCATTTGGGTTAACGTCACATGTCGTCTTAAACTGAACAGTGCAGTGTGGCAGATAGTACTTTGACAGCGTTGTACAACCACCACAGGTACGTGGTGGTGAAAGGTAGCCATCGCCCAAAGGAAGCATCTTACCCATGGAGCAGCCGTGCTCCTTTCCTTTTTTCTCTGTCTTTGGTAACCATTCTGTTTCTGTGAATTTACCTATTCTGAACATACTGTGTTAGTAGATTCCTAAAATATATGCCCTTTTGTGATTGGCTTTAACTTAGCATACACATTTTGCTATTCATCCACCTGGTGGCATCTATCAACACTGTATTCTTTCTCAAAATTGAAAATATTCCATTGTGTATTTATCCATGGATATGTAGTTTTTTTTTATTTGATAGAATTTTTGTAAATTCATAATTTTACTTTAAGTGTAATAACATTGAAAACAATAGGTATGAATACAGTGTTCTTTCATACTGAAAATTTTAACAACAAAATATATATATATATTTGCATGTGTGTTGATGTTTGTGTATTTGTGTCTCATTTCTTACAGATAGCCAAAAGAGGACGTTTATGTAGGAAAGGGAGAGACTCCTGTGATTTTTCAGAATTTTGCAGTGGAAAATCTGAGGCTTGTGTACCTGATGTGAAAGCTTATAATTTTGAACCATGCAATAATAATACTGCCTTTTGCTATGAAGGCGTATGCAGAGACAGGGATCTTCAGTGTGTAGAAGTATTTGGAAAATGTAATAATTGTATTTTCCTGGGGTTGATTTTTATACTGTATTTAAAGTCAATAATCCACCTTAGAGTTATATTAAAAACTGTTTTCTTAAATGCTAACTTGGATATAGAATTACAAATCACACCAACTTCACATGATATCAATAAGCGAAATAAATTTTATAATTACTGGACAAAAATAGGAAGTTAGTAAATATCAGATGATTGCTGGAAGGATTGGGGAATAATAGAATAGTAGTTAAGGGAGAACATGATTGATTTCACAATCATTAATTCATTACAATACCAATTTTCTTATTCTCATGTGGATAAATTTTAGTGTTTCTCCTTTACATATAGCCAGTAGAAGGCAGCACAAATATATATTATATGAAAGTGAGTGGTCATTTTTGTCCTTTAGATGTAATATATTATTTACTACACTGAGTTTCTAATGATGCTTTTTACAAATAAGTAATGGGAAGCTCTTTATTTTTCAGATGCAAGAAGTGCTAATTTTCTGTGTACACAAGAAGTGAATTTGCATGGAGATAAATTTGGGAACTGTAATGGAGGTCTTTGTGTTTATGAGTATGTATTTAGAAAAGTTGACTTTTTTCAAATGTGTACATGTACGTGTGTATGTGTGTTGCAAACAGTCACAATACAAATGAGAAATGAACCTAGTATATAGGCAGATGAATTTATATTTTGCACTTTATCAGATATATGTTCTCAATAGCTCTGGTGTTGATTTATAAAACATTTTTATCTTTTCATAGTATGAACTATTATTTATTTAATACATTGTGTCCCTAAGTGACAAATGGACCATTTTGCTTTCTGTCTTATATTACCAGAAATCTCTTGTGTGGAAAGGTAGTATGTGAATGGACAAGTATACAGCTAGTTACAAGCATAGTAGCAAACTTTGATGTTCAGTATACTTTGCTTGATGGTCATCTATGTGTGTCTGCATATTTAAGACAAGCAAAACCTGGAGTACGAGATGTTAGCATTGTATATGAAGGTTCTATTTGTGGTACAAATAAGGTAAATAAAAATTTTATTTGATACTATATGTGGGGTGTGCATGTGTGCGTATGTGATGTGTGTGAGGAAGAGACACCTTGGTGTTTCTTATTTATAAATAATGTTATGAATTGTGATTACTGCCAGTTCACATATTAGGAAATACGGTATGGCAGATAACAGTTTTGATATGTTATAATGGAAAATAAGGTCAGCACATATTATATGCAAATTACTGGTTGGTCATATAAATTACATTATATCCAAAAGGAATACACTATATTTTTTTTCCAAAAGTGATGTTAGCAAATAATTTATAATGATATAGGAGAACAATCTCAATACTATGGTAAGTAAAAAGTGATGGCATAACCTGAAAAACATGGAGTTCTATGATCTGGATCACACTGCCATGTGGGGTTCTGGGGACTGCATAGTTCGTGTACATGACTGAAGGTGTCTTGCTGGATCTCGCTATTTCAAGATAGCAGCAAACTTGTTCCTTTGTATCGTAAATCATTTTAGCGTTTATACATGCAAGAAAAAAAATGAATAAGGTTTTTAGAAGAAATTCTAATGTGAAAATATTTTGGCACCTGTAGCAATCAAAAGCATTTAAGACCTAGGAAGATCTACTGAAAAATATCGAAGATGACCCTCAAAGTGACAACTACCATGCATTTTATTAAAGAACTAAAGACCTACATAAATGGAAGGATAAACTGTATGAATCGACAGATATAATATTAAGAGGTTCATGTTCTTAAAATTAAGAAAATGTGCGCCCATTGAACATTAAAATCCTAGCAAGTTTATTTTTTTCAGACTGTTGGCAAAACTGATTTTAAAACATTAGCCTTTCTAATAGGCAAAGGGCTAAAAGTACAAAGTATGCAATAAAATTTTAATGAGGAAAATGGAAGCTGAAATTTACATTATTAAATGTCAAGAATTATGGGAAAGTTACAGTAATTAAGACAACACTGTATTCACACAAGGATAAATTGTCCTGTATTCTAAAATAGAAAATATTACTGTAGAAGAACTATAGGTAAAAATGTTTACAAGAAAAAAAAAAAAAAAGTGAACTGTCCATTATCCTCAAAGATAAGGACACAGAATGAGTTACAGTAAAAGTATTAATGAAAAATGAGCAGTGGATGGAGACTCAAGGGTCCAGAAAGATGGATGGCCTGCACAAATTATCCGTGCTCCTTCCAATATACAGTTTAAAAAAAAAAAAAAACACCCTGGACAGTACGTGTAAAAGCAAAAACTCTGAAGGGAGCAGACCAAAAGAAAGGCCAGTTAAAATCTTGAAATGTAAGAAACAATTCAACATGATCTCGATCTTGCTCTCGCCTTCCCATTGTCCCCAACTGGGTTCTAGTGAAGTGAGCAGCTGAGCAACACGGAGTGTCATGGGGAGGAGGAAGTCCTTGGGGGCGCTGCCTATGTTTTGTAGCTGAGGAGCACACATTTACATAATAACTGAACTAATTTAGTGAAAGGGCAAAAAATAAAATGTCCCCAGCTCCTTTCTTGCCATGGCTTGATGAGCAGAGAACCAGTAGACAGCATGTGCTCCTAGGACCCAAGCAGCCACAGTAGGGGAATTATGGGTGCCCCACCATAATTTTCTAAAGAAAATACGCACTTTAGCATAACGTCAGTCAGCGGTGCGTCTCGGTAGGTGCACTGGGGGAATACAGGAAGCGATCTGTGTTCACCCACTTGGCACTAAGGATGACCAATGAGTGCACGTGTGTCAGAATGTAAACAGGTGAGTTTTACCCACATCATTCATCGTGTTACATTTTTGTGTATTCATAGTTCTTTTTTTAATTAAATGTTTTCTTCTGATTTTTCTTGTAGAATTAGCCCAATTCGGTACAGTATTGCCTGCAAATCCACTTTTACAGCTTTGAGAGGAGGTTGAAATGAGTCATCAGGTGACTCTGACCACGTAAGCTGAAGAAGTCACCAAGACACAACAGCGAAGTGCATGATGAAGACCTCGATTCGCGTGCAGAGGAAAACAGCAGTATAATGAATACTTGACTAGTCAAAGTGCTACAGAATGGCAGCATGTACCTGAAAAATCCAGCTAGATCAGAAAACGTTAGGTTCTTGCCAGGGGTGAAACCTATTGGACAGAATGCCAGCACTGCAACTCAGTGTTGGAAATGGTAATGAACAATATGCTACACTAATAATGAAATACATGTAAAACATTCTATATGCATCAGTAGTAATAAAAGTGTGTTCATCATGACAGTTCACTATCTGAACTAAAAGCCTTCCTAGTAGGACATTTTATTCTAATCATCAGAATCTAAGGATTTATGGAGAAGTGACAGATCTGGCTTTCAGATTTTTAGAACAATAATGACACTCAAGAGATTTGGTTTCCTTCAAAATTATCTGTGTTTTGATGACAAAAGACCCAATGAGAAAGAAAAAAAATCCAACAATTTGGCTACTATTTGCTCACTTTTTGAAAGCTTTTTGCAAACTGTCCAGCAATTTATACACCATCTGAATACATGACAGTTGATGAACAATTTGCATCTCTTCATGGCTGTTGAAGGTTTTGGCAATATGTGCCAAGTAAATCTTCCAAATACGGTATCAAAGTATACACCCTGGTGGACGCGAAGACATTATGCACCTTGACTTTAGAAATGTATCCTGGCACTCAGCCATCAGGTCCTTCTTCCTGTAGTAGTAAACCCTATGACACTGTGAACAGACTTGTTGCACCTATTTCAAAAAGCAACCCAAATGTCATAGTCGACAGTTGGTTCACTGGTTACTCATTGACGTTACATTTGCTAAAAACAAAACACCACCTGACCAGCACAGGAACTATTGACAAGAACAAAGCCGAGATTCCTGAAAAAATGTTGCAAGTTCACAATAGTGAGATGTATACTACAATCTTTGGATTTCAGAAAGACATAACATTGGCCTCTTATATGGCAAAGAATAACAGAGTAGTATTGATACTGTCCACATTACACCATGATGATAAGATTGATGGTGAAGCTGCGTGTGGTGGTGCATACCTGTAATCCCAGCACTCAGGAGACTAAGGCAGAAGGACCCTGTGAGTTCAAAGTCAGCCTGTGCTGGACTATGTGGCAAGACCCGGTCTCCAAACAAACAAAGGAACAAAAGATTTGATAGTGAATTCTCAACACAAATGAAGCCAGAAATGGCCGCATTTTACAACAAAATGAAAGTCAGAGTACATGTTGTTGACAAGTTATACAGCAACCATGATGTCACTTGAAACAAAATGTTAACCAATGGTTGTGTTTTACTCAATCATAAAGGTGTCAGGCATAAATATTTTCATAATTTACAAAGAAACAAGCACAAAATATCACGAGAAATTTTCTTGGAGGTTTGGGACTGGAATTGATAAGTGATCAATTACAACAGAGGAAGAACAGTATGTATCTGCCCAAAGAACTCTGCAAAAGAATTCTGCAGCAGACCTGTGAACAGACAGGTGAAACATCACAAGAAAACGGAAGACCAGCAAGATGTCAATTATGTCCTACCAAAGAAGACAGGAACACAAAATACATGTGCTATCAGTGTAAGCAAGACTTGTGTATGGAACATGCTGTTCTCATGTGTGAAAGCTGCCTTAGGTGTGATAATTGAAGTAAAGATTATTTTTGTTGTAGAGTTTGATTTGTATTTTCATTATAGTTCACCTAGGGATTTATTCCTGCTGTTATTCTTTAGATTTAGAAAGCAAACAGTTGATGTGGAAAATGTTGATGTTTATTTACACACTCATTACATATTTGATATTTTGTTTTATTGATATTTCATTTTCCTGATAAGTGCACATTGTATAATATAATAGGAAGCTCCTGACAAAAGAGCAAGACGAGAGGTGACAAGTGTGGCCTGCCAAACAGGAAAGGAAACCTAAGCACACATGCCATCAGTGTGAGCAAGACTTGTGTATTGAGCATGCTGTTGTCATGTGTGAAGACTGCCTTAGGTGTGATAATTGAAAAGATGATTTCTGTGGTAGAGTTTTGTTTGTATTTTTATTGTAGTTCATGTAGGAATTTATTTCTGCTATTTTAGATCTTTTAAGCAGGTAAAGAGTTGATACAGAAAATGTTGACGTTTTTCTAAACACATTACATACTAAAGTAATATTTTATTGATATTTTATTTTCCTGTTAATTACACATTGTTTAAGTAAAACTCATAAAATTAAAATTATCAATATATCAATAGAAATACTTTGAAAAAAATAAATGTGGGCACGCCCCCCCATAATGTGCCTTTCAGAAGAATTTGCCATGATGCCCTAGGGGAATGACCCTGCAGCTCCAAATATACTGACAGTGTTGGTGGAATATCAATTCTTTCCTGCTAGAGCTGAAATAGACCAGAACTGCTGAAGTGCATGGAACAAGATTTAGAGCCATGCCAGGGATATAGCTCAGTGACATAGCACCTGCCTGGCAAGCACGAGGTCATGAGTTCGATTCCTGGTACCAAAAAAAAAAAAAGATTTAGAGCCCCGTAACCTCACACCCAAGTTATTTCAAATAAAAGTCATTCATCAGATTAAGCACCAGGACCATCTTAATTTGAATGAGGAAAGACAATCGAGAAACACCAGCATCCTGAAGACCAAAATTTTAGAGTTCTCCTAAAAGTATAAAGCAGCCATCATGAACATGTTGCAGTGAGCAACTGCAGACACATTTGAAACTAATGAAGAAATAAAGTTTCAGCAACAAAAGAGAAGATATAAAGATGAACCAATCAAAATTTGGAACTGAAAGATAAAAATATATAGAAGTGAAGGGCTAAGGCACAAAATGGAAGGGGCAAGGGATAAGAATCAGGAAGGGAAAGAAAATTACAGAAAATATCCAATCTTAGCAACAAAGAGACATGAGAACAAATTAATGAATAAGACTCAGAGACACATGGAAATATAAGATTATATAACATATCACTCTCCTGGAAGAATAGGAATAAGAATTTAAAGATGAGAAATTCTTTCTTTGAAATACTGCCGGTAGATTGTTCAACTTTGTCAACATGTTCAAAAATGTATGTATCTAATATAGAAAATATTCAGGGAAATCTATATTGTGATACAGCACAACGTATATTTTGTGAAAATTAGGGGCCGGGGATATAGCTGAGTGGCGCAAGCGCCTGCCTGGCAAGCACAAGGTACTGAGTTTGATTCCCGGTACCAAAAAAAAAAAAAAAACAATGTGTCTTCAGAGTGAAATGACACCTCTGTACAGGAGAAAGACAATTGCAGCCTTTGAAGTAAACCAGCTAGAAACTAGACATGCTTGTGCCACAGAAGATCGCCAGGAGAGTTAGCGACCACCAGCACACGTGACACAGGAAAAGCAACCGTGCATTCGAAGACTTTTTGTTCGTTACACCAGCAGTAGATGATCCCTGAAAGCTTTGCAGATGTCTCTGATCCTACCAGTGATCCCTGGCTGGGCGAGACCGATCCTCGGCACATAGCCGGCTCGTTAACATTGTCTTGGTGGAAGGAGGTGGCAGGGGCAGCAGAGGGAGAGACAGGGACACGTGAACAGAGACAGAGAGAGAGGAAAAGAGAACAAAGAGGAAGAGAGGAAAGAAAGGAATATAAAAAGATTTTCATGGTCTCATTTTTGAAAGTTTGTTCCATTTAAGAATTATACTTTATGTAATATTCATTGCATTTAAAGATCTGTGATGCCTTTGAAGTATGACTCAGGTAATTTATCTGTCTTTTTCTGATTGAGCCATTAGGTGCTTTGGGCATAATTTTAATTTAAAAAGATATCCCTAATTCTGATCTTTGTCTGTGTGACAGGTTTGTCAAATGACAGCCTTCATCTGGAAGCTGGCTTTTAGGCTGTGATGCATCCAGGGCTTTAACTGAGTAATGCTTAGTGTAAAGGAGAGCAGCTTGGATTCTGTAATCCCCGCTGCTTCTGTTGCTCTAGGAAACAAAACACCCTTCTGAACATTCTACCTTGGGGTAAACGTGTTGTGTTGGCTGCCCTCTCAGCTCTTCTCATGGTGCTGAGCTGCAGCTCATCTAGAGCGCTGTCAGGCTGGTCACTGCGTTCCATGTGGTGGCTTTCTCACGTCCTCTCCCTGTCATTATTGTGTTGCAAAATCTCAGAAGTTCCTAAACCCTTCCCCTCTCAGTTGACTCATCTCGATTCTCCTAGATTATCAGCATCTATTAGGAAAAGAAGGCTTCTGTTAGACAAAGTGTGTCAACTTGAACTGGGATTGTTGTGGCTATTTTCAAGATTCTTCAAATCTGTACTTTATCCTCTTTTGTGATTATACATTGTTCAGCTGATTTCAGAGAAGTAGGAAAGTAGAAACTTCTTTGAGTCACTCTCATTAAATGTGGGTCCTTTTTAAAATGGTATTTAACATAGATCCACATCTACATCATCAATGCCTAAGTAAATATATGATAGATTAGATAAACTTAATTTCTTATTTATTAATTATTATAATAAAAGTTCTAAGTAAAACACTCATAAACTTAACACAATAATATAGTAATAATAGTAAATGAACACTATTACTACATGGAGACAGGCATTAATCCATATTGGAAGTTTCCTTATATTAGTTTCAGAGAACACGTCTCTGAATTTGTTATTTATAAGGCTTAGGAGAAGGAAATAATTTTTCAGACTGATCCTAACTTGTATTGTCTGGTAGAGGACATAAGCACACCTTAATACATTCATTTCAGAATTCAATATGTTTGGGACATATAGACAAGTCAATCAGTACATACTTATTGACATAGATCAAGGTGTAATAGTTAACTTTTTCTTACACATTCTTGCACACAAAACTATAAGAAAGTCTGATAATTGGTATTTTATAAAATAAATAACATTTTGATATTGACTCCAGCTTCTTTTTTTTGAATGAACAAAAGTAATGGAATCTAGATTCTTGTGTGTGTACATAAGTGGCTTGTGCATATAATTCTTGTACCAAAAATAGTTGCCTATCTATTGACTTTACATTTAATGATCTTATTAACATTTTAGTTTTGTCATGGAGGATCTTGCTCAGCTGTGCAGAGACCTAAAAGAAGTTGTGACCCAAAAGTAAAATGCAAAGGACATGGGGTATGTAATAGTTACTCTATATTATTTCAATCCACATGAATAATATTTTCCAGGATAATAGTAATAATGTTCAGAATTATCTGATATGAAAATTTATTTTAGATAATTTCATTCAATATTGAAAACAGACTTCAGTTTATATATGTCTTATATATACAATTAAATGGTATAGGCCTTATCTTTCAATTTACATATGATTGCAATATAATTTCTAATTATAATAATAGACTAAGATCATAGAACTCTGGAAAAGGATTTAAAAAGGATTATGCATATACATTTGCACATATATACACTACTCATGTATTTATGCATTTATATTTTTATATAGCATATATGAAAATTCACATATTTAGTTATATATAGAATCAAATTGTAATACACCTATGAGCTAGTAAGTTTCCAACTTTGTATGAAAATTCCATTTTATATCATTATAATGTTAGATTAAGATTGTGCAACTCGAAATGGATTTAATAAAAATTACATGCATTTATACATATATGCATTACTTATTGTATGTGTACATATATTTATAAATACACATTTAATATAATTATTTTACACATATTGCATTTTGCATTTAATATATATTGCTTGTAATGAAATAATATGGTGGGACCAGAATTTCTTTTCCATTCAGATCTGTTAAATCCCTCAGTGACTTTATTTCCCTGTATGGACCTTCCATACTATGTTTGAAAAGTCATTCCTGTATGGTCTTTAGAATAATGTTACTTTTAAAATTTTTATATTTTTATGATTTCTGAGTTTTAATTTTTTTTAGTTGTACAAACTTCTAAGGTACAGTATGGTAATTTGATGCATGTATACATTGTGCAATGATGAAATCAGGGTAATTAACATTGCATTTCTTAAAACACATATTTCTTTGTGTTGGGAACCTTTGAAGACCTGCCACTTGCGACAACTTGTGTGGAAGTGGAGGACATTATTATGTGAATTATTCTATCTGCAAGAAGAGCACCACTGCTCTGCTTTCCAAGGAGCCCACTGGGATCATAAACTCAGCCCCAGTGAAAAATTAGAGGGACAAAGTTTAATACAAGGAAGACATTTTATTTGTAAAGAGGAAAAGGAAAGGGGGAGAGAGGAGAAGATGGCTACTCTGATAAGAAAGAATCAAGGTAGGGGGCTCCAGAAAGATGGAGGACCTGTGGGTCTTCTTTTCCCAGCTGCTTTTATGGGGGGGTTGACCTCCCAAACTTGCCATAACTGGATTGGCTTCCGGGCACCTCGTCTGTATCATTTCTTCCAGTGGTCTAGATGTAGCTTCTTCACATCTGTTCATTTACTTGTCCTTGACCTACTTTTTAAGGCCTTATTTTTGAGGTGGGAGGCTAGCTGGCAAGGTGGTACCTTATTCATTATTAGCTTAGCATTAGTAAGAGGCATGTGGATGTCTGGTTGTACTCTATAATGATCCTTGAGTGAATAATATAGTGACTCTAGAGTGAATACACACACACACACACATGTTAGTGCATAGGTGTGAGTACATACTGTCTTAAAGATAGCCTGCCCCCTTGCTTCCCCTATATTTCATTTGGGGGGGTGGGTTTATCATTTGTGCACTTGGCTTTTGCTGTGTGCTTTGTCTGTCAGATCTTTTTCTTTCTTAGTGCAATTCCCAGGGTCACTTGGTGCCTTTTTTTTATCTGAGTTTTTCTTTTTCTTTTTTCTTTTTCTACCCCAGACCTCAACTTGCTTCCCAGGGTAATCTCTCTAGCAAAGTTTGTTTTTAACTCCTTCTAGTCTGGATTAGCTAGAAGACCTAACATGGCCCCTATTCTATTTTTTTCCGTCTACAGACTCCTGACCCTACAGAACTAAACTAGGCACAGTTCACTGCATGTTCTCAATCATATGTGAAAGTTAAAACCCCTCATTTTACAGAATTAGAGAAGAGAGTAGTGTTTACTAGATTTGAGAAAAGGTAGAGTGCGGAGGATGGAGAAAATTTGGATAACGGGTACAAAATACAATTAGTAAGATGGTTCAATGTTCTACAGCACGGGGTGACTATAGTTCACAACAATTTATTACAGATTTCATAGATACGTAAAGAAAGATAATGTTATTTTCTAATTTAAATCTTATACTTAGTGATCCGATGTTATGGTACATACTCTTGTATATATTCATGTCATATCTTAAATTACAAGAAAAGAAATATCCAAATGTATGCACCATTTAAATTTTCAGATGCCCTATATTGTCTTCAAAAAATCATTATGCTAGTTTCTGTTCTTACCCATTAAATAGGAAAAAAAAATGTTTCCTCATATCCTGGCCACTAATCAGCCTTGAAATTGTTTTAACATGTTAAGTTCACTGGTAATTTTCATTAATTTAACAAGTAATGATAAAGTTCTTATATATTTATAGTCATATTTATCACTTACATTTCTATTTGGCCATCCATTATGAAATTATCTATTGAGTTGTGGAAACTTTATAAAATTTGTAAGTTTTTCCTACCATAAATTTTTTTTCTATTTTGAAAAAAAAAAAAACAAAACAATGCTACAAAACTTCAAAACAAGATAGTAGGAAAGTAACACTGGTCAGTATATTGCTTATTGATATCTTCAAAGTAGTTGCTCAGATTACAAGATATAGGCATGAAAAACTGATCAAACGATAAAAGCACAAACCTTTCTTTTCAATGCACTTATAGAAATTAGTATAGATAACTATCATTGTGTGTATATATATATATATATAAAATATATATAATATATAGGTATTATATAGATACATTAGAATATATAGATACATTCTTTTCAATGCAATTATAGAAATTAGTAGTATAGATAACTATCATTTTATGTATATATAAATATATATAATATATAGATACATTAACTATCATATATAATATATATATGTTATATTTACTTTTACTTTACCCTCCCTTCTTTTCTCCTTTCCCCCATCTGAGTATCTCTTTCCTTTTGAGCAGTTTCTTTCTATTTCCCAATAGCTATTGTACATTTTGGATCTTATTTACTCTTTCAGCCTCTTACACTAGGGAGACAATACAATGTTTACACATGTGAGACTGATTAACTTCATTTAAGAGTGTGGTCTCGGGCCGGTGAGATGGCTCAGCGGCGTAAGCGCCTGCCTTGCAAGCGCAAGGGCCCGAGTTCGACTCCCGGATCCCACATACGAAAAAGGGGCCGGTGATATCGCTCAGTGGCACGGGTGCCTGTTGGCGCACGAGGTCCTGAGGTCGACCCCCCGGTACCCACAAAAAAAAAAAAAAAAAGAGTGTGGTCTCAAGTTGCATCCATTTACCTATAAAAGTCTCAAGTTAGCCTTCTTTATAGCCAAGTAGTACTCAAGTATATAAAAATATATCTTTTTTATGCATTACTCAGTTAATGGGCATTTGTGGTGTTTCCAAGATCTAGCTATTACAAATTGTGCTGCTATAAACATGGGTGCACATATATTGCTTTGGTGTGATGTTTTTAATTCTTCTGAGAAGATACCTAGAAGGGGAAGAGCTGGGTTGAATGGAACCTCTAATCCTAGTTTTTTGAGGAATCTCGACACTGATTTCCCTGATGGCTACACCAGTCTCCACTCTCACCAACAGTGGAGAAGGGTTCCTTTTCCCCCACACCCCCTCCAGCATTTGTTATAGGTTGATTTCTTGATGATAGCCATTATTTCTGGAGTGAGATGGAATCACAGTGTTGTTTTAATTTGCATCCCCCGAATGACCAATGATGTTGAACATTTTTTCATATATTTATTTGCTATCTGTATTTCTTCGTGTCAGAAGTGCATATTCATCTCATATGCCCAGTTTTGGAGTGGGTCTTTAAATTTGGGGAGTATGATTTTTTTCAGTTCTTTATATGTTCTAGATAGAAGTCCTTTATCTGAGGGACTGTTGGCTAAAATTTTTTTCCATTCTGTGGGTTGTTTTTTCACTCTGTTGGTGATTTCTTTTGATGTGCAAAATGTTCTTAATAAGATGAGATCCCACTTGATTCTTTGAAATATTTCCAGTGCAGTTTGGGTTTTGTTCATGAACTCTCTGCCTACACCTATGTCTTCAAAATTTCTACCTATTTTCTCTTCCAGTAGATTCAGTGTTTCTGTTTTAATATTTAGATCTTTGATCCATTTTGATTTTAGTTTAGTGCATGGTGATAGACATGGGTCTAGTTTTAGTCTTTGGCATGTGGAGAGCCAGTTTTTCCAGCACCATTTATTAAAGAGGCTATCTTTTTTCCAGTGAACATGTTTGGCCCCTTTGTTAAAGATAAGGTGGCCGAGTGTGTTTGTAGTTGTTTCTGCATCTTCTAACCTGTTCCATTGAACCTCAGGTCTGTTTTTTTGCCAGTACCATGCTGATTTTATCACAGTAGCTTTGTAGTATAATTTCAAGTCAGGGATTGTGATGCCACCTGCCTTGCCTTTGTTGCCCAGGATTGCCTTTGCTATTCTAGGTCTCTTCTCTTTCCCAATGAATTTTAGGAATGTTTTTTCTAGATCTGTGAGGTATGCTAGTGGTATTTTGATCGGGGTTGCATTAAATCTGTATAACAATTTTGGGAGTATGGCCATTTTCACTATGTTGGTCCTTCCTATCCATGAGCAAGGGATATCTTTGCATTTTCTGATATCTTCTTTGATCTCCTTTTTCAGAGTACTGGAATTTTGAATGTATAGTCTTTTAATTCCTTTGTTAGATTGATTCCTAAGTATTTCATTTTTTTTTTGGATGCTGTTGTTAAGGATGTGGTTTCCCTAATTTCTCTCTCAGTGAGTTTGTTGTTTGGGTACTAAGCTATTGATTGTTGAGTGCTGACTTTGTATCCAGCTATGCTACTAATTTGCTTATCAAATCTAGAAGTCTTTTGGTGGAGTTTTTGGGGTCTTCTATGTAAAGTATCGTGTCATCTGCAAATAATGATATTTTAACTTCTTCCTTTCCTATGCTTATTCCTTTTGTTTCTTTCTCTTGTCTAGTTGCTCTGGCTAATGTTTCCAGAACTCTATTGAATAGGAGTTGTGATAGTGGACATCCTTGTTTTGTTCCTGATTTTAGAGTGAAAGCTTTCAGTTTTTGTCCATTTAGTGTGATGTTGGCTGTTGGCTTGTCATGGATGGCTTTTATCAGATTGAGGTACAGATCTTCTATTCCGATTTTCTGTAGGGTTTTTATTATGAATGAGCATTGGACTTTGTCAAAAGCTTTTTCTGCATCTATTGAAATGATCATGTGATTTTTGTCTTTGGCTCTGTTGATATGGTGTATTACATGTATTGATTTGCATATGTTGAACCATCCCTGCATTCCTGGGATGAATCCCACTTGGTCATGGTGTATAATCTTCTTGATGATGTGTTGCATTCTGTGTGCCAGTATCTTATTGAGGAGTTTTTCATCTGTGTTTATTAGGGAGATTGGCTTGTAGTTCTCTTCTTTGGTTGGGTCTTTCTCTGGTTTTGGTATTAGAGTAATACCTGCCTCCAGGAAAATGTTAGGGAGTATTGCTTCCCTTTCAATTTCATTAAAAAGTTTGAGGAGTATTGGAATTAAATATTCTCTAAATTTCTTGTAGAATTCAGCAGTTAATCCATCAGGACCTGGGCATTTCTTTGTTGGTAAGTTTTTAGTTACATTTTCAATCTCATTATCTGATATTGGGTTATTCAGAATTTTTACATCTCCTTGATTCACCTTTGGTAATTCATTGATATCTAGGAATCTGTCCATTTCTTCTTTGTTTTCCATCCTGTGAGAATAAAGATTTTCAAAGTAGGTATTGATGATCTGAATTTCTAAGAATCTTTAGTGTTTTCACCCTTTTCATTTCTCAATGCATGCATTTGAGTCTTTTTGTTCCTTTTTTTGATAAGGTTGGGTAATGTTTATCAATTTTATTTATTTTCTCAAAGAACCAACTCTTGGACTCATTAATTCTTTGTATGGTTTCTTAGTTTCCATTGTGTTAATTTCTGCTCTGGTTTTTATAATTTCCTCCCTTGTATGGGCTTTGGGCTTGTCTTGCACTTCTTTTTGTAGAAGCTTGATGTGCAACATTAGGTTGTTTATTTGTGCTCATTCTGTTTTCCTGATGTGAGAATCCAGCACTATAAATTTCCCTCTTAGGACTGCTTTCATTGCATCCTATAAGTTCCGGTATGTTGTATCTGCTTTCTCATTTAGTTGTAGATAATGTTTAATTTCTTCTTTAATTTCATCTGTGACCCATTGATTGTTTAGGAGGGTTTTTTTTTTATTTCCATGTGTATATGGGGTTTTTGTGGTTTCTTTTGCCATTAATTTCCAATTTCTTTGCACTATGGTCAGATAATATGCATGGGATAATTTCAACTCATTTGCATTTACTTAAGCTAGTATATGGTCTATTTTAGAGAACATCCCATGTACAGCTGAGAAGAATGTATATTCTGATGATGTTGGGTGGAACACTCTGTAGACATCTAAGTCCATTTGTTCACAGGTTTTGTTCAGTTCTGATGTTTCTTTGCTGATTTTTTGTCTAGTTGATCTATCCATTTGTGACAAGGGGGTATTAAGGTCTCCTATTATAATTGTGTTATTGCTTATTTGGTTTTTCATGTCTATTAATAATTGTATTATATGGTTGGGTGCTCCCATATTTGGTGCATACATATTTATGATTGTTTGCTCTTCCTCTCGAAGTTTTCCCCTAACAAGTATGTAGTGACTTTCTTAATCTCTTTTGATCATTCTTGGTTTGAAGTTCACATTGTCTGCAAACAGGATAGCTACCCGTGCTTTTTTCTGGGTTCCTGTTGCATGGAAGATTGTTTTCCATCCTTTGACTTTCAGTCTATGAATTACTTTTTGAATTAGATGTGTTTCTTCTGTACAGCATATTGTTGGATCTTGTTTCTTGATCCATTCTGCCAGTCTATTTTTATCAGTGTATTGAGGCCATTTACATTGATGGTTATAACTGATATGTATTGGCTTATCTTCGTCATGATATTTTCCAGCTGCTGGTTCCCTACTTTTCCCTTCTGTTTAATTGCTTGCCCTGCCTGGTAGTTTCTTTCTGTTGTTGTTCTTGGAATTGTGGTCATTTTCAGCTCTTGTCTAGAATATCTTTCAGTACTCTTTGTAGGGTTGGTTTGGTGGTCACAAATTTCTTCAGTTCTTTGTCATGGAAGTATCTTATTTCTCCATTAATTTTGAAAAATACTTTTGCAGGGCACATCAATCTGGGTTGGAAGTTGTTTTCTTTCAGAACTTGAAATACTTCACTCCAAGCTCTTCTTGACTTGAGAGTTTGTGTTGAGAAGTCTGCTGTGATTCTGATGGGCTTTCCTTTATAGGTGATCTGTTTCTTTTCTCTCACAGCTTTTAATATTCTGTTCTTTTGCTGAATTTCTGGAATCTTGATTAGTATATGTCTTGGTGTAGTTTTATTTTGGTCATGGCTGTTTGCAGTTCTATATGCTTCGTTTATTTGTATGTCAAATCTTTATTCATGCTTGGGAAGTTTTCTACCATTATTTCTGTGAAAAGTTTTGTTTGTTTGTTTTTTTGTTTTTATGGCATTTGTGCTGTCTTCAGCTTTCTCATTGACCCCAGTCTATCTTACATTATTCTTCTTTGCATCATCTTGTAGCTGTTGGATTGGTTTTTCATGGCCTGTTATTATTTTTAAGATATCTTTCTTTTCATGATCACTTGCTGCAATTCTGTCTTCAGTATCTGATATTCTATCCTCTCCTTCATTCAATCTGTTGCATATACTTTCAATGGAGGTTTTAACCTTTTGGTTTTTTGTTTGGATCTGTTTCACAGATTCTATTTCTTTCCTATGTTGGCCATTTTTTGTTTCCATCATTTTTCCCAACTCATCTAGTCTTTTACCTAGTCTTTTATGTCTTCTCTAATATCTTTGATTTTAAGCCTCATTTGTTTTTGTACCTGAGAGATTATTTTCTCTGTAGCCTTTTCCACTTGCTTTTTCACTTCTGTTGCTATCATTTCTGAATGTTCCAGTGTTTGACCTCCAATTTTGTCTATCTCATTGTGTTCTGGGTTTGTCCTGGGTGGGCTGGGGGTCTGGAGTTGCATTTTGTTTCTGTGTCTTGTCATTTTCTATTTTCTCTATTTTTAATTTTGTTTTCTATGTTGATGCTTGCTGATTTCTTATGATAGGTAGCTTTATCACTAGTATTGCAGCTTCCCCTAGGAGTTGTCTATTCTTCAGGGATGTCCTCTAGATGTACGTGGTTATTTATAGCTATCCCAAGAACCTACTTACCCAATTTGTAAAGGATGCAAAGTTATTATTTGGCTCACCACCCAATCCCTTGGTACTGGGCTGTGGTGGTGATTATGACCCCATACTATCACAGTGTTACCACACAAGGGAGAAAAACTGATTGTAACATGTATGACATCCTGGGTAAAGTAATACAGTTAGTAATAACAATAGTCTCAAGTACAGCTTAGCTACTGACAAACTATGGTAACCATTAACCTGGTACCTCCAACCACAAACTCTAAAGTTATATAACAAAATCAAGCATCTACCATGTACTTGTATGCAGTGATTTTCCCCTTAGGGGAGTGATTTTACCCTTTTGCATGGGGCAGTGGGGTTAAGATGGGTAGGGGACAGGATAAAGTGATGAATAATGTCAAATATAGTAGAGTCAAGGCTGGAGGTGAAAGGATGATCAATGAATTTTGGGAAACTGGAGGACACAGGAGGGAAAGAATGAAATAGAATGGAAAGGAGTAATCAGAAAGGAAAGAGGGGGGCCGGTGAGATGGCTCAGCGGCTTAAGCGCCTGCCCGGCAAGCGCAAGGGCCCGAGTTCGACTCCCGGAACCCACATACGAAAAAGGGCCCGGTGATATCGCTCAGCGGCATGGGCGCCTGCTGGTGCGTGAGGTCCTGAGGTCGACCCCCCGGTACCCACAAAAAAAAAAAAAAAAAGAAAGGAAAGAGGCAGTGTTTACTTGAAAATATAAATTCAAAAAGTATTTGAGGAATGAGAGAAAGAGAATCAATAGAAGAAAATTAGAAAGAAAGGTAAGAAACCTAAACAGTTGAAAAAAGAAGAAAGAAAGAGGAGAATTAAAAAGAAAAGCAGAAAAGAAAAGAAATATAAACAGCAGATCTAAGAATGAGAGGAGAGGAAAAACAAACAAAAAAAGAAACAAAAAACCCGAAAACAAAAATAACCACAAAATACAAGACAAAACAAGCCGAATTCCAACCAGACAGAAAAGGTGTAGTCAATTAGATGAATAAGGGAGAATATAAGTAGTAAAATACCTCTGGTGTTTACAGTTCTGTGATAGTGTCCATGTCAGATCCCAGAAATGTGCTGTGTGCTCCAGCTGAGTTTGCATTAGGAATTGTGCTGGGTATGGAGCTGATCTTGGCCTCTGAATGTGGGGGCTGGGACTGGTCTTCTGTTGCTGGAGTTCTCTAGAGCCCAGCTTCTGGCTCCTTGCTGCTCCTTTGGACACTTCCACATTGCTTGTCTCGCCGATTACTCCACGTGCCTGGGGCCAGCTGTCCTGGGTGTCGGGGTTCTGGTGTCTGTCTGCCCACCAAAGGCGTTGTGCACCCACACACCCAGTGCCTGGCCTGTCGTGGGTCTCAGTGTTCTGGTGTCAGCCCACCTGCCAGAGGCCTGTCCTGTCCTGGGTGTTGGATTTCCGTTGTTGGGCCAACTGCTAAAGGTGTGTGTCCTACCATAAATTTTGTTTTAACTTTATGGCCAGTTTTTTATGCCCTGCAGATGTTTCTTATTTTATATAGATATTCAGAAATAAAAAATACCTGTCTATGTGTCTCGTCCCCCCCAAAATATATATATATATTATTTATGAATTTTTCTTTTTATTTTAACTTAGTTTATTTTATTATGCAATTTTTGCATGAGCTTTTTTCTCAAATTTTAAAAATTCAGTTCATGACCCTCTTTCTATTTGACCCCTAGGTCACATTAAAAATACTTTTTAGTCTTACATATAAAATTTTATATATGTATTTAAGAAAAAGATTTATCCCTTTGTTTTAGTTGTTTTTTTTTTTTTTTTAATCTTCTCTCCTACTGAGATCTGATCACAGTATTATTTTTAACCTAACAAAATTCATGGGAAATTTCAGTTCACATCATTTATCCTTTCCATCAGTAGCATTTCTGTTTTTCCAGCATAAGGCATTTTGATTATACCAGAAGTGTTATGTGGTTTACTTTACTAAATTACAATATATCAATAATTTATATCATTAGCACTCACAAACAATGTGTTTATTTTTATATTGAAGATGAAGTGTTTTTATATTATTTTGTTTTTGCTTCAGGTTTGCAATACTAAGAATAATTGCCACTGTAATGTTGGTTTTTCTCCTCCGAACTGTGAGCCGAAGCCATCAGCAGCAGGAGGAAGCATTGATGACGGGCTTTGGGACCCGCAAGGTTAGTCCCCAGATGAATGTTTTCACGAGTGCTTTCTGGTCACGTGGCAGTAGCCTACCTCCCTGCTGTCCTGTGTGACCTTGGATCACCTAACCTGGCCACCTAACCTGGTCTAAGAGAGTGAAGTGTCATTGTATTTTACTTTATTCAGTATTGTCTGAGTAATTTGTGCCTAGTGGGAAAGCTGACAGTGTAGCTTTAAATCATAGCTTTATCCATAATTTTTTACACATTTTTAACCCTAATCCAGGAGTGAGTGTTTTAAAAAGCCTAGTAATTTTAGGTGTAGTTTCCAGAATATCTTTGTTAAAGCATCAGTCTTTTCATATAGGTGTAGTTAAGTTAGGGAAAAGGTGAAAGTCTTATTGCATATTCTAGATGTCCCCAGAATATGATGTGCTCGTTTACAACTGAATTGCATCTTAAAGGTTACCCTACTATAGAAAAGGAAAATACTCAAATCTTCCATACCTATAGTACATGCGAAATAGATGGCCTAAACATTTTACAATTTATTTTGTGAACATTCATGAATGAATATATCATATTTATATGCAAAATCTATTTTTTACAATTTAAAATGTACTATTGAATGAGCACTTGCGATTTATACCCATAAGCCAAATGTTTCTAAGCAGCAATTTCATTTGAAACAACTACATATATGAATATATGAATAAATTACTGTGTTTGTTTCACATTAGTATAACAGATTTCTGAGACAATAGACTTTTTATAGAGAGAAGATTGACTTTGGCCCACAGTTTTGGAAGATTCACCGCATTGTTGTTTGACCCTGTTGCTCTGGGGCTTGTGGTGAGGGAGTACATCATGGTAGGGGCATGTGTTGGAGTGAAGCTGCTCACCTTATGGCCAAGACATAATTCTAAGTCAGGAGAGCAGAGGGAGGTGCTGGGTCTCCATGGTCCTCTTGAAGGACCAGAGATTTCCTTCTCAAACCCAGCTCTTGAAGGTTCTACCACCTCCCCAAACTGGGGAGCAAGCCTTCAACACGTGGGCCATTGGACAGTGATCGGTGTCCAAGATGTAGCACTAACTATGGCAGCTCAGAGCAAAGAAGCTAAAGAGTTAAAGAAATATTATAATATGCAACTGGGAAAACAATGAACAAATTGCACAGGAAATTTCTTGGAATATAATTAAATTCAATTATTAATAAGTAAATTTTAACAATAATTTAAAATTTGATTAATGTGTACAAATTGGCATGTGACTGGGGATCCGTGTGGTATTTAAGCATATGAATAGAGCATGTACTGGTCATATCCAACCTGGTGTCACACCCATTTTCCGTACTCTAGAAATCACCATCGTACCTTTA
Source organism: Erethizon dorsatum (assembly GCA_028451465.1). Classification (NCBI taxonomy): domain Eukaryota; kingdom Metazoa; phylum Chordata; class Mammalia; order Rodentia; family Erethizontidae; genus Erethizon; species Erethizon dorsatum. The sequence continues at coordinate 34,101,238 of CM051837.1, forward strand.
GACCGACTTTTCTTTTAGCTTCCACTTATGGGAGAACACGCAATACTTGACTATCGATGTCTGGCTTATTTCACTTAATGTACTGTACTGTCCCGTGGTCACTTCCATTTTGCTGCCAATGGTAGGATTTCATTCTTCTTTAAGGTAGAATATTACTCTGCTGTGTTCACATACCACATTTTCTTTATCTAGTGATCTGTTGATGGGTACCTGGGTTGATTCCATTTCATCACTGTTGTAAATAGTGCCCCAATAAAAATGGGCATGCACATATCTCCTACGTATGGATATGTATCCGGAAGTAGAATAGTTGGATCACCTGGTAGATCTATTTTTAGCTTTATAATGTCTTACTGGCTTTTATTCCCACAAATGGTATATAAGTGTTCCTTATTCTTTACATCCTTGCCTGCATTTGTTACTTTTGTCTGAATATTGCCATTCTAACAGGGTAAGACAGTATCTTTTATTTGGTTCAGATTATCTTGATGATAACAATATTGAACACTTTTTTTTATATATTTCTTGGCCATTTGTATTTCTCTTTTGAGAGCAGTCTGTTTAGAACACTTGCATATTTCTGATTGGATTACTTTTCTGTTAAGGATTTTGTGTTCCTTTATTCTGAATGTTAATCTTTAGGCAGGCAAGTAGTTGCAAATATTTAGGCAGGTAAATAGTTGGCATATATTTTCTCCATTTTGTATGTTGTCTCTTCACTCTTAATTATTTCCTTTGCTGTGCAGAAAATTTTTTGTTTGATTCCTTGTTTATTAGTTTTATCATATCTATGTTTTTCTATTGTGGTTTCCATGGGGCTTACTAAAAACTGTATAGCTGTAACAGATTGTCTTAAACAAATAGCAACTTGCCAGTGAATACAGAGAAAAAGAAAAATACATTCTATACTTTAACTCCATTCACACCATATTCTGATTATATGATTCCTCAATGTACATATTTTCTATTGTTTGTGTATTGACAAGTTATTGTGATTACTATTTTTTTGTCTTTTAATTTTTCTTTCAGGATATAGATGATTTGTTTCTCATGATTGTTATAGAGCTTTAAAAAAATTTTATGGATTTTTTTTTTTTTTGTGGGTACCGGGGGGTTGACCTCAGGACCTCGCGCGCCAGCAGGCGCCCGTGCCACTGAGCAATATCACCGGCCCTTTTTTTTTCCTTTTTGTGGGTACCGGGAGTCGAACTCAGGACCTTGCGCTTGCCAGCAGGTGCTTGTGCCACTGAGCGATATCACCGGCCCTTTTCCTTTATGTGGGTACCTGGAGTTGAACTCAGGACCTCGCACTTGCCAGGCAGGCGCTTATGCCGCTGAGCTATCTCACCAACCTGGATATGTTTTCTTAACAGTGGATTTTATGTCTCTATCTTAAGATGTCATTTTACACTTAGGGTTCTTTGAAGGATGCATTTAGCATTTATTTCAAGACACAGCTGATGTTAATGAATTTCTTCAGATTTTGTTTATCTGGGAAAGTCAAAATCTCTCATTCATTTCTAAAATATAGCTTTGCTGAGTAGAGTATTCCTGGTTGTGAGGTTTTTTCTTTCATTACCTTGAATAAACCATCACATTTGCTCCTGATCTACAGTATGCTTGTTATTTATATTGTGACTCTTACACATGATATATTTTTACTCACTTGCCAATATCTGAAGTTTTCTTTCTTGATTACAGTTCTCTGTTCTTAAAAGACATGGGTTTGGGTTTTTTCCCTCAGATTAGGGAAATTTTGTTCAATAGTACATGAAAAATGATTTCTGACCTAACTTACCCTCCTTCATCTTCTGTAACTCCTTTTATGTGTATGTCAGATCTCTGGATCATGTCCCATTATTCCTGTGGACTTTAGTCTTTTTAATTCTTTTTCTTTTGTTCCTCTTATTGGGAGTTTCAGACGTTATATATTCAAGCTCACTGGTTTTTTCTTTAGCTTCATCCACCTATTGAAGCTTTCCACTGGACTTTTTAGCTCAGCCAGTATATTTTTTTTAATCTCTGGGATTACTATGTGGTTTGCTAAGATTTTTTTCTGTTTCTTTGTCAAACTTCTCATTTTGTTCATATATTGTTTTACAAGTGTCATCTGATTTTTATCTGTATATTCTTGAATTTAATGAGCTTTTTAAAAAAAAGGATTAATCTGAATTTTTTTGACATATCATGAATCTCCATTTTTCCTGGGGTCCACTGTCAGAATTTATTAGATTCTGTTCCAGATGTCATGACTCCCTTAGTTTATGTAATCCTTGTGTCCTTATATTGGTGATTACATAGTATTCATGGCTGTAGCTATAATTTTTTTTATTCTGGAAGTACTCTTTAGAAGTGGCTCTGATGGCTCTGATGCTCTCAGGTGGTAATGTCCCTTGGCTGGCAGAGTCTGCTTTCTGGTTTTCTAGGTGTCTGGGTTGCTTGGCTTTGTTATCTATCTTGAAGGATCAATGGCTATCATCTGCAATTAAGCTAGACTGCTGGGTTGACACTGCATTGGTCGGTCCCCATGATTTTCTGCTATAACACCTCTAAAAGATGTATTTTGTTATCAATAATTCATTTTGAATTAATTTTTATAGGCTGTGGAAAATTTTAAGTCAACATTAAATTTTTATACATGCATTTCCTATTATTCCAGTAGAAGTTTTGAAAAAATTATTCCCCTGAAATCAATGTGTTTGCACTTTGTCAAAAATTAATTAGACATACTTGTGTTGGTGTCCTTCTCAGTTCCACTGATCCATGAATCATTCTCTCCAACAATACCACACTGTTTTGGTTATTATATACTAATCTCTCATGTTGGAAAAAGGTCATTGTTTATCATTTTCAAAACTGTGTGGCTATTTAGGGGCTCTGTTTATCACATATGCTTTAGAATAAACTTATTTATGTTTATAAAATTGTTTTCTGTGATTTTCCATAGAGTATATTAAATATACTGATCACTTTTTGAAAGACTTTATATACCTGATAATACTGAATCTTCCAGTCTATGAACACAATATGTATGCCCATGAATTTGGGTCCTCTTTGATTTCCGTCATTAGAACTTTTTAATTTTCATGAGCTAATATGGTATATGTTTTGATTTTCATTATTTAATTTTCTTTGTGGTAATTTTAGATGACATCCTTCTTGTTTGCATTTCATTTGTCTAGTGTTAGTAAATGAATATACAATTAATTTTGTATATTAATCTTTCATTCTGCAACATAAATTAATTCATTTTTAGTTGAGATTTTTTGTAAGTTTCTGGAAATAGCTAAATAAATGATATCATCTTCAAATTCAGATAGTTTCACTTAATCTTTTGCAGTATTTTTATTTTTCTTTCTCCTGGCATTAGCTCTAACATGTATTCTTCTTATAAATAAGAGTTGTAAGAGAAAAATCCTAGCCATATTGCTGATTTTACAAGGAAGTAATTCAATCGGTCACCATTAAGTGATATGACTTGTAGGATTTCTTTGTAGATAATATTTATGAGTTTGAAGATATTCTCTCCAATTCTAAATTACTGAGGGCTTTGTTTTGTTACTGTTGAAAGTTTCATTATTATTATTTTTTTTTTTTTAAATGTGGGTACCGGGGGGTCAACCTCAGGACCTCGCGCTTTGCCAGCAAGCACTTGTGCCACTGAGCGATATCACCGGCCCTTTTTTTCCTTTATGTGGGTTCTGGGAGTCTAACTCAGGACCTTGCGCTTGCCAGGCAGGCACTTAAGCCGTTGAGCTATCTCACCGGCCCGAAAGTTTCATTATTGCAAAATTTTTGGTTCAATCGATAGGATCATATGATTTTTTTCCTCTTCACTTGTTAATTTGCTGATTCACATCTTGAATACTAATATAATCTCAAATATCAAGACTAAATCCTCTTCTATCATTATTTATTATTTTGTATTATCATTATTTATGAGTTATTGTTATAATTCTTAAACTTAATTTTAATTATTTACTGTGTATATTTTATTTGTTAATATTTTCTTTTTTTAAAATTTTAAACAGAAAAAGTAAGAAATAATAAAACAGACTTTCAAAATAGGCTAGTAGGAGAGTAACATTAATCAACACATTGCATATTGTTGTATTCACAGTAGTTGTTCAGAGTACAAGACATAGGCATGAAACATTGTCTGGAAAATTCCTAGCAGGAAACATTCCCCTCAATGAACCAAGAGAAACCAGCTGTACAACTATCTTAACTGTCTTGTGTTTATATATATATTTTCCTTTTCCCTTCCTTCCTTTCCCCTTTCTCCCATCACAGTTTTTCTTACATTTTGAACAGTTTCTTCCCTATTCACAATATCTATTGTACATTTTGGATCTTGTGTAGTCTCAGATTTTCACACTAGTGAGACAATATGATGTTTACAGATGTGGGTCTGGTTTGTTTCACTTACGAGTATGATCTTTAGTTGCATCCATTTACCTATAAAAGTCTCCAGTTTATCTTTCTTTATGACTGAGTAGTATTCCGTTATATAAAAATAATGCACCTTTTTTATCCATTCCTCGGTTGATGGGCATTTGGGTTGTTTCCAACATTTAGCTATTACAAATTGTGCTGCTATAAACATGGGTGCACATGTATATCACTGTGGTATGATGTTTGTAATTCTTTTGGAAAGATACCCGGAGGGGAAATAGCTGGGTCGAATACGACCTTTAATCCTAGTTTTTTAAGAAATCTCCACACTGATTTCCACAGTGGTCACACCAGTCTACACTCCCACCAAGAGTGAAGAGGGTTCCTTTTCCCCCCACAGCCCCACCAGCATTTATTATTGGGTGATTTCTTGATGATGGCCATTCTTTCTAGAGCAAGATGGAATCTCAGTGTTGTTTTAATTTGGATTTCTTAAGTGACCAGTGATATTGAACATTTGTCATATATTTGTTTGCCATTTGTATTTCTTCACCTGAAAAGTGTATATTCATCCCAGATGCCTATTTTTGGATGCCCATTTTGCCCATCTTTGATTTTGGGGAGGCTGAGTTTTTTCAATTCTGTATCTGTTCTAGATAGAAGTCCTTTGTTTGAGGGACTGTTGGCTAAAAATTTTTTCCCACTCTGTGGGTTGTCTTTTCACTTTGTTGCTGATTTCCTTTATTGTGCAAAAGCTTTTTAATAAGGTGAGATCCCATTTGTTGATTCTTTGAAGTATTTCCTGTGTGGTCTGGGTTTTGTTCATGAACTCTCTGCCTACACCTATGTCTTCAAGATTTCTACCTATTTTCTCTTCCAGGAAATTCAGTGTTTCTGTTTTAATATTTAGATCCATTTTGACTTTAGTGCATGGTGATAGACATGGGTCTAGTTTTAGTCTTTGGCATGTGGAAAGCTAGTTTTTCCAGCACCACTTATTAAAGAGGCTATCTTTCTTCCAGTGAACATATTTGGCTTGTTTGTCAAAGATAAGATGGTTTAGTGTGTTTGTAGTTGTGTCTGTATCTTCTAGTCTGTTCCGTTGATCCTCAGGTCTGCCTTTTTGTTTTTTGTTTTTTGTTTTGCCAGTACCATGCTGCTTTTATCACAGTATAGCTTTGTAGTATAATTTCAGGTCAGGGATTGTGATGCCCCCTGCCTTACCTTTGTTGACCAGAATTGCTTTTGCTATTCTAGGTCTCTTCTGCTTCCAAATGAATTTTAGGAATATTTTCTCTAGTTCTCTGAGGTATGCTAATAGTATTTTGATTGGGATTGCATTAAATCTGTATAAAAATTTTGGGAGTAAGGCCATTTTCAATATGTTGTTTCTTCCTATTCATGTGCAAGGGACATCTTTCCATTTTCTGATATCCTGTTCGATATTTTTTTTCAGAGTACTGTAGTTTTCAGTGTATAGATCTTTTATTTCTTATTTTAGATTGATTCCAAAGTATTTCATATTTTTGGATGCTATTGTAAAGAGTGTGGTTTCCCTACTTTCTCTCTGGGTGAGTTTGTTGCTTGAGTACAGGAACACTATTGACTTTGGAGTGTTGATTTTGTATCCAGCTATACTACTGAATTTGTTTATTAAATTTATAAGTCTTTTGGTGGAGCTTTTGGTGTCTTCTATGTAAAGTATCATGTCATTTGTAAATAATGATAATTTGACTTCTTCCTTTCCTATCCTTATTCCTTGTATTTCTTTCTCTTGTCTAATTGCTCTGGCTAATGTTCCCAGGATGATATTGAATATGAGAGGTGATTGTGGACATCCTTGTCTTGTTCTTGATTTTAGAATGAAAACTTGCAGTTTTTGTCCATTTAGTATAATGTTAGCTGTTGGTTTGTCATAGATGGCTTTTATCAGATTAAGGTAAATACCCTCTATTCCCATTTTCTGTAGTTTTTTTTTTTTTTTTTTTTTTTTTTGTGGGTACCGGGGGGTCAACCTCAGGACCTCGTGCGCCAGCAGGCGCCCGTGCCGCTGAGCAATATCACCGGCCCTTTTTCGTATGTGGGTTCCGGGAGTCGAACTCGGGCCCTCGTGCTTGCTGGGCAGGCACTTAAGCCGCTGAGCCATCTCACTGGCCCCCTGTAGGTTTTTTTTTTATCATGAATGGGTATTGGTCTTTGTGAAAAGCTTTTTCTGCATCTATGGAGATGATCATGTGATTTTTGTCTTTGGTTCTGTTAATATAGTGTATTACATTTATTGATTTGTATATGTTGAACCATCCCTGGTATGAATCCCACTTGGTCACATTGTATAATCTTCTTGATGATTTGCTGCATTCTGTTTGCAAGTATCTTAGTGAGAATTTTTTCATCTATGTTCCTTAGGGAGATTGGCCTGTAGTTTTCTTTTTTGGTTGGGTTTTTCTCTGGTTTTGGAATCAGGCTAATACTTGGCTCCAGAGATGATTTTGGAAGTATTGCTTCCCTTTTAATTACCTTAAAGATTTTCAGTATTAGTTGCATTAGTTCTTCTCTAAATTTCTTGTAGAAATTCAACTGTGAATCCACCAGGGCCTGGGCTTTTCTTTGTTGGTAAATTTTTAATTACATTGGCTAATATTGGGTTATTTAGAATTTCTATTTTTTTTTATTTAGTTTTGGCAGTTGGATTGTATCTAGGAATCTGTCTGTTTCTTCTCTATTTTCCATCTTATTAGAATATATGTTCTTGTAGTAGGTATTGATGGTCTTCTGAATTTCTGTAGAATCTGTTGTGATTTCCCCTTTTCATCCCTAATTTCTTGAGTTTCTTTTTCCTTTCCTCTTTTTGATGAGGTTGGCTAATGTTTTATCAATTTTATTAATTCTTTCAAAGAACCAAGTTTTTATTTCACTGATTCTTTGTATTGTTTTTTTAGTCTCAATTGCATTAATTTCTGCTCTTATCTTTATAATTTCCTCCCTCATATGACCTTTGGGTTTGATTTGCTCTTCTTTTTCTAGAAGTTCGAGGTTCAACATTAGGTCATTTTTTGAGCTCATTCTGTTTTCCTGATGTGAGAGTTTATCGCTGTAAATTTCCCTTTTAAGACTGCTTTCATTGCCTCCCATAAGTTTCGGTATGTTGTATCAGCATTATTGTTTACTTGTATATACTGTTTAATTTTGTGTTTAATTTCTTCTGTGCCCTATTGATTGTTCAGAAGTGTGTCATTTAATTTCCATGTGTTTGTGTAGTTTTGTGATTTCCTTTGTCATTGATTTCCAGTTTCATTGTGCTATGGTCAGATAGTGTGCAGGAGTGATTTCAATTCCCCTACACTTACTTAAACATGTTTTGTGGTCTATTTTGAGAACATCCTGTGTGCAACTGAGAAGAATGTTTTCTTCTGAGAAGAATATGAAAACATATTCTGATGTTTTAGGGTGGAACACTCTAGACATCTACCAAGTCTGTTTGTTCACAGGCTTGGTTTAATTCTGATATTTCCTTGTTGGTTTTTGTCTGCTTGATCTATTTGTGCGAGTGGGGTATTAAGGTCCCCCACTACAATTGTTTTAGTGCTTATTTGGTTTTTCATGTCTGTTAATATTTGTTTTATGTAGATTGGTGCACCAGTGTTTGGTGCATTTATGTTTATGATTGTTATCTCTTCTTCTTGGAATTTTCCCTTAACAAGTATGTAGTGACCTTCCTTGTCTCTTTTGATCATTTTGGCTTAAAGTTTATACTGTCTGCAAATAGAATAGCTACCCCTGCTTTTTTCTGGGTTCCTGTGGCATGGAGAATTGTTTTCCATCCTTCGACTTTTAGTCTCTGAATTTCTTTTTCTGTTAAATGTGTTTCTGAATGCAGCATATTGATGGATATTGTTTCTAGATCCATTTTGCTAGTCTCTTTCTTTTGATTGTTGAGTTGAGACCATAATACATTGATGATTATAATTGATATATATTGGCTTATCTTTTTCATGTTATTTTCCTGTTGTTGGTTCCCTGCTTTTCTCCTCTGTTTATTTGCTTGCTGTGCTTGGTGGTTTCTTTCTATTGGTGTTTGTGTGTTTGTGCTTTTTATTATCTCTTTCTAATATATCCTTCAGAGCATTCTGTAGTGCTGGTTTGGTGGTCATGACTTTCTTCTGTTGTTCTTTGTCATGGAAGTATCTTATTTATCTGTTGAATTTGAAAGATAGTTTTGCAGGGTACATCATTTTGGGTTGAAGATTGTTTGCTTTTAGGGCTTGAAATACCCCACTGCAGGCTTTCCTTGATTTGAGGGTTTTGTATTGAGAAGTCTGCTGTGATTCTGGTGGGCTTTCCTTTATAAGTGATTTGTTTATTTTCTCGAGCTGCTTTTAGTATTTTGTTCTCATGTTGAATTTCTGGAATCGTGGTTATTATATGCCTTGATGTAGATTTATTTTGGTCATGGGTATTTGGAGTTTTTTATGATTCATTTGTTTGTATGTCAAATTCTTTATCCATGTTTGGGAAGTTTTCTGCCATTATTTCTGTTAAGAGGTTTTTATTGGAATTTGTGCTGTACCTAGCTTTCTCACTAAATCCAATCAATCTTATGCTGTTCGTCTTTGCTTCATCTTGTAAGTATTGGATTGATTTTTTGTGATCCCTTGCTATTTTTAAGATATCTTTCTTTTCCTGGTCTCTAGTCACATTCCTGTCTTCTAGGGGTGATATTCTATCCTCACCTTCATTCAATCTGTTGCGTATACTTTCAATGGAGTTTCTAATCTCCTGGATTTCTGTTTGAATCTGTTTCATTGAATCCATTTCTTGTTTATGTTCGGTGTTCAAGGTTTCCATCATTTTCCTAACCTCCTCTTTTTTTTTTTTTTTTATCTGCGTCTGCTTTAATTTCTTTCATTTTGATTGTCATTTCTTTTTGTACCTTAGGTATTTTTTCTATGGCCTCCTCCATTTGTTTTTTCACTTCTGCTGCTATCATTTCAGAGCATTCCAGTGGTTGGCTTCTGATTTCCTCTATCTCTTTGTGCTTTAGACTTGTCCTGGGTGGGCTGGGTGTTTGGTGTTGCATTTTGCTTCTTCCCCTTGTGATTTTCTATTTTTTATTTTAATTTGTTTTCCGTCTTGATGCTTGTACATTTCTTATGTTAGATAGCTTTATCTCTGGTGTCGAGGCTTTCCTAGGTGATGTCTGTTCCTCAAGGATGTCTTCTAGATATAGATGTTTCTTAGTCTTTTGTCTATCCCAAGAACCTACCTTCCTAGTATATTAAGCATATGGAGTTGCTATCTTTTTGACTCAAGGCCCATTCCTTTGGTACTGAACTATGGTGATGTTTATCATCCCTTGCAATCTTGGTGTTGTCATATAGGGGAGAAAAAACTGATTTTAACAGGTATGGCATCCTGGTTAAAGTACAGTTAGCAATAACAATAGACTCAAGCACAGCCTGGCTACTGACAAACTGTGGTAACTATTAGCCTGATATCTTTAGCCGTAGGAGCAAGTTCTATAGTTACGTAATATAATCCAACTTATACCAGGAACTTGTAGGCAACAATTTCCCACTTAGTAGAGTGATTTTACCCTGTTGTGAGGGAGGGAGAGGAATAGAATGGAGAGGTGGATTGGGTTAAATATAGTAGGAGCAAATTTGGTGGGCAAAGGACAATCATCCAAGTTTTGGGTAATTGTAGGATACAAGAGGGAGGGATTGGAAGAGAAAGCCTAGGAGTATTGAAGTGAACCAGAAAGGGGAGAGACAATGTTTACCCACATGAAAGTCTCATGAAATCAAGCAAGATAGTTGATGAAAGAGAGGAAGAGGACGCATGGAATAATACAAAGGGAAAGTTTAGAGATCTAAATCATGAACGAGAAGAAAAAGAAGGTAGAAAAGAGAAGGAAAAGAAACAAAAAGAGAGGAGAAAAGAAAAAAGAAAAAAATGAAACAAAAATAGTCACACACAAATGGGGCTGGTGAGATAGCTCAGCGGCATAAGCACCTGCCTGGCAAGCGCGAGGGCCTGAGTTTGACTCCTGGAACCCACATATGAAAAAAGGCCCGGTGATATCACTCAGCGGCATGGGCACCTGCTGGTGTGCGAGGTCCTGAAGTCGACCCCCGGTAACCACAAAAAAAAAAATTCACAGACAAATAAGCAACAAACATACAGAAAGAAAAACAAAACAGGGCAAAACAAAACAGAAAAAGAGAAAAGAAAAGGGAAAAAAAAACACCAAGGAAAAACAACAACAATAACAAAAATAAAATAAAAATAAACAGCAAAACAAAACACTGTAACCCAGCAGATTACCAAGAGTTAAACTCATGAGACAGAGAAAAATAAAAGTAGTGAGATTCCTCTAGTGTCTACAGTTCTGTGGCAGGTCCAAGTCTGATGCCAGAATGTATACTCCAGCCAAGATTGCAGGTGGATTTGTGCTGGGTTTGGGTGTGATCTTTGAGATTGGGAGATGGGATTAGTTTTCTGTGTCTGGAGCTCTCCCCAGCCATTTAAAAAAGAAAAGAGAGAAGAAGAAATGGGAGATGGGCTTAGTTTTCTGTGTCTGGAGTTCTCCCCAGCCGTTTAAAAAAGAAAAGAGAGAAGAAGAAAAAAATAGGGAAAAGATAAGCAAAGCAAAGAAAAGGTGGCACTGCCTGCCCACTTGTATTCTGTGTGTCTTTCTTCCCAAGCACAAAGCTGGTTCACCTCGCTTACCACCTGCTGGCTCGTATTGTTACCATTGCTTTGAACTTCTCCCCACCACTAGTCCCGCCTGTCCGTCGTGTGTGCTCTCGCTGGGGTACTACTGTGCTTTCCTGCTGGTCTCTGGTCCCTGAGTCCCGTCAATGGAGGGAGCAGGAGCCTGTATCAGACTTGCTTCCCGCCAGTCACCACAGCTCCAGGTCAATATTTTCTTGAGGATATTTGTTTTTATATTATTTAGAAATATTAATTCATATATTTTTTCTTTTTACTGTCTTTATCTCATTTTGGGATTAGTTAATGCTGGCCTCATAAAATAGGAAGTGTTTAGTCCTCTTCTATATTCTAAAAATGAATATTTAAAATTGACTTTATTTCTATATAGTTGGTAACATTTTATACTGAATTATTATGTGCCTGGGGATTTTGTTATTAGTTTTCTCATTATATGCATATTTTCTTAATACATAAGTACTCATCCATATAATCTGTTTCATATTAGGTGAAAAGAAGTAGTTTGTATTTTCTGAGGGATTGATAATGCTCATTTTTTCTGTTCCTACCTATCATTCTGAAAAGAGTTTTCACATAATCAAATTATAAGAATGGATTATCTGTCTACTTCAGTCTGGCAGTTTTTATTTTATCCCATTATGAAGCTTTGTTAATTGCTTCATTCATGGTTCAGATTTTTATGTCTTTCTGTTGAATTGTGACTATTATTTCTCTAACATGTCTTTATCTTTTTCTTGAAGTCTATTTTGATTGACCTTATACTGGAAAAATCATCTCTAACTTGCAGGGCAATGAACCCTTATTTTTTACACTTTAAAAACACATCACAGGGGCCGGTGAGATGGCTCAGTGGCATAAGCGCCTGCCTTGCAAGCGCGAGGGCCCGAGTTCGACTCCCGGATCCCACATACGGAAAAGGGGCCGGTGATATCGCTCAGCGGCACGGGTGCCTGTTGGCGCGCGAGGTCCTGAGGTCGACCCCCCGGTACCCACAAAAAAAAAAAAAAAAACACATCACAGATTATTTAAAAATGTAAGAAGAAAAATTAATGAAATTTAGCTTATTTAAGTTTTCACGAAGGTTTAAAAATGCAAAAGTTCATTGTTATTGTATATTTATACTGGGGCTTTATATGCTCATAGATAAGCTAAATTGCACTGTTTCTAAACACATCTCCCCCCTCCCAATCCTTCCTCTAGTAACAAGTATATTTTAAATCTCTCAGAGGTTTGAGATGATCACTACTTGTAATTCTTTGTTTTGCATTTACATCTTTAAAGAACGAATTTTATGGGTATGGTTTTGCTGATATTACCTTCTTTGTATTATAATTAAGTGTATTTTCATTTCATATTTATAAACACCACAGTGATCTTAATTTTTCGTTCTTACAACATGTAACTCCTTGCATAACTTTGCATATATATGTGATTGCAACATTTGCCACTTGTGAATTATACTATATAAATATTCATCTCCAAATATTGTAAAGGATAAGTGTGCAACTTAGCTTTGCATTGTTGTAACAAAATACCTGAAAGGATAGATTTACAAGGAGGCCACTGTTTGAAACATTTCAGCCCCTTGTCTCTTGGCCTGGTTACTTTGGGCCTGTGTTGCTGTGGTTCATCATGGGAGCACATATCACAGGGACCCTGTTCACTCTGTGACAGCCAGGCAGCAAAAAAACAGAGAGGAATGAACCAGAGGTCACACTGCTTTCAAGTGCACACCTCCTATGATCTTCCTTCCACTGGGCCTCACCTCCTGAAAGTTCCATCACCTTCCAATAGCACCACAGGCTAACAATCCAGCCTTTGATATGTGGACCTTGGGGGACAGTTCTAATTCAGATAATGGCAGAAAGGATAATATCCTGTGTGCTTTACAATATAGTAAGTTCCAGGCATTTGTAAAAATGCTGGAATCCTTCATATTGTTTGACTATGAGAATATAATACAGTATATCCTTTTTGTCATTAGAAATATACCTCTTACTTATGAATGGTCAAGTTTGAGGAAAATTATAATATCATTATCTGAATATTCATAGTCTCATTTATGTGTTTAGTTTTAACATGAGTGTTATGAACTATATGCTTGTGTCCTTCAAGAAGAGTATATATTGAAATCTAGTTTCCAATGTTAATGACATTTTGGGTAGGGCTTTTGGTAGGTGATTAAATCATTAGGGAATTGGATTAATACCTGTGTGAAAGAGACCCCAGTGCAATCCATTGCCCCTTGTACCATAGGAGAATATGGGACAAAAGATGGCTATTGCTCAACAAGGAAGCAGGCCTTGAGCAGACAAGGGATCTTCTGGTATAACGATATTATGGTTCCCAACCTTCAGAACTGTGAGAAATATATTGCTGTTGATTATAAGCCACCAGACTGTGGAAGTTTTGTTATAGCACCCTATACAAAGGGAATTATCACTACAGACTAGAGCATGGCTTTCTTTTTCTTTGCAGCTGTCTAATCGTGTGATGTGTTTCTTCATGACAATTCTTCTCTTTATCATTGTGAATAGTAAAAATATTTCTGGATTCATGATTGTATTCAATAAAAAGTAAAATAAAAGAAGTAATCTCTACTACTCTTGTTACTTTCTTAATATTGATGCATTACTTTGGGTTACAAAATTAGAAAACTGATGTTTTTCAATGAAATAAAAAAGCGAGCCCAGGGCTGGAGAGAGCTCAGCGGCATAAGCGCCTGCCTGGCAAGCGTGAGGTCCTGAGTTCAACTCCCGGTACCCGCATAAAGGAAAAAAAGGGCCGGTGATATCGCTCAGTGGCACAAGTGCCTCCTGGCAAGCACGAGGTACTGAGTTCAACTCCTGGGACCCACATAAAAAAAAAGGGGAGCCCAGAAATAAATCCTGTATTTAGAGTCTAATGGTTTTCAATGAGGGTGACAAGGCTGTTCACTAGTGGAAGAACAATATTTTCAATAACTTATGTGGGGATAGCTAAATATTCTCATGCAAAAAGAATTAGTCAAGACCCTTACACTATTTGCAAAAATAAATTGAAAATAAACCAAAGATCTAAAGGTGTGTTCTAAAACAATAAAAATCTCAGAAGAAAATATAGGGAGATATTTTCATAACATTTTAATTAAGCATAATTTCTTGAAAATGGCACAAATTATAGATGACAAAAGGAAAAATTAGTCAAAATATAATTTAAAAACATTGTGGAAGAAGTGCTGGAATACAACGAGGTAGCTAGGGCCCTTAGTCAATCATACTCCCTTGAGTTGGTCTCTGAGTGGTGCTTTCTTTCTCTCCACTGTTAGACAGTGGTACATGAGAGAGACAAGAAAGCAAGATACTGAGAGGCAAACTGAGGGAGAAACCTACCAGAACAAGTGCAGTATTAGAAGTTTAGAAAGGAAAGCTGGGCTGCCCCTGCACTGCAGCACCACTTACATCCCAGCTCTGGGCACACACCATCTTGGGGGAGGGTCTAATGCCTGAAAAAAGGAGCCAGCACCTCAGTGGTAGCCAGGCCACTGGGATAGGCTTCTAAACTTCGCACCTTACCTACTGGGGAAAGGAACCCAGACATATTCACAGATGAAGACACAAGAGAAACTGAAATTCAGCAGGCAATGTCTGAGGAAGCACCAGCCAGCCATTAGGAAAGTTGATAACAAGGGCACAGTCCTGACTAGGGACTGGGATCTGAGCACTGAGAAAGCTGCAGCCCTGGAGGGGGATTGCATGAGTGCTTAGCACCTGACAACAGCAAGATCCGGGGGAGAAAAGTAGTTGGAATGGCCCCCAAATAGGCACTTGCCCATGCTTCTCACAAACACTGGGAGTGCTGTGCCTGCAGCATATGCTGCCCTGTGTCCAACAAGGGCTGCTGAGTGCTGTGAGCCCTAGGGCACCACTGAGTCTGGTGTAGAGAGTGATGCTTTCTTTGTGGAGGGTGGAAAGGAAAACACGGGATGAAGAGCCAGAGAAAAGGGCTTAACCAGAGGGTGAGCTACAGCACACACATCTGGAACCTCCTGGAGGAAGAAGACACAGCTGCGGGGTTTATCATTCAGGGACAGTAGTAGAGCTCAAAAAGGCCTTTACAGAAATCAGGGGAAAACTGGATACTGAGCACCTACCGCCTCGCAACTTAATTGATGTGGTTCAATCATAAGAAAAGGACCCAAAAAAAAAAAAAAAAAAAAAAACCTAAAAAACAAACCTCTGCTAGCCACACCTACAGAAGCAAAACTTAAATTAAGCAGAAAGGGACTGGCAGTGGTAGGCAGGCTCCATGGTCCATGCAGATCCCCAGAGTGCTTCATTTATACACAGGCGATTGAAGGAGTTGTAGGAAGAAACTGGCTCAGAGATGGGGGCATGGGCTGTGGACTGAGAAGGGTTGGGGGAAAATCCTGGTGGACACAGTGTCACTTTGTGAAGTGTGGAGATGCAGCAAAGAGCCAGACCCAGAAGCCATCCAGACCTCCCCAACATATGAATCTAAGCTTCTTCATGAGACTATAGGGGAAAAGCTCACTGGTTAAATTTGGACTGTAGTGGAAATAGGACTGTGAGAATGCTTTTATTTTGTGTTTTTTGTTACTGTGTAGGTGTTTTTGTTTGTTGCTTTTTTTCTTACTCCTTTATCTTACCTCTTTTCCTCTTTCCATCTAGCATAGATAGATAGATAGATAGATAGATAGATAGATAGATAGATAGATAGATAGATAGATATAGATGATATAGATATACATGTAGATATATAGATATAGATGTAGATTATCTGTATATGTGAAAGAGGAGAAAGAGTTAACGAGTGCTTTAATCTGTACAGTACCTTTCATGGGCAAGTCATAATAACCCTCACCAAAATTGAGTATAAAGGATGCAAACAAATACAAGATAATTATCAGCATAATAACAGGGTCCAGCTTTCTCACAGCCTACATCAGTCTCCAATAACACTTTCCTCCTTCTGTATTCCTTCTGCTCCCATAACTATTCTCACAAACCTTGTCTCAACTAGATTGAAGCGCCTCAGTCATAATATCAAAACAATTCAATGTCCTCTCTTTCATTTGTTTTTTTTCTCTTCCTTCCCTTTTTTTTTTTCCCCACCCAACACATTTCATCGTTCCTGTCAGTAGGAGTATACTGTAGTCTTAATAGGTCATTGAAAAAGAGTGAAAATACTAACACAAGTTTTAATGTACGTGAGGGACGTATGTTTGGATCTGTTGATATTGATAAAACTAGTAGGGATTCTATCCTTCTCAGCAGTTGAGTTCTCCTCTGCTCTATCTTTGCAGTCTACAGCTTTACTGGAGCTTCCCTTTTGGCCAAACTCACATTTTAAATCATTGTTCAGAGCGCTCTGCTCTTGATTCTCAACATAGATCTGGCTAAAAGCCCCTAACAGTAGCAATGCCACTGCCTCAACATTCTACAGCCTTGAAATTTCTTCTGCCAGATTAATCAGTCCAATGCCCTTAATCTTAGTCTCAGGCAAAGTCTCTGGACATGAGCAAAATGCAGACATTTTTGCCAAGCCATAGCATACATCATCTTGACGCCAACAACCAATGCAATCCTTCTTTCCAGCGTAAACCACCTGAGCCTGTTCTTTACCTGCCAGATTTCTATCCGCCTTCTGGTATTCTTTGCTCTGACCAGAATTTCCCATACAGAACAGCTTAAGGCATTCCAGCTCTACTTTTTCAGCTGGCATCTCTGAACCTTTCCAACTCCTGGTGCCAAATTCTGTGTTAGTTACTTTTCTCTTCTTGCTGGGACAAAATACCTAACACTCAAATTTAAGGAGGGAAAGATTTATTTATTATTTAGCTCACAGTTTGTAGAGGTCTTAGTCCATAATCAGCTGGCTCCAAGATAGGGTGGCATGAAGACAGCAAAAGCAACAAGAGAAAAAGGGAGGAAAGAGCCTCTTTTCTGTCCCTTATACTGTATGCAGGCTACCTACCCTAGGGTGGATGTAGCAGTCACACCCCCAATCCCAGCACTAGACAGTGAACCAATCACAAACTCTAGATTCACCTGCCTCCAAAAGCCCACCCCCCATGACCTCAGGAGGCTTTGTGGGGACGTCCAGACAAAAAGATATAAATAAAGTGCTGGGTGAACTAACCATGACAATACAAGATATGAATGACCAGTTTAGTAAAACTAGTCTATGAAAAGGTATCAGGCAGAAATTAAGGGTATAAAAAAATCTATTGAAAATATGGGCAACAGAAATGACAAATGTGAAGAGATAGTATCAAAACTAGAAGATAGGATTGATGCAAGAGAACATATACTCAGAGATGCTTTACAAACAATAAGAAATCTGGAAACTGAATTCAACAGCTTCTAGATAACTCAAAGACAACTAAGAATAAGAGTTAAAGAAAAATTAGAGGGCAACACAAAAGGTATAAAAATCTACCTATAGAAATCAGAAAAAATTTTCCCAAGTGTAGGGAAGTAATTCAACATACAAAGAAATGAATCATAGAGAAACCCAAATAGCCATTATGAGAAAAAAACTTCTTCATGCTGCATCATAGTTAAAGTGCCAGAAGTCCAACAGAAAAACAAAATTTTAAAAGTCATTAGAGAAAAGCAACAAAGAATTTATAAAGGTAAACCTTTAAGTATTACAGGAGATTTCTCATGCAAGTCTTACAGGCCTGAAGAGCTTGAAATGACTTTTTTCAAGCTGTAAAAACGAACAAAGAAACAAACAAACAAACAAAAAAAGCAATTTTCCACCCGGATTATTATGTCCTGCAAAACTATCTTTCATAATTCTTCTTGCATTGCTGGTGAGCATATAAAATGATGCAGCCTTGGTGGGAAATAGCATAATGGTTAAGTAAAAAAATTTAACATTTGTGTGTTCTATTAAACAATTTCATGTACAAGTGCAAATCGCAAACACTGAAAACAGAGACTCAGACAGACATCTGTAACCCATATAAATAACTCTATTTTTCACCATAGCTTTTTTGACGGGTGAGGTAAAACTATGGTGTAGATCTAAAATATCACCTAAAATGCCAGCCTTCACTGTGGTTTTGATTAGCCTTTTTCTGATGAGAACACATATTGATTTTTTTCATGAATCTGTTGTTCATTTGTATGTCTTCTTTTGAAAAATAATCTATGTAGGTCTGTTGCCCATTTTGGAATTGGTTTGGTTTTTTGCTGTTGAGTTTTTATGTGTGAGTGTGCGTGTGTATGTGTGTTCCTAATATATTATAGACATCAACCTCTTGTCAGAGGTATAGTTCGCAAATATTTTCTACCATTTTGTAGAGTGTCTCTTCATTCCATTGCTTGTCCAGGTCTTTTGCTGTTTTTGATTGGGCCATCTGTTTTGTTGTTGTTAGTAGAGTTTCTTACATAACTTGGTTTTTAATCTCTTACTCGATGTAAGGCTTATAGACACTTTCTCCTATTTTGTAGATTGCCTTTTCACATAACTGTTCCTTTTGTTGTGTAGAAACCTTTTGGTTTGATGTTACAAGATTTTTATGTTCGGACCAGTGAGATGGCTCAGCGGTGTAAGCGCCTGCCCTGCAAGCGCGAGGGCCCAAGTTCGACTCCCAGATCCCACATACGAAAAAGGGGCCGGTGATATCACTCAGTGGCACGGGTGCCTGTTGGCGCGCGAGGTCCTGAGGTCGACCCCCTGGTACCCACAAAAAAAAAAAAAAAAAAAAGATTTTTATGTTCACATAAGGAAATCATTGCCTAGACCCATCTTATGTAGATTTTGTCCTATGTTTTCTTCTAGTATTTTTATAGTTTCAGCTCTTAGGTTTTAAATCTTTAATCCATTTTTAGGTGATTTTGGCATATGATATGAGATAACACAACTTCATTCTTTAGCATGTGTATATTTTAAAACTGAAGAATCTATATTTAGATGGTAGCATTGAGTTAATCTGATCTAAGTAGCAGTTTATAGACAGGAATACAATAGAACAATCATGTTAGAATATAACACATAAATAAAGATTAAATATCATAAAAAGTATAAAAATTTCAGTAATATTATTATCAACAATTACATATTTTCATTCCTAAGTATAAGTGTATTGAGTTGACATAAATATTTAATGATATTTGAGGTATAGTTACAAAAGATGGGAAAGTATTGTAAATGTAAATTTACTCATTTATGCTGTAACTATTATTAGAATTTTGATTTTTATATTTAAATTAATAAGACTTTTTGAATATTATTTTTGAAAAAGTTGAAAAATACTCTGATATTTTCAGGTAAAATCACATCATTGATAATTAAACGACAACATGTTCCTCTTCCAAAAAATGGCCTTTTGATAAGTTTCTGCATTGTTCTATCTTTCTTCATTTTAATTGCCGTTATTGTCCTCAAATGGACTAAAATAAAGCGATATTGGCACAGAACAGGACAGTCAATTGGAGGGTAAGTAAATTACGCTTTTATATGTACAAAAGAATTCTGGGAAAATTTCAGTGCAATTCAGAATATTGGGAATTTGTGGTTAGATTTGGTTGATTCTTAGTAACATTGTGCAGGAAGGCCCCAGTGTGTATCAGTTTTCCAGATTTCAGGCAATTATATATCCTTCATAATACTGCAGGGCCAAGAACAACTGAAACTCCTCAGCAAGTACTCAGTGCCTTTCAGATAGAAAATCATGACAGATACAATTGGTTTGGGAGGCTCTGTTGACTTCCCAAAGAACATCATTTTCCTTACACTGATAGTCATTTGTGCAAAGGTGATCAATAGAGATAGAGAAGCAAATTTTGTGAAAGTATGCATAGAGGTAAGGAAAAATAGAAGGCAGTACCAGATGAAGGAGATAATGCATGTAGGAGGACGTTTTATATTTTACACAAAATGAAGATCGCTCAGATGTTTCTCAGTTGTAATTAAGATACTTGTACATCTTTCTTAACTCTAACACAAGCTATAATTGACTCAGTGAATATTTAGGGAGATGACAATATAGTAGTAAGGTTAATAAAGTGGTCTCCTTTTTCTCTGAATCTCAGTGATGTAAGTGGAGATAAAATACTGATGTGAAAATTTTAGTAAAAACCTCCTGTAATTTTGTCAACAAATTATCAGCAACTACTGAAATTCAGAGTAGTGTTCTTGATTTCAGTACATGTTTACATACTCATCATGTTGTTGAAATTGGCTTAATTGTATAATAGCTTTTATAAGTTTTTCTGTGATACCTTACAGTATCTTGGAAAAATTGGAATAGTTGCTAGAGGTAAGACTAACTTTTGAAAGAAATATCATAGCAAAGAAGAGTTATTGTTTATTTTAAAAGTTTTTTAAAAAATTTAAAAGTGACCATATCTGGTCATGATAGCCTGTGTTTCACAACAACAATTAGTGGCTTCAGAGCTGCAGGATAAGAAATGAAATAGCACAGAATTCCAAATGTGTACTATTGAACTGGATGGTCAGGAGTTAGTCATTCTCTCCGTCACTCAAAATGTTTGTAACTGACACCAGTTCTTGTCTGTGTGCATTCTTTGTTGATCCAGAATTTACACCAACATTTTCTATTTTCATTTTCAAATATTCAGGTGTTCAAACCTCATCTCTCATATGTAGTCAAGAAATTGTAGCCAGATAATAGGAAACTGGACTGACTGTCATTTTAAGCAGAAACTGCCTATGGATGAAGTGTTCCAAAGACAAAAAAGAGGCCAAATTAATATTCCAAAATGTTACAAAGTGTGGATGAAAAACAGAGGGGCCCCTTTATTCATTGATAAAATGAATTTATAGCCTACATAATTACTTGCTTATATATTTATTTGACACAAATATTGTAAGTGGAGAAATGATTAAGGAATAATTTAAATGTGTACATGTATATTTGCTTTTATTATTTTGGAGAAGTATTATCATAAATATATTAATATCTTCTCTTTCCTGGAGGAAAAAAAGAGGAAATTAATGGATTAATTTTTAGTTTCAAATTTTTAAAAATATCTAACTTTAAAGTAAGACCATTGGGAAAAACAGAAACAATATAAGACATAAAATCATTGTGGGCTATGGGAAGCAGAGTGGTTATTGGTACATATTAATTCAGTAATTAACAAAAATCTAGCTTTTTTACATTTTTCTTTTTCTTTTTTTTTTTTGCTTAAAATTCCAGTATCTATTTTCCCTAAAATTATTGTTCTCTCTATCATACAGATCTGTATCAGAAGACAGCAATAATAACAGTAACCAGTTATAAAATTAAAGGCCAATTGAAGAAATCATATTATTAACATGTATCAAATAATTTACAATGTAGTTGTTTATCTTTAACAATACCTCAGTATAAGAAATCTGTTAATCTCAGGGGCCAGTGGGATAGCTCAGCGGCATAAGCGCCTGCCTGGCAAGCATGAGGTCCTGAGTTTGACTCCCGGTACCCACATACGAAAAAAGGGCTGGTGATATCGCTCAGCGGCACGGGCACCTGCTGGCATGCGAGGTCCTCAGTTCAACCCCCGGTACCCACAAAAAAAAAAAAAAAAGAAATCTGTTAATCTCATATATCACCATTCTAACATTGATCCATGAATATCATATGGTGTAAAACGAGGAGTAAGATAAAGCACGTGATATCAATTTTGCTTTATATTATTTTAGAAACATATCATCTTAACTAATACTGATCAGAGATAGGTTCAGCAATATTTCTCTAATAATAAATGACTTGAGAGGAATTTCAAA
Source organism: Erethizon dorsatum (assembly GCA_028451465.1). Lineage (NCBI taxonomy): Eukaryota > Metazoa > Chordata > Mammalia > Rodentia > Erethizontidae > Erethizon > Erethizon dorsatum. Next base: position 34,123,111 of record CM051837.1, read on the forward strand.
CACTTTTACATTTCAAAACAATATTTAGGAGTAACTATACTAATTTACATTTCTACCAAAAGTTCATAAGGCTTTCTTTTTCTCTACTCTCTCTCTAGCATTTATTATTTATTATTTTTGTGTTCTTGACAATAACCATTATGACTGGGTGAGACGGAATCTCAGTGTACTTTTGATTTACATTTCCCCAATGGCTAAAGATGTTGGCCATGTTTTCATAGAGTTATAGGCCACATTTATTCATTTTGAGAAGAATCTGTTCAGTTTATTTGTTCACTCATTGGATTATGTTTTTGGTAGCGTTTTTGAGAATCAGATGGTTGTATCTGTTTGGATTTATTTCTGGCTTCTCTCTTTTGTTCCATTGATCTACTTGTCTGTTTTAATACCAGATGCTGTGTTTGTTACTCTGACCCTGTTCTGTATTGAAACTCAGTGTCATGATGTCTCCAGTGAGGATTCCACCCCTCCTCAGGACTGCTTTGTTGCTTCTGAGTATTGAGTGATTCCATATGAAATATAGGATTGTTTTTCCCAGTTTTATGAGAACATCTTTGGTATTTTGGTGGGATAGCTTTGAATAGGTAGCTTACTTTCAAAATGTGGGAATATTTACAATATTGATTCAACCAATCCATAAACACGGGAGGTCTTGCCATCTTCTAATGTCTTCTTTAATTTATTCAATGTTCTGTAATATTCCTTGTAGTAGTTTTTCATCTCCTTGGATAAGTTTATTCCTAAGTGTTTTTTAAGCAATATTGAATGGAATTGTTCTCCTGATTTTATTCTCAGTGGACTCATTATTGGCATATAAAAAGCTACTGATTTATTTTTGCATGTTGATTTTGTATCTTGCTACTTTTCTAAATTTGTCTTTTAGTTCAGTCTTTTGGTGGAGTCTTTAGACTCTTTTAAATATACAGTCATATCATCTGGAAACAGAGAACTAGATTTCCTACTTTGCTATTTGTCTCCATTTTATTTCTTCCTCTTGACTAATTGCTCTGCATAGAATTTCAAGTATTATGTAGCATAAGAGTGGTAAAAGTGGGGGCCGGTGAGATGGCTCAGTGGCTTATGCGCCTGCCCCGCAAGCGCGAGGGCCCGAGTTCGACTCCCGGAACCCATATACGAAAAAGGGGCCGGTGATATCGCTCAGCGGCACGGGCGCCTGCTGGCGCGCGAGGTCCTGAGGTCGACCCCCCGGTACCCACAAAAAAAAGAGTGGTAAAAGTGTACATCTTTGATGATCTCTGATTTTAGAGAAATGCTTTCAGTTTTTCTGGCACCAATTGGGTGTGTCATATATAATTTATTATATTGATGTAAAATCCTTCTATACCTAGTTTCTTTAGGGTTTTTTAAAAATAATTAAGAAATACTGAATTTCATTGAAGGATTTTTCTTAGTCTATTGAGATATTTATGCAATTTTTAAATCCTCATTTCTATTTATGTGCTAAATACATATATTTTATGTGTAGAACATATATTGATTTGCACACACTGAACCATCTTTGCATTCCTGGAATGAAATAAACATCATAGTGTATGTTTTCTTTTTTTTTTTTTACTATGTTGCTGAATTCAATTAGAATTATTCTATTAAGACTTTTTTACTACATTAATCAAGAGTATTGGTCTGTAGTCTTTTTTCTTATGCCCTTATCCAGTTTTGATATCAAAGTGATACTGGCTTTATAGAATGAATTTGGAAGCATTCATTTCAGTTTTGTTGCATGGAATAGTTCAAGGAACACTGGAAATTATTCTTCAGAGGTCTGGTAAAATTCAGCAGTGAATCTATCTGATGCTGGGCTTTTCTTTGTTGAGAGATATTTTATCACTGCTTTAAACTCATTGCTTAGTGTTAATATGTTTAGTTTTTAATATCCTTTATATTCAGTTATGGGCAATCACACATGTCTAAAAATTTATGCATATCTTTCAGGTTTTACAAGTTATTGAAATATAAGTCTTGAAAATAGTCCCGAATGCTCTTCTGGATTTCAACGACATTGGCTATAGTGTTTCATTTTTTATCTCTGATTTTTTATCTCTCAGAAGTAATTTCCATTTATTTGTATTTAATTCATATAAGGTTTTTTGGGGGGTTGGATAGTTTTTTAAAAGTTTATTTTATTGGTACATGTTTGCAGTACATGAGTTTACAATCATGTTGAGGAATGGTTACATATACATACCAGTTTTTTAAAATTTAAATCCCCATCCCCTTCCCTCCCACTTCCTCCAACCTCCTCCACTTCCTCCATCCCAATTTTCATTCTTGTTCATATTGTTAATCTTAGCTCATGTTATGGCATATACTATTTACATTAATTGAGGGTATTAGGTTCCTGTGACATATCTTTATTCTACTCATTTCCACTTTTCAACTTCCCCACCTCTTGCCCTTGTTCTCATCCTATTCGTTGTTGGAAGAGATCCAACCCCTTGTCCCCTAGTATCATTCCTTTATCATTTTCTTTGTACTTCGCCTTAATCAAATGAGAGATGCCATACAGTATGTAAGCTTGTGTGTCTGGTTTATTTCATTCAACATTACATTTTCTGGGTGCATCCATTTTCTTACAAATGTCTCAAATTTCTCTTTCTTTATAGCTCAGTAATATTCTATTATATATAGATAGAACATTTTCTTTATCCAATCATTTGTTGATGGGTGTACAGGCTGCTTCTAGGATTTAGCTATTATGAATTTTCTTGCTATAAACATTTGTATGCATATGTCACTGTAGTATGAAGTCTTAAGATCTTTGGGGGAGATACATAGCAGGGGGAGAGCTGGGTCATATGGAATTTCTAATTTCAGTTCTTTGAGAAATCTCCATACTGATTTCCATAATGGTTGTACTACTTTACAATTAAAGAGGGTTCCTTTTTCACCACAGCCATGCCAGCGTTTGTTGGTGTTTGATTTCTTAATTACTGCAGTCCTTTCTTGAGTCAGGAAAGAGACAAGGACATCCACTATCACCATTTCTATTCATGACTATTGATATGAACATCTTGCAGCATTTCATGGTTGCTGAAGCTTCAAGCAGTATATGTAAAAAAAAAAAACTTCAAAGTATGCTGTAAAAATTTATGCTCTTGTAACTGCAAAGACTTATTATGCTTTCAATTCAGAAATTTATCCTGGAACTCAGCCACCAGGTCTCTATTCATATAGTAATAAACCAAACGATGTTGTGACAGATTTGTTGCTCCCCTCTCCCAAACTATTTGGAATGTGACATTTGACATTTGGTTTACCAGTTTCCAATTGGTTTGCTAATAGAGCACAAGTTGATCAACTTAGGAACTGTTCACAGAAATAAAGCAAAAATTCTGAATGAAATGTTGCAATTTCAAAACAGAGAATAGTAGATCTTTGGATTTCAGAAAGATGTAACATTGGGACAGGAAAACAAAACATACATGCTATCAGTGTAAGTGATACTTATGTATGGAATACTGCCTTGGGTGTGACAGTTGAAGCAAGGATTATTTCTGTGGTAGACTTTTGTATTTACATTGTTATCTTTTAGGTTTTGTAAGCAAGTAAACAGCTGATATGAAAATGTTGATGCTTATTCTAAGCACTCATTACATATTTATATTTTATTTTATTGATATATGATTTTCCTGCTAAGTGCACATTGTACAATATAGTAGGAAGCTTATAACAAAACAAGATGACAAGAGAGTTGACAAGAACAGGAAAAGAAAGTAAGCGCACGTGCTGTCAGCGTAAGTGAGACGAGTGCATGGGAAACACAGCTGTCATGTGTGAAGTCTGCCTTGGGTGTGACAACTGAAGCAAAGACTATTTTTGTTATAGAGTTCCATTTGTAGTTCATGTAGGAATTTATTTCTGATGTTATCTTCTAGGTTTTGTAAGCAAGTGCACAGCTGATATGAAATTGTTGATGTTTATTCTAAATGTGCAATACATATTAAGAATTTAATACTTTATTTTATTGATATTTTATGTTCCTGTTAACTACACATTGTATAGTATAATAACTTCCTGACAAAACAGCAAGACCAGTGAGGTATCACATATGTCCTACAAAAAGGCCATGAAAGCAAAAATCATTTTAATTTTTTTGTAGTAGGGAAAATTTACTTTATGGCCTAAAATATGATCTATTTCAGAGAAATTCCCATGAGCATCTGAGAAGAAGGTGTTTTCTGAAATTTTTGCATGAAATATTTTGTAGATGTGTATTGTCTATTTGGTTTATAATATAATTCTGGTATTTCTTTGTTGCTTTTTTGTCTTTACCAATAAATATTGTCCTTCTTTTTATCTTCCTACTAGTTTTGTCCTGAAATCTGCTTTATGAGATATGTATGAGTATCACTAGTCCTGCTTGCTTTCAGATTCCATTTGGTTTGAATATCACTTTCTATTATTTTTTTCTTACCTCAGTCTGCGTATATCTTTGTCAGGAGGTATATTTCTTTCAGGCAGCAAAGAGTTGCATATTGGTTTTTAAATACACTCCACCAGTCTGTGTCTTTCAGTTGGAGAATTAAGACCATTTACATTCAGGATTATTATCAAAATATATGTAACTAATTCCTCTCATTTTTTGTTTCTCTAATGTTTGATTCTTTCTAATTCTCATTTGCTTATCTGTTCTTCTAGTCATTTAGTGACTTTTATTCTTTCCTGTGTTTTCATGGATGTGTCAATCTTTCTGTACTGGTTACAGAATGTCTTTAAGTTTCTTCTCAAATTCTGGCTTAGCATTTAAGAATTCTTTTAATTTATGTTTATCTCAAAAGGTCTTATTTTCTCCTTCAATTCTGAAGGATAGTTTTGCTGGATATAATAATGTAGGTTGGCAATTATTTTCTTTCAGGGCTTGAAATACAATATTCCTTGCTCTTTTGGACTTTACAGTTTCTGCTGACAAACCTGCAATTGTTCTTGTAAGTTTACTTCTATAAATCACTTTGAATTTCTCTCTTGAAACTTTCGATATTCTTTCCTTGTTATGTATTCTTGAAATTTTACTATAATATGACATAGGGAATTTATGTTTGGTTCATGCTTGTTTGGGGTTCTAAATGCTTTCTGTACCTAAATTTCCATATTCTTCCCAAAATTCAGAACTTTTCTGCTGTTATTTCATGGAACAGATTTTTGTATGCCTTTAGTATATACCTTTACATTTTCCTCTATACCAAAACTTGCAAATTTGATATTTTATTCGTGTCCTGGAGCTCATGATTTTTTTGTTCATAATGTGTCATTTTGTGTTATCATTTTTCAAATGTGATAATCCATTAACCTTGTTTTCATCCCTGAAATGCTGTCTTTTGCTTGATATATAGCTTATTGGTAAGGCTTTCCATTTAGTTTTTAATTTGATTTATTGAATTTTTATTTCCAAGAATTATGTTTAGCTCTTTTTCAGAATATCTTTTTATTGAATTACTCTCTTATATCCTGCATTTTCTTCCTTAATTCATTCAGCAGTTTATTTGTATCCTCTTTGAAGTGATAATTTTATTTTTTTTTTATTTTTTTATTTTTTTTTTTTGTGGGTACCAGGGGGACGACCTCAGGACCTCGCGCGCCAACAGGCACCCGTGCCGCTGAGCGATATCACCGGCCCCTTTTTCGTATGTGGGTTCCGGGAGTCGAACTCGGGCCCTCGCGCTTGCAAGGCAGGCGCTTACGCCGCTGAGCCATCTCACCGGCCCATGAAGTGATAATTTTAGAAATTAATCTTTAAGATCTTTGTTCAACATTTCATGCATTTCAGTATCTTTGGGTTCTCTTACAAAAGAGTTAAGAACTTTTGGAAGAGTCATGTTACCTTGTTTGTCTCACTTCTTTTTTTTTTTTTTTTTTTTTATATGCGGGTACCAGAAGTTGAACTCAGGACCTCACGCTTGCCAGGCAGGCGCTTATACTGCTGAGCTATATCACCGGCCCTGTCTCACTTCTTTTGTGTGTTTTTATGTTGATGTTAGTGTATCTTTTGGGAGGCTGTTCCTTCCAATTTTATGTCAGATCCCTTTTAGCGCCTAGTTTTGAGTGCTTGATCTCAGTACCATACAAAATGGGGAAAACAAACTGCAGTAACAGTGATGACACAAAGGCAAACCATATATTAAAAATCAGTAAAAGTTAGTTAAAACCAAAATTTTTACTATCAACAATTTTAGAAAATAAAGTGGCACATGTAATATAGAGTAAACTAAATGGTTAAAAATTAATACAGGTAATAGCAATAATAATTTTCTACCTCTTCTCACTCACAGAGTCACATAGATAGTACTTCTCTTATGCTATCATACCCATAATTCCTGTTTTCTTAATGTATTTATGAACAATCATACCTTCTTCTCCCTCATTTAAGCCTCTGATAGATTTAACTGATAGATTTAGCCTCTAACTGGTAGATTCTCTCTCCACATTTAAGTTTCTTTCTCACTAAGACTGCATGAATATTGTTATTCCTATTTTAGAAAGGAAGCAATAGAAGTAAGGAATTTTAGTAAGTTTGGGAGTTGGAGATACTTAAGGCATCAGTCTCTAGAATTAAGGCTCTTTAAGAATGCCAGGACCCTGAGATTTACGACCTGGTATATGACTGAGGGTAAGAAATGGAATTTACTAGAATTAAGGACCTGTAAGATGCCAGACAAAATCCTATAGGTACTCTACCTCCAAGACAAAAATGGATAAAATTGGGATAAAATAGACATCTATATGAGTCCAATGTTCTAATTCGTATATGAAAAGAAATAAAGTTATTTGACATGTTAGGTTGATTACTGGGACTAAATAGAAACATTCAAAACTTTAATCAAAAGTGAGATCATGAGCTCATCTACTTTTTTATCTGACATTCCCCCATATCTGACTTTGATAGTAAGGTCAGTGGGTTCCTATTTCCTTATCTGTGCACCAATAAAACATTTATCACTGCTAACCTCAGTGTAAAATAGTTTAATTTCTGCTTGTACCAATCTGAGCCTCTTTTTGCATAACTTTACTCAACACCCACATCTTAGATGAGGATTTCAGCGCTTGGCTCACTGTTGTCTTCCCATGACCTTCACCATCCTCCATCCTCTCACCTTCCTGCCGGGCGTGTTCACCTCGGCACTTCACACCACCAGCCAAGGTCACTCAGGTTTTTCCTGCAACAGTATCGATCTTGCGACACACCTGATTTCTTCCAGTTCATAAGCTTATGAACCATACGCTCAATATTTTGCTTTTTCCTTTCCTTCATTTTTTTCATTTTGATTTTTTCATAACTTCCAACAGTACTCTATGGTTGCATTGAAGTTTTATCTCTAGAATTTGATATAGTCGCATAGGCTATTAGCCCATAAATAACAGATATATTACAGAAGTTGATTATATAAGAAAGGGAATGACTGGCAGGTTTAGGTTCCAAGCTTATGCATACACAGTAGAAGGTTGGTTTGTTGTAAACAGTCAATATAATGGAAAGTGGAGAAATAGAAAGAACTGCAGTAATTCAGGAGATAAGGGCTATTGAGGGTGATCTTTTAGATTTTGAAGGCAAATTTTTGAAAACTGAACCAAGAGAATGCATTGACAGTTATAGTTTTTAAGGAAAACATTATGTTTAGTGGTATAAAGCAGAAAAATACCAAGGCTAACATGTAATTTCAAAAAGTATCACTATTAAATTAACAGGATTCTCTGTTTCCAAAGTTTGAGCTTTTAATACTTTTCAAATTCATTTTTAGTCATGGCCATTGAGAGAGAAACTCAGCATAATTCATCATGAGCCCAGACAAGTGTCTAATATTTTATGAGAAGGAATTTAGTCTTCCCATAGATGAACAGGGCCTAGTTATTTCTGAGGTGGTAAGAAGGATTTGGCATGACATGGTTTGTATTTTACAACTGTTGCGGGGATAAAGTAAGGGAAATGTATTCAGTCAGGACTGGAGATGAAAGCAGTCGCTAAGAGATGACTAAAGGCTGGTGAGGTCTGTTGTGGGCAGCACTGGACAACAGGAAAAGAACAAAAACATTTTAAGAGAAGTCACATGAGGGGCACTTACCAGAGTGGAGACTGGATGGATGTATTTGGGTTCAAGAAAAGAGAGAACTTTGTTGATCTCAGCGTTCCGGACAGAGTGAGTAACGTGTTTGGCCGGGGGGACTGTGAAGCAGTGGAAGACCATTTGGTGCTGCGGCGCTGCTGTGGAGGGAGGCGGGGATAGGTTCAGTGCTGAGGATGTGCCGTGGGACACCTGCTGGAGACGCACAGAGGGTGTTCATACCTTTCCATATTTTCCTTTTTCTTTTCTTCTATTTGCTTGTTAGCGATCTTTTTCTTTTAGCCTCTTAATGTTTAGAGACTGTGTAAATGAAAGTATATATATATACATATCAATTTATAATATTTCCTTTTAATGTGGCTAACACAAATTACTCATAAAAATATTTAGGGTTATGAATTTTTTGGATAAGAGGTACAGATTTTTTTTTTTTTTTTTTTTGTGGGTACCGGGGGTCAACCTCAGGACCTCGCGCGCCAGCAGGCGCCCGTGCCGCTGAGCGATATCACCAGCCCCTTTTTCGTATGTGGGTTCCGGGAGTCGAACTCGGGCCCTCGCACTTGCCGGGCAGGCGCTTAAGCCGCTGAGCCGTCTCACCGGCCCAAGAGGTACAGATTTTTGTAGTATAGCCAATGTTTTATTGTACTAGTTACTAGGTGTGTAGTTACATTAGACAACTGTTATTAACAATGAAAATTCAGAATTTCTCTTTTTTCTTTCTTTTACAACAGTGTACATACAACAACATAAAAAAGCCATAACGAAGAGAAAGTTTCTTGTCAAGAAGCTCATCTTTACCTGGCCTGATCCAAAAACAACAGCAACAACAACCACCACCCTGCTTTTCTCTACTTTTGTTATGGCATAAAGATTTCAATTTCATAAGCCAAGTAAATCTGATGAAAATGTGCATACCTGTGTCTATGGATTCTTTCACCCACCAGTATCCTTTAGTAGGAATTAAACAGCTTTGCTTTCATTTTACCTGCATGTTGTGACATCGCAAGGTGACAGCATTCCCTTGGCCACTGTTGGGCCATGAAGGAAGGGCCTCACAGCCCACACTCTCCAGCAGGTGACGGTCACCTGCTGTGTCCTTTCCCGCCTTTGTGCTGTTGAGAGGGACCATGGTAAGGGCAGCCCCGAGCCCCAGACCGTCCCTGGCCTCCTTTCTAGCCTAGAGCACCTGCTCAGACTGGGTGCCTGGTGCTAGGTGTCGTTCTGTCTCCAAGTGACTCTTCCTTGGCCCCTGTACATTGTGTTCTTTGTGTTTTAATGACCCCAGACTTGCTGTTCTGTCCTTACTAAAGCAGAGCGCTTCTGGATAAGATTTTCTTTCTCGGGCGGGGATATAGCTCAGTGGCACAGCGCCTGCCTGGCAAGCACGAGGTCCTGAGTTCCATTTCCGGTACCAAAAAAAAAAAAAAAAAGATTTTCTTTCTCATCCTCCTCTCGTGGATGCACCTTTGCCTGGCGCACAGCATTACACATGGATTATGGACCCCTGAGCCAAACCTTGAAACCTTGAGACTGATGAGGACCTCAGTGTCTCCATAAAAAAAAAAAAAAAAATTGCTCCTGGGACGGTGGAGGAAAAATCTCATTGCAGAGGTTCAGAGTTCCCTTTACCAATGTCTGTCAGCTGACTAAGGGATAAACAAATAAACAGTGAAATGTTATGCAGCCACAGAAAGGAATAAAGCTTTGAAACTGGTAACAGAAAGAACTCTGAAGCCATTATGCCAAGTGAATAGGGCAATCAAAAAGACCATGGGGCCGGTGAGATGGCTCAGCGGCGTGAGCGCCTGCCTGGCAAGCGCGAGGGCCCGAGTTCGACTCCCGGATCCCACATACGAAAAAAGGGGCCGGTGATATCGCTCAGTGGCACGGGCGCCTGCTGGTGCACGAGGTCCTGAGGTCGACCCCCCGGTACCCAAAAAAAAAAAGACCATGCAGCATTTTATTCATTTGTGTGAAATGAACAGAGCAGGGACATCTCTAAAGATAATTAGTTTACTAGTTGTTTAGGCCTGAGAGTATTTGTTGATGAAGAAATGGAGAAGGGGTAATGGCTATAGCATATAGGGATACTTTTCGAGGTAATGAACTTGTCTAAAATTAGCTGTACTGATGGTTGCACATATCTGTGAATGTGCTGAACATCATTCAGTGGCACACTATAATGTGTGAATCGTATGTTGTATGAATTATATCAAAATACAATGTTTACAAAATACAAATTGGGTTGAGTCTCCCACAGTTTCCGCATCCTCCTCGTCAGTAATTTATCTTGGACCGTGGTGATCGGTATCCAACCGTGTTTTCATGGTAATTTCTTAGTTGTCAGCTGTCCGAGCGGAATGAGTACCGAGCAGGTTCAAGTTTTAGTGCTGAGCAGGGCTTCTTCCTGAAACTGCTGACGCAGCACATCCCAGCGATGCGCGGTCCTGGGGTAAAAGAGCTGTGGGGAGCGGCTGAAGCCGGGAGCTCCTCACACGTGCAGGGCTAAAGCAAGGCCGGCGGAGAACACGGAGCGCCCCAGGCGAGCCACGTGAACGAGCTGCTCCAGCCCTGATAACCAGGTGCCTCGAGGGGAGCCAAGCAAAAGAGGTGCTAGGCGGAGGGGTTTCAACTCTCCTCCCGAGAGTATAAATAAACGCGCTGCAGTCGATGGGCAGCTCTTTCTCTCCCACCAGGAGAGGAGCGTCCCCCTGACCTCAGCCTTCTGCATCTTGACTCTTGTTTTCCTTCATCCTCCACCATCCCCCCTCGGAGTTTCGAGAACTGTGCTGGACGAGGCGAAGAGGTTCCAGTGAGAGGTGCCAGGGGATGAGTTGGTTTCGGACACGTGCAGAGGGACATTTGGCAGGAAGTTACGGGAGGCGTCCTGTGCTCTTCTTCCGCATTCATCAATTCTCCAGTCCCCCGTAGCCTGGCCAACCCTTCCCATTTGGATGCATCCCTTAACAAAATTCGCTTAGGCTGCATTTTATTATTTTATTTTATTTATTTTTTGGCATCGGGACTCGAACTCACGACCGTGCGCTTGCCAAGCAGGCGCTGTTAGGTTGCATTTTAAAACTTCCCTTAGCCTTTCCTCTACCAATTTAATAGTGCTGTAAGAAATGTACACGGTTGCAGAAAAGTGCCTTGGGATTACCTATTAAGATCAAGAGCCGTTTTATTTATTTATTTATTTATTTATTTATTTATTTATTTATTTATTTATTTATTTATTTTCCTTATTTGCCAAGGTAAGTTTGTAATAAAGTCAGAGGCATCGTGTCGGAAACTGTTAGCAAACCTAGCTGACATTTCCATTTTGCTCCTTCTTGTCCACCTCAGTACACAAAACCCGCCATAAAACTGTGATTGGAGAAATGAAACGATCGAGAGAGGGGAGCCAGGCTTCTTTGCCTCTTTACCCCTCCCGAAGGGTGCGACCGTCTTAAACCGCTCCAGGGCGCAGCCGCGCTCCCAGAGGCCCGCGCCTGCTCGCGCTTCTCCTCCCCGCACGGTGCAGCCCCGCTCCGGGCAGCGCGCGCCGCGCGTCCAGTGCCCCGGCCGGCCTGCCGCGAGCCCGCGCTGCCAACCGCCTCCTCCCGCGGCGGGGCGGCTCCACCGGCATGCTGCTGCTGCCGCTGCTGCTGCTGCCGGCTCTCCTCGCGGAGCTCGGCAGGCCGCAAGCCCTCCTCGGTGAGTCCGGCGCCGCCCTCTTCCTGGGGACAACTTCCCGGGTCGAAGCCCCCGCCGCGCCTTCTCGTATCCCCAGTCCCGCCAACGGGGCAGGAGTCAGGGGTCTGCAGACCCCGCAGCCTCGCAGACCGCGCCTGGAGTGGAGCGGGGCGCATGTGTGCGGCCCATGATTTACTCCCCAGAGTCCTGAATTTACGGCTCCCGCGGGATTCCGAAGGGCCAAGGTTGGGGGATGCTGCGGACTGCACTGTTGTTTGTATCTGAGCCGTTTTTCATTGAAAATCTGTTTAAAGTTTGCACACTAGAGCGTGGGCACATAAATAAGGAAAAATATTGAACCCTGCTATGTACTTGGTTAGGGACACTTACTAGGCTGAAGCTGTTGTTGATAAAACAAAACAGCCAAAGAAACAAACACTGGAACACGTGTCGTTACTGCAGATTTTGAAGGAATATTCCTGCACGTCACGGTGCCGCAGAAGATAAGGTCAAATGAGAGTGGAGTCTCAGAGAGAGAGGTACGTGACCAAGAGTAGTTGTTTTATTCCTAGAAGTTGAAGGTTCTTTTTATTCACCGTCGTGTTAACCCAGATCTTACTAATCCGTGGTGACTTACAAAGCACAGTGTTTAACTGGGCTTTGCTGTGTCCTGTGCGATTTGACTCTCCTGTTCGCACATCTTCCTCACGTACCACTTCCTTCTCGGTATCTCTTCTTGAATACTTGCTCTTTCGTAATTGTGAAGAAATAATGAACACTTTTCAGCAATCAACCTGGTAGAAAAATAGTCAATATGGAATGTGCATGATGATGGCCCAGCATCCAAATTATAAAAATTTGTTAATCACTAAATAAATGATAAAAATTGGTCTTGAGTAAAAATTAGAAACGCAAAACTAGACCTGCAAGCATCAGAATTAGCAGAAGTAATGGCTAGAGAAAGAAAAAGGAAAATTAAAAAATGTCATATTTGCTGGCGATGGTGATAAAAATTAAAATATATAAATGTTACATTAAAAAGGAAGTTGGGAAGATGCTTACCTATATGACGCCCAGTAAGCAAGAAGCATACAGCAGTTATGTGGGACATGGAAGGGTTTACCAAGAGAGGAGGTGAAGGATTTTGTACTTTCTACATTTTTGGTATTTTTATATGAAATTATTGAAGCCATTTTTACGATGGTAAGGTGCACCTTTTATATTTTTAAGGATTTATTGAGGTGTAGTTGGTATAAAAAAGTACACATATCAAATTATGGCATCAAAGTTTTGTCCTTGTTCATCTCTTTTATTAAATTTATTCTTAGGTATTTTAATTTTTAGTAGCTTTTGTAAGTGGGATTGCTTTTTTGAATTCTATTTCACATAATTCACTAGTAGTGTATAGCAATGCTACTGATATTTGTATGCTGATTTTATATCCTGCAGTTCTTTTAAATTCATGTATCCTAATCATTTTTGGCAGAATAATTATTGTGGTCTCTGTATAAGAGCATATCATCTGCAAACAGTGACAATTTATCTTTCTCTTTTGGAATATGGAAGATCTTTACTTTTTTCTTGCCTGATTGCTTTGGCAAGAATTTCCAGTACGATTTTGAACAAACAACAAAACCATGAGGTATCTTTTATCTTTCCAGATCTTACAGTTTTCAGCTTTTCTACATTCAGTATGTTAGCTGTTACCTTATTACATATGGTATTTATTTATTTTTGCAGAACTGGGGATTAAACACAGGGCCTTCACACTGAGCAACATACCCGTCTTTTTTATGTTTAATTTTGAGACAAAGTCTCATGAAGTCATTAAGTCACTCAGGCAGGGCTCAGATTTGCAGCTCCCACAGTGGTGGGATTATAGGCGTGGACCACCACATGTTTATTATGTTGAGATTTGCTCCTTCCATACCTAATTTTTTTTGTGTTTTTGCCATGAAGGGATGTTGAGTTTTGTCAAATGTCCTTTCTACATCTATTGAGATGACACATTTTATATCCTTCATTCTGTTGGCATGATTTACCACATTTATTGATCAGCTATGTTGAACCATCCTTTCATCCCTAAGATGAATCCCATTTGATGATGTCAAATCATCTTTTTAATATGCTCTTGGGTGTGGTTTCCTGGTATTTTGCTGAGGATTTTAACATCTGTGTCCATCAAGCTTTGGCCTGTAGTTTTCTTTCTATGTTGTGTCCTTGTCTGACTTGGATAGTAGTATAATGCTGGCCTCTAGAATGTGTTTGGAACAACTCTCTGCTCATCACTTTTCTGGTATAATTTAAAAAGAATTGTGCTTATGCTAGTGAGAATGCAGCTGTGAAATCATCTGGTCATGGCTTCTCTCTAACAGGAGGCATTTCATTGCTCACGCGTTCTTGTTACTTGTTGTTGTTTCATTCAGGTTCTTTCCCTCAAGATTCAATCTTGGTAAGATGTGTATGTCTAGGAATTTGTCCATTTCTCCTAGGTTATCAAGTTTGTTGTACATTTGTTCATGATAATCTATAATGATCTTCTGTATTTCTGTGGAATCAGTTATAGTGGCTCTCATTTTATCTCTGATTTTGTTTGAAGGAGTTTTAAGTTTCTCATTCATTCATCCATTCATTCATGCACATGTGCATTTTACAGTGCTGGGGACTGAACTGAGGACCTTGCCCATGCCAGGCAAGAATTCTGTCACTGTGCTGCTCCTCTTGCCCCAATTTTACTTAGAGTCCTGTTGTCTTTCTTTTAAGGAGTCCAGCTAAGAGTTTCTGGAAGCAGTAGAGCACTGTGGCAACTCAGGCACCGGGAAGGGGGTGCCCCATAGTGTTGATCCAGAACCCTGAAGTGGTAGAAGAAAAAAGAACCAGGCTCTGTGAGGCCAGACTCACTGGCAGCCGGGACCATGGAAAGTGGGGCATGGCTGTGGCCTGGGGTCCACTCCCCAGGGACGTGGGTTGTCTCAGCCTCGGACTCTGAGGAGCTGGCCCGGACCCAGACAGTGGAGGCTTGGAGCCAGTCAGTACAGAGGGGCATCCTGCTGAGGCTCAGTTCCATCGAGGGCAGGATGCCAGGTCAGCTTAAGCGTCTTGGGAATTCCGTCGCTCTACTTACTGGGCCAGTTGTCTTCCTCAGAAGGAGGCAGCAGTGTGATCAGTGGGCTCAGGTGTTGGGTCGTGGTCACTCTGCTAGGGGGAGGGTGTGGCGCTGGGGTGGCTCAGGTGCTGTGGGGAGCAGCTGCTCTGCTACATGGGAGCATGTCAGTGCCTCCTCTGGTGGGGCTTCTCTGCAGGGCTTCCTCTGCTGGCCTCCCATGACAGGGCACCATGGTGCCTCAATTGCCTGGCTTGTGGCTGTTCTGCTGGGCTCACGTTCCCATCCCAGGTGGGCAGAACTCCAGGTCGGCCCAGGCATTGTGGACACGGCCGCCTTCTTGGGTGTAGCCTCTGCGTAGCTGAGCTGCAGGGAAACAGATAGAGGCAGGTGATGGAGGGCCTCCTGTGCAGGACATCCCCAGAGGGAAGGAAGCCACAGCAGCACTAACCTGTGTGTGATTCAGCGAGACTCAGGGATGAAAGCACGGGGTGGCTGCTGGACGCGGGAGCACGGCGTACTTCAGTAACAGCTCTATTCTCAAGGTGGTGCAGCTCAGCAGCTCTGAAAGAGTGAGGCTGTGTGCATTCTAGGTAGCTTCTGAAGCTGGGTGCAGGGCCTGTGAGGACTGGAGGACTTTCCAGGAGCAAAGACGGCAGGTGTTTGAGGTGGCAATGGGCACTGCCGGGGTTGCCTTACTTCCCTTTTTCTCACAGGAAGCAGCCCCTACTGGTTTCAAGCTGTTCCCAACTGGGTGTAGGGTCAGGGAGACAGAGGGAGGTGTTTGCTTCTCTTCTCTGCGAACACCCTCAATTTGGTGGTGCCCAGGTTTCCCACCACTGCAGCACTCTGCTTTAGTCACCATGATCAAACTGGTGGTTTATTCATTCAGTGGTCCCTTTTTTGTAGGTGGGATGAGTGGTTGGCAACACTAGTCCGTCATCTTGGTCTGCGTTTGCTTTTCTTTAGGTCACCTTGGATTTCTGTCATCAGTGTTGTGCAGCATTCATGAACAAGTCCTGTGTGTGTTTTATACCTATTTATACCTATTATACCATTTATACCTATGCAGTTTAATTGGAAAGCAGGTATTGATGGAATTATTTTAAATTTATTTCCAGATGTCCAATATCATGCAGAAATACAGTTTACTTTTGCATCTATATCCTGTACTTTTGTATTTACTCATCTATTAGTGAACTTATTTAGGTGATTTTTGTTGTGAAAATCCTTTTGTAAAAATGTATCTAGGCAGAATTCTTTGAATGTTACACTTAGACAATTGTATTAGCAGCAAATAGGGATAGTGTTTATTTCTTATCTTCCAGTCTAGAGATTGGAAATAAATTGGCCCTCTATTTCTTTTTCTTGAATTTTTGCACTGACTGGACAACGATGAGACTAGGAGTTCTTGCTTTATTCCCTATCTTACAGGGAAAGCATCCAGCCTTTCGCTGAATATAACTGAGTATAATAACAGCTATAGTTTTTACGTTGAGGAAGTTTTCTTGTATTCATATTTTTCTGTGGATTATTATCACGAACAGTGTTTAATTTTGTTCAGTGTTTTTTCTATACCAATGGATAAGGTCATGTGATGTTTCTTAATTATCTGTTAGTATTATCTTGGTTTATTCATTGATTTTCAAATCTTGAACCAGCCATGCATCCCAGAAATAAACCTCACGTGGTCATGGTGCTATATTATTTGTATGTAATGTGAATCCAATTTACTAACATTTTGTGTGTATATTCTTGAGGACATTAGTCTGTGGTATTTTGTTGTTGTTGTTACAGTCTTTGGTTTTGGTATTGGGTAATACTGTCTTCATATAATGAATTGGAAAGTGTTTTCTCCTTTTTTGTGTAGAATTATGTTAATTCCTTAAATATTTGTTATAATATCTCAGTGAAATTATTTGGCCTGAGAATCTTGGGGTGTTTGTTTTTAGTTAAAAATTCAATTCCCATAATAATTTTAGGCACTTATAATTATCTTCTACATTGAATGAGTTCTGGTAGCTTGTGCTTGTTGAAGAGTAGGTCCATTTTACTTATTTAATTGCTAGCTACTTGTGTAGAATTCTTGCTGGTATTACCAGTTCATCTTATAGTGTCTGTGGTAAATATACTAGTATCATTTGCTTCATTTCTAATATTTGTAATTAGCGCATTTTCTATGTTTATTGTTAGATTTGATAGTTTGCCTTGTATTTATGTTGTCAAACATTTTATTTTTCTGATTTTACTTGTTCTTTTCCATTTCAATTTTATTGATTCCACTTCTTTATTTTCTAATTCCTTTTCACTCCATGCTTATTGTACTCTGCTCTATGTAAATTCTTTTTTTTTTTTTTTTTTTTTTTTTTCGGAAATGAAGACATGTTTTATTAGATTTGGTCTTTCTTCATCTTTCCGTGACTATGAATCTGAAAGGGTAGCAAGTGATCATTGCACTCATACATCTTATAATCCCTTTTATCACACAATAGGCACAGATGTATAGCATCATATGTCAATATAACATTATTGACACAGCATCAACATTTAAGCAGTAAACACATTTCACATGAAAGCTCTATGCATCACGTGGACTGTCCCAATAAGAAGTGAATATGAAAATGCAAGTTTAACAGTTACAGTGTTAAAACAATCAATATACCTAATATTTATATCCATCATATATAAATCATCCATAGCAAAGAAGCAAAGGACAAAGACTGTTCTTTAAAAAAAGCATAATGTGCCACATGGTGTTGGCAGTGTTACTACTGTTTCTATATTTATGATTAATTACTAGCAGAACAACTCCCAGAAAGAAAGAGATTGATCCAACGGTGATGTAAGCAATCCCCAAAAATGAATTTTTTCCTCCCATCCATGAAATAGTGCTCAAGATCATCCGTTTTTGTCCATCAAAAGAATGTACAGGGTAATCTGAGGAGGGTATAGGAAGACTTTTCCATCTCTGGTTACTTGAAAATTTAAAATACAAATCTTAAAGTTGCTATTTAACTATTATAATTCATATGTATAATTCTATGACACACAGGTACTTTACTCATGCTCTGAATAACAAAAAGTATATTATTTTGAAAGGGTATATATATTTTACCAAACAATAAGAGTTATATAAGCAGTTTCTCAAGTGGTTTTGCTCTCATTTCATAGGAGGGGCAAAAAGCTTCAAAAGTATAATGTAGTATGAAAAAATACAGCAGTGGAGCCACACGGGGTGGGGGTTGTGTGACAGAGCAGGAGAAAATAGAATTAAGGAAGGGGAAGTATCGGCAAGCTCAAAGAGCATGTGTAACAATAATGTGGCGAGGAGACTGAGAGGGCTCTGAGCACAAGGCCCAAAAGCATGAACGACATGAAACGTTTCGCACTGACTTGGAGTAACGGTAAAATTCATGGTATGACAGTGCTGAAGGCTAGGACACAGTAGAAGTGAAAGGTGGCTATGCAGGAAATTTAAGACAGTGGACACGAGTTTATCAGATGTATTTTCTACATGGACGTGTTCTAGGGTTCTGACAAGCAGGTACAGAGAGGACAGAACGACGTCTCCACTGAAAAAGTGTGCTTTTTCAAAAGCATTTCTGACTCGAGTGCTCGGCCCCATCTCTTTCTATAGTTTGTGCAACTCTGCACCCTCATAGATGGAGCCCTATGACTCCAAATGGCAGGCACGGTTCTACCAACATCTTAAGTCAACCCCAACCTGAGGCAGGAATGCTTTTAGAGCTCTGCATAATCCAGCGCTCTAGGGACCTAACACAGCACCAGATCACCCACACTAGGCTCTCTCTCTCTGTGTCTCAACACTAAAAAAAAGGGCTTCTGCTGCAATTCCAGTATCTAGTTCCTACTTTATTATCAACCCTGGACGCTCGCAGGCCCAAATTCCTGTCTTGTCGGTCTTCGAGAAACCCTGCACTCTTCCTGACAGTTCTTCCGGCGCTCGGGACGCTGCTGCAGACTTCCTGCAGGCGAACTGTCCGTCAGCTAAGAGCTCCCGCTGCCCGCGGACTTCCCGCACTGCGCTCTGAAGGAGACGACAGGCTGGTATTTGTCCTTATTCTTTTAGATCTTTTAGATGCCGTGACAGAGCTGCTCTCTCCTGTGGCTTCTCTCTCAGAATAGTGTTTTCTCCCAGTGTCTGAAATGCATCTGTGTGTCCAAAATTGCCATGTATGAGCCTAGCTTCAGAAATCTGGTCACTTTCACTCTGCCACTCTCAGGTCACATTCACTTATGTATTTAGGTATAACATCGAAAATCTAGGTTCCAAAAATAATCCTTATTTTGAAATTAGTCTATTAATTTAATCAGTTACTAATCCATCATAGAAACAAAACTATATAGTTATGGCTCATTTGGATTATGAAAAATAAAAGATGCAAAGGTCACCAAATATTTAAAATTCTAATATTAGGAATCCTTTCATTTACAATATATATAAACAACATACTTGTGATTAAAAGATATAAGGACTTTGTTTAGAACAAAAGGAACAAAATATTTCCCTGCTAAAAAAAAGACTGTGCATCTATGCAGGTATAGATTGGCCTGACGACCTGAGTGAACTAGCGAGGGACACAGCCTACAGTGGTGGCTGAGGGTAAGGTCACGGCCTTTGGGGGTCAATACTTTGGTTTGAACCCCAAGTCTTCTCATTACTACCTGTATAACCCAAGTCAGCCACATAAGTACTCTAGGTTCCAGTACTCTTGCCTATAACATGAAGATGATCCCTACCTCATGTTACTGCTTGAATTAAATAATACATGGACAGTACCTACCACAGTGTTGAAATATAGTAAGAATAGAATAAATATCAGTAGTGAAAGTAAACCTGGTTTATTAATGTAGAACAATACAGCTGATAAAATGTTTTGATACTATAAATAGATTAAGCATAGACAATTATACTGATGTAAATATATTTGCTGTTTTTTTCATTAGTGGTTTTTGTTTTGTTTTATTTCTTATTATGTAGTCTAGGCTGGGTTCTTTTATTTTTTTATTTTTTTTTTTTTATGAGACAGGGTCTCACTTTGTAGTTCAGGTTGGCCTTCAACTCACTGTGTAACCCAGGCCAGCCTTGAAATCAAAGTGATGCTCCTGCCTCAGCCTCCTGAGTCATGGAATTACAGGTGTGTGCCACCACGCCTGGCCAGGCTGTTTTAATATAACCTGTTTATTATTAGGTACTCAACTGTCCTTTGTGTTAAGCTCAATTACAGTCTCCCTTATAAAAATATCCAGCTTAATAAATAAAACACCTACATTTTAAGTAATTTTACCAAGTGATATGGTTGAAATCCTAGTAAAAAGTACACATAAATTTGACACCTTTCTAGAAGATACGTTCCCTACATACACACATACTCATAAAAATGCAGGGATCAAAACAAAGTACAGAATAACACACCGCAGCACTGGGATAAGGCTGCAGTAGATTCCTTTCAATGACTCTGCATACACAACGAAAAAAGGATACTGTATGTGATATTCAAATAGTACTGCCCAGCTGGTAATGTTGGATGTAAATCATCTGTCCGTTGTATAAGACGATACAACTTTCGAAAAGTAGGCAGTGCTGCAGTGCGCATCCAAATAATAAAATCCTCATTTATGAAGCCATTATTATCTTCATCAGAATCCAGCATGTACACTGGTTTAAGCCAGTTTACTGGCTTTGTTGTTCCTTTAAATCGTTCTTCCAGGCTTCCTCCTCCAGGAGGATTTCTGAATTTCACATGTTTATCTGTCCACCAAGCAATACCTTTCCTTTTCAAAAGAATAGGTGTAGGTGTCGGATCAGAATCATTGGCGACCAGAAGCAATTCCAATGTATCATTAAACATGCTGTTGGCAATAGCTCCAGAAGGAGCAACCGGCAGGTCTTCATTTCTTCGATAAGGCTCACATTCCTTACTGGGATTAAGCAAAGCACTAGAATCTCCATTTAGCTGACTATCATCTCGAGACTTTACATACCGACGATGATTTTGATAGAAATTAGACAGGCCATAATACATGAACACATTGCCCTCAAATGCCTTCTCCAGTGTGAAGTTAATGGTGCAAACACAAGCTGTCACAACCGGGGACATTTATTGCAGGGACTAGAAGGCTCTGTTCCGGTGTAATCAATCTCGATCTCGCGGATATTGTTAGAGGTGACGAAGATGCCGATGCCGATGGGGATGAAGAACGTCGGCAGCACGGTGCCCGCCGTCCGCCTCGTCCTTGGCGTTGCGGTTCATCGCCATCGGACC
Source organism: Erethizon dorsatum (assembly GCA_028451465.1). Taxonomy (NCBI): domain Eukaryota; kingdom Metazoa; phylum Chordata; class Mammalia; order Rodentia; family Erethizontidae; genus Erethizon; species Erethizon dorsatum. Next base: position 34,144,251 of record CM051837.1, read on the forward strand.
CCGGGGCGCGGCTCTGCAAGCTCAGATGTCCTGCCCAGGGACCCCGCCCCCAGACCCTGATGAGACTCCGGCAGGGGCCGCCGCCACCGCGAGGCGGAAGGGGCGGGACCCATGTAAATTCTTGAAGAGGGAGTAAAGATTATTGGTTGGAGACTTTTGCTCTTTTCTGATGTACTCTTTTCTGATTTTTCTCTTGGCGCTACTTTTGAATTCATTTTTATTCAGTTGAATGCATTTTTTATATTTTCCTTTAGTCTTTAATGTGTGTATTATTTAGAAAAGTGTTATTTATGCCAGATGTGGTGATGTATGCCTATAATTGCAGAACTCTGAGGGACTGCAAGTTCAACTATAGCCTGGGCAACTTAGTAATTAGTGAGACCCATCTCAAAATTTAAGAAAGGTTGGGGATGTAGCTGAGAGAGAAGGCCTTGGGTTCAATTTCCAGTAGCACTGAATGAAAGAGTGAGAGAGTGAAGGGGGGGGAAGGAGGGAGGAAGGAAGGAAAGAAGGAAGGGAAGGAGGGAGAAAGTTGTCATTTAATTTTCACTGTTTTTAGAGATTTTCATGTTATCTTTCCATTAGTAACATATACCAGGAGTGTCTTAGTAATTTTTCTTGTCCCTGAGACACAATACTCAACACCCACAAGTTAAAGGAGGATAGGTTTATTGTAGCTCACAGTTTGTAGAGGTTTCAGCCCATGACTGGCTGGCTCCAAGGAAGGGTGGAATGGCTGAGGGGTGTGGCAGAGGAGAAATAGTCCATGGAAGAGTAAGCAGGAGGCACCAAGCAGCAAGCAGTGAACCTCCCATTCCTATCCAGGCTACAAGCTTTTGGTGTGGTATCACCAACACCAGGGTGGGGCTTCCCATTACCCACACCCAGAACTATGATAAATCATTTAGTGGACTAATCCAGTATTATACACCCTTAATTCCAGTATCACACCCTTAATCCACGTTCACATACTCTAGATCCAGCCACCTCCAAAAAGCCCCACCTGTGACCCCATGAAGCTTTGGGTGGATGTCTAGGTACATTCCACCCCTAACCCCCAGAAGACTCACGCACATCCCTTTACACAAAAGGCATTTAGTCCATCTCGAAGAGTTGCCAGAGTCCTAACAGTTTCAGCTTTGCTGAAAAGTCCAAGCCCAAAGTCTCCTCTAAGATTTAAGGCAAACTCTTAGCTGTGAGCCCCTGCACAAATGAAAACACTTCTAAAATACAGTGACATAGCATAAACATTCCCATTCCAAAAGGCACAAATAGGGGGATAGAAGGAATGCAACCAAAGCAAGTCAAAATCCAGCAAGGCAAACGTTAAGTCCCAAAGTTCCATGTCCAGTATCAGGAGCAATCTGTACTAAGATGTGAACTCCAAAGGGCTTAGGTGGCTCTGCCCCTACAGTACTGCCAGTGGTTGTAGCTCCCATGGCTTTTCTCTTGGTCTGGCTTTCCTCACCCCTTGCAGCTTTCCTCAGACAATGCACATTCCTGGCTGCTCCCACTTATGGGGTCTCCACTGTACCTTTGGCTTCACACTCACAGCTTCACACACTGCCACATGGGGCACACGGCCTGGCTGCCCAGGCCTTCTTCTGAAGTCTGTGTGGAAGGCTTCCTGACCCCAAACCTCTTGCATTCTACATGCAGCTAAAACCAGCACCACGTGGATGACAACAAAGTCTGCTGCCAGCTGGAGCAGTAGCCAGGCTTCCTTCTCTCTTGGCTGTATTGGTTGAGGGTCTGGATTGCTGACCACTGTGAACCCAATTTCTAGGTACAAATTCTTAGACCACTGCCATTCTGGAACATGGTGACTGGGGGCTGTGTTCTCAGAGCAAAATCTTTCATTTTTGCAATTTTGAGGCTGCAGAGTGAGGAGTCCTACTGGTTCTTGTGATGTCTTCAGGCCATCTTTTCTAATGTCCTGTTCCTTTTCAGGAACCAAGTTTCCTTCTGTTCCATCATTGCAGGCCATAACTTTATCAGAGCTTCTTTTCTATCCAAACTCATCATTTTTTAAATAATTCTGCTGGGCCATTTGTTCTTTATTCTCAACACACCTCTGGCTAAAAGTCCCCAACAGTAGCCATGCCACCATTTCAATCTTAGAGTGCCTTGAAATTTCTTCTGCAAGATTAGTCCACTGCCCTTAATCTCAGTCCCCTGCAAAGTCTCTGGAAATGAGCAAAATGTGACAAATTTTCTGCTGAAGCATAACACACACGGTCCAGAGTCCAAAAGCCAGTGCAATTCTTGTTCCTCACTGAAACCTGAGCCTGGTCTTTACCAGATGCATTTCTATCCACATTCTGGTCTTCTGAGCTCTCTCCAGAATCTCCCACCAAGTTTAGTTTACACCATTCCAGGGCTGCTGCTTCAGCTGGCATCCCCAAACCTTTCCAAACTCCTACCACAAGCCGGTTCCCAAGACTTCTGATCCATATGGCCAGGTAGTGTCACAGCAACAACTCCACTTCTCTGATACCGAAATCTGGCATAGTTGACAGGATGCAGCAGTAGTGAAGCAGCAAACGATGAGCTTCCCTTTCCCTTTTATCCCGTCCTGGCCCCAAGCCTTTGGGTGATGCTGCCCACACCCAGAGTGGGCTTCCTGTTACCCACACCCAGAGCTATGATAAACCACTTAGCGGACTGATCCGGGACCACACACCCTTAATCCCAGTACAACACCCTGACTCCATATTCACACACCCAGATCCAGCCACCTCTGGAAATCCCCACCCCATGAAGCTTTGAGGGGTCATCTAGATACAAGCCATAATAAGGGGTGATGAAAACATATGGTGAATGTTTAAATTTTAAAAATTTATTACAATAGAAGTCACATTGCCATTAATGACCCTCAAAATACTCCCCCATCAATGTGAAGACACTTTTCCTATCATTCTTGCCACTTTCTGCAACTCCTTGCTTTTGCCTTTAGTTGTGCCGTCTTGGCTGCTTGGATGTTTTCAATCCATTTAAAACATTTAAATTTATGGTCATTTTGAGTTTAGGGAAGAGTCAGAAGTAATGCAGTGCCAAATTTTTGCCAATGTTCAAATTGCATTGTTCATATTCTGACTATTGATATTATATATATATATGTATATATAATATATGTATATATGCATATATATGTATATGTATGATATGACTTTCCAATTGCTTTGTTAAATCTGTGGTGTGTCTCATTCTTTTGACAGTTATCTTTATGCAGAGCAGATGTCTTTAATTTTAATGAAGTCCAATTTGCCAATTTTTTAATGGATTATGTGTTGATTATGGCTTAAGTGTTGTACCGAAAAGTCTTCACCATAACCAAGATCATCTAAAATTTCTCCTTTTTTTAAAAGTAGTTTTCTAGTTTTATATTTTACATTTTGGTCTGTGATCCATTTCAAGTTACTTTTGTTAGGTATTAAATTTTGGGCCTAGTTTTTATTTTTATTGAGGAGCCCAGTTGTTCTAGTACTCTTTGTTGAATAGGCTGTTTTTGCTTCAGTGTATATTGTCTTTGCTCCTTTGTCAGATATCAGCTGACTGTATTTACTGCATACAGGTCTGTTTCTGTTCCTCCATTCTCATCTCCATGTCTGTTGTTTCAACAATACCACATTTTCTTTATTGCTGTCTTCACTGTAAATCTTGACATCAGGTAGTGTGAGTCTTCCTACTTCGTTCTTCTCTCTCAATACAGCATTGTCTTTTCTTTTGCCTCTCCATATAAATGTTAGAGTTAATTCATTGATATCAACAAAATAGCCGACTGGGATATTTATTGGGATTATCTTGAGTCTATTAACCAAATTAGCAAAGACTGAACATCTTGACCATGTTGAATATTGGTATCCACACGCATGAAATATCTCTCCACTTATGAAGTTCTTTGACTTACTTTGTAGATTTCATTGTAGGGATCTTGTAGTGAGAAAAACAATTGGCTTTCATACATTCACTTTGTGCACTGCAACCTTATTATAATTATTAATTCCAGGAGGTTTCTTTAACTGATTTTTTCAGATTTCCTATAATAATTTCATGTATGAACAATGACACTTAGATTTCTTTTTTCCCAATAAGTGTACCTTTCATTTTCTTTTCTTATCGTATTTGTTAGGATTTGCAGTACAGTATTGAAAAGGAGGATTAGAGAGGATGTCTGTTCCTGATAATTATCTTGAAAGCTTCTATTTTTCAGCATTATGATGTTAGCCCTCTGGTTTTTTACATAAATGACCTTCATCAAGTTGAATAAGCTTTCCTTTATCACTACTTTGCTGAAAGTTTACTACTATTACTATAAGTGTCAAATGCATTTTTCATGTCTGTTGTATGACCAAATGACCTTTTCTTTCTTAGCCTTTGAAGTAGTAAATTATTAGTTGATTTTCAAGTCTTGTACTATCTTTTCACACTTGAGATAAATCCCACTTTGTAGAGTTGTATAGTTAATTATACACATTGCTGAATATGATTTGCTAGTATTTTGGTGAGAAAGTTTTCATCTGACCTTGTAGAATGAGTTAGCAAATATTTCTTTTGCTAGTATCTCCTAAAGGAGTTTATAGAGAATTGATAAATTTTTTCCTTAAATGGTGGTATTTGCCAGTGAACCCATTTGGACTTCGTGACTTTTGTTTTGAACTGATATTAATGATTGATTCAATTTTATAGATATAGCACCATTCAAATAGTATATTTCTCCCTATGTAAGTTTTAGCAAATTGTGTCTCTTAGGAAATCGGTCCATTCCATTTTGTCAATTTTTTTTTTAATTGAGTTTTTGTTTTTGTTTTTTTAATTTATTTTTTTAAAGAGAAGAAAAAACAAAATTAAAACAGAACAAAATTTCAAAACAACATAATAGGAGGGTAACAATGGTTAATACATTACGTATTGTTATCTTTAAATTAGTTACTCAGGGTACAAGATATCAGCATTCAATTGTTCAAACATTACTGGCATAAACCTTTCTCTTCAATGAACTAAGAAAAATTAGTAGTGTATCTATCTTAACCATCTTATATATAAATACAATTTTTTTCTTTTCCTTTCTTTCTTTTCCCCATTCACCCATCCCAGACTCTCTTTCCTTTTGACCAGTTTCTTTCTGATTCATCATATCTATTGTACATTTTGGATCTTATTTACTCTTTCAGTTTCTCACTCTAGGGAGACAATACGATGTTTACACATGTGCGTCCGGTTAATTTCACTTATGAGTATTTTCTCAAGTTGCATCCATTTACCTATAAAAGTCTCCAGCTTATCCTTCTTTATGGCTGAATAGTACTCCATTGTATAAAAATACCACATCTTTTTTATCTAAAATATTGTTTTATTTTATTTGTTTATTAGTACATGTTTGCAGTGCATGCATTTTACAGTCATCTTGGGGAGTGGGTACACATACACAAAACAGCTTGTTTCTTTTTTTAATCCCCTTACCTTTCCCTCCTTCCTCCTTTAATGCCCCATCCCAATTTTCATTCTTGATGGTGTTATTAATCTTAGCTTATGTTTATGACATATAATGTTTGAATTCACTGAGGTTACTAGGTTTTTGTACATACCTTTATTCTACTTACTTGCCCTTTCCCTCCCCTGCATTCCTTGCTCTTTGTCTATAAACATCGCTCTAAATACAGCTTTCACTTTAGATATGTTCATATGTTCATATCTTTTAGTTACAAATAGATTTTAATTTCTCCATAAGGGTATTTATCTGAGGTATCACTTGTCTGAAATTATTTTTGGATTTTTAGTTGTCTGTCTTTTATTGATTTATAATTTCATTCATTTTATTTGTTGCCTAAGAGCATACATGACATGTTTTGTGTTATTTTAAATTTTTTCTCACATTTCACATCCCAGAATATAATCTATCTTGTTGAAAGTTCAGTGGAACCTTGAGAAGAGGGGTATCAGTTGGATGAAATAGTGGACAGATGTCCATTCCATCCAGTTGATTGATGGTGCTGTTGAATTCAACTACATCCTTACTGATATTGTATGTTTTGTGCCTGTACAATTTTTACAGATGGATATTTAAATTCCAAATATTATAGTGGATCCAAGACTTTTCCTTGTACTTCTCTCAGTTTTTGTCTCATGTATTTTGATGCTATGACTTTGGGCACACAAACATTAATGATTGTTATGTTTCTTTGGTGAAATGATTCCTTTATAATTAGGTAATGCCCATGTATAAGATTATTATATTTTAATAATGTAAAAGTATTCCATTTCCTTGCTATAAAATTATTATAACTATTTCTATTATCTTTGATTTGCTATAGTATATATTTTTTTTAGGATAAAATTGTTTAAAAACCATACACCGTAAGTGTTTGGAATAGTGCTAGACATATGTAAGCATTTGTAAGCATTAGAAAATTTTAGTAATAATACTGTGTTGTATCTAAGTCCCACTTCCTGGGTATATTATTCAATCTTACTTCTCTGAGGATATTAAATCTATTTATAATAAAGTCATGTTTTACTTGTATAATCCATGGTTTTCTGAGGAATAGTTGCTTTCATTTGTTGAACTTGCTCTCTTTCCTTTTTTGTATGGCTGTTCAGTGGTAGTTTTTGCTTTTGGTTTTCAGTGTGTTGGCCATTGTACCTGAAACATTGCCAGACCTTTCCTTACCCTTGCTTTGTGTTCAGTCTGAAAAGTATGTTTAATTGGCTGTCATAGCTTACACAGCTTCAGAGAGGAGTGGGAGAAGGTTTGCCTCAGGTCTGGGTCGTTGGGCCCTGCTTTTGTTATTCTGTGTGCTCTTTGAACTTCCTGGGTGTTTCTAGTCAAAAGCAGCAGTGCCCAATCACGAGCTACCAAGTTTATAGACTGTTCTCCGGCTCAAAATTTACAAGCTCTCATTTGAAATTGGTTTGGCTTGCCAAAAATATTATGGAGTTGCTAGAGTAGGTGTCTGTCTGTACTTGTGGACAGGTCTAGTCATTCCCCTATCAGGTTCCACAGAGCTCCCTCCTGCTTCTGGGTGCCCTTGTCATTATTATTCAGCCTCTGATGTTTTAGGACTCTTCCCCCTGGACTGTGGCACTCCTCCCTGCCTTGTCGTCTGAACAACCTGTCATGTTATTTTCCATTATACATTTATACTTTGATAAATGTGTCCAATTATACATATGCATTTATGTACAAGTATTTGTGAATTTTTTTTTTTTTTTGTGGGTACCGGGGGTCGACCTCAGGACCTCGCGCGCCAGCAGGCGCCCGTGCCACTGAGTGATATCACCGGCCCCTTTTCTCGTATGTGGGATCCGGGAGTCGAACTCGGGCCCTCGCGCTTGCAAGGCAGGCGCTTACGCCGCTGAGCCATCTCACCGGCCCATTTGTGAATTATTTATTGCTTCACTGCTCTTGGTATGCATTGTAAGCTTGCAGACCTTTTTCATTTAACTTGACTAAAAAAGATAAATACTTTTCCAGATAGATGCAATCAATGTATTATTAATGTTAAAATTATATTTTCTCAAAATAAATTTCCTTTTTAAACAAATTATCCTACACATTAAATTAATCACTGTTCCAGAATTAATTCTAAATTCTTACTAGTTCATATAATAAATTTCAGAGACTATGTTCATTTTTAATGTATTGAATGATTCTTTTTTATTCAGTTAGGTGAAAAATACTATATTACTTTATATACTTCTGATTTACTAAATCACCTTTATTCATTTTATTTCAGATTATTTATAACATTACACTTGATGGAAAATATGTACCCTGTCTCAGAAAACAGTAAGATATGACTTTCACTCTCACAAAAAAGGGAGAAATTTATGCTTAGATGTTACTCTTTTAAAGATTTTGTATAGAATTTAAACTCAGGAATGTGGTATAAGGTAGACTTGCCTTATCAATCCAGCTTATGATTTTCAGTTTATGATTCATCAGATCTTGAACATTAGATCTATGAGGTTCTTGTGTTTTGATTAAGAAATAATCGACATAAACCTGGGCATGGTGGTACACACCTATAATCCCAGCACTCAGGAGGCTGAGGCAGGAGCATTGCTGCAAGTTTGAGGCCAGCCTGGGCTACAGAGTGAGTTCAAGGCCAGCCTGAACTATAGAGTGAGACCTTGCTCCCTCCAAAAAGAAATAGGCAACATAATAGAAAATATTCAATTAAGTGTAAGTTATTGAACCCAAGAACAGTAAGTTATTTATTAAACATATCTGATGTGGAAACACATGAAGTTACACATTAAGTTGTTATTGGTAGTAAATTCAAGTATTGGCATGTTTTTCATGTGCTCATTAGACATGTGTTTATTTTTAAGAACCTTGTTGAATATACTTAATTCTCCAAGTGTATAATTCAGGGATTTCAGTAACTTTGTGCAGTGCTGCAGCCAGCCGCTCCATGCCAGTTTTAGGACATCTGAGAACACTTTCTTTCCCACATAAGGGCCCCATGTCTGTGTCCACCCACAACTCTAGGCAGAAATTAACCTGCTTTCTATATCCTGGTCTGCATTTTCTTAACAATTCCCATTTCAAAAGTCAAACAGCATCTTCTGTGCCTGCAGCTTTTCAAACACACCTGTAACACCTGTCCTTTGTCTGCCTACATCTGTGTAGTTGGCCAAGGCTGGGGAACATTATTCTCACTCAATTTATGACAGCCCCTACTTAATTCAGGCCTACTAAGCTTATGTTGGCGTCTCTGGCTTCTAACTTCACTAAAAATATTTCGCGGAAGATTATCAATGTTCATGTTTTCTGACGTCATGCTTGTTTTTCATTGTTTTATTTTTCTACACTAACTGGCAGCATTTGGCGTAAGTACTCAGTGTCTTTCCCCTAAAATAACTTGCTTCACTCAGCCTCCAGAATGTCACAGACACCATGTCTTGGTTTGATCCCTACCATTATTATTACTTCTTGTGTTTGTGTATCTGTCTCTCTGCTTTACAGATTCCTCCTCATCTCTCCATTTGTAGAAAGCATCATGGTACTGTTTTGAATTATTTTAAGAAAGATATTCAATCACCTAGTTACTTCATCTAGTCTTGTGGCTTTAAATACCATCCCTGTGTGGGTTGCTTCTAAATTTATATCTCCATTTAATCCCCTCCAGCAAATGCCATATTTGTTTATTTTACTTATTCCATGATCAAATGTGTATTAGGACTCACATAGGTAAAGTTTTGAAAAATAATTTCTGATCCTGTTCTCAAATTTGTATTTCCCATAATCATCTCAGTAAATGCTATTCTTCCATTCTCAGTAGAAAAGAAAAAATGGAGAAAGAGAGAAATAAAAGACACCCTTGACTCACCCTGACGGCTTTTTTCTTGTGTTTCCCGGGTCCAGTGCGTTGTTAAATCCCGCGCGGTCAGCGTCGAGGCGCATCCGAGGCGGGCCTGCGCCGCTGCCGATGTGGCGGCGTTTGCACCACGCCTGGCCGCGCTGGCAGAGCCTCCACCGGAGCTGCCTGCCCGTGCGCTCGCCTCGTGGCTTCTTCTCCACGCAGCGCTGAGTCTGCTTCTCTTACAGTGTCGGTCTCCTTCCTCCCGGGTCCCCACGCATTGCCCGTAGCTCTTCTTTGTGTATACTCCTGCCTCAAACTAACTGTCTAGAGCGACACGCGGCTTCCTCGTGGCGTCTTTAATCATCCGTTCCGCGGGCTTCCCGCGCCGCACCCCTCGCATTTCCTCACCTCCGGGTGAGCCCAGGCCGTCTGCCCTCGCCGGGGCGCCAGCAGTGTGCGCCTCCAGTTGTCCCAAAGCCCGAGACTTTGTCTTCGTTCACCGCGGTGTCCTCGCCCCCAGAAGAGTGAGTGTCACGCAGTACACACGATGCCATGTGTTTATCATCTAAAGACATAAACAAGAAAAAACGCAAACGCGCGACACAACGCAGTCAGTCCGTTCCGCTGCTGAGAAAGTCCCTGACTCAGCAGTCGCGCCAGTTGCAACCACAATGCCACGGTAAAATCACCTAATTAAATAATTTATTATATGAATCCTAGACATGCAACATTTATTTTTCTTATTTTAATGTTTATGTTATTAAATTCGTGACTTACCCTTTATTGATTTATTTCTAGCTCATTCTTATCCCCCAATTTTTTGGCTTATGCACGGAATGAAACTGGACCTTTGGATTCTGAGTCTTCATATTTTATGGTAAGAGTCAGATACTTTTTTTTTTTTTTTTTTTTGTGGGTACCGGAGTTCGACCTCCGGACCTCGCGCGCCAGCAGGCGCCCGTGCCGCTGAGCGGTATCACCGGCCCTTTTTTCGTATGTGGGTTCTGGGCATCGAACGTGGGTCCTCGCGCTTGCCAGGCAGGCGCTCACGCCGCTGAGCCATCTCACCGGCCCCAGAGTCAGATATCTTAAACATTTATTATCACTCATTTCTTTGTTAAGATGGACACATCATTGCCACTAGGGTATTTTGTTCCAGATTGACACTTGTATTAATTTTTATTTATAGATTCAATGTGCTCATCACATTAATAAAATTCCCTTTCAGTGGAATATTACCTTTGCCTTTAGAGTGGTTTTTCCATTTGTCTCACTTGAGATCTGAGTCCCCAGAATCTCTCAGTGCACACTTTCTGTTTAATTGTATGTCCACAGCATTGCATACATAGATGATACTTAATGTTTGTTGACTCGTTTATTATATATCATTTTCATTTTAAAAGCACATAACCACAGTATACAGTTTGGGAAGGAAAGGAAAAAAAATCATCTGTTACTCCATCACTCAAACTCAAACTCTGTTACAATTTTAGTATATTATCTTTTCAGTTTTTTGTTTTATTCAGTGCTGGGAATTGAACCTAGTACCACGAAATGCTAGACAAGCACTCTGCCACTGAACTACTTACCATCCTTGTGTTGAAAAATGTTTTATTCTATATGACTCTGACCTCTTACATGGTTGATTGTTGTACATAGAAATGTGATAGAGGTGGGTCGCAGGTGCAAAACAATATTCCTGAGTTTCCAGGAGGTGAAATGTGAAGAGAGTTGTCAAAAATATTTTTCCTAAAATTTTGCATTAATAATTGTGTACAATTCATAACATCATTATTGTCAAATATTTTGACTTCTTGAGTCTTCTGAAGTGTATAACAATGTGTTTTTACTCATAAAGAATTTGTGTATTTATACTTGTCCATCCCGTGTTTTTAGATGGATTGCCATTACCAAGGATATGCTGCAGGGTTTCCAAATTCTGTTGTGACACTCAGTGTCTGCTCTGGCCTCAGGTAATAACACCTTACAGGATAATCACACGTGGAGAATGCAGGATACACTTTAAAATAAATGTTAGTGGCTAGCAGGCACAAATCAGGAAAAATCGAAAAGTTTCTTTTCTGGTGGCCACACTTTTATTTATGTTAATGTTCACACCGGGACCTAAATCTCTATTCAAATGAAATGAATCCTGGAAGTTCCCAGTGAAGATCTTTCCAGTGTACTGGACAGGAAGGGATAGTTTCACAAAGGAGACTTTAGAACACCCCTCTAAATGTTATTGTTGGATTCTCTATCATATCTCAGTTAAGGAAAATGGCCCTAATTAGTTATTTAAATATAATAGGCACATACAGCATGATTTAAGTTTAATATGTCCTAGACAAAAATAACTATAAGAAGACTTCTCCCAGGTAAACAGTGGAGATAAATGATTTTCATCACTGATGTTTAGAAACTTATCACAAGTCTACCAGAGGAAGAATGGGCCAGAGTAGAGAAAAAACAAGATTCTTCTTAACTTTCTTTTCATTTTAGTGTCCAATTTCCAGAGATTTTCATGTCAATTAAAAGAACTGGCATTCTGTGAATGTGATTTTCATACATACCAACATCTTTAGACTTCCATTCTGCATATCTGCTTTCCCTTTATTTTAACCTGTGTAAGGGCAAGAACTTTATTTTTGGAATTCTCAATACATATCTGAATTCCTATCAGGACATGGCCTTATTGTGTGTGTGTGTGTGTGTATATATATATATATATATATTTTTTTTTTTTTTTTGGTGGGTACTGGAGGTCGACCTCAGGACCTCGCGCGCCAGCAGGCACCCATGCTGCTGAGTGATATCACCGGCCCCTTTTTTTGTATGTGGGATCAGGGAGTCGAACTCGGGCCCTCGCGCTTGCCAGGCAGGCACGTACACTGCTAAGCCATCTCACCGGCCGTATTTAATATATATTGAATGATTGCAATTGCTATCCAGAAATTGGCAGAATACTCTTCAATACATTTAATTCTTTAAGATGCAAGCAAAATTAAAGCAGATATGGTGGGTGTTGCTTGTGGTAGATTGCATAAAGCAAATAGGGAAAGACAGTGGATTGAAAACATAGGCTTTACTATGGTTTTTGGTGGGATCATTGCAGGATTATTTTATAATTATTATTTCTCTGAATGTTCAGGTGATTGCTGCAGTTTGAAAATATCAGCTATGGAATTCAACCACTGGAATCTTCAGCAAGATTTGAGCACATAATTTATCAAGTGAAAAATGACAATCAAGATATACCAGTGTTAACAAAAAATTACAGCAATATTCAGCAGAAAGACCAGCTCTCTAAAGTTCATTTAAACCTGCAGGTAACTGTCATACTGATGTTATGACCTACCAGGAAGTTACCCCTGTAGATTGTTTTTAATCAGGAAAGGAAACTATTTAGCTGCTGAGTAAAATATAACATTTATATCATATTTCTATACTTTGAAATAAGACATCTAAATTTCATACAAAATGCCCACAAAATTATATAGGTATTGTTTCAAGTTTGTTTTATGATGTATTATACAATATTTCTTTATTTTTTACATTTTTAAAACAAAATGCTTATGTTTTAAACAATTAGCAATACAGGAAATGCAGTACTACTGTTATTTCCAGTAGCCTGGTAAAATTGTTTTTAATACTCTGATATGTAGCTTTACATGTTACCTGAAAATATTTTTATAAAACAGGCAATCATTTGCATATTACTTAACTATCTTCTTTTTCTGGTAGACTGGATATAGATTTCTTGGTGACAGTGTCTTTCTTTCAGTACAGTACAGTTTGCCGCTATCTGGCCTCCATGATCTCTAAGGAGAAATCAGCTGTTAGTCTGACCAAGAAGCCCTTGTATATGATGTGTCTCTTCTCTGTTGTTGCTTTCAGAATTCTTTCTTTGTTTTTACCTTATCCTGTGTCTATCTTGTGTTTATCCTACTTGGAGTTCAAAGAACTTCTTGGATTGGACATTAATGCTTTCAAAATCAATTTTGGGAAATTTAGGGCCATTGATTCTTCAATAGTTTGCCCTCTCCTTCTGATATTCCCATAAGGTATATTCTAAAATGCTTGATTAGTGTCCCACAGGGTTTTCAGGCTCTGCTCAGTTTATCTCCTTTATTTTTTCTTTCTCTTCCTCAGAAGAGAAAGAAAATATCATTTATCTATTACCAAGTTCACTGGTTCTTTCTTCCATCCTGTTCAAGTCTGCTCTTGTGCCCCATTAATGAATATTTAATTTGTTACTATATTTTTTCAGTTCCAGAATTTCTATTTCATTCTCGTCATTCTTACCCTTTTATTTAGGGAGATACCATTTCAGTGTTTTCCATTGTTTATACATTATTGCCTTTAGTTTTTTGTAATTATTTAAAATAACTCATTTATTTTTCTATTGTATCTAACATCTACTCTTCCTCATAGACAGGCCTGTTGATTTTTTTTTTTCATTTTTCTTTCACATGGGTCATATTAGTTTGGTGCATCATATGTATCAAGTTTTTTTGAAAACTAAAACTGTATGTTCCAAATAATCTAATGTAGTACTTCTGTGCAGTATTTTCTATCCCCCTCCCCAGGGGTTTTTCTTATTATTTATTGCTGTTTATGTTTGTCTTGTGAATTTTCTAAACTGGTTCCTTAAAGTCTTTTTCTTTGTTGTCTATAACTACTGAGTCTCGATTCTGTTATCTTAGAGATGGGGCCGCCTGTGGCCATATTCACTTCCTGCTTGTCTAGAGCCTCACTGGTCAGGCAGAGGTGAGGGTTTGGTTTAGGTTTAGGGGGGTCTTTACTCAGCAGGCACACAGCCTTGAGCATGTGCTTACCCCTGCCCTGGGGGTAACCCTCCAGATTCATAGAACTTTTGTCTTAGCTTTTCACATCGCATTCTATAGCTTTTCTTTTTGAAGTTTTGGTTAGCTTATTTTTTTGCCCCATTTTTATTCATTGTTATTCAGTACATGAGTTAAAAACATGGCTGTAATTGTTTTTGAACAGATATCTTTGGGTAAAGCAATTTTAGCATTAGTCATATCTGATTTTAATCAGATCCAGACATGCTGGAAGTGGGTCTCTCAGGAGCACGTGTAGTCAAACTGACAGTTCCTCTGGAAAGATGTGTGAAAGATGCTCCACCCTACTCCACCAGTCCGCCGTGCTCCTGGCAAGTACAGGCTCATAAGAGATTTTCATTTACAGGGGCAAATTCAAATCCCACCAATATAACTGATACTCAGATCAGTGAATTTTCATGAATAGCAAAACAAAAGAGAAAATACTTTTCATTATGTTGGAAGCCTTTGGTTAATTGCCGGATCTCTGAAAAGTTGATTCTAACAATTATTGTCAGTTCTCTTTGGTTGCTTGTTGGAGAGAATTTTTGGAGTTCCTCACTGATTTCACTCTGTTTCATCAATTTCGTGCAACATGTTTTTATAACTATTAAATATAAAATGTTTTCTGATTTTTCTTATTTCTTTATTGACCCATAGGACATTTAGAAGTGTGTATATTTTGGAATTTTCTAGATTGACTTTAGTATTAACCTTTAATTAAATTTCTCCATGTTCTGATAATAGATTTTACTTAGTCTATGCATTTCTTTCTATATTTATTATTCAGTTGTATCATGTAGAATTTAAAGATGTCTACTAGGTCAACTTGTTTGTATTCTTCAAAAGTTTGGTTTCCTGCAAGGAATTTATAGTTTATGTCTGCTATCACAATGCCTTATCTTCATTATCATTTTTAAACTTTGTTCTGTTTATGTATACATTGATTCATTAATTGAGACAGGTTCTCACTATGTGGTTGGCCTCAAATTCAAGATCCTCTTTCCTCAGCCTTCCAAGTGCTGGGATTACGGGGGTGCACCACCACACCTGTGTGCATTTTTGTTTTTTAGTGGTATATTATCATAAATTGTTACATTAAGGTAATCCAAAATTAGTTTGGCAAACCTCCTCTGTTTACGTTCAGACTGCCATCAGTTTTGTCTAGAGGTTTATGAGAAAACTGCTGTAACACATATGTCTCAAAGCAAGCACAGAGAACCCTTTTGTATTTTCTACACTCTTTCTGATTGCAAGGTAACAAACACCTCTTTATAAGAACAGAATACAAAGGTATTTGATGATAAGGTACCACTTTTAGATAGATAGGAATAGGGAGAGACAGCTCTTTTGTATTGGATGTTTGTGGTAGAAATGTTTGATGTTGCATGTTGTGTAATTATTACTGCCAGAGATGTCTCTGTACTTGCGTATTAATGTTTGGTTCCTATCACATCCTACAGGCACATTTCTCTCTCCACATTTAAGTCAATGGTTTTATCTCCAATTTCAGCTTTTTAATAAATTCAGAAAAAAATCATCAACTTGCAGTTTCTCCAGCTTTTACAGTGTCAAATACATCAAAAAAATGTTCTTTACAATTTTCTGTATCTCCAATCTAAATCCAGAAACTGAGAAGAATGCTTTTTTTGTCTTTTCTCCAATAAACCCTTTAGGCAGCAGTAAGTACAAAAATTAAAATGTTTAATAACAAATAGTGTAGTACGATTCAATTCCTCAAGATATTTAATAATGGCTATGTAACGTGTGCGTGCCAGTCAGTGTTTACTATCCGTCCTGAAAGCCAGTGTGATATACCTCACCACAGGAAAACCACAAATAAAAAACGCGTTGAGGTAATGTCCCTGCCTACTTCATGTTAGAATCTTTAAAAATATTTTGCCTAAAGTTGGTATTTTAATTTGTAGAGTTGTAGAGGGTTTGTTGACATATCAATCATTTTTGTCAAGATTTTTATGCATATCTGTTACTGATTTTTCAATCATTTTTCTCATTATCTAATTTCATTCTAGCATGCACAAGAACTGAAGCCATAGCTCGTAATTCATTGTGACTATTATCTAAAATAGAAATTAACAATTAAAGAATAAAGAACAATTAAACAACTAAAGTTTTAAGTTCATGTTACCAGGTATTTTAAATTCAAAATTCATTTCAATAATGGCTTTGTCATCAAATACGTAGTTTTTTTGAAGAGTTATGGATATGGGCAAGGTAGAATAGACACACTTTTCCTATTATTCCCAAGTATAACTTGAAAGTCGTAGAAATTATTATGCTAGACAAAGATTGTAGTTCCCCCGTTAGTATTGGAGCTCCCCGGTCTGTACTGGGGATGATGGCATTGATCTCCGATGACTCATGTCACATGAAAAGAAAGAAGGCTGTGACACCAGGAGAGGGTTAAAGACCACTCTGTTTATTAAAGGAGTGCGCTGTCTTAAATACATAATGAGAACAAAGGCGTTCTTTACTAAATGAGAACAAAAGGCATTCTAGGAGAAAGGGGCTCGAAAGATAGTTCAAAGACAGTACATGTTCACTTGAGCTGATAGCACTGGGGATGGCTTAGGAAGCAGCACAGAAAACGTCTCCCACATCCTGCAGCTGCAAAGCCACGGCCTCCCTCCAAGTCGTGCTGTGCGCCATCTGCAGTCTTACTAGCAGCTGACCCTTCAGGAGCCCCGTCAGGACAGACCACCTTACAGCTTAGAAGCGAAGTGCCGACTCCCACAAAGATGAGAACACTGAAATTGAGCACCAGACAGTGGGTGAGCTTTCTGTGTACAGGAAACTTTATGTTAGCGAATACTCTGTGGGGTTTTTCGTTGTTGCTTATTTGTTGGTTAGTTTGCCTTATGTACTGTGGATAATGGAAAGGCAACAGAAAATACCTGTAGGTGCAGACAAAAGTTCAAATGAAAAATATGTTCTCTGTAACCAAAGTACCAGGAAAAGGCAACATAGAAAAGCCAAATTTTTAAAACAGTACCCATCCCACTCTAGCAAACATTCCAGAAAAAATTGTGTCTCTTTCCCTTTCACCTGTTTCAGTAATGGCTGAATAAGGAGCCTCACCTGGGTGTGGAAACGTGCCCCTTAGCTGTGCACAAGCGCAGCACCGAAGGTTAGACAGAAGACTCTGGCTTCATTCACACCAAGAACCAGAACAGTCTCAACTCTAATGACAGAAGACGACGACAGATGCTCACACTGAGAGGACACAGAAGCTGGAATATCCGATGCGACTCGCAATAACAAAATGTTTCAACAAGGAATTATGGACACACTTGAAATAACGCAAACAATATATGGCTGGGTGTGTAGCTTAGTGATGGAGCGCTTGACTAACACGAAACAAAAAGCCCTAGGTTTGATATCCAATACTGCATGCCTATATCTTGTAATCTGAGCAACTACTTTGAAGATAACAATATGCAATATATTAACCATTGTTAATTTCCTATCTTGTTTTGAAATTCTGTATCATTTTCATTGTTGTTTTTTTCTCTTTAAAATAAAAAAAGCTAATATGTGCAAAGAGGATTTAAAAAAAGAACTCCAATACTACCTGTAAGAAACTGTTCTGAAATGTAAGGAACTATCTACATTTAAAGAAAAAGGAGGGGCCGGTGAGATAGCTCAGCGGCATAAGCGCCTGCCTGGCAAGCACGAGGGCCCGAGTTCGACTCCCGGATCCCACATACGAAAAAGGGGCCGGTGATATCGCTCAGCCGCACGGGTGCCTGCTGGCGCGCGAGGTCCTGAGGTTGACCCCTGGTACCCACAAAAAAAAAAAAGGATGTAAAAAGTTATTCCATGAAATTAAAACACTTCTAAGCATTAATGGGTCAAAGCTGAAGTTATAAAGAAAGTAAAAACGAACTAAATAAAAATATAATAAGTCAAAAATTGTGGGACACAGCTACACAATGGTAAAAGTAAGTGAGAAATTTATAGCATTAAAGCCTTACACTAGGAATGAAGAAAAATATCCAGATAACAGCAAAGCTCTGACTTCAAAAATACCAGGGGCATTATGCGTGAAGCTATCCATTGTCAGGAGGTTGAATACAGTATGATTACATTCACGTAACATTCCTAAAATGGCAGTGTATAGAAATGGAGAAAAGTGTGTGGTCACCACAAATTGGAGATGATGAGGTTGGAGGCAGATGACTTGATGGAAGTGTGGCAGCGGGGGCTGAGGACGAGGCCTAGTGGTAGAGCGCTCGCTAGCATGAATGGGTCCCTGGGCTCCATCCCTGGTGTGGCAAAAGAGGTACATATGACAACGGAGATCTTTGTAGTAATGGAATAGGTGGTATCTTGACTGCAGTGATGCATGTGTGACCAAATCTTATTCATATACTTTGTACTGATGTCAGTGTCCCGGTTTGTTTCCATAATGTGTTACATTTCTTTAAGATTTAACCATCAGGAGTGAGTCGTATATGAGAACCCTGATGCCTTTTGGCAAATTTCAGGCAGTTGACAAGTTTTTAAAAGGAAGACGAAAAGTAAAATGTAAACTAAAGATGATAAGAATAATGTATTCATATATTAAGTTTTAGAAGTTCATTATAAAGTGACCTATCTGACATTCTTGTAAATAATATTGTAAATTTATTTTAAAACTCAGATATTGGGGCTGGTGAGATGGCTCAGTGGCATAAGGGCCTGCCTGGCAAGCGCGAGGGCCCAAGTTCAACTCCTGGAACCCACATATGAAAAAAGGGCTGGTGATATCGCTCAGTGGCACGTGCGCCTGCTGGCACGTGAGGTCCTGAGGTCGACACCCGGTACCCACAAAAAAAAAAATAATAAGATATTGAGGATAAATTTATTTTTGCATTGATGACACTAAGCATATAAATTTGACAAGACAAAGAGTCGGGGTAAAACCAATACTGTTATTAAAGTATAAGGCCTATTATGTAGGAACGTCCTTGAAATTGGTCAAGGTGTTCATATAATTCATAAGTCAATCACACTGTGATATAAAAGCCATAGTTGTCACCATTCTTTATTTTTTATAGAAATATTAAGAACAGATGAAATGCAAATTATTTTTTAAGATAATGCTAACTGCAAAGGAACAAATCAGCATCTCAGAATATGATTTTTATTTTAGTTGTTCAATAACTGGTAGAAGGACCACATGTGTAAGAAAAGTATTTGTAAAGTTGACTTCATAAAAAATGATCATATAACAGTATTCTGAATGAGATTAAGCAACATTAATAAAATATATTTGGCTTAAAATATTTTGTTTATATAAATATATAACTAGAATTCTGAATACGTCCCATATAAAAGAACTGGCTCTGAATTTAGCAACCTTATCATGACCTACAGAGAGGGCTTTTTTCTCTCTAATTATAAGTACGATGCTGTTTAGAAAAGAGTAAATTGAACATACGAACAATTTCACATGTGTTAACTAAAAAAGTAAATCTGGAACAAAGTCATAGGCAATATAATAAGATGTTAAGATGATATTTGAAAATAGTTGTTTTAAAAATACCAGAATGTGCCTTTAGAAAGAGATACAGGTAAGAAAATAAAGCACCAACAATTATTATACTTGTATTGTTTTTAATCAATGAAATCTCTAAAATTTTGGCTTTATGTACTCAGGTGTATTTGGTTTGGGAAATATACGTAGTTTTAGAAATGCCCGTTAAGTGTAAGTATTTCTAGGTCTACCAAAATAATGAAGCCTAACTTTTCAGTCATTAAATATCAATATCAGTAATTACATAATTTTAATTTTTTAAATGTTCCATCTTCCCAGCCCACCTTATTCACTGTTACAACATGTTGAAAAATTGCATTAAAAAACAAAAGAGAGTTTAAGAGACCAAACCCACTTATTTCAAAATTTGAGAGAAAATGAGTTAAGAACATTTTCTTTCATACAAAATTGCATATATGTATGTACATACACACGCAAGGATGATATAGATAAATAGATTGGACAGAGGGATAGGTAAATGGATGGGTGGATGGGTGGGTGGATGGATGGGTGATTGGAAAAGTAGAGTATGGGTAGGAAGGAAGGGATGGAAGGAAGGATAGAGGGAGGGAGGGAAGAAGGGAGTGAGGGAGGCAGGAAGTTAAAAAGGAAGGAAGGAAAAAAGGGAAGGAAGGAAGGGAAGGAAAGAATGACAGCAGTGATCAATGTATATATAGGATGCATGCATACTTTACAGTACTTCTCCATGGAAATATGAACAAGCCTATTTAAAACCAAGGTTCTACCTAGTTAAGTCCAGTGTGTTGGTTTGCTCGTTAACTTATTTAACCCAGGAAGGGTATTTATGACATATCCAATGTCATCACCATCATTACACTTCTAATTTGTTGACTAGTAAGGTTTGTTCAGAGAAGGAGTTTTAGTTTCTCTGAAATGTCTATGTGTAAAGTGACATCACACTGTTAGAGTTATAGCTTATATAAAAACTGCTAATCTTGAATCATGATGCAGTACACTGACAATTTAATGCTATCTTGGCACATTCAACGGTATTTCATGACACCAAATGGCACACATGACCAATGTTCCAGAACTATTGAACAATTTCTGATATTTAGCATTCTTTTGTTTCCTGCGTACCCTGTGGTTAATAGGCAAATCACGCTATTTAAATTTCTGTGTAGACTGTAATTCCTCAGGTGTTGGGAAATTGTAGAAAAAATATTTCTCATATTTTTCTGCGGAATAAATGGAAGATTCCCAATGAGCCGTAGTTGGTCTTAACATATTCTCTAGGGCAGTTGGTGAAGAATTTTCAAGTGTAACCAGGTGGTGTAGATATTGTCAGATGAAGGCAACAGAATCTGTATCTTTTTATTCACTTTCTTGTGCAGTATTAATAGAGTATCTAGAAGCATATATTATTCTAGCAGAATTACTAGGAATTTTTAAAGCCTGGAATGATTTAAAGTGGAATTTTTATGCTTTACAGCTAGTTTTTATATTTTTCCTCTTGATGGTTTTACATGCATCTTTTTGCCTTCTTTACACGTCACCTTTTGCTCTTGACATATTCAATAGGTATTAACATTTGACAAATCCTCTGTTAATTTTTCCAGGAAGCATCTCATTTACAAGTATTATCCCAGTATCTACAAATGCACATTATAGTGGAAAAAGCTTTGGTAAGTCAAATTTTGTTTCTTGCCTTCTTTCCCTCCTCCCTCTCTCCCTTCCTTTCTCCTTCCTTTCTGCCCTTCCCTTTTTCTTTCCTCTTACTGAAAATTTCATCTTCATTTCAAAGACATAATGGCTTTTTTTTGGTATTTCCAAATAAAGACATTTATGCATGTTAGATAAATCACTGTGTGACCTTTGCCCACCATTACTAGTAAAAGCCCGAACTGTCCTGCGCCATCCTATGGATCTGCTACCCTGCCCCAGCCCTGCCCGGTCTGTTTTCCTCGCTCAGGAGCAGCCTTGCCCTGCACTTTACCTGCTCCTGCCTTTCTGGCCACATTGTTTCCTTCGTAGGTAGACAGTTTTTAAACATCTTGTACAAGGCATATTTAGTTGATGTTTTCTATTTTCCATAAAGCTTTAAACTTAGTATTTTGTTCAACTGTAACATTTTTTAAGTTCCCCCATAACTAACATGTCACTTCAGTAGTAGTTTGATGGTTTTTTTTTTTTTTTTTTTTGTGGGTACCGGGGGGTCGACCTCAGGACCTCGTGCGCCAGCAGGCGCCCGTGCCGCTGAGCGATATCACCGGCCCCTTTTTCGTATGTGGGTTCCAGGAGTCGAACTCAGGCCCTCGCGCTTGCCGGGCAGGCGCTTAAGCCGCTGAGCCATCTCACCGGCCCCGTTTGATGGGTTTTAAAATACCGTCTTAAAACATATTTTGGTACAGTCTTCTGGTCATCAGTATACATTCACCTTTTACATTAATACCAAGGGATGTGTACTAATTACCAAGTGCAGTGTAGTGAGTGGGGATTCTGCTTTAAAGAATCATATTTTACTGGAAAAGACAAATATCTAACAGGAGAATTCCAATGTGATGCATTATGTCCTTTAAAGGAAATATATTCAAAATGGTAGAATATAGAAAGATACAGGAATTATTATGAAAAAATTTAGAGAAAAGAGTTTTTCGATACCTACCTGGGATTATCATAGATACAAGTGTGGGGATCAGATGCAGGACTCTGAAAGACGACTCCTGCTGTTTCCAAAGAGATGAGCAGTGTGACACAGCTGCTCACGTGAAGCAGGATGCGCATGGTGTGACTTGGTGTCAAGTAAGGCAACCGCATTCCAGCGTCAGGGAGAAGCTTACATTTTACCTCGTGTGTAACTGGGATATACTGAAGAATCTGCACATGGAATAGGAAGTAGAGGGAGTCTGGACTGTAGGTCCAGAGAGCAGTTAGAATCATATACAGCAACTCACGGCATTGGAGGAAAGTAAATGGAGCAGGACTTTGGGGGATGTTGGCGAGCAAAGAAATCAGCTGAGTATCAGGCACAGAAGGTCTAAAGCTGAAAACCTAATCTCTGTTAATTGAACGTTATCTTTATGTAAACTATAAAGACCCTGATAGAAAAATCAGTGACAGAAGCATGAAACCAGAGCTTACAGAGCACTGAGAATAGAGTCGCAGAAACAATGGGAAGGATATCGCTGTAGTTGTCTGGAGCTCTGGGGAGAGCATTGGCATGTTAGGTAGAAACTGACTTTCAGGAGTAACGCAGAGGAGCACCTTCATTTTGTACAGAGGTATAGTTTACGTAAAGCCGAAGACGCATCGCTTTGACTTTTTATGTATGTGTACTCCAAGATGGTCAGGTAGGAACCAGCTTTAAATATTCTCACCCTCGTGCCCCTTTCCATTCAACATGTCCTCAACTTTCATCTCCATCAATTAATGTTGCTAATTCACAGATGTCTTGGAATTGGAACCTCAGATTATCTACTCTACATATTAAAATTCTTTTCCTCAATATAGCATCTCTATGATTAATTCATATTATTGTCTATAATAGTGGTTTATTCCTTAATGTGAATAACAACTTGCAGTTATTATGAATAAAACTGTAACTAACATTCTCCTATATGACTTTACGTAGACAATTCTTTTAGATATCTTTGTAGGAGTAGAATTATTATGTTGTGGGTCTACGCTAACTTAAGATGCTATTGGTAAGCAGTTTCAAAAGTGATTATGGCAATTTGTTCTGCCATCCAGAATGAACAAAAAGTCCAGTAGTTCTACATTGTCACAAATGATTAGTGCTAATAGTCTTTTACTCTCAGCCACCTGACTTGTGTAGTGATAAAATATTGTGGTTTTTATGTGCATTTACCTAATAGTTAATGAACTTTTTCACATGTTCATACTGTTGCTATTTAGATAGTCTCTTTCAGAGTAAATATATGCTTTCCTCTCTTAATTTAATATTTTCTTCTAGCTTTGTGGGAATTCATTGTATATGGCGAATATTATTTCTTTGCCAGACAGCTATATTGAGGGTACGGCCTCCGAGTCTGGGGCTCACTTTTACACACACTTAATGCTGTCGTTAGATAGATGCACATTCTTTACTGTAATTAGTTTAAGTCCAGTTTATGATTTTTTACTACTTGTTAACTTATGCAGTATTTTATTAATTCAAGGACATGACTATTTTCATCTACATTTTATTTTAGAATTTATTTTCCTTTACCTTTTCAGACAGTTTTTCAATCTACTTTTAATTGTTAAATGTGTATGCTGTGAGGTAAAAGTTAAGATTTAAAGTTAATTTTCTACTTTATTACTTTCTGCTCCTTAAATTGTTTTTTCCCCTCTTCCAGTTCATTACTGTATTCAAACCATTGGTTTTGTGCATTTCTCATTTTCTAATATATTCAAGGTGTAAGTTTGTCTGTTGTGGGGTTGTAGTATAATGCAAGTTTGTTGTGGCTTATTTCCATCAACATTTGCTTTTTTTATTTTAAAGAGAAAAAATAAAACAATTTCAAAACAAGATAATAGAAGAGTAACAATAATTAATACATTACATACTGTTATCTTCAAAGTAGTTACTCAGATTACAAGATATAGGCATGAAATATTGTCCAAACAATATTAGCACAAACCTTTCTTTTCAACAAACTAAGAGAAACTAGCAATATAACTATCTTTACTATCTTGTGTGTATATATATATTTTTTTTTCCTTTTCCCTTCCTTCCTTTCCCCTTTCCCCCATCACAGTTTCTCTTTTCTTTTGAACACTTTCTTCCCAATTCACAATATCTATTGTACATTTCGGATCTTACTTACTCTTTCAGCTTCTCACACTAGTGAAACAATATGATGCTTACACGTGTGGGTCTGATTTATTTCACTTACGAGTATAGTCTCAAGTATCCATTTACCTATAAAAGTCTCAAGTTTATCCTTCTTTATGGTTAAGTACTACTCCATTTTATAAAAAAAAAACTCACATCGTTTTTATCCATTCTTCAATTGATGGGCATTTGGGTTGTTTCCTAGATTTAGGTATTACAAATTATGCTGCTATAAACATGGGTGCACATATATCACTGTGGTACGATGTTTTTAATTCATCTGGGAAGGTACCCAAAAGGGGAATAGCTGGGTCAAATGGGACCTCTAATCCTAGTTTTTTGAGGAATCTCCACACTGATTTCCACAGTGGTCACACCAGTCTACACTCCCACCAAGAGTGGAGAGGGTTCCTTTTCCCCCACAGCCCCACCAGCGTTTGTTATTGGGTGATTTCTTGATGATAGCCATTCTTTCAGGAGTGAGATGGAATCTCAGTGTTGTTTTAATTTGCATTTCTTGAATGATCGATGATGTCGAACATTTTTTCATATATTTATTTGCCATTTGTATTTCTAAATCTGAGAAGTGCGTATTCATCTCAGATGCCCATTTTTGGATTGGGTTTTTGAATTGTTATACAGATTTAAATACTATTAGCATAGCTCACAGAACTAAAGAAAACATACCTAAAACTCATTTGGAAACAGAAGAGACCTAGAATGGCAAAAGCAATTCTGGGCAACAAAGGTTAAGTCAGGGGGCATCACAATTCCTGACTTGAAATTATACTACAAAGCTACTGTGATAAAATCAGCATGGTACTGGCATAAAAACAGACCTGAAGATCAATGGAACAGATTAGAAGATGCAGACACAACTACAAACACACTCAGCCACCTTATCTTTGACAAAGAGGCCAAACATGTTCACTGGAAGAAAGATAGGCTCTTTAATAAATGGTGCTGGAAAAACTAGCTTTCCACATGCCAAAGACTAAAACTAGACCCATTTCTATCACCATGTGCTAAACATTTGCTTTTTATGTGAAAAATCTTTTTCAAATTCATTATGTGTGTGTTTCACCCTTGTTTAATTTTGAATTGTATTGCCCCAATTGAAGATTTTCATTATACTACATAACCTCAGTTATGTAAATTCTTTGAAATGTATTCTGGTTTCCTCTCATGACCAACATATGATCAATTTTGTAAATATTCCATAAGCACTTGAAAGGATTTATTGTATTTTTTAGTTTTATATTTATTATATACTTCCTTCTGCAGAGCTGTATACATTTTAATGAGATCAAACAAATATTTTAATCGTGTTCTTCAGGGTTTCTGTGTTTACTGAACTTGTCCTCAGGTTCTGTCAGTTACTAAGAAAGTTGTGTTAACCTGTTCAACGATTATTGCAATTTCTTAAATTTTCCTTTTAATTGGGTCAGTATTGCTTATCATGTTTTGATGATAGATATCAGTCCCTACTGATTAAGTATCGTTACGTTTCCTTCATATATTGACAAATTTATCTTAGAAAATATACTTTTGGAGCTACCAATTCCATCTGCAGTGTCATGACATTTAATGTATAAAAGTATATTTCTAGTATTTGATAAAATCTTGAGTATTCACAGATTGTCATCAATTAATAATTTTCTTATTTTTATATTCACTGGGAATATGTTTCATAGATCTATCCCCTATCAGGAACAATATCTTTTGTACTATGCAGAAACCATTTTACCTAATATCTATTTAATTGTAAACTCAATCAATTAAAATATATGATTAATTTTAATTACTGCTTTTATCATCAGTAATCGGTAACTGTACATACATTTCATTAATTATTGTAATTGTGAGCTATCGGCCATAAACATTCTTAAAGTTAAGTAGGAATCCTTGTTTTCAACCTTTAAAATTGACAATTTTAACAGGAGTATTAAAAATCTTCCATTTGAGACTCCAAGGAAGAGAGGATTCATTAGCTCACCAAATAGGAGTCCATATCGTCTCAAGAGTTTGCCAAACTCAGAGGACATTTCCTTCCTCTTTTTATACATTATCTCATTTTATTCTTTATCAAACCATTTGTTGCAAACAATTCTCACTATCCATTATGGAAATTTCTATTTTTCCTCCTATAGATATATTTTTGGATTTCAATTAATTTTTCTATTTATTTGTTCATCTTTATTTACCAAGCATGCAATGAGAGACACTTTGATTCCCCATTTCATCGAAAATTTCTAGCTAAAGAAAATTCTTTTTTAATGGAGAGAAACCTGTAGAATTATTTTAGTACCTCTTGAGCATTTCAACTTTTTCTGCTTGAGAATATCTTCAAAGTGTATAGCAAGAAATCTGTTTTAAATTCTCATGTATGTTGTTTTCTTTATTTATTATGAAAGCTATCATCTTTATGTTAGTATTTTTTATATTGTTTGATAAACCCTATGCTTTTCCTACTGGTATTACCAAGATATCTGCATCATCTAAAAAATTGCTATTGTTCGTATTTTTTAAAAATTGGAATTTGTTTTCCAGTATGATTACATGGGACCTGAAATGATGGCTTTAACACAGAAAATAGTCCAGATTATTGGGCTCGTCAACACTGTAAGTTTTTTTTTTTTGTCTTTCTAGTTTTATGAAAAATCATTGGAAATAATTTGTATATTTTATTATAGCAAATGAATGACTGTAAGAGCTTTTGTTAGTTTAATACTCAAACTTTTCCTTCATTTTATGTACTATTTTAATGTGATGGTTGATGTCACTTGAAAAATATAAATCTTATTTTTAGATGTTTACTGAGCTTAAATTGACTGTTATACTGTCCTCCTTGGAATTGTGGTCACATAAAAACAAAATTTCAACCGACGGAGATGCTGATGATACATTACAAAGACTTTTGGCATAGAAAAGGGACTCTCTTATCCGACGACCCCAAGACATAGCATACTTACTTATGTAAGCATGATGTTCCTCATTAATAGAGAGATATCCATAAGCAATTCCATTGAATTGGTACAATTTAGTTCCCTTCAATTTTTGTGTTCTTCAATTTTCTGTAGGATCCTTTGAAAATCTATCATCTATCTATCTATCTATCTATCTATCTATCTATCTATCTATCCAGAGATGCCATGGAGATGATAGTGCAATTCAAAATATCATTAAAAATAATAGCAATTTAACTTATATCAGTATATTTTAAACTATAATTAATGTAAAATTGTATCTCATGAATTTTTAGGATGTTTACTACAGAACACATGTAATTTTTTTTTATTTTAAAGAGAAGAAAAAACAAATCAAAAAAGAACAAAATTTCAAAACAACATAATAGGAGGGTAACAATGGTTAATGTATTACGTATTGTTATCTTGTAGTTAGTTATTCAGGGTACCAGATATTAGCATTCAATTGTCCAAACATTATTGGCACAAAACTTACTCTTCAATGAACTAAGTAAAATTAGTAGTGTATCTATCTTAACCATCTTATATATAAATACAATTTTTTTTCCTTTCTCTTCTTTCTTTTCCCTATTCCCCCATCCTAGTCTCTCTTTCCTTTTGACCAGTTTCTTTTTGATTCATCATGTCTACTGTACATTTTGGATCTTATTTACTCTTTCAGTTTCTCATACTAGAGAGACAATACGATGCTTACACATGTGCGTCCAGTTTATTTCACTTATGAGTATTTTCTCGAGTTGCATCCATTTACCTATAAAAGTCTCCAGATTATCCTTCTTTATGGCTGAATAGTACTCCATTGTATAAAAATACCACATTTTTTTTATCCATTCCTCAGTTGATGGGCATTTGGATTGTTTCCAAGAACTGGCTATTACAAATTGTGCTGCTATAAACATGGGTGCACACATATCGCTGTGGTACAATGTTTTTAATTCTTCTGGGAAGATACCCAGAAGGGGAATAGCTGGGTCAAATGGGACCTCCAACCCTAGTTTTTTGAGGAATCTCCACACTGACTTCCACAGTGGCTGTACCAGTCGACACTCCCACCAACAGTGAAGAAGGGTTCCTTTTTCCCCACAGCCCCTCCAGCATTTGTTATTAGTTGATTTCTTAATAATAGCCATTCTTTCTGGGATGAGATGGTATCTCAGTGTTGTTTTAATTTGCATCTCTCGAATGACTAGTGATGTTGCACATGTTTTTGTATATTTATTTGCCATTTTTATTTCTTCATCTGAGAAATGTGTATTCATCTCAGATGCCCATTTTTGGAGTGGGTCTTTAAATTTGGGAGGTCTGATTTTTTTGAGTTCTTTATATGTTCTCGATAGTAATCCTTTGTCTGAGGAACACCTGGCAAACATTTTTTCCCACGTTGTGGGTTGTCTCTTCACTCTGTTGGTGGTTTCTCTTGCTGTGCAAAAGCTTTTTAATAAGATGAGATCCCAGTCAGAACACATGTAATTCTTAACTTATTAATAATGTACAAATTTACAGTATTCAGTTAACATTGCATTAATGTTTTTCATGTCTACTTTTTGACTAAGAAATATTTTTCTGATAATAACCTTATTTTAAGTAAACATTTTAGGAGCAGTAGGATTATTTTTCCACAAATTAAAAATCACTTTTTTTTTTCAAAAGAAGAACAAATTTTCAAAACAACATAATAGGAGGGTAACAATGGTTAATACATTGCGTATTACTATCTTTAAGTTAGTTATTCAGGACACCAGACATTAGCATTCAATTATGCAAACATTATTGGCACAAACCTTACTCTTCAATGAACTAAGTGAAAATCGTAGTGTATCTATCTTAACCATCTTATATATATATATACAATTTTTTTTTCCCTTTCCCTTCTTTCTTTTCCCTATTCCAGTCTCTCTTTCCTTTTGACCAGTTTCTTTTTGATTCACCATGTCTATTGTACATTTTGGATCTTATTTACTCTTTCAGTTTCTCATACTAGAGAGACAATACGATGCTTACACATGTGCTTCTGGTTTATTTCACTTATGAGTATTTTCTCGAGTTGCATCCATTTACCTATAAAAGTCTCCAGTTTATCCTTCTTAATGGCTGAATAGTACTCCGTTGTATAAAAATACCACATCTTTCTTATCCATTCCTCAGTTGATGGGCATTTGGGTTGTTTCCAAGATCTGGCTATTACAAATTGTGCTGCTATAAACATGGGTGCACATATATCGCTGTGGTATGATGTTTTTAATTCTTCTGGGAAGATGCCCAGAAGGGGAATAGCTGGGTCAAATGGGACCTCCAACCCTAGCTTTTTGAGGAATCTCCACACTGACTTCCACAGTGGCTGTACCAGTCGACACTCCCACCAACAGTGGAGAAGGGTTCCTTTTTCCCCACAGCCCCTCCAGCATTTGTTATTAGTTGATTTCTTTATAGTAGCCATTCTTTCTGGGGTGAGATGGTATCTCAGTGTTGTTTTAATTTGCATCTCTCGAATGACTAGTGATGTTGCACATTTTTTTGTATATTTATTTGCCATTAGTATTTCTTCATCTGAGAAATGTGTATTCATCTCAGATGCCCATTTTTGGAGTGGGTCTTTAAATTTGGGAGGTCTAATTTTTTTGAGTTCTTTATATGTTCTCGATAGTAATCCTTTGTCTGAGGAACAGCTGGCAAACATTTTTTCCCACATTGTGGGTTGTCTCTTCACTCTGTTGGTGGTTTCTCTTGCTGTGCAAAAGCTTTTTAATAAGATGAGATCCCAGTTATTGATTCTTTGGGATAGTTCCCGTGCAGTTGAGTTTTTATTCATAAAGTCTTTGCCTACACCAATGTCTCCAAGAGTTTTACCTATCCTACCTTCCAGCAGATTTAATGTTTCTGTTTTAACATTTAGATCTCTGATCCATTTTGAATTTAGTTTAGTGCATGGTGAAAGATATGGGTCTAGTTTTAATCTTCGGCATGTGTAGAGCCAGTTTTTCCAGCACCATTTATTAAAGAGGCTATCTTTTTTCCAGCGAATGTGTTTGGCACCTTTGTCAAAGATAAGGTGGCTTAGTATGTCTGGGGTTGTTTCAGCATCTTCTAATCTGTTCCATTGATCTTCAGGTCTGTTTTTTTGCCAGTACCACACTGTTTTTATCACAGTAGCTTTATAGTATAATTTCAAGTCGGGGATTGTGATGCCCCCTGCCTTGCCTTTGTTGCCCAGAATTGCCTTTGCTATTCTAGGTCTCTTCTGATTCCAAATGAATTTTAGGATTGTTTTCTCTAATTCTGTGAGATATGCCGTTGGAATTTTGATTGGAATTGCATTAAATCTGTATAACAATTTTGGAAGTATGGCCATTTTCACTATATTGGTTCTTCCTATCCAGGAGCAAGGGATATCTTTCCATTTTCTGATATCCTCTTCAATCTCCTTTTTCAGAGTACTGTAGTTTTCAGTATAGAGGTCTTTTACATCTTTCGTGAGGTTGATTCCTAGGTATTTCATTTTTTTGGATGTTATTGTGAAAGGTATTGTTTCCCTAATTTCTCTTTCAGTAAGTTTGTTATTTGTGTACAGGAAGGCTATTGACTTTTGAGTATTGACTTTGTATCCAGCTACACTACTGAATTTGCTTATCAAATCTAGCAGTTTTTTAGTGGAGTTTTTGGGGTCTTCTGTGTAGAGTATCATGTCATCTGCAAATAATGATAATTTAACTTCTTCCTTTCCGATCATTATTCCTTTTATTTCTTTCTCTTGTCTAATCGCTCTGGCTAAAGTTTCCAGAACTATGTTGAATAAGAGTGGGGACAGTGGACATCCTTGTCTTGTTCCTGATTTTAGAGGGAAGGCTTTCAGTTTTTGGCCATTTAGTATGATATTGGCTGTTGGTTTGTCATAGATAGCTTTTACCAGATTGAGATAAAGACCCTCTATTCCAATTTTCTGTAGGGTTTTTATCATGAAAAGGTGCTGGACTTTGTCAAAAGCTTTTTCTGCATCTATTGAGATGATCATGTGATTTTTGTCTTTGGTTCTGTTAATATGCTGTATTACATTTATTGATTTACGTATGTTGAACCATCCCTGCATCCCTGGGATGAATCCAACTTGGTCATGGTGTATAATCTTCTTGATGATTTGTTGGATTCTGTTTGCCAGTATCTTATTAAGGATTTTTGCATCTATGTTCATTAGGGAGATTGGCCTGTAGTTCTCTTTCTTAGTTGGGTCCTTCTCTGGTTTTGGTATCAGGGTAATGCTTGCTTCCAGGAATGAATTTGGGAGTATTGCTTCCCTTTCAATTTCATTGAAAAGTTTGAGAAGTAGGGGCGTTAGGTCTTCTCTAAATTTCTTGTAGAATTCGGCAGTGAATCCATCAGGGCCTGGGCTTTTCTTTGTTGGGAGGTTTTTAATTACATCTTCAATTTCACTGGCTGATATTGGTTTATTTAGGATTTTTAAATCTTCTTGATTCAGCTTTGGTAATTCATACGAATCTAGGAATCTGTCCATTTCTTCTGCATTTTCCATCTTAGTAGAATATAAATTTTCAAAATAGGTATAGATGATCTTCTGGATTTCTGCCGGGTCCGTCGTGATATCACCCTTTTCATTTTCAATTGCATGGATTTGAGTCTTTTCTTTTCTTTTTTTAATAAGGTTGGATAAGGGTTTGTCAATCTTATTTATTCTTTCAAAGAACCAACTTTTTGCTTCATTGATTCTTTGTATTGTTTTTTTATTCTCCAATACGTTAATTTCTGCTCTGATCTTTATAATTTCCTCCCTTGTACGGGCTTTTGGCTTAACCTGCTCTTCTTTTTCTAGAAGCTCGAGGTTCACCCTTAAGTTGTTTATTTGCGCTTGCTCTATTTTCCTGATATAAGTGTTTAATGCTATAAATTTCCCTCTTAGGACTGCTTTCATTGTATCCCATAAGTTCCGGTATGTTGTACTGTCATTATCATTCAGTTGTAGAAAGTGACTAATTTCTTCTTTAATTTCATCTGTGACCCATTGGTTGTTCAGGAGGATGCTGTTTAATTTCCATGTGTTTAGGGAGTTTTTGTGGGATCTTTTGCCATTGATTTCCAATTTCATTGCACTATGGTCTGATAATATGCATGGGATAATTTCAATTCCTTTGCATTTACTTAAGCAGGTTTTATGAGCTAGTATGTGGTCTATTTTGGAGAACGTCCCATGTGCAGCTGAGAAAAATGTGTATTCTGATGTTGTGGGATGGAACACTCTGTAGACATCTACTAAGTCCATTTGTTCAAAAGTTTGGTTCAGTTCTACTATTTCATTATTGATTTTCTGTCCAGTTGATCTATCTTTTTGTGACAGTGGAGTATTGAGATCTCCCAATATAATTGTATTAGTGCTTATTTGATTTTTCATGTCCTTTAGTACTTGTTTTATATAGCTGGGTGCATTGGTATTTGACGCATATATATTTATGATCGTTATCTCTTCCTCTTGGATTGTTCCCTTTACAAGGATGTAATGACCGTCTTTATCTCTCTGAATCCTTCTTGGCTTGAAGTTCACTTTGTCTGCAAAAAGAATAGCTACCCCTGCTTTTTTCTGGGTTCCTGTGGCATGGAGTATTGTTTTCCATCCTTTGACTTTCAGTCTATGAATTTCTTTCTGAATTAAATGTGTTTCTTGTATACAGCATATTGTTGGATCTTGCTTCTTGATCCATTTCGCCAGTCTGTGCCTTTTGATTGGTGAATTGAGACCATTAACATTGATGGTTAAAACTGATATGTATTGACTTGTCATGATATTTTCCTGTTGTTGGTTCCCACTCTTTGTTTTTCTGCTTTCCGGCTATTTAATTATTTGCCCTGCCTGGTGGATTCCTTCTGTTGGGGTTCCTATCTCTTTCTAGAATGTCCTTCAGAACGTTTTGGAGTGCTGGTTTGGTGGTCATAAATTTTCTCAGATGTTCTTTGTCATGAAAGTATTTTATTTCTCCATCAATTTTGAAAGATAGTTTTGCAGGGTACATCAATCTGGGCTGAAAATTATTTTCCTTTAGAGCTTGCAATACATCATTCCAAGCTCTTCTTGAATTGAGGGTTTGTGTTGAAAAGTCAGCTGTGATTCTGATGGGTTTTCCTTCATAGGTGATTTGTCTCTTCTCCCTAACAGCTTTTAGGATTCTGCCCTTCTGTTGAATTTCTGGGATCTTGACTATAATATGTCTGGCTGAAGTTTTTTTTTGATCACGTCTAGTTGGTGTTCTGAAAGCTTCACTTATAGAGGTGTCAAATTCCTTTTCTCTTCCAGGAAAGTTCTCCCTGATTATGTCTTTGAACAAGGTTTTAATGTCGTTGATGTTATCTCCTGCTTTTTCATTTATTCCAATTATTCTTAAGTTGTTTATCTTTGAGTCATCTAGCAGCTGCTGAATTGATTTTTCATGGTCCCTTGCTATTTTTAAGAATTTTTCCATTTCATGATCACTAATTGCAAGCCTATCTTCTATATCTGAGATCCTGTCCTCGCATTGGCTTATTCTGCTACAAATACTTTCAATGGAATTTTTTATCTCTTGGATATCTGTTTGAATCTGCCTTATGGATTCCATTTCTTTCCTATGCTGAGCATTCATGGTTTCTATAGTTTTCTTAAGTTCATCTATTTTTTTGTCTGTATCAGCTATAGTGTCCTTAAGCATGGTCTTCGTTGTAGACATTATCTCTGCAGTTATCTGTGAGATTATTTCTGTTTTAATTTTTTCCAGAACCTCATTCAGTTGCTTTGTTGTTACCACTTCAGATAGGCCAGGTGGGTGGCTTTCGGGTTGTCCCACCTCGTTGCTCCCTAGGTTTGCCTTTGGTGAATTGGATGTGTGGGGTTGCATCTTGTTTAAGTGACGTCTCATGTTTTCTTTCTTTAATTCCTGGGGTGATGTTTGCAAATTACCTATGGTAGGTTACTTTATTGCTAGTGTTTAAGATCTTTAGAAGATGACTACTTCTCTGCAGTATCTTCCAAGTGGAGCTTGCTTTTGTGTTTTGAGCTTTCTGCCAGATCCTACCTCTTCAATTCGTTGGGTATGCGAAGTTGCTACCTGTTTGGCCCAGTCCTTGATTCTTTGGTACTGTGCCACTGTATTTTCTGTGTCCCTTAGTCAATCTCAATCATGAAATATCAGGAAGGAAAGATGTTTAGAACAATTATTTCACATTTGGCTATAATGTTAACTAAAGCATCAAACACAGCCTAGAAAATGACAGACTGAGCTAACCAGTTATTTACCACTTTTAGCTGTATAGAGTTGCGGTTATATAACAAAATCTAAAACACACCAGAAAAATTATATGCAGTATACAAGTCCTATGTATGTCAATTTTTCCCTAAGGAGTTTAAATTTAAAATGAGTTAAGGAGGAAATAGAGTATTGGGAGAAGAGGAAGGAATTAGATATAAGGTTAGAGGACCAAGAGGGATCCCACTAAAATTGGGACACTAGTGCAGAGAACAGGTGGTAAAAAGAGAAGGAAGTGATAAAAGGAAGAACAGATCACGACCACAATCACAAAGAAGTTAGAGGCGCTGTTTACACTCATATAAAAAACCAGAGAGAATAATGAAGGAAAGAGCAAATACACATACAGAAACAATAACGAAGATAAAAGCAATAAAACAGACAGATCAAAAATAAAACCCCACCAAAAAACAAAACTAAACAAAACAAAAACAAAAAAAAACCCTTCGCCAGAACAAAAAACAAATCAGTGAGAAGAAAAAAATAATAATAATAATAATAAAAAAAATAAAAATAAGAAGAAAAAAAAAAAAATTAAAAAGAATCAGTTCCAGGTGTTGACTTTGTTGTAGGCAGCTACCTGTTCTGTGCAGGTCCGTCCCAGTAAGCCAGGAGCGCCCTCTGGCGGGCGGTGAGCAGAGGCGCGTACTTTCAGGTAGAGACCAGTCTAGCTCGCCTCCGCTCTCAGCACCCTTTCACGGTCCCTGGGCCTGAGAGGCTCAGCGCGCCGTCCCAGCGCGGATTCCCTGCACTGGTTCCCGCCGCTCTGGTTTTTCGCCACGCCCCCCACAATGGCGCCGGGCCAGTCGCTCTCTGGCGCGGGACAGGTGTGGCTGTGAGTCCAGTCTCGTTCGCCTGCTGACCTCAGCACACTTTCGCGGGCTCAACTGAGAGGCCCTGTGCTGCCCTGTCCAGAGCACAAGTTCCCAGAGCAGTTTCCAAGCCGCTCTGAGTTTCGCCACACCCCCCACAATGGCGCCCGGCCGGTCGCTCTCTGGCGCGGGACAGGTGTGGCTGAGAGTCCAGTCTCGTTCACCTGCTGACCTCAGCACACTTTCGTGGGCTCAATTGAGAGGCCCCGTGCTGCCCTGTCCGGAGCACAAGTTCCCAGAGCAGTTTCCGAGCCGCTCTGAGTTTCGCCACACCCCCCACAATGGCGCCCGGCCGGTCGCACTCTGGCGCAGGGCAGCTGTGGCTGAGAGACACTCACCGCCGGTCAGCGCCGTTCTCCGCCGCTCCCCTGCCCCGCCGCTGTCTCAGGATCCTCCGTGGGGGCTCCCTGGGCACCAGCTGCCACCGTGTGTCCGTAGAATTGAGCCTCCGCCGGCGCTCCAACTCCCGGGATATTAGAAGGTGCGCGCGCGCGGTCTGCTCCTTCTTTCCGTCTTCTTTGTTAGAAGTCACCCGTCACTGGTGCCGGGGGTCCCAGATTGCGCTTCAGAACTTCTCTGGGTTTCGGGGAGGCATCCCCCCCCCTCCTGCGCTTTCCGGGTCGCTATATTCTCGTGTTCCAATGGTAACTTTTAGAGAGAGTTTCGTTGCCTGCTTCTTACTCATCCGCCATCTTGAGGCTCCTAAAAATCACTTTTTAAACTTTCTTTTGACCAAAACAGTTAATGGACCATGAAGGGAACTAAATTGAATTTGAGATAATAAAATTACATCAAAATTAAAAGGTGAGGAAAGAAAGTTTAAAATTGAAATCAATTATGAGTATTTTATATAACTTATTAGATATTATCAGATTGGAACTTTATATGTTTACAAAGTCATTTTCCAAATTTTAGGAAAAGGAGATTTAATTTAATATATGTTTATAAAATGTTCTGAATAACTGTACTAATAAAAAGTCAATAACATAATGATGTAGTTACAGGAAACACCCTCACTATATGGGAGCAACATTTCCGGGCAGAATATTATCTTTCTTTATATTGCTATTTTAACCTTATATTTTATAAGTACTAATGTAAGTGAACAGTTTATAGCTACTGGCTTTTTCTGTATGTGGTATTCATTATTATTTTATAATAAAGCTATTAGAATTTTTTAAACATTTTATAGAAGTACGTACATTTCAAACATGAGAAGCACAAGGCAAACATCAGTACACTCATGTACCAACCAGTCCTAACGCTCACAAAAACGCCCTCGGGTTTTAAGCAAATCAAACACTAGAGAAAGATGACAACTCCTTGCAGTTTTTCTTAAAGTTCAAGAAGTTGCAAAAATCATTAATTTATGCTTGCTATTTCTTGCTACTTCTTTATGCACTTTTCAAATGTGTATATCCATATGCAATATATATTATTTTTCTGTACTGTTCTTATTTTATATATCACTTTAGAACTTTTAAAAAATTCTTAAAGGTGTACATGTGGTAACATAACTGCAGTGCAATACTTTTACAATTGAACGTATTTTTAACAAATAATTCATTTATATTTATAAATACAAATATTTACACATTTTTTAACTACAAATTATGTTACAAGACCACTGAAACAATTGATAAACCAATCACCTGCATCATCTACACTCCTTGAATCCTGTTCCAGTTTTTAAAAACTTGCTCCCCCAATCATATAACTTTGAATCCATTTATATTTAAAGTTTTATAGAAGTATATAAGGTAGGGCCGGTGAGATGGCTCAGCAGCGTAAGCGCCTGCCTGGCAAGCGCGAGGGCCTGAGTTGAACTCCTATTACCAACATACGAAAAAAGGGCCGGTGATATCGCTCAGCGGCAGGGGCGCCTGCTGGCGCGCGAGGTCCTGAGGTCGACCCCCAGTACCCACAAAAAAAAAGAAAAGAAGAAGTATATAAGGTAGAGGGAAAATTATATCATAAAAGTGTACAGAACAGTTTTTACCAAGTCAGTATGTACGTGTAAGTACCACAGAGATCAAGAAATCAAATATTACCAGTACTTCAGAAGACCATGGTTTGCTTGTTTCTGAATCTCTCCTCCTCCCATCTGTTGCCTGTAATAATGGCGATTACCATCCTGACAGCTGTCCCCAGTGGTTAGTTTGACGTCTTCTTGAGCTTTTATCACATCTGCCTGATTAGGTACAAGATTTTGTCTAAAAATCATCCAGGTTTATAGCTATGGGAATAATTTGTTCATTGTTGCACTCTGTATCTCTCAAGAATATAACCATAGGGCCGGTGAGATGGCTCAGCGGCGTAAGCGCCTGCCTTGCAAGCGCGAGGGCCCGAGTTCAACTCCCG
Source organism: Erethizon dorsatum (assembly GCA_028451465.1). Lineage (NCBI taxonomy): Eukaryota > Metazoa > Chordata > Mammalia > Rodentia > Erethizontidae > Erethizon > Erethizon dorsatum. The sequence continues at coordinate 34,182,237 of CM051837.1, forward strand.
GATCCCACATACGAAAAAGGGGCCGGTGATATCGCTCAGCGGCTCGGGTGCCTGTTGGCGTGCGAGGTCCTGAGGTCGACCCCCCGGTACCCACCAAAAAAAAAAAAAAAAAAGAATATAACCATAAAGTTTCTTGAGTAATCAAGTTTAGGATTTTCTATATTAACAACCTAATAGCCAATCACATTTACAACCTGCCTCCTGCACCCTTCCTCTGTAATTTTACAGCACACAGGCACTATGTTGTATTCTCTAATGTACCAAATAATGAACTAGTATTAAATTGCCCTGGTTATATAACATTTGGTTCTTCCCAAATTTAATAATTGCATCGTATTTGGTTCGTCCAGACTCTTTAATTTGTGCTCATTTCAGCAGCACATATACAAATTCTGTAATTGCTTCTACTTTTTTACGCCTTTCAGAAGTTCCTCTTTTCCACTTTGGAGACATTCTGGAAAACTTATCTTTTTTACCACTGTGTATTAGACCTGATGCGTAGCTGTGACTTGAGAATATTTCATCTTGTCTCGACTGGAATATGTGCATTCCTCTTTCATGCTTTGCTCACTATTTTGGCAGAAAACATGTTTCTATAACTTACTGAGAAAGAGTAATGAGAAGCAAATTATATGAGAGCTATGTGATAGAAAATGAAATTAATTCTTTTAAAATTTTTGTTAATTTTAATTTAAAATATCTATAGGGCCGGTGAGATGGCTCAGCGGCTTAAGCGCCTGCCCGGCAAGCGCAAGGGCCCGAGTTCGACTCCCGGATCCCACATACGAAAAAGGGGCCGGTGATATTGCTCAGCAGCACGGGCGCCTGCTGGCGCACGAGGTCCTGAGGTCGACCCCCCGGTACCCACAAAAAAAAAAATAAAATAAAATAAAATAAAATATCTATACTTTGAAATTTTAAAGTCTCCTTCATGGTCTTTTAACATCTCTTTGGAAATTGAAGGCCATTCTCATTTCTGTTCATGTGTATATGGTTTGCTTGTTTTCTCTGTAGAAATACTTAAGTTTGTTATCTGCACTTGCTGTCTTTTGTCATCAAATATTCTGGATATAATAAAGCCCTTTCTGTGTGGCTAAGAATTAGCTTCTACCCTGAGAAATTAATTACTTTATATGACTTATATTACTTTTTTTGTTAAATGTGTTTCTATTTTATCTCTCTAGTACTGTGTTATTTACTTAGAAACCCAAGGGGTAAATAAGGAGCAAAATGGGGGATAGATAATTAGGAAGTAGGAAGAACTTGCTCAAATGGGTGGGGAAACGAGGGGGTGGAAAGGGAAAATGGATTAAAAAGAGGGAATGGAAAGAAAACAATGGAAACAGCTTTTGTAAGTGGAGAGAGGAAGAAGGGTCGAAGGAAGGGGAGGGGAATGGAAAAAAAAGAATTAAGATATATTATGTACAGGTACAAATTCCCTATGATGAATGTGATCATTATGTATGGCAAATGCGTACTAACAAAAATAAAGAAAGGATCAGATAGCTGTAGCTGCATAAATGTGTTTCTCTGTCCTCTATTCCAGGGATGCCCAACCCCAGGGTCACACAGCCATACAGGTCCGTGGCCTGTTAAGAGCAGCAGGGGAGGGAGTGGAGCTTCGTCTCTCTTCACAGCGGCTGCCAGTCCCTGGTGCAGGGCCTTCTGGCCCGAGCCCGGCCTCCCGTCAGATCAGCAGTGGCGTTAGTATAGTTTCTAGTAGCAGTGTGAACCCTACTGTAAACGGAGCAGGCGAGGGTTCTAGGTTATGTACTTTTTATGAAAACATAACCACTGATGATCTGAAGTGAAGCCGAGGCAGTGATGTTAACATTAGCTGGAGAATGCAATTATTATGCATTTCAAATATATACTAATAAAAAAAGGAAACTAAACATAAGTCCTGCTCCTGGTCCATGGAAAATTATCTTCCATGAAACCAGTCCCTAGTGCCAAAAATGGGGACTGATATTCTGTTCTGTTCCATTTTTCTACATGTGTATTTTTAAGCCAGTACTATGCTCTTTTTCTTACTCTAATGTTGTAGTGTATTTTGAGATTGGCTATTGTGGTATTCTAGAACTGGTCTTTTTACACAGGATTATTTTGGCTATTCTGGATCATTTTTGCTTCTCTATCAGCTTTAGGATTTTTTTTTCTAGTTCTGTAAAGGAAGTTATTGGTGTTTTTATAGGGATTGCATTTTTGAATCTGTAGCCCCTTTTAATAATTTGGCTATATTAACAACAGTAATTCTGCTTATACATGAACATGGGAAGTAATTCTGTCTTCTATGTCTTTTTCAATTTATTTCTTCAGTGTTTTGTAATTTTCTTTGTTGAGGTCTTTCATCTCCTTGGTTAGGCTCATTCCTACACGTTTACAGTTATTGTGAATGCAGTTGCTTACCTGATTTCTTTCTCAGTGGGTTGGTTATTGATTTATAGAAATGCTGTTGATTTACGTATATCAATTTTGTATTAGGACATTTTTCTGAATTTCTTAAATCAAATCTAAAAGCCATCTGGTGGAAATTTTAGGGTTTTTAAAGTAAAGGATCATATCATTTGCAAATGGGGATAATTTGACTTCTTTTCCTATTTGCATCCTTTTATTCCTTTCTCTTGGATAATTTCTCTTGGTAACTTTTTGAGTACTGCATTGTACAGGAATGGTGATTTTCTCATTCCTGATTTTTGAGGAAATGCTTTCATATTTTGCCTGTTCATTATGATGCTGGCTGTGGGTTTGCCATATACAGTCTTCATTATATAGAGGTAAAATCTTTCTCTACCTTATTTCTTTAGAGTTCTTACAAAAAAAATGATGTTAACTTTTAGTGAAGGCTTTTTTTGGTATTTATTAATATGATCATGTAAATTTTCTCCTTGATCCTGTTTATGTGGTATATTATGCATATTGATTTGCATAAATCAAACCATCCTTGTATCCTGGGGTAAATCCAATCCAGTTGTGGTGTATGATCTTTTTAATGTGTTGTTGAATTGTTTGCCAGAATTTTATTGAGAATTTTTGCATTGATGTTCATCACAATAGTGGTCTGTAGTTTTACTTCCTTCTTCTTCCTTTTTTTTTTTTTTCTTTGATTCTTTGTCCATTTTGTTATTGAGGTGATATTGGCTTCATGGAATGAATTTAGAAGCATTCCCTGCATTTCAATTTCATGGAATTGTTTGAGAAGATTAGTGTTAGGTCTTCTTTAAAAATCTGGCAAAATTCAGCAGTAAATTCATCCAGTCCTGGACTTTGCTGTGTTTTGGGACTTTTTATGCCTGCTTCAGTCTCATTGTTCATTATTGACCTGTTTAGGTTTTTGTTTTCCCTTACTTCAATTTTTGTAGGTTGTATCTAGAGATTTTTGTTCTTTACGCATTTTTAAATGTATTGAGATCTAAGTTTTCAAAATATTCTATTATGATCACCTGGTGATTTCAATGGTATCTATTTTGATGGCCCTTTTCTGCTCTAAATTTTTAGATCTTCCATCTCTTTTTATGGTTAAATTGATTAAGGGCTTATCAATCTTGTTTTCTTCTTAAGGAAACCATTTTTTATGTTCTTTTACTCCCTATTTTATTATTTTCAGTTCTGATTTATATTATTTTTTGTTTTGTTTTAGATTTTTTTTTATAAGGCCTTAGGATGAATTAATAGGTTATTTGTGACATCTCTTGTTTTTTTATGTAGGCACTTGTAGTTATACACTCCCCTCTCTGAACTGCTTTAATTGTATTTCACAGATTCTGATATTTCATTTGATTCTAAGAAATTCCAAATTTTTCCCAGGTTTCTTCAGTGACCTGCTGAACCTATAACACTGTATTATTCAATTTCCATGTGTTTGTATTGTTTCTGTGATTTCTTTTGATGTTGATGTCTAGCTACATTATATTATGATCTGATAAGATGCAGGAGATTGTTTCAAAAAAATTCTTGTATTTACTAAAATTTGTTTTATGACCTAAAATGTGGTCTATTTTGGAGAGAGTTTCATGAGCTGCTTAAAAGAATATGTGTTCTATAGCTGTTGGATGGAATGTTCTATAGATGTCAGTTAGGTACATTTGATCCATAGTATAGTTTAACTGTAAGGTTTTTTGTTGATCATTTTGCCTGGATATGCTACTTTTTGTGAGACTCATTTACTGTAGTTGTATTGAGATCTACTTGTCCCTTGATGTTAAGTAGTGTTTGTTTTATGAAATTGTATGTGCCAGTATAAGGTGTCCATATATTTATAATCATTCTATCTTCTTAGATTGTTTCCTTTACAAATACGTAGTGACCCATATTGTCTCTGTATACTAATTTGTACTTGAATTCTGTGTTGTCAGATATGAGTATAGCTACTCCTGTTTTCTTTCACATTCCATGTACATGGGGTATTATTTTCTATCTTTTCACTAGCATTCTGCTTATGTCTTTGCTGGTGAGGTGTGCTCCTTCCAGGAAACATATAGTTGGGTCCTGGATTGTAATCCAGTTTGCTAATCTGTGTCTTTTAATTGGAGAAGCAAGACCATTTACAAACAGGATTATTCTTAAAAGCTATGTATTAATTCCTGTCATTTCATTGTTTTTCTGATGTTCTGAAAATAGTCATTTACTTGTATATTCTTTCTCTCATGTGTATGTAGAGTTCCTTTAAATTTCTTTTGTACTGCTGGTTTAGTGGTCCTGAATTCCTTTAGTTTATGCTTATCTTAGAGGATCTTTGTATCTCTTTCAATTCTATAGGATAACTTTGCTGGACATAGTAATATAAATTGTCAGGTATTTTCTTTCAGTCCTGAAATGTATTATTAAATACTCTCCTGGCCCTTTAAGTTTCTGCTGAAAAATCTGTTGTTGTTTTAAAGCTTTCAAAATTCTTTCTTTTTTTCTTGACAGTTCAACTATAATATGATATGAGAAATTTCTTTACTTTTCATGTCTGTTCAGAGTTCTAAATTCCTCCTCTACCTCGACATCCATATCCTTTTCAGGATTTGGGAAATTTTCTGCTATTATTTTACTGATTTTCGTGCCTTTAGTTTGTATCCCAGAATCATCATCTATTCCCAAATTTTGGTCTTTCTGTCATTTCTCAGAGGTTTTACAGGTTTAATTCACAGCTTTTATTATTTTTTTCTTTATTACAGTTCTGTCTTCTGCTTGATCTAGATTATTGGTGAAGATTTTCACTGAGATTTTTAATTGATTTTTTTCAGAATCTCTCTTTTTATTAAAATGCATTTTCATGTCCTGCTTTTTCTGCCTTATTTCGTTGTTTTTTATTGTCTCCTCTTTGAATGTATTGATAATTGTTATGATCATTGTTTTGAATTATTTGGTATTTCTTCCTCTTTGATTATCCTTGGAATTAGTTACAGTGGAAGTAGAAGTATCAACTTGTGGAGGAGTCATGTTGCCTTATTTTTTCACGTTTCTTATTTTCTGTGTTGAGATTTGTGTATCTGTTAGGTTGGATATATCTTCCACTTTTACATGAGGATCTTTTAGGAGAACAGTTACCTCTTGGTGATGCATACTGACATACTGGATTGTTGTGGAATGCTGAATTTATTTTCAAGTGGGTTTCATAATTCAGTTTCTCTGTTACGTCTTTGGTGGTGATAAGTATATTTTGACACCGTGCACACTTTGTCAGATACTGAGGGTCTCACAAGAGTAGGGCCCTTCTAGTATCTCAAGCAATTGTGTTGTGGATAGCAGAGGGGGGACGCACCTCCTGTGATTGTCCCTCTAGTCTTGTCAAGAACACATGTTCTGAGAGAGCATGGAAGTGGACTTTGCTGAGGCCCCTTGTGGGTGTGGCATCCATGGTTCTTGTTTTTTATTTTTTTTTCTTTCTGGTCTTGTTGTCTCTGTGGATGTCCAGGAGCAGGTCTTTGGGGCTCCCCTCACTGGGCCTACTTGAGGCCTGGTTATTGGCTGGGGGTTTTATCTCCCCTAGTTTGACGGAAGGTTGAGTGGGATAGAGCTGTGCATGGGCCGAGGCCTGCTGCCTCTTGTCTGTACTCAGAGTGAAGTTCAGTGGCACAGTGTCTACCCAAAGTACTCGAAGAGTCGTCCGGAATCCCCAGTGCCATATAGGAAGGTGTAGTGAGTAACAGTACCAACCGCAAATACCAGTGATCCCAATAGGCTAGTGGGCTTGAAAACAAGTTACAACGATGGCATCCACAACCCTAATAAGAACAACAGGAAGAGTAGAGGCAGCAATTATATGAACTAAACTGTTTTATAAGATTATAAAAATACAGTTAAAAGTAAAGAATATAGGATGAGGGAATCAAAAAACAAGTTATAATATCAAAAAAGCAAAAGAGAGAAAGTAACAAGAAAAGTAGAAATTAAAGCCCCCCCCCCACCAAGTGGGGATATGTAGCCCAGTGTTAGAGCACCCTCATCTTTGAACCCCAGTACCACACGCACATATACACACACGCATGCGTGCGCAACACCAAAAACAAAATGGACAAGAATAAAGAAATAAAATGGAATGCAACAAGAAAGAGAGTAAATAAAAGAATTTGACTTACTAGGAGTAGCAAAAGAATAATAAAAATTGTTAAAAGACAAAAAATATATATCTAGGGCCGGTGAGATGGCTCAGCGGCATAAGCGCCTGCCTGCCTTGCAAGCGCAAGGGCCCGATTTCGACTCCCGGATCCCACATACGAAAAAAGGGGCCGGTGATATCGCTCAGCGGCACGGGTGCCTGTTGGTGCACGAGGTCCTGAGGTCGACCCCCCGGTACCCACAAAAAAAAAAAATATATATATATATCTATACTTGTATATATACATACATACAGAGGAAATAATCAGATAACAGAATTTTAATAAAGAACGGAAGGACTGTCTTCACTGGGTAGGTCAAACATGTGGAGGAGCCTTTACCAGCCTTTACCTCCCTGCATCTGAGTTTTGACGTCTGTGAAAATGTTGACTTGAAAAAGGGACAAGCTGCTTGCACCTTTAATATTTTGCTTTCTTTTTTTTTTTTTTTTTTTTAGGCGAGTACTGGGAGTCAAACTCAAGACCTCATGCTTCTCAGGAAGGCGTTTATGCCACTGAGCTATATCACTGGCCCTTCTTTCTTTTTTTTAACTGTAAAACTGCATGAACTTTGGCTACTGAAGCTAAAAAAAAAACATTGTTTTTATTATTGCATCTGTAATGCTACATTTATTAAAGACAAAACTGGCCTCAGAACTCAACTTTTTTGCTGTACTACAGCTTTCTGTATGATTACAGAGAATAACACAGCGAAGGAATTTCTATCCCTCATCTGATCCCCAAAAACAAAGAAACCTGCTGATCTCTCAGCACCTTTTCTGGGCCACCAAAAAACGCTGGAAATAAGCTTCTACTTCTCTAGGGAAAACCATTTCCACCTCGGGAAAGGAATGAAGAGCATCCAAGTGAGCAAGGCCAGTGGGGCCTCAGCTCGCTCTGCAAGGCAGCCACCACCCTCACTTGCACAGGGGAGGTACTCCAAGGGAACGAAGGCTGTCTGCAGAGGGAGCAGGAAGGGGACAAGGCGGGAGTGCGGCGTCTCATGAGATGGCGTGGGGATAATCACATTAGTGTGGGGAGGTGATACATATACATATCACATCTTAATCCTTTTAATTTTCTGTTCCACCCCCACCCCTCCCCTCTCCCTGCATCTCTCGGTCCCATTCCCAGTTGCAGCAGATCAATCTCCATTTCCTAGTTTGCCCTTATACCAAATATGGAAAAACACGAAGAATATCTCTTCTGACGATAGCTCCTTGTCTATCCGGGGCCACACTGTACACATATTTTGGAGCAGAGAAGGTACATTCAAGAGCCTCTCCATCTGATATAACTTCAGAATCAAGGACACCGGGCTCCACGCCTGGGCGACACTAACATTCGCTCACGGATCATCTCAGTGCCTGAGAGGAGGCGGCACATGTTCAACCTTGTGCTTTCACTTTTCTCTGAATAAACTAAATTTGGGAACTGTCCCCAGAAGAAACTCCTTCACACCTGTACCAGTGAAATGACATTTGAGCCAACTACGATACATGCAGAGAAGGGTGACAAAGAGGCAGAAAAAGGACCGCAGTGAGCGGGATCCTAGGCACAGGAAACAAGGTCGTGGAGATGCAGCCAGTGATGTGGCACAGTAGCACAGTCACACTACGAAGGGCTAACACACTGCCCCATGCGCAGGCCTACAGAGACCAGGGGACAGACAAACAGTGGGCAGCGAGGATGGGGACCTGAGTCCTCCAAAATACACCTGGAAACTTAGAACACAACGGGAAGGAGACCCCTGAGCCCCAGGAAGCTACAGGACAGGGAAGCAAGGGAGCAGGGCAAGTCTGTTCCCCTCACGTGAGAGGCGTAGCTAAAAGCAGCAAGCGCATTCTTTCATTTCCCACACCCACCAAAGCGGCTCACTAGAGCCTGCATGTGAACACCGACACCTGGGCGCCTCCTCGCAGACCTTCCCTGGATCCCCCTCAGCTGGGCAGAGCGTTTCTTTGTTCTTTCTAATCAACCACCCTCCGGTCTTTTCTCACTGCCGTGGTCCTGGACATTATTCCTCATCATCCTCGGGACAAGTCCCCACAGGGGGAGAGAACAGGGGACAATACCTCCGCCAACAGCAACCCTGCTTTCCTAAAGAATGTGCTCGCTTATTTATGAATGCACCTGCTACTGAAAACAGCATCGTGTCCCTTCACCAGGTGAAGTCAAAGTTGTCCTTTTCACAAAGACTCACAGATTAGAAAGGAGCACACCCAATGTCCTCACCTTGAGTGTTTTGATGTCACCTCCTTGATTTCCCTTCACTAAATGGCAGGTGAAAATACCCACGCCGACACCGCAATTCAGAGGGTGGCCAAGAAATCCACAGCAATCCCAACACCATACAGTCCTTGAGCTTCTGGGACATGATCCACAGGTCAAGCTAAAGGACTTTTACCAAAACCTGATCCTACTTTTCTCAGAAACTCAATTGTCTTTCAAGTATTGTCCCTTAAAAGCACCCTGTTTTCTATATCACATCTGCCCTCATAAACGTGGATATGCACCACTCAGGGCAAATGACACATACCTGTACTCCCGGCACTCCAGGAGGCTGAAACAGGATTTCCTGAAGTTCAAGACCAGCAGGTGCAACTTGGCAGCAACTGAAGGAAACCCTGGGCCAAATACAAAAGGAAGAAGGGAGCGGCTGACCTCAGTGAGAAGTCTCTGGATTCAGTCCCCAGTACCTCAAAAAAGAAGAAAAAGAAGAAGAAACAGAAAATGTAGAAAAAGAACCAGAAATAATTCCTCAAATCATTCACATTAGATGACTGTTATTACTTCAACTCTGAGTCAAATTGACACTCTTGGTATATTCCAGTGCCTAAGACAACAGCATTAGTTTCTTGGAGATAAAGTGTAAATATGAATTTGGCGCATCAAGATAACATCCTAAAGATACCATTTCCCTGGTGTATGGGGTTTGCAGCTCAAAATCTTGGTATTACAAACTGCAGGTTGATATTCAATCCGCCAAAGCTACAGGGAGATACCATTAGCCCACAGGAACTCCCACATTTTTTCTACTGAAAAAGTACACCAGAAAATACTGTATACTTTAGGTACTTACCATAGAACATCAATGGAAAAGGCTTGGCCAGGCGTGGTGGCACACACCCGTAATCCCAGAATTCTGCAGGCTGAGTCAGAAGGATCACCACAAGTTTGAGACCAGCCAGGGCTACATAGTGAGTTCAAGGCCAGCCTGAACTACATATCAAGACCCTGTTAAAAAAAAAAAAAAAAAAAAAAAACGCTTTTTCACCATTACTGCAGAGCTATGAGCAACTTCCGTGTCTTAGTTCAAAATGTGGGAGCACGCCTGTGGCCACACGCACACGCACTCACACACACACACACAAATTAAAACCTTTCTCCAGTAGAGCACACATTCCTTTTCAATGTGTGCTCTACTTTTCAATTCCTTCATCCGCCCTGCATTATTTAATTTTTTCACAAACTAGGAACAGTAAAAACCCACCTGTTCGTACACACAACAGAAAGCAAAACATAACACTGCTCTCCAGCTCTAAACCCAGGTCCCGTCTGCCCCGAAACACGGGACCCACCTAGAAAGCCCACGGCCACACTCCCCACCGGCTTTACTACACTTCTGCAGCTTCTCTCTCCCTCTCCTGCAAGGGCCCTTTTGCTCAGAGGCTGGGATGCACTTTCCTCTCAGTGAAGTCCACCTCCAGAGCTGGCCGCCAGACGATCCTCACTCTCAGGAACTGTGGGAAAAGAACGGAGAAAAGTCACTCAGGACTCTCAGCCCACTCCGTTCCCCTTCGCCTTTCCTGCTCAAAACGGAGCCCAGGAGCACCGATGAGCCACGGCTTCCTCCAGTGTGTGGTCCACTTCATTCCCCAGAACGGCAAGCACAGCCACCAGTGACCTGCGCACCCAACACCCCTAAGCAAGAAGAGCAGGGGAAACACGAAATAATCCAGGGCAGAATCACAGCCTCACTTCTCGACATTATCTTTCCCTCTGGACCGGCAACCGCTTTCTCGCCAAGGCCAACCCTAGACTTTTCAGCCCAGTTGTCTCCGCATCCCCTCTCCACTCATCCCTGCAAGCAAGGACTCCTCTTGGTCTCACACACGCAAAATCTTAAGTCTGTGGGCCTCGCCTCCCACCACGTTTCCCTGATGCCCCTTCTCGCAAAACGGCGCGAGCACACCTCGCAGCGCTCACCTGCTCCGCAGCAGCCAGGGCAGCGCGCTGAAGGCGGCAGCACGGAGCTCGCCTGGGCAGCGCGCGGCTGGCGTCTTCGGGAGCGGCCTCACAGCGCAAGGGAGAGCACAGTCGGGAGCGAAGCGCACCCCGCACACGGCGTCCCGCCCCGCCCGTCCCACCTCCCACACTCCGGGTTCCCGTGGCTAAGCTGCGCGAGAGGGAGGAGGGGAAGGGGAAAGGACCCGCAGGGGACCAGGAGCCGCGCCCCCAACGCTGCTCTCCTAAAGCCGTTGAAGAGGCCACTGCGCAGGCGCGAGAGGGCGGGCACCCGAACAAACCCGGCCGCTGATTGGGCCGGCGCAGAATCACTCGGGGCGTCCACTGACAGGTAACTTTCCTCAGCGCGCGGACTGGGCTGCGAGTGGCTGTGCGGGGAGCGGGCTGCCCTGCCTGACGTCTCCGAGCAAAGGAGAGGATGGGAGGAGAGGGACCGGGAGGATGGGGTTTTAAACTCTCCTTGGGGTCTTTCCTTGACCCCAGAACGGAACCAGCACACCAAGCCCCTTCTCCTGGCCAAACAATGGCTTCTGTGCCAAGGGCCAGTGGGAGCCTGGTGGCTCCTGCTGCAGGCTGGGACTGCACTTCAGTCCTGCAGATGGAGGAGAAGCAGACGCCCTGTGCCTTTGCGTCCCCGGACTCGGCTGTTCTCCCCGATGAGACGCTGAGAAGTTCCAGAGCGCTTGGCAGAGATTGAGAGCAGAATCCCAGAAATGCCGGCTCAGCTCCGAGCTGTCACCTGGGGTCCTCTCCCCGTGGAGTTGATGTTTCCGGCCGCAGAAGGCCGCGAAGGACTGATGAGCCAGTCTTCGAATGGTGCGCACAGTTAACTTTTACCTCACAGGTGCATCACAGGCCTGAGAAGTAACCTGCCTCTGTAGTGTGGTCAGGAGCTCAGGGGCCAGGTCAAGCCACCCGCAGGCTCTCGTCTCCACCTCGGTTCAGCTCTTCTGGTAATTGAGGAAACAGCACGTGTAGGGGAATGTCTGTGCTTTTGATAAGGGATACTGTTATGGGCAGCTAAGCTACATAGAAATTAATATACAGTCAGAGAAGGACTGCGCCCTCAAGGAAGTCAGCACAAAAAATACAGGCATCACAAGTGTGGCTGGAGACGCAGCTGCAGAAGGCCAGGCCTCAGGATGCAGATACAATGGCCAGACCTTCATGCCTCCCTGAGGGGTAAACAGGAATTTGGAATTATTCTGTAATTACCACCACCTGGTCCTGTAAGTCCAGCTGGGCATCAGTTGCCCAAGTGGGACACCAGAGCATCTGAAACCATCTCTTCCCATAAATGCCTTTATCCTTTCCATGTACCCGTGGTGTGGGACTCGTTTTTCTACCATATCAATACCAGCTAAGCAGCTATACGTGTAATCCTATAGGTTGATGGTAGTTTGACCCACGTGGTAATTTGGCTGTGCAAATATCACTTACATAGGGCCTCAGTGGCCACCCATTTCTTACCCCTCCTCGAAATCCAGGACCATTTCCTCTCCTTTTTCCAATAACTCTATCCCAGCTTCTTCCTTTGATACTCGACTTGGCTCCCTGATTTTGTGGGACTACGAACTCAGCACTTTTCACAGCAGGTCAGGAGTTATGTTTTTCCTATATCAGTATCACTACCCATATACCAATAAACCTCTCTAAACACTGAACCATTACATTGCAAACAGTCTCCCAGGTCAAAATAACAATAGCAAAGACAACCCCATCTAATAAATATACAATTTTCTTTTACATGGTCATGCCATACTATATTTTTTAATGTTATATATATTGTTTCCAAATTTTTAAGATTATATCTTAGGTGCCCCACAACTCAACATTTACAAAGTCTTTCTACACATTTATTCATTCAAAAAGTATTTATTGACATCTGCTGTGTGTGAATCACTGGGCTGGATATGTTAGCGATCCAAAGATAAATCATAGACCCTGCCCTAAAGGACCTTAGGGTTTGAAGGGAATTAGTGCGCTGTGGATGGAAGTTCAAGGAGCCTGTAAGATGGGCCGGGTGTGGTACTCTCTCCATTGTTTCCTAAGATGGGAACACACAGGTGCAAAGAGTTTATGATGCTAGTATCAGGAAACCCAAAATGTCCTGATTGACACTGTGGGTGGGTCTTCATTTGGGCATTGAAAAATCACTTTCATTCAGGTTTTCTTTTTTAACATGTTTCTTTTTTTTTTTTTTTTTTCAAATAAAACAGCAGAATTAATTGGTTTATGACTGAGAAAACATTCAAGGGGAGGAAAACTAGACTGCCCACCCACCCAAAGAACAAACTCCCAAGGCTTAGCCAGTGACCCAACCTCTCCGAGATGAAGCAAAACAGATTCAAGGGCTGGAGGAAGGTGCCATCCAAGTTGGGTGGCAATGGCAAGCAGGTCAGCAGCAGAGTGCAATGCTCAAAGTCAACATAATTACACAATAAGGCAGTGTTGCAGGAAAATTGAGTCAACAGAAGAAAGGAAATTTCATTTAACGCCGGCAGACCCCAGAGGAGTAGTCTCCTACATCTGAGGCGTTGATTACACAAAGTTTGTCCTTCTTTTAGGATGACAAGTGGGAGTTACAAAAACACTAAGATAAGCATAGCTGAAGGCCATGGTACAATGGGTATCTTGTAGTGAGCATGGCTGTATGTAGCAAAGTTGTTTCTAGCAAATTTACAGAAGTTTTAATTTGATACCAAATCATATGATTCAGCCTAGTTCAGTGGCAGAGAACAGAATGGCTGCAGCTGTATTGAACACAATGGCTGCAGTTAGGTGAGGATTACTGCTTTGTTTCCCCATCTTGATGCTCCTTAGGGACTCTGAGGCAGAGCTTAAGTACATCAAACTCAGATAAGCTGGGGTCTGTCCTTCTCGAGTGCTCAGTTACCTCTGAATTAAACTATGTGCGTAGGGATTATACAGCAACCCATAGGAACGAGAATTTCAATAGTAATGATCAGGGAAGCAAGCATGGAGGCCATTAATCCCTTTCATTTGCCAAACCATTGTTCCAGAAAACTTGTGAAGGGGTCGTGAATTCCACCATTTTTTGCTAGTTCTCCTGGCAGGGTTGTTAGGCCTTGAAGGGCCTTGGTGATTGTGCCATCAAGGGCAGTGTGGTTTGGGATAAAATACAGCATTGGGTTTTTATCATAACACAGACACCACCTTTTTTGCTAGAACTATATCCAGAGCAAGTCTATTTTCCCAGACCATCTGGCTGCTGGGCCCGAGTTGTTTAGCTATTTCCTTAATAGCATCCCGAGTGTAAGTTACAAACCTTTGTTGATTATAGTAAATATAGTTTATCCAATCTGCATTTTTGTTCATAGTGACCCAGCAGAACAGTGAAGTTTCAAATCCTGCAGCTACTTGAGTTTTACATTTATTGGGGATCCCTTGTGGGACCCTGATAGCATGTATGAGAATGGGTGTGCAGGGAGGTCAGTGGGTTTGGGGACCCTTCCTGAGGCTGTTTTATCTATGTAGGAAAACACTTTTCCTAGTTGTTGGACCTGGCAAGTTAGAGTTGAATTACTTACTTGTTTTAAGTCTCCCCTAACATTTTAATTATAGGATGTGGCCGCCCATAAAGTACTTCATAGGGCTGAATCCAGTGGGCCCAGGTGAGCATCGAACACAAAGAAGGGCCATAGGAAGATGGTCAGGTCATGGGGCTTTGATCCTGGCAGAACGTGGCTAGGGTTGTCTTCAAGGTCCACTTTATCTATTCCACCATTTTAGAGCTCTGAGGACCATAAGCAGCATGCAAGTTCCATTTTATTTGGAGCAGTTTAGGGAGGTTTTGAATTATTTCTGCTACCAAGTCTGGGCAATTGTCACTTCCTATGGAAAGAGGTATTCCATATCTGGGAATAATTGCTCAGAGCAATGCTTGACAGACCTCAGAGGATTTTTGCATAGGAGGCCTTGGTACTGGGTGAACCAGCTGTTGCATAGCCAGCGATATCCATGGTTCTTCAGGAGATCAAGGACAGCATGTGGCACCTGGACTGTTAGGTCTTCTCCTAAGGTGAGCTTGTCAGCTTTCTTCATCAGGACAGTGGCTGCCAGATTGCAGAGACAAGGATGGCCAGCCCTTACTGACTTGATCCAAGTTTTTGGACAGGTAGGCCACTGGGCACACCAAGGGGCTGCCAGTTTGAGTAAGCACCCCTGAGGCCACATGTCATCATTTATCAACAAGCAAGTTGAACAGGTGATTTATATCTAAAATTCCCAAGGCTGGGGGTGTAGAGAGGGGCTTTTTAATGTCATTGAAGGCTTTTTCTTTTTCTGCGTTGCAGTCAAAGTTGTCAGAGTCTTTTCCAGAGAAGGCATCGTATAGCAGCCTTGATATTTCTGTGAACCCAGGGATCCAGGTTTTTCAGAAGCCAGCAGCTCCAAGGAATTCACAGAGTTTCTTTGTTGTGGTTGGACCCAGATTGGAGCAGATGACGTATTTTCTTTCTGGCCCAAGGGCACAGTGTCCCTGATTTCAGTCAAATCCCAAGTATCTGACTTTTTGTTTGCAGAGTTCTGCCTTTTTCCTACATACCTTGTAGCCAGTTTCTGTCAGATGTTGCAGCAGAGTTTCTGTTCCTTCACGGCAGGTAGCTTGGGTGTCCCTAACCAGGCAGACTGATGGAAGGGTTGTCATCTGATCCAGGTTGGGGCTTTTGAGACTCCTTATCATTCTGTCAGAGTGGGCATTCAATCTTCCAGTTTCCATAGCCTTTTTGCCTTTTACATTGTTCTTTGGCCAGAGGATATGGCCGTCTACAGACTGGAAGGAGTTAAGGCTGCACGGTAGGAGGAGTGGCTGAGGTTTGGGGCCCTGTATGGAGACAGTCTATTGGTTTTGAGGCTATAGTTGGGGAGGAACTGCTCTGCCAAGAGCCACGGCAAGGAGAGAGGCTCTTTGTTTGGTGCTGCGGTCGGTTTTACACTTTTGTTTCCATATTTTCTCACACATACGATTGGCACAGACCTTACTGGCAACTGGAAAAGCTGGGTTGCATTTATTCCTGCAAAGCCATCTGCCTTCTGCATTTTCTTGTGGATATCATGTGTTGCTTGTGCAAAGAAGGCTGCATTTACCATCTGTTGTTTTCTAGGACCTCAGGGTCAAGCCTCACGTTGCTTTTCCTGGCAGGGACCCCCCATGCTTATGCACAATTCCCCACCCTTAGTTCCAGGCTTTTCTGTGAAGATTGAGGTTATTAATCCACTCATACTCATATCCTTCATCACCATGGTCACTCAAAACACTGGTTCCTGAGGAGATTCCTCCTATTTCATTTAAGAAAAAAAACTCCTTTCTCAGATCCCCCATACCAGGGCTCCATCAGACTGTGCCCTGTGGAGGGATGCAGGCCTAAGCCAGGCCAAGGCTGGAGCTCCTACCCACCCTGCATGCAGGTGGGTCAATGGGCCTCTTCCCTCCTGCATCTCCAAAGGGAAGAACCAGAAGTTCCAGTGATGCTACTCTGCATCAGACTATGGAGACATATCCCGCATCTAAACCATTAATCTCTTGCCATCAGTGGGTTTTTTCTTCAGTATTTCTACTGTGCTGTTTTCCTCCCACTGGTTTCCAACAGAAGAGTCACATGGTTTGAACAGCAAAGGCACTAGCATCTCCTCATGAATAGTGGAGGGGAAAGAAAGGAGGAGAGCTAGAACCAAGGAAGCAGAGGACGAGGAAACTGTGCCCTGAAGGATGGGTGCCCCTGGGGCTCCATGAGGGAGTTAGCACACCCGGGTTCCAGTTTGGCAGAGGGCATTCTGAGCTGGGAGGAAGGGAAGTCACCCTGGAGAGGCACTGAGTACCCTCATCATTGCCAGTCTTGCCAGGCCTGAAGGGGACTGTGTGGTGTCATCTCTCCAGTGAGGACTGAGGAAACCCACAAGGATGAGCCCTTAGTTTCCCTCCTTCCCCAAAGTGCAACCAGGAGCCACAGGACCTCCTTCCCAGCTTCCTGCTCATTGGCAAGAGGCACTCCCAAGGGGAAGGGACAAGGGGGTAGCTCCCCAGTTCCAGGTCTCCCCTGACAGCCAGCTGGGGAGATGCTGGAAGATGGCTCCTGCTGTGACTTTCACCTTCTGTCCCTCTGTCTTTGATGCAGAGGGAACCACACACAGCAGCCACCAGAGAGCCCCTCCAACTTCCTCTGTGTGTTATGTGGGGTCTCTATGGTGAACAATGAGGCCCAAAAGAGGAAAAAGGAAAAGAGAATAATGGGGTGGGGAGGAAGGAGAACGCAAGACAATCCCTGTCCTGAACAATGGCTGTCTCCTCCCCAGGCCCCCACACCATATTCCTGTGTTCTCGTAGCTCCCTATCCACCATCTTCCTGCTGGGCAAACCTGTTGGATGAGGAGAGCCTGCCTACTCAAGGGAAGTTTTCTGGTTCTGGTCCCTTCGGGGAGCTGAATTATCCACAAGAAAAGGACCTGGGCTTGTGGTGTGAGGGCGTAGGTCTCCAAGGAGCTGAACACTGCAACAATCCCATTTCAAGTATCGCAGGGCTTTTTCTCTTTTTTTGATGATGATGTGAACTAGATATCAAAGGATGCTTACTGCCAGTATCTGAACATTATCTGGTTCTTTTGAAACAAAGCCAGAGACAGAAAGAAGCTGGGAGACACTTTCCATGGTTGGGACAGATGGGGAACTTAGTTCTATCTGCCTGACATCATCCCTAAGTGACATCCCTAAGCAAGAGGCCTTCTTGCTTCTCCCCTCTTCACCGAGACAGTTCTTCAGGCTATGAAAGAATGTCACTGGGTCAGTGATGAGACCATAGCAGGTCAGGCCCCAGTAGCAATCACACCCATTTTTCCCTGCTGTCTTAGCTCCCACCACCCTAAATCAAGAATTCCCTAAGGATGTCTCCACCTCCAGAATCAATCAGATGCATCTAATGAAGATAGAGAGATGGGGGCAGTTATCTAAGGATTAGTTTACCCCCTAGTCTGCAGATATAGTTAGGATACCAATATGGGATTAAAATGAAACAATGATTAAAACTGATGTGAAAATGAATGCAATGGCAAATCAGGTGGCCCTCTCTGAGGGGCAGAGGGTTGCTTTGTCTTTCTCCTAGAATGGATGCTTGGCTCCATGTATTTAGACAAAAAGGTACAGATTTTTTTGAAAAGGTATAGTTTTTATTTATTATTTCTCTCAATAGAAAAGAGGCAATTTTTTAAAGAATCACAACAGCACTACTGGTGGTAATATTCTAGAATTCAAGAGCCTGGAGGAGCTGCAGGAGAAACAGAAGAATTTTATTTTAGGTGTACACCTACTCAACAGACTCATGCCCAAAGGGCTGAGCCCTGAACAAAGGAAGGGCTTCAGTTTTATCCATGTTAGTGAGGGGATTGTTCTCTTTAACAGCATGAAAACTGTGGGCGGGCAAGTTTGCATAAGGAAAACACAGACAGTTTGTCTGTACCAAGCTGGGACAGTTTGGTAACTTAGCATATATTGTTGGCCCTGCTCAGGCGTCACAGGATGTTATAGCAACAAGGGGTTATAAAACTTTCCTTATGTGGACAAAAGTTACTGAATTTATCTGTATTGAAACAAAGAACAACAGCCATAGGGAGGGGGAAGTTTAAAAGGGAATTTGCTTCAGTTGGGGACTGACTTCTTCGTCTTTTTAAGTCCTCCTTCAGTAAAACCCAGTTGGGATATCATTTAACCAAGGAGAGAAGAGGAGAGCCCAAGGGCCAGTCCATTGGTCAGTGGACAGCATGGCCTTGGCCCCAGCTATCTATGGCTCTGCCAGATCTTTCAACCCTGTCAGGCAGGTATTCCTGGGGAGGGTCCAAAGTCAGAGATCAGAGCCAAGCAAGGTGCTGGAGCCTGTCCCTTGGGGCGTTTACACCTGGGCCTTCCTCTCCACCCCAGCCTCTGCCCGAGGGCTCAGACCCCAGTGCCTTTCCCAACTGGCCTGTTCTCCAGTAGGGACTTTCTAAAGGGTTACTGGCTCACACTGTAAGTAATTAGGAAAGGTAACTTTCTCATTTCTCTTTTCATTAAAAAATAAAATATTTAAGATTATCACCTTCTCCTTTTGCTTGGCTTGTTTCTATAAGATATCAGCAAGCCACAAAGAAAAATAAAGGTCAAAGAAAATTTTTGTAGAAAACACAGTTTAGGGAAACAAAAAGGAAAATAATGGCTGAGGTAACTTCATACCTTGAGGTAGTTTACTTCACACACAGCATTGTCTGAAACCACACACATGTCATGGTTGTCTCGTGATCACTGTCATCGTTGCAGTGTCAGGAGGAGGTGTCCACGAGCATGGGCTTTCCTGTGTGTAGAGAGGCCTCCCTTCCTTCCCAGAACACTTGCTACTGGTGTCCAGGAGAGCTAAAGTGCATCACCTGGGTAACACGCATGGACCCTTATACAGCACTCACGTTACTTAACTAATGGCTCCTGCTCTCCACAAGGCCTGAACTTCCAACAGGATATTCCTGAGCCTGGGTAAATTATTAAGTGAGGCTTATTTATCCCCCTTTAGGTGTCATGCTACTGGGATTCTCAATTCTACTACAACAGAATGCACATCTACCCCCAAGACAGGGAGCATTCATGGAGCTACAAGCCATGAGTTAATTCTCCTATAGCGTAAAAACAGAAGCAAACCCTCTGCATAGTGTGGAATTTTCCAGACGATGGGCTTGAGCATGATCAGGAGCTAAGGCTCAGGTTCCAAGTCCCAGCACCACCAAGGAAAACAGTGCTATAGTGGCAGAATGTCCCCCAAGGTTGCCTCCCGGAAACTGTCCTTACAGGAGCACGTGGTGTGATGTGACTGCACCTTTGGGCCATTCCAATCCTCCATGAAACTCATTATCAGAGGGATTTCACAGCCCCTTTCTAGTGCTCATACCCAATCATTACATAGATATTTAAAATATAAAATGCTCCTGAGAACGATGGGAATCAGACACAGTGGTGAGCTCCTACCCTGCTGGGCATTCAGGGCCACCCACGTGCACCTTCACAAGGGCCTGGCCCTGGCACCACCTCTGGTCTCCTGGCACCACCACCTCAGCTGCTGTCAAGTGCTGCAACTCTTTCACCATTTTGCTAACTTTGCCACCTTTGCTGACAACCCGGCCAGCAGTGGAGCAGGCTCCCGCAGTGGGTCTCCAGCTCTCCTTGCTCCGTGGGACCACAGAAGTTCTCCTCAGTGAGTCTGCCATAGATTCCTGCCTGCACCTTGACCTGGACCTCTGGGGTCCACTGATAATGGCACTTGAAACTTGGTGTCTGGTGGGGTGAGCTCCATGGAGGCGCTGAGAACTGGGACGTCTGTCTGATGTGCTGCCCCTTCTGCATGACGATGCCCAGGTCCTTGTACGAGCCCAGGGAGCAGACTCTGGGAGCTGCTGGGAGGAGGGGGGCCTGGACAAGGCTGGGACAGCCCTGACAGCCAGGCCGAGGCCAGTGTCTGGTGGGACCGCGGCTGGGCAGAGAGGCGTGGAGCAGGCCAGCTCCTGTGGGCAGAGCCCTGGCCATGGTGTGTGGCGCCAACTGAGAGCAGTTTGGGCTTCCCCAGAGAGACTGCACCCACAATGTGAGGATGACACGCTTTGGCCACCTTCACAGTTTCAAACACATTATTGTCCCACTGTCCCTACCACAGTTTTCAGTCTATTGCCATATTAAGTGCTGTTTTTAATTCTCTGTGCTAGTATTGCTGGACACTGGCCCCGGCACAGAAGTTGGACAGAGACGGCTGCAAAAGGCACAGGAGAGCTTGATGGCCAGGTTCAGGCAGGATGGAGGCCCTGAGGTTGAGGGAAAGATGTGAGAGCGGGAGAGAGTTAGCCTGGCCATGGCAGGACCTGAAGAACACCGGACTGAACGCTGTCGGTTGACACCATGCAGGGAAAGCTCCCTAGATGCTGTTTCCCCTGGGTAGAAATCCATTATGTAGACAGAACACATTGGTACACACTGTCCACGGATGCCTGCTTGCAGCTCTGGAGTATTTCTATATCTGTATCACTTCGGCCCCTGCTTTTCATGATACCATGCTACTGTGCTCTGAATGTCTATGTCCCCTCCTGAATCTCTAGGGTGAAATCCAGTCACTCAGGTGATGGTATTAGAAGTGGGTCATGGGAGGTGCACAGTGGCTCAATGTATAGAAAGACTCTGAGCACTGCCTCCCCTCCCCTCACAAAGGACAGCCAAGAAGTGCCACCTGCAAAGAAGGAACCAAGCTCACCAGCATGGAATCAGCCAGAACTTGGATCTTGGACCTTCCAGCCTCCAAATCTGTGAAAAATACATTTTTAGCAGTCAGTGTTCTTTGTGGCACTAAGGATTGAAACCAGGGCCTTCGCATTGAGCTGTATCCATAGACCATTTTTAATTTTTCACTTTGAGACAGGGTCTCGCTAAGTTGCTAAGTTCCCCAGGGTGTGCTCAAACATGTGACCCTCCTGCCTCAGTCCCCGAGTGCTGGGATTACAGGTGTGTGCCACCGTGTTCAGCTAATTTCTATTCCTTTCAAGGTCCCTGGTTTATGCTAACTTGCTATGGAAATCAAAAAGGACTAAAATCCATGATGAAATTTGCCTGTATTCTTCCCAGGTTAAAATGATGCATTAGTGACAAACCAGTAAGGTACTATTTACTCCTGCTCTATAACTTGAAGAGTTTATCTGTGATAACATTTTAACAGAGTGTTAGAAATACTCACTAGAATGTTTAATAACTTTGTAGCATGTGAGAGACGGAAATGGCATTACTGTAAACGGAAATCCTCAGTGACGCAGTTTGGATGGGGAGTGCATATCAGATGCACCATGGAGCAGCCATTCCCCAGCACGTGCTCCAAGGCTCCAAGAAGCAGGTTGTCACCTAGGATGGGCACAATCAGCAACTCTCAGGACGTCTCTGCTCACACAGACCATGTCCGCCACCCGCCAGTCAAACAACCCAGAAGACTGCCAGCAAGGGCGCCTCCCAGAAGATCTTTCTCCAGTGTTTACATTAAAACACTTATGCTCTTCCAGAGGGGCTCCATTGGCCACATTGCCCAATAATAACTGAGAAAATGCACGTGGGTTTGACTTCATAAATCGTCTTCTGTGGGATGTTTCTTTTTCCCTTCAAATCCTGCTTTGATTTTATCCCTTTCATGAAGTCTTTTCACACTACGATCTCCTAGCACATCCTCATTCCACATTGATTCCCTTTGGTTGTGTGACACACGGACAACTACATGGCTCTCTGTCATCCAGCACAAAGAGTACAACGACTTGGTGAATCGACTCGCTGATGATTTACTGTGCTTCAACTCCATAAACTAGAAAATTTCACAGTTAGAAAATACAACACATAGAACACCAAATTATTTGAGTATTTATCATTTACATAATTTCTCCCACCAGTTTATTATCGGTTATACATTAGGATTTCAGCCAGGACACTTTGAAAGCTCAAATCTCATTTACAATGATCACAGATTCTGAATAAGCAGATGGCTGAGCGCTCGCTGTAGCAGTGCAGGGATGGGGGCCCGGACTCCTGGCCACTCCTCCACACTAGAGAAACAGAGAGCAGACTCTCCCTGCTCAGCCCACGTGGCCCCCAGAATGTCACGGAGAGGCCATGACAATGATTCACACTGGGTCCTTCCCCCTTTGAGGTTTCCAAGGATCCCACAGTGGTGGCATTCACGCCCCTCCGCACCCCACTCCAGCGCTTTTCTCTGGCCCTAAGCACCTGTGGACCCATGTGATCTGTCCCCTCATGGGCAAGCATGGCTGCGCTCCTTCTCCTCTTCTCACTGGTGCTAGTCACGTTGGGCAGCACATGGAGGGGGATCTGGCCGGTAAGTGGGGCCCACTTGAGGGTCACCCCAGGAAGGTATGTGCCCGGCCCTGCAGGGTGCGAGGTCTCAGGGTTTGTGGTGTACTTGATCCAGTGCTACTGCTAGGGGTCATAGGCTCGCACCAGGGCATTGCGGGTCGGCGGCCAGGAACTCTGGGAACACCACCTCCAGAGTTGCGGTGTGCTGACCCCCCTCCTCACGGTCTGGTCACCCAGGATACAGAAGAGCAAGGAGGAGGATGCGGGGTAGCCACCCAAGAGGCGTCCTGGGCACCTTCCACACTTGCGGCCAGGTGGAGGGCGGGTGGGCTCAGAAGAGGAAGTGGGGACTGACCCCTCAGCACATAGTGCAGCTGGTGGGAAGGCTGCCTCCTCCCTCCTGTGCTCTTCCTTCCCAAAGTTCAGACCTGGTGGGATTCCCTTTCCAGCCTGGTCTCTCATTTACCCGCAGCCCAGGTCACACAGGCAGCACAGTAGCGTCTTGGGCAGTCATGACCACGACAATTCCTCTCTCCAAAGCACCTGGGAAGAGAGGGTGACCAGGTCTCAAGGGCAGCAAGGAAGCTACTACTGGTGCCATTTGCTGATGCCACTCAAGGACCAGCAGACCCCAAGGCAGGGGGAGCTGAGTGAGGGCCCCTGGGTCACTGAGGCTCCCACCCTTTCCAAGGTGTCACTGTGATTTGGCCAGGCGTAGGAGGGGTCCAGCGTTGGTGAGACCGCCTGCAGGACTGGCACTGCCCCTCCACACACAGGTGCTCCTGATGTCCCCCTCTCCCTCCTGCATGGAACATGGGTTGGGAATCCTTAAACTAGAGCAGACTTTTTTGATCGAGTGAAGCATCTCCAGAGCTACACATGGGATTACAAGAACCTGCATTTTCAGGACAATTGAGCATGCAATGACCATGTAAAATGCCTGTTCACCGCTTGGCAGAACAATTGGATCCAGTAACCTCAGTCTAAACTGTAATAAACCAAACCACATCTGTAAGATTTCTCTGGCGTGGATTGTTTCTAGATTTTTCATATAATTTAGAGACATGCAGAATGAGTTGTGAAGGCTGCCAAAAATGAGAAGACCTAGGCTTTACAACTCTGGGGAGTAGAAAAAGGTTAACCATGTTTTCCAATGAAATATAGAAATGTTCCAGTGAAGATCACCTTGGAAAGAAGAAATGGGAAGGGAACTGCCTTTCCTGAAGAGGCCGGGCTGAATCTCTGGGGCTGAGACCAAACGAGCATCATGAAGTTGTTTCAGAGGCTCGGCTCTCAGAATCCCTCTCACCCCACTGCCCCGAGCCCTTTCAGGCCCTTTGGCTTCCCTGCACTGCCTCTCCCCAGACCCAGCCTCTCCGTGAATTTTCTCCTGGCAAGTCTCTACCGCCACCTGTAAACTAAATGCATAAAAATGACATGAAAGAACGAGGCTCAAAAGTACACACGAATGATGCACAATGGCACTGCCACTTTTTCTGGACAGAGAGAGATGTCGTCCGGGTCTCCATCACACCACAAGCTGCCATCAGCCTTCAGGGCTTGTGCTAAGCTTAGTACATTGGCTGCCACAGGCTTTGGGCTGGGATGGAACTCTCAGCCCAGGAACTCATTCTTTGGGCCCCAGAAACACCTGCTATTTGCTCTTCCCGGGAGAAAGGGAGCTGACTACAGGCAGCCAAACCCCCTGGTACCTCCTTCCCCCCAGGACTCTTCCCACCTTTGGTCTCCTGCGAATGTAGGCCTTAGTGTTAGCCCATCCAGGACTAGTCTAACATATCTTGTTACACTTTCTCCACTACAGCATTTTAAAAATGTCCTGAAGGCCTTTTCACCAGAAAACTTAATTTTCCAATAGATACTCAAAGTTTGATATTTAACAATTCCTAATGATGCCTACTCCCGAAAGTGGTTTTAATATGTGCCTCCATCACCGTATCCATTTTTAGAAATAGCCTCTTATCAACTATCAGGGCCTTCCATTGTGAAGATTTCTAAAGCATGTGCCAATTTCTTAATTCCTTGACACCTAATAGATGGAGCAGCAAGCCTGTAGCAGATGTAAAACCTCAGTGTAATTCTAAGCACATTATACAAGCAGAATATGTAAAAGAGAAACAGACAATAATTGGTGCTATAACAAAAAGCAGAGACAACCCCAGAGATATCTAGACACAATCACTATTAAGAGTTTGATAGACTGCTTTTGGTTTTTGAATTCGGTAGGCCTTTTATTCTTTTCCCACAGTTCACAACTTGGTCATTTCTAACTGTTCACTTGTACACAAAACACAGTAATGAGTATCCTTGCTTAGACTTCTCAGTGCATCTATTTGCCCGGGATCCCTCCTCAGAAGTGGGATTGCTGAGCCCAAGGGTCTACTGTACAGGGTTACAAGGACTTAGAAAAACAGCGCTCAACTGCTTAGCTAGTTCCCACCAGACACACTGCACCACTGTGTGTACGGACGGCAATGTTCACTCATCAGCAGGAGTCTGCTGCAGGCCAGAGAAGTACACTGTTCACCAGCTAGAGAGGGAAGTAATGGGGAGACACAGGAAAGAAGCTGGAGGGAGGGAGCCGGGCTCCACTGACACTTATGAACAGACACTGGGGAAGGACAGGGGGAGGGAAACTCCTGCATCCTGGCACAAAGCAGAAAGCTCGTGCCCGAGGCCAGCAGAGGGAAAATGTCTCTGCCACAGCACTAACCTGGCCTGGTCCCAGGATGCTGAAAGATAGGAGGCGAGGTCACTGACGGCAAAGAGGAGTCACAGAAGGGGCTCCTGGAAGGGGAAGTACAGGCTGAGATTCTAAACAAAGTGAAAGCCATGGAAGAGAGGCACTGGGACAACGGAGACAGAGGACATCTCGGCAACAAGGGCCTGGTGGCCGCTTCGGTGGCAAAACCGAGCTTTCTCCTTGGCCTGTGTGATCTTCCACAGTGGATGTGGAGCGATGCTGCCCTGGGGAGGAGGAGCGTGAGGAAAGGGCGGGAACCCCGAGGGAGGGCGCAGGAACTTCCCCTTGACACTGCTTGCCCTTCGCACTTGCTCACCCTGGAGTCCCCAGGGGCAGCCTATGCTCTGCTCCCTTTCTCCCCACATCCTTCTTCCGTCCAGCTTGGCCTGGCTCCTCTGCTGCAAATCCACAGGCGCCCCCGCACTCGAGGCCAGCAGTGACATCCCTGTGCTGAGGGCGACTGGACTTCGGATTTCAGTCCCGTGAAAGACTTCAGCGCATCCGGAACTGTCTGTGAGGAAGCCTCGCACACGGATACCGCCATGCTCGCTGGATCGGGGCTGAGATCCGTGTTCCTCACACGGCGCAGGAGCAGAGAGACCCCCGGACATGGCAGACCCCAGTGAGACCCCGGTACCACACTGCAGGTGACTGCCCCACACATCAGGCTCCTCACCTGAACATTCTTGCTTAAACTCTACCCTCCCCCACACGCCTATGTTACGGGCAGCTAAGTGAGGTAGAAATTAATACAAAGAGAGGGGCTGGCGCTCAAGCAAGTCAGCAGAAAATCAAAGACATCATATTGTGGATGGAGGCGCACCTGAAGAAGGCCAGGCCTCAGGAAGAGAGGCAGTGGCCAGGCCTGCAGGCCTCCCTAAGGCATAAGCAGCAAGGTGAAATAATACTTTCATTGGCACCACATGGTCCAGAGAGTCCAGCTTGGCATCAGTTGCCCCGGTGGGTGACCAGAGCATCCAAACCCATCCCTTCCCAAAAATGCTTTCTGCTTCCCACGTACCCTTGCTACGTGACTCATTTCCCTACTGGATCAATATCAGCTAAGCAGTTATACTTACAATCCTACAGGTTTATTGTAGTTTGACCCATGTTGTACACACACTGTGACTTTTCTGTACAAATTACCCTTGACAAAGGACCTTGCTGGCAGTCCCCTCAGAACCCCTCCTGTCTCTCAGGATCTATCACTCAATAAACCTTTCCTACTCTTAACCTGCCTGGTTCCTTGAAATTCATTCTTCATTTTCAGAGGACACAAACTCAGCACATCTGACATCTACAAGGTTGGGAGTTACATTTCTCCTGTATCACCTACAACCTCTGTTGCTTTCCCTTGAGGCCAGGTCTTTGTATGTAGACCAGGTTGGCCTGGAACTCACAATCCTCCATCCTCAGCCTCCTAAGTGATGAGTACTCAGGTTTGCCCCACCATGGCCGTGTCCCTACTACTTCCTGCATCAGCTTTCAGATCAGAAGGCGTCTGTCTCCACAGAAGTTAGTCCTGCTCTCCTCTCCACACCCACCCTGGCTGCATGAAGTCCCCATCTGCGTCCTCCAATGACATTATTTGCAAGATCTACTACACTTATACCCTGTCCCCTAACAGACTGATGATTTGCAGCTCCCCAAAGAGGCTCTAAATTCCCTAATGACATAGATTCTTAGACTCCACAACACAAGGAATCCGGCCCCATGCATTTGTGCTTCTGTTAACAGGAGGGACATTCTTCATCCTGCACATCTGGGCACAGAGTCATTGGAAACATGGGGCTGGATTCTGTGGTTTGGACCCCTTTTTCCTCTTTCTTATCTTCCATTATAACTGGGTTCCAAAATTGCCATGGTAACCAAGAGTCATAGAGCAAACACTTATGTGTTCTCTTGGCCTCAGAGACTCAAACCTCTGACGCATTTCTCACTTCACCTGTCCACGAGTGAAGTTTTAGAGCTTATCTACCAGGTAGGCAGCCACCAGGCAGGGCACTGCAGCCTGGGAAAGTGTGTGAGTGTGTGGCACGCACTCTTTCACACCCATGTAATAGCTGGAGCATCATGGGAAATGGTAGGGTGAATATGCCATTAGCTGGTGGGTGAGGACCGTGTAAATGGATGTAAGCTTTGTGGAAAGCACTTTGGTTTGGACTCTCGTA
Source organism: Erethizon dorsatum (assembly GCA_028451465.1). NCBI lineage: Eukaryota > Metazoa > Chordata > Mammalia > Rodentia > Erethizontidae > Erethizon > Erethizon dorsatum. The sequence continues at coordinate 34,209,864 of CM051837.1, forward strand.
AGACCCCAGTATACTGCATGCCTGAACTCACGTCCACAGGTCCCACACACAGAAATACAATGACAGACAGTGACTGAAATTAATGGACACACGAACAGATTCCCCACACGACGACGACCTCTCGTCTGAGTGTTCTTTGGATTTGTTGGAGGCCGGGCCTCACTACATGGTCTAGTGGGCCTCAGCTTACAATCCTCCTTCCTCCGCCCCTCGAGACCTGAGAATATCGGCCTGTGCCACCATGCCTGCCTCCCGACCACTTCCTCCATAATTTCCTACCCAAGGCATCGCCCCAGGGTGCTCCTCGTCTCCTACGCACTCCCAGCTGCCTGCATGAGCTGCCCTTCTCCGTCCTCTCACGATATTATTTGTAAGCTGCTCCGCTGCACTTGCACCCTGGCCTCTTCTGGTCAGCTGATGTTATCTCCTCAAAGAGGCCGTGAATTCCCTCAGGACATACATCATCTCAGACACCACAAAAAAGAGGGAAGCCATCTGCATGTCATTCATGCTTCTGCCAGCAAAAGCAGTGTTCTTTAGCCTTCAGAGAGTGCTGTGCGCACAGAATATTTTAGAAGAAAGTGAACAGGCCCCGTGATTTTCATCCCGTCCTCTCTTTCCTGTCTCCATTATGACTTGGCTCCAATATTGCCATGTTAATCAGCACTCATAGAGCACAGACTTCTGTTTTCTCTCGGCCACAGAGACTCAGACTCTGAAGGACCGCAGACAGCTCCTCGTCAGGACGGGAGACTGAGTGCTGATCTTTCAGGTGAGCCGCCACAGGGCAGGGCTCTGCACACTGGGAAAAGCGTGTGTGTGTGTGTGTGTGTGTGTGTGTGTGTGTGTGTGTGTGTGTGTGTGTCTGGCTCTCTGTGTGAACACTTACTTGTCTTTTATTATTTAAGTATATGACTGTTCTTCTCCCCATCTTTATTTTACTTTCTTCTGAAGCCTCAGGACTTGACGGAGACTGAAAACACAACCTGGTATTTTCATGGCAACCCCAAACCCCAGCAGTGACTGCTCGGACTCAGAGCAGTCCCATTTGAAAGTCTGTTTGATGGAGACCCTCGCAGGGGGTGATCTCCCCACCTCCCACACCGTCCACAAAGAGACCAAGGCCCCCCTCAAAGGGTACATCTGTCAACGTGACACCACAACCTTCGGTGAAGGATGTGTTGTAGGTTCTTCAGTCAACAACCTCCCTCCGGTCGAAGAACCAGAGGACACACAAACTCTAGGAACACGCATGGACAACAAATGTGACCCTGAGGACCACCCAACCCGGGTGAGTACACCAAGCACTGACCTGGAAGAGGATGAGGATACAGACTCAGACAATGAAGGCGCAGGAGCTGATCAGATGATCACTGCCAAGGACCAGCAGATAAACAAGAATTCAACCTGCAGAGGGCGACAGATCGACCCCTTGGATGGCTGGCCTGAAATTCAGCTTGTCATTCCTGAACCCAAGGAGAAACATGGAAACCAGGATGGTAACAACGTGGAGAAAATGGAAGAAAGCGAGAGCAGTGACGATGAGTGTCAGGAAGTTTACAAACAAAGTGAAAACTGTGAAAGCCAAGATGAGGGCATGCAAACTGCATCAACAAAACAAAAAAAGCACACGGAAAAGGAGAACAACGAAGAAACCCAGAGTAATGAGGAAGAGTATGCGGAGCTTCCTGAGGAAATTCAGGTGAATGAAAGACCCAACGCCACCACGCTGCCTGATTCTAACGGGGACGATAGAAAACAGCACAGTGAAAACCACGAGAAGGAAGAAATGCAGCACAGCGAGGAAGATCAGGAACCTGACGCACAGAGGCAGCACTGCGACAAAGCCGATGCCCTCCGCTTCCAGGAAACAGCTGCGGAAGATTTCCAGCTGGGCGGCAGCTGCCCTCCTCGTCCAGCTCAGGGCCCTCGGGAAGAACACCACGCACGGGAGGACCTGCCCGTGTGCAAACCGCGGAAAGACGCAGAAGTCACCCACGTCCCGGGGATGCCAGTGACGCTCCAGGAAGATGAGCCTGCGGAGGTGAGCACAGCGGGCCTCCCCGGAGCGGAGGGGACAGGCCCGGTGGAGCTGCTAGGTCGGACAGCGTGGGGCGTCACTACCTTCTGTGACACAGGGCTGGACCCCGGGTGCTGACAGGATGTGCAGGGGAGGAGGACAGGAAGGAGAGCAGTCAGGGAGGAGATGCACAGCCCACCACAGAGCCCTGAGAGAGAGAGGCAGGGTAGGAAGAAAGACATTGGCTAACCATTATGTTCCCCAAAAAAGACAAGTTTTTTGAGGGTCTCTGTGCATCAGCGTGGATTTTGAAACTGGCCATTTACAGTTGGGCTATTTCTATTGAAGGATCTGCGTTCCACAAATGAGTGAACACCGGCTGCACTGCTGGGACGTTACATTTATCTAACTCATCCTGCTTTTCTCAGCAGATGCCCAAGACCAGCACCAGGGAGTCCTCCCCGGGCGCCTTGGGGCACTCAGAGGACAAGGACACTCGGTGTGACACACAAACCGCAACCTGTGTGAACTGGAGCAAGGCCTTCCGCTGGCTCCGCAGAAGAGTCCTCGCTTGTCTGGGGAGGAGAGCGACGGGCAGCAGCCCACCAGCGACCCCCACCAAGAGAAGTTTTCACACCTCCAAGGAAACCCACCCTGAAGAACCCTCGCCGAAAGCATGACCTTGTCCCCAGAGCTTAAGCAGTTTCACAGCCCCAGTTATACTATTACCGTATTCCCATATTCCCATATTCCCGTATTCCAGAATTCCCGAATTCCCATATTCTCGTATTCCCGTATTCCCGTATTCCCTAATATTCCCAGTGTTCGCAATAAAATACACGTTCTTGTTCTGCTTGGCCGCTTCCTGCAGCACATCTCGATGCGGCGGAAAGCAGCCTTGCTGTGGGGAGGACTGAAAGGCGTTCTCAGCAACGTGCAGGCCGCAGGCGCTGCCTGAGGAGAAGGTGTACGGCTCCTCTCCTGTCACCCCAGCTTTCCAGGTTTTCTTCCATTTCATCGACTTTATCCACGTCAGGGATCCCATCCTGTTTGGTCACTAGCTCACGTCCACATGTTTAGAAAGCAGCAGCACAAACATCAGGCTCTCACCGGGGTGGCGCGCGTTGGGGTGATCTTCCAGGGCCTGAGCAGGTGGCAGGGCAGATCCGGTCACTCAGGAAGCTGACTCCACGGGACAGCGTTTGGGGCGTGCAGAAAGCAACCCTCATGGTCCTGGGGCACCAGGCTGCTTCTAGCATCGTGGTGATTCCTACAACAACAGAGGTCTCCATCCATTTCTGCTGAAGATTCAGGAGGAGAAGGTCTTGTGGGAAGGGGCGGTGCTGGGGTGAGACACTCAGAACCACCATAGGGAAGGAGGACAAACGCAGTCCTGCGCCCTTCACCCACTGCTCGGGATTTGAGTTCACTCCGAGGCAGATGGGGGCTCGATGGCTGCTTTGGCTAAAAGCAGCACAGAATCCCATCTCCTGGGCCTCCAGATGTCAAAGTGTTTACTGCTTAAATAAAACGTTAATGCTTCCTCCCTAACCTTTGTTACTTTCCATAAATAAGCAGATGAACAACAAAAGCATTACAGGAACCTATTAATACTGAAAGCTCAGCCATGGCCAGGAGCACACTCCCGCTACCCTAGAGGATAAGGTAGGAGATCCAAGTTCAAGGCCAGCCTGGGCCAATTAATGACACCCTCTCTCTGACTAAAATAGAAAAGGGGCTGGGGACAGAGCTCAGAGGCAGCGCAAGGCCTTTGGTGCAGATCTACTACCAAAAAGAAACAATCAAATATTGAACACAATGTAATGGCTGTGGCCTAAAGGCAACCTAGGATTCATTTTCCTACCTAACACCAGGTGAGCCAGGATCGCTTAAATAAGCAGTTATTTTCACACTTCTGCAGGTTGCAAGTCCATAATTAGGGTTCCAGACAACTTCAGGCTTCGCATTTATGTAGGACCTGCAGTAGCCCCAGAAGGAAACTTGGGGATTTGTCTGAAAACTGTGTCTATACGTGGAATGGTTATCACGTAAAGGATTCTTCTGAGGCTGTGTGCTCATTTGAACACTGCAAGAGATGCAGTTCACGGTTAAAAACACACAGGCTCACCCTAGAATGGATACAGGTCTTAAAAAGCACCTGATCTCTGATACATGATTCATATATACGTAAACATATATACATATATAGATATATAGATATATATATGAAATATAACTATATATTTATGTAAATACATGTGGCTAGGGATCAAAGGTACAGACTCAGGCATGCAGCAAATGCCTTATCACTGAGTTATACCCCAGTCTTTACCTCCCTGCATCTGAGGTTTGATGTTTGTGAAAATGTGGACTTGAAAAAAGGACAACCTGCTTGCAGCTGTAATATTTGGCTTTCTTTTTTTTTATATGCGGGTACTGGGAGTCAAACCCAGGACCTCGCGCTTGCCAGGCAGGCGCTTATGCCGCTGAGCTATCTCACCAGCCCTTGCTTTCCTTTTTTTAACTGTCAAACTGCATGAACTTTGGCTATTGAAGCTAAAACACAACGCTGTTTTTATTATTTCATCTGTAATGCTACATTTATTAAAGACAAAACTGGCCTCAGAACTCAAATTTTTTGGCTGTCCTATAGCTTTCTGTATGATTACAGAGAATAACACAGTGAAGGAATTTCTATCCCTCATCTGATCCCCAAGGACAAAGAAACCTGCTGATCTCTCAGCACCTTTTCTGGGCCACCAAGAAACACTGGAAATAAGCTGCAATTTCTCTAGGGAAAACCATTTCCACCTCGGGAAAGGAATTGAAGAGCATCCAAATGAGCAAGGCCAGCGGGGCCTCAGCTCGCTCTGCAAGGCAGCCACCACCCTCACTTGCATGTGGCAGGTGCTCCAAGGGAGTGAAGGCTGTCTGCAGAGGGAGCAGGAAGGGGACAAGGCGGGAGTGCGGCGTCTCATGAGATGGCGTGGGGATAATCACATTAGTGTGGGGAAGTGATACATATACATATCACATCTTAATCCTTTTAATTTTCTGTTCCACCCCCAGCCCTCCCCTCTCCCTCCATCTCTCATTCCCATTCCCAGTTGCAGCAGATCAAGCTCCATTTCCTAGTGTGCCCTTACACCAAATGTGGAAAAACATGAAGAATATCTGTTGTGACCATAGCTCCTTGTCTATCACAGGCCACACTGGAGACATGTTTTGGAGCACAGAAGGTACATTCAAGAGCCCGTCCATCTGAGATAACTTCAGAATCAAGGACACCGGGCTCCACGCCTGCGTGACACTAACATTCGCTCACCGATCGTCTCACTGCCTGAGAGGAGGAGGCACACTTTCAACCTTGTGCTTTCACTTTTGTCTGAATAAACTAAGTTTGGGAACTGTCCTCAGAAGAAACTCCTACACACCTGTACCAGTGAAATGACAGTAGAGCCAAGTACGATACATGCAGAGAAGGGTGACAAAGAGGCAGCAAAAGGACCGCAGTGAGCGGGATCCTAGGCACAGGAAACAAGGTCGTGCAGATGCACCCAGTGATGTGGCACAGTAGCACAGTCATACCACAAAGGGGTTAACACACTGCCCCATGCGCAGGCCTACAGAGACCAGGGGACAGACAAACAGTGGGCAGCGAGGATGGGGACCTGAGTCCTCCAAAATAAACCTGGAAACTTAGAACACAACGGAAAAGAGACCGCGGAGCCCCAGGAAGCTACAGGACAGGGAAGCAAGGGAGCAGGGCAAGTCTGTTCCCCTCATGTGAGAGGCCTAGCTAAAAGCAGCAAGCGCATTCTTTCATTTCCCACACCCACCAAAGCGGCTCACTCGAGCCTGCATGTGAACACCGACACTTGGGCGCCTCCTCGCAGACCTTCCCTGGATCCCCCTCAGCTGGGCAGAGCGTTTCTTTGTTCTTTCTAATCAACCACCCTCCGGTCTTTTCTCACTGCCGTGATCCTGGACATCATTCCTCATCATCCTCGGGACAAGTCCCCACAGGGGGAGAGAACTGGGGACACTACCTCTGCCAAGAGCAACGCTGCTTTCCTAAAGAATGTGCTCACTTATTTATGAACAGACCTGCCACTGAAAACAGCATCGTGTCCCTTCACCAGGTGAAGTCAAAGTTGTCCTGTTCACAAAACTGCACAGATTAGAAAGGAGCAAACCCACTGTCCTGACCTTGAGTGTTTTGATGTCACCTCCTCCATTTCCCTTCACTAAATGGGCAGTGAAAACACCCACGTCGACACCGCAGTTCACAGGGTGGCCAAGAAATCCACAGCAATCCCAACACCATACAGTCCTTGAGCTTCCGCGACATGATCCACAGGTCAGGCACGAACCCTGGCCGCGATGGCTGCACTCAAACCGTGAGTCTTCACTTCCTCCAGTCATGGACAGCTTTAGGGGCACCACGGTACAGAAACCACTAAGTGGTCTTTATACTCTCGCGCCCTGACCCTTGGGAAGAAAAACCATGTTCATCTGGGCCAGTCCGAATGAGAGACACGCCGAATTCCTGGGAGACATATAAGCCAAGTTCATTCCCAAATTGTGAGAACCCATACTGCCCAAATTCACACTGCAGAAAGGGGAGCTCTTCCACAGGTACACACTGCTGCACCTTTAACTTACACCTGTGCTCCACCCCTAAAACGGCCTGAGAGGGGAGCAAACTTGAAACTGCTGGAAAAGCCTACTTTTTTTGGTTTGTTTGTTTATGTGGGTACCGGGAATCGAACTCAGGACCTTGCTGGCCAGCAGGCACTTATGCCAGTAAGCTATCTCACTGGCCCTGGAAAAGCCTACTTTTAAGCTCAACTCTAGTTATTTGGTGTGTTTCTACCTTCAAACTGGAAATAAAAGCAGTGAAGTAAAAGAAATGAACACCTCTGGGGTTTTGGGAATATTACCATCTAACATCAAGCTAGTATGCACACAAATTATACTAAAAATGATGAAATGATGTTAAAAGAGTTTTTCTTTTTAATTTTGTAGGGCGGGTTAATTGATTTGTTTTTTTAAGTCAAGGGCTCCACTTAGTAAAGAATCCATGTGTGTACTAAATGCAACAAAAGCAGCAGGGTTTTCATATAGGAAGAAGGTTCTGACCTGCACTGCCAGAAATTTGAGAAACAAATTAGACCTCACTAGTGAGGAAACTAGATAAGTCTAGAGTAGTTTTTGGACTGTGTCAAATTGGGGTAGTTTCATGATTAATTTAATTGTGAATTATTCACGTGTAATTGAACAGAACTGCTAACCAGAAGATACTTTGTTCTCCTTCTTTCCTATGTCCCAGATCAAAATGGAAAGCTAACCTTAACAGCTTTAAACCGCTTCCTTAAAACGATTAATTGACTATGCTTTAAAATAGATATATAAAACAACTATTACAAACCTCTAACAATTTTCATTATTTGCTGCTCAACTTTTGCACAAACCTCTGGTAATTACAAAGACAGGCCATACCTCTTGCCCTTGTTTTCACCTTGAAGGGATATTGCCTTAGGAAAGAATCAAGACACAAGCCAGGTGTGACAGCACACACCTTTCATCCCAGCACTCTGGGATACCAGGCAGGAGGATCCCACCTTACAGCCAGCCTGGGAAAACTTAGTGAGAACCTGCCACAGAATTAAAAATTTTTAAAAGGGCAAGGGGTATAGCTCTGTGCAAAGGCCCTGGGGTCAACTCCCAGCATTGTAAAAAGGAAAAGAAAACGGAGACACAGACCAAAGGTGAATGGATATGCATTCGTTAACTCATCCACTCACCCTGTGCAAAGGCAATTCAGACCAGAGCAGACATGTGCAATAGCTCTGAAAACACCGAATGTTGAATGGGACCTCCTTTTAGTTAACAGTTGGAAAATAGGGCTTTTTGAGATGTAAGTACCTTTCTAAAACAAAGGTGATACACTCTAACAGTCACGTTGTTTTCTTTTTTATTTTCATTAGTACATATTTGCAGGGCATAATGATTACATACATCATAAGGAGTTCCTACCTGTACATAACACAGCTTCAAAAAGTTGATTTTAATGTAGTATATTCTCAAGAGAATTAACTAAAAATATAACTACTTCATAGATAGAAGAAACAGCTTTTACAAGTCAGCTACTCAGAAACAGGGGAAAATGACCCTGTCCTGATTTATCTCACATTGCTACAAGGAGGGGGGAAAAAAGACTACGTAAGCAGTTAACTATCCCTCCACTAAATTCCTCCCAAACACTGCATGATCGTCTTCAGATCAGGTATTATTGATTACAACGGTGTGGCTGGGTTTCAAGTCAACATTTGTCCAGCTGACTCTTAAAGCATCTATAGGATCCACGACAGCGTGCACCAAAAGGACTTTTACCAAAACCTGATCCTACTTTTCTCAGAAACTCAATAGTCTTTCAAGTATTGTCCCTTACAAGCACCCTGTTTTCTACATCACATCTGCCCTCTTACACGTGGATATGCACCCCGCAGGGCACGATGACACATACCTGTACTCCCAGCACTCCGGGAGGCTGAAGCAGGACTTTCTGAAGTTCAAGACCAGCAGGTGCAACTTGGCAGCAACTGAAGGAAACCCTGGGCCAAATACAAAAGGAAGAGGAAGCGGCTGAGCTCAGTGAGAAGTCTCTGGATTCAGTCCCCAGTACCTCAAAAAAGAAGAAACAGAGAAAATGTAGAAAAAGAACCAGAAATAATTGTTCAAGTTTTTCACATTAGATGACTGGTATTACTTCAACTCTGAGTCAAATTGACACTCTTGGTATATTCCAGTGCCTAAGATCGGATTAGTTTCTTGGAGATAAAGTGTAAATATGAATTTAGCACATCAAGATAACATCCTAAAGATACCATTTTCCTGGTGTATGGGGTTTGCAGCTCCAAATTTTAGTATTACAAGCTGCAGGTTGATATTCAATCGCCAAGGGTACAGGGAGATCCCATTAGCCCACAGGAACTCCCACAATTTCTTCTACGGAAAAAGTACACCAGAAAACACTGTATACTTTACGTACTTCCCACAGAACATCAATGGAAAAGGCTTGGCCAGGCGTGGTGGCACACGCCCATAATCCCAACACTCCGGAGGCTGAGTCAGGAGGACCGCCACAAGTTCCAGACCAGCCAGGGCGACATAGTGAGTTCAAGGCCCGCCTGAACTACATATCAAGACCCTGTCTCAAAAAAAAAAAATAAATAAATAAATAAATAAACAACGCGTGTTCACCATTACTGAGCAACTGTGTCTTAGTTCAAAATGTGGGAGCACGCATATGGTCACGCACACACGCACACAAATTAAAACGTTTCCTCTCTCCAGCAGAGCCCACATTCCTTTTCAAAAGCCTGTTCTTCATCCGCCCTGCATTATTTAATTTTTTCACAAACTAGGAACAATAAAAACCCACGTGTTCATACACACAACAGCAAAGCAAAACATAACACTGCTCTCCAGCTCTGAATCCAGGTCCCGCCTGCCGGGAAACACGGGACCCACCTAGAAAGCCCACGGCCACACTCCCCACCGGCTTTACTACACTTCTGCGGCTTCTCTCTCTCTCTCCTGCAAGGGCCCTTTTGCTCAGAGGCTGGGATGCACTTTCCTCTCAGTGAAGTCCACCTCCAGAGCTGGCCGCGAGACCATCCTCACTGTCAGAAACTGTGGGAAAAGAACGGAGAAACGTCACTCAGGACTCTCAGCCCACACCGTTCCCCTTCGCTTTCCCTGCTCAAAACGGAGCCCAGGAGCACCGATGAGCCACGGCTTCCTCCAGTGTGCGGTCCACTTCATTCCCCAGAACGGCAAGCACAGCCACCAGTGACCTGCGCACCCAACACCCCTAAGCAAGAAGAGCAGGGGAAACACGAAATAATCCAGGGCAGAATTACAGCCTCACCTCTCCACATTATCTTTCCCTCCCGACCGGCAACTGCTTTCTCCCAAGGCCAACCCTAGACTTCTCAGCCCAGTTGTCTCCGCATCCCCTCTCCACTCATCCCTGCAAGCAAGGACTCTCACACACGCAAAATCTCAGGTCTGTGGGCCTCGCCTCCCACCACGTTTCCCTGATGCCCCTTCTCGCAAAACGGCGCGAGCACACCTCGCAGCGCTCACCTGCTCCGCAGCAGCCAGGGCAGCGCGCTGAAGGCGGCAGCACGGAGCTCGCCTGGGCAGCGCGCGGCTGGCGTCTTCGGGAGCCGCCTCACAGCGCAAGGGAGAGCACAGTCGGGAGCGAAGCGCACCCCGCACACGGCGTCCCGCCCCGCCCGCCCCACCTCCCACACTCCGGGTTCCCGTGGCGAAGCTGAGCGAGAGGGAGGAGGGGAAGGGGAAAGGACCCGCAGGGGACCAGTAGCCCCGCCCCCAACGCTTTTCGCCTAAAGCCCTTGAAGAGGCCACAGAGCAGGCGCGAGGGGGCGGGCACCCGAACAAACCGGGTCGCTGATTGGGCCGGCGCAGAGTCACTCGGGGCGTCCACTGACAGGTAACTTTCCTCAGCGCGCGGACTGGGCTGCGAGTGGCTGTGCGGGGAGCGGGCTGCCTTGCCTGGCGTCTCCGAGGAAAGGAGAGGATGGGAGGGGAAGCACTGGGAGGATGGGGTTTTTAAACTCTCCTTGGGGTCTTTCCTTGACCCCAGAACCGACCCAGCACACCAAGGCCCTTCTCCTGGCCAAACAATGGCTTCTGTGCCAAGGGCCAGTGGGAGCCTGGTGGCTCCTGCTGCAGGCTGGGGCTGCACTTCAGTCCTGCAGATGGAGGAGAAGCAGACGCCCTGTGCCTTTGCGTCCCCGGACTCGGCTGTTCTCCCCGATGAGACGCTGAGAAGTTCCAGAGCGCTTGGCAGAGATTGAGAGCAGAATCCCAGAAATGCCGGCTCAGCTCCGAGCTGTCACCTGGGGTCCTCTCACCGTGGAGTTGATGTTTCCGGCCGCAGAAGGCCGCGAAGGACTGATGAGCCAGTCTTCGAATGGTGCGCACAGTTAACTTTTACCTCACAGGTGCATCACAGCCCTGAGAAGTAACCTGCCTCTGTAGTGTGGTCAGGAGCTCAGGGGCCAGGTCAAGCCACCCGCAGGCTCTCGTCTCCACCTCGGTTCAGCTCTTCTGGTAATTGAGGAAACAGCACGTGTAGGGGAATGTATGTGCTTTTGATAAGGGATACTGTTATGGGCAGCTAAGCTACATAGAAATTAATATACAGTCAGAGAAGGACTGGGCCCTCAAAGAAGTCAGCACAAAAAATACAGGCATCAGAAGTGTGGCTGGAGACGCAGCTGCAGAAGGCCAGGCCTCAGGATGCAGACACAATGGCCAGGCCTTCATGCCTCCCTAAGGGGTAAACAGGAAGTTCGAATTATTCTCTAATTATTACCACCTGGTCCCATAAGTCCAGCTAGGTATCAGTTGCCCAAGTGGGACACCAGAGCATCTGAAACCATCTCTTCTCATAAATGCCTTTATCCTTTCCATGTACCCATGGTGTGTCACTCGTTTTTCTACCGCATCAATACCAGCTAAGCAGCTATACTTGTAATCCTATAGGTTGATGGTAGTTTGACCCACGTGGTAATTTGGCTGTATAAATATCGCTGACATAGGGCTTTAGTGTCCACCCACTCCGGACCCCTCCTCGAAATCCAGGACTTATTCTTATCCTTTTTCCAATAAAACTCTGCCAGCCTCTTCCTTTGGTTCTCAACTTGATTCCCTCATACTGTGGGACCACAAACTCAGCACATTTCACATCTAGCAGGTCAGGAGTTATGTTTCTCCTATATCAGTATCACTACCCATATAGCAATACACCTCTGTAAACACTGAACCATTACATTGCAAACAATCTCCCAGGTCAAAATAACAATAGCAAAGACAACCCCCTCTGTTAAATATCCACTATTCTCTTACATGGTCATGCCACCATATCTTAGTTTATTTAATGTTAAGTGTATTGTTTCCCAATTTTTAAGATTATAGATAAGGTGCTTCACCACTCAACATTTACAAAGTCTTTCTACACATCTTATTTATTCCTTCAAAAAGTATTTATTGATATCTTCTGTGTGTCAATCACTGGGCTGGATATGTTAGCGGTCCGAAGGTAAATCATAGACCCTGCCCTAAAGGAGCTTAGGGTTTGAAGGGAATTAGTGCGCTGTGGATGGAAGTTCAAGGAGCCTGTAAGATGGGCCGGGTGTGGTACTCTCTCCATTGTTTCCTAAGATGGGAACACACAGGTGCAAAGAGTTTATGATGCTAGTATCAGGAAACCCAAAATGCCCTAATTGACACTGTGGGTGGGTCTTCATTTGGGCGTGGAAAATTCACTTTCATTCAGGTTTTCTTTTTCAACATGTTTCCTTTTTTATTTCTTTTCAACTGAAATAGCAGAATTAATTGGTGTATGGCTGAAACAACCTTCAAGGGGAGGAAAATTGGAGTGCTCACCCACCCAAAGAACAACTCCGAAGTCTGAGCCTGCAGCCCCGCCTCTCCTGCACAAAGCAAAACAGATTCAAGGGCTGGAGGAAGGCGCCATCCAAGCTGGGTGGCAATGGCAAGCAGGTTAACAGCAGAGTACAGTGCTCAAAGTCAACATAATTACACAATAAGGCAGTGTTGCGGGAAAACTGAGTCAACAGAAGAAAGGAAATTTCATTTAACGCCGGCAGACCCCAGAAGACTAGTCTATGATCTGAGGCACTGATTACACCAAGTTTGTCCTTCTTCTAGAGTGACAAGCGAGAGTTTCAAGAAAACTAAGATAAGCATAGCTGAAGGCCATGGTAGAATGGGTTTCTTGTGGTGAGCATGGCTGTATGTAGCAAAGTTGTTTTTAGCCAATTTACAGAAGTTTTAATTACACACCAAATCATGTGATGGAGCTGAGTTCAGTGGCAGAGAACAGAATGGCTGCAGTTAGGTGAGGATTTCTGCTTTCTTTCCCCCTCTTGATGCTCCTCAGGGACTCTGAGGCAGAGCTTAAGCACATCAAACTCAGATAAGCTGGGGTGTCTCCTTCTCGAGAGCTGTCTCAATTAACTCTGCATTAAACTACATGTGCAGGGGATTACACAGTAACCCATAGGAACGAGAATTCCAATAGTAATGATCAGGGAAGCAAGTACGGAAGCCATTAATCCCTTTCATCTGCCAAACCACTCTTCCAGTAAACTTGTGAAGGGCTCATGAACTCCAGCGTTTTTGGCCAGTTCTTCTGGCAGGTTTCTTAGGCCTTGAAGTTCTTGGTGATTACGCCATCGGGGCAGTGTGGTTTCAGATGAAATACAGCATTGGGTTTTTATCATAACACAGACACCACCTTTTTTGCTAGAATTATATCCAGAGCGAGTCTATTTTCCCAGGCCATCTGCCTGCTGGGCCCGAGTTGTTTCGCTATTTCCTTAATATCATCCCGGGTGTAAGTTACAAACCTTTCTTGATTATAGTAAATATAGTTTATCCAATCTGCATTTCTGTTGACAGTGACCGGGCAGAACAGTGAAGTTTGAAATCCTGCAGCTACGTGAGCTTTAAATTTATTGGGAATCCCTCGTGGGACCCTGATAGCATGTATGAGAATGGGTGTGCAGGGAGGTCAGTGGGGATGGGGACCCTTCCTGAGGCTGTTTTATGTATGTAGGAAAACACTTTTCCTAGTTGTTGGACCTGGCAAGTTAGAGTTGAATCACTTACTTGTTTTAAGTCTCCCCTAACATTTTAATTATAGGCCGTGGCTGCCCATAAAGTACTTCATAGGGCTGAATCCAGTGTGCCCAGGTGAGCATCGAATACAAAGAAGGGCCATAGGAAGAAGGTCAGTCCATGGGGCTTTGATCCTGGCAGAACGTGGCTAGGGTTGTCTTCAAGGTCCGGTTTATCCGTTCCACATTTTTAGAGCTCTGAGGCGTATAAGCAGCATGCAGGTTCCATTTTATTTGGAGCAGTTTAGGGAGGTTTTGAATTATTTCTGCTACCAAGTCTGGGCAATTGTCACTTCCTATGGACAGAGGGATTCCATATCTGGGAATAATTTCTCAGAGCAATGCTCGACTGACCTCAGAGGATTTTTGCATAGGAATCCTTGGTACTGGGTGACCCAGCTGTTGGACAGCGAGCAATGTCCATGGTTCTTCAGGAGATCAAGGACAGCATGTGGCACCTGCACTGTTAGGTCTTGTCCTAAGGTGAGCTTGTCAATTTTCTTGAACAGGACAGTGGCTGCCAGACTGCGGAGACAAGGGAGGCCAGCCCTTAGTGACTCGATCCAAGTATTTGGAATGGTAGGCCACCTGCTGCACCAAGGGGCTGCCAGTTTGAGTAAGCACCCCTGAGGCCACATGTCATCATTTATCAACAAACAAGTTGAACCAGTGAGTTATATCTAAAATTCCCAAAGCTGGGGCTGTAGGGAAGGCCTTTTTAATGTCATTGAAGGCTTTTTCTTGTTCTGCGTTCCAGTCAAAGTGTCAGAGTCTTTTCCAGAGAAGGCATCATATAGGGGCCTTGATATCTCTGTGAACCCAGGGATCCAGGTTCTGCAGAAGCCAGCAGCTCCAAGGAACTCACAGAGTTTCTTTCTTGTGGTTGGACCAAGATTGGAGCAGATGACGTCTTTTCTTTCTGGCCCAAGGGCACAGTGTCCCTGATTTCAATCAAATCCCTAGTATCTGACTTTTTGTTTGCAGAATTCTGCCTTTTTCCTACATACGTTGTAGCCAGTTTCTGTCAGATGTTGCAGCAGAGCTTTTATTCCTTCACAGCAGGTAGCTTGGGTGTTCCTAACCAAAAGAAGATCATCAACATATTGGAGGAGGGTTCAGGGGTATTTTCCACTGGTGAAACTAGCAAGATCATCTGCGAGGGCTTTCCAAAGAGGGTAGGTGAGTCTTTGAATGTCTGGGAAAGGCGGGTCCAGTTCAGTTGACTTTTGAGTCCAGAATTGGGGTTTTCCCATTCAAAGGCATAGAGGGGTGGCTGACAAGAGCCAACCGTGGGCAGAAGACAGCATCCTGTAGGTCCGTGCATGTGTACCAGCAGACTGTAGGTTGCAGAAAATTGAGGAGAGTATATGGGTTTGGGACTGCAGGGTGGAGGACAACCATGGTGGCATTGACGGCTCAGAGACCCTAAATGGGATGATATTCCCCACAGGGTTTCTTATACACAGGTGTACCCCAGAGTGATTGACAGTCTATGAGTATTTGTAGTCCTGAAATCTCTCGACGTGTGGTTGAATTCCTAGTCCAGCTTCTTGTGGCAAGGGGAACTGTTTCATGCAGGCGGGGGTTCTCCAGGATGGAATTCTGCAATCAGGGTCAGGTGGTTGACAGGCAGCCCAGGAGGAGAGTCTTCAGACTTGGGAAAAGACAGTCTTGAGAATTTCTGGGTTGGTTTCCTCTGTGTGTGTGTCCATCAATCGCCATTCTTCCTCTTGTGGGACCGGGACAGCAAGTAGGAAATGTGGTTGTGGAGCTGGAAGGTACAGAGAAAGAGAATATCCTGGAGAGACAAGGATGGTGGCCCCTGATTTGCATCGGATGTCCCTCCACAGGAGTGGGATTGGGCACTTCGGCAAGTAGAGGAACTCATGTGCGATTTGATGTCCTCCCAGGCTGCAAGTATGTGCCTGGCAGAAGGGGCGAGAGGCAGGGTTCCGGTTGCCCTGGTGATGGTAACCTCTTTTTCTGACAGAGGAGCAATAGGTTGGGGTACTAGGGGTGCTGTGTTCCCCTGTACACCAGGAAAGTCACAGGTTGGCCCCCCAATGTGGATGTGGGCCAAGGGCTATCGGGGGCGCAGCTGAAGAAGGGAGCCTGGTCTGGTCCGAGTCAGAGCCCGTCAGACTGATGAAAGTGTTGTCATCTGATCCAGGTTGGGGCTTTTGAGAATCCGTATCATTCAGTCAGAGTGGGCATTCATTCTTCCAGTGTCCATAGCCTTTACACCTTGTACATTGTTCTTTGGCCAGAGGGTATGGCCGTCTACAGACTGGAAGGAGTTAAGGCTGCACGGTAGGAGGAGTGGCTGAGGTTTGGGGCCCCGTCTGGAGACAGTCTATTGGTTTTGAGGCTATAATTGGGGAGGAGCTGCTCTGCCAAGAGCCACGGCAAGGAGAGAGGCTCTTTGTTTGGTGCTGTGGTCGGTTTTACACTTTTGTTTCCGTATTTTCTTACATGTACGATTGGCATACAACTTACTGGCAATCTGGAAAAGCTGGGTTGCATTTATTCCTGCAAAGCCATCTATCTTCTGCATTTTTTTGTGGATATCAGGTGTCGCTTGTTCAATGAAGGCTACATTTACCATCGGTAGTTTTCTGAGACCTCAGGGTCAAGCCTCACCTTGCTTTTCCTGTCAGGGACCCCCATGCTTATGCACAATTCCCCACCCTTAGTTCCAGGCTTTTCTCTGAAGATTGAGGTTGTTAATCCACTCATACTCATAGCCTTCATCACCATGGTCACTCAAAACACTGGTTCCTGAGGAGATTCCTCCTATTTCATTTAAGAAAAAACACTCCTTTCTCAGATCCCCCAAACCAGGGCTCCATCGACTGTGCCCCATGGAGGGATTGAGGCCTAGACCAGGCCAGGGCTGGCGCTCCTACCCACCCTGCATGCAGGTAGCTCAATGGGCCTCTTCCCTGTCCTGCATCTCCAAAGGGAAGAACCAGAAGTTCCAGTGATGCTACTCTACATTAGACTATGGAGACATATCCTGCATCTAAACCATGAAGTCTCCTGGCATCAGTGGGTTTTTGTTCAATATTTCTACTGTGCTGTTTTCCTCCCACTGGTTACCAACAGAAGAGTCACATGGTTTGAACAGCAAAGGCACAAGCATCGCTGCATGAATTGTGGAGGGGAAAGAAAGGAGGAGAGCTAGAGCCAAGGAAGCAGAAGTGGAGGAAACTGTGCCCTGAAAGCTGGGCGCCCTGGGGCTCCATGAGGGAGTTAGCACACCCTGGTTTCAGGTTGACAGAGAGCATTCTGGGCTGGGAGGAAGGGAAGTCAGCCTGGAGAGTCACTGAGATCCCTCATCATTGCCAGTCTGCCAGGCCTGAAGGGGACTCTGTAGTGTCATCTCTCCAGTGAGGACTGGGGAGGAAACCCACAAGGATGAGCCCTTAGCTTTCCTCCTTCCCCAAAGTGCAATCAGGAGCCACAGGACCTCTTTCCCAGCTTCCTGCTCATTGGCAAGAGGCATTCCCAAGGGGAAGGGACAAGGGGGTAGCTCCCCAGTTCCAGGCCTCCCCTGACAGCCAGCTGGGGAGATGCTGGAAGATGGCTCCTGCTGTGACTTTCAGCTTCCTTCCCTCTGTCTTTGATGCAGAGGGAACCACACACAGCAGCCACCAGAGACCCCTCCAGGTTCCTCTGGTCGTATGTGGGGTCTCTACTGCCAGCAATGAGGCCCAAAACAGGAAAAGGGAAAAGAGAAAGATGGGGTGGGGAGGAAGGAGGAGAACGCAAGACAACCCCTGTCCTCAACAATGGCTGTCTCCTCCCCAGGCCCCCACACCATATTCCTGTGTTCTCGTAGCTCCCTATCCACCATCTTCCTGTTGGGCAAACCTGGTGGATGAGGAGAGCCTGCCTACTCCAAGGAAGTTTTCTGGTTCTGGTCCCTTCGGGGAGCTGAATTTTCCACAGGAAAAGGACCTGGGCTTGTGGTGTGAGGGCGTAGGTCTCCAAGGAGCTGAGCACTGCAACAATCCCATTTCAACTATTGCAGGGTTTTTTCTCTTTTCTTGATGATGATGTGAACCAGATATCAAAGTATGCTTGCTGCCAGTACCTGAACATTATCTGGTTCTTTTGTAACAAAGCCAGAGACAGAAAGAAGCTTGGAGACACTTTCCGTGGTAGGGCAGATGGGGGACTTAGTTCTATCTGCCTGACATCATCCCTAAGTGACATCCCTAAGCAAGAGTCCTTCTTGCTTCTCCCCTCTTCACCGAGACAGTTCTTCAGGCTATGAAAGAATGTCACTGGGTCAGTGATGAGACCATAGCAGGTCAGGCCCATGTAGCAATCACACCCACTTTTCCCTGCTCTCTTAGCTCCCACCACCCTAAATCAAGAATTCCCTAAGAATGTCTCCACTTCCAGAATCAATCAGATGCATCTAAAGAAGATAGGGAGATGGGGGCAGTTATCTAAGGATTAGTTTGCCCCCTGGTCTCCAGATATAGAGTTAGGATATCAAGATGGGATGAAAATGAAACAGTGATTAAAACTGATGTCAAAATCATTGCAATGGCAAATCAGGTGGCCCTCTCTGAGGTGCAGAGGGTGGCCTTGTCTTTCTCCTATGAATGGATGCTTGGCTCCATATATTTAGACAAAGAGGTACAGATTTTTTCAAAAACGTATAGTTTTTATTTATCATTTCTCTCAATAGACAAGAGGCAACTTTTTAAAAATCACAATAGCACTACTGGTGGTAATATTCTAGAATTCAAGAGCCTGGAGGGGCTGCAGGAGAAACAGAATTTTATTTTAGGTGTATACCTACTCAGCAGACTTATGTCCAAAGGGCTGAGCCCTGAACAAAGGAAGGGCTCCAGTTTTATCCATGTTACTGAGGGGATTGTTCTCTTTAACAGCATGAAAACTGTGGGTGGGTAAGTTTGCATAGGGAAAACACAGACAGTTTGTCAAGCTGGGACATTTTGGTAACTTAGCATACATTGGTGGCCCTGCTCAGGCATCACGGGATGTTATAGCAACAAGAGGTAATAAAACTTTCCTTATGTAGAAAAAAGTTACTGAATTTATCTGTATTGAAACAAAGAACAACAGCCATAGGGACAGGGAAGTCTAAAAGGGAATTTGCTTAGGTTGGGGACTGACTTCTTCCTCTTTTTAATTCGTGCTTCAGTAAAATCCAGTTGGGATATCATTTATCCAAAGAGAGAAGAGGAGAGCCCAAGGGCCAGTCCATTGGTCAGTGGACAGCATGGCCTTGGCTCCAGGTATCTATGCCTCTGCCAGATCTTTCAACCATGTCAGGCAGGTATTCCTGGGGAGGGTCCAAAGTCCGAGATCAGAGCCAAGCAAGATGCTGGGGCCTGTCCCTTGGGGCACTTACACCTGGGCCTTCCTCTCCACCGCAGCCTCTGCCCGAGGGCTCAGACCCCAGTGCCTTTCCCAACTGGCCTGTTCTCCAGTGGGGACTTTCTAAAGGGTTACTGGCTCACACTGTAACTAATTAGGAAATGTAACTTTCTCATTTCTCTTTTCATTAAAACATAAAATATTCAAGATTATCAGCTTCTCCTTTTGCTTGGCTTATTTCTATAAGATATCAGCAAGCCACAAAGAAAAATAAAGATCAAAGAAAATTTTTGTAGAAAACACAGTTTAGGGAAACAAAAAGGAAAATAATGGCTGAGGTAACTTCATACCTTTGGGTAGTTTACTTCAAACACAGCATTGTCTCACACCACTCACATGTCATGGTTGTCTCGTGATCACTGTCATCATTGCAGTGTCGGTAGGAGTTGTCCCCAAGCATGGGCTTTCCTGTGTGTAGGGAGGCCTCCCTCCCTTCCCAGCACACTTGCTACTGGTGTCTAGGAGAGCTAAAGTGCATCACCTGGGTAACACGCACGGACCACCGTGTTACTTAA
This sequence comes from Erethizon dorsatum, assembly GCA_028451465.1. Lineage (NCBI taxonomy): Eukaryota > Metazoa > Chordata > Mammalia > Rodentia > Erethizontidae > Erethizon > Erethizon dorsatum. The sequence goes on from CM051837.1 coordinate 34,229,558, forward strand.
CTGATGGCTCCTGTTCTCTACAAGGCCTGAACTTCCAACTTCCTGAGTCTGGATAAATTAATAAATGAGGCTTACTTATCCCCCTTTAGGTGTCATGCTACTGGGATTCTGCATTGTGCTACAACAGAATCCATACCTAACCCTAGGACCGGGAGCATTCATGAAGCTAGAAGCCATGAGTTAATTCTCCTATAGCATAAAAACAGAAGCAAACCCTCTGCATAGTGTGGAATTTTCCAGACGATGGGCTTGAGCATGATCAGGAGCTAAGGCTAAGGTTCCAAGTCCCAGCACCACCAAGGAAAACAGTGGTATGGTGGGAGAATGTCCCCCAAGCTTGCCTGTGGGAACCTGTCCTTACAGGAGCACATGGGGGGATGTCACGGCACCTTTGGGCCATTCCAATCCTCCGTGAAACTCATTTTCAGGGGGAGTTCACAGCCCCTTTCGAGTGCTCATACCCAATCATTAAATAGAAATTTAAAATATAAATTCCTCCTGAGAACGATGGCAATCAGACACAGTGGTGAGCCCCTACCCTGCTGGGCATTCGGGGCCACCCACGTGCACCTTCACAAGGGCCTGGCCCTGGCACCAGCTCTGGTCTCCTGGCACCACCACCTCAGCCACTGTCAAGTGCTGCAACTCTTTCACCATTTTGCTAACTTTACCACCTTTGCCGATATACCGGCCAGCATTGGAGCAGGCTCCTGCAGTGGGTCTCCAGCTCTCCTTGCTCCGTGGGACCACAGAAGTTCTCCTCAGTGAGTCTGCCATAGATTCCTGCCTGCACCTTGACCTGGACCTCTGGGGTCCCCTTATGATGCCACTTGAAACTTGCGTGTCTGGTGCGGTGAGTTCCATGGAGGTGCTGAGAACTGGGACATCTGCCTGCTGCGCCACCCCTTCTGCACGACGATGCCCAGGGCCTTATAGGAGCCTAGGGAGCAGACTCTGAGAGCTGCTGGGAGGAGCGGGACCTGGACAAGGCTGGGACAGCCCTGAAAGCCAGGCCGAGGCCAGTGTCTGGTGGGACCGTGGCTTGGCAGAGAGGCGTGGAGCAGGCCAGCTCCTGTGGGCAGAGCTCGGGCCATAGTGTGTGGCGCCAACTGAGAGCAGGGTGGGCTCCCCCAGAGAGGCTGCGCCCACAATGTGAGGACGACATGCTTTGGCCACCTTCACAGTTTCAAACACGTTATGGTGCCAACCGTCCCTACCAGACCGGCCAGTCTTGTGTCATACTGATTGCTGTTTTTTATTGTCTGTGCTAGTATTGCTGGAAATGTTGAGGTCTTAATTTTGAATTCCACTTCTAAAGTTTTTGGCCATGTTTTGGCCAAAGTTTTTGAGTCTTTATCTATTGCCATAGAGACTCTGTGCCTCCAGAATCTGGAGAACTGTGCCCTTGCGTTTGGAGAAGTTCTCGTTGACCTTTTTCTTCCCACTATTTTCTTCTTCTTTGCTTTGGAAATTTTAAATGTATTGCCATTGTACATCCTGCAGTGATCTAATTGACTCACATTCTCTTTTTTTTTTCTGAAAAGATGTCTCAGAGATTTGTTTTTCAACTTTATTTTCAATGCTTATTTTTGAAAATTCGCTATCAGATTTCTAATCACCAAAGTTTTCTTGTACTTTGATCTTAAAACACAAATGCCATATATTTGCTTCCTTCTCTCAGCTCATCCGTTTTGGAGTTGCCTGTTCTTTATGAATTGCTTTTGTTTCTCCTGAATTTCTGGTTTCCACTCTTTGTTTTGATCTATTTTATATTTAGATATTTTGCTCAAATATCCGGCAAGTGTGGCCTGGCCATTGATAAGCGAGGCACATTTCTGAGCTGGTGGTTGTGTCTTGTGAAGTGTGTGTCTGCTGGGCTTTCGTATGACTGGAAAGGGACTGTGCTGCTGTACTGGGTGGCCCCTAAATGTTAATGTTCCCAGAAAAAGATGCACGTGCCCATTTCTGTGGGGAGAGTGTATGCCTGGCTGCAGGTATTTCCACGCTGTGTAGTTCAATGGCTGGGTGCAGTTCAGGACGTAGACTCTCGCTCACCCTTTGTAGTGTTTAATCTGGCTTCTCATTCTACCTATTGGGGGGTCTTTTGTATTTTTTTGGTGGGTACCGGGGGTCAAACTCAGGACCTCTCGCGCCAGCAGGCACTTATGCCGCTGAGCTATCTCACCAGCCCACTGTTGGGGGATCTTAATAATCATCTAAAGAAGCTTGTGGCTGTGCCTAGTGTTTCTCAATCACTTGATATAGGAACCTAAGTCTCTTATTGTTGTCCGGTTTTCCTGTCATCATTTTGTTCCTTCTGCTATATGCATGTGTGTATGTGTGGGAATAATATCTTCCCATCTGGTGGGGGCTGGCTGAGGGCGCACCCCGACCTCTCCATTGCACAGGAGGAAGGAGCAGAGTGCTCGAAATTAAAAGTGCAGGACTTCCATGTGAAAGACTCAGGATCCTCTGGGCACCTGCCAAGAGGGATTCCTGGAGTGAAGGACGAATCATTTCAGGCTCTCCCTGATACAGAACATGTGTGTCTGTGGCTCCTGTGTGAGAGGCTCACGGTGCTCATGCCGCCTGCACGCTCTTCTTGCTTCATGGGTGACCACGGGCAATGCGCACAATATTGCAGAGACACTTCGGTGTGGTGAGGGTGACAAGGACTTACAGGGCTGTTCCCAGAATGAGCCTGCAGGAGGCGGAAGCTGCCAGGCACGTGAAAGCCAGTTTATCATTTGGGAGAAAGGACCCACAGTGCATCTTCTGCTTTCTTTCAGTGACTTTCAGTGATTTCTTTCAGTGATTCAAATTTGAAGCCCTCCTGTCTTTTCCTTAGATAACAATATCTGTGATCATTAGTACTAACTTGAAAAAATCATGAATTCAGGTTTCCATCCAATTAATAAAATCAGAATATCAGCAATCAGGAATTATCATGATACATTAACAATAGACAGCCTCCATATGAGAATCTGACAGCCACCACCTACATCGCAACACTGCCACGGGGGACCTCGCTCCAACTCATGAAACTGTGGGGAAAACACGTCCAGAACATACATAGCAAGGTGGAAAGACCGGGGTTCAGGAAATGCAGGCTCAACCTGACATTTTTTTAGAATCCCTTCCATAGGGGTTTCCAAGCGTCGTTTTAGATGTGTGCAACCATACAGTCTTAGATGTGTAGAGTGCTAAAGTATCTGAAAGAGGAACACCTTCCAACATCTGGTTTTACACATGAAGCACAGAGAGCGTAAGAAACTTTGCAGAAGACAAACTCCTGACAAGGAGCAGTGCCAGGAGTGGGATCCAAGTCTCTCCATTTCTAGGCTACTCCTTTCTTTTTTTCCTTTCACTACCCAGATTTTATGGCACAGTGAATCTGTTGTACTTATTTGCTTTGTAAACAAATGAATTCTGAGCTTCAAATATTATCAGAGAAATGTACAGCACAACAAAATAAAAATAATAATAACAAAATGAAAATCCCAAATCAACCAAACCAAAAAAGAAGGAAGGAACAGGAAGGAAACAGGAAGGAAAAAGAAGGGGGTAAGGAGAAAGAAGTCCCACATTGAAAAGTCTAATAAATAAAATAGGACAGTCTGTCTTCCTCTTGGCCATAATCTCATAGTGTTTGTAAAAGGAAGCAGAGAAGGACAGTGTGGAGTAACCACTCGTCGTGCACCATGCACAGGGAACACGGAACTGTGTGTGGCCCTGTCAGAGGCGGTGTGCTTAAGACAAGCAGTGGCTCCCAGACACCAGCACCGGGCATGGAACTTGGATAGAGACGGCTGCGAAGGGCGCAAAACACTGATCGCCAGGTTGGGGCAGCCTGGAGGCCTTGAGGAGGAGGGGAAGATGTGAGAACGGGAGAGAGGTAGCCTGGCCATGGCAGGACCTGAAGAACACTGGACTGAATGCTGTCGGTTGGCACCATGGAGGGAAAGCTCCCTAGATGCTGTTTCCCCTGGGTAGATATCCATTATGTCAACAGAACCCATTGGTACACACTGTCCGCGGATGCCTTCTTGCAGCTCTGCAGCCTTTCTATATCTGTATCACTTTGGCCCCTGCTTTTCATGATACCATGCTACTGTGCTCTGAATGTTTATGTCCTCTCCTGAATCTCTAGGGTGAAATCTAGTTGCTCAGGTGATGGTATTAGAAGTGGGTCATGGGAGATCCTAAATTTATAGAAAGGCTCTGAGCGCTGCCTCCCCTCCCCTCACACAGGACAGCCAAGAAGCCCCACCTTCGAAGCAGGAACCAAACTCACCAGCATGGAATCTGCCAGAACCTTGATCTTGGATATCCAGCCTCCAAATCTGTGAAAAATATATTTCTAGCACTCTTGGGTTTTTGTGGCACTAAGGATTGAAACTAGGACCTTCACATTGAGCTGTATCTTTACACCATTTTTAATTTTTCACTTTCAGACAGGGTCTCACTAAGTTGCTAAATTACCGAGGGTGGGCTCAAACATGTGACCCTCCTACCTCAGCCCCCAGAGTGCTGGGATTACAGGTGTGTACCAACGTGTTCAGCTAATTTCTGTTCTTTACAAGGTTCCTGATTTATGCTAATTTGCTATGGAAACCGAAAGGGGCTAAAATCCATGGTGAAATTTGCCTGTACTCTTTCAAGGTTAAAATGATGCATTAGTGACAAACCAATAAAGTACTGTTTACTCCTGCTCTATAACTTGAAGAGTTTATCTGCAATAACATTGTAACAGTGTGTTAGCATTAGGGCAAAATCGGAAGACTCACTCACAGAGGCTGAGTGCAGACACAAGGAGATTTATTGGCCAGCTGGTTGATGCCTTTTTGCTAAGGCATCAATCACCCAGTCTTTGTTCTCAGGGGTTTTTATACATTCCAAGTTCCCTATATGTCCCCCACCCCATACCCTTAGTAACCACATTACACCACATCGTATTTCTGGAATTTCACAGGAACATCACTAGGTTTAACATAGGCCCTCTCCAGACATCTGCTCTGTTTGCTGTAGCTATTTGTTCCTCCTTTTATGGGTTTTATGGTTACCTAGGAAGGGGTCTGAGGAGGGAGTTTATGTACGGGTTGGTGCCTTAATATCTAACAGGTTGGGGGGTGAGTGCATCTAGGGACTAAGTGGAAACAAACTGGAGTCTAAAAAGAAAATGGAATCACGTAGCCATATCATTATAAATTCTCGCTAGAATGTTTAATAACTTCGTAGCATGTGAGAGACGGAAATGGCATTATTGTAAAAGGAAATCCTCAGTAATGCACTTTCGATGCGGAGTGCATATCAGATGCACCATGGAGCGGCCATCCCCAGCACGTGCTCCAAGGCTCCAAGAAGCAGGTTGTCACCTGGGATGGGCACAATCAGCAACTCTCAGGACGTCTCTGCTCACACAGATCACGTCCGCCACCCGCCAGTCAAACAACCCAAAAGATTGCCAGCAAGTTGTACTGTGCTTCAACTCCATAAACTAGAAAATTTCACACTTAGAAAATACAACACATAAAACACCAAATTATTTGAGTATTTAACATTTACATAACTTCTCCCACCACTTTATTATCGGTTATACATTAGGATTTCCGCCAGGACACTTTGAAAGCTCAAATCTCAATTACAATGATCACAGATTCTGAATAAGCAGAGGGCTGAGCGTTCGCTGTAGCAATGCAGGGATGGGGGCCCGGACTCCTGGCCACTCCTCCACACTAGAGAGACAGAGAGTAGACTCTCACGCAGGGTTCCCTGCTCAGCCCACGTGGCCCCCAGAATGTCACAGAGAGGCCACGACAATGATTCACACTGGGTCCTTCCCTCTTGGCTATTTCCAAGAATCCCACTGTGCTGGCACCCGCACCCCTCCGCGCCTCACTCCAGGAATTTTCTCTGGCCCTAAGCACCTGTGGCCCCACACCCTGTCCCCTCCTGAGCAAGCATGGCTGCGCTCCTTCTCCTCCTCTCACTGGTGCTGCTCACGTTGGGCAGTGCGGGGAGGGGAGATATGGCCAGTAATTGGGGCAAAGCTAGGGTCGCACCAGGAAGCACCCCCAGGGTCGCTAGGGCCTATGTGCTCGGCCCTAGAGGGTGTGAGGTCTCAGGATTTGTGGAGAACTTGGTCCAGCGCTACTGCTAGGGATCATGGGCTCTCACCAGGGCATTGCAGGTGGGCAGCCAGGAACCACGGGGACTGCTTCATGCAAGTCTCTTTCTTGCCCTATGACAGAGACCGCCCTCCTATCTCTAAAAGCTGGACGCCCCCTAGCAGTAGCCCACACGCTATTATCCAGGGAAATGGAAGGCGGCGCTTGGGTAGAAAGTGCACTGGGCGCTCTGAGCGTGGCCCACAGTGTCCTCACTGCCCCATTACAGCCCATCTCTGAGCACCAGTCTGGGAAGGAAGCCTACTGACACCCGATGCCTACCCCTGTGTAATGAATATGGGGGGAAGATTCCTCACCAAGGGAGGAAAACCTCTCAAAGACCTTGGCAATGCTGCATTTCTCTCCCTGACCCGCCCCCCCCCGACATGCACAATATAGCACTTTCTCTGCCCTCTCGGTGAACCACAATCCCATGCAATCTTTTCTAGAGTTAAACCTGCAGTACCTAAAGGCAGTATTTAGATTCTAACATTTTTATAAAAAAGTGGAGACCAGTTCCTTAAGGATAAAATGATGTCTTTGGAAGAAATCATGGAGGGGACAGGGAAAGGTAAGGGAAAGGACGAGGTGTCCTGCAGCAGGGCCGACCTTAGGGCCAATCGAAGCAATAAATTGGAGTATGGGGAGGACGCGGCTAGAGTGGCATAAGGCAATGTGTTTGGATCCTGCTTGGCCTGCTGCCATTGGGCTGTTACAATCTTTAACCACGCAGTCCAGGAGGTGTGGTCCGTGGCTCCACAGCTCCCTTTATCTCTGCAGAGCCATCGCCCACACACCTCTGCCCAGAGCTCCCACACTGTAGTACTTCTGACTTCTGTGTTAAATCATCTCTAGATTACTTGCCATACCTAATATACTGCACATGTTATGTAAATAGCTGTTACATTGTATGCTTAGAAAATACAGCCAGGAAAAAGAAATTGTTACATGTTTAGTACAGATGTGTTGGGGACCACAAATGGTAAAATGACATAGTATGTCCCAGGCTCTCCTTGCCCTGCCTGCATCTTGGGCTGCTTTTCAAATACAGAAATCACCTTCCTCTCCATCAGTGACATGAGCACCCAGGTGTGGGGATGGATCCTGCCTTACTTCCTCTATCATGTTAACCTTGCCCATTCTACCACTGCCTCGATGCTGTTCCAGGAAAAGCTCCCTAACCCCTTCCCTACACTAGCTAATAAAATGGTGGCTAGCTGGAGATTCACAGCCTTTTGTTCCCAGAGAGAAACTGGTGATCCCCGATCCCTGCTCTGCACCCCTCTATTGGCCTCTTACTCTTTCTATCCTTTCCAGCCCGCACTGTAACCCAGGTAGGAGACTGGAACCCACTGCAGGGGTCTCCAATAACTGGCACCCTGGGAAGGGGATCTAACACAGGTGCACTTTTTTTCAAGTATTTTTGATCTGGATTTAGTTTAATGCATTCATACAGAATCCATAGAAATGAAAACCTAACTGGAAATTTACCACAGCAGGAGAGTGCTCTTTGTAGACAACTTGGGAAAGCGTAAGAGAGAAATTGCCTTCAAACGATTCCCAGAAAGCCACTTGTGTTTCCATCAAAGTGTCCAAAGCACTGAGAGGAGTCTGTTGAGAGTCAAACTTTTAGGAGGTATTTGCATAGTAGAAGGTTGCGAGTGCCAGCATATAACTTGGACTAAAATGTCCTGCCTAGAAATGTGTGTTGGAGAACTGCAGGGACCTGTTACGAACTCCACCTACGAGGCACCATGAAGTTTCCTGAAGCTCTCGCATCGTATAAAGTGCAACCTGGACGCGAATCCTACTGATCTCATGAGACTTGAAGCAAGCACACTCGAGGGTTCTCCTTCCTCACCTCGTGCCCAAGTGGGCCCAGGATACACCTCATCCTGTGTGAGGGCTGAGAATGCATCAAAAGGCTGCAGGGAGGAGCAGGTGCACACGGCTCCCTCTCCTTCCGAGAATCCCACTCAGGGAATATGCAGAGTGTGCTCTCGATTTTCTCGCGGGGCTACGTGTTACACACGGCAGGAAGAATTCTAGATTACAGTTTCTGGAGCAGATTCCTTTGCTGATGTCACGTAAATGAAATTAACATCTCTTTGGCAAAATAAGACATTTCCTCCCACTTCGTGCCTCACATTGTATGACCTACAAATCCTCCCCTAAACACCAGCTACAGAGAGTTTCCTATAATTCATGTCGCTTCTCAGTTTGGAGCTCCATCGATTTCCCTTTTACAAGGAATTTGCGAACAACCTGCCACCCCTGGCCTTGGCTTCCCCTGAGAACACCTTCTTCCTTGGGCCCCGGATGCAGTAGCTGCTGACTGTGCCCAGGCTCCTCAGCACTGAGGCCCTGTGGCACTCCGGTGTGGCCCAAGGCAGCAGGCCTCAGGCGGCGGAGACAAGTGTGTGCCCAACTCCTTGTGTGACAAGCAGAGGAACTGCAGGGAAGGGAGCACCACAGTGGGTGTGCGTGCAGGGAATGCTCACAGCGGGAGAAGGCAAATGGCCTTTGGTGGGCCCCCAAGCTTGCTCGATCTGGAAGAAACCAGCTCCACAACCAATGCAACAGAAGCCAAAGTCTGTTCCTTTCCCCAAATGAAGCAGTCTCGGTTGCATCCAGGAAAGCCTTTCTGGGGGACAGATGCCTCGCGGGGAGACATGAAAGCCTAAGTGGAGTGGCATTCCCGGCAGGGCACCCTCAGAAGTACCTGTGTTCTGAGTTGCAGGGCAGCACCTCCATCTGCCTCGGCCTCAGCTCACATCAATGGGGCACGTGCCAACCATCGACTTGCAGCCCCGACACTCTCCCAACACCTGCCACCTGCCCCAGCTGGGCCTGTGAGTTCTTCAGCGACTCTTCTCTGCCAGCCATAATCTGGTCGAGGGAACATGTGCACTGCCCATTCACGTTCTCCCTGACTTACATGGCAGGGCTGACTTGACCACTCAGTGATCTACCTGAGCCTCTCCTGCCTCCTGGTGAATCCTCTCCAGCTCCCGCTCCATCTGCTGTCTCCTGGAAATCTGCCACTCGGTCTCCGGAAATTACTTCCATGTGTGCTCTGTATGACACTTAAGGATAAGCAGGAAACATTTTCTATTATTCCCAAAGCCAAACAGCCCCTGAGGTGGCAGCTCAGGAAACCGACTACCTAATTCCAAACAATCTCTGCCATGAGTGTTTGCACTCTGATCCGCCCGTAAACAGAGAAATACTGTTGCCTACTGTTATCAGTTGGCTGAACACAGAGAACTTGATTCTACTGGGAAAGAGAAAACTGCTCTGATATCCCATCATACAAGCATCTCTTTCGGTAGACAACCAGTTAAATACACACACCTCTTTCCTCCCTCATTCTGATGGGTCCAACCTAGAAACCTTTGCCCACTCAGGACCCATGAAAGTGGAAAGAGGTACGGTGTGGTTGATGAGGCAAAGAGAAGCAATTATATTTAAAGAAAACTGGCGCTGAGACCTGGAGTTGCCCAAATTCAGTACATTAGCTTTTGCTCTTCCTTACCAGGCTGAGTCCCCCAGCCCCCATTAAATGAATGCTCTTCCATCTTCAGAAAGTCCCGTGTCCATCAGGGCTGCGTGTGCGCCAGCCTGGACTGGGAGAGCAGTGGAGGAATCGGTGACGATGTGGATGAGTGCCAGGAGTTTGGCGGTCAGCCTTGCACTCACACCGGTATCAAACCAAGGACACGTTCATCAGTTCTCCTCATCCTGGCTGCTCACTGCAGCCTGACGGCCACACCTGTGAGGAACACGTGAACTGGAGCTGGGAAATCTTTAAGTCCTGGCTCAAGGGCTTTAAGTTCCACATCTTCTAGAACATTAATAAGAATGCCTCTTCCTTAGATCTCTCGCACATTTGTCTTTAGAGAAAGCCTGGGATATCCCCCAAGCCGTGCTTTTACGCCTGGATTTCATACTGAATGAGAGTTTCAAACAATGTATTATAAAGTGTTCCCATGACAAAACCATAACTGTGGCCTCCATAGCCAAGGGTCCACCTTACCTGTCCTTGAAAGCATTTCTTTCCGTCTACCAGCCCACACAATTTTAGTTAGAAAAGTGGGATGTTTGTCCTATTTAAAATAATGGGTCTTTCATTTTTCCTTAAGTACCTTTTAACCACAGTCATTATTCTAACTGTTCCATGATGAGAACTGCTTCGACATAGGCTAGGTGTCATCTCCCCTTTGGCATGAGAACACAAACACGACTGTGTCACTGAATTCCTAAGGAGCACTGGGCTTCACTCCTCAAACTCCTATAAGGCCATCTTGAAAGCAACTCTTACTTCACAGGTACTGGATCAATCCTCCTTGTTGCAATTCAATTTACTTCATACTCTATGGAATGAGACTCTTAAAAGAAGATATTCTGGTAAACACAGACAAGAACTTGATTATTTTCTCTGTTGACTGTGACTTCGAGGATCAGAAAGTCTTTGGGGGCAGATTTCAACCCAGAAAGTATACACCGGATAAGTATGGCTATGAAGAGAGGCGATGTGCTAAAAGGTAAGCCCCGTGCTAAGGCATTCATCCCACCCTTATGAAATACAAATAGCATAAATAAGAAAATGAATGGCCATGAACAGTCCCAGCATTACTTTGGTTGTATCTCCTTAGCTAAAAGACACCAAGACTTGCTAGTTGGTACAAAGCATGGTCATCTCAATATACAGAGAGGTCTGCTAAACTATAAGGCTTGGCTATGTCTTTGCATAAAAGAGAACCTAGACTTGGTTGTTGGAAGTTGCTGATTAAAAGAGGCACAATCATTTTGTCTTGGTTACTTTTCTCTCGTTGCTGGGATAAAATACCCAACGCCGAAAATTAAGGAAGGAGAGGTTTATTGAGCTCCCAGTTTGTGGAGGTTTCAGTCCATAATCAGCTGGCTCCAAGGCAGGGTGGCTTGGCACACAGGCAACAGTTCAAGGTGGCAGAAGACCGCAAAAGCATCGAGAGCAAAAGGATGGAGAGCACGCCTCTTTTCCACCCTTACGTTGTAAGCAGGCCAGCCCCCCTAGGGCGGGTATAGCACTCACACCATCTCCACGCCCTCCTCTTGTACAGGATGAGGATGTTTAGAAAGTGAGGACCCCGGCCCCCTGCTGAGTCGCTTCCTTAAACTTGTAAACTTCTCAAGTCCACACAATGTATCAACCATTACCCTTCTCAATAGAGAAAGGGGTCTGCCAAATCTCAGCCAGTGACCATGCTTTCTAATGGTCCTTCACCTCTACAGTAGCACTTGGAACATTTTGCAGATGTCCATGTTGGAGATGCAGAAGTGGGAAAATGAATTGACACGGCACACGAATCTAGTCAAAGTTAGAATTCACTACAGATACACGGGTTCCGGGGTTTCTTCTCTTCAGGGATGAAGTGAGACTGTACGGGGTGACTGCGTTGGGAGACCTCTGTACTGCTCTGATGGGAGACAGGGCCAGGTGATTCCACTGATTCCCGTTTGCAGAGCAAAATCTGAGCGCACACCAGTCCTGTATGTGGCCTCATGCAACCCAGGCCTTTGGCTTTGGATCCCCTAAAGAGGTGAGTCAGGTGTCGGAGTGCCTGGCGGAGACTACTTTGCTTCTGTCTTCTCAGCAGTGAAGGAGTAAATAGAAACCTTCTCTCATTTCACAGTAAATTTAATGGTCATGTGGGTCAACTACACGCACGATAATCTTAACATCTGGAAAAAGTTCTTTATTTCAGCAAAATGAGATGAACACGAGGGATTGAGTGCTTTTCCACCTATATTTTCTTCTGCTGAATTAATGTAACTCCAGTGCACACTTTTGACTTTCAAATGGTGGCTAAGAGGAGACTTGAACTAGGACAAGTGTTTAATGTACAAAAACCCAGGTCTGAAGCTAGTTTGCATGTAGGGTCTTTTCTCTCTGCAAAGGTAAGGAATTTCAAGTTAACGTCCCCCAGTCCCGCAGTGGGATGGCTATGTGGGATCTAAAGAAACCTAGGACTCAAAGAGAACTCACGTTGGGTCCCTTTCTCTTCTTCCTTACCTTTTAAACACCGCCAGCCAGAAATCTATCAACACCGCCCCCCGGAAAATGGCAGTAGTTTTTCACGTATCCAATGCGATGTGGTCACGAATGGGGTCTGAAGCACACATCTGCCGTGGAGGAGTCTGCTTTCTCCCCCAGAGCACACTGGCATGTTCCTTCAGTATTTTTCACCTGGGGACTAACACCCTCTGAGGGCTGTCATACAACTGCCATGACACTTTACACTCAAATGCTGACTAAACCCTCACCGTGCAATTTCAAAGAAAACTTTTTACTATTTAACAATTACACTTAAAGCATAGACCTTCTTAAAGTTTGAGGGAAAACTGACTGGGCTGGCAATAAGTATTTTAAGGAAAGCACTGATATTCTGCAAGGCAATGTATTACTTTAGAGCTGGCTTTTGTTCACACAGCTTAATGTATTGATATGAAATTGAAGAACCTCAAACAGAGCAAACTGAGATGGAGGGAAGCAGTCGGAAAACACTCATTGATCGAGGTCTTGGACGACCCACTGGCACAGCTGTTGAACAGCCAGAAGATATTCTGGTCTGATAAACAATGTCACGGCATTGGTTCTGCCAACCCAGATGGTACTGGCATTGGTGTACGTGTCCTTTTGACGTAAGCCTTATTCAAAATGTCACATCTGGCATAAAACCCACCCCAGGAACTCACCTCCAACACGTTAGATGTTGTCACTCACATAAATCAAGAACCCATTTTTAGTCACTGGTTTTGAAGTTTTTGGTCTGAAATGAAACAGGAACAGCAAAGTGCATGCAAAAGATACAGGCAAAAATATAAATTAGAAAGTGGAGCGGCTGGCTATCAGTACCTTCATGGAGAGCCGTATTCCAAATAAGAGTTATAAAATGAGTTTCACCAGTACATTAATCTGTTTCAGGGTATCAATCCACCTCAGAAATTTGTCTTATGTGGAAGAATTTAGGCGATGATACAGGCTTATCTGCGACAGGCCTGGAAAAAAAAAATCACTGAGACCATCTTTCTGAGTGAGACCTGAGACTGACAATTCTGTATGGGGTATGAGGCATGTATTCAGGTAGAATCTGTCTCAGTGGCAGACAGTGCCAGTCTCTCTGCGGTGAAGGGAGGAGATGCCCCTTCAGTGAAGCAGTAAGGTTAGTGCCAGAGATTAGAGCAAAAGGTGTGAGGCAGTGCTTTTGTTCGCTAGGACGGCTGCAATGCAGTACCAGAGACTCCAAGCCACAGGCACCACAGATGTATCTGTGAATGGTTCTGGAGGCTGGAAGACCAAGGCCTCGGTGTCAGTGGATTGGTTTCTAGTGTGGGGTCTCAGTTTGTAGACTGCCAACAGATCCCTATGTCCTCTCTCTGTCTCTCTCTCTCTCCTCCTCCCTCTGTATGTGTGTGCGCGCACGCGCGCGCACGTGTGTGTGTGCATGTGTGTGTCCCTCTCCTTTTCAGGTAAAGAAATCGGTCCTACTGGATCAGAGCTCACATGTTGTAACGTAATTACCTCTTTGAAAACCCCGCTGTCACAGTCTCAGTTATCCTTGGCTCAGGACTGCAGTGTATGAATTTAGGGCATTGGAGGGGCTGCAACTTAATCCCTAACTAGAGGTACAATAAAGCAACTGGGGAGTCATGTAAAATAAAAGTGCCATGTTCTGTTCAAGAGCGTGAAAGGCAGTAAAGAAGCAGGGAAGCATAGCAGAATGATGTTTCTGACAAACTAAGACATACAGGATAAGAAGGGTTAGAAACGAAACCTACCAAAACAGGACACTAAGTAGCCTACAGATGAAGAAATATGAAGATGAGGAAAGCTTTAAGAGCTGATCTGTCCCGCCTGCATTTTACACACTAAGGAAAAGGCCTGGAGAATCAGAGAGCAGTCAGTTTCCCAGGTGATGCTGCTTCACTGCTAACTGGTTAGCACTAGGATAACTGAGGTGCTACCTCGGCTCTGACTGTCACCTCCTGGCTTTCTGCTACATTCACCTGCTTTCTGAATTCCCTGGCGTGCAGCTGTCGAGTGCCAGTCCTCAGATTCTGGGCTCGCTGCCTCCAATCATTTGCTTTCCTCAGTGGAGAAGAGGTTCCATTTTATGGTGAAGTCAAAGTCTAGCAGCAAATAACCAAGTGTTTCCATTCTAGATCATCCTGCCTTGTTAAAGATACAATTAAAATAGGGCATAGTGTCTGTAACAATAACCTTTGATAGAGGACAAGTTGACCCTTTTTAAATCATACTGTGATCTAAGATTTCTACCTTAAAGAACAACTCTGAATTTTGCTTCTTTCATTCTAGAACATCATCATCAAGGAATTTGTTCTGGGATAAAGAAAATAACCAAGAAGGAAATTGTCTCACGAACAGTGAGACTGTTGTCAATGAAGCTAACAAAAAAGCAGCTCTGCTGAGGAGGACTGCGGAGTCTCTCTGAGGAAATGGACTGAGAGACGTGGCTAAAGAGAGACTCCACAAAACCCCAGCTGGGTCAGGGTCAGTGTTAACTTAAAGGGATTCTTGTTATTGGTGAATGTTGCCACTGCGTCCATCAGACTATTGCTTAGAAACCTTTTGTTTTTAGATTCTGCTTTGAAGAACTAACAGTTGAAAACACGCAAGACACATGAACAGAAATCAAGAAATATACTGTTTTTCTGGACTTCCACAGGGGCTTCTCTTAGGATGGGATGGAGTGGGATTATATGATGTTTATTCCTGAAACTTAGGTCTCCCTGTGCTCTCTGCTAACTTCTGCACATTTCTAGCATCTCTATACATGTTCTTTGTTTTAAGGTACCATATATTCTCTAACTTGAATCTGAGGAATTGTTAATCTGTTTCTTCTTTTTTAGGGGGTGTGGGGCAAGGTCTTGCGATGTAGTTCAGGCTGGTCTTGAACTCACTACGTAGGCCAGGCTGCCCTCAGACTTGTGCTGATCCTCCTGCCTCAGCCTCCCAAGTTAATCTCTTTAAAAACTGACTGACCGTATAAAAAGCCTCAAACATCCCTATAAAATTGTTTCTATATTTCATTGTGTACTGTTTTATCTTCCTGAACAGTCTGTGGTAAATCCTACTTAACTAAGTTATTGCGGAAAAATGGGACCGAGCCAGATGGAGGACGCCCCAGCACCAGAGGCGCTTGAAGGAAAACAGCTTCATTTATGGCAGCGGGATATCTAGACACAATCACTATTAAGAGTTTGATGGACTGCTTTTGGTTTTCGCATTTGGTAGGCCTTTTATTCTTTTCCCACGGTTCACAACTTGGTCATTTCTAACTGTTCACTTGTACACACAACACAGTAACGAGTATCCTTGCTTAGATTTCTCAGTGCATCCATTTGCTCAGGATTCCTCCTCAGAAGGGGGATTGCTGAGCCCAAGGGTCTACAGCACAGAGTTACAAGGACTTAGAAAAACAGTGCTCAACTCCTTAGCTAGTTCCCACCAGACACACTGCACCACTGTGTGTACGGACGGCAATGTTCACTCATCAGCAGGAGTCCGCTGCAGGCCAGAGAAGTACATTGTTCACCAGCTAGAGAGGGAAGTAATGGGGAGACACAGGAAAGAAGCTGGAGGGAGGGAGCCGGGCTCCACTGACACTTATGAACAGACACTGGGGAAGGACAGGGGGAGGGAAACTCTTGGATCCTGGTGCAAAGCAGAAAGCTCGTGCCCGAGGCCAGCAGAGGGAAAACGTCTCTGCGATAGCACTAACCTGGCCTGGTCCCAGGATGCTGAAAGACAGGAGGCGAGGTCACTGACGGCAAAGAGGAGTCACAGAAGGGGCTCCTGGAAGGGGAAGTGCAGGCTGAGAATCTAAACACAGTGAAAGCCATGGAAGAGAGGCACTGAGACAACGGAGACAGAGGACATCTCGGCAACAAGGGCCTGGTGGCCGCTTCGGTGGCAAAACCGAGCTTTCTCCTTGGCCTGTGTGATCTTCCACAGTGGATGTGGAGCGATGCTGCCCTGGCGAGGAGGAGCGTGAGGAAAGGGCGGAACCCCGAGGGAGGGCGCAGGAACTTCCCCTTGACACTGCTTGCCCTTCGCACTTGCTCACCCTGGAGTCCCCAGGGGCAGCCCATGCTCTGCTCCCTTTCTCCCCACATCCTTCTTCCGCCCAGCTTGGCCTGGCTCCTCTGCTGCAAATCCACAGGCGCCCCCGCACTCGAGGCCAGCAGTGACATCCCTGTGCTGAGGGCGACTGGACTTCGGGTTTCAGTCCCGTGAAGACTTCAGGGCATCCAGAACTGTCTGTGAGGAAGCCTCGCACACGGATACCGCCACGCTCGCTGGATCGGGGCTGAGATCCGTGTTCCTCACACGGCGCAGGAGCAGAGAGACCCCCGGACATGGCAGACCCCAGTGAGACCCCGGTACCACACTGCAGGTGATCACCCCACACATCAGGCTCCTCACCTGAACATTCTTGCTTAAACTCTACCCTCCCCCACATGCCTATGTTACGGGCAGCTAAGTTAGGTAGAAATTAATACACAGAGAGGGGCTGGTGCTCAAGGAAGTCAGCAGAAAAAGAAAGACATCAAATTGTGGATGGAGGCGCATCTGAAGAAGGCCAGACCTCAGGAAGAGAAGCAGTGGCCAGGCCTGCAGGCCTCCCTAAGGCATAAGCAGGAAGGTACAATTATTCTGTCATTGGTACCACTTGGTCCAGTGAGTCCAGCTTGGCATCAGTTGCCTGGGTGAGTGAAAAAATGCCTTCGTTCTTCCCATGCACCCTTGCTACGTGACTCATTTCCCTACTGGATCAATATTAGCTAAGCGGCTATACTTGTAATCCTACAGGTTCATTGTAGTTTGACCCATGTTGTACACACATTGTGACTTTTCTGTATAAATTACCCCTGACAAAGGACCTTGGTGGCAGCCCACTTGGAATCCCTCCTGTCTCTCAGGATCTATCACTCAATAAAGCTTTCCTACTCTTAACCTGCCTGGTTCCTTGAAATTTATTCTTCAATTTCAGAGGACACAAACTCGGCACATCTGACATCTAGCAGGTTGGGAGTTACATTTCTCCTGTATCACCTACAACCTCTGTTGCTTTCCCTTGAGGCCAGGTCTTTCTATGTAGACCATTTTGGCCTGGAACTCACAATCCTCCTTCCTCAGCCTCCCAAGTGGTGAGATTTCAGGTGTGCCCCACCATGGCCGTGTCCCTACTACTTCTTCCATAAGCTTTCAGATCAGAAGGCGTCTGTCTCCCCGGAAGTTAGTCCTGCTCTCCTCTCCACACCCACCTTGGCTGCATGAAGTCCCCATCTACGTCCTCCAATGACATTATTTGTAAGTTCTGCTACATTTACACCCTGTGGTCTACCAGACTGATGATTTGCAGCTCCCCAAAGAGGCTCTAAATTCCCCAATGACATAGATTCTTACACTCCACAACACAAGGAAGCCGGCCCCATGCATTGGTGCTTCTGCCAACAGGAGGGACATTCTTTATCCCGCATGTCTGCGCACAAAGTCAATTCAACATATGGGGCTGAATTCTGTGATCTTCTACCCCTTTTTCCTCTTTCCTATCTTCCAGTATAACTGGGTTCCGATGTTGCCATGGTAACCAAGAGTCATAAGAAAACACTTATGTGTTCTCTTGGCCGCGGAGACCCAGACCTCTGACGCATTTCTCACTTTACCTGTCCACGAGTGAAGACTTTTAGAGCTTATCTACCAGGTAGGCAGCCACCAGGTCAGGGCACTGCAGCCTGGGAAAGTGTGTGAGTGTGTGTGCCATGGACTCTTCCACACCCATGTAATAGCTAGAGCATCATGGGAAATCGTGGGCTAAATATGCCATTAGCTGGTAGGTGAGGACCCTGTAAAAGGATGTAAGCTTTCTGGAAAGCATTTTGCTTTGGACTGTCGTAAGAGCCCAGTATACTGCATGCCTGAACTCACGTCCACAGGTCCCACACACAGAAATACAATGACAGACAGCGACTGAAATTAATGGACACACGAACAGATTCCCCACACGCCAACAACCTCTCGTCTGAGTGTTCTTTGCATTTGTTGGAGACCGGGCCTCACTACGTGCTCTAGTGGGCCTGAGCTTACAATCCTCCTTCCTCCGCCCCTCAAGACCTGAGATTATCGGCCTGTGCCACCACGCCTGCCCCCCCAACCACTTCCTCCATAACTTCCTACCCAAGGCATCGCCCCAGGGTGCTCCTTGTCTCCTAGGCACTCCCAGCTGCCTGCATGAGCCGCCCTTCTCCGTCCTCTCACGATATTATTTGTAAGCTGCTCTGCTGCACTTGCACCCTGGCCTCTTCTGGTCAGCTGATGTTATCTCCTCAAAGAGGCCGTGAATTCCCTCAGGACATAGATCATCTCAGATGCCACAAAAATGAGGGAAGCCACCTGCATGTCATTCATGCTTCTGCCAGCAAGAGCACTGTTCAGAGAGTGGTGTGTGCGCAGAATATTTTAGAAGAAAGTGAACAGGCCCCGTGGTTTTCATCCCCTGTCCTCTCTTTCCTGTGTCCATTATGACTTGGTTCCAATATTGCCATGTTAATCAGCACTCATAGAGCACAGACTTCTGTTTTCTCTCGGCCACAGAGACTCAGACTCTGAAGGACCGCAGACAGCTCCTCGTCAGGACGGGAGACTGAGTGCTGATCTTTCAGGTGAGCCGCCACAGGGCAGGGCTCTGCACACTGGGAAAAGCCTGTGTGTGTGTGTGTGTGTGTGTGTCTGTCCGGCTCTCCGTGTGAACACTTACTTGTCTTTTATTATTTAAGTATATGACTGTTCTTCTCCCCATCTTTACCTTACTTTCTTCTGAAGCCTCAGGACTTGACGGAGACTGAAAACACAACATGGTATTTTCATGGCAACCCCAAACCCCAGCAGCGACTGCTCGGACTCAGAGCAGTCCCATTTCAAAGTCTGTTTGATGGAGACCCTCGCAGGGGGTGATCTCCCCACTTCCCACACTGTCCACAAGGAGACCAAGGCCCCCCTCAAAGGGTACATCTGTCAACGTGACACCACAACCTTCAGTGAAGGATGTGTTGTAGGTTCTTCAGTCAACAACCTCCCTCCGGTCGAAGAACCAGAGGACACACAAACTCTAGGAAGCATGGACAACAAATGTGACCCTGAGGACCACCCAACCTGGATGAGTACACCAAGCACTGACCTGGAAGAGGATGAGGATACAGACTCAGACAACGAAGGCGCAGGAGCTGATCAGATGGTCACTGCCAAGGACCAGCAGATAAACAAGAATTCAACCTGCAGAGGGCGACAGATCAACCCCTTCGATGGTTGGCCTGAAATTCAGCTTGTCATTCCTGAACCCACGGAGAAACATGGAAACGAGGATGGTAACAAGGAGAAAATGGAAGAAAGCGAGAGCAGTGACGATGAGTGTCAGGAAGTTTACAAACAAAGTGAAAACTGTGAAAGCCAAGATGAGGGCATGCAAACTGCATCAACAGAACAAGAAAAAAAGCACACGGAAAAGGGGAACAACGAAGAAACCCAGAGTAATGAAGAAGAGTATGCGGAGCTTCCTGAGGAAATTCAGGTGAAGGAAAGACCCGACACCACCACGCTGCCTGATTCTAATGGGGACGATGGAAAACAGCACAGTGAAAACCACGAGAAGGAAGAAATGCAGCACAGCGAGGAAGATCAGGAACCTGACGCACAGAGGCAGCACTGCGACAAAGCCAATGCCCTCCTCTTCCGGGAAACAGCTGCGGAAGATTTCCAGCTGGGCGGCAGCTGCCCTCCTCGTCCAGCTCAGGGCCCTCGGGAAGAACACCACGCACGGGAGGACCTGCCCGTGTGCAAACTGCGGGAAGACACAGAAGTCACCCACGTCCCGGGGATGCCGGCGATGCTCCAGGAAGATGAGCCTGCGGAGGTGAGCACAGCGGGCCTCCCCGGAGAGGAGGGGACAGGCCTGGTGGAGCTGCTAGGTCAGACAGCATGGGGCGTCACTACCTTCTGTGACACAGGGCTGGACCCCGGGTGCTGACAGGATGTGCAGGGGAGAAGGACAGGAAGGAGAGCAGTCAGGGAGGAGATGCACAGCCCACCACAGAGCTCTGAGAGAGAGAGGGAGGGGAGGAAGAAAGACATTGGCTAACCATTATGCCCCCCGCAAAAAAGTCAATTTTTTGAGGGTTTCTGTGCATCAGCGTGGATTTTGAAACTGGCCATTTACAGTTGGGCTATTTCTATTAAAGGATCTGCGTTCCACAAATGAGTGAACACCGGCTGCACTGCTGGGACGTTACATTTATCTAACTCATTGCGCTTTTCTCAGCAGATGCCGAAGACCAGCACCAGGGAGTCCTTCCCGGTCGCCTCGGGGCACTCAGAGGACAAGGACACTCGGTCTGACACACAAACCACAACCTGTGTGAACTGGAGCAAGGCCTTCCGCTGGCTCCGCAGAAGAGTCCTCGCTTGTCTGGGGAGGAGAGCGACGGGCAGCAGCCCACCAGCGACCCCCACCAAGAGAAGTCTTCACACCTCCAAGGAAACCCACCCTGAAGAACCCTCGCCGAAAGCATAACCTCGTCCCCAGAGCTTAAGCAGTTTCACAGCCCCAGTTCTACTATTCCTGTATTCCCGAATTCGCATATTCCTGTATTCCCGTATTCCCATATTCCCGTATTCCCATATTCCTGTATTCCCGTATTCCCATATTCCCGAATTCCCGTATTCCCGTATTCCCATATTCCCGAATTCCCGGATTCCCATATTCCCTACTACTCCCACTGTTTACAATAAAATACGCGTTCTTGTTCTCCTTGGCCGCTTCCTGCAGCACATCTTGATGCGGCGGAAAGCAGCCTTGCTGTGGGGAGGACTGAAAGGCATTCTCAGCAACGTGCAGGCCGCAGGCACTGCCTGAGGAGAAGGTGTGCGGCTCCCATCCTCTCACCCCACCTTCCCAGGTTTTCTTCCATTTCATCGACTTTATCCACGTCAGGGATCTCATCCTGTGTGGTCACTACCTCACGGACCCATGTTTAGAAAGCAGCAGCACAAACATCAGGCTCTCACCGGGGTGGCGCACGTTGGGGTGATCTTCCAGGGCCTGAGCAGGTGGCAGGGCAGATCCGGTCACTCGGGAACCGGACTCCACGGGACAGCGTTTGGGGCTTGCAGAAAGCAGCCCTCACTGTCCTGGGGCACCAGGCTGCTTCTAGCATAGTGATGAATCCTACAACAACAGAGGTCTCCATCCATTTCTGCTGAAGATTCAGGAGGAGAAGGTCTTGTGGGAAGGGGCGGTGCTGGGGTGAGACACTCAGAACCACCATAGGGAAGGAGGACAAACGCAGTCCTGCGCCCTTCACCCACTGCTCGGATTTGAGTTCACTCCGAGGCAGACGGGGCTCGATGGCTGCTTTGCCTAAAAGCAGCACAGAATCCCATCTCCTGGGCCTCCAGATGTCAAAGTGTTTACTGCTGAAATAAAACGTTAATGCTTCCTCCCTAACCTTTGCTACTTTCCATAAATAAGGACAAGAACAACAGAAGCATTACAGGAACCTATTAATAGTGAAAGCTCAGCCGTGGCCAGGAGCACAATCCCGCAGCTCTAGCTACCCTGGAGGATAAGGCAGGGGATCCAAGTTCAACGCCATCAGCCTTTGGCCCAGTTTCAGTACCAAAAAGAATCAAATATTGAACACAATGTAATGGCTGTGGCCTAAAGGCAACCTAGGATTCATTTTTCTACCTAACACCAGGTGGGCCAGGATCGCTTAAATAAGCAGTTATTTTCACACTTCTGCAGTTTGCAAGTCCATAATTAGGGTTCCAGACAAATTCAGGCTTCTTACTTATGTAGGACCTGCAATAACACCAAAAGCAAACTTGGGGACTTGTCTGAAAACTGTCTATATGTGGAATGGATATCACGTAAAAGATTCTTCTGAGGCTGTGTGCTCATTTGAACACTGCAAGAGATGCAGTTCACGGTTAAAAACACACAGGCTCGGGCCGGTGAGATGGCTCAGCGGCGTAAGCGCCTGCCTTGCAAGCGCGAAGGCCCGAGTTCGACTCCCGGATCCCACATACCAAAAAGGGGCCGGTGATATCGCTCAGCGGCACGGGTGCCTGTTGGCGCGCGAGGTCCTGAGGTCGTTCCCCCGGTACCCACAAAAAAAAAAAAAAAAAAAAAAAAAAAAAAAAACACACAGGCTCACCCTAGAATGGATACAGGTCTTGAAAAGCACATTATCTCTGATACCTTTTTCATATATATATAAACATACATATATATGTATATATATATGAAATATAACTATATATTTATGTAAATACATGCGGCTGGGGTTCAAAGGTACAGTCTCAGGCATGCGGCAAAGGCCTTCTCACTGAGTTATACCCCAGTCTTTACCTCCCTGCATCTGAGTTTTGATGTTTGTGAAAAACAAGGACTTGTCCCTTTTTCAAGCTGCTTGCAGCTTTAATATTTCGCTTTCATTCTTTTAATATGCGGGTACTGGGAGTTGAACTTAGGACCTTGCGCTTGGCAGGCAGGCGCTTTTGCCACTGAGCTATCTCACCGGCCCTTGCCTTCGTTTTTTTAACTGTGAACCTGCAAGAACTTTGGCTATTGAAGCTAAAAATCAACATTGTTTTTATTATTTCATCTGTAATGCTACATTTATTAAAGACAAAACTGGCCTCAGAACTCAAATTTTTTGGCTGTCCTATAGCTTTCTGTATGATTACAGAGAATAACACAGCGAAGGAATTTCTATCCCTCATCTGATCCCAAGGACAAAGAAACCTGCTGATCTCTCAGCATCTTTTCGGGGCCACCAAGATACACTGGAAATAAGCTTCTACTTCTCTAGGGAATACCATTTCCACCTCAGGAAAGGAACTGAAGAGCATCCAAGTGACCAAGGCCACCGGGGCCTCAGCTCGATCTACAAGGCAGCCACCACCCTCACTTGCACAGGGCAGGCGCTCCAAGGGAGTGAAGGCTGTCTACAGAGGGAGCAGGAAGTGGAAAAGGCGGGAGTGCGGCGTCTCATGAGATGGCGTGGGGATAATCACATTAGCGTGGGGAAGTGATACATATACATATCCCATCTTAATCCTTTTAATTTTCCATTCCACCCCCACCCCTCCCCTCTCCCTGAATCTCTCGGTCCTATTCCCAGTTGCAGCACATCAATCTCCATTTCCTAGTGTGCCCTTACACCAAATGTGGAAAAACATGAAGAATATCTGTTGTGACCATAGCTCCTTGTCTATCCCAGGCAACACTGGAGACATATTATGGAGCAGAGAAGGTACATTCAAGAGCCCGTCCATCAGAGATAACTTCAGAATCAAGGACACCGGGCTCCACGCCTGGGCGACACTAACATTTGCTAAATGATCATCTCACTGCCTGAGAGGCGGCGGCACTTTTCAACCTTGTGCTTTCACTTTTGTCTGAATAAACTAAATTTGGGAACTGTCCCCAGAAGAAACTCCTACACACCTGTACCGGTGAAATGACAGTTGAGCCAAGTACGATACATGCGGAGAAGTGTGACAAAGAGGCAGCAAAACGACCGCAGTGAGCGGGATCCTAGGCACAGGAAACAAGGTCGTGGAGATGCAGCCAGTGATGTGGCACAGTAGCACAGTCACACCACGAAGGGGCTAATACACTGCCCCATGCGCAGGCCTACAGAGACCAGGGGACAGAGAAACATGGGCAGTGAGGATGGGGACCTGAGTCCTCCAAAATAAACCTGGAAACTTAGAACACAACGGGAAGGAGACCCCTGAGCCCCAGAAGCTACAGGACAGGGAAGCAAGGGAGCAGGGCAAGTCTGTTCCCCTCATGTGAGAGGCCTAGCTAAAAGCAGCAAGCGCATTCTTTCATTTCCCACACCCACCAAAGCGGCTCACTCGAGCCTGCATGTGAACACCAACACTTGGGCGCCTCCTCGCAGACCTTCCCTGGATCCCCCTCAGCTGGGCAGAGCGTTTCTTTGTTCTTTCTAATCAACCACACTCAGGTCTTTTCTCACTGCCGTGGTCCTGGACATTATTCCTCATCATCCTCGGGACAAGTCCCCACAGGGGGAGAGAACAGGGGACAATACCTCCGCCAACAGCAACCCTGCTTTCCTAAAGAATGTGCTCACTTATTTATGAACAGACCTGCCACTGAAAACAGCATCGTGTCCCTTCACCAGGTGAAGTCAAAGTTGTCCTGTTCACAAAACTGCACAGATTAGAAAGGAGCAAACCCACTGTCCTGACCTTGAGTGTTTTGATGTCACCTCCTCCATTTCCCTTCACTAAATGGGCAGTGAAAACACCCACGTCGAAACCGCAGTTCACAGGGTGGCCAAGAAATCCACAGCAATCCCAACACCATACAGTCCTTGAGCTTCCGCGACATGATCCACAGGTCAGGCACGAACCCTGGCCGCGATGGCTGCACTCAAACCGTGAGTCTTCACTTCCTCCAGTCATGGACAGCTTTAGGGGCACCACGGTACAGAAACCACTAAGTGGTCTTTATACTCTCGCGCCCTGACCCTTGGGAAGAAAAACCATGTTCATCTGGGCCAGTCCGAATGAGAGACACGCCGAATTCCTGGGAGACATATAAGCCAAGTTCATTCCCAAATTGTGAGAACCCATACTGCCCAAATTCACACTGCAGAAAGGGGAGCTCTTCCACAGGTACACACTGCTGCACCTTTAACTTACACCTGTGCTCCACCCCTAAAACGGCCTGAGAGGGGAGCAAACTTGAAACTGCTGGAAAAGCCTACTTTTTTTGGTTTGTTTGTTTATGTGGGTACCGGGAATCGAACTCAGGACCTTGCTGGCCAGCAGGCACTTATGCCAGTAAGCTATCTCACCGGCCCTGGAAAAGCCTACTTTTAAGCTCAACTCTAGTTATTTGGTGTGTTTCTACCTTCAAACTGGAAATAAAAGCAGTGAAGTGAAAGAAATAAACACCTCTGGGGTTTTGGGAATATTACCCTCTAACATCAAGCTAGTATGCACACAAATTATACTAAAAATGATGAAATGATGTTAAAAGAGTTTTTCTTTTTAATTTTATAGGGTGGGTTAATTCATTTGTTTTTTTAAGTCAAGGGCTCCACTTAGTAAAGAATCCATGTGTGTACTAAATGCAACAAAAGCAGCAGGGTTTTCATACACAAAGAAGGTTCTGACCTGCACTACCAGAAATTTGAGAAACAAATTAGACCTCACTAGTGAGGAAACTAGATAAGTCTAGAGTAGTTTTTGGACTGTGTCAAATTGGGGGAGTTTCATGATTAATTTAATTGTGAATTATTCACGTGTAATTGAACAGAACTGCTAGCCAGAAGATACTTTGTTCTCCTTAATTCCTATGTCCAGGATCAAAATGGAATGCTAACCTTAACAGCTTTAAACCCCTTCCTTAAAACGATTAATTGACTATGCTTTAAAATAGATATATAAAACACCTACTACAAACCTCTAACAATTTTCATCATTTGCTGCTCAACTTTTGCACAAACCACTGGTAATTACACAGACAGGCCATACCTCTTGCCCATGTTTTCACCTTGAAGGGATATTGCTTTAGGAAAGAATCAAGACACAAGCCAGGTGTCACAGCACACACCTTTCATCCCAGCACTCTGGGATACCAAGCAGGAGGATCCCACATTCCAGCCAGCCTGGGAAAACTTAGTGAGAACCTGCCACAGAATTAAAAATTTTTAAAAGGGCAAGGGGTATAGCTCTGTGCAAAGGCCCTGGGGTCAACTCCCAGCATTGTAAAAAGGAAAAGAAAACGGAGACACAGACCAAAGGTGAATGGATATGCATTCGTTAACTCATCCACTCACCCTGTGCAAAGGCAATTCAGACCAGAGCAGACATGTGCAATAGCTCTGAAAACACCGAATGTTGAATGGGACCTCCTTTTAGTTAACAGTTGGAAAATAGGGCTGTTGGGCATGTAAGCACCTTTCTAAAAGAAAAGTGATACACTCTAATAGTCACGTTGTTTTCTTTTTTATTTTCATTAGTACATATTTGCAGGGCATAATGATTACATTCATCATAAGGAGTTCCTACCTGTACATAACACAGCTTCAAAAAGTTGATTTTAATGTAGTATATTCTCAAGAGAATTAACTAAAAATACAAATACTTCATAGATAGAAAAAATAGCTTTTACAAGTCAGCTACTCAGTAACAGGGGAAAATGACCCTGTCCTGATTTATCTCACATTGCTACAAGGAGGGGAAAAAAAGACTACGTAAGCAGTTAACTATCCCTCCACTAAATTCCTCCCAAACACTGCATGATCGTCTTCAGATCAGGGATTATTGATTACAACGGTGTGGCTGGGTTTCAAGTCAACATTTGTCCAGCTGACTCTTAGAGCATCTATAGGATCCAGCACAGCGTGCACCAAAAGGACTTTTACAAAAACCTAATCCTACTTCTCTCAGAAACTCAATTGTTGGGCCGGTGAGATGGCTCAGCGGCATAAGCGCCTGCCTTGCAAGTGCGAGGGCCCGAGTTCGACTCCCGGATCCCACATACGAAAAAGGGGCCGGTGATATCGCTCAGCGGCACGGGTGCCTGTTGGCGCGCGAGGTCCTGAGGTCGACCCCCCGGTACCCACAAAAAAAAAAAAAAAAGGAAACTCAATTGTCTTTCAAGTATTGTCCCTTACAAGCACCCTGTTTTCTTTTTTTTTTTTTTTTTTTTTGGTGGGTACCAGGGGAACGACCTCAGGACCTCGGTGCGCCAGCAGGCGCCCGTGCCGCTGAGCGATATCACCGGCCCCTTTTTCGTATGTGGGTTCCTGGAGTCGAACTCGGGCCCTCGCGCTTGCCGGGCAGGCGCTTAAGCCGCTGAGCCATCTCACCGGCCCATGCACCCTGTTTTCTACATCACATCTGCTCTCATACACGTGGATATGCAGCACGCAGGGCAAAATGACACATACCTGTACTCCCAGCACTCCGGGAGGCTGAAGCAGGACTTTCTGAAGTTCAAGACCAGCAGGTGCAACTTGGCAGCAACTGAAGGAAACCCTGGGCCAAATGCAAAAGGAAGAAGGGAGCGGCTGAGCTCAGTGAGAAGTCTCTGGATTCAGTCCTCAGTACCTCAAAAAAGAAGAAAAAGAAGAAGAAACAGAGAAAATGTAGAAAAAGAACCAGAAATAATTGTTGAAATTTTTCACATTAGATGACTGTTATTACTTCAACTCTGAGTCAAACTGACACTCTTCGTATATTCCAGTGCCTAAGATGGGATTAATTTCTTAGAGATAAAGTGTAAATATGAATTTAGCACTTCAAGATAACGTCCTAAAGATACCATTTTCCTGGTGTATGGGGTTTGCAGCTCCAAATTTTGGTATTACAAGCTGCAGGTTGATATTCAATCCGCCAGGGCTATAGGGAGATCCCATTAGCCCACAGGAACTCCCACACTTTTTTCTACTGAAAAATTACACCAGAAAATGCTGTATCCTTTACGTACTTCCCATAGAACATCAATGGAAAAGGCTTGGCCAGGCGTGGTGGCACACACCCGTAATCCCAACACTAGGGAGGCTGAGTCAGGAGGATTGCCACAAGTTCGAGACCAGCTGGGGCTGCATAGTGAGTTCAAGGCCAGGCTAAACTACATATCAAGACTCTGTCTGGAAAAAAAAAAAAAAAAAAAAAAAGAAAAAGAAAAAAAAACAACGCTTGTTCACCATTACTGCAGAGCTATGAGCAACTTCTGTGTCTTAGCTCAAAATATGGGAACTCGCTCATGGCCACGAGAACACGCACACAAATTAAAACGTTTCCTCTCCCCAGTAGAGCACACATTCCTTTTCAAAAGCCTGTTCTTCATCCGCCCTGCATTATTTAATTTTTTCACAAACTAGGAACAATAAAAACCCACCTGTTCTTACACACAACAGCAAAGCAAAACATAACACTGCTTTCCAGCTCTGAACAGAGGTCCCCTCTGCTCGGAAACACGGGACCCACCTAGAAAGCCCACGGCCACACTCCCCACCGGCTTTACTACACTTCTGCGGCTTCTCTCTCTCTCTCCTGCAAGGGCCCTTTTGCTCAGAGGCTGGGATGCACTTTCCTCTCAGTGAAGTCCACCTCCAGGAACGATCCTCACTCTCAGGAACTGTGGGAAAAGAACGGAGAAACGTCACTCAGGACTTTCAGCCCACTCCGTTCCCCTTCGCCTTTCCTGCTCAAAACGGAGCCCAGGAGCACGGATGAGCCACGGCTTCCTCCAGTGTGCGGTCCACTTCATTCCCCAGAACGGCAAGCACAGCCACCAGTGACCTGCGCACCCAACACCCCTAAGCAAGAAGAGCAGGGGAAACACGAAATAATCCAGGGCAGAATTACAGCCTCACCTCTCCACATTATCTTTCCCTCCCGACCGGCAACTGCTTTCTCCCAAGGCCAACCCTAGACTTCTCAGCCCAGTTGTCTCCGCATCCCCTCTCCACTCATCCCTGCAAGCAAGGACTCCTCTTGGTCTCACACACGCAAAATCTCAGGTCTGTGGGCCTCGCCTCCCACCACGTTTCCCTGATGCCCCTTCTCGCAAAACGGCGCGAGCACACCTCGCAGCGCTCACCTGCTCCGCAGCACCCGGGCAGCGCGCTGAAGGCGGCAGCACGGAGCTCGCCTGGGCAGCGCGCGGCTGGCGTCTTCGGGAGCCGCCTCACAGCGCAAGCGGGAGCACGGTCGGGAGCGAAGCGCGCCCAGCACACGGCGTCCCGCCCCGCCCGCCCCACCTCCTACACTCCGGGTTCCCGTGGCGAAGCTGAGCGAGAGGGAGGAGGGGAAGGGGAAAGGACCCGCAGGGGACCAGGAGCCGCGCCCCCAACGCGCTCTCCAACAGCCGTTGAAGAGGCCAATGCGCAGGCGCGAGGGGGCGGGCACCCGAACAAATCCGGCTGCTGATTGGGCCGGCGCAGAGTCACTCGGGGCGTCCACTGACAGGTAACTTTCCTCAGCGCGCGGACTGGGCTGCGAGTGGCTGTGCGGGGAGCGGGCTGCCCTGCCTGACGTCTCCGAGCAAAGGAGAGGATGGGAGGAGAGGGACCGGGAGGATGGGGTTTTAAACTCTCCTTGGGGTCTTTCCTTGACCCCAGAACCGAACCAGCACACCAAGGCCCTTCTCCTGGCGAAACAATCGCTTCTGTGCCAAGGGCCAGTGGGAGCCTGGTGGCTCCTGCTGCAGGCTGGGGCTGCACTTCAGTCCTGCAGATGGAGGAGAAGCAGACGCCCTGTGCCTTTGCGTCCCCGGACTCGGCTGTTCTCCCCGATGAGACGCTGAGAAGTTCCAGAGCGCTTGGCAGAGATTGAGAGCAGAATCCCAGAAATGCCGGCTCAGCTCCGAGCTGTCACCTGGGGTCCTCTCCCCGTGGGGTCAGGACTTTCCCACGCACTGATGTTTCCGGCCGCAGAAGGCCGCGAAGGACTGATGAGCCAGTCTTCGAATGGTGCGCACAGTTAACTTTTACCTCACAGGTGCAT
This sequence comes from Erethizon dorsatum, assembly GCA_028451465.1. Taxonomy (NCBI): domain Eukaryota; kingdom Metazoa; phylum Chordata; class Mammalia; order Rodentia; family Erethizontidae; genus Erethizon; species Erethizon dorsatum. The sequence goes on from CM051837.1 coordinate 34,259,348, forward strand.
CACAGCCCTGAGAAGTAACCTGCCTCTGTAGTGTGGTCAGGAGCTCAGGGGCCAGGTCAAGCCACCCGCAGGCTCTCGTCTCCACCTCGGTTCAGCTCTTCTGGTAATTGAGGAAACAGCAGGTGTAGGGGAATGTATGTGCTTTTGATAAGAGATACTGTTATGGGCAGCTAAGCTACATAGAAATTAATATGCAGTCAGAGAAGGACTGGGCCCTCAAGGAAGTCAGCACAAAAAATACAGGCATCAGAAGTGTGGCTGGAGACGCAGCTGCAGAAGGCGAGGCCTCAGGATGCAGATACAATGGCCAGGCCTTCATGCCTCCCTGAGGGGTAAACAGGAAGTTGGAATTATTCTGTAATTACCACCACCTGGTCCAGTAAGTCCAGCTGGGCATCAGTTGCCCAAGTGGGACACCAGAGCATCTGAAACCATCTCTTCCCATAAATGCATTTATCCTTTCCATGTACACTTGATGTGTGACTTGTTTTTCTACCATATCAATACCAGCTAAGCAGCTATACTTGAAATCCTATAGGTTGATGGTAGTTTGACCCATGTGGCAATTTGGTGTGGAAATATCGCTTACATAGGGCCTCAGTGGCCACCCACTTCGGACCCCTCCTTGAAATACAGGAAATATTCTTCTCCTATTTCCAATAACTCTCTCCCAGCTTCTTCCTTTGATATTCAACTTGACTTCCTCATATTGTGGGACTACAAACACAGCACTTTTCACAGCAGGTCAGGAGTTATGTTTTTCCTATATCAGTATCACTACCCATATACCAATAAACCTCTCTAAACACTGAACCATTACATTGCAAACAGTCTCCCAGGTCAAAATAACAATAGCAAAGACAACCCCATCTAATAAATATACAATTTTCTGTTACATGGTCATGCCATACTATATTTTTAATATTATATATATTGTTTCCAAATTTTTAAGATTATATCTTTGGGGCCCCACAAATCAACATTTACAAAGTCTTCCTACACATCTCATTTATTCATTCAAAAAGTATTTATTGATATCTGCTGTGTGTCAATCACTGGGCTAGATAGGTTACAGATCCAAAGATAAATCATAGACCCTGCCCTAAAGGAGCTTAGGGTTTGAAGGGAATTAGTGCGCTGTGGATGGAAGTTCAAGGAGCCTGTAAGATGGGCCGGGTGTGGTACTCTCTCCATTGTTTCCTAAGATGGGAACACACAGGTGCAAAGAGTTTATGATGCTAGTATCAGGAAACCCAAAATGTCCTGATTAAAACTGTGGGTGGGTCTTCATTTGGGCATTGAAAAATCACTTTCATTCAGGTTTTCTTTTTTCAACATGTTTCCTTTTTTATTTCTTTTCAACTGAAACAGCGGAATTAATTGCTGTATGGCTGAAACAACCTTCAAGGGGAGGAAAACTGGAGTGCTCACCCACCCAAAGAACAACTCTGAAGTCTGAGCCTGCAGCCCCGCCTCTCCTGCACAAAGCAAAACAGATTCAAGGGCTGGAGGAAGGCGCCATCCAAGCTGGGTGGCAATGGCAACCAGGTCAGCAGCAGAGTACAATGCTCAAAGTCAACATAATTACACAATAAGACAGTGTTGTGGGAAAATTGAGTCAACAGAAGAAAGGAAATTTCATTTAACGCCGGCAGACCCCAGAGGAGTAGTCTCCAACGTCTGAGGTGCTGATTACACAAAGTTTGTCCTTCTTTTAGGGTGATAAGTGGGAGTTACAAAAACACTAAGATAAGCATGGCTGAAGGCCATGGTACAATGGGTATCTTGTGGTGAGCATGGCTGTATGTAGCAAAGTTGTTTTTAGCAAATTTACAGAAGTTTTAATTTGATACCAAATCATACGATTGAGCCAAGTTCAGTGGCAGAGAACAGAATGGCTGCAGCTGTATTGAACACAATGGCTGCAGTTAGGTGAGGATTTCTGCTTTGTTTCCCTGTCTTGATGTGCCTCAGGGACTCTGAGGGGCATCATCACTTGAGTCTATTAGGGACTGTTGAGTGGGGGCAGAGCTTAAGTACATCAAACTCAGATAAGCTGGGGTCTCTCCTTCTCGAGAGCTGTCTCAATTACCTCTGAATTAAACTATGTGCACAGGGATTACACAGCAACCCATAGGAACGAGAATTCCAATAGTAATGATCAGGGAAGCAAGCATGGAGGCCATTAATCCCTTTCATTTGCCAAACCATTGTTCCAGGAAACTTGTGAAGGGGTCGTGAATTCCAGCATTTTTTGCTAGTTCTTCCAGCAGGGTTGTTAGGCCTTGAAGGGCCTTGGTGATTGTGCCATCAGGGGCAGTGTGGTTTGGGATGAAATACAGCATTGGGTTTTCATCATAACACAGACACCACCTTTTTTGCTAGAATTATATCCAGAGCGAGTCTATTTTCCCAGGCCATCTGGCTGCTGGGCCCGAGTTGTTTAGCTATTTCCTTAATAGCATCCTGGGTGTAAGTTACTAACCTTTGTTGATTATAGTAAATATAGTTTATCCAATCTACATTTTTGTTGATAGTGACCCAGCAGAACATTGAAGTTTCAAATCCTGCAGCTACCTGACCTTTAAATTTATTGGGGATCCCTTTATTGGGGACCCTGATAGCATGTATGAGAATGGGTGTGCAGGGAGGTCAGTGGGGAGGGGGACCCTTCCTGAGGCTGTTTTATGTATGTAGGAAAACACTTTTCCTAGTTGTTGGACCTGGCAAGTTAGAGTTGAATCACTTAGTTGTCTTAAGTCTCCCCTAACATTTTAATTATAGGACGTGACCACCCATAAAGTATTTCATAGGGCTGAATCCAGTGTGCCCAGGTGAGCATCGAACACAAAGAAGGGCCATAGGAAGAAGGTCAGTCCATGGGGCTTTCGTCCTGGCAGAACGTGACTAGGGTTGTCTTCAAGGTCCGGCTTATCCGTTTCACATTTTTAGAGCTCTGAGGCCAATATGCAGCATGCAAGTTCCATTTTATTTGGAGCAGTTTAGGGAGGTTTTCAAGTATTTGTGCTACCACATCTGGGCAACTTTCACTTCCTATGGACAGAGGGATTCCATATCTGGGATAATTTCTCAGAGCAATGCTTGACTCACCTCAGAGGATTTTTGCATAGGAGTCCTTGGTACTGGGTGAACCAGCTATTGCATAGCCAGCGATGTCCATGGTTATTCAGGAGGTCAAGAACAGCATGTGGCACCTGGACTGTTAGGTCTTGTCCTAAGGTGAGCTTGTCAGCTTTCTTGATCAGAACAGTGGCTGCCAGATTGCAGAGACAAGGATGGCCAGGCCTTAGTGACTTCATCCACGTTTTTGAACAGGTAGGCCACTGGGTGCACCAAGGGGCTGTCAGTTTGAGTAAGCACCCCTGAGGCCACATGTCATCATTTATCAACAAACAAGTTGAACCGGTGAGTTATATATAAATTCCCAAGGCTGGGGCTATAGGGAAGGCCTTTTTAATGTCATTGAAGGCTTTTTCTAGTTCTGCGTTCCAGTCAAAAGTGTCAGTCTTTTCCAGAGAAGGCATCGTATAGCAGCCTTGATTTTTCTGTGAACCCTGGGATCCAGGTTTTTCAGAAGCCAGCAGCTCCAAGGAATTTGCAGAGTTTCTTTCTTGTGGTTGGACCCAGATCGGAGCAGGTGATGTCTTTTCTTTCTGGCCCAAGGGCACAGTGTCCCGATTTCAGTCAAATCCCAAGTATCTGACTTTTTGTTTGCAGAGTTCTTCCTTTTTCCTACATACCCTGCAGCCATTTTCTGTCAGACATTGCAGCAGAGCTTTTATTCCTTCACGGCAGGTACCTTGGGTGTCCCTAACCAAAAGAAGGTCATCAACATATCGGAGGAGCGTGCAGGGGTATTTTCTGCTGGGGAAACTAGCAAGATCATCTGTGAGGGCTTCTCCAAAGAGGGTAGATGAGTCTTTGAATCCGTGGGAAAGGTCGGTCCAGGTCAGTTGACTTTTGAGTCCAGAATTGGGATCTTCCCATTCAAAGGCATAGAGGGGCTGGCTAACAAGAGACAACCGTGGGCAAAAGAAGGCATCCTGTAGGTCCATGCATGTGTACCAGCAGACTGTGGGTGGCAGAAGATTGAGGAGAGTATACAGGTTTGGGACTGCAGGGTGGAGGACAACCATGGCGGCATTGATGGCTCAGAGACCCTGAACTGGATGATGTTCCCCACAGGGTTTCTTAAACGTGGGAGAGGTGTTTCCAAGAGTGATTGACAGTCTCTGAGTATTCTGTAGTCCTGAAATCTCTGGATGCGTAGTTGAATTCCTACTCCAGCTTCTTGTGGCAAGGGGAACTGTTTGATGCAGGCGGGGGTTCTCCAGGATGGACTTCTGCAATCAGAGGCAGGTGGTTGACAGCCAGTCCAGGAGAGTCTTCAGACTCGGGAAAAGACAGTCTTGAGAATTTCTGGGTTGGTTTCCTCTGTGTGTGTGTCCATCAATCGCCATTCTTCCTCTTGTCGGACCGTGACAGCAAGTAGGAAATGTGGTTGTGGAGCTGGGAGGGACAGAGAAGCAGAATGTCCTGGAGGGAAGGGGATGGTGGCCCCTGACTTGGATCGGATGTCTCTCCCCAGGAGTGGGATTGGGCACTTCGACAAGTAGAGGAACTCATGTGCGATTTGATGTCCTCCCAGGCTGCAAGTTTGTGCCTGGCAGAAGGGGCAGGAGGCAGGGGTCCAGTTGCCCTGGTGATGGTAACCTCTTTTTCTGACAGAGGAGCAATAGGTTGGATAACCATGGGATGCTGTGCTCCCCTGTCCACCAGGAAAGTCACAGGTTGGCCCCCAATGTGGATGTGGGCCAAGGGCTATCGGGGGCGCAGCTGAAGAAGGGACCCTGGTCTGGCCCAGTTGGAGCCCATCAGACCGATGAAAGGGTTGTCATCTGATCCAGGTTGGGGCATTTGAGAATCCTTATCATTCAGTCAGAGTGGGCATTCATTCTTCCAGTGTCCATAGCCTTTACGCCTTGTACATTGTTCTTTGGCCAGAGGGTATGGCCGTCTACAGACTGGAAGGAGTTAAGGCTGCACGGTAGGAGGAGTGGCTGAGGTTTGGGGCCCCGTCTGGAGACAGTCTATTGGTTTTGAGGCTATAGTTGGGGAGGAACTGCTCTGCCAAGAGCCACGGCAAGGAGAGAGGCTCTTTGTTTGGTGCGGCGGTCTGTTTTACACTTTTGTTTCTGTATTTTCTCACATATACGACTGGCAGAGACCTTCCTGGCAATCTGGAAAAGCTGGATTGCATTTATTCCTGCAAAGCCATCTGTCTTCTGGATTTTCTTGTGGATATCAGGTATTGCTTGTGCAATGCAGGCTGCATTTACCATCTGTAGTTTTCTGGGGCCTCAGGCTCAGGCCTCAACTTGCTTTTCCTGGCAGGGACCCCCATGCTTATGCAGAATTCCCAACCCTTAGTTCCAGGCTTACTGTGAAGATTGAGGTTGTTAATCCACTCATACTCATAGCCTTCATCACCATGGTCACTCAAAACTCTGGTTCCTGAGGAGCTTCCTGCTATTTCATTTAAGAAAAAAAAATCCTTTCTCAGATCCCCCACACCAGGGGTCCATCATACTCTGCCCCATGGAGGGATGCAGGCCTAGGCCAGGACAGGGCTGGAGCTCCTACCCACCCTGCATGCAGGTGGGTCAATGGGCCTCTTCCCTGTCCTGCATCTCTAAAGGGAAGAACCAGAAGTTCCAGTGATGCTACTGTGCATCAGAATATGGAGACATATCCCGCATCTAAACCATTAATCTCCTACCATCAGTGGGATTTTTGTTCAATATTTCTACTGTGCTGTTTGCCTCCCAATGGTTTCCAACAGAAGAGTCACATGGTTTGAAGAGGAAAGGCACTAGCATCTCCCCATGAATACTGGAGGGGAAGAAAAGGAGGAGAGCCAGATCCAGGGAAGCATAGGTGCAGGAAATTGTGCCCTGAAAGCTGGGCGCCCTGGGGCTCCATGAGGGAGTTAGCACACCTGGGTTCCAGTTTGGCAGAGGGCATTATGGGCTGGGAGGAAGGGAAGTCACCCTGGAGAGTCACTGAATTCCCTCATCATTGCCAGTCTGCCAGGCCTGAAGGGGACTGTGTGGTGTCATCTCTCCAGTGAGGACTGGGGAGGAACCCACAAGGATGAGCCCTTAGCTTTCCTCCTTCCCCAAAGTGTAACCAGGAGCCACAGGACCTCTTTCCCAGCTCCCTGCTCATTGGCAAGAGGCACTCCCAAGGGGCAGGCGCAAGGGGGTAGCTCCCCAGTTCCAGGCCTCCCCTGACAGCCAGCTGGGGAGATGCTGGAAGATGGCTCCTGCTGTGACTTTCAGCTTCCTTCCCTCTGTCTTTGATGCGGAGGGAACCACACACAGCAGCCACCAGAGACCCCTCCAGCTTCCTCTGGTCGTATGTGGGGTCTCTACTGCCAACAATGCGGCCCAAAACAGGAAAAAGGAAAAGAGAATGATGGGGTGGGGAGGAAGGAGGAGAACGCAAGACAACCCCTGTCCTCAACAATGGCTGTCTCCTCCCCAGGCCCCCACACCACATTCCTGTGTTCTGGTAGCTCCCTATCCACCATCTTCCTGCTGGGCAAACCTGGTGGATGAGGAGAGCCTGCCTACTCCAGGGAAGTTTTCTGGTTCTGGTCCCTTCGGGGAGGTGAATTTTCCACAGGAAAAGGACCTGGGCTTGTGGTGTGAGGGCGTAGGTCTCCAAGGAGCTGAACACTGCAACAATCCCATTTCAACTATTGCAGGGTTTTTTTCTTTTTTCTTGATGATGATGTGAACCAGATATCAAAGTATGCTTGCTGCCAGTATCTGAACATTATCTGGTTCTTTTGAAACAAAGCCAGAGACAGAAAGAAGCTGGGAGACACTTTCCGTGGTAGGGCAGATGGGGGACTTTGTTCTATCTGCCTGACATCATCCCTAAGTGACATCCCTAAGCAAGAGGCCTTCTTGCTTCTCCCCTCTTCACCAAGACAGTTCTTCAGGCTATGAAAGAATGTCACTGGGTCAGTGATGAGACCATAGCAGGTCAGGCCCCTGTAGCAATCACATCCATTTTTCCCTGCACTCATAGCTCCCACCACCCTAAATCAAGAATTCCCTAAGAATGTCCCCACTTCCAGAATCAATCAGATGCATCTAAAGAAGATAGGGAGATGGGGGCAGTTATCTAAGGATAAGTTGGCCCCCTGATCTGCAGATATACAGTTAGGATACCAAGGCGAGATTAAAATTAAACAATGACTAAAACTGATGTGAAAATCATTGCAATGGCAAATCAGGTGGCTGTATCTGAGGGGCAGAGGGTGGCCTTGTCTTTCTCCTATGAATGGATGCTTGGCTCCATATATTTAGACAAAGAGGTACAGGTTTTTTTGAAAAGGTATAGTTTTTATTTCTTATTTCTCTCAACAGACAAGAGGCAACTTTTCAAAAATCACAACAGCACTACTGGTGGTAATATTCTAGAATTCAAGAGCCTGGAGGGGCTGCAGGAGAAACAGAAGAATTTTATTTTAGGTGTACACCTACTCAGCAGACTTGTGTCCAAAGGACTGAGCCCTGAACAAAGCATGGGCTCCAGTTTTATCCATGTTAGTGAGGGGATTGTTGTCTTTAACAGCATGAAAACTGTGGGTGGGCAAGCTTGCATAAGGAAAACACAGACAGTTTGTCAAGCTGGGACATTTTGGTAACTTAGCATACATTGGTGGTCCCGCTCAGGTGTCACGGGATGTTATAGCAACAAGACGTAATAAAACTTTCCTTACGTGGACAAAAGTTATTAAATATATCTGTATTGAAACAAAGCACAACAGCCATGGGACAGGGAAGTCTAAAAGAGAATTTGCTTAGGTTGGGGACTCACTTCTTCCTCTTTTTAAGTCCTGCTTCAGTAAAACCCAGTTGGGATATCATTTAACGAAGGAGAGGAGAGGAGAGCCCAAGGGCCTGTCCATTGGTCAGTGGACAGCATGGCCTTGGCCACAGGTATCTATGGCTCTGCCAGATCTTTCAACCATGTCAGGCAGGTATTCCTGGGGAGGGTCCAAAGTCAGAGATCAGAGCCAAGCAAGGTGCTGGGGCCTGTCCCTTGGGGCGCTTATACCTAGGCCTTCCTCTCCACCCCAGCCTCTGCCCGAGGGCTCAGGCCCCAGTGCCTTTCCCAACTGGCCTGTTCTCCAGTAGGGACTTTCTAAAGGATTACTGGCTCACACTGTAAGTAGTTAGGAAATGTAACTTTCTCATTTCTCTTTTCATTAAAAAATAAAATATTCAATTGGGGCCGGTGAGATGGCTCAGCGGCTTAAGCGCCTGCCCGGTAAGCGCGAGGGCCCGAGTTCGACTCCCGGATCCCACATACGAAAAAGGGGCCGGTGATATCGCTCAGTGGCACGGGCGCCTACTGGCACGCGAGGTCCTGAGGTCGACCCCCCGGTACCCACAAAAAAAAAAAAAAATAAAAAAAAAAAATAAAATATTCAAGATTATCAGCTTCTCCTTTTGCTTGGCTTGTTTCTATATCAGCAAGCCACAAAGAAAAATAAAGAACACAGAAAATTTTTGTAGAAAACACAGTTTAGGGAAACGAAAAGGAAAATAATGGCTGAGGTAACGTTATACCTTGAGCTAGTTTACTTCAAACACAGCACTGTCTGACACCACACAAACATCATGGTTGTCTGGTAATCACTGTCATCATTGCAGTGTCGGTAGGAGGTGTCCACAAACATGGGCTTTCCTGTGTGTAGAGAGGCCTCCCTCCCTTCCCAGCACACTTGCTACTGGTGTCCAGGAGAGCTAAAGTGCATCACCTGGGTAACGCGCATGGACCCTCATACAGCACTCGCGTTACTTAACTAATGGCTCCTGCTCTCTACAAGGCCTGAACTTCCAACAGGATCTTCCTGAGCCTGGTTAAATTAATAAATGAAGCTTACTTATCCCCCTTTATGTGTCATGCTACTGGGATTCTGAATTCTGCTACAACAGAATGCACACCTATCCCCAGGACAGGGGGCATTCATGGAGCTAGAAGCCATGAGTTAATTCTCCTATAGCGTAAAAACAGAAGCAAATCCACAGCATAGTTTGGAATTTTCCAGAAGATGGGCTTGAGCATGATCAGGAGCTCAGGCTCAGGTTCCAAGTCCCAGCACCACCAAGGAAAACAGTGGTATAGTGGAAGAATGTCCCCAAGCTTGCCTCTGGGAACCTGTCCTTACAGGAGCACGTGGGGTGATGTGACTGAACCTTTGGGTAATTCCAATCCTCGGTGAAACTCATTCTCAGAGGGATTTCACAGCCCCTTTCTAGTGCTCATACCCAATCATTAAATAGAAATTTAAAATATAAAATCCTCCTGAGAAGGATGGGACTCAGAGACAGTTGTGAGCCCCTAACCTGCTAGGCATTCGGGGCCACCCACGTGCATCTTCACAAGGGCCTGGCCCTGGCACCACCTCTGGTCTCCTGGCACCACCACCTCAGCCGCTGTCAAGTGCTGCAACTCTTTCACCATTTTGCTAACTTTGCCACATTTGCTGATAACCCGGCCAGCGGTGGAGCAGGCTCCCACAGTGGGTCTCCAGCTCTCCTTGCTCCGTGGGACCACAGAAGTTCTCCTCAGTGAGTCTGCCATAGATTCCTGCCTGTGACCTCTGGGGTCCCCTTATGATGCCACTCGAAACTTGCATGTCTGGTGGGGTGAGTTCCATAGAGGCGCTGAGAACTGGGATGTCTGCCTGCTGCGCTGCCCCTTCTGCACGACGATGCCCAGGGCCTTATAGGAGCCCAGGGAGCAGACTCTGGGACCTGCTGCGAGGTGCGGGACTTGGACAAGGCTGGGACAGCCCTGACAGCCAGGCCGAGGCCAGTGTCTGGTGGGACCGCGGCTGGGCAGAGAGGCATGGAGCAGGCCAGCTCCTGTGGGCAGAGCCCGGGCCATGGTGTGTGGCGCCAACTGAGATCAGGTTGGGCTTCCCCAAAGAGACTGCGCCCACAATGTGAGGACGACACGCTTTGGCCACCTTCACAGTTTCAAACACATTATTGTCCCACTGTCCCTACCACAGTTTTCAGTCTAGTGCCATATTAATTGCTGTTTTTTATTGTCTGTGGGAGTATTGCTGGACACTGGCCCCGGCACAGAAGTTGGACAGAGATGGCTGCAAAAGGCACAGGAGAGCTTGATGGCCAGGTTCAGGCAGGATGGAGGCCCTGAGGTTGAAGGAAAGATGTGAGAGTGGGAGACAGTGAGCTTGGCCATGGCAGGACCTGAAGAACACTGGACTGAACGCTGTCGGTTGACACCATGCAGGGAAAGCTCCCTAGATGCTGTTTCCCCTGGGTAGAAATCCATTATGTAGACAGAACACATTGGTACACACTGTCCACAGGTGCCTGCTTGCAGCTCTGGAGTATTTCTATATCTGTATCACTTCGGCCCCTGCTTTTCATGATACCATGCTACTGTGCTCTGAATGTCTATGTTCCCTCCTGAATCTCTAGGCTGAAATCTAGTCGCTCAGGTGATGGTATCAGAAGTGGGTCATGGGAGGTGCACAGTGGCTCAATGTATAGAAAGACTCTGAGCACTGCCTCCCCTCCCCTCAAATAGGACAGACAAGAAGTGCCACCTGCAAAGAAGGAACCAAGTTCACCAGCATGGAAGCTGCCAGAACCAGGATTTTGGACTTTCCAGCTTCCAAATCTGTGAAAAATACATTTTTAGCAGTCAGTGTTCTTTGTGGCACTGAGGATTGAAATCAGGGCCTTTGCACTGAGCTGTATCCATAGACCATTTTTAATTTTTCACTTTGAGACAGGGTCTCGCTAAGTTGCTAAGTTCCCCAGGGTGGGCTCAAACATGTGACCCTCCTGCCTCAGTCCCCGAGTGCTGGGATTACAGGTGTGTGCCACCGTGTTCAGCTAATTTCTATTCTTTTCTAGGTCCCTGGTTTATGCTAATTTGCTATGGAAACCAGAAAGGACTAAAATCCATCATGAAATTTGCCTGTATTCTTTCCAGGTTAAAATGATGCATTAGTGACAAACCAGTAAGGTACTATTTATTCCTGTTCTATAACTTGAAGAGTTTATCTGCGATAACATTTTAACAGCGTGTTAGAAATACTCACTAGAATGTTTAATAACTTCCTAGCATGTGAGAGATGGAAATGGCATTGTTGTAAATGGAAATCCTCAGTGAGGCACTTGGGATGGGGAGTGCATATCAGATGCACCATGGAGCGGCCATTCCCCAGCACGTGCTCCAAGGCTCCAAGAAGCAGGTTGTCACCTAGGATGGGCACAATCAGCAACTCTCAGGACGTCTCTGCTCACACAGATCACGTCCGCCACCCACCAGTCAAACAACCCAAAAGATTGCCAGCAAGGGCGCCTCCCAGAAGATCTTTCTCCAGTGTTTACATTAAAACAGTTATGCTCTTCCAGAGGAACTCCATTTGCCTCATTGCCAAATAATAACTGAGAAAATGCACGTGGTTTTGACTTCATAAATCGTCTTCTGTGGGATGTTTCTTTTTCCCTTCAAATCCTGCTTTGATTTTATCCCTTTCATGAAGTCTTTTCACACTACGATCTCCTAGCACATCCTCATTCCACATTGATTCCCTTTGGTTGTGTGACACACGGACAACTACATGGCTCTCTGTCATCCAGCACAAAGAGTACGAGTTGGTGAATCGACTCGCTGATGATGTACTGTGCTTCAACTCCATACACTAGAAAATTTCACAGTTAGAAAACACAACACATAGAACACCAAATTATTTGAGTATTTATCATTTACATAATTTCTCCCACCAGTTTATTATCAGTTATACATTAGGATTTCAGCCAGGACACTTTGAAAGCTCAAATCTCATTTACAATGATGACAGATTCTGAATAAGCAGAGGGCTGAGTGTTCGCTGTAGCAATGCAGGGATGGGGACCCGGACTCCTGGCCACTCCTCCACACTAAAGAGACAGAGAGCAGACTCTCACGCAGGTTTCCCTGCTCAGCCCATGTGGCCCCCAGAATGTCACTGAGAGGCCACAACAATGATTCACACTGGGTCCTTCCCCCTTGGCTGTTTCCAAGCATCCCACTGTGCTGGCACCCACGCCCTTATGTGCCCCACTCCAGCACTTTTCTCCAGCCCTAAGCATCTGTGGCCCCACAACCTGTCCCCTCCTGGTCAAGCGTGGCTGCCCTGCTTCTCCTCTCACTGGTGCTGCTCACGTTGGGCAGTGCGGGGAGGGGGGATCTGGCCGGTAAGTGGGGCCACGCCAGGGTCGCGCCAGGAAGGGATGTGCCCGGCCCTAGAGGGTGTGAGGTCTCAGGGTTTGTGGAGAACTTGGTCCAGCACTACTGTTAGGGGTCATGGGCTCGCACCAGGGCATTGCAGGTGGGCAGCCAGGAATCGCGGGGACTGCTTCATACAAGTCTCTTTCTCGCCCTACGACAGAGACCACCCTCCTATCTCTAAAAGCAGGATGTGCCCTAGCAGTAGCCCACACACAGTTATCCAGGAAAATGGAAGGCGCGCTTGGGTAGAAAGTGCACTGGGCGCTCTGAGCGTGGCCCACAGTGTCCTCACTGCCCCATTACAGCCCATCTCTGAGCACCAGTCTGGGAAGGAAGCCTATTGACACCCGATGCCCACGCCTGTGTAATGAATATGGGGGTAAGATTCCTCACCAAGGGAGGAAAACCTCCCAAAGACCTTGGCAATGCTGCATTTCTCTCCCTGACCCCCCCCCACATGCACAATATAGCACTTTCTCTGCCCTCTCGGTGAACCACAATCCCATGCAATCTTTTCTAGAGTTAAACCTGTAGTACCTAAAGGCAGTATTTAGATTCTAACATTTTTATAATAAAGTGGAGACCAGTTCCTTAAGGACAAAATGATGTCTGTGGAGGAAATCATGGAGGGGACAGGGAAAGGTAAGGGAAAGGACGAGGTGTCCTGCGGCAGGGCCAACCTTAGGGCCAATCGAAGCAATAAATTGGAGTACGGGGAGGACGCGGCTAGAGCGGCATAAGGCAATGTGTTTGGATCCTGCTTGGCCTGCTGCCATTGGGTTGTTACAGTCTTTAACCACGCAGTCCAGGAGGTGTGGTCCGTGGCTCCACAGCTCCCTTTATCTCTGCAGAGCCATCGCCCACACACCTCTGCCCAGAGCTCCCACACTGTAGTACTTGATTGTGACTTCTGTGTTAAATCATCTCTAGATTACTTGCCATACCTAATATACTGCACATGTTATGTAAATAGCTGTTACATTGTATGCTTAGAAAATACAGCCAGGAAAAAGAAATTGTTACATGTTCAGTACAGATGTGTTGGGGACCACAAATGGTAAAATGACATAGTATGTCCCAGGCTCTCCTTGCCCTGCCTGCATCTTGGGCTGCTTTTCGAATACAGAAATCACCTTCCTCTCCATCAGTGACATGAGCACCCAGTTGTGGGGATGGATCCTGCCTTGCTTCCTCTATCATGTTAACCTTGCCCATTCTACCACTGCCTCGATGCTGTTCCAGGAAAAGCTCCCTAACCCCTTCCCTACACTTGCTAATAAAGTGGTGCCTAGCTGGAGACACACAGCCTTTTGTTCCTAGAGAGAAACTGGTGATCCCCGATCCCTGCTCTGCACCCCTTTATTTGCCTCTTACTCTTTCTTTCCTTTCCAGCCCGCACTGTAACCCAGGTAGGAGACTGGAACCCACTGCAGGGGTCTCCAATAACTGGCACCCTGGGAAGGGGATCTAACACAGGTGCACTTTTTTTCAAGTATTTTTGATCTGGATTTAGTTTAATGCATTCATACAGAATCCATAGAAATGAAAAGCTAACTGGAAATATACCACAGCAGGAAAGTGCTCTTTGTAGACAACTTGGGAAAGCATAAGAGAGAAATTGCGCTTAACTGATTCCCAGAAAGCCACTTGTGTCTCCATCAAAGTGTCCAAAGCACTGAGAGGAGTCTGTTGAGAGTCAAACTTTTAGGAGGTATTTGCATAGTAGAAGGTTGCGAGTGCCAGCATATAACTTGGACTAAAATGTCCTGCCTAGAAATGTGTGTTGGAGAACTGCAGGGACCTGTTACGAACTCCACCTACGAGGCACCATGAAGTTTCCTGAAGCTCTCGCATCGTATAAAGTGCAACCTGGACGCGAATCCTACTGATCTCATGAGACTTGAAGCAAGCACACTCGAGGGTTCTCCTTCCTCATCTCGTGCCCAAGTGGGCCCAGGATACACCTCATCCTGTGTGAGGGCTGAGAATGCATCAAAAGGCTGCAGGGAGGAGCAGGTGCACACGGCTCCCTCTCCTTCCGAGAATCCCACTCAGGGAATATGCAGAGTGTGCTCTCGATTTTCTCGCCGGGCTACGTGTTACACACGGCAGGAAGAATTCTAGATTACAGTTTCTGGAGCAGATTCCTTTGCTTAAGTCACTTAAATGAAATTAACATCAATTTGGCAAAATAAGACATTTCCTCCCACTTCGTGCCTCACATTGTATGACCTACAAATCCTCCCCTAAACACCAGCTACAGAGAGTTTCCTATAATTCATGTCGCTTCTCAGTTTGGAGCTCCATCGATTTCCCTTTTACAAGGAATTTGCGAACAACCTGCCACCCCTGGCCTTGGCTTCCCCTGAGAACACCTTCTTCCTTGGGCCCCGGATGCAGTAGCTGCTGACTGTGCCCAGGCTCCTCAGCACTGAGGCCCTGTGGCACTCCGGTGTGGCCCAAGGCAGCAGGCCTCAGGCGGCGGAGACAAGTGTGTGCCCAACTCCTTGTGTGACAAGCAGAGGAACTGCAGGGAAGGGAGCACCACAGTGGGTGTGCGTGCAGGGAACGCTCACAGCGGGAGAAGGCAAATGGCCTTTGGTGGGCCCCCAAGCTTGCTCGATCTGGAAGAAACCAGCTCCACAACCAATGCAACAGAAGCCAAAGTCTGTTCCTTTCCCCAAATGAAGCTGTCTCGGTTGCATCCAGGAAAGCCTTTCTCGGGGAGAGATGCCTCGCGGGGAGACAGGAAAGCATAAGTGGAGTGGCATTCCCGGCAGGGCACCCTCAGAAGTACCTGTGTTCTGAGTTGCAGGGCAGCACCTCCATCTGCCTCCGCCTCAGCTCATGCCAACCATCGACATGCAGCGGCGACACTCTCCCAACGCCTGCCACCTGTCCCAGCTGGGCCTGTGAGTTCTTCAGCGACTCTTCTCTGCCAGCATGTTCAAGGGAACATGTGCACTGCCCATTCACGCTCTCCCTGACTTACATGGCAGGGCTGACTTGACCACTCAGTGATCTGCCTGAGCCTCTCCTGGCTCCTGGTGAATCCTCTCCAGCTCCCCCTCCATCTGCTGTCTCCTGGAAATCTGCCACTCGGTCTCCGGAAATTACTTCCATGTGTGCTCTGTTTGACACTTAAGCATAAGCACAAAACGTTGCCTATTATTCCCAGAGCCAAACAGCCCCTGAGGTGGCAGCTCAGGAAAACGACTACCTAATTCCAAACAATCTCTGCCATGAGTGTTTGGACTCTGATCCACCCGTAAACAGAGAAATACTGTTGCCTACTGTTATCAGTTGGCTGAACATAGAGAACCTGATTCTACTGGGAAAGAGAAAACTGCTCTAATATCCCATCATACAAGCATCTCTTTCGGTAGACAACCAGTTAAATACACACACCTCTTACCTCCCTCATTCTGATGGGTCCAACCTAGAAACCTTTGCCCACTCAGGACCCATGAAAGTGGAAAGAGGTACGGTGTGGTTGATGAGGCAAAGAGAAGCAATTATATTTAAAGAAAACTGGCGCTGAGACCTGGAATTGCCCAAATTTAGTACATTAGCTTTTGCTCTTCCTTACCAGGCTGAGTCCCCCAGCCCCCATTAAATGAATGCTCTTCCATCTTCAGAAAGTCCCGTGTCCATCAGGGCTGCGTGTGCGCCAGCCTGGAGTGGGAGAGCAGTGGAGGAATCGGTGATGATGTGGATGAGTGCCAGAGTTTGGCGGTCAGCCTTGCACTCACACCCGTATCAAACGAAGGACACGTTCATCAGTTCTCCTCATCCTGGCTGCTCACTGCAGCCTGATGGCCACACCTGTGAGGACACGTGAACTGGAGCTGGGAAATCTTTAAGTCCTGTCTCAAGGGCTTTAAGTTCCACAACTTCTAGAACATTAATAAGAATGCCTCTTCCTTAGATCTCCCGCACATTTGTCTTTAAAGAAAGACTAGCATATCCCCCAAGCCGTGCTTTTACGCCTGGATTTCATACTGAATGAGAGTTTCAAACAATGTATTATAAGGTGTTCCCATGACAAAACCATAACTGTGGCCTCCATAGCCAAGGGTCCACCTGACCTGTCCTTGAAAGCATTTCTTTCCGTCTGCCAGCCCACATGATATTTAGTTAGAAATGTGGGATGTTTGTTCTATTTAAAATAATGGGTCTTTCATTTTTCCTTAAGTACCTCTTAACCACAGTCATTATTCTAACTGTTCCATGATGAGAACTGCTTCAACATAGGCTGTCATCTCCCCTTTGGCATGAGAACGCAAACACGACTGTGTCACTGGATTCCAAAGGAGCACTGGGCTTCACTCCTAAAACTCTTATAAGGCCATCTTGAAAGCAACTCTTACTTCACAGGTACTGAACCAGTCCTCCTTGTTGCAATTCAATTTACTTCATTCTCTATGGAATGAGACTCTTAAAAGAAAATATTCTGGTAAACACAGACAAGAACTTGATTATTTTCTCTGTTGACTGTGACTTCGAGGATCAGAAAGTTTTGGGGGTAGATTTCAATCCAGAAGTATACACCGGATAAGTATGGCTATGAAGAGAGGCGATATGCTAAAAGGTAAGTCCCTTGCTAAGGCATTCATCCTACCCTTACTAAATACAAAGAGCATAAATAAGAAAATGAATGGCCGTGAACAGTCCCAGCATTACTTTGGTTGTATCTCCTTAGCTAAAAGACACCAAGACTTGCTAGTTGGTATAAAGCATCATCATCTCAATATACAGAGAGGTCTGCTAAACTATGAGGCTTGGCTATGTCTTTGCATAAAAGAGAACCTAGACTTGGTTGTTGGAAGTTGCTGATTAAAAAGAGGCACAATCATTTTGTCTTGGTTACTTTTCTCTCGTTGCTGGGATAAAATACCCAACGCCGAAAATTAAGGAAGGAGAGGTTTATTGAGCTCCCAGTTTGTGGAGGTTTCAGTCCATAATCAGCTGGCTCCAAGGCAGGGTGGCTTGGCACACAGGCAACAGTTCAAGGTGGCAGAAGACCGCAAAAGCATCGAGAGCAAAAGGATGGAGAGCACGCCTCTTTTCCACCCTTACGTTGTAAGCAGGCCAGCCCCCCTAGGGCGGGTATAGCACTCACACCATCTCCACGCCCTCCTCTTGTACAGGATGAGGATGTTTAGAAAGTGAGGACCCCGGCCCCCTGCTGAGTCGCTTCCTTAAACTTGTAAACTTCTCAAGTCCACACAATGTATCAACCATTACCCTTCTCAATAGAGAAAGGGGTCTGCCAAATCTCAGCCAGTGACCATGCTTTCTAATGGTCCTTTACCTCTACAATAGCACTTGGAACATTTTGCAGATGTCCATGTTGGAGATGCAGAAGTGGGAAAATGAATTGACACGGCACACGAATCTAGTCAAAGTTAGAATTCACTACAGATACACGGGTTCCGGGGTTTCTTCTCTTCAGGGATGAAGTGAGACTGTACGGGGTGACTGCGTTGGGAGACCTCTGTACTGCTCTGATGGGAGACAGGGCCAGGTGACTCCACTGATTCCCGTTTGCAGAGCAAAATCTGAGCGCACACCAGTCCTGCATGCGGCCTCATGCAACCCAGGCCTTTGGCTTTGGATCCCCTAAAGAGGTGAGTCAGGTGTCGGAGTGCCTGGCGGAGACTACTTTGCCTCTGTCTTCTCAGCAGTGAAGGAGTAAATAGAAACCTTCTCTCATTTCACAGTAGATTTAATGGTCATGTGGGTCAACTACACGCATGATAATCTTAACATCCAGAAAAAGTTCTTTATTTCAGCAAAATGAGATGAACACAAGGGATCAAGTGCTTTTCCACCTACACTTTCTTCTGATGAAGTAATATAACTCCGTGGCACACTTTTGACTTTCAAATGGTGGCTAAGGGGAGACTTGAACTAGGACAAGTGTTAATGTACAAAAACCCAGGTCTGAAGCTAGTTTGGGTCTAGAGTCTTTTCTCTCTGCAAAGGTAAGGAATTTCAAGTTAACGTCCCCCATTCCCGCAGTGGGATGGCCATGTGGGATCTAAAGAAACCTAGGACTCAAAGGGAACTCACGTTGGGTCCCTTTCTCTTCTTCCTTACCTTTTAAACACCACCAGCCAGAAATCTATCAACACCACCCCCAGGAAAATGGCAGTAGTTTTTCACGTATCCAATGCGCTGTGGTCACAAATGGGGTCTGAAGCACACATCTGCCGTAGAGCGAGCCTTTCTCGCCCAGAGCACACTGGCATGTTCCTTCAGTATTTTTCACCTGGGGACTAACACCCTCTCAGGGCTGTCATACAACTGTCATGATACTTTACACTCAAATGCTGACTAAACCATCACTGTGCAATTTCAAAGAAAACTTTTTACTATTTAACAATTACACTTAAAGCATAGACCTTATTAAAGTTTGAGGGAAAATTGACTGGGCTGGCAATAAGTATTTTAAGGAAAGCATTGATATTCTGCAAGGCAATGTATTACTTTAGAGCTGGCTTTTGTTCACACACCTTAATGTACTGGTATGAAATTGAAGAACCTCAAACAGAGCAAACTGGGATGGAGGGAAGCAGTCGGAAAACACTCAATTGATCGAGGTCTTCGACGACCCACTGGCACAACTGTTGAACAGCCGGAAGATATTCTGGTCTGATAAAAATGTCACGGCATTGGTTCTGCCAACCCAGATGGTACTGACATTAGTGTACATGTCCTTTTTACGCAAGGCTTGTTTAAAATGTCACATCTGGCATAAAACCCACCCCAGGAACTCACCTCCAACACGTTAGATGTTGTCACTCACATAAATCCAGGACCCATTTTCAGTCACTGGGTTTGAAGTTTTTGGTCTGAAATGAAACAGGAACAGCAAAGTGCATCCAAAAGATACAGGCAAAAATACAAATTAGAAAGTGGAGCGGCTGGCTATCAGTACCTTCATGGAGAGCCGTATTCCAAATAAGAATTATAAAATGAGTTTCACCAGTACATTAATCTGTTTCAGGGTATAGATCCACCTCAGAAATTTGTCTTATGCGGAAGAATTTAGGCGATGATACAGGCTTATCTGTGACAAGCCTGGAAACAATCACTGAGACCATCTTTCTGAGTAAGATATGAGAGAGACAATTCTGTATGGGGTATGAGGCATGTATTCAGGTAGAATCTGTCTCAGTGGCAGACAGTGCCAGTCTCTCCGCAGTGAAGGGAGGAGATGCCCCTTCAGAGAAGCAGTAAGGTTAGTGGCAGAGATTGGAGGAAAAGGTGTCAGGCAGTGCTTTTGTTCGCTAGGACGGCCGCAATGCAGTAGCAGAGACTCCGAGCCACAGACACCACAGATGTATTTGTGCACAGTTCTGGAGGCTGGAAGACCAAGGCCTCAGTGTCAGTGGATTGGTTTCTAGTGTGGGTTCTCAGTTTGTAGACTGCCAACTGATCCCTATGTCCTCTCTCTGTCTCTCTCTCTCCCTCCCTCTGTATGTGTGCGGGCGTGCGCATGTGTATGTGTGCGTCCTTTTCCTTTTCAGATAAAGAAATCAGTCCTACTGGATCAGAGCTCACATGTTGTAACGTAATTACCTCTTTGAAAACCGCGCAGTCACAGTCTCAGTTATCCTTGGCTCGGGCCTCCAGTGTATGAATTTAGGGCATTGGAGGGGCTGCAACTTAATCCCTAAGTAGAGGTACAATAAAGGAACTGGGGAATCATGTAAAATAAAAGTGTCATGTTCTGTTCAAGAGCATGAAAGGCAGTAAAGAAGCAGGGAAGGGGCCGGTGACATGGCTCAGCGGCGTAAGCGCCTGCCCGGCAAGCGTGAGGGCCGGAGTTCGACTCCCGGAACCCACATACGAAAAAAGGGGCCGGTGATATCCCTCAGTGGCACGGGCGCCTGCTGGCACGCGAGGTCCTGAGGTCGACCTCCCGGTACCCACAAAAAAAAAAAAAAAAAGAAGCAGGGAAGCATAGCAGAATGATGTTTCTGACAAACTAAGACATACAGGATAAGAAGGGTTAGAAACGAAACCTACCAAAACAGGACACTAAGTAGCCTACAGATGAAGAAATATGAAGATGAGGAAAGCTTTAAGAGCTGATCTGTCCCGCCTGCATTTTACACACTAAGGAAAAGGCCTGGAGAATCAGAGAGCAGTCAGTTTCCCAGGTGATGCTGCTTCACTGCTAACTGGTTAGCACTAGGATAACTGAGGTGCTACCTCGGCTCTGACTGTCACCTCCTGGCTTTCTGCTACATTCACCTGCTTTCTGAATTCCCTGGCGTGCAGCTGTCGAGTGCCAGTCCTCAGATTCTGGGCTCGCTGCCTCCAATCATTTGCTTTCCTCAGTGGAGAAGAGGTTCCATTTTATGGTGAAGTCAAAGTCTAGCAGCAAATAACCAAGTGTTTCCATTCTAGATCATCCTGCCTTGTTAAAGATACAATTAAAATAGGGCATAGTGTCTGTAACAATAACCTTTGATAGAGGACAAGTTGACCCTTTTGAAGTCCTACTGTGATCTAAGATTTCTACCTTAAAGAACAACTCTGAATTTTGCTTCTTTCATTCTAGAACATCATCATCAAGGAATTTGTTCTGGGATAAAGAAAATAACCAAGAAGGAAATTGTCTCACGAACAGTGAGACTGTTGTCAATGAAGCTAACAAAAAAGCAGCTCTGCTGAGGAAGACTGCGGAGTCCCTCTGAGGAAATGGACTGAGACACATGGTTAAAGAGAGACTCCGCAAAACCGCAGCTGGGTCAGGGTCAGTGTTAACTTAAAGGGATTCTTGTTATTGGTGAATGTTGCCACTGCGTCCATCAGACTATTGCTTAGAAACCTTTTGTTTTTAGATTCTGCTTTGAAGAACTAACAGTTGAAAACATGCAAGATGCATGAACAGAAATCAAGAAATATATTGTTTTCTGGACTTTCACTGGGCCTTGGTCTTAGGATGGGATGGAGTGGGATTATATGATGTTTATTCCTGAAACTTAGGTCTCCCTGTGCTCTCTGCTAACTTCTGCACATTTCTAGCATCTCTATACATGCTCTTTGTTTTAAGCTACCATATATTCTCTAACTTGAATCTGAGGAATTGTTAATCTGTTTCTTCTTTTTTGGGGGGTGTGGGGCAAGGTCTTGTGATGTAGTTCAGGGTGGTCTTGAACTTACTATGTAGGCCAGGCTGCCCTCAGACTTGTGCTGATCCTCCTGCCTCAGCCTCCCAAGTTAATCTCTTTAAAAACTGACTGACCTTATAAAAAGCCTCAAACATCCCAATAAAATTGTTTCTATATTTCACTGTGTACTGTTTTATCTTCCTGAACAGTCTGTGGTAAATCGTACTTAAGTAAGTTATTGTGAAAAAATGGGACCGAGCCAGATGGAAGACGCCCAGCACCGGAGGCGCTTGAAGGAGAACAGCTTCATTTATGGCAGCGGGATATCTAGACACAATCACTATTAAGAGTTTGATGGACTGCTTTTGGTTTTTGAATTTGGTAGGCCTTTTATTCTTTTCCCACGGTTCACAACTTGGTCATTTCTAACTGCTCAGTGGTACACACAACACAGTACCGAGTATCCTTGCTTAGACTTCTCATTGCTTCCATTTGCCCAGGATCCCTCTTTAGAGTGGGATTGCTGAGCCCAAGGGTCTACAGTACCGAGTTACAAGGACTTAGAAAAACAGTGCTCAACTCCTTAGCTAGTTCCCACCAGACACACTGCACCACTGTGTGTACGGACGGCAATGTTCACTCATTAGCAGGAGTCCCCTGCAGGCCAGAGAAGTGCATTGTTCACCAGTTAGAGAGGGAAGTAATGGGGAGACACAGGAAAGAAGCTGGAGGGAGGGAGCCGGGCTCCACTGACACTTATGAACAGACACTGGGGAAGGACAGGGGGAGGGAAAGTCCTCAATCCTGGCACAAAGCAGAAAGCTCGTGCCCGAGGCCAGCAGAGGGAAAACGTCTCTGCGATAGCACTAACCTGGCCTGGTCCCAGGATGCTGAAAGACAGGAGGCGAGGTCACTGACGGCAAAGAGGAGTCACAGAAGGGGCTCCTGGAAGGGGAAGTGCAGGCTGAGATTCTAAGCAAAGTGAAAGCCATGGAAGAGAGGAATTGGGACAACGGAGACAGAGGACATCTCGGCAACAAGGGCCTGGTGGCCGCTTCGGTGGCAAAACCGAGCTTTCTCCTTGGCCTGTGTGATCTTCCACAGTGGATGTAGAGCGATGCTGCCCTGGGGAGGAGGAGCGTGAGGAAAGGGCGGGAACCCCGAGGGAGGGCGCAGGAACTTCCCCTTGACACTGCTTGCCCTTCGCACTTGCTCACCCTGGAGTCCCCAGGGGCAGCCCATGCTCTGCTCCCTTTCTCCCCACATCCTTCTTCCGCCCAGCTTGGCCTGGCTCCTCTGCTGCAAATCCACAGGCGCCCCCGCACTCGAGGCCAGCAGTGACATCCCTGTGCTGAGGGCAACTGGACTTCGGGTTTCAGTCCCGTGAAGGCTTCAGGGCATCCAGAACTGTCTGTGAGGAAGCCTCGCACACGGATACCGCCATGCTCGCTGGATCGGGGCTGAGACCCCTGTTCCTCACAAGGCGCAGGTGCAGAGACCCCCGGACATGGCAGACCCCAGTGAGACCCCAGTACCACACTGCAGGTGATCGCCCCACACATCAGGCTCCTCGCCTGAGCATTCTTGCTTAAACTCCATCCTCCACCACACGCCTCTGTTACAGGCAGCTAAGTTAGGTAGAAATTAATACACAGAGAGGGGCTGGCGCTCAAGGAAGTCAGCAGAAAAAGAACGACAGCAAATTGTGGATGGAGGCACATCTGAAGAAGGCCAGACCTCAGGAAGAGAGGCAGTGGCCAGGCCTGCAGGCCTCCCTAAGGCATAAGCAGGAAGGTACAATTATTCTGTCATTGGTACCACTTGGTCCAGTGAGTCCAGCTTGGCATCAGTTGCCTGGGTGAGTGAAAAAATGCCTTCGTTCTTCCCATGCACCCTTGCTACGTGACTCATTTCCCTACTGGATCAATATTAGCTAAGCGGCTATACTTGTAATCCTACAGGTTCATTGTAGTTTGACCCATGTTGTACACACATTGTGACTTTTCTGTATAAATTACCCCTGACAAAGGACCTTGGTGGCAGCCCACTTGGAACCCTTCCTGTCTCTCAGGATCTATCACTCAATAAAGCTTTCCTACTCTTAAAATGCCTGGTTCCTTGAAATTCATTCTTCAATTTCAGAGGACACAAACTCGGCACATCTGACATCTAGCAGGTTGGGAGTTACATTTCTCCTATATCACCTACAACCTCTGTTGCTTTCCCTTGAGGCCAGGTCTTTCTATGTAGACCATTTTGGCCTGGAACTCACAATCCTCCTTCCTCAGCCTCCCAAGTGGTGAGATTTCAGGTGTGCCCCACCATGGCCGTGTCCCTACTACTTCCTCCATAAGCTTTCAGATGAGAAGGCATCTGTCTCCCCGGAAGTTAGTCCTGCTCTCCTCTCCACACCCACCCTGGCTGCATGAAGTCCCCATCTACGTCCTCAAATGACATTATTTGTAAGTTCTGCTACATTGCACCCTGTAATCTACCAGACTGATGATTTGCAGCTCCCCAGAGAGGCTCTAAATTCCTCAATGACATAGATTCTTAGACTCCACAACACAAGGAAGCCGGTCCCATGCATTGGTGCTTCTGCCAACAGGAGGGACATTCTTTATCCTGCACGTCTGGGCACAAAGTCAATTCAACATAAGGGGCTGGATTCTGTGGTTTGGACCCATTTTTCCTCTTTCCTATCTTCCAGTATAACTGGGTTCCAATGTTGCCATGGTAACCAAGAGTCATAGAGAAAACACTTATGTGTTCTCTTGGTCACAGAGACCCAGACCTCTGACACATTTCTCACTTTACCTGTCCACAAGTGAAGACTTTTAGAGCTTATCTACCAGGTAGGCAGCCACCATGTCAGGGCACTGCAGCCTGGAAAAGTGTGTAAGTAAGTGTGCCACGCAATCTTCCACACCCATGTAATAGCTAGAGCATCATGGGAAATGGTAGGCTGAATATGCCTTTAGCTGGCGGGTGAGGACCGTGTAAATGGATGTAAGCTTTCTGGAAAGCATTTTGCTTTGGACTGTCGTAAGACCCCAGTATACTGCATGCCTGAGTTCATGTCCACAGGTCCCACACACAGAAATACAATGACAGACAGGGACTGAAATTAATGGACACACGAACAGTTTCCGCACACGCCAACGACCTCTCGTCTGTGTGATCTTTAGATTTGTTGGAGACCAGGCCTCACTACGTGCTCTAGTGGGCCTGACCTTACAATCCTCCTTCCTCCGCCCCTCAAGACCTGAGATTATCGGCCTGTGCCACCCTGCTTGCCTCCCGACCACTTCCTACATAACTTCCTACCCAAGTCATCGCCCCAGGGTGCTCCTCGTCTCCTACGCACTCCCAGCTGCCTGCATGAGCTGCCCTCCGTCCTCTCACGATATTATTTGTAAGCTGCTCCGCTGCACTTACACCCTGGCCTCTTCTGGTCAGCTGATGTTATCTCCTCAAAGAGGCCGTGAATTCCCTCAGGACATACATCATCTCAGATGCCACAAAAAAGAGGGAAGCCACCTGCATGTCATAAATGCTTCTGCCAGCAAGAGCAGTGTCCTTTAGCCTTCAGAGAGTGCTGTGCGCACAGAATATTTTAGAAGAAAGTGAACAGGCCCCGTGATTTTCATCCCGTCCTCTCTTTCCTGTGTCCATTATGACTTGGTTCCAATATTGCCACGTTAATCAGCACTCATAGAGCACAGACTTCTGTTTTCTCTCGGCCACAGAGACTCAGACTCTGAAGGACCGCAGACAGCTCCTCGTCAGGACGGGAGACTGAGTGCTGATCTTTCAGGTGAGCCGCCACAGGGCAGGGCTCTGCACGCTGGGAAAAGCGTGTGTGTGTGTGTGTGTCTGTCCGTCTGTCTGTGTGAACACTTACTTGTCTTTTATTATTTAAGTATATGACTGTTCTTCTCCCCATCTTTTCTTCATTTTCTTCTGAAGCCTCAGGAGTTGACGGAAACTGAAAACACAACCTGGTATTTTCATGGCAACCCCAAACCCCAGCAGCGACTGCTCGGACCCAGAGCAGTCCCATTTCAAAGTCTGTTTGATGGAGACCCTCGCGGGGGGTGATCTCCCCGCCTCCCACACCATCCACAAAGAGAAGAAGATCCCCCTCAAAGGGTACATCTGTCAACGTGACACGACAACCTTCGGTGAAGGATGTGTTGTAGGTTCTTCAGTCAACAACCTCCCTCCGGTCGAAGAACCAGAGGACACACAAATTCTAGGAAGACATATGGACAATAAATGTGACCCTGACAACAACCCAAGCAGGGTGAGTACACCAAGCACTGACCTGGAAGAGGATGAGGATACAGACTCAGACAATGAAGGCGCAGGAGCTGATCAGATGGTCACTGCCAAGGACCAGCAGATAAACAAGAATTCAACCTGCAGAGGGCGACAGATCGACCCCTTGGATGGCTGGCCTGAAATTCAGCTTGTCATTCCTACACCCAAGGAGAAACATGGAAATGAGGATGGTAACAAGGAGAAAATGGAAGAAAGCGAGAGCAGCGACGATGAGTGTCAGGAAGTTTACAAACAAAGTGAAAACTGTGAAAGCCAAGATGAGGGCATGCAAACTGCATCAACAGAACAAGAAGAGAAGCACATGGAAAAGGAGAACAATGGAGAAGCCCAGAGTAATGAAGAAGAGTATGCGGAGCTTCCTGAGGAAATTCAGGTGAATGAAAGACCCGACGCCACCACGCTGCCTGATTCTAACGGGGACGATGGAAAACAGCACAGTGAAAACCACGAGAAGGAAGAAATGCAGCACAGCGAGGAAGATCAGGAACCTGATGCACAGAGGCCGCACTGTGACAAAGCCGATGCCCTCCGCTTCCGGGAAACAGCTGCGGAAGATTTCCAGCTGGGCAGCAGCTGCCCTCCTCGTCCAGCTCAGGGCCCTCGGGAAGAACACCACGCACGGGAGGACCTGCCTATGTGCAAACCGCGGGAAGACACCGAAGTCACCCACGTCCCGCGGATGCCGGCGATGCTCCAGGAAGATGAGCCTGCAGAGGTGAGCAGTGGGGGCCTCCCCAGAGAGGAGGGGACAGGCCCGGTGGAGCTGCTAGGTCAGACAGCGTGGGGCGTCACTACCCTCTGTGACACAGGGCTGGACCCCGGGTGCTGACAGGATGTGCAGGGGAGAAGGACAGGAAGGAGAGCAGTCAGGGAGGAGATGCACAGCCCACCACAGAGCCCTGAGAGAGAGAGGCAGGGTCACAGAGCCCTGAGAGAGAGAGGCAGGGTAGGAAGAAAGACATTGGCTAACCATTATGCCCCCCACAAAAAAGACAATTTTTTGAGGGTCTCTGTTCGTCAGTGTTGGTTTTGAAACTGGCCATTTACAGTTGGGCTATTTCTATTAAAGGACCTGCGTTCCACAAATGAGCGAACATCGGCTGCACTGCTGGGACGTTACATTTATCTAACTCATCCTGCTTTTCTCAGCAGATGTCGAAAACCAGCACCACGGAGTCCTCCCCAGTCTCCTCGGGGCACTCAGAGGACAATGACACTCGGTCTGACACATGAACCACAACCTGTGTGAACTGGAGCAAGGCCTTCCGCTGGCTCCGCAGAAGAGTCCTCGCTTGTCTGGGGAGGAGAGCGATGGGCAGCAGCCCACCAGCGACCCCCACCAAGAGAAGTCTTTACACCTCCAAGGAAACCCACCCTGAAGAACCCTCGCCGAAAGCATAACCTCATCCCCAGAGCTTAAGCAGTTTGACAGCCCCAGTTCTACTATTCCTGTATTCCCATATTCCCGAATTCCAGAATTCCCGAATTCCCATATTCCCATATTCCCGAATTCCCGTATTCCCATATTCCCGAATTCCCGTATTCCCATATTCCCGTATTCCCTACTATTCCCACTGTTCTCAATAAAATACGCGTTCTTGTTCTCCTTGGCCGCTTCCTGCAGCACATCTTGATGCAGTGGAAAGCAGCCATGCTGTGGGGAGGACTGAAAGGCGTTCTCAGCAACGTGCAGGCCGCAGGCGCTGCCTGAGGAGAAGGTGTGCAGCTTCTCTCCTCTCACCCCACCTTCCCAGGTTTTCTTCCATTTCATCGACTTTATCCACGTCAGGGATCTCATCCTGTGTGGTCACTACCTCACGGACCCATGTTTAGAAAGTAGCAGCACAAACATCAGGCTCTCACCGGGGTGGCACGCGTTGGGGTGATCTTCCAGGGCCTGAGCAGGCGGCAGGGCAGATCCTGTCACTCGGGAACCGGACTCCACGGGACAGCGTTTGGGGCGTGCAGAAAGCAACCCTCATGGTCCTGGGGCACCAGGCTGCTTCTAGCATCGTGGTGCCTCCTAAAACAACAGAGGTCTCCATCCATTTCTGCTGAAGATTCAGGAGAAGGTCTTGTGGGAAGGGGAAGGTGCTGGGATGAGACACTCAGAACCACCACAGGGAAAGACAAACACAGTCCTGCGCCCTTCACCCACTGTTCAGGATTTGGGTTCACTCTGAGGCAGACAGAGGCTGGAAGGGTGCCTTGGGAGGGCGCACCCCTGTAATCTCAGCACTAGGGAGGCTGAGGCAGGAGGATCGCCATGAGTTCAAAGCCAGCCTGGGCTACATAGTGAGTTCAAATCCAGCTCGAATTACATAGTGAGACCCTGTCTCTAAAAGCCAAAAAAAAAAAAAAAAAAAAAGCTGCTCTGGCTAAAAACATCACAGTACCCCATCTCCTGGGCCTATAGATGTCAGGGTTTTCTGTTTAAGTAAAAATGTTTATGCTTCCTCCCTAATCTTTGTTACCTTCCATAAATAAGGAGATGAACTACTGAAATATTACATAAACCTATTAATGAAAGCTCAGCGGTGCCCAGAGGCACACTCCTGTGGAGGATCACCGAGAAGGCTCCCCCTGGAAGAAGACAATTTGCCTCCATTTTGGCTCACCTTTGCCCTATTCCCATGTACTGATATGCACAGAGCCAGCTAGGGAGATGCTCAACTCCTTGATTGGCTTTAAGCAATGTAAGTGGGTCCAGCTGAAGAGCCCAGGCGCTGATGTGTAGCCCTTGAAGCAAAGCAACAGGTCTGTGCGCGGTCCCACCTATAGCTCCCTCCTACTAAGCGTGAGCTAGGCCGAGGGACCTCACTGTGGGCTGGGATGGAGCTTCAAGAAAGAGGCAGTGATGTCCCAGGGCTGTTAAGGCCAGCATCAGAGCTGTCGCAGCCAACCCAAAACACAAGATATTTCCTCAGACTGTGTTATGCAGATTCCTTTCTGTATACCTCTCTCTGCATATTGCAGAGGTGCCATTGTTGCCTCCTACCTAGCCCAGCTCACAGTCACTCAACCCAGAGTCACTCCCCTCTTCACAAATCAACAAAACCCGGGTTTGGCCCTGGGTCATGGCCTTTGTTCCAGCTGGCCTTCCTTCTGACTGGACTTAGGACCCGCTTGGCTCCCCACAACTGCAGGTATGTCTCTGCCTCTTTATTCTCACTGTGGTTTGCGTTCAAGTGGTAGATTGGAATTTACTTGTGAGAATTCCAGTAACTTTTCCCTGGGATTACAATTTCTAAACTCCAGACCACGATGAGGTTCGGGTGATTATAACTCCTGCAATCCTCGCTACTCTGGAGGATACAGCAGGGGGACCCAAAGTTCCAGGCCAGCCTCGGCGAATTAATGACAACCTCTCTCTCTGATTAAAACAGAAAAGGAGCTGGGGATAGAGCTCAGTGGCAGGGCAAGGCCTTTGGCACAATTCCAGTACCAAAAACAAATAACTCCTGCAGCCTAAACATGGGTTTAGGATTCATTTTCCTACCTAATACCAGCTGGGCCAGGGTCTTAGTTGGTTTGGGCCACACACATTGGATGGTTCAAGAAGCATTTATTTTCACTGTCCTGGCGGATGGAAGTCCACGATTTGGGCACCAGTAAAATCAGATGTTCAGATTTAACATAGGAGCTGCAATAATCCCAGAAGGAAGTTCAGGGATTTGTCTTGAAACCGTATCTACAAATGGTTTCTTCTGCGGCTGTGTGCTCACTTGAGCGCTCCCCGAGATGTGGTTCGCGGGTCGGACACACAGGCTACCTCTGGAGTGGCCGCTGCTCCTAAGAAGACACTTTATCTCTGACACTTCTTTCATTTGTATTTATTTATGTATTTATTTATTCGATGGTGCTGGGGGTCAAAGCCACAGCCTCACGCGTGCTAGGCAAAGGCTTTACACTGAGCTGTGCCCCAGCCTGTATCTCCCTGCTTCTTAGTCTTGACTTGTGAAAAATGTGGATTTGGACAATGGACAAATTTCTTTCCGGTTTTATATGTGTTTTTGTTTGTTTGTTTGTTTTTAATGAAACCGCCCCAAACCTTTGGCTATCGAAGTTAAAAAACAACATTGTTTTTACCATTTCACCTGTAATGCTCCATTTATTTAAGATAAAACTGGCCTCAGAATTCAAATCGGCTTTGCTGTCCCACAGCTTTCCGGTGACAGCGTGGAACGATGCGGAGGGAATCTCTATCCCTCATCTGACCCATGGCCAAAGCAGCTGCTGTTTAATTTCCATGTGTTAATGTATTTTTGTAGTTTCTTTTGCCATTGATTTCCAGTTTCATTGTACTATGGTCAGATAATATGCATGGGATAATTTCAATTCCTGTGCATTTACTTAAGCATGTTTTATGGGCTAATATATTGTCTATTTTGGAGAACATCCCATGTGCAGCTGAGAATATGTATTCTTTTTTTTTTTTTTATGTGGGTACCGGGAGTTGATCTCAGGACCTTGCGCTTGCCAGCAGACGCTTGTGCCGCTGAGCGATATCACCGTCCCTTTTTCTCCTTTATGTGAGTACTGGGAGTCGAACTCAGGACCTTGCGCTTGCCAGGCAGGTGCTTATGCCGCTGAGCTAGCTCACCGGCCCAAGAATATGTATTCTGATGTTGTGGGGTGGAACACTCTGTAGACATCTACTAAATCCATTTGCTCACAGGTTTGTTTTAATTCTGCTATTTGTTGATTTTTTTTTTTTTTTTTTGGTCTAGTTGATCTGTTGAATTGTGAGAGTAGGGTATTAAGGTCCCCCCTTACAACTGTGTTAGTGCTTATTTGATTTTCCATGTCTGTCAATATTTGTTTTATGTAGCTGTGTGCACCGGTATTTGTTGCATATATATTTATGATTGTTCTTCTTGGAATCTTCCCTTAACAAGTATGTAGTGACCTTCTTTATCTCTTTTGATCAGTCTTGGCTTGAAGTTCACATTGTCTGCAAATACAGTAGCTACCTCTGCTTTTGTCTGGGTTCCTGTCACATGGAGTATTGTTTTCCACCCTTTGACTTTCAATCTGTGAATTTCATTTTGAATTAAATGTGCTTCTTGAATGCAGCATATTGTTGGATCTTGTTTCTTTTGTGTGTGTGTGTGTGTGGGTACCAGGGGTCGAACTCAAGACCACGCGTGCCAGCAGGCGCCCATGCCACTGAGCGATATCACTGGCCCCGGATCTTGCTTCTTGATGCATTCTGCCAGTCTGTTTCTTTTGACTGGTGAATTGAGACCATTTATATTGATGGTTAAAACAGATATGTATTGACTTACCTTTCTCATATTATTTTCCTGTTGTTGGTTCCCTCGTCTTTCCCCTTTGTTTAATTACTTGCCCTCCCTAGTGGCTTCTCTCTATTGGTATTCTTGGGCTTGTGGTATTCATTTTCTCTTTCTAATATGTCCTTCAGAGCATTCTGACAAGCTGGTTTGGTGGTCATGAATTTCTTCAGTTGTTCTTTGTTATGGAAGTGTCTTATTTCTACATTGATTTTGAAAGATAGTTTTGCAGGGTATATCAATCTGGGTTGGAGGTTGCTTTCTTTTAGGACTTGAAATAACTCACTCCAAGCTCTCCTTGATTTTGAGGGTTTGTGTTGAGAAGTCTGCTGTGACTCTGATGGTCTTTCCTTTATAGGTGATGTGTTTCTTCTCTCTAACAGCTTTTAATATTCTGTTCTTATGCTGAATTTCAGGAATCTTGATTATTGTATGCCTTGGTGTAGATTTATTCTGGTCATGGCTGTTTTGAGCTCTACATGCTTCATTTATTTGTATATCAAATTCTTTATCCCTGTTTGGGAAGTTTTCTGCCATTATTTCTTTTTTTTTTTTTTTTTTTTTTTTTTTTTGTGGGTACCAGGGGTCAAACTCAGGACCTCATGTGCCAGCAGGCACCCGTGCCGCTGAGCGATATCACTGGCCCTTTTTTTGTATGTGGGTACCAGGAGTCGAACTCAGGACCTCGCGCTTGCCAGGCAGGCGCTTATGCCACTGAGCCATCTCACCAGCCCTGCCATTATTTCTGTGAAGAGATTTTTTTATGGCATTTGCACTGTGTTCAGGTTTCTCATTGTCTCCAGTCAATCTTATGTTGTTGTTCTTTGCTTCATCTTGCAGCTGTTAGATTTTTCATGGTCTCTTGTTTTTTTAAAGATATTGTTCTATTCATGGTCGCTAGCCATGGTCCTGTCTTCTAGATCTGATATTCTATCCTTGCCTTTGTTTAATCTGTTGGGTATACTTTCAGTGGAGATTTAATCTATTGGATTTCTGTTTGGATCTGTTTTATGGATTCTGTTTCTTTCCTATGTTGGGCATTTATGGTTTCCATCATTTTCCTAAGCTCTTCTATTTTTTTTATCTGTGTCTGCTCTAATGTCTTTCATTTTGATCATTTCTTTTTGCAACTGAGAGATTATTTTTTTCTGTAGCCTTTTCCATTTGTCTTTTTGTTTTGTTTTGTTTTGTTTTGTTTTCACTTTTGTTGCTATCATTTCAGAAAATTCCTGTGCTTGGCTTCCAATTTCCTCTGTGCTCTGCACTTGTCCTGGGTGGGCTGGGGGTCTGGGGTTGCATTTTGCTTCTGCATCTTGTCATTTTCTATTTTTTATTTTATTTTGTTTTCTATGTTGATGCTTGCTGATTTCCTGTGCTAGATAGATTTATCACTAGTATTGTGGCTTCCCTAGGAAATATCTGTTCCTCAGGGATGTCTTCTAGATGTGGATGGTTCTTGGTCTTTATGTATATCCCAAGAACCTACCTTCCCAATTTATTAAGGATGAGAAGTTGCTATCTATTTGGCTTAGTACCCAGTCCTTTGGTACTGGACTATGGTGATTATAACCCCATACAATCACGATGTTATCATAAAAGGGAGAAAAACTGATTATAACATGCATGGCGTCCTGGCTAAAGTAGTACAGTTAGCAATACAATACAATAGTAGTACAGCCTAGCTACTGACAAACTGTGGTAACTATTAACCTGATACCTTTAACCACAGGAGCAAATTCTACGGTTATATAACAAAATCCAACATATACCAGGAACTTGTATGCAATGAGTTTCCCCTTAGTAGAGTGATTTTACCCTGCTGCGGGGGGGGGGGGTGTTAAGAGGGATAGTGGACAAGACAGAGAGATGAATGAGGTCAAATATAGTAGAAGCAAGGCTGGAGGGCAAAGGATGATTACCCAAGTTTTGGGAAAATGAACAACACAGGAGAGAAAGAATGAAAGAGAAAGCAGAGTATTGAAGTGAATAAGAAAGAGAAGAAACAATGTTCACTCGCATGAAAATATCATAAAATCAAGAGATAGTGGAGGAGAGAAAGAAAGAAGACAAGTAAAAGAAAACAGCAAGAAAGGTACGAAACCTAAATAGTGAAAAAAACAAGAAAAAAGAAAAACAAATAACAAAAACAAAAACAAAACAAAAGGGCTGGGAAAGTGGCTCAGTGGTAGTGTTCTTGCCTTGCATGCATAAGGCCCTGGGTTCGATCCCCAGCACCACAAAAAAACAAAACAAAACAAATACCCAACCAGACAGAGAAAGGAAAACCAATCAAATAAAGAAAATAAAAGTAGTAAAATTCCTCTGGTGTCTACAGTACTGTGATAGGTTCAAGTCAGATCCCAGAAATGTACTGTATACTCCAGCCAAGTTTGCAATGGGATTTGTGCCGGGTATGGGGCTGATCTTGGCCTTTGGATGTGGGGGCTGGGACGGGTCTTCTGTTGCTGGAGTTCTCCCAGAGCCCTTTGAAAAAAAATGTTCCACCCGCCTGCTTCTATTCTGTGTGTCTGTGCCGAAGCTCAGAGCTGGTTCAGCTAACTTACCAACTGTTGGCTTATATTCTCACTGCTGCTTCAGACTTTTCCACACCGCTGGTGCTGCCTGCCGTTGTGTGTGCCCACACTGTGGCCTGCTGTCCCTGGTCCCACCTGGGCTGGCATGTACAGCTTATAGTAGTATTTACAGTAGCCAAGAGATAGAAGCAGCCCAACTGTCTATGAACAGATGAATGGAAAAACAAAAGTTGTGAATATACATATACATTTATATATGAATGATCAGCCTTGAAACGGAAGGAAATTCTTAAACACGCTACAATATAGATTCCTTAAGATATTATTTTAATTGAAATAAGCCAGACATAGAAGGGCAAATATTTTTTCACTTACCCGAAGTACCTAGAATAGGCAAATTCATAAAGACAGAAGTAGAATAGAGGTTACTAGGGACCAGGAGGGAGGAGAAGAGGAAGGTACTGTTCAGTGCATACACAGTTTACGTTGAGGGTGATGAAGGTTGCGTGTAAAGAGAATGGTGCTAGTTATACAACACTCTGGGTAAATATATATTCACGTGCTTTCCTTGCTTTCTAGATTACAACTTCCCAAAAGGCCCAATCTTACTCACTTTGATATCCTCCACCTTAGGTATCAAACTTAACACATATAGACCACAATAACAGCATCATATTAAACATATACAAAGAAAAATAGTAGGTTTTAAATTCCTTAGATATACACCAGGGAAGGAGAGAGAGAGAGAGAAAGAGAGAGAGAGAGAGAGAGAGAGAGAGAGAGAGTCTATCAAATGCTTACTCGGCCGGGAGGAAGGGGTGATGGAACCTCAAGGTCAGTTAGGAAGCCACTTCCTGTGCCGCCTGTTGATGCAACTCCAGTGCAGGCGGACTCCAAGGTGGGGGAGCTGAGTGAGGTCCTGGGTGGCTATGGCTGCCATCATTCCCAAAGGGTGAATCTGTGGGCTGTGATTTAGCCAGGCATAAGAGAGGCCCAGTGCTTGTGAAACTCCTACACCTTGTGCCCAAGTATATAGTATATAATGATGTAATTATTATATACATATTGATACTAGAACTAGGCAACTCTAAAGCACACAGGGGAGACTAAAAGTAAACAATGTAGCCGGGCATGGTGGCACGTGCCTGTAATTCCCATACTCTAAAAGCCTGAGGCAGAAGGATCCCAAATTGAAGCCCAGCCTTGGCAAGTGAGTGACTTGAGACCCTCTCTCAAAATAAAAAATAAAACGGGATGAGGATGTAGCTTAGTGCCAAGATACTAGATTCAGTCCCTAGTACTGCAATCAATAATCAGTCAATCAATAAACAAATAATTTTTTTAAACCACCATGACAAACACAACAAACAGTGCTTTTTTCTTGAGAGGTAATATAAGTAGGAGATAGAAACATATTCCAGGGCCAGTGATATAGCTTAGCGGCATAAGCAACTACCTGGCAAGCGCAAGGTCCTGAGTTCAACTCCCAGTACCCGCATATTAAAAACAAAAAAAAAAAGAAAGAAAGAAATGTATTCCAAAATCAACTGAATCTTTTTGTGCCTCACATCTCCAGAGGAAGTGGCCAATATGAAAAAAGGGGAAGAGAGATGGTAAGAATTGGGTCACTCACCAACAATGACATCTCTCTGAGCCTTTATTTTCTCCTCTATGAAATAGATACCATGCATCCAACATCAAAGGACAGTTTTAGGGATCCAGAGAGAAAATATAGTAGAAAAATTATGTAAACTGAAAAGTGAATGAGGAGTTTTTGCTAAACTTTTTGGAAAACATTCCTTAGGAGGACAGCTATGTCCTCCTAAAATGTGGCTTAGGATTTCTTTTGACTTTAGAACTGGGATCTGATCCAATGTGAAAATTCACAATAATGGTCCTAGATAAAATTCTATATGTTTAATACAGTAGAATGCGGGTGTATATCCAGTTTGATAGCCTTGGCTTCTTCACACAACATTTTAGTGTCTCTCTTATCATTAACTTTTTCCATGTTGTTAAATATTATTTGAAAACATAATTTTTAATCCCTTTAATTTTTCTATATTCTACAATTTGTTTATTCTTCTATTATGGGACACATGTTAAGCTTCTAATTATGACTTACAAATAATATTGTAGCGATTATCCTCTCTCTTCGTGTATATCTGCAGAAATGATTCACCCCAGGGCCAGGTGACAAGTATGAACAGCACATACACCCCAATGCCCACTGAAGATACGCAAGCTGGGTAATCCTGAAGCTCTTCCTGCTGCCTTGTCTGATCCCACAGGAACCACAGTAAAGCCTCCAGGCCACAGGTCCCCCTGCTCCTTCGTCTCCAGACGGCCCTGATGTCTGCCCATGTGAACTCACCCTGTAAGATGCAGAGTGACCCCCCCAGGGGCGATGAGTCATCAACAGCAGTCACGTCCGAATCTGTTGGCCTCAGCGTAGCTGCAGAATAATAACACCTACACTGTGAGACACCTAACTGCACGTTCTCACAGTACCCCGTGTGTCAGCTGTGTGCTTTCATCCAGGCCTCCATTACCAAACTGTGCTTCAGGAGGGCGTCAGCTTCCCTTGACTGTGGTGCCAAATCCACTCTGCTACAATTACTCGTTCACAATTTACAAAGTCACTGAGAAAACAGCAGTGTTATTTTTCTTTATATGCCAACATACAGTAACACAAATTTACAGCTAGATCAATGTTTGTTTTATTAAAGAATTTGTAAATAGACACAAGAACATAGAAAAGGAACATTTATTCAGCATCCTATGTATTGTAAACTTGCAATTTGGACAAGAAGTTTTTTTTTGTTGTTTGTTTTGTTTTTTTTTGTGGGTACCGGGGGGTCGACCTCAGGACCTCGCGTGCCAGCAGGCGCCCGTGCCGCTGAGCGATATCACCGGCCCCTTTTTCGTATGTGGGTTCCGGGAGTCGAACTCGGGCCCTCGCGCTTGCCGGGCAGGCACTTAAGCTGCTGAGCCATCTCACCGGCCCAAGAAGTTTTTTTTTTTAACTTTCAAAACTATATAATATGATCCTGAAAAATATAATGTTAATAATCCAAAACATTTCTTAGAGTCTTAGGCATATGTACTAGAAATATCCCATTTTTCTCTTAAATATCTCAATCCTTTTCCCAGAACTCTAATAAATCAAGTACTGCCACGCTTCTCTAAATCCCTCCTATCTCGGGCCTCAACTCTGGCTTCCCGAAAAGCTCTGCAACCCAAAGGACAGAAGTGGTAATGAGCATCATTCAGGTTCTCTGTGAGGCTCCTTAAGTGTGGGAATACAATGCTTATTATCAGAACAAAACCCGTAAGATATAGTTTTATCCTTATTTTCTTAAATCTTTAAATACTAGAAAAAATAAAGCCTTATGTAGTTGATTACAAACTAAATTATCACCCCCAAGGTCTTGAAGTTTAAGAAGTCCTCAAGTTCATGAAAATAAAGGATCCAAGTGTGTCTTTTATCATGTAGATAGTAGACCAGGCTTACCAGAAAAAAAAAACTGCTAAAAAAATTCCTGATCCATTAATGTAAGCAGATTTCATATAGTTATGCTAGCATCGCTATTGTCATAAATATTTCATAAGGTGCACATTCCCTGGACTATATACTACTCTTCAAAACTTCCTTAAAGTTGAATGTAGAAGCTTAAACAATCTTATCTTAACCAAAAAACTCTGTTAAAAAATAATGCAGTTTTAAAGAGAGGCCCTAGAAACATGAAGAGCCAGGGAAAGACAAAAAGGGAGTATATGCCCAGTCGTTTGAATAAACAGCCATTCAAATATTCTTTTCTTTGGCACTTCATAGATAGTCCTGAGAACATCTACAGAAAGGACATGAGAACACAGAAAGCCTCCTCCATAGTTCAGGCCTTCTAGTAAAGCCCTGCTCAGATAGATCTCTGCTGTGGAAAAAGTACTCTGTCCTCAAAATACTGATGAAGATTTCCTGTTGTCACGGAGAAAGAAGTAAGAAAAAAACATGCTAGTGTTGGGAGAGGGCCAGAAAATGCCCTGGGTCCCATCTATTAGTGCTCCTCCTACTGGTGGAGAAGCACAGGATAACCAAGAAAGCCACACTCACCTGAGAGGGCACAGGTCTTGTCTACACCTGATTCTGAACCAAGAGAGTGGAAAATGTTCCCCTCCAGCCCACCACCAAATAAGAAAGCATCTAATAACCCAGCCACTGAAAAAAGGATAAGCACCTGAAGAGATCCTCCATGCGGTATAATCTCACAAAGAAAGAAAAGGCTAATGCTAAGGGGAGAACAAGACGTTGAGAAAAGCTTGCCAGCAATCCCATTCCTACCAAAAGCAAAGGGTAACATCAGAGAAGTGTGAAGCCAGGGTGCACTGGAATAAGCCACGTCAACAGCACAGCCCAAACTCCTCTGAGGTCCTGCCCAGACTGATCCAACTTTCCACACTAAAACCTAGCAGAAGGGTGTGCCCATTTTCAGTAATAAACATTATTTACTATCTTTGGTGTAATGCTTGTCTTTAAATTATTTTCAGAAAAAGATTTAAAATGCAAGTAAAAGTACACTGTCAGCAGTCAAAGTAACCGACAGAACTACACTCAAATATAACATATAAGTTGGAAATACCAGGGAACTTAACAATTATTAATAAATTAAAATGTCTAATAAGAAAGTTGAACCCTCTCACAACACAAAAATGAAAACTGCAAGAAATACCTGTAGGGGGAAGAGGTCTGTAGGGAGGGAAAAAGTAGAATAAGGGCTTCCTCAGGTGTTTCCTAGCTAATCCTGACCAGAAAGAGTGAAAACTTTACTGGAGGGAGCAATTAAAAAGACAAGAGGAAGAACTGACAAGCTGAGCAGGAGGAAGCCAGGTGCACTAATCAAAAATAGCCACCCTGGGGCTGGTGAGATAGCTCAGCGGCATAAGCGCCTGCTGGCAAGCGTGAGGTCCTGAGTTCGACTCCCGGTACCCACATTAAAAAAAAAAAAATTGCCATCCTTCCTCACCTCCAGTAAAATTCAAAGGAGACAAAAGTAGGAGGGAGTTACCTAATTTAAAGGAAAACTCTATATGGTGAATCAAAAAGAAACTGGTCAAAAGGAAAGAGAGACTGGAATAGGGAAAAGAAAGAAGGGAAAGGGAAAAAAAATTGTATATATATATATAAGATGGTTAAGATAGATACACTACCATTTTTACTTAGTTCATTGAAGAGTAAGGTTTGTGCCAATAATGTTTGGACAATTGAATGCTAATGTCTGGTGTCCTGAATAACTAACTTAAAGATAGTAATACGTAATGTATTAACCATTGTTACCCTCCTATTATGTTGGTTTGAAAATTTGTTCTTCTTTTGATTTGTTTTGTTTTTTTCTTCTCTTTAAAATAAAAAAAAAAATAAAAAAATAAAGGAAAACTCTTATTTAGTATATAAAAATATACATGTACTCCTACTCTAGTGTCACATGTCACTGCACTAGATAACATGCACCCTCTTAATCACTCACTTTAAGTTGCCTTTCTATAAGACTCCTCCTAAGCAACCCATAAATCCCAGAGATAAGGCCCTGACAAGGACAAATGGGCAGAAGGAAATGAAACAAAGCCCACCAAAGGGATGTGCACATAGGCAATGGCACCCAGATTAGGGTCTTGTGGTCTGGCATTCATCTAAGACAGCAGAGATCCAATCAGGTTACGACAAGTTCCAGGGACCCACCCCGGGGAGAAAAGCCCTTAAAACCTAATTTAAGGAGCCAGAGATCCACAGGGAATCCATCTTTGTGGAGCCCTGCGCCCTCTTCAGGGCAGCTTTCCGTCTTCTGCTTTTTCCTTCTTACAAATAAAGTATCTCCTTTCTTAAACTCTAGCCCACTAATTCTTTATGATCCCAGTTGGCTGCTCATCCTAGCAGAGCAGCAGCGCTCACCCTGGATGTGACACAGCCATATTTAAACACTAGAAAATTAAAACTCACAGAAATGAAGAAGGTCTTCAAGGGGCTCAAGAGTAAACTTGACATAGCTGAGGAAAGAATCCATGGACCTGAAGATACATCAGTAGAAATCACACAAACTAATACACAAAGAAGAAAAAAAAAAGAATGGAGGGGGACACAAATAATCCATGAGCTGTGGTATAATAGCAAGTGGCCGAATATCTTTATAATTTTAATCCAAGAAGTAGGAGAGACAGAGAACACTATAGAGCAAATAGTTGAATGAAAAATGTTTGAGAATTTTCTTAAAATAAGGTATCGAACCACAGAAAACACTACCAAAACCAAACAAAAGAAACACCTGGGCACTTCATATTTAGATTAAAAACAATAAAACAGAAATCTGGGAGGCAGCCAGGCAGAGAGAGATTACATAAGGAGGAACAAAGATAAGAATTAAGAGCAGAATTTTCTTCAGAAAACCAAAAGGCAGTGAAGTGACATTGTGAAAGTCCTGAAAGGAAAAAAAAAAAAAAAGTTATCCCAAATCCTGTACTAGGCTGAAACATTTTTTAAAAGTCAATACAGGATTTTTAAGCACTCAAAATGCACAGAAACTACTGTAAATAGACTTGTTCAATGAGTACTAAAGGAAATTCTTTAGGAAAAAAAAAAGTGTGGATATACACAAAATCAAGAGTGCTGGAAATGTTAAAAATGAAGCAAATAAATTTCAATTTTTATTATTTTTGATCACATTAAAAATCAAATGATCTGCATATAGGATATAAGTAAACTATTGCATACTTACAGAAAAATGACAGTAAAATGTGTTTGCAGCACTAATAATGGGAGGGAGACGACGGGTACTGTTGTGAAGCTCTTGAGTGACATATAAAATGACAATATTATTTGAAAGTGGATTATTATAAATTAAAGCAGGGCACCCCCAGGCTCTCTTCTCAAAGAAATCTTTCAAAGGAGTTGAACACTCGAGCCTGTGATGGGGTCTGGCCAATTCCGGGGGTGCCCTCAAGGCCTCTCTCCCATTGGCACAGTGCAAAGTACATAGCTACTTTCTCATAGCACTAATCAGTTCAGGAACCACACCCTCTCTGGCTCTTGCTTCACACATCCTTATTTTCTGGTCAAACAGCATGTTTTAAAAAAATCTTTCTGCTCTGCCTTGTGCTCCACATTCTCACTATAAATTTAGCTAAAACCGTTCAGCAATACCCATGCCACTGCCTAAATGCTCTGCTGCCTTCCATCTTCCCCCATGAGATGAACCAGGCCATTACCTTTAAACTCAGCTTCCCAGGACACCTCAGGGCATGGACAAAATGTAGTAAATTCTTTTTGTGAATGTAACACACATGGGCTCTAAGCCAGTTCCCTAACAAGAGTCCTGGATTTCATCTGAAAGCACACGAACACCATCTCTCTGTCCATACAGCGATCTGTCCTGAGCTCCCACCAACATCGCCCACCAAGCTGTGCTTGCAGCATTTTAGAGCTTCTTTATCCTGAATCTCCACATTTCCCCATACTCTTCACATGAACCAGTTCCAAAGGCCTCTGAACTGTACGGTCAGGAGCAGTCTCAGTAATGGCACCACTTCTCAGTTCTAATTGTCCGTATTGCTCCAGTTTTCTATGGCTGGGACAAAATCTCTAACATACACATCTTAAAAAAGAAAGATTGGTCGGCTCATGGTTTCAGAGGTTTTAATCCATGATCAACTGACTCCAAGGCAGAGACACCATGGTGTAAAAGCGTAATATAGAGGAAAACTGCACACCTAAGGGCAGTCAGGAAGCAGAGCAACCAAGAAGAGATGGAAGGGATGGGGCTGAGGACAAAACATTCCCTTCCAGGTTACACCCCCAGTGACCTACCTCCTCCAAGCAAGCCAAACCTCCCAATGGCACGCTAAGCCACGAGCTCATCGGTGGACTCTCCATCGATGCGGCTAGTCTCCCCGAGGTCAGTCATATTCCAAGAGCCACACCACTGAACGCAGGAGCCTTCCGGCATGCTCTTCACCCAGAGCACACCAATAGTCAGTGTCCATTTACAGCGATACACAGGCACCTCTCATCTTGTTAATTATTCCTTACTTACAACCTTCCTGAACACCCATCAAGAATTCTTTTCCTTCCCCGAGTGCTGGGATTGCAGGTGTGCGCCACCACCTCTCCCAGCTCCAAGGTGCTTTTAAACCCGAACCTTGTGACATTAACTCTCATTCCTAGGCCTGATCCCGGCATTGAGTAGAACAAGCCAACTGCCCACCCCTGGGAATAACTGCTAGCTTTTCCCAGGCACTAAGCTACTGATGAGGACACCCGGTGAGGAATTTTACTTACGAGGCAGCTCTGGCTGGCACGGAGGTCGCGCCTTTCTCCGTGTAAGCACGTCCCTCACTGCGTGGCTGGGACTGGCCTGCCGAGTCAGCACGGCCACTCGGCTCAGTGGTCGAGAAGTCTCTGACCCATCAGGGCACAGTGTACGTTACTGGCCAGAAGATGCTAGACGCCAATTCCTATCGTTGCCATAAGGCCCATAGTCTTTCTCTGGTCCCTTTTTGTCCCCACCGAACTAATACCTGAAAGGTGCTGGTCACCCTTTACTCTCCTTTCTAAATGATGAGTTCACTACCAGCGAGAGCTTTCTTAAATTACTAAGCAGGCATGCTTAGTCATCAGTTACGTTCCTCTTTTCAATTAATTGTATCATCCTTCCTCTTCTGGCAATCACGATCATTAATATTTCCCATTTGTTCACTATCTGCACACTGGCAGTTCGTGTCCACTTGGAAGCCACTCTGATTCCCACAGAGTTTTGTGCCCTGCTGTTGACTAGTAACCCTCTTCTATTATTATGCTGTACAAGTTATTGATTCCTTAGGATGCTGTCTTCTGTTTCTTTAAATCTGTGGATAGACAACCCAAAGATCACTTAGCAATTCATTATTCAGCCATAGGAAGTCATATAGATGCTAATAAACTTACCTTCAAATTATAGTATGAATTAATGTTGAATATATTTTAGATTATGTATATTTTGACTATATCACATTTCTTACATTTCATCTTCTTTCTTCCAAAACTTTCAATTATCTTGAACAACATTCCTTGTTGTTGGATGTTCCCAAATTTCTGACTTGTACAAATATGGACATAAATGGAAATAATTTCTAAATTATTATTATTATTTAGTGTGCATGTGTGTGGGTACCAGGGGTCAAACTCAGGACCTCACGTGCCAGCAGGTGCCTGTGCCACTGAGCGATATCACCAGCCCTTTTTTCGTATGTGGGTACCGGGAGTTGAACTCAGGACCTCACACTTGCCAGGCAGGAGCTTATGCCGCTGAGCTATCTCACCGGCCCTAAATTATTATTTTTGAGACAGGGTCTTGCTATGTAGTTTAGGCTGGTCTTGAACTTGCGGTGATCCTCCTGCCTCAGCCTCCTGAGTGCTGGGATTACAGGTGTGCGCCACCATACCCAGCTAATTATTTCAATATATAGGGCTTTTTAAAAAGCACGGTTGATAAACATCTATGAACGTCAATATAAAAATATTCTAGACTGAGTGTCCTGGAATAGAAAAATTTATGTTTCTATTAACAAAACACT
The DNA here is from genome assembly GCA_028451465.1 of Erethizon dorsatum. NCBI lineage: Eukaryota > Metazoa > Chordata > Mammalia > Rodentia > Erethizontidae > Erethizon > Erethizon dorsatum. Next base: position 34,302,605 of record CM051837.1, read on the forward strand.
TAAGCTCTCAACCATAGAAATAAAGCAAACATGAAAACTGTTCTTTCTGGTTAAGTATGAATAGAATATATTTTTAAAGAATCTATCACTAGGGGCAGGCATCATAAAAAAAAAGTCTTTTCCTTCTGTTCAAAGAATGTCTTCGGGAAATTTTTAATGCATATCTATAAGAGAAAAGGTCACTTTTTTACTTGATAAAAATATTTTTCTTTTATTCCTGAAGGATACATTAAAATCAAAATTGACAGTTATTGGGGCCAGTGAGATGGCTCAGCGGCTTAAGCGCCTGCCCGGCAAGCACAAGGGCCCGAGTTCGACTCCCGGAACCCACATACGAAAAAGGGGCCGGTGATATCGCTCAGCGGCACGGGTGCCTGGTGGCGCGCAAGGTCCTGAGGTCGACCCCCTGGTACCCACAAAGGAAAAAAAAAATTGACAGTTATTTCTTATATCATATTGAAGATATAGATATGCTGTCTTTTGAATTTCTTGCTTTTGTTAAAAAGTCAACTCTTGGTCTGTCATTCTTTTTTTTTTTTTTTTTGTGGGTACCGGGGGTCGACCTCAGGACCTCGCGCGCCAGCAGGCGCCCATGCCGCTGAGCGATATCACCGGCCCTTTTTTCGTATGTGGGTTCCGGGAGTCGAACTCGGGCCCTCGCGCTTGCCAGGCAGGCGTTTATGCTGCTGAGCCATCTCACCGGTCCGGTCTGTCATTCTTTTAAAGAAAAACTAACATTTTTTTCTCTGTGTTCAATAATTTATTGTCTTGCTTTCTAGCCATTTCACAGTTAAAAACCTATGAGTATAATTCTTTTAATTAATTTTATTTGGGCCTCATCACATTTCTCAAAACAGTGGGTTTGTCTTCCATCAGTTCTGGGAAACTGAGACATGTTCTTATCAAATATTGCATCTGACCCATTTTCTTCCTCTTTTTCAGACTGCAATTGCTTCTCATGTTACCTTTTTTCTTTCTTTTTTTTTTATTTTTTTATTTTTTTATTTTATTTTAAAGAGAAGAAAAAAAATCAAAAGAAGAACAAATTTTCAAAACAACTTAATAGGAGGGTAACAATGGTTAATACATTACGTATTACTATCTTTAAGTTAGTTATTCAGGATACCAGACATTAGCATTCAATTGTCCAAACATTATTGGCACAAACCTTACTCTTCAATGAACTAAGTAAAATTGGTAGTGTATCTATCTTAACCATCTTATATATATATACAATTTTTTTCCCCTTTCCCTTCTTTCTTTTCCCTATTCCAGTCTTTCTTTCCTTTTGACCAGTTTCTTTTTGATTCACCATGTCTATTGTACATTTTGGATCTTATTTACTCTTTCAGTTTCTCATACTAGAGAGACAATACGATGCTTACACATGTGCTTCTGGTTTATTTCACTTATGAATATTTTCTCGAGTTGCATCCATTTACCTATAAAAGTCTCCAGTTTATCCTTCTTTATGGCTGAATAGTACTCCATTGTATAAAAATACCACATCTTTCTTATCCATTCCTCAGTTGATGGGCATTTGGGTTGTTTCCAAGATCTGGCTATTACAAATTGTGCTGCTATAAACATGGGTGCACATATATCGCTGTGGTACGATGTTTTTAATACTTCTGGGAAGATGCCCAGAAGGGGACTAGCTGGGTCAAATGGGACCTCCAACCCTAGTTTTTTGAGGAATCTCCACACTGACTTCCACAGTGGCTGTACCAGTCGACACTCCCACCAACAGTGAAGAAGGGTTCCTTTTTCCCCACATCCCCTCCAGCATTTGTTATTAGTTGATTTCTTTATAGTAGCCATTCTTTCTGGGGTGAGATGGTATCTCAGTGTTGTTTTAATTTGCATCTCTCGAATGACTAGTGATGTTGCACATTTTTTTGTATATTTATTTGCCATTAGTATTTCTTCATCTGAGAAATGTGTATTCATCTCAGATGCCCATTTTTGGAGTGGGTCTTTAAATTTGGGAGGTCTGATTTTTTTGAGTTCTTTATATGTTCTCGATAGTAATCCTTTGTCTGAGGAACAGCTGGCAAACATTTTTTCCCACATTGTGGCTTGTCTCTTCACTCTGTTGGTGGTTTCTCTTGCTGTGCAAAAGCTTTTTAATAAGATGAGATCCCAGTTATTGATTCTTTGGGATAGTTCCCGTGCGGTTGAGTTTTTATTCATAAAGTCTTTGCCTACACCAATGTCTCCAAGGGTTTTACCTATCCTACCTTCCAGCAGATTTAATGTTTCTGTTTTAATATTTAGATCTCTGATCCATTTTGAATTTAGTTTAGTGCATGGTGAAAGATATGGGTCTAGTTTTAATCTTCGGCATGTGTAGAGCCAGTTTTTCCAGCACCATTTATTAAAGAGGCTATCTTTCTTCCAGCGAATGTGTTTGGCACCTTTGTCAAAGATAAGGTGGCTTAGTATGTCTGGGGTTGTTTCAGCATCTTCTAATCTGTTCCATTGATCTTCAGGTCTGTTTTTTTGCCAGTACCACACTGTTTTTATCACAGTAGCTTTATAGTATAATTTCAAGTCAGGGATTGTGATGCCCCCTGCCTTGCGTTTGTTGCCCAGAATTGCCTTTGCTATTCTAGGTCTCTTCTGATTCCAAATGAATTTTAGGATTGTTTTCTCTAGTTCTGTGAGATATGCTTTTGGAATTTTGATTGGAATTGCATTAAATCTGTATAACAATTTTGGGAGTATGGCCATTTTCACTATATTGGTTCTTCCTATCCTTTTTTTCTTTCTTATCCTCATGTATATTTCCCATATTTTTCTGTCCATGCTGCGTTATAAATAGCTTTATGTCTTATGGATAGTTCTATATTTCTCCCAGCTCACTAGTGCTTTTGATAGTTATATCTCAGGTGCTGTAAAACCCATTTTCTCGAGTTTTTAAATTATCTTCTTAGCTTTAGAATTTCTATATAGTTTTTTTAAAATCTATTTCATCACTTCTTATTGTTTTCAGTTCAAGTTTGGTTTTCCTTGTACTGAACATAGTAAGTGTAGTTTTTTAAATAATATGTGTCTCTATGAATTTGATTTTAATGTTCCTTTCTGCTGTTTCTTGTTTGTGGTGATTTATTTTCTTTTGTGCCTAATTGTATGGTCAGCACTGTATTCTTAAAGTACATTTTGAGAAAAATTTGAGGTCTAAAATAATGTTTTCTCCAAAGATGATTTCCAACTGTTTTTCTCAGACTGCTGAGATCCTAATGGTCCAGGACCAAATTTCCAAATTTAAGAATTTGGATGAGTCCATGACAGAAACCTGGCTTCAATGCTTGTGAAAGAGGATTTATTTTTAAGTATATTCCCAGCCCTTCTTCACAGTGAAAACACTCACCACACCATCTCCTCTTGGGCTTTAATTCCTCACTCTTTAGGCCCATAAGGCCACCAAAAATTTTTAAAAAGCTACTTTTTCAGAATCAAAAATATCATTAGTGTTATAGTAGCTTTAAATGGTTGTGCTTATCTCTATTATCATTCCTTTTCCAGATCTTGTCCCAGAAATACCTCACATCTTACCCTTCAGAGTTTGAGGATTTTTTTCACATGATTTTATACGTCTTCAGCATGAGTGCTCGTCCAATCACCTAGTTCCCAATTATTTAAAGTAGACCTCATAAGACAATTGCTTTTTAATAGTATGTACTCAAAGTTTTACAAAATGAATTTTTAAGTAAGTTTAAGAGAATAAATATTTAAAGTAAAGAAGTAAAACATGAGATATTATACAAGCCATGGCACTTTGATCATCTTCTTATCACACAAGTCTTGGATTGTTCTACAGGAGGCGAAATATTTATCTAGCATTGGGCCAAGAATTCAGATCCAACAAGGTCAATGTTTCTCCATCAGCAAAAGTTTCCTGAGCCCATCAATAAAGTTATCTGAAGTGTGAGGGGAAGGCTAGGAATGGCAACATGTTTCTTGTTCTTACTAATGCTTCACTGAAGTAGAATCCTAATTTAAGGTTTGGATTCGACACAACTTAATTTAATAAATCTTAAATGGATTGATGAGGCTGGACATTTTGAAATCTATTTTTTGTATCTTTCTGACATTTTCACTTTTTTTGTTTGCTTGAGTATAATTGACAAAATCATATATATTTAAGGAGTACATTATCTTTTGAGATATCTACCTATCTATATATATGGAAGTGATTACTAATATCAAGTTAACATATCCTCCACTTCACATACTTACAGCAATTCTTTAATTTCCTCCACTTAGAAATATTTTATAAAGTCAAAAAGTACTGTTAAACAGAAAGAAAAATGTGCTCAGCACCTCATTTCCAGAGACAAATTGAAACAGTTAAGTGAACACCATTCCAGATGATTTCTTGATATAACTATACATTAGTGCATTTTTAAATGGCAATGCCATATCAACTGGTTTTTGTTTTGTTTTGTTTTGTTGTGGGTACCAGGGGTTGACCTCAGGACCTCGCGTGCCAGCAGGTGCCTGTGCCGCTGAGCGATATCACTGGCCGTTTTTTTGTATGTGGGTTCCGGGAGTCGAACTCGGGCCCTCGCACTTGCCAGGCAGGCGCTTATGCCACTGAGCCATCTCACAAGCCCATATATCAACTGTTTTGTAACCCACTGTTTCAGAGGATAGTGGACACTTCACCTCAAAAAATTAATGTCACTATCATCATTTCTTAGTGAGGTCCTCATTAGCCTCCTCACACCACTCCTTCTGGTCTTCTACTCTCACATCATCTTTTTTAGATGAGACTCACTTTTAAATGACAACTCCATAAATAAATTCTTGGCCACAAATTTTTTAATACAAATATGATAGATGATGTCAGTAATTGCTATAAATACCAATGGGTTAAACTCCCTAATTAAAAAGTGAAGATGAATATGATGGGTTTGAAAAAAATATTTAAAACAAGACAGATGATTCCTGATGTTTTAGTTAATCTTGTCAATAAAAATTATCCACCTAGACTGATCTTTAAATTCTTTTAGAGGTAATCTGGGGTTTTGTACATTTTAAAACTCCAAATTCAGAACTTACTCCAAAAAGATGTTTGGTAGTTAATATCTTTTTGTTTTCTATTTCTGATATCAGGAAACACTTTAAATTTATAAGTTAAATTCTTCCACAAATTAAGAATGTCTTCTGCTTTAATATTGATCTTATCATTTCTATTCCATTTTTAAAAATCATAGTTCTTTAGAAAAACTGATAAGTAACTATTTGCCATCTTTTCTCTTGATCTTTCTCATCTGTTCACCACTTGATCCTTTGTTCTATAATCTGGAAATGTCCACCGTTTTTAATTATATTAGCTGATGTGACAATCTTATTCATTACCCTGTTATGTATTTTAAAAGCATATCTGTCTATTTACCATGACTTGGGAATTTTAGGCCTCAAAACACAATTCAAATTTGTTTCAGCAACACACATACACACACACACACACACAACCATGATACTGAAGAGTCCTAGCATATAGTTTAATACTTTGCTCAAATTCAACATTATCTCTCCATCTCTTAGTCTGACCTCTTGTTTTCAGTATCAGACATGTTCTCTCACTGTAGTTCAAATTTGACTACAACCATCCTCAGGCTTCATTGTTGTACTCTACAATACCAGAGAAAACAGAAAAATTTCTAGGAAAAGTCTTGGGGTTCTTATTAACCTGAAGACCAAGGACTTGCAGTGAGAGATAATAATGTGATTGTTCCCTTCTGAGGAACAGTCCTGGCAGAAAAAAATAAGTATTTCCTACATTTAGTTTCATTATAATTTCTTTCCATCATCTAGCTTCATTTCAACTTATGCTGGCTTCTTCATTTCTTCCTCAATTCAGGATATAGACTTGTCATTTCTGAGTATCTATACTTCTTATATTTTATTAAATACAGAATTTAGTGGTATATGAACTTTAACTGTTTACTGCACTAATTTTTTTTTTTTTTTTAATGTGGATACCAGGAGTCAACCTCAGAACCTCGCGCTTGCCAGCAAGCACTTGTGCCACTGAGCGATATCACTGGTCCTTTTTTTCCTTTATGTGGGTTCCGGGAGTTGAACTCAGGACCTTGCACTTGCCGGGCAGGCGCTTATGCCACTGAGCTATCTCACCGGCCCTGCACTAAATATTTTTAAAAGCAAGTTCCTTCTCTCACTTTGAGGGTGACGCTCCTCGTTTTAAAAATTTACTCACTGTTAAGCCAAGAACAACCTAAGTGTCCATCAACAAATGAACACAGAAAGAAAATGTGGTACCTACACATGATGGGATATTAGTCAGCGTTTAAAAGAATGAAATCCACCCATTTACAACAACAAGAATCAAACTGGAGACCATTATGCTAAGAGAAGTCAGGCACAGAAAAATAAATAGCATATGATCTCACACATAGGTGGAGTCTAAAATACTTGATCCGTTGAAGCTATGGGTAAGATGAGGGTGAACAGAGACTGGAGAGAGCTGTGGAGAGGAGGAGGGAGGGGGAAAGGTGGACTGATGGATCCTGCATCGCAGAGCAGCAGGAAGTTCTAGCTTGCCATAGCACAGTGGGCCACTACAGATAACAATAATGTACTATATAGTTCATAAAAATAGCAGAGGATTTTAATGTTTTTACTATAAATAAATGATACATTTTTGAAAAGACTCGTCTAGTTTTTTAGCATTATACAGTATACATGTATCCAAATACAACATGGTTCCCTATGCATACATACAATTTTATATTTTATGTATCAGTTTAAAAAATAAATAAATTTGCTTATCATGAATGATTAGAAGTTCTTTTTAGGACTTCTAGTATATGTAACACTGGGTTTGCTTAGAATCAGTTATCTCAGCTTGAAAAGCTGGATGTACTCTGCATTAAAAATTGTACTACTCTGTAAGTGATGCAACCCACTTTCACACCTGTAATTGTCGATGGTGTAGCCGCCTCTCTTCCTGGGTCTACTGCCACACTCTTCTTTAAATGCATCCCGCAACCCTGCTTCTGTACATCTAGAAAAACCCTACCGATTGAGAAAGAAAGCTACCTACTGACACTTCTCAGTTCAAGAAGCCTCCAATCCTGTTTGGCCTCCCTCGGTGCAATGCTATTACCACATGAAGGTAGAGCTGCTATGCTGCAGTTACTTCCACTGATGCTGTCTTGCTCCATGCACCCACCTGAGCTCCTGGAATTCTTGGCAGGGGTCACCATAAATGACAATGATAAACAGTAACCAGGAAAACTCGAAAGGAACTTTCCACATGCCTTTCAGTCTTCTACTTTTCCTTCCTCTAACACTCGTCCAAACAAATGGTGACATCCCTGGAAATCCAGAGCTTTCCTAAATATGCTACCTCATGCTACTTCTTAGATAACACCAGCGCGATTTGGCAGACTTCAGGGCCCACATCTGAAACCATGGTTTGTTACAAATATGTGAAAACCTTCGAAAGAAACTATGTGACATCCCACAGACAGATCTGAGACAGCAGCCATGTGTAAACAATCTTCAAAGTGCTCTCCAGAGAGTTAAGAAGTGGGAAGGAAGGAAGGGAGGAAGACATACAAGTGGATTCTTGTGTAGATGTATCGACTTAAACACTGTAGTCCATAAATACACACAAGAAAAATAATAAAAATAATAAAACAACTAGGGGTGAGCAGCTTTCCTCCACCATGTGCTTCTACCATGCGGCTTCTGGTTGAAGCCAACCAACCACAGACTTATATTAAAATGCCTAAATTAATATTTTCAGGGCCGGTGAGATGGCTCAGCGGCGTAAGCGCCTGCCCGGCAAGCACGAGGTCCTGAGTTCGACACCCGGAACCCACATATGAAAAAAGGGCCGGTGATATCGCTCAGCTGCACAGGCACCTGCTGGCATGCGAGGTCCTGAGGTCGACCCCCGGTACCCACAAAAAATATATATATATTTTTTCAATTTGTGGTTAAAATACTATAAATCCAATGCAACTCCATTCTAAACTCCAATAGGATTTCTAATAAAAAGTACATACTTAGTTTATAGTTCATCTGCAAAATAAAACATATAGGCACAAATAACAAGATGTTGAAAAGTAACAAGCCATCCCACCTGACATTAGAATGTAGCACAGTGGAGCCATTTTTCTCTCCTCGTGTGCTGATGTCGGTAGACCCTCCCTCCTTCAGATTTACCAACAGCACAAATCAAGAAAAGTTGCCCACATTCAGGCTCAGTTATGGAAAGGAGGCACAGAAATAAAGTACACAGAACAACTACAGTTGATGACAAAAAGCTTCAGTGTTCTCTTAAAAAACAAAACAAACAAAAAAAAACACTAGCTGTGAAGAATATAGCTGATACCAAAGAGGCCCACATGGTTGAAGACGATGGACAGCTGTTTGTTTCAACAATTCCAAAGTCCAAGCTCCCTTCTCTGCTAACACTTTTATAGTACCAGCCATGCAGAAGTGAAGCCAATAACAGGAATGCTTCCTGAAATATTAAGTCAGCTTGGAGCTGACAGCTAACAAGCCTTAGAAACCTTCCTGAACAGTTCCCAAGACAAGTGTCAGCAAATCTCCAAAACCAAAAGGCGCTGAGAAGGGTGGGAAAGGGAAGAGGAGGATCTGGATCCAGATTGTATCGAAAATTTGGATAAACCATCCAAGACTGAAGCTAACGCAAATCTTTTCTGAGTTTTAGAAGCTAACATGGGCTACATTTAACAAATCAGCTCTGTGGCTCTGAAGTTTTACAGACATAGAGAATACCACGTTATTAGTTCAGTAATACAAATATTTTATAAATTAACAATGCTGGGGTTTTTTTTAGTGACTTCAAGTAAAAACTTCAATTTTTTTTAATTTTACACAAAAAACCAAAATTTCATAACAAAATAATAGGAGAATAACAACAGTTAATACATTGTGTATTAGACCCAATCCAAAACTGGGCATCTGAGATGAGTACGCACTTCTCAGATGAAGAAATACAAACGGCAAATAAATATATGAAAAAGTGTCCAAGATGCAAATTAAAACAACACTGAGATTCCATCTCACCCCAGAAAGAATGGCTATTATCAAGAAATCAACCAATAACAGATGCTGGAGGGGCTGTGGGGAAAAAGGAACCCTTCTCCACTGTTGGTGGGAGTGTTGACTGGTGCAGCCACTGTGGAAATCAGTGTGGAGATTTCTCAAGAAACTAGAATTAGAGGTCTCATTCAAATGATGCTGTTTTAAGTCATTTGGTTTCTCGTTTTGCACTTCCTCCCAGGATCTAGTCTTCTAATGAAATATGAAGTATTGGTGCAGTCTGGCAATGTTTTAGATTTTTTATATTGTGGTTTTGTTTGGAAAGGTGTAATTTTTGATTTATGTACATGGTATAAATATGTGTATATACACTACAGAGCATATTAAAGAGTTCTATTTATCCTCTTCCTTCCCCCAGTAGAAATGAAACAAACTTTCTTTACAGACCAATAAAACAGTCCAGAAACAGATGCGTGTATTTTAGGCGGGCTATCCAGATCCTTGTCCTTTTTCTGTCCAAGAAGCTCTGCTTCACAGACTGCATTACACAGGTTCCTTTGTCCACTGGATTACAGATGACGTCAGCCATTGAGAGGCGCTGGCAAAGATGAGAGGAGGGAGCAAAGAGATATCAAGCTACCTTGTTTCCACTGCCTAACTGTGAATACACTTGCATCTCTCTACCCTACCGCTTCCACTGAGTCTCCCCTCAACAGCTATGTCTCTCCTCAGGTTCCAGCAGCATCCTCCTCTTCCCTTACCTCTGCACACCTAAAGGTGGTATCAAATTTTCAATGTTTGCTTAACATCCTTAAACCAGCTCATACCTCAGTGAGTAGTCCCTTCATGGAAACGCTAATGAAATCCTTGCATACCGGGCCGGTGAGATGGCTCAGCGGCGTAAGCGCCTGCCCGGCAAGCGCAAGGGCCCGAGTTCGACTCCCGGAACCCACATACAAAAAAGGGGCCGGTGATATCGCTCAGCAGCACGGGTGCCTGTTGGCGCGCGAGGTCCTGAGGTCGACCCCCCGGTACCCACAAATAAAAAAAAAAAAAAAAGAAATCCTTGCATACTGACCTTTATTTTAGGCTAGAGGCTAAACTGTCCCTCAAACTGGCAAAGGAGAGTGGCCCAGGAAAACAGACCCTTAAAATGGAGCTCTTGGAACTAGATTAGTACATATTTGATGAGCGCATGGATAGCTATCTCGCTGGAGGGATGTGGGACACTGGGGACCGGTGGCATCTCCGCTGCACAGTATCTGTCCCCTGTGGTGGCAAGAGATGGAGTAAGGATAGGAGGTGTTAGGAGACCAAGTGACTGTGCTACTTAACTCCCATGACAACATAAGTAACGACACAGATGGTGAGTTAGGCTGCCTGGAGAATAGAGAAAACAAGATAAATTTCAACCTTCAACTGCCAACTTTAAGCACAGTCGGACCATCAGAAAGCCCTGAGGCTACAGAGCAAGTATGTCTACGAATCATGACTTAAGGGTTGAAATTTGCAATGCTAATGAAAATGTGCAACCCCATGAGATTTATTATGTTAGCATTAAAAGCACTGTTCAAGAACAGTGAGATCCAAAATTCTGGATAAGTGCACTTGGCTTGACAAAGATAAGACTAGAAATGTGGAATTTCCAAGTCTCCCGACCCTTTCTTGGGGAAGTAAGCAGCCCTCACCTCTGTCGGAAGGAATCCACCTCTCACTGCATAAAATCTTTCACTGACTTCATCTGAGTAGCTTCATAAAGGGGAACTCACAACCAGAAACCCTTCCTACTTCCAAGCTTTGAGCAAAAGTTAAATTGTACTATGCCCTGAGAAAAACTGCAAAACTTCACTTGGGAGGAGAAAATTTACACATCGAAGTGTCACAAGATCCCAGCAGGATCCCAGGGTGTGATGACAAAGAATTCAGATATGAACAAATCTATTCATATGGAGTCATCCCTTAAGATGGGATTTAAAACACTAGCTCCCTCATCTGAGAGTGGACCCTACCATTTGCTTAGATGGTTATTTGAAGCATGGATTCTACAATGAACATCAGTTTAGTATCAGTTCACTGTGAACTTTAGATGCAGAAATTCCCTGACAAACTGTAGGAATAAGGAATGTGAAGGAAATTTAAGAGACATCCCCTCGTATATAATTCACATAACCAGTTTATAACCGTACACCCTGAGAAGACTTGGAAGTCATTTTTACTGAAGGCATTGAGAAATACATTGGTGAGGAAAACACCATGGTTGGAAATCTCTGTAATGTTGTTCATCTGTAGGCCAGACATAACTGTAGGGAATGCTGAAGTAGAACACAATTCCTTGATCTCTGGGAATAATGGAATTTTGAAGTGGCAGAGGACAGGTGGCAGTACTTAACTCTAGAGACAAGATGAGCACAATTCCCAGAATCCACAGGACAGAGTGATAAAATTCCCTTACCTACAGGGATCCTTGGAGGTATCCATCAGATCACTTTCTAAGAATGAAACACATGGGTAGCCTAGTCAAGATAATTCTAGCATTTCATGGGCAGAACCTAACGTGAACCACCACAGTGACAACTAAATAGCCCGTCACCTCAGAGTTCAAAGATTCTTAGCCTCTTTGTTGAGGAAGAGGAGGAGGAGAAGGAGGAGCTGTAGGAAGGACCTCTCAAAGCAGCCACAGGAATATACTATAAATATTCCACCTAGCTCTCCTCATAAGTGTCCTGGGTCCTTTTAACATGGTTACTAAACACCAGGGAAAGGCAATAACTAGACTTTTAGGGAATTTTTATTCAGCTCTGAGCTGACACCAACTATGGGAACTCAAAATATCATCTTACTCTATTATTTAGAATAAGGACTTATGCAGATCGAGGGATAAATTAAGGTCTGGGTAAATCAATTGTGAGCAAAATCACTTTATTTTGTGCAAGGAAGCAGTTCATTCAAAGTATAGCCTCGTTAGTTAGTTCACATAAAATTACAGTTGATTGTCCAAAAAAAGAAAAAAATACAGTGGTCCTCGGTTCATGAATGCTTTTGTTTGCAAACAATTTAAGTCACAAACAGAGGCATCTGACAAAATTTCGTCTTTCTTTGCAAACACTACAGTGGGTGACAAACATGACTGTGGCCATCTTTCCCCACAAAAAACAAATGTGGCCATCTTTTCCAAAATCATACAACAAATTAAATTCATAAACTGAGGTACCACTGTACATAGTTTTAAATGTTATATTTTCTGGAACAAATTGTAGGGAAAGTTGGGAACAGCCAGGGAAAGGTAAGGGCCTTAGTCCGAATTTTTGGCAAATAAAGAGCTAAACCTCCGCTAGTGACAGCAATTAAGAGAAGCAGGGAGAACTGAGAAGCAGCCTGGCTCGCTTTTGTGCCAGGGCCCCAATTCTCTGCTTTCCACCTCCAGTTAAGTACAAAGGAGACAAAGTGGGGAGGGGATGTATTACAGAAAACTCACGTAGTATATAAAATATGTACTCACACCCAGATACTCACACACCTGTATATAATACATATACATATTTTATTGTTCTCTCACCATATTAATACACTAAAATGTACATGCATCCCTTTACTAATTGCTAACTCAGCCGTGAATGTAAGGCTCTGCTATGAATCTCAGAGATATCACCTTGACAAAATAAAGAAGACCAAAGGGGGCTTACCCAACATCGGGCGCATAGGCAACGGGAAGCGACATTTGCTGAATCAGGGGTCTCAGAGCCTAACATAGCCAATCGAGGTAAAGCAACTCTCAAAGGGGAGAGTCCATTTCTTGCCTTATGATAAAAGAAGCTAAGAACAAAGACCCTTCAGCACTGGCTCTGGGCTTCCTACCTTACTTTGACAAGGTAGAGCTGTCTATAAAGTGATTTTGTTTCTCCTTCTAAACTTGTATGTCTAATTTTTTATTGATACAAAGTTTACAAACACTAAACAAATCTACCCTCACCAGATGTGACAAAATCAACACAGCTCCTAATATCTAACGTGCAGTTATTGACCTGGCAGTTGAGGGGGTAGAAACTTCAGGAAGTAAGGCCTAACTGGAGGAAGTAGATCCTTGGGGGTGTGCCCTTAAAGGGTGTATTTTGTCCCCTCCCCCTCCCCGCTTCCTGCCCACCATTGGATGAGCAACTCTGCTCTATCATGTGTTCCCCACCACGCTATTTTACCTCACGACAGGCCCAAAGCAGTGAGGCCAAGTGAGCATGGACTGAAATATCTGAAACCCTGAGCCAAAGTAAACCTTCCTCCTATTAAGCTGTTTATGTCAGTACGTTGTCACAACAGAAAGTTCACTAACAGATAAGAAAATTTAACTTGCCTTTTTTCTGCCAAGGACAACACGTTTTTTAATGGGCTTACTTTAATGCTCTGTTAACTCTGTCCTAATACAGAGGAACAGTGACAATTTTTATGGCCTACAGGACATCATTCTGGCCAATTATGTTAAAGTCGTTAATACCGCTGGTGAGCAGGAAGTAGCAAGCACTCTAGATTAAGTAACATCTATGCATGTCAGTGGGGGCAGATGAAGCTGTAAGCGTCCAGGAAACAGCCCATCACTGAGGTTCGGGGCATTCGGTGGTGGCAGGTGCTGAGACAGCCCAGGCAAACGCATGCCAGTTGCTTCACCTCACCTCACCCACCATAAAGAAAGGCACGATGAGTCCTAGGCCACTTTGAAGCTGGAGGTAATGAACTGTTCCGGGTGTGACGGTCCGAATCCCTTGTCAACCTGGCAGAGTGGACGGGAGCCCAGAGCAAGGGAAGACTGCACTGTGCCCAAGGTCTCGTTTACACCGCGCTGTCCCTACAGCCTCGTCGTGCGGCTGCAGGCCTGGAAACACACGCGCGCGTGGGCGGACGGACGCAACCCCCTCGTGTCCCTGACCGGGTGGCTGAGGTTCACCTCTGCTTCACATAGCATCCTGTTCTCCTCGTCCAGGAGTCTTCGCACAGCAGTCTTAGGACAGTGTTTCCAGGGAGCAGAGAGCAAGCTGCAAGACTTCCAGGGAACCGGAAGTCTCACAAGTCATTTCCGCCGCAGTCAAACTGTCTGAGCAAGTCACAGGGCCAGCCAGATCCAAAGAAGGAAGGACTTCCCCCACTTGGCGGAAGGAAGGACAAATAAACACTGCAAAAAGGAGGAACTCGCGAGGATGACTGAATTATTAAGGCTGACACCATCCTCGCAAACAGTGGCTTTCCAACGCTACTCATTTCTGTTTTATCATTAATTATTAGTGCCTGCAATTCTGCAAATTATCCCATCACTATACTCTTCATTTAAACCCCTTGAGTGTGTCCTCAGACTCGTGGCTGTACTGAGATGTGCATGTGTGAGCTGGAGGATCTGAATTTAATATTTACTAAAAGCAGCATTTCAAGTTGCATCTATTTACCTATGAATGCCTCAAGTTTATCCTTCTTTATGGCAGGGTAGTATTCCACTCTGTATAAATATCACATTTTCCTTATCCATTCATCTATTGATGGACATATACTCTATTTCCAAGATGTAGCTATTATAAACTCTGTTGCTGTAAATATAGGTATGTATGCATCCCTGTAATATGATTTTAACTCTTTGGGGAAGATACCTAGAAGGAGGATAGCTGGGCCAAACGGAATTTCTATTTTTAGTTTTTTGAGAAATCTCCACACTGATTTCCTTAGTGTTTGTACTAGTTTATATTCCCAGCAACAATGTAGAATAGTTCCTTTTTCCACATGTCCTTGCCAGTATTTGTTATTATTACATTTTTTGATGATAGCCATTCTTTCTGGGGTAAGATGATATATATCATTGTATTTTTAATTTGCATTTCTCTAATAGGTGGTGATGCTGAACATTTTTTAATGTATTTATTGGCCATTTGTGTGCTCGCTTCGGCACACAAATACTGGCCATTTGTACTTCTTGTGAGAATTGTCTATTTGTTTTGGTTGCCTACTTTTTGATTGGGTCTTTCATTTTGGGAAGTCTAATTTTTTTGAGTTCTTTATATATTCCAGATGTTAGTCTTCTGTCCAATATGTAGCTGGCAAAATTTTTTCCTATTTTTGTAGGTTGTCTTCTCATTCTGTTGGTTGTTTCCTTTGCTGTGCAGAAGTTTTTTAATTTAATATGATCCCATTTGTTGATTACATAATGTTAAGTGAAATAAATCAGACACACAAGTTTAAATATCACATGGTTTCTCTTATATGAGAAATTCAAAATATATATACAAATAAACAGCAAAATAGGAGACATACAAATAGGACATAGGGAGAAATTAAAATAATCCTCCGAATTACTTATTCCCTTGTTTCAAAAAAATTTTTATATGCTAATTTGTTTCATTTATACAACTAGTTTTTCTTAGTTCATGAAAAAGGAAGTTTTGTGCTATTACCTGTTTCTTTCTAAGAGAGAATCTTTTTTATGACTTGTATTCTGAGTAACTATTTTGAAGGTAATGATACATAGTATGTTAGCTATTGGGTTTCTTTGGGTTTGTTGATTTGTTTCTTTGTTTTTGAGACAGGGCCTCACTATGTAGTTCAGGTTGGGCTTAAACCTACTATGTAGCACAGGCTGGCCTCGAATTCACAGAAATTCTCCTGCCTCAGTCTTCTGAGTGCTGGGATTACAGGCATGAGCCACCACACCCAGCACAGTAGCTATTGTTATTCCCTTATTATTTTGTTATGAACTTTTATTTTTTATAAAATAGAAAGAAAAAATTCAAAAAATAAATGCATCACTTCAAATTAATTGAGGAATTACATACTATTCAGTGTTAACATTGAGTTAACCATGCATTTGAAAAAAATACAACCACAGTCCACTACCTAGTACCTAAATACAGATTTTAAAAGTCCATGTAAAAACTTACAAAAAATGTTTTTAGAAGACTGAAAGGCGGGGCCGGTGAGATGGCTCAGCGGCGTAAGCGCCTGCCTTGCAAGCGCGAGGGCCCGAGTTCGTCTCCCAGAACCCACATACGAAAAAGGGGCCGGTGATATCGCTCAACGGCACGGGTGCCTGTTGGCGTGCGAGGTCCTGAGGTCGACCCCCCGGTACCCACAAAAAAAAAAAAAAAAAAAAAGACTGAAAGGCTAAATTTTCAAAACTTGTAAAATGATTTCAAGAAAGTATGGGAGGGCCGGTGAGATGGCTCAGTGGCTTAAGCGCCTGCCTGGCAAGCGCGAGGGCCCGAGTTCGACTCCCGGATCCCACATACGAAAAAGGGGCCGGTGATATCGCTCAGTGGCACGGGTGCCTGTTGGCGCGCGAGGTCCTGAGGTCGTCCCCCTGGTACCCACAAAAAAAAAAAAAAAAAAAAAAAAAAAAAAAAAGAAAGTATGGGAGAGATTATTTTAAAATCATTGCACCAAAGGAACCCTTCTTAATAAGCAAAACAGATAATGCACAAACTATAAGGGAAATGTTGATAAATTTAGTATAAAAAACAAGATGCTATAAATAGAGTTATTGGATAAGCAACAGTCTTGTAAATAAGCTGTGTAAGACATACAATAAATAATACCCAAAATACATAAAAAGAGATGGTATACATAAATATATGTAGCATATTCATCATTTATAAATATGGAATTCATTATTTATAAAGGAACACTTATTTATTTATACATATTTATATCTCAATGTACAGAAAAAGTACAGAAAAGTAACACCAAATTGACAATCATAGTAGTTATCTTGAAACATGTAGTAAAATTGACAAGTAGGAAGGACGGTAAAATAATGAGTAGTATCTTTTTCTGCCCATATTACTAAATAAAATTCTTTTTTTTTTCTTTATGTGGGTACCGGGAACCGAATTCAGGACCTTGCACTTGCCAGAAAGGCGCTTATGCCACTGAGCCATCTCACCAGCCCTAAACATTCTTAAGAAGTTAAGAATTGCAGGAAGTGGGCCAGTGAGATGGCTCAGCGGTGTAAGCGCCTGCCTGGCAAGAGCGAGGGCCCGAGTTCGACTCCCAGAACCCACATACGGAAAAAGGGCCGGTGATATCGCTCAGCGGCACGGGCACATGCTGGCGCGCGAGGTCCTGAGGTCGACCCCCAGTACCCACAAAAAGAAAAAAAAAAAAAAAGAATTGCAGGAAGTGTTTAAGGACTAGGACCTAGAAATCTGTATTTTTTAATCACCAAAAATTATTCTGATACAAATCCAAATTCTAGATCTATTATCCCCATTTATTTATTTATTTGTAATTTTTTTCAAGACAGGGTCTCACTACATAGTTCTGCCTAGCCTTAAATTTACTGTGTAGCCCAGGCTGGCCTTGAACTCACAATGATCCTCCTGCCTCAGCCTCCTGAGTGCTGGGATTTATAGGCATGAGCTACCACACCTGGCTACTATCCCCTTTTAAAAATAGGTTGATACATACAGGAATATTACTTCACAATCCAGCAGGCAGCATAATTATTACACTAAATCTGAATACAGCCTCACAACTCTTTTCAATACAACACTGTATATATTGTTGCCACTACAGATAACACTCTGTGTTCTGATTACATTCTACATTTTATCTTCCACTATCAGATCTGAAACGTACAGAGGAATCTAGGCAATATTTCTTTGTTCAGATGCCAACTTGCTCTGTACATGAAGCCTGTAATCTGATAGTTACGAATATAAATATGCAGATACTACAGAATTATTTCTTTGTTAAAGTCGTCAATTCATAAACTATATGTTTAACTACAAGTGCTAGACATTCAGGTTTTCTGTTTTTAAAACATTATTATTCAGAAGAAGACATTTAAACTTTCGAATGAAAATGCCAGCCCCAAAGTGCTGAGAGGTCTTGGATAGATCTCAAGAAATTTAAAAATTGAAGGCAACACAATTTCTTGTAAAGTTAATCCTTCCATAGTAACTGATCCCAAAGATGGTATTACAGGCAGCTAAGTTAGACGTAAGTTAATACAGAGTCAGAGAGGGGCTGGGCGCTTAAGGAAGTTGGCAGAAAAATAAAGACATCAAATTGTGGCTGGAGGTGCATCTGAAGAAGGCCAGGCCTCAAGATAGAGATGCAGTGGCCAGGCCTGCATGCTTCTCTAAGGGATGAGCAGTAACTTGGAATTATACTATAATTGATATCACCTGGTCCGGTAAAGTCCTGATAGACATCAATCACCCAGGTGAGTGACCAGAGCATCCAGACCCATCCCTGCCCAAAATGCCTTTGTTCTTTCTGTGTACCCTTGCTACCTGACCTGCTTCCTTATTGGGTCAATATTAGCTAAGCAGCTACACTTGTAATCTTATTAGTTGATTATAGTTTGACCCACATCATACTCAACTTGTGATTTTGCTCTATAAAACATTCTTGGAGAAGTGACCTCAGTGGCAACCCACTTCCAGGACCCCTCCTATCTCTCAGGAGCTATCTCTGAATAAACCTTTCATATTCTTAACCTCCTTTATCTTTTGGAATTCATTCTTCAATTTTAGGGGATATGAACTAGACATCTGTCACCTATCAGATTGAGAGTTGTATTTATCCTATTTCAAAAGCAAAGTGGATGACATTCCAAACAAAGAAGAACAATTATAAAAATGAAAACTTGCTGGGTGTGGTGGTACATGCCTATAATCCCAGCACTCCAGAAGTTGAGGCAAGAGGATCACCAGGAGTTCGAGGCCACCCTCAGTTACATACTAAGTTCAAGGCCAGCCTGGACTGCATAGCGAGACCCTGTCTCAAGAAAAAAAAAAAAAGGGCGGGTGAGATGGCTCAGCAGCGTAAGCGCCTGCCTGACAAGCGCAAGGTCCTTAGTTTGACTCCCGGAACCCACATACGAAAAAAGGGCCGGTGATATCGCTCTGCGGCACGGGCGCCTGCTGGTGCGCCAAGTCCTGAGGTCGACCCCCAGTACCCACCAAAAAAAAAAAAAAAAAAAAAAAAAGAAAAAAAAGAAAAAATGAGAACTCAAAGAGACTATAACCAGATGAATGAAATAAGGAAAACAATGAAGGGTTTTAGTAAAGAAACAAGGATTCTTAAAAATATTAGACAGAAAATTGGAAAAGTTCAATCAATAAAAAAAATTAGTGGAAAAAGAAGAACTACTAGGCTTCCTTAAGTAGAAGACAGACTCTCAAGGCTTGAAGATAGAATAGGTGAGTTATTGTATTCAGACAGCAATTTTTAAAAATAAGGATATTACCAAAAAAGCACACAAGACCTCTGGGGTATGACTTTTCTTTTTTTCTTTCCTTTTTTTTTTTTTCCCCTTGGTCTTTCGAGGCAGAATCTCACTATGTAGTTCAGGTTGGCCTTGAATTCACAGCAATCCTCCTGCCTCAGCCTCCTGAGTGCTGGGATTATATATATTATATAATATATATTATATCCCTGGCTCTGGGATATAATTTTTAAAACCAAATTTAAGAGTCATTGCCATATAGGAGAGGCTTGAGATTCAGACTGAAGGCATGGAAATCTTTTCAGTGAAATAACAGCAACAAAAATTCCCGAATCTTTAGAAAGATAAGGATATCCAGTACAGGTGTCATTTAGAACACCAAACAGGTCTGACTCTAAAAAACCCTCCCCCACCATATTATAGTTAAAATGTCAAAAATACAGAAAAAAAATATTGAAAGCAGTGAGAAGATGAACACCAAATCACTTTATAAAAGCACACCTATTATAATAAATTCCTGATTTACAAATTATTTCCATCCAGGAGAACTGTTCATAAATTGGGTTCATTCATAAGCTGACAAGTGAGTACACCTGTGAAAGTTTGCAACTCAAATGTTTGTAAATTGGGGATGTACAGTACAGATTTCTTAGCTAAAACTCTAAAGGTCAGAAGGTCATGGAATAATGTATTTCAGCCCTTAAAGAAAATAACTGCCAACCTAGATTCCTCTATTCAGCAAAGCTATCCTTCAGATTTGAAGGAAAAATAAAAACCTTCCAAGTTAAGCAGAAATTAAAAGACCACATGACCACTAAGTCAGGATTACAAAAGATATTTCAAGGAATCCTACACACAGAAGAGGAAGAGTAAACTAATCTATGAGCAGCAGGAGAGAATCATTAGAAACGGAACGAAACGGCAGGAATTAGTATTTACCTTTCAGTAACAATCCTGGATGTAAATGGTCTTAATTCTCCAGTTAGACATAGACTAAAAGATTGGGTTAAAAAACAAGACTCAGTTATATGTTGACTGCAAGAAACGTACTTCACACTCAAAGACATACAGACTGAAAATGAAAGGATAAAAACGATAGTCCATAAAAATTCTTGCAGAAGCAAGAAGAGTAGCTAAACTCACATCCAACAAAGCAAACTTCAGGTCAAAATTAAAAGGGACAATCTGCCGAGAAGATATAACAGTTTTAAATATATTTGCACCCAATTTCATAAACACTACTCATCATAAATGGACAGAGAGAACCTAAGACAATTATAGTGGGTGACTTCAATACCCTACTTTCACAAATAGTTAATCCAGATTAATAAGCAGCAACAAGCCAGGCAAGGTGGTGCATGCCTGTAATCCCAGCACTCGGGAGGCTGAGGCAGGAGGATCGTTGCAAGTTCGAGACCAGCCTGCTACAAAGTGAGCTCAAGGCCAGCCTGAACTGCATGGCGAGACCCTGTCTCAAAAAGAGAATAAATAAATAAATAAATAAACAAAAAACCAACAACAACAAAGAAATATTAGAGTTAAACCACACTATAGATCAAATGGATTTTGCAAGTATCTATACGGTGTTCCACTCAAAAACAGTGGAACACACATTTTTTTCAGCAGCTCATGGAAATTTCTCCAACACAGAACATATTTTAGGCCATAAAGCAAGTCTTAAAAAAAATACAGGGGCCAGTGAGATGGCTCAGCGGCATAAGCGCCTGCCTGGCAAGTGCAAGGTCCTGAGTTCGACTCCCAGATCCCACATACGAAAAAAGGGCCGATGATATCGCTCAGCAGCACGGGCGCCTGCTGGCGTGCGAGGTCCTGAGTTCGACCCCCGGTACCCACACACACACACAAAAAAAAAAAAAAACAGAAAAAACTGAAATAATCTCATGCACTTATCAGATCACAATGGTATGAAACTAGAAATCAACAAGACAAATTACAGGCACTACACAAACTTATAGAGATTGAGTTACATGCTTTTGAATGACCAGTGGATTGTTGAAGAAATCAATGGAGAAAATAAATTCCTAGAATAAAATGATAATGGAAACAGAATACATCGGAATCTGCTGAATACAGCAAAGACAGTCCTGAGAGGAAAGTTAATAACTGAGAGTGACTACATTAAAACTCTGGGCCCCGTGTCCTCTCGCGTGGACGGCCCACAGTCACGCTGCAGGCTGCGCTTCTTTCCCTGTTTTTACTCGGTCCAAACTCGCTCTGCAGAGCCTGTTTCTTTTCCTACCTTTAGTAAAACTTTGCTACTGTTCGTGTTATCTCGACCAATTCTTTGCTCAAGACAAAAAGAACCCAGAAACCACCTCCAGAAGGAGACTCCAGCACTCTAAAACCTGGTCACGCCTTTGGCATTAGCGGCCACGAGACCAGGTGAGGCGCTCCGGGGACTTGTTGCTGTTCGTTGTTGTTTTTCTAGCTCCCCTAGGCTGGGAACCTGGGAGACTTAGCATGGCCCTGGGCAATGCTTCCTATGTTTCCCAGCACATGGGGGAGGGGGCCGCATGGCCTCTGTGTTTTTCCTCTAGCTGCAGGAGGACTACGGTCCTGCCTCAAGTTTATCTCCCCTTTTCTTTCTTTCTTCCATTTACGGTCACTCTGTAGGTTCAAGTTAAATAGCCAGAGCGCCTGTTATTATTCCCTTCTGTCCTCACATTTCTGTTCTCATGATATTTTGCTCAGCTGTCTCACTCTTTTGGGGAAAAACAGCTGCTGGTAACTTGGTAGCCTGCCTGAGTAGTCACCAGTTTACTCCTTTTGTGCTCAAAGCCTCATCTCACTTTTCCCCTGGATAGCTGTTTCCTTCACAGGGTGCCATCTCAGTCCTGGTTGCCATCTTGTCTCGTCATGTGGCTGGATACCGTTTTGGGTCAGCCACATGCTTGTTTCTAGATCCCTTCCTTATTTCTTCTAACAAAATGCAGGCAATTTAGAAACATGCCTGACAGCCTGACCAGAACAAAAGAACAGACAGCAAGACTTAACTCAAGGACTTTTAAAGGTTTTTTTTTTTTTTTCCTTAAATAAGAGGTTTCTGTCTCTACTGCCTCAAACAAAGTACCAAAGTTTTTACTATTGGGGTAAATGTCTTTACACAAACCTGGTGGTCTTGGTTAGTGTCTGCCCTTTGCATTCCTTACAAAAGACACAAATTAATACAATTAGAGGTGAAAAGCGTGATATTACAACAGATACCACTGAAATTCAGAGGATTATTAGGAACCATTTTGAAAACTTATATTCTAAAAAACTGGAGAACTTACAAGAAATGGATATCTAGACACATGTCATGACCTAAAAGAATTGAGTGGATATAAAAAACCTAAACAGATCAACAATAAGCAATGAGATTGAAGCAGTAATAAAAAGGCTTCCAACAAAGAAGACCAGGCCTGGGTGGATTTACTGCTGACTTTCACCAAATCTTTAACGAAGAACTAATATCAGTGCTCTTCAAACCATTCTATAAAATAGAAAGGGAAGTGTAGAGGCTATTTTAATTGTAAGGGAAATTTTAAAAACTTATATTACTAATACTAGTATATTTCCAACACTACTCAAAGATAAGACTGAGAAACACAGCCCGTTCCCATAATTAGAAAATTACAAAACTTAATGAGCCTTAACATTCCAGGTGCCAGCTGCAAGACAAGTGTAACTCAGCCAGACAGTGATGTTTTACTTACTTTCAAGTCTCAGTGACTTATCATTTCAAGGACAGCTCGACTCAGTGTAAGTCAGTGATTGATTCCTCCTGCTCACCTTAGCCTTGACCTCCTCATTATAGGATAGGAAGCCCCCAATTAACTTGCCTGAACCAAATCTGCCTAGCAACATATGACAAGACATATGTGACCAACTGTAAAATATCATGTTATCTGCCTTTTGTACTTCCTTCTGAAAACCTATATAAGAAAATACCCTACCCCAACACAGCATTGATGATTTGAGACCTGATTCCCATCAGCCAGCTAGTGTAATAAAGGTTGCCTTCCAACTCATCAGGTGCAAAGAGTCTTCCATTAGGTTTGATATCAGATTTCTGTAACAGAAGGAATACTTACAAATTTATTCTAGGAAGCCAGTATCATCCTGACACAGAAACTAGATACTCAGCAAAAAAGAAACTACAGACCAATATCCTTCATGGACTTAAGTGCAAAAACTGTCAATAATTCAACCACACAATAAGGTCATAAACCCAGAGCAAACTGGTTGCACCCAGGGATGGAAGGATGATTCAGCATACATAAATTAATAAATATAATGTGCCATATAAATAGACTCAGGGAAAATAATTACATGATAATTTCAATAGATTCAGGAAAAGGCTTTGACAGAACATTCCTTCATGATAAAAAAAACTCTGAATAAAATAGGTATAGTAGTATCTTTCTTCAAAAAAACAAACGCTGTAGGCAACAAACCCAACATCACACCAAAATAAGGAAAAAATGGGAAGTCTTTCCTCAAATTACTGGATCTTCTGGATTTTCTTCATATACCTCAAATGAAACATCCAGCAGACAACTGCAAGTAGAAGCAGATATGAAAATCCAGCTGTGGAAGACCACCACGCTGCTCTCCTTAAAAAAAAAAAGCCCTTGCCATGACCTGTCCCTGCCCTCTCCCTCACCCTATTTACCCAGGTATGTACATCTGGCTATATCGAAACAGACGTTCCCCGCAGTAAAGGTGCCAGCCTTGTGTACATCAACACTATCTGTGCATTGCTAATTGGAGGTTTGTGTGTCTGGTATGGCTACAAAGTTTCTTTTCCCTATGCACGCTGCTGCGACCCCCCGCCCACCTCCCTGATGGATACCAATAAAAGCAATGAGCTTCAGGAGAGGCGGCCTTTTGTTCCACAGAGAACGCTGTGTTATCCCAGAGCTCCTCGACCACAGAACACTTTCTTTTGCATCCTTGTGCCATGTTGCTGGGTGGGTTAGACTGATACCCTCATCAGAGGTTTCGGTACTGTGTTCCATTTTGGTTTGGGGAATCCAACTCGGGACCTTGTGCTTGCCAGGCAGGCGTTGTGCCGCCGAGCTACATTCCTGGCCCCCTGTGTTCCATTTTGGAAGACATCAAAAAAGATTCACAAAAATGTATAACAATGCCACATTTGTTTTGTTTGGCTTGGAAAAGTTATAACTTATTTTAAAAATGTTACTTATAGGTCGATTCCTGTTTTTGAATGACTTAAAATGCATTCTTCAAGTTTCTATTTTAATTTCTAATACAATAAATATTAACATATATAAACCAAAAGTCTTCGAGGATCTCAACAGTGTGTAAAGAAGTTCTGAATCTAAAATGTTTGAAACCTCTGTTACAATAGTGTTCGCTGCAGGCTGAGTGTACCCTCACAAAATTCCTGCGCTGACTCCGAACTCCCCCCCACCCCCGTGACGGCGTTTCCCCGCTGGCCCGGGGGCGGAAGGGCCCGGCGCGGTCACGGGGCCCTCGCGCGTGGCTTACACCCCGGTCAGCCCCTAGGGACGGCGGCGGGCACTGCACCCGAACCGACCCCTGTCGACACCGCCCCTGGCCGTCAGCCCAGCTGCGGTCCGCGGCGTTTCGTTCCGGCGGCTGGATTAACAGCACGCACAGCAAAGACCCGACCCAAGAGGTTCCGACGCCAGAACTGCCAGCCCCGGCCACTTCCAGGAACGGGAGCCACGGAGACGGACAGCCCCTCCCTGTGGGCGCTTCCGACCGTTTCCGAGCGGCGCCAGGGGCCTCGGGAACCGCGGACGCGCGCGCGCAGCCGGGCCTTCCCGCGCGGCTCCAGCGTGGGCGGCGCCGCGTCCCTGCCTCCCGCCCGCCGCCTGCCCGCCGCCGTCGCCCTGGCCTTGACCGCACGGTCCGTGCTTCGGCACGCGCGACTGCGCTCGCGGGAAGCTGCTGCTCTGCGCCAGGCGTCTCGGGAGAGGCGGTTTTCACCCGAGCGGGATTCAGAGAGCCCCCAGGCGCCTTCTGGAGTGAAATCTGAGCGCTCCGCGGAACAGACCCGCACGGAAAGGCGGCCCGGCCCCGAGCCCCCCTCGCTCCCGGCCACGGCCCACGCGGGCCCGGCGCCCATGGCCGCGCTCCGCGACGCTCAACCGGGCCCGACGCGGCCGGGCGGCGCAGCCCGGCGAGCAGCAGCGGCAGCGGCAGCGGCGGGCGCAGCATGGCGGCCCCGGCTCGGAGCAGCAGGTGGGCGGGCGGGAGCGGGGCGGCCGCTGCGTGGGCCCAGTCCCGCCGCGCTCCGCGTTTCCTCGCGGCGGCCTGCGTGGGGGCGGGTCGTGACGTCGGGTGCTCGCGCGCTCCTCCCAGCGTTCCCGACGCGCTCGGTGCGCGCCGCCGGCAGGCGGGGTCCCGGGCGGAGCCTCGGCGCGGGGCTGACGCTTCTCGAACCCGGGCCGCGGCCGCCGCTGCTCCGCGCGGGCTCTGCACGCCGCCGTCCCGCCCGTCTGGTCCGCGCGTGAGCTTTCGGTGCCTTTCAAAGCCGGGCGGAGGCGGACAGCGGGAGCAGACACGTGGTGGGGAATCGCAGTTGAAGTGACATCCGCCAGGGGATTTTACCGACGCCTGGGGCTTCAGCGGGGCACTAACCCTGAAAAGAGAACTGGTGCCTAAACACCGGCGCCAGAAAACGCACCGGCTTCCTCCCGCAGGCGCTGCCGGCGCTGGACTAGCACCACTTCTAGGTGTGATGGCTCCCATAGCTACATAGTTACCAGCTGCATAGTTACTAGACAATAGAAAAATACCATTGAGGAAGTGTATCTAAATTAAAAGTGGACAAAAAACTTGCTGTTGTATTCTTTTGTAGTAGCTAGGTACCTTTGTAAGTTCCTTACCTAAAAGCCAATGTACCGTAACCATTATTGGCTGTTCTGAGAGTAGTTGATTTCTGTTCCAATCAGGATATGGTTTTTGCTTTAAATTCTGTGTGTTGAACAGACCCGGGACTGATTTGTGATCTCCCTGCGTGGACTGAACAGATGGATCAGCTGGTCAGCTTAATTAAAGGCTCATCAAACTTCCAGATTGGCTGCCTGGCTTTCTATTACGAGTTTGAACCCATAACACTAGGTAGGGTAGCCGAAGCTGTTTTCACCTTGCTCACAGCAGTCAGAGCAATTACAACAAAAGCTGAGAACCTGTTAGTGTAAGTTTTCTCAGTGATTTCCAGTGCCTTTTCTTTCTTCGTTCTTTCGGTCTCCTCAACCCTTCCCGGAGGTATCTTTAACGGAACCCTTTGTATCTTTCTTCCTTGTGAGTATGGGCCTCTCCATGAAGGATGTTACACGTCCAGAGGGCAGGAAATGCGTCCCACGCAGAACGTACACATCACAGTACCCAACAGAGTACCTACCAGGGTTTCCAGTAACATTTATGAAATTTAGTAAAATATGACATCTGCTTTGAAAACCTGGATTATGTTTAACTCCAGAGTTAGAGACCCAGGCAGTCAAGAAAAAAAATAGAATACCCTGAAAAAGGTCAATTTGTGAACATATAGTCAGCCACATTGATACATAATTTATCATTGATTATAACTCCTTTAGCAAATGGCAAGTCCTTTAATTTTTCTGATTTATGGTGGTATTTATGTGCACCCTTCGGTAGCTCAGCTGGTAGAGCGGAGGACTGCAGGCTCTACAGACATCTAAAAGACATTCATGACCAAAAATGTTGCGACTTTTCATCACACTCCAGTATAACCAGGGACAAAACCTAAGTGAAAAGCATACAAAATATGTGGAAAATATTTTAAAGCAAAAGTAGTTCTGAGCGGGCCGGTGAGATGGCTCAGCGGCTTAAGCGCCTGCCCGGCAAGCGCGAGGGCCCGAGTTCGACTCCCGGAACCCACATACGAAAAAGGGGCCGGTAATATCGCTCAGCGGCACAGGCACCTGCTGGCACGCGAGGTCCTGAATTCGACCCCCCGGTACCCACAAAAAAAAAAAAAAAAAAAGTAGTTCTGAGCAAATAGTTTTTTAGACAAACTAGTCGAAGACTCAAGGAATTATCTAATTCCAAAAACAGTGTAAACTACAAATGTCAAGCATATTGCATTACAATCAAAATCTGAGGCCCTATGAACAGAAAGGCACAAATGTTTTATATGAATTCATTTAGAAATTTAAAAGGAAATAAAGGCCATTCATTTAGGATAGATCACAAATTTTAATATGTAACTTAAAATAATATGCTATCTTCAAAGAACTGAAATTTCCATCTTCAAAATTAATCTCTTTTCCTTTAATAACAAAGCCACTGTGCACATTCGGCAAGCTTATAATTTTATCTAAAATCATATTTTTTAAATTATAAGATTATGAATAACAGTATTTAGGAAGTCACTGGGAGACAAGAGAGAATTTCAAGTATTTTATTTATTGTAAATGTTATATACACAAACCAAAAAAAAATTACTAATGAAATTCAGTTAATAAAGCTATTATTAAACTTTATTATGAAAGGTTGTGAAAAATTTTGTTTAAAATCTTATTGGCCATACCATTTCTTCCACAGTAAAAAATTTTTACATAGCTAATAATTCACAGACACCACATTAACTTTTGTACTTATCTAAGAAAACCTTTTCTTCCTTCCTTTTTCCAGCCTAAATTCTAGGAAAATATTAGAGTCAAAAAGAGACATGATCCAGCACACCTTAGTAAATGTAAACATTCTAAGTGATTTAATATCAAGCTTCAAAAATTCAGATTTTAGACTTAAAGTGCTCATAAATTTTTAAGTGGTTTTATAATAGCTCAAATGATTGATTACAATTATTCCTTAATTATAGCCATGAGTCAACAGCATATCTGATTAGATCTATTAAATACCTCGTACCTTAAAGCTTTTACTTTATTTAAAATGCTATTGTAAAAGGATGCCATGCTTTAATATGATGCATAATAGAAATCTAATATTAAATTAGTTTTTCTAATAGTCCCTTATAGTGAAGGATCATAAAAATGGAAGCTAGTAAGTGTGTGAATAAACATACACTCCTTTAGCATATTTTGTATTTTCAGAACAATATTATGGCATCTTAATCACGGTTTTTGTGTATTTTTCCAAAAACAGAGTATCTGTTTATTCATGTCATGAATGAGAAACAAGATTCTAGTGTACAATGGTTATTAGTCTGTGCAAGATGAAAAATATTAGATATTATTGACAGGTAATGAGTTTTCAAAGGTATTAGATTATCACATGTTTGATCACAAATACATTAATGATAACTAAGGTCAAAAATTCAGGACTACATTTGAGCACATAATAACAAATCTGACACCAATATAGTTAATTCGAGAATCACTGCTAATAATGTTCAAAATAACATAATCCATGTTAAATACATTAACCTCCTAGATGACAAATAAGACATTTCAACGCTGGAAATGGGTTCCTCATTTGACTGTATTTCCTTGTATTTCTCAACTCCTCGCACAGTTTGTTTTGTGGAATTTGTTTCCATTCATAGTTGCAATAGGAAGAAAGACTTCTCAACACCAAGGGGTAAAACATTCGCTCAGTTCCCTGAAGACATATGCAAAAAGAAGCGTAGAAAATCAAGTGAGGGAACTATACAAAGGAGGTGCAGGGGCAGGACGAGCAGGAATTAAATTTCCCTGAGATGACACTTTCGGGTGTGGTGGAGGTGGCCTGTGGGGGTGAGAAGAGAGTTAACGGTGTGTAGACTGAATGAAATAATGCTGCATTCATGAGCTCAACGTAACACCATTCTCAGCTTGCCTGAAAACAGGTAAGGGTACTTTATATCCTGAGATTATTATTAATACGACAGTCAGTGGTTAAAGGATTCCAATTAGAATTTAAAATGGAACCATTACCTCCCTTACATTGTTGCTCCACAATCAATCACGTATGAAAGTGCTAGCTTATGTTTTCAAAAAAAATAGCTCAAGAAATTCTGAAGTCAAATTGTGAAAGACAAATGAGGGAGGCATTAAGTGGATGAAGCACTTTTCTTGAGTGTTAGAATTTATGGGCAACAAATTATTGCTAAGTGTAAAACTAGCTCTATGTTCACATACAGAGAGCTGAAATTCCAGCTCCTCAAACAATATCCACTGCGAGTTAACTTTGCTACTGGGACTATGCCTAGCCATCTTCACCCTCATTCTTGGACACCCTTCCTTAACCTCTGCACCAAATCCAATCTTGGTGTCCCTCCAGTCTAACAGCACACTAGAACACCACCTGGTAAATACATGTCTTGAAATTTACAGATTCTTCTCTTCATCCTCAGTTGGATTTCAATGTGTTCATACTGAATAAGAAAGACCATATATCAGGTTACTCTAAAGGCCTTTCCTTCTGAATTGTATACACACCAAAAGCTTCGGCAGCAGTTTATTTTAAGTCTTGCTCAGGCTTCTTTTAAAATGAAATTTCCTTTCAACGTTGTACTAAAATGATGAAATTCATATAAAAGTTCTTTAAAAGCCTTTCTATAAATTGTGTCCTATCTAAATTTGTCCTAAATTAAATTGCCTAAATACTTTGCCCCTAAGTTAAATTAAAAATAAGAGAAACTATAAGGCATTAAGCATGGATTTTATTCTAGTCAAGTAATCTAAATAAATTCACTTCAGACCTTGATGGAAACTGTTGAGGCTGCTTGGCTGCATAGGTTGGTACTGGAAATCTGTTTGCATGTACAGGCTAAAAGGAAAAAAAATAATAAAAAAGGATATTATTATGATGTAGTCATAAATGTTTTATGTATAATTAATATACTTAACAGATTATAATGCCGACATTTTAAAGTATTTTGCTTAAATGGGCTACAGATGTAGCTTAGGGGTAGAATGCTTGCCTAGCATGTACAGACCCTAGATTTGATCTCCAGCACCACAAAAGTTACCATCTATTTAAAGTAGGCAGTTATAACTTTAAGATAGCTGATGTAATGCACTGGTAACCAGGAAAGTATATCTATAGAATGTACACAAAAGAAAATGAGAATCAAAATATGTCAGAAGTCTTAACAAATTTAAGAAATTGAAATCTTATCAAGAATCCTGACCACAGTGGTATAAATATAAATCAATACAAAAGGAATTTGAGAATGTTCACAAGTGTATGCAAATTAAACACTATGCTTCTGAAACACCACTGGGTAAAGAGGAAATCAAAAGGGATATATGTATACACATATTTTGAGACGAACAAAAACAAACACAAAAATAACAAAAATTATGGGGTGCAGCAAAGGCTGTTCTAAGAGAGAGACACTTATAGCCCATTTATAGTAATAAATACTTATATTTAAAAAGGAGAAAAATATCAGATAACCTTGTTTTACCTCAGAAGCTAGGAAAATAAGAAAAACTAAGCCAAGTTAGCAGAAGGAAGCGAATAACAAAGATCAGAGAAGAAATAAATGAAAAAGTGAAAAACAAAAAAAGAAAATTAGAGCTGGGCTTTTAAAAAAAAGGATAAATATTATCACACTGTTAGATTGAGAAAAAAGACAAACTCAGAAATGAAATAAGACATTACAATTGATAGTTCAAAATTACAAAAGGTCGGAAGGGACCATTCTTAACAATAATAGGCAACACATTGGAAACATAAAAGGATAAATTCCTAGAAGCATACAACCTATCAAGACTGAATCATGAAGAAACAGATGATGTGAACAGACCAATAACAAGGAGATTTGAAATCAGCAATGCAAAATCTTCCATCAAGGAAGAATTCTCAGGACTTGGGAGCTTTATAGTGGATTTATACTAAATCCTTAAAGAAGAACTAATAGCAAGTTTCTCAAACTTTTAAAAACTGATGAAAATACTTTCAAACTCACTTAATGAGGTCAGTACAGTATTACCCTGGTACCAAAGACAGACAAGGACACTATAAGAAAAGAAAATTACAGGCCATTATCCTTGATTAACGTATCCTTGATGAACACTGGAAAGATATTTCACCATGAACAAATAAGTAAGACTTACTCTTGAGCTTGTAAGGATGGCTGAATATACACAGATCAATAAATGTGGTACACCATATTAACAGAATAAAGGACAACAATCATATGATCACCACAAATAGATACAGAAAAAGCAAAAAGAACTGGCAAATTTCAACATATTTTCATGATAATAACTCTCAACAAGCAGGTTTGAAAGGAATGAACTTCAATAAAATAAAGGCCACACAACCTCATACTCAACAGTGAAAAACTGAAAGCTTTTCCTCTATGACCAGGGAAAAGACAAGGATGTCCACTTTTATTCAACAAAGTACAAGAAGTTCTAGCCAGGGTGATTAGGCAAGAAAAAAATAAAAGGCATCCAAAAAACGAAGTAGTAAAACCGTCTCTATTTGTAGATGACATGTTTTTAAATCCAGAAAACCCCAAAGATTCCACCAAAATAACTGATAGAAATAATAATTCAGTAAAGTTGTAAGAGACAAAATCAACATTAAAAATTAACATTTTTATACATGAGTAACAAACTTTCTGAAAAATATTAAGAAAACATTTATTTAGAATAACATCCAAAATAAAATACTTGAGATAAATTTCATCAAAAAGGAGAAAGATCTGTACACTGAAAACTACAAAACACTGATGAAAAAAAAATTGAAGAAGACACAAATAAATGTTAAGAAATCCCATGTTCATGAATTGGAAGAATTAACTGTAGGTGCATGGGTTAAACTCGTATCACTGGAATTTTGATAGGGACTGCAATGAATCTGTACATTACTTTGGAAGTATGAGCATCTTAACAATATTAATTCTACAGTACAGTCAGAAACAGAGAAGTTGAGTGAGTTACTCCCTTCCCCTCAACTGTAAACACCACCTTAATGATTATCCACGATTCCACTGTCCCAAAAGAGGTACAAAATAGAATAACAACAGCTTAGGAAGTCTGAGGCGGCAGATCACTGACACCAATTAGAGAGGCAGTGGGAGGCACTTAGCGTCAGAGGTGTCTGACTCTTTAAATACTGGAAGCCTCAGTTACCAAGAGCCCTCTTTTTCCTTTTCCCTTCTGCCTGTTTCTGCTTCTACCACCCCATGATCTTCAATAAACTACTTACTACATATTATAGGGTGTATGCTTGGCAAGTCTTTCCTCGTGATACATAATAACCTGGACTACTCTGGGCCCACTCAACTGTGACGCAACTGGTGAGAGAGGCTTTTAGGAGCTCAGTACCAGGTCTTGGTAACATGCCCTAGGGAAGCCAGGTTTTGAAAACAAAGACAGCAAGCAGAGAGAGAAAACCACTGATAGCTTCCTTCCCAGGTCATTTCCAATCTTGGTTTCACGGCAAAGCATTCTTACTGTATAGATCCTCTGAGCCAGGGACCCTACTGGTATTCCTTTAACTCAAGGACCACCTAGAATACCCTCAAATTATTAAAAAAAAAAAAAAAAAAAGTATCTAGGTTCACGTAACCCTTTTTTAAAATTTTTTTTTCTAGTGCTACAGGTTGAACTCACAGCCTGATGCATGTTAGGCAAGCACTCCACCACCGAGCAACATCCCAGTTTTTAAAATTTTCCAACATGCAATACTTCAACACAGTAAAGAAAATAAATTTTTATTTTAAGCTTATAACTTCTGTAGGAGGGGTTACTGGAGAAATACGTCAAGGAGCACTCACCGGCTGTCGAGGAGCACCCGTCAGTTGTCGAGGAGCACCCATCGGTTGTCGAGGAGCACCCATCGGCTGTCCAGGAGCACCCATTGGTTGTCGAGGAGCACCCATCGGCTGTCGAGGAGCACCCATTGGTTGTCGAGGAGCATTCATCGGCTGTCTAGAAACACTTGCTTGATTTTTGCCATCTGACCTGAAAGAGATATGATTACTTTTGAACTAAAGAAAGATTAAAACACTTCTAAATTATACATCACACACATCTTTCCTTTTCCTAATACAAAATAATAATTTAGGTAGTGGTAGTGAAAATGCCTACCAGAAGAGCTTAAGTCTTTAGGCATTTTTAACAGCTTCCACACATGATTAATCCTTACTACACTAAAAAGTATTATTAACCACATTTTATAACTAAATAGCTGAAAAATCTAAGAAATTACGTAATTTGATCAATTAGGCCAGTATACCCTAATTTTTCTTCTCAAATCTTCTATAATTACAGAAGAGTTAAAAACGTATTTTTAGGGCTGTTCATATAGCTCAGCAGCATAAGAGCCTGCTTGGCAAGCATGAGGTCCTGAGTTCGACTCCTGGTACTCACATATAAAAAAAACAAAAACAAAAACACATTGTTAGACTACACATGCAGTATCTGAAGTAGTCACTAAAAAATTAGGAGTACAAGGGTATAAAATAGGTGACTTCGAAAGACATCAGCTAAATGTTAGACATCGAGGTGCCAGCATCAGCTAGGGAAAAACTTGGCACTGTCTGCACAGACTGATCAGTCAGAACTGTGACAGGAAGTAAGAGAGAGGGTAGGAAGACAAATTTGTTTAGAAATCACTAAAAATTAAGGCAAACATCAAGACACTCTAGAAAATTATTATGTAAAGAGGTAACAAGCAGCAATGAAGCAATGGTGAGCAATCAAGATGAGCAATCAAGACCAGCAAGGGGTATTTGGAAATCATTATCATAATAACTAATTATTAAGTAATTACAATGAGCCCACAGAGTGCTGTGGACTTTATTTGCTAATTTCCTCATTTAATCGTTTCAAAAATACTATGAGAAAGGTAATATTTTTTTTTCTTTTTTTCTTTTTTTTGTGGGTACTGGGGGTCGACCGCAGGACCTCGCGCACCAGCAGGCGCCCGTGCCGCTGAGCGATATCACCAGCCCTTTTTTTCGTATGTGGGTTCCAGGAGTCAAACTCGGGCCCTCACGCTTGCCAGGCAGGCGCTTATGCTGCTGAGCCATCTCACCGGCCCGAGAATGGTAATATTAACATTCCCATTTCACAGAAAACAAACCAAGGCTCGAAGAGCTTTATTTATAGCTTCAGCTCCTAATTCCACCCAAGGAGAAACCTAAAACTTAAACCCAGGTCTGACTACAAGCTCCATGCTAGCAGATACTACCTTGGATGCCAGCACATTAGAAGTGATTACTGAGAGAGTTTTATGAGAGCCCAACACACAGACTAGCAGTGTCAGGTGTCAGAATTATGACATGCTTAACATTTTTCTACCGAAACTTATCTTTTTAAAATCAGTTTTCAAAACTGAGAATTAAAATCTTCCTCTGTGAGAACTGAAACATGAAATAAACACATAGAAGAAAAATTTTCAACATTTGCATGTTCCATCTTTATCCCACATTTTAACCTCTAATTAGGAAGCAGATATCACATCCTGAAATTCTGCTTACTCCCACTCTCACAAATCAGCTTTAAGCAAAAGGAGCCATAAGGGCACTGTCAACAGCATACAGCACAGTCCTTGCCATGCTTTAAACCCATGATTATCACAGCAAAAGAACAGAGATGGCTTAGAGCCCAATATTTAAAAGGCTGACAACCCCTATAATAGGATTATCATCATCGATAATTGCTTCAAATTACTTAATGGAAATTAAAAAGCCAAAATCTAAGTACTCATGTGTTTGTGATCGCTTCTTTCTGAAGTACGTTTTCCGTAGTTCATCTCTCTTGATGAAGAGAAAAGTAGCAAATGCAGTAAGTGGAACAATCAAGAAGAAGAACACCAGGAGTCCATCCCTTAGTGCAGTGCTCTTTTCTAGAGAGAGGAAACGTATTTTAATGGCCATAAACTAGATGTTAACTCATCCTACCCAGAAAGTATCAGGTGGTTATCAAACCATTGTTTTACATTAAACTTGAGACATTCCAGGTAAATGGATGCACCTTGAGACCATAATCTTAAGTGAAATAAATTGGACACACATGTAAATATCACATGGTTTCTCTGGTTCGAAAAACCGAAAGTGTAAATAAGGACCAAAATGTGTAACAGATAATGTGAAATAGGAAGAAAAGGTTCAAATGGGAAGGGCAACTAGGCAGGGGGAAAGGGGAAGGGAAAAGAAAAAAAAAGAGAAAAGAAGGAAAAAGTGGAAACAAAGCTTCTGTAAATAAGGAAAGGAAGAGGGGTTAAAGGGAGGGTAGAGGAAGGGGAAAAAAGAAGAATCATTTATACCATGTACAGGTATAAATTCCCTTTGATGAATGTGATTATTATGTATATCTAAAATGTACTAATAAAAATAATTAATTTAAAAAATCAAATTGATATAAACTGAACAGACTGAGGAGTGTTGCTCATACTCTATCCCTGTTCATTTTTGTCTTCCCAAATGTAACCATTTTTATTCATTTCTTAAAGTATTTTTCTTCACACACATACAAGCAAGGCCAAAATGCTTTTATTGTTAACCCTTTCTTACACACAAGGTAGTACACACTGCTTAGTAAATCACTTTTTTCCTTTATCTATATACCATTCCAAAACATAAAGAGCCTCCTCAGTTTTTACACACAATTCCATTATGAGTATTTTCTACTCACAGATACTTTGATTTTTCCAATCTTTTGCTATTGCAAAAAAAGTTACAATGTCATATTACACAGATTTAGGAATAACTATGGAATAATTTCCCAAAAGCT
Organism: Erethizon dorsatum; assembly: GCA_028451465.1. Lineage (NCBI taxonomy): Eukaryota > Metazoa > Chordata > Mammalia > Rodentia > Erethizontidae > Erethizon > Erethizon dorsatum. The sequence continues at coordinate 34,338,512 of CM051837.1, forward strand.
GACTTGCTCTGTCAAAGGGTAAATGCAATCACCTTTTTATTTTTTTTTTTATGTGGGTACCAGGAGTTGAACTCAGGACCTCACACTTGCCAGGCAGGTGCTTGTGCCGCTGAGCTATCTCACCGGCCCTGCAATCACCTTTTAAAAGGTACTATCAAATTGTCCTTCATAGTAATGGTTACAATTTAGCAACCCACAAACAGTATGTAGTACACTTCCTTAAACGTCCCCAAGGGAGCCAAAATTCTGGACTTTTGCCAACCTGGTTGGTGAAAAATTGTATCTCACACAATTTTAAATTACATTTCTTTTTTATACTGAGTTGTGCACTTTTTGTGTTTAAGGGAACACTGTTATTTCTTTTTTGTGCTCAGTCTTTTGACTATTTTTCTATATTTTGAATTATTTTTCCCTTTTTAATTTCTAAAAGCTCTTCATATATATTAAAGAAATCAGCTTTGTCAGTGATACAAAAATGGAAATATTTTCCCCATTTTGTCATTTGTCTATGGTACAATGCTTTTCTCTATGTGAAAGTTTATTTTTGTATAGTTTATTTTTCATGGGTTGCAGAATATGAACTTCATTATAGCTTCTTAAAAAAATCATTAATTAGCCAGGTAGGGTGGCATATGACTATAATCCCAGCACTCTGGGAGGCTGACACAGGAGGATCACAAGTTTGATCCCAGCCTGCACAATTTATTGACTTAGCGAGACCCTGTCTCAAGCTCAGTGCGAAGGCCTTAGGTTCAATTCCTAGTTCTACATATACAAAAATAATCATTAATTAGGACTGGGAACCTAGCTCAGTGGTAAAGTCCTCAACTATAATGCATAAGCCCTGGGTTTGATCCCCTGCATTGAAAAAAGTTCACTGATCAACAATTTGTTCTGTGTTCTTTACAGAAATAATATAGTAGATGTGAAAAGGAATGGTAAACTCTGAAATTTTCCTCATGATTCTAATTTTGTAAAAGTACCAGAATATTCTGTAAAAAGTTACATAAAACCATACGTAGAAACATTCATTCCAATTAAGAATCTAAATATAAGAAAAAAAATCAAAGCAAGCTTGATATATCACTTAGTATTTAGTACTGATTATACAAAATTTAAATGAAGGCATATGACACTGCCAATATTATGCTGAAATTGACAACAGAGCCAAAATTCTGGACTTTTGCCTACCTGGTTGGTGAAAAAACTGTATCTCACACAATTTTAAATTACATTTCTTTTTTATACTGAGTTGTGCACTCTATATTGTTTGGTATCAATCATCTGGAATTTTTATCAATAACCATAAAAAGTATTATACCCTCAATCTAATAATTCCATTACTTGCAATTTATTCTTCAACTGAAAAAATGCATATGCCTTAAGATATATACTACAAATGTTAATAGAGCGTATCAAAAACTTAGAAACAACCTAAATGTCAAACAATCAGAAACAGCTAAAGAAAGTTACTTGTACATGGTTCATTAAAATCCGTAATTCTACTTTTGTATCTAGCCAAGATGGGACTAGAACTAGATTTATCAATTAACCCAAATGGCTCAAACAACCAGACGAAATACATGAAACAGCGGTTTTCAAGATATCAGGCACCAGACAATGAAGAATAATGATCCCTAAGAAAGAAACTTTACAACTGCCCCAGTTTACTATCTAGAGAAAGTCAACAGAGCATGGGGTGGGGTAACGCAAGCAAAGGCCAGTGGTCTCCCTGAGAGGACCGACAGAGCAGGCATTCTGGAGAACCCAAGGAAACTACAGCGCACAGAACTAAGTGCCAAAGCAAAAAGAGCTACAAAGAGAGAATTTGAAAACCTGCAACGGGTTCCCCTCAGTACTCAACTGGACACTGATCAACGTTAGCCTGTCAGGAAACTATCAGAGGCTAGAGAAAAACCAGGTGAGGGCATTAGTGGGTATAATTCCTAGCTCTCAAGACTAGGCAGTGTGTGTGTTCCTATAGCTCACATCAGAAAATCTCCTAATTAATGTGGCCTTGAGTGTAATACTGTAAACGGAAGGGTTTTTGCCTTGGTTAAAGGGCAAAATCACCTACCAAAGGCTGTGTAGGTCACACCTAACTAAGCTTACAAGACACACAGGAACGTTATGTCCAAGAAGCCTAGTAGAACAAAGCTTAGTAGTACCTAACAAGGTAAAATACATGATTTCTAGAATCCACGAAAGTATTTCAAGGCATGTGAAGAAGCAGGGCAGTATGATACAAAATGAGGGGAAAAAAATCAATCAAAATTGAGAAGTGATACCTATGAAAAAATTAGAGAAGGATCTAAATATTAAAACAGAAACAACCTGCTGGAAGATAAAATAGGTAAAACTCTTGAACACATAGGCATAGGGAAGGACTTCCTGAACAGAACCTCAATTGCACAAGATGTAACATCAAAAATCAGAAAATGAGATTATACCAAATTAAAAAGCTTTTGTACAGCAACAGAAACAACTGACAAGAGTGAAGAAACAACCTACAGAATGGGAAAAAATTCTGCAAATTACACCTCAGACAAGAGGACTAATATCTAGAATATATAAAGAATTAAAATTAGACTTCCCCCAAATAAAAGAACTAGTCAAAAAATGGGCAACTAAATGAACAAACACTTCTCAGAAGTACAAATGGCCAATAAATACATGAAAAAATGTCAATGCTGGCCATTACAGAAATACAAATTAGGGGGCCGGTGAGATGGCTCAGCAGCTTAAGCGCCTGCCCGGCAAGTGCGAGGGCCCGAGTTCGACTCCCGGAACCCACATATGAAAAAGGGGCCGGTGATATCGCTCAGCAGCACGGGCGCCTGCTGGCGTGCGAGGTCCTGAGGTCGACCCCCCGGTACCCACAAAAAAAAAAAAAAAAAAGAAAAAAAAGAAATATAAAAAACAACACTGAAATTCCATCTTATTCCAGAAAGAATGTCAAACATCAAGAAATCAAATAATAACAAATGTTGGCAAGGCTCTGAGGAAAAAGGAATTTTTCTAAATTGTTGCTAACCACCATGGAAATAAGTATGGAGATTCCTCAAAAAACTAAAATAGAAATTCCATTCAACCCAGCTAGGATTAGGGGACTTCTAGTTATCTTCCCAAAAGAGTTAATGACATCATACCACAGCGATGTATGCATACCCATATTTATAGGAGCACAATTCATAATAGCTAAATCTTGGAAGCACCCTATATATCCATCAACAGATGGATAAAGCAAATGTGGAATTTGTGCACGATGGAGTAGTATTCTGCCATAAAGAAGGATAAATTTGAGTCATTTCTAGGAAAATGGATGCACCTTGAGACCACAATGTGAAGTGAAATAAATCAGACACACAAGCTTAAGTATCATCACATGGTACTTAGGTACCCAAAGTACTTATATGAGAAACCCAATGTATAAAAAAAAGCAAAATAGAAGATAAAAAATAAGAAGTAGGGTGACAGATCTTTCTCAAAGGGGAAAGGGATGAAGAGATGGAGGGAAGGAAGAGGAAGGAGAGGGGAAGGGGATGGAAAAAGGAATCAAGATGTGTTATGTACATGCCGCAACTCCCCACAATGAATGTAATCATTATGTACTGCAAACATGTACAATAAAATAAAAACCGTTTAAAATTTTTTAAAAAGTAATAAAAATAAAAACTGATAGAACTTGAGAAGAAACAGGCAAATTAGCAATTATAGCCAGAGAATTCAATATTCTTCTCTCAATAACTGAAAGACAAGTGGAAAAAGAATCAGTAAACACATGAGATTTGAATATCTATTAGCTAATATTTATTACTTACAGAACACTCAAAAATAGCAGATTACACATTCTTTTCAAGCATATACAGAACTTTTACTAAGATAAACCACATTCAGGGTACTAAGACAAGTTTCAAAAAATATAAAAAGATTCAACTCATATAAATATGTTAACTATGGTAGAATAAAAATTTTAATTAATAAAACTGAGATACCAAGAAAATCCCCAATATTGCAAGACAAAATAAAACATTTATAAATAAACTGTTGAGTCTAAGAAAAAAATAAAAACATCAGAAGTTACTTTGAAATGAAGATATATCTAAATTGTGGGATAATAAAATGACAGAGGAAAATTGATAGCACTACAATGCTTATATTAGGAAAAGACAAAAGGCCTCAAACAAATGAGCTTATTTTTCACCTTAAGAAACTAGAAAGCTCGAAAAAGACAAGTAGAAAATATGTATTTGTTAAAAGAACTGTATTCCTAATGTGTGAAGAATCTCCAAAACTCAAGATGATCAACTACCCAACTAAAAAGTTGGAAAAAATTTGAACAGATGCATCGCTTAAAAAGATATGTGGATAGCAAATATGCATGTGAAAAGATGCTCAACATCGTCAATAATTAGCGAAATGCAAATTAAAACACTTGAAATATCACTGTATGTCTACCAGAAGGCTAAAATTAAAAATACTGACCATACCTAATGTTAGAGAGCATGTAAAAAACTGGAATCCTCATATCTTGACAGTGAGAATGTAAAACAGTATAAAGCTAACCCCTCTAACCCATAGGGGATATCTAAAACTACACATAGTACTGAACACTTCGTAAAGAGCTCACAGTCTAGCAGGGAATAAAAACAAGTAACTAAGTAATTATTATAATATGTGATGTACTAACAGTTCTAGGAAAGCAAAAAAAGGGGCTGATTAGTTCAAATTTAGGCAGTCGGGGAAAAAATTCACTAGGAAGTAAGGTATAAACAGAAGCCTGGGCAGCAATTAGCTAAGTTCCAACAAAATGAAAATAAAATGGTTTGAAGGCTCAGCAGTAAAAGAGAGTTGCCTATTAGAGGAAATTAAAGAAGTTATAATCTGTTTAAGGCATAAAGAGGCTGGAAAGATAAGCTCAGGAAAATCATGCAGAGCATTTAAGGATGTGCGGAATTCATGCTAACAGCAGTGCAGAAGCACTAAATTTAAAGTAGGACACTGGGCCGGTGAGATGGCTCAGCGGCTTAAGCGCCTGCCCGGCAAGCGCGAGGGCCCGAGTTCGACTCCCGGAACCCACATACAAAAAAGGGGCCGGTGATATCGCTCAGCGGCACGGGCGCCTGCTGGCGCACGAGGTCCTGAGGTCGACCCCCCGGTACCCACAAAAAAAAAAAAAAAAAAAAAAAAGTAGGACACTGACATAATCAAAATTAAATATGTAAAGGAAAACATTAAAACTCTGCAGTGTAATGTAGAACATGGATATAAGAAGCAAGTTGGAAAATGAGCCTATATATGATGCCATTATGTAAGGCAAGGCAAGAAACCGGAAGAAATGGGGATTGAAAAAATGGAAATGAGCTAGGCATGGTGTTGCACACCTACAATCCCAGCTTAAGAGTGATGATTTAGTGAGAGCTTGTCTCAAAAATTTTTAAAGGGCTGGGGATATACTTCAATGCTCCTTGGGTTCAATCCCCAGTATCACAAAAAACAAACAAAACAAACACTACAAAAATCCAGCAATATCCACAAAGAATTTGGAAGGCATAATCCAACATAGTTTAATGTGTAACTGATGGGGGGTAAAGGGGCGGTACAAGGCTACCCAGTTTATGTCTTGGGCCACTGGGAAATCCCAGCGGTTTTCTTCGGTATTACTTGCCATTGTATGTAGGTCCGCTGTCCACGCTTCCTCCGTATCCTTTAGTCTCACAGTTTGGGGGAGCCCAGCCATTTTCACAGTGACAATTCTTATTGCTATTACATACCTTCGAAACAATCAAAATAACACTTTGTTAACTTTGAATCTGCCTCTGCTTCATCAACTACAGAATGGAAACCAAGACAAAGAACTAACATACAAAAACCATTAAACTCTTTTTGAGAATGAAACCTTTATTGGCAAGTTCTCTAATATCTAAAAATCCAGAAATCTTTGGAATTCTCATATAATACTGACTGGGAATTCTCATTATTCAGAACTGCTTTCATAATCAAACCAAAAGAGAACATTACCTACCCCGTGTCCATGACACTTCTCCTGAACATCACAGTCGTAATTCAGAACAGATGCGTTTACACATTGGAAATTCCTACAAATCTGAAAAACAAAACCAACCAACCAAACAAACAAACACAACAAGAATTAAGTAAAAGAAAACTCAAACACATTAATAAAAAAGTACTCAGATTATTGAAGAATTATTTTCAAGCTTTCAAGGTATTGTTAATTCTAATATTATAGTTTTGAAAATGTAGAAAAATATGTGAAATTAATTAACTAGCACAGAACTAATGATCAAAAAAGACGAAGATGATATAAAGGCCCAAAATAAAGATAAAAGTACAATCTAGGGCCGGTGAGATGGCTCAGCGGCTTAAGCGCCTGCCCTGCAAGCGCGAGGGCCCGAGTTCGACTCCCGGAACCCACATACGAAAAAGGGGCCGGTGATATCGCTCAGCGGCACGGGCGCCTCCTGGCGCGCGAGGTCCTGAGGTCGACCCCCCGGTACCCACCAAAAAAAAAAAAAAAAAAAAAAAAAAAAAAAAAAAAAAAAAAAGTACAATCTATCCTATAAGAATACAGATGCAGGGGTCGGTGAGATAGTTCAGCAGCGTAAGTGCCTGCCTGGCAGGTGCGAGGTCCTGAGTTCGACTCCCAGTACCCACATAAAAAAGAAAAAAGGGCCAGTGATATCGCCCAGTGGCACAAGCCCCTGCTGGCAAGCATGAGGTTCTGAGTTCGACCCCTGGTACCCACATTAAAAAAAAAAAAAAAAGAATATAGATGCAAAAATTTTAAGGAAAACATTCACAAATTGATTTTTTTAATCAAAAGTAACCACATGGAAGTGATCCTAGGACTACAGGAAAGACTTGATTAGGAAATCTACTACTATAATACCTCTCATAAGTTATCAAATATCAAGAGGATAGCTAATAAAATCTGAAATACTTCAATTATTTATTCTTCAAAAAATAAAAAAACATTTTGTTGGCAAAACAAAACCTATCTTCCAGCGTTATATTAAAGATTAAATAACACAGGCATTTATCTTTTTTTTTTTAAAGAGAAGAAAAAACAAAACAAAAAAAAGAACAAATTTTCAAAACAACATAATATGAGGGTAACAATGGTCAATGCATTACATATTATTATCTTTAAGTTAGTTATTTAGGATACCAGACATTAGCATTCAATTGTCCAAACATTATTGGCTCAAACCTTACTCTTCAATCAACAAAGTAAAATTGGTAGTGTATCTATCTTAACCATCTTATATATATATATATATATATATATATATATATATATACACAATTTTTTTTCCCTTTCCCTTCTTTCTTTTCCCTATTCCAGTCTCTCTTTTCTATTGACCAGTTTCTTTTTGATTCACCGTGTCTATTGTACATTTTGGATCTTATTTACTCTTTCAGTTTCTCATACTAGAGAGACAATACGATGCTTACTCATGTGCGTCCGGTTTATTTCACTTATGAGTATTTTCTCGAGTTGCATCCATTTACCTATAAAAGTCTCCAGTTTATCCTTCTTTATGGCTGAATAGTACTCCATTGTATAAAAATACCACATCTTTCTTATCCATTCCTCAGTTGATGGGCATTTGGGTTGTTTCCAAGATCTGGCTATTACAAATTGTGCTGCTATAAACATGGGTGCACATATATCACTGTGGTACGATGTTTTTAATTCTTCTGGGAAGATACCCAGAAGGGGAATAGCTGGGTCAAATGGGACCTCCAACCCTAGTTATTTGAGGAATCTCCACACTGACTTCCACAGTGGCTGTACCAGTCGACACTCCCACCAACAGTGAAGAAGGGTTCCTTTTTCCCCACAGCCCCTCCAGCATTTGTTATTAGTTGATTTCTTTATAGTAGCCATTCTTTCTGGGGTGAGATGGTATCTCAGTGTTGTTTTAATTTGCATCTCTCGAATGACTAGTGATGTTGCACTTTTTTTGTATATTTATTTGCTATTAGTATTTCTTCATCTGAGAAATGTGTATTCATCTCAGATGCCCATTTTTGGAGTGGGTCTTTAAATTTGGGAGGTCTGATTTTTTTGAGTTCTTTATATGTTCTCGATAGTAATCCTTTGTCTGAGGAACAGCTGGCAAACATTTTTTTCCACGTTGTGGGTTGTCTTTTCACTCTGTTGGTGGTTTCTCTTGCTGTGCAAAAGCTTTTTAATAAGATGAGATCCCAGTTATTGATTCTTTGGGATAGTTCCCGTGCGGTTGAGTTTTTATTCATAAAGTCTTTGCCTACACCAGTGTCTTCAAGGGTTTTACCTATCCTACCTTCCAGCAGATTTAATGTTTCTGTTTTAATATTTAGATCTCTGATCCATTTTGAATTTAGTTTAGTGCATGGTGAAAGATATGGGTCTAGTTTTAATCTTTGGCATGTGTAGAGCCAGTTTTTCCAGCACCATTTATTAAAGAGGCTATCTTTCTTCCAGCGAATGTGTTTGGCACCTTTGTCAAAGATAAGGTGGCTTAGTATGTCTGGGGTTGTTTCAGCATCTTCTAATCTGTTCCATTGATCTTCAGGTCTGTTTTTTTGCCAGTACCACACTGTTTTTATCACAGTAGCTTTATAGTATAATTTCAAGTCGGGGATTGTGATGCCCCCTGCCTTGCCTTTGTTGCCCAGAATTGCCTTTGCTATTCTAGGTCTCTTCTGATTCCAAATGAATTTTAGGATTGTTTTCTCTAATTCTGTGAGATATGCTGTTGGAATTTTGATTGGAATTGCAATTTAAATCTGTATAACAATTTTGGAAGTATGGCCATTTTCACTATATTGGTTCTTCCTATCCAGGAGCAAAGGATATCTTTCCATTTTCTGATATCCTCTTCAATCCCCTTTTTCAGAGTACTGTAGTTTTCAGTGTAGAGGTCTTTTACATCCTTTGTGAGGTTGATTCCTAGGTATTTCATTTTTTTGGATGTTATTGTGAAAGGTATTGTTTCCCTAATTTCTCTTTCAGTAAGTTTGTTATTTGTGTACAGGAAGGCTATTGACTTTTGAGTATTGACTTTGTATCCAGCTACACTACTGAGTTTGCTTATGAAATCTAGCAGTTTTTTAGTGGAGTTTTTGGGGTCTTCTGTGTAGAGTATCATGTCATCTGCAAATAATGATAATTTAACTTCTTCCTTTCCAATCATTATTCCCTTTATTTCTTTCTCTTGTCTAATTGCTCTGGCTAAAGTTTCCAGAACTATGTTGAATAAGAGTGGGGACAGTGGACATCCTTGTCTTGTTCCTGATTTTAGAGGGAAGGCTTTCAGTTTTTGGCCATTTAGTATAATATTGGCTGTTGGTTTGTCATAGATAGCTTTTACCAGGTTGAGATAAAGACCCTCTCCAATTTTCTGTAGGGTTTTTATCATGAAAAGGTGCTGGACTTTGTCAAAAGCTTTTTCTGCATCTATTGAGATGATCATGTGATTTTTGTCTTTGGTTCTGTTGATATGGTGTATTACATTTATTGATTTATGTATGTTGAACCATCCCTGCATCCCAGGGATGAATCCAACTTGGTCATGGTGTATAATCTTCTTGATGATTTGTTGGATTCTGTTTGCCAGTATCTTATTAAGGATTTTTGCATCTATGTTCATTAGGGAGATTGGCCTGTAGTTCTCTTTCTTAGTTGGGTCCTTCTCTGGTTTTGGTATCAGGGTAATGCTTGCTTCCAGGAATGAATTTGGGAGTATTGCTTCCCTTTCTATTTCATTAAAAAGTTTGAGAAGTAGTGGCGTTAGGTCTTCTCTAAATTTCTTGTAGAATTCGGCAGTGAATCCATCAGGGCCTGGGCTTTTCTTTGTTGGGAGGTTTTTAATTACATCTTCAATTTCATTGGTTGATATTGGTTTACTTAGGATTTTTAAATCTTCTTGATTCAGCTTTGGTAATTCATACGAATCTAGGAATCTGTCCATTTCTTCTGCATTTTCCATCTTAGTAGAATATAGATTTTTAAAATAGGTATAGATGATCTTCTGGATTTCTGCAGGGTCCGTCGTGATATCACCCTTTTCATTTTCAATTGCATAGATTTGAGTCTTTTCTTTTCTTTTTTTAATAAGGTTGGATAACGGTTTGTCAATCTTATTTATTCTTTCAAAGAACCAACTTTTTGCTTCATTGATTCTTTGTATTGTTTTTTTTAGTCTCCAATACATTAATTTCTGTTCTGATCTTTATAATTTCCTCCCTTGTACAGGCTTTTGGCTTAACCTGCTCTTCTTTTTCTAGAAGTTTGAGGTTCGCCATTAAGTTGTTTATTTGCACTTGCTCTATTTTCCTAATATAAGGATTTAATGCTATAAATTTCCCTCTTAGGACTGCTTTCATTGTATCCCATAAGTTCCGGTATGTTGTAGTGTCATTATCATTCAGTTGTAGAAATTGTCTAATTTCTTCTTTAATTTCATCTGTGACCCATTGGTTGTTCAGGAGGGTGCTATTTAATTTCCATGTGTTTAGGGAGTTTTTGTGATTTCTTTTGCCATTGATTTCCAATTTCATTGCACTATGGTCGGATAATATGCATGGGATCATTTCAATTCCTTTGCATTTACTTAAGCAGGTTTTATGAGCTAGTATGTGGTCTATTTTGGAGAACGTCCCATGTGCAGCTGAGAAGAATGTAACACAGGCATTTCTATGAAAAGCACTATTGAAAATGAATCATCGTAAGGTTCTAGAAATTAGTTTGTGCAGTGAGGTATGAAGGGGATGAGTCCTAAATTTTGAAAAAGAAATTGAAAGGTCTCTCCTCAGAGTAAACATTAAACCAAAGACCTAAAGGAATCAGCTAAAAATGTAATAGAAAGCCAGGTGTGGTGGTACACGCCTGTAATCCCGGCACTTGGGAGGCTGAGGCAGGAGGATAGCAGCAAGTTCGAGGGCAGCCTGGGTTACCTAATGAGTTCAATTCCAGCCTGAGCTATATAGAGACTGTCTCAAAACAAACAAACAAACAAACAAACAAACAAACACTTAATAGAAATTTTTCAATTTTCTGAAAAACTGGTATCTTTGTGAAAGCTGCTCTTCTCTGATAAATTAGGGAAAAAAGACCCAAAAAAATTTTTTTTAAAGATTGCTGGGTGCTACTTTAAAGTTTTCTTAGATAACCAACTATACGAGACCAGAATATTTAAGTGCACTAATGAAATAAAGGACAAATGATAACAACTATACAATAATATAGTGAAATATTAAGTTATTTGTACTATTCTAAAAAATATACAGGTTTGTGAAGAACTGCGCTTAGGAGTCAGAGGGTTCTAAACACTGTTTCCTCCTATAATTTTCAGTTAATTTTAGAATAGGAGATATAGTCATATGATTAAAAATCCAAAAAGTACATAAGATTCTATAGTAAAAAGTCATTTCTCATCTATCCTCTAAATACCCAGTACTCTTAGATGAGATTTGAAAATACTTTTTCATGCATTCCTAAGTCTTTTTTTTTTTTTGTGGGTACCGGGGGTTGAACTCAGGACCTCGCGCACCAGCAGGCGCCCGTGCCACTGAGCGATATCACCGGCCCTTTTTTCGTATGTGGGTACCAGGAGTGGAACTCAGGACCTCATGCTTGCCAGGCAGGCACTTATGCCGCTGAGCTATCTCACCGGCCCTTCTAAGTCTTTAGAGGAGACAATCACCAATAGTTTCCCTATTCAGTTAAAAAGAAGAGTCTCCTTTCAATAATTAACAGTGCATACTTGAAAGATCACAAACCCACATAAAGGAAAAAAAAAAAAAGGGGCCAGTGATATCGCTCAGTGGTACAAGCGCCTGCTGGCAAGTGCGAAGTCCTGAGTTCGACTCCTGGTACCCACATTAAAAAAAATAAATAAATAAGATCGCAAGAAATAAGATGACAAGTGTCAATAACTGGCAGATTTACTTTAAGGAGCAGAAAAATTCCAAATCCTTTTTTTTTGTGGGTACCGGGGATCGACCTCAGGACCTCACGCGCCAGCAGGCGCCCGTGCTGCTGAGCGATATCACCAGCCCTTTTTTCGTATGTGGGTACCGGAAGTTGAACTCGGGCCCTCGCGCTTGCCAAGCAGGCGCTTATGCCGCTGAGCCATCTCACCAGCACAAATTCCAAGTCCTTTACCAAGAGGATGTTGTGATAAGCAATGTTCATCTTGTGGCCTAAATAGAACCGAACTGTTTGGGGTAGGACAGCAAGACCATATTTTAAAATATTATTATAGTAAAAGCAAGTGATAAAATACAGATTATATTTATAACAGATATAACAATTAATATTCTTCATATATGAGAAGCCCTAAAAATGGCAACCCAACAAAAAGCAGGAAGATATGAATATGAACTTCTCAGAAAAAAATACAGAACCTAATAAAGCCATGAAAAGATGCTCAAGCAGTGAAATACAAGCTAAAAGAATCTAAGGATTTTATCACTTCAAGATGTAAAGAATTAAAAGAGTGATGTTGGCAACAATGTGGGAAATAAGACATCCTCATATATAATCAGCAGAATGTAAATTGTTACTGCCTTATTGAAAAGTAAATAGGCAATTTCTGTCAAAACCTTAAAATCTACTCCTAGGAAATTATCCTATGAAAGTATTCACGAAAGTAGATGAGATTAAACTGAGAAGTGCTCAGCACTTGCCAAATAAACTGCAGTCAAGAAAATTTTCCAGGGCCGGTGAGATGGCTCAGCGGCTTAAGCGCCTGCCCGGCAAGCACGAGGGCCCGAGTTCGACTCCCGGAACCCACATACGAAAAAGGGGCCGGTGATATCGCTCAGCGGCACAGGCGCCTGCTGGCGCGCGAGGTCCTGAGGTCGACCCCCCAGTACCCACAAAAAAAAAAAAGAAAAAGAAAAAAAAGAAAATTTTCCATATTGTGGTAAAATAATTGCTATATCTGTAATGGAGTAAGATGGATTTTCATAAAATGACCTGAAAGATCTGTGCCCTGTGCTGTTGAGTAAACAGATTTCAGAACATTATTAAAAGTCTAATCCATTTTTGTTTTTTCAGTGTGTATGTTGGGGGGGTGTATATCTTTGTAATGCCAAGAGAGAAGACTGAACAGATTTACAACATAGAATTAATAGTAGCTTACCGAGGAAAAAGAGCTGGATATGAAATGAATGGAATATCAGGAAAGAACCTTTGTTGTTGTTTTTTTGTTTGTTTTTTGGTACCAGGAAATCAAACTCAGGACCTTGCGCTTGCCAGGCAGGCAATGTGCCACTGAGCTATATCCCTGGCCCGAACCTTTATTTTCTGCTTTTTACATTATGTTTTTAAAATTTAAAAATAATGGCAATGTGATACTCTCATATAAAAAAAAAGTTTTCCGAAGGAGGAAAAGACTTAAGAATGAGGCAGAAAATAAGATCTACCTGTTCGCAAGGCACATACTTAAAACAAAATGACAGAAAAAAACATAGCTGGATATTATTTGTGTGGCTCTATTTCTGGGTTCTGTTCCATTGATAGCTCAACATCTCCCCTCCCCCTTAATGCCATATGATGTTAATTATAGTAGCTATATAAGTCTTAGCCGGGTGTGATGGTGCACATCTATAAACCCAGCACTCAGGAGGCTGAGGCAGGAGGATCGCTGTGAGTTTGACAAGGCTATGCAGTGAGTTCAAGGCCAACCTGAACTGCATAGTGAAATCCTGTCTCAAAAAACTAAAAAAAAAAAAGGAGAGACAGAATATAATGAGTCTTAAAATCAGGTAGAGTGATTCCTTCCACAGTGCCTTTTTCAAAATTGTCTTCACTATTATAATTCCTTTGTCTTTTCATACACATTTCAGAATAGTCTTATCTATATCTACAAAAAAAGCTTGTTGGAATTCGGATAATAGCAGCATTAAAATTGTATATCAATTTAAAAATGATACTGAAAAAAATCAGACGAGGGCCGGTGAGATGGCTCAGCGGTGTAAGCACCTGCCTTGCAAGCGCGAGGGCCCGAGTTCGACTCCCGGAACCCACATACGAAAAAGGGGCCGGTGATATCACTCAGCGGCACGGGTGCTGGTTGGCGCGCGAGGTCCTGAGGTCGACCCCCCGGTACCCACCAAAAAAAAAAAAAAAAAAATCAGACGAAAAAATCTATTTGGCAAACTTAGAGTGTGGTATAATATTCATTAAAGTCAAATTTAAGATAAAAACATTAAAATAGAGCATATGGACAGTTAAACTAATAAAATACATAATCGACGACTTGAATTGAATAATTAAACTGTCACAAATATAACATCAGCATTCTTACTGCAAAAATTTTATAAGAAAAAAACGAAAACAGGAAGCTACTAAGGGACTTAAACATTTCTTTTGCTACATCTTTAACACCTTAAGAAGAACAATAAACAAGAATGTGAAAGATGTGCGTATGCAACTATCAAATACCAGATGCAATAAACAAGAGTACATGCTTTTCAAATGCACTCAGAACATTCATAAAAAATGAACAAGGGGTCAGCTCAAGGGTGCGTCATTCCAAACCCAAAGTGAACACATGATGACTTCAACGCATAAAATCATGTTCAATTTCCAAAGCAAAGAGTCAGTGCATTTTTGCAAAATTTTTGCCTTCTGTGCTAACATTTTGAAGAAAGAAAAAGAAATGTTCGGGTTATTATTTTCAACGCAGATAATCAGCACTTTTTCTTCTGTTAGAGAGATCACTTCAGAGAAAACTCCTACAAATCTGGTAACAGAGATTTCTAAGTAATCAAGCATTCACAGTTCTCCTGGGTTTGCTGCACAGCGCACTCATCCAGCCTGTGCGTGTCAGTGGGTCTCTGAATGTCGAGGTTGTGCTGTTCTCAATAAAGTCGACAGAACTTCCAATATCACTTCTCAAGAATGGGGTACCAGTTGCCCTTTGGTTTTTTATTTAATTTTTAAAATCAAAATAATACATTAACATGGTTTGAAAAATCCAATAGTGCTGAAAGACTTATGACGAAAAACTTCCTCACCCCTTTTATCTAAGCAACTAACGTTTTTTATGATACCAAAAGTTTGACTTGTTACACAAACACATGCCACTCCCCTACCTTCTCAGAGTACGTACTGCTTAATATTTCCATCCTTAATACTGGGGTTTAATTGAGTCAGAACACAGTACCTCACTACTCACTGACCAAGTTCAGGCCCTGGTGAGAGGCTAACAACAGGCTTGGTTATCAGCACAGCATTCCATATGCCTTAGGTACACTGCACCCCAGAATCACTTAGCTGCCCAGTCAGACTGCTCTGGCCAGCCATCAGCCTCCCCCGACAGAAGCAGAGCCTGCCCTGCTAAATTTACTGCATGGCTGAGAGAGCAGACCCTCTCTGCAGGCAGGCAGATCTGAAAAGAGAGGACAGGAGTGGCTGAGCCACCCATGCCCAGTGTCTCTTCTGAAAGTCATCAGTATGATCAGTGACTTTGCCTCCCTCGGAGAGATGGAAGGAGGCTTGCACTGAGGTCAAGCAGGCTTACTGTAATGTAAGTTCTTGAACACAGAAACGAGCCAAGTGTGCAGTTAAGTATCCCATCCCAACACAGCAGACAGAAACACTAATGACTTCAAAACTAAGTACACTCCAGTCCTCGTCTCATACAGCTTTTGTTTGTACTACAAGTAGAACTGGCCTTTCTTCTTGCACAGCTGGCCTCTGTCATAGCCTCAGTATTTTCCCCTCAAACAAGCTACTGTTGTCATTTCCTCTTTAAAATGTTCTCTTTCTCCAGAAACTTCCCTACATTGTCCTCTTGCTGCAGTCAGAATCTGATTGCACTCCTGGCCCTGTACAGAGCTGATATCTTGGAATTTCTTGTTCATATTCTTCTGTTCCCTTGACCACAATCCTTCTTCTTTCTGTTTTACTTCCTTGTTTGTTGGAACACGACTTTAGATCAGCAGTGGCGCATTTATGGCATGAGTGCCCCAGCAGGCTGTTTGTTAGCACTGAAAGCTCTATGAAGTTGCCATCACTGCTGCAGATGACTAAGAAAGGATGAATAAGAGGTAAATGTTCTGAGTAATGAAATGTGTGAGATATTTTTACTGTGTCCTCTACACATGAAAATATTGCTCCCATCTTCCAGAATTCAATTCTGAATCTCATTTCTCTGTATGCGTCCTATTCTTGATGTGTTTTCATTTTTGCATCTGTATATTTTGAGGGCTTCTCCTCAGCAGTAAGCTAAAATTTCACATCCAGTTTCTGTGTCCATCCTTTAGAGATTTAAATTTGTTGGATCTAAAATTCTTTAATGTATCCCCTCAGGCTTCTACTCTTTACTCATTTTGAGCAAGAATTGTCCAACTTCATTTAATTATCCACCTGAGGTTCAGCGCTGGGTGCATGAACAAGAACAGAGTACCCAGGTACTATGGCAAGGACAGGGACACCGGCATCTCATAATTGGACAGTGAAAACAATGTCAAAAATGCGACCTTCTGATCACCTACTCAGAAGAATGGACTACCAGCTGTCGATGCTTCTTTGGCAGACGGGAGACGCAGCCCAAGGAGCTAACCTCCCCAAGCTGTGCTTTCAGTTCCAAGTTTCATCCCATTCTCAGCTATAACCAATACTTCCAAGTCCGGCCTGTCTAGGGTTCAGGGAGCTAAGAGGTGGTCTTCTTGTTCACATCCTCTCTGTTTCTATTGTACGTTGTAGGCTCCAATACTCTGTTGAAATAATCTCCATCCTCTCAGTTTTTCAAAATGTTCAAATTTTTATATACTAATGAGATCTCTATTTCACATTTTGAAGTTTATTCCCAATTTATTCCTTTAACTTCTCAGCAGTTTTGGCAGAGAAATGGATAAATGAATATGGCATTCTACCAAAATTTCCAATTTTTTTTTCTAATTCATACTTTTATTCTTAACTTTATTCATTTGTATAACTGTGATGGTTTTTTTAATCTCAACTTGACTGGGCTATGGGGCTGCCCAGACAGCCAAGCATTATCCTGAGTGTTTCTGGACAAATTTGAAATTTCAATCAATGGACTGAGTAAAACAGCCTTCCTAATATAGCATGGCCTCATCCAATCAGTTGAGGTCCCAAACTGAACTAAAAGGCTAAGCCTCCCCACCTGAAAGGGAATTCCTCCTGCCAGCCTGCTTTCAAGCTAGGACCTCAGGTTTTTTTTCCTTGCCTTAAGATTTGAACTCAAACATTGGCTCCTTGTAGATTTCAAGCCTACTGATCAGAAGAACCTCATCGGCTCTCCTAGTTCTCAGGCCTTTGAACTGGAATGTGGGCTGGAGGAACACCATTGGCTTGCCTCAGTCTCCAGCTTGCTGACTGCACCTTTCAGAATTTGTCAGTTCCCATAATTGCATGAGGTAAACCCTTACAATAAATTTTATTTTATATATGTTTATACACACACACACACACACATTTATTTATTTGTTTGTTTATTTCTGTGTGTGTGTGTGTATGTATCCCAGAGGTTCTGTTCCTCTGGGGAATTCTAACAGGCCCAGACTAAAACAAACAAACATACCCGCCAAACAACTGAAATATATAAATGCTGAGGGAAAAGACTTTAGCACACTGACCAGGATGCATAACTCAAGGACAAAAGCTACAGTGGCATGAGGAAGAACTAAACACCATGCTTTTTCTACTAACTGAAGTCTATCCTACAGGCTCCCTACTATGGACTCAGTGTTTGTCTCTCCAAATTCAGATGTTGAAACCCTAACCCCAGTGTGATGATATTCGGAGACGTGGCCTTGAGAGGTATGCAGAGATGAGATCATGAAGATAATCCCGGTCTGATGGGATTAGTCTCCTTACACAAAGAGATGCCAGAAAGCTTGCTTGCTTGTATTCTTGCATGCCACCCCCCCACACACAAAAAGAATGAACCATCTGAGCACTCAGAGAGTTAGCATCTGCCACAGGCCAAGAGCAAAGTCCCAGAAGGAAACCTACATAGCTAGCATCTTGATCTTGAATTTCTCAGTCTCTAGAACCACGATAAATAAATTCCTATTTAAGTCATCCAGTTTGTAGTATATTGTTATAGCAGCCAAGCAAAATAAAACACTCTTAAGACCTAACTTCCGGTTTGCGGAGCTGCAGAAAACGAAGATGGATTATACCAAGATTTGACTGCAATGATGTCTGTTTTATCTTTTTTTTGTTGTTTTCTTGACCTTTTTTCCATCGACCCAGTACACTTTCCGATCTCTTTCTTTTCTGGTAAGTTCACCTGAGTAGCTTCCCTCATGGTCACGGTTAAGCAGAGAGCAGGCAGGTGGAGCGCACAGCTTGGGCCCTACCACTCTCCCTGCATCGTTCCCCTGCATGTCACAGCTGGCCCTTCAAGTTCTGCCTCACGGCCCTCTTCAAGACGTCCTACTTGCCTTGGGGCACTGGGAAAATGGGAGGATTGTCCTCCCCTGCTACAAGCATGAAGGTCCGTGTACAGAAGGAAATGAAGCTGAGAGAGAAACGCTGAGGGAAGAGGAGGAAGACTCAGAGGGTCATTATCTCAGACTCCAGATCTCCTGGGATTGGAATGAATAAATTTCTCTTTATTCTTTTTTTTTTTTTTTTTGTGGGTTCCGGGGGGACGACCTCAGGACCTCACGCGCCAACAGGCACCCGTGCCGCTGAGCGATATCACCGGCCCCTTTTTCGTATGTGGGTTCCGGGAGTCGAACTCAGGCCTTCGCGCTTGCAAGGCAGGCGCTTAAGCCGCTGAGCCGTCTCACCGGCCCTTCTCTTTATTCTTTAATCTAATCTTAGTTGACTTTTTGAGAGATTTAAAAGTACTAATAACAGAGTAAAATTTTACAAATTTATAATCACTTATTATAACTTCAAAAGTACGAGAGTATATTCATCAAGCAAATAGACTTAAGGGCTACACCTAAAGAAAAATACAGCACTACCCAACAACGTTCAGGCCGAGAGTGTACAACTATAGTATAAACTATAAAAAGGGAAATACTGTGCATGCACACATAAATTCAGTAAAATATATGTTTAAAAATACAAATGTCATGTTAGGGAACTTACCGATATACACTAGCACATCGAAAGGGCAAAAGAAAATAGTAATTGTGTCAACAGCTACCAAAACCTATTGACAAAGCTTCAGATGCACTCTCGTTTCTGCCCTTCTCGTGGATCCGCGTTACAGACACTCCATCTCAACAGTAACATTACACACCTCAGGGTGACGGCGAAGTCACTACAATCGCGGGGGCGGTGCACCATTTCAGCCACGCTAAAGGCATGACGAATACGCACGCTGGCATCGCTACTCAATACTACCGTGAAAATTCTATCACTGCCACAAACAAGCCGAAACAGTAAATATCAGGAGGGAAACTAACTCCTTTCACTTACAGAGGATGACTGTTTACCAGAAAATTCTAGTATAAGCAACACAAAAATGTCCAACTAAATACATGGCTGGTAACGAAGTATATATACACAAATAACTTTTTAAAAATACCAACAATAACCAGTCAGAAATATAAACAAAACAGCTTTTCTTACAAGTAAAAAAAAAATAGAAAACATTAACAAATTAGAAAAATAATAGGGGTGCCTATTCATAACAGAAGTAAAAATATAAAACAGGATTAAAACTAATCAAAAATTGGGCCGGTGAGATGGCTCAGCGGCGTAGGCGCCTGCCCGGCAAGCGCGAGGGCCCGAGTTCGACTCCCGGAACCCACATACGAAAAAGGGGCCAGTGATATCGCTCAGTGGCACGGGTGCCTGTTGGCGCGCGAGGTCCTGAGGTCATCCCCCTGGTACCCACAAAAAAAAAAAAAAAAAAAACTAATCAAAAATTAAAATGGACCTTTATAACTGCACTTTTAAAAGAAGAGCCCAAAAAATGGAGAGACATACCATGTTCTTCTATGGGAGACTCAATAATGTAAAGATATCACTTTTCCCCATAATAAATGTGTAAATTTAATGTCATCCCAACCAAAGTTCCAAAGCATCTTTAAAAATTTTTTTGCACCTTGATAAAATGATCTCAAGTTCATCTGAAATGATAAATAAAAATAGCCAAGAAAGCTATGAAAAAAGAATACAGGGGCATTTGTATCACTGGATATTAAAAATATACTATAAAACCATCCAAACTAAAACCAAGGCGAAACTGACACATGAGCAGTCAGACAGGTCAATGGACATGATAAGAATAATGATCTTATACTATTCTGAGGGAAGTCTTTCAAAATACATAAATAAAAGTGAAAACCATAAAAGAAAGGAATAACAGATCTGAGTGCATAAAAATGCAAACATGGCAAAAAGTACTAACATAAAAAAGAGAGGAAGCAATAAACTGGGCAAATACGTGTGTACACATGTGTGTGTGTGAACATTACATATGGCATAAAATTCTTTAATAAGACAGCCAATTTTTAAATCAACAAAAATATCACAAAGAAAATCACAAAATGAAATGAATTTATAAAGACAAAAAAGTTCAATATTACTAATAATTAAGAAAGTATTGAATGCTAATGTCTGGTGTCCTGAATAACTAACTTAAAGATAGTAATACGCAATGTATTAACCATTGTTACCCTCCTATTATGTTGTTTTGAAAATTTGTTCTTCTTTTGATTTGTTTTGTTTTTTCTTCTCTTTAAAATAAAATTAAAAAAAAAAAAAAAAAGAAAGTAAAATTTTAAAAATCACCATTGAAAGCTTTAAAATGACTGCAAATTTTAACTATGGTGTGGAGAATTTAAAACACTTTATATGTAACTGTTGGAAGGGAAACAAATCAAAACCTTTCCAAAGAGACATCTGGCAAAACTGTCCCTAAAACCTTAAAAATATATACACCATTACAGTAGTTTAACCTTAGAAAACAATTAGGAATGTCCTGAATTTTTTATTTATAAAGCATTTGTCTCAGCATTGTTTATAATAGCTGCAATAGCCAAGTTTATCTGCAAAGACAGACACAAAAATATATGGGTTTTTTGGTAAAAAGTGAAGAACAGAAGTAGAAACGGAAACTTGGTAGACAGATACCGAGGGTAACTTTGAGGGTCCACTCATCTGTACATAACAGGCTACACGGCTAAGTTCTCCCAGTCTCCCTCCCTCCCTCTATAATCTTCTATGTAAATTGCTGTCTTCAACTTTACCATTCTGCTACCTCGTATCTCTTATACATGGCTTAAACTTGCCATAGCCTTTCAATGTAGCACCTAAGTCATTAATCGACTTTCTTCATTATATTAACTATGTATTCCCTGCAAAACGAGTGTGGTCCAGGTCCTTTTCTCATATGGAATCACTGGTCATAAATCAGGGCTGGCTACCTCTAGGCTCACATCTGATCCAAACAGCTGCGGTCAGCATAGCAGGAAGTAGGGACAGGCCAGAAAGCATGACATTTCTGGTACAGAGCCACATACGAACAGACACATACACACTCAAAATCCTGGAAATCACCTAAGTGTCCCAATAACAGCAAACTGGCTAATAAATTTAGGTAGGGGAAAGAAATATGCCCAGTATATTGCAAAATGGAAAACAGTTATATGACCCCAATGGAAAAAATACAAACAGTAAAATTACAGTTGCTCTTGATTGTCTTCTTGGTGGCTTTGTATTTTCTAAAATGTCTACAATAAACATAGATTTCTTTTATAACTAGAAGAGAGTGGCCACTTACTTTGTATAATGATTTTTAATTATTTTTCATTTTACTTTCTAAGTAGAAAACATTTTGATTACCTTTCCAACATCACATTTTGTGCCTTCATTTACCATTCCTGGATCTGGAACATCTGATCCTAGCTGGAAATCCACACCCCAACATTTGGTGCCTCGGCTAGGTGTCTGAATAATAGCAGGCACAATTCCAAACACAGGCATTTCTTGCACATTCTCACACTGAAGCTTTCCACACAAAGCATTCCTATAAAATGAAATAAACAATGCAAACATAAAATAAATTCAGTGTATATAAAAAACAAAAATTACATATTACATGGTATGTGCAAAAAGTTTGCTGCTATTTGGCTGAAGGGAAGCTCAACAAAGAAAGTGTGTAAGAGCAACAGAAGTCAAAACAGCTCTCTTCATAGTGGAGAAAAGAAGTGGATGCAAATAGCTAAGGTACCAGCTAGTGCTGATGCTCCTTCTTTTCCCACCTCTAAGCCCTTCTCACTATCTACCTAGAGCTCGAAATTGTCTACTAAAGTTGTTTACAAATATGACTTTATAAATGCTACTACACAGGACATACAGCAATATCAAACACAATCATTTTCATGAAACAGGAAGCTGCCTTCTAAACACGTTCTAAGGGCTGGGGATACATCTCAGGGGTGAGGCACTTGTCTAACATGTTCAAGGCCCTGGGTTCAATCCCCAGCACTGGAACATACACACACATTCCAGTCTGTCTCACGGCCACTTGAAGCAGTATCAAAATTCGACTATGGCTTCTTAAAGAATTATATTATATTCTGTAATATAAATAAGAAAGGACTTTACCCCTCTTTGCCTGGCTAGCTCTTAGTTACTTATAGACTCAATGCATTAATTCATTAATTCACTAATTCAATATTAGAACTCTATGAAGGCTTCCCTGACCACAATGCCTATCACTAAGGTCATATGAGGTAAATGCCTTTTTTATACCATTTGTGTTATGGTTTAGATCTACAATGTCCCCCAAAAATCTCATGTGTTTAGAGGTGGGGCTTTTGGAAGGTGACTGGATCATGAGGGTGCTACACTAATCAGTGGACTGATCTATTGATGAGTTTACAGCTAAAGGTACTGTTAAGAGGAAGGGCCTGGTTGGAAGAGGTGTGCCACTAGAGACATCTCTTTCTGCTTCCTAGCTGCTGTGAAGGGCGCAGCTTTCCTCCACCATGCCCTTCCATTGTAATGTTTTTGCCATAGAGCCAGGTGACCGACCATAAGCTGAATCCCCCAAATTGTGAGCCAAATTAAACCTCTCCTCTTTTACAATGTGTGTGTGTTATCAAGTATTATGTCTCAGTAACTTGAAAGCTGACTATTACAGAAAATTGGTACCAGAGAAGTGGGGTCATTGCTATGAGTATTCTGACCATATGGTTTGGGAGCCTTTGGAACTGGTTTGTGGAAAGAGTTCAGAAAGTTTTGGAGATGTAGGTTAGATAAGTCCTACCAAGTTGTAAACAGAGCTTGACAGAAGACTGGTTGAAGCTCAGAAGACCAGAATGCTGATCAGAATGTGGACAGTAAAGGCCAGGCTCAGGAAGTTTCCACTGGAAACAAAGACTACATTTGTAGTTGGAATAGGAGCCATGTGTGTTATACTCTGGCAGAAAATTTGTCAGTATTTTACCCATGTACTGAGACTTTGAGGAGACTGAGATTAAGGGCAGTGGACTAATTAATCTGGCCAGGGAAATTTCAAGATGCCCCAATATTTAGGCTGTGGCATGGGTACTGTTGGATGCTTTTTGCCAGATTTATAGTGAGAATTGTGGTCAAAAGACAGAACAGAAAAATTTGAAAATTTAAATTTTGGCCAAAAAGAAACCATGTGTAAACTTGGGGCCAAAAAAAGTTTTGTGTTATTCTGTGTGTCAAGTTAATTGTCACTTTTTCATCCTTGGGAGGGCTCTATTTTATCTGCTCCTTCCACTTCTGAGAGAGGTTTATTAGACGCTCCAGTTACGACTGTGACTTAGATGTTTTCTTTTTAGTTCTCTTTTCCTTTTTGCAGCCAAAACTTGGGGCTGCTGAAGAAAATCAGTACCATTCAAAAGGAACCAGGTATTTTGTACAGGGACAAGAAAGATTCCTTGAGAACACCTCAGAAATCAGCAAGAAGGAAATAGAACAAAAATTTAAGGAAATATCTCTGGAAGGTAGGACCATATATGATTTCTTTCTTTAGACTTTCCTACATTTTATACATTTGCTATGATGAGGATGATAAAGACAGTGGTGATGGTGATAATGATAATGATGATGATGTTGATGGTAATGGTAAGATTACACGGAACCAGGTACTTTTTTTTTTTGAGACAAGGTCTCACTATGTAGTCCAAGCTGGCCTTGAACTCACTATGTAGCCTAGGTTGGCCTTGAAATCACAGCGATCCTCCTGCCTCAGCTTCCCAAGTGCTGGGATTATAGGTGTGCATCACCACGCCTGGCCCAGGTACTTTTCTTAATACTAACATTCATCAACTTCTTTAACCTTCAAAACAACACTTGGAAATAGGTGCCATTATTATCCCCATTTTACATAAGAGATGGGAAAGTGAAGTAATTTGATCATAATGTTAAGTGGCTGAACTAAAATTCCAACCCAAGGGGCGCAAATATTACTCTTATCCTTATATTACCTTTACATTACTATATTACATTATCATTGCATTACTTTTATCAAATATTTATTATCCTTACACTATTATAAAATATTTTCTTTCATTATCGTTACATTATTATCCTTATAATCCTTATGTTACTGTTATAAAATAGTCTCTATATAACTATTATAAAATATTTCTCAAATGAGGTACCCAGTGATTTATAAGTTATATAAGTATAATTTCAATATTTTTAACAACCTACTCATAAAATGAAGAAGTAAAACAATGCTAAAAACCAAGATATATCTGTCTACCAAGGTGCCTTCAAGTCTTAACCACTTACCCTTTAATTTTAGCTCTATTTATTCTAATAATTATACTAATTTTCTACCCATTCTTTTTTCACTGAACATCTGTATCTTCATTTACTCACCCAACAAACACTTAATAAACACTATGTTCCAGAAATTATGCTAAATGTAAAAGATTAAATGTGTCATTGGACTTTATAGTTCAATTAGGAAAGGTGATAGTCACACAAAGAAATAAAACTGGCAAAGCATACAGAATAATTTTCCAGAGATAACAAGGAAGATTTGGTAATAATAAAAGGGCCAATTCATCAAGAAGACATCATCCTAAAGGTGTATGTACCTAATAATAAATTCAAAATGTACAGCAAAAAGGAAAAGAGAACTAAAAAGAAAACATCTAAGTCACAGTCGTAACTGGAGCGTCTAATACACCTCTCTCAGAAGTGGAAGGAGCAGATAAAATAGAGCCCTCCCAAGGATGAAAAAGTGACAATTAACTTGACACAAAGAATAACACATCCAACCACTGCAGGATGTACTTCGTTTTCAACTGCATATAGAACATTCACAGGATAAACCATACACTGGGCAATAATCTGTATCTCAATAAATCCCAAACAGCCGAAATTACACACAGTATGTTCTCAATGGTATTAAACTAGAAAACGAAATCAAATACATAATCAGAATATTCCCGACTATTTGGAAAATAAGTAATACATTTTCGATAATTCATGAGTCAAAGGAATAATCACAATATAAATTAGAAAATACTGTATTTTCTAATATAAATTAGAAAATGAATAATGAAAATACAACGTATCAAATTCTATGAAAAAGAGGCAAACAGCATTAAGAACACCTGCAAGAGAGCTCTGTGACCCCCAGAGAAGCCATACGCGAACCGAGATGCGGAGGATGAACAGAATTATCCAGGCTGCGCAGCAACAGCCCCGCAGAGGCCGCGGCTGAAGGACAGTGTGGGCGGAATGGCTGATGTACTGCACAGAGGCGGCAAGTACAGAAGTAAGAAAAACCGTGTCGGGGGAAAGAAAAGACAGTAAAGGGCATTCCACACAAAGCCAAGGGAAGTAGCTTCTTCAAAGAGAAAACAGTCAACGTTTTTGAATGACACTGAGGCCAAGCAGCGCAGATTTTAAAATGCCTGTTGGATTTGAGACCTGGAAGTCACTGTTGCTATTTCTTAGCAAACACTGTCTCACTATGAGTTGCTCAGCCTACCTGGTAGCTTAAGAGGTGGAGACAGGAGAAACAATACACAATCTTATGGAATAATTCCAACCATGTAAACTGTCAGCACGAGTGTGTGCAACGCACAGAAACAACAAGGAACTAGTACACTGAAATCACTGACCACATATGGACTGAGATGATGGATGACTGTCTCTCATTTATAATTTTTAGTATTATTATAGTCTTAACAGTAAGGAAATGTTATAGAAATAAAAATGTTTTAATTCATCATTTCTAAGTTACATAGAATCAGACAAAACAATGAAGTCCAGAATTAATTCTGCAAGTACCTTTACCCTGGGACTTAGTAACATATTTTATTGAAAGGAAAATGAAAAGAATGTTTAGTTGGAGTTCTTATTATAGATCAAGGAAAAACAAAGTAAGATTCTAAAACTCCCTAAATTTGAGAAAGCTGATGACTACAGGAATGAAATATTTTGCTGCTTTTGTTCCTAAACTTGTATTGTAAAATCTAAGTTTGAAAAAATAGGTAATTAGAGGAATAAAAAGCCAGCAGTCACAAAGAGCAGTCACAAAAGACCTTAGAGACGACTGATCTTAAAATCTTTCACAGTCCTCTGACCTCACCTCCACTTACCCAGTGGCACACTTCTTGTATTCATTGCCAGAGAAACCACAATTGCCAAATCTGTCACCTTTAGAATTCACTTCAATGAAACAATCTCTTGGGGCAGCCTTGGCTTCTGTAACATTAAACATTTAAGAGAAAAAAGTTATGGCAATTTAACTGAGAAATGAAAATATACCCTACTAGACGCACAAGGAGACTCACACTTAAAACACCTAGATGAAGTGCCTCCACAACTCTAAAAAGGTTTCAGACCTTAAATAGAAAACATTTTTGTTCCACATTTCATATGAAACAAAAAACGTTACAACACATCTCCCTCTTATTACCAATTGTATGGGTTTTTTCTTAATTATAGATACGTACTGACAAACATGCAGCACTCGTGTATTTTATTAGTGGAACGTTGTTGATGCTGTTCCTAATGACTCGAGATTAAAAAAAAGGTCTTGAAGATGGGGACAGCAAGCTCTAGAATGGTTCTGGCATAAACCACATGGCCAAACCACAACATTTGCCATAATCTGAAAAGCAGCTGTGCCATGCAGAGCAAGTCTGTTAGCATCACGGCCAGCTCAGTGTGTGATCAACATGTAGTTTGTGAAAGGTGCTGCTGTGCCTCAATATCAAGTCCACAGGTTCTCATCAGAGGGACAACAAACAGCTCCCTGAAACCCTTTCCCTGTGCCTCAAAACTATTCTCCACAATGTAGCTAGAGAAAGCTCAAAGCAAATCCGATCACGGCATTTACACACTTAAAACCCATGTTTGTCCATTATCTGGGGTAGAAAAATCTCAATCCGAAATCCATGCTTCCACCAGTCAGAGCAACATATTCACCCACAGTGGACACGGCCTCTCCACTGTCCAAGGGGATGAAGGCTTCGAGGCCTGAAGAAACTGTAACAGACACTCTGAGGCAGGTGCCAAGTAAGATAATGCCCACTTCCCTTAGGACCCACATCCCTCCATGCTTCTAGACCTACAATGGGACTCAAGTCCAAGCTGCTCCTAAATGTGAGGAATGGAGTGTGATGCACGAGGAGACTCACTACACTCCAAAAGGAGTGTACGTCCTCATTTATACAGACAGAAATCCAGGGAATGTGCACGGGAATGGATGCTAAGGGCATAGGATAAAGGCAATTGGAATTAGGCTGAATTTATTTATTTTTGTTTTGTTTTGTTTTTTTGTTTTGTTTTGTTTTTGTGGGTACCGGGGGGTCGACCTCAGGACCTCGCACGCCAGCAGGCGCCCGTGCCGCTGAGCGATATCACCGGCCCCTTTTTCGTATGTGGGATCCGGGAGTCGAACTCGGGCCCTTGCGCTTGCCGGGCAGGCGCTTAAGCCGCTGAGCCATCTCACCGGCCCTAGGCTGAATTTATTGACAAGGGCTAATAAAGCAGAGATTCTACATTTTAAAATTGCCATTCAGAGAATTAGAAAGGCCTCTAACAGTTTATCTGGATGGCTGGCAGAAACATGGAACAAAAAAGAAAGAGGCAGAGGATCTTGGCCTGACTTGAGCCAGTTTACATAAAAAAAATGTACGAGTAAAGGGAAGGCCAGGTCTTTTAGGAAAAACCCCAGTTCACCACTGAATGTTATGCTATTCATCATCTCAGCCATTCCCAAGGTATCTATGCCTGTTGGGCAGGTAACTCTACCATGTGCTGAACGTGTGTATAGCTGGAAATATGTAGGGTGAAGCCCTAAGCTCCACTGCGATGGGATCTGGAGATGAGCCTTTTAGGATAAAGCGTTAGATGAGGTCATGGGGGTAGGGTCTTCACCATAGATTAGTGGCCTTACAAAAAGAAGAAAGGGAGAGAGATCTCTTTCCCACCACCATGTGAGGACACAGGTAAGAAGCAGCCTTCTTCAAGCAAGAAGAGAGCCGTCCCCAGGAAACAGATGAGCTGGTGCCTTGACCATGGCTCTTCAGCCTCCAGAACTGTGAGAGATGAGTTGTTTAAGCCTCGCTGTCTCCGCTATCTTGTTCCAGCAACCTGCTATGATCTGAATGTTTGTCCCCTCTAAAACTCATGCTGAAATTTAATTGTCATGGGAACAGTATTAAGAGGTAAGACCTTTAAGAGGTGATCAAGCCAAGAGGGCTCTGCCCTTATGATAGTTAACCACTGTGTCAACTTGAGTAAGAAATGCCTCACTGGCTTTGCATAGTTCTAGGTGTGGCTGAATGGATTTACAGAAGACAGAAGACTTACCCTGGGCATGAGTGGCACCAACCAATAGGTTTGTAGCCTGAGTGAATAAAAAGAGAAAGAAGGAAGGCTTGCTTCTGTTGCTTCAGAAGAGCTCAAGTCTTTGCCTTTGCCTTGGAGTATGTCTCCTGGCTTCCAGCACAGTCCTTTCAGTCTCCCATCGCAGACCCTTCAGCCTCCTGATCTGGACCTGTACAGGACTCTATAGTGAGCTCCAGGCCTTCAACTTTTGAATGGATCCTTCAGATCTCCAGCATGCAGACAGCTCTTTGGCAATCTTCCACACCTGACTCTGCAGGCAGCCATGGTAAGCCTACCTTGTAAATCCATATATATACACAATATATATGTGTATATATAGACATATAGATATATATACACACACATATAAATGTATATATAGATATATATATCTTATATTAAATCTTATGTAGCATATTAAATCTGTTTCTCTAGTGAGCCCTCCCAATGGGGTTAATGCCATTGTAAAAGGGTGAGTTTGGCCCCTGTTAGTCTTTTGTCCTTTCTCCTCTCACCATGTGATGACACAGAGCAAAGGCCCTCACCAAATGCCGGCACCTTGATCTAGGACTTGCCAGCCTCCAGAACTGTAAGCCAGTAAGTTCTGTTCATTATAACTTACCCAGACTGCAGCATATTCTGATCACAACACAAAACAGACTAAGACTTAGACTCCATCAGACTAAGCCAGAATGGCAGCATAGCAATCAACAGCAAAATACAGCCTCTCTGGGATTTGGAATCAAGATACTGCACCTCGAAAACAACTTTATGAAGACAAAAAAAGATCTCCAGGAATTGAGAGGGAGCTGACAGGAAAACTAGAAACTACAGAGAACTGGAGAAACAGAGAACAACACAGAGAAAAGACCAAAGCAATGTGGAAAGTGCACCCTGGCTCCTGGGGAGGGGACATGTTTCCACAGACACAAGGTAAGCAAGGAGACCAGCAACTCCAGGGAGAAACAAACTGGATCAGCAGCACTAGCACCAAGAAAAGCTGAGTGAATAAAAAGAGAAAGAAGGAAGGCTTGCTTCGGTTTCTTCACCTTTGCCTTGGAGTATGTCTCCTGGCTTTCAGCACAGACCTGTAAACTGTAAAAACAGTGTGGGGTTTTACTCTGAAAGTTGCTCCTTCTGCACAGCAGGCTAGAGCTGAAGAAGAAACCCAATGCAGTGCCTGCCATATTTGAGAGTTTAATCAGGAGGTGTTTTGAGACAGGGTTAATTACTTAAGACTGGGCCACAAAAAAGCTATGAAACAACATCACTTCCCAGCAGGACAGGATTCAGCATTCATACACAAAAACATGAGTGTGGAAACAAAACAGGTGTTCTCAGTGACTCACTATCCCGCCACCATTTTTTGCTGAGTTCCAAGACTGTAGACCCTGGGAGAAAAATAATAATTAAAAAACACAGAGGGATAGTTTTTGGACTCAATTGTGTTTTTTTGTTTTTTTTCTCCCTTCACTGGTTTTTTGGGGCTTGGGTACCCCACAACACTTCATTTCATATTTTTCTCTTTTTTCCTTTTAATTTTTTCTTTTATTTTTTTAATTTTGCTGGGTTTTTTTTTCTTTTTTTTCTCATTTGTTCTTTTCTGTCACTATTCTACTAATTTCCTTCTATTCCTTAATAGGATGCTTTATCTCACTTTTCTCTCCTCCTGCTTATCTTCTATTGCTTAATTCTTCAAATTTTACTTCTTCCCTTCTCCCATTCACCACCCCCTCCAACTTTACTAGTATAACCATTAAGCTTTATCTTTAGATAGTTAGCTCTAAGGTATTATTACTGAATACTTTTCCATCGTTAGTGTAGGTACAGTTGCTGCATTTAGTAGATATTTACTGTATGTCAGTATTTGATTTGTCTTAGTGTCTACACTATAATTGTATATCTTTTTTCTATAGTTAAGAGGGGTACATTTCTGGTCTTTAAGGTTTGTCAATAATCCACTTTGTCTTTGACACTATTAATGTTGCTGATTTTATTGCTCTGGCCAAGGTGGCATAGTTGTTGCTGTTAACTGCTTTCCTCTGCATGCCAATATCTGAACTGCCTTTGTATTGCTAACAATACTGCTGGACATTCCCATAGTACTGGGTGTTGTGCCATTTGCACTGCATCTTCCCCTCCCAAATTAACAGATGTGGGTGGATCCTGAGACACAGGCAAAAGCCTATAGTTAGCCAAGTCCTGACTATATCACTGAGAAGCAGACAGTAACTAAAGAGATCTCCACACTAGCAACAAATTTTTTCCACTATAATCAACCTTCAAACTTCAGCACTCAAGTGCATGTGCATGTACGCACACTGACGCACACACACAAACCAACAACAATAGAAACATGAGAGGACGAGGCAACAAAATGACTCCAAAAATTTCCAAACCCCCCAAAGTTGATCCTTGGGGCAATAAAGGGGAGGAAATAAAAGCCACAAAGCTGAATTATTAAAAATGATGAGAGATTTAAAAAGATTAATAAAGTGCTCGGTAAGTTCAAAGAAGATATAACTAAACAGATAATGGATTTAATAAACAAAACAATAAGTGAGTTTACAAAAGACACTAACAAAAAGCTAGCTGAGCTTAACAAAGTAATACAAAACATGAATGACCAGCTTGGCAAAGAATTAGAGTCCATGAAAAAAATTAAAAGTATTAAAAATTCTATTGAAAGTATAGGCAGCAGAAGTGACCAATGTAAAGAAAGTGTCAGATTTAGAAGACAGGGCTGATGCCAGTGACCATATAGTAAGAGAAACCTTAAAAACAAGAGAACATGACAAAGGGATCCAACAGCTGCTAGATGATGCAAAGAAAACTAATCTAAGCCTAAGAATCAGTGAAAAATCAGAAGATAGCACAAAAGGAATAAAAAAAATCCCATTTATAGAGATAATAGCAAAAAACTTTCCAAATATAGGTAAAGAATTTAACATACAGAATAAGTGAGGCATACAGAACCTCAAATAACCATGGTCAGAAAAGAACTTCTCTAGGAAACATCATGGTCAAAATCCCAGAAGTTCAAAACAAGAACAAAATCTTAACCCTTCAATGCCTAGTGATCCATTTTTGGAATGCCCACAGCAATGGAACATAATGAAATATGTTCTCGTAAAATTCTTGTTCTTTGATTTTTTTCTCAGTAACATATATGAATTTTATGCAAAAATTAAAAAAATTTCAATCTTGGCATGAATGGGTTAAAAACTGTTAAAGAAAAGCAACAAAGCAGGTATAAAGGTAACTACGGCAAATTTCTCAACACAAACCTTAAAGTCCAAGAGAGCTTGGAGTAAAGTGTTGCAAGCCCTGAAAGAAAACACCTTCTAACCCAGACTGATATACTGCCAAAATATCATTCAACACTGATAGAGAAATAAGGTATTTCCCTGACAAAGAGCACCTGAAGAAATTCAGGACCACCAAACCAACGCTCCAAAAAATTCTCAAGGCTATCCTAGGAAAGAGACAATGAAGCCAACAATGCTAAAATGTATAATGGATAAACTGCAGGGCGAGATGTTAGCAGAAGAAGAAAAAAAACAGGAATCGGTCACAGGAAAATAATGCAATGACACCTTTCAGTAATAATTGTGTGTTGGTTACTTTTCTCTCATCGCTGAGACAAAATACCAGATGCCCAAAATTAAGGAAGGAAAGGTTTATTTAGCTCACAGTTTGTGGAGGTTTCAGTCCATTATCAGCTGGGTCCAAGGCAGGTGGCATGGCAGAGGGGCAACTGTTCATGGTGGCAGAAGACAGCAAAAACAACAAGCACGAAAGAGAGAGAGAGAGAGCAAGCCTCTTTTCCTCCTTATATTGTATGCAGGTTACCAACCTTGGGTGGGTGTAGCACTCACATCATCTCAGTGCCCTCTTCTTGCAACAGGCTCAGGATGTTTACAAAGTGAGGACCCTGGTGCCCTGCTGAGTCACTTAGTTAAACTTTTAAACTTCTCAAGTTGACACAATGAACAACATCCTAGAGCTGTAAGGGCATGTCCTCTATACCCTAGGATGTAAAACTGTGGAGTTACTTAGTTAAGCTTTAGACTTCTCAAGTTGACATAATGTATCAACCACTACAAACTATCAATGTGAATGGTCTCAATTCTGCCAAAAGACACAGACTGGCGGATGGATCAAGAAACAAAACCTAACAATATGCTATGTACAAGAAATAAATTTAATATGAAAAGCAATTCATAGACAAAGATCAAAGGTTGGAAAACAATATTCCATGCAATGGGAGTCTGAAAATAAGCAGGAGTACCTATCCTGTTTTCAGACAAGGTGGATTTCAAGCTAAAACTGATTAGAAAAGGCAAAGAAGGTACTACATATTGGTTAAGGGAACAATTCAACAGGGAGAAATAACAATTATAAACATATATGCACACACGCACACAAAAAACACAATGCACCAAACACTGCCCTATCCAACTTCATAAAACAAACACTACTGTACATAAAAGATCAGATAAACATCAACACAATTACAGTGAAGGACTACAGATGGACAGATTCCAAAATATATAGCATTACCAAAACTTAAACAAGAACATATAAAAACCATGAAAAATCCAGTAACAGGCAATGAAACTGAAGCAACAATAAAAATTTTAAAATTTTTTAGAAAACCTACCAAGAAAAGCCCAAGACCTGATAGATTCGCCACTGAATTCTATAAAAACTTCAGGGAAGCTCTAATGCCCAAACTTCTCAGACTCTTTAATAAAATTGAAAGGGAAGTAGTACTCCCAAAGTCATTCTTGGAAGCAAGCATTAACCTGATTCCAAAATGAGACATGGACCCAACTGATAAAGAGAACTACTGACCAATCTCTTTAATGAATATAGACACAAAAATCCTCAACAAGCTACAGAATTGGGAAACAAAATGCAATAAATCATCAAAAAGGCCAAATGTCATAATGAAGTAGGCTTCATTCCAGGGCTGCAAGAACAATTCAATATATGCAAATCAACAAATGAAATTCACCACATAAGAAGAAGCGAGGACATAAATCACATGATCATCTCTCAACAAATCCAGAAAAAGCCTTTAACAAAATCCAACACCCATTCATGATAAAAACCCTGAAGACAATAGGTGTGGAAGGACCTTATCTCAACCTGATAAAAGCCATTTATGACAAATCCACTACCAAAATTATATTAAATGGGGAAAAGTTGAACGTTTTCCCTCTAAACTCAGGAAGACAAACTCTCCACTATCATTAGCCAGAGCAATCAAGCAAGCAAAAGACATAAAAGGGATATGTACAGGAAAGGAAGGTATCAAATTATCATTATTTAGCCAGGTATGGTGGCACATGCCTGTAATCCCAGTACTCAGGATAGGCTGAGTCAGGAGGATTGCCATGAGTTCGAGGCTAGCCTGGACTACATAGTGAGTTTAAGACCAGCCTGAATTACACAGCGAGACCCTATCTCAAAAAGAAAAAAAAAAAAAAAAGAAAAAAAAATTATCATTATTTGACATGATCCTCTACATAGAAGACCCAAAAAATTCCACCAAAAGACTCCTAAAATTAATAACCAAATTCAGTAATGTAGCAGAATACAAAATGAACACACAAAAATCAGTAACACTGTTGAACACTAATAATGAACACATTGAGAAAGAAATTAGGAAAATAATAGCACCAAGTAAAATATTTAAGAATTAACCTAACCAAAGAAGTGAAAGACCTCTACAATGAAAACTACAGTATATACTCAGCTATAAAGAAGGATAAACTTGAGGCTTTTATAGGTAAACGGACGCAACTCGAGATTATACTCCTAAGTGAAATAAATCAGACTCACATATGTAAACATCATATTGTTTCCCTAGCGTGAGAAGCTGAACGAGTAAATAAGATCCGAAATGTACAATAGATATTGTGAAATGGGAAGAAACCATTCAAAAGGAAAGAGAAACTGTGATGGGGGAAAGGAGAAAGGAAGGGGAAAAAAAAAAACATATATATATACACACACACACACACACACACACACACAAGACAGTTAAGATAGTTATACTACCAGTTTCTCTTAGTTCATTGAAAAGAAAGGTTTGTGCTAATACTGTTAGGACAATATTTCATGCCTATATCTTATACACTGAGTAACTACTTTGAAGACAATAATATGCAAAGTATTAATTACTGTTACTCTCCTATTGTTTCACATTTTTTTTCTCTTTAAAATAAAAAAAAGAAAACTATAATATAATGAAAAAGGAAATCAAAGAAGACATTAGAAAAATGGAAAGATGTCCCCTGTTCCATTCCCTGTTCCTGGATAGGCAGAACCAATGTTGTCGAAATGACCACACTTTCAAAACTGATACACAGATTTAATGCAATTACCAATAGCATTCCTCACAAAACTAGAGAAGCAATCCTAAAATGTATATGGAACCAGAGCAAACCAGGAGGCATCCTAATCCCAGATTTAAAGTTATACTACAAAGCCACAGTATAAACAGTATGGTCCTGGCACAAAAAACAGACTATGGATCAATGGATCAGAATAGAGGATGCAGAATTGACCCCAAGTATATTTAGCCATCTCATGTTTGACAAAAAGGCCAAAAGTGCACTAAAAGAAAGCCTCTTTAGCAAATAGTTCTGGAAAACCTGGCTCACCACATGCAGAAGTCTAAATCTAGAACCATATCTCTCACCATGTACTCAACTAAAATCAAAATGGACAAAAGATCTAAATATTAAAACAGAAACATTCTGCTGAAAGATGAAATAGTTAACACTCTTGAGCACATAAGCACAGGCAAGGACTTTCTGAACAGAACCTCAATTGCATAAGAAA
Source organism: Erethizon dorsatum (assembly GCA_028451465.1). Taxonomy (NCBI): domain Eukaryota; kingdom Metazoa; phylum Chordata; class Mammalia; order Rodentia; family Erethizontidae; genus Erethizon; species Erethizon dorsatum. The sequence goes on from CM051837.1 coordinate 34,374,165, forward strand.
TTACATCAAGAATCGGCAAATGAGATTATATCAAATTAAAAAGCTTCTGCACAGCAAAGGAAATAACTGACAGAGTGAAGAAACAAACTGAAGAGTGGGGAAAAAATTTTGCCAGTTGCACTTTGGACAAAGGATTAAATATCTAGAATATACAAAGAATTAAAAATTAGACACCCCCAAATGGAAGCCCCAATCAAGAAATGGGCAACTGAAATGAATACATACTTCTCTGAAGTTCAAAGGGCCAATAAGGGTAGGGAAAAAAGCTCAGCCTTTTGACCATTAGAGAAATGCAAATTAAAACAACACTGAGATTCTATTTTACTCTGGAAAGAGTGGCTATCATCAAGAAATCAAATAATAAATATGGTTGAGGGTGTAGGGAGAAAGGAACCCTTCTACATTGTTGGTGGGAGAGTAAACTAGTACAACTACTATGGAAATCAGTATGGAGATTGCTCTAAAACCTAAAACTAGAAATTTCATTTGGCCCACCTATTCCCCTTCTAAGTATCTTCCTGAAAGAGTTAAAGATATTATACCACAGTGATACACACAATTCTACATTTAAAGCAGCACAACTCACAATTGCTAAATCTTGGAAACAGCCTATATGTCTATCAACAGAAGAATGGATAAAAAAATGTGGTTATATATACACAATGAGGTACTACTCTGCTATAAAGGATAAACAAGTCATTTGTGGAAAAAAGGGATGCATTTTGAGATCGTAACATTAAGTGAAATAAATCAGACACACAGGTTTAAATATCACATGATTTCTCTCATATGTGAAGCTCAAAGTATAAATAAATTAGAGAGCAAACTAAAAGAGAGATAATAGGAAACAGGGAGGCAGATCTTTTGCAAAAGCAAAGAGGACCAAGAGATGAAGAAAGGGAAGGGAGGGGAAGGGGATGAAAAAATAATTAAGATGTATTATGTACATGTACCAACTTCCCATGAGGATGTAATCATTATGTATTGCAAACATGTGCTAATAAAAAAAAAGATCATCTAAAATAATAGGATTTCAGTTACAACATAATGTGGATAAACTTCACAACATAATTTAACATTTTATAAAGTCATTTAAGATATTGTATTTTGTACTGACACTTGATTTGCTACAGTGTAATTGTTACCTAAGTACTTCTGCTGAATTAGAACCACTCACCCTTCCTTAGCACCACCCCCAACAAAAAGAACAAGGACAGTACTAACCACACTGAAGTAAACAGGCTTAAAACTGAGCAACGGTAAAATTGAAGGATGCATTTCTTTTAAGTTATAACATTTATAATTTTGTCAAGGTAACTCTCCACTGTTAAAATTATCAATGCCTCTAAATAATGAAGCAAAAAAATGAAGAGTTAAATTTACTACCAAGTTTAATAAAAATCTGCAGAAGGGAAAGTCACTTTTCAGAATAATAAATGAGCTTGTAATCCTCTGAAAAAGAAAATCAGACTAAGACAGTGTGCACTGGGGAAAAAGAAATAATCAGGCCTTTGGCAACACAGGACCCTGTATTTGAACTGAGAGCAGCAGACCCACCGTATCACTGCAGTCCACCAGAGGAGCTGATGGAGGTCAGGTGGTTAACGGGGCATTAGCTCAGGCCCACCTCACAGCAGCTCCAGTGGGCCCCCAAACCCATGGTGCGTCTGTGTGTCTGTGTGCACAGTGTGTGTGCATGTACGCATAACTGCAGAATGCATAACTGGAATATACAAACTCAGCAGCTAGCAGAATCCCCCCCTCCATGGTTCTCTGACCTATAAAGGGTACAATGGCAGGAAAGGCCAGGTAGGAACCACTACAACGCTGCTACCTTGGAAAATAGCAAACCAAAAGTAAACCACACGCCTGGAGGGATTTCAGAGATTATGTCACCATCAAGGACTTGAAGGATTCAGGTGCAGTGACTCTCATCACATTTTCATTCAACTCGCCTACCTGGCCTGTGTAGAAAACAGATGGTTTTTGGAGAATGACAATGGATTATCATAACTTTAACCAAGTGATCACTCCAAATGTAGCTGCTGTACCACAAGTGGATAACTGCTTGAGCACATTAATACATTCTTTGACGCCTGGCACACAGCTGTGATATGGCAAATGCCTTCTTCCTCATACTTGTCTACATGACCTCCCAGAAGCTCATGGCTTTCAGCTGTGAAGGCCTGCAATACACCTCACTGACTTACTTCTGGAGTATATCAACTCTTCAGCTCCCTATCTTAATTAATGTGAGGGCTCTTGATTGCCCTTCCTTACCACAAAATATCACATGAATGCATTACACTGAAAAGATCAAGCGCCTGGGACCTAGTAAGAACAAAGTAGCAATCACCATAGACATTGTGAGAGGACACTTGCACATCAGAAGGTAGGAAACAAATCCAACAAGAACTCAGAGATCTTTTACCTCTGTGATATTTCTAGCATGAGATATGTAAAGACAGCCTTCCAAGGTGAAGGATAAGGTAATGTGTCTGGCCATTCCCACAACCAAAGGAACAGTACAATGCCTGATGGTCTTCATTAGATGCTGAAGGCAATACAGTCCTGTATCACTTAACACTGTTTAAATCAACAGAAGACCTCCTATGCAGTGATGATGTCATGCATTTGTACTGCTTAGTGATTCATAGTCATCTTAGTGTGTGTCAGTGCACTCCATGATATTAACACAGCGATAAAATCACCTAATGACACACTTCTCAGATGGATCCCCATCATTAAGCGAAGCATGACTGTACTGCTTATTTAGTTGTGTTACTCTGGACCATGTACCCAGTGACTAAAAAGCTGCCAATTTCGACTGGGACCCAGAGCAGGAGAAGCCTGCACAACAGGTCTAGGTTGCCATGCGAGATGCTCGGCCACATAGGTCACTTGGTTTAGCAGATAAAATAGTGCCTAAAGTTTCAGCAGCAGATAAAAACACGTCTGAGTCTTTGGTAGTTCCCTACAGATAAATCGCAGCATAGAACTTTAGTATTTTGGAGCAAAGATCTGAAATCCTCTGTAGATAATTACTCTCCTTTTGATAAATGGCTCCTGATCCTAAAACAGAGACTGAACACTTAACCATGGGCTACCAAGTTACCATTCCACCTGAGCTGCCCGTCACAAACTGGGAACTGTCTGACCCTCCAAGCCATCAAGTCAGTATGAATGACACAACTCCATCATGAAATGGAAGTGGGATACACATGACTAGGCCCACGCAAGCCCCAAAGGCACACATCTGTACATGGAGAAGTTACCCATATGCCCAGTCCCCACTCCTGCGACCCAACATTCTCTCCTTGCCAGCACCCACGACCTCATGGGGAATACTCTACCATGAGTCGACAGAGGAAGAGACGAATGAGGCCTGTTGTGGATGGGTCAGCACAATATGCAGGCACCACCCACAAGTGAGGAGCTGTAGCACTGTGGTCCTTTTCTGTGCACCTGTTGTTCACTTTGTGTTATGGTTTGTATCCAGATGTCCCCCCAAAGCCTCATGCGCTATAGCTGGGGCTTTCAGAGTTGGCTGGTTCTAGGGTGTGTGATGCTAGGATTAAATTGCACTAAAAGCGCGTGGCTGGGTGTGGTGGCATACCTGCCTCAGGAGGCTGAGGCAGGAGGATCACCATAAGTTTGAGGCCAGCCTGGGATACACAGTAAATTCAAGGCTAACCTGGGCTACACAGTGAGACCCTGTCTCAAAAAAGAAGCCGTGCATGGTGTTGCACACCTGTAACACTAGCACCTAGAAGGCTGAGGCAGGACAGTCACCGTGAGTTTGAGGCCAGCCTGAGCTACCTAGTGAGTTTAAGGTCAGCCTGAACTACATAGTGAGACCCTATCTCAAAAAACAAACAAACAAAACAGAGTGTGTGATTACTAAATTAATCCACTGATTGGAATAGCATAGTTCTGGGTATGGATGAAAGGGAGGCCCACCCTGGGTGTGGGTGGCACTACACAAAAGGCGGGTAGTCTGGAAAGGATAAAAGGGCCCTAGGGGGCTTCTGCCTCACTACTTGCTGCTGCTTTGCTGCCTTCTGCCCACCAGGAACTGTTTCTCCTCTGCCATGCCTCTCTCCCACGCCACCCTGCCTTGACACCAGCCGACTATGGACTGAAACCTCTACAAACTGTGAGCTAAATAAACCTTTCCTCCTTTAACTTTAGGTGTCGGGTATTTTGTCTTAGCAATAAGAAAAGTAACTAAGACGCTTTGCTTGGTAGAAGAAATGGCCAGATATGATCATATGACATGTGACTGAAAAATACGACGAATATTTGATTTTTTTTATTTATTACAGTAAAAAATACATCACCACTAATCCCCCTCAGGAGACTCCCTCTCCCTCTGAACACACTTATCCCACTGTCCTTGCCACTTTCTGAAGCAGTTCTAAAAGTCCTCTTTTGTGAGTATCTTTAGTTGTCGTGTCATGGCTGCCTCAATGTCCTGAATCAATTCAAAACTTTACATTTCATGATCATTTTAACTTTGAGTAAGAACCAGAAGACGCAGGATACCAGATCCTTTAATTTGTTGTGAGGACATATCCTAACGCTTTTATGAGCTTGCATTTCTGTTGGATGGCATCAGCAGCAGCACTCAATGTATTTTTGATCATACCTCATAAAAACTCTCATGAAAGAGGACTTCCAGAACTGCTTCAGAAAGAGACCAAGAGATGAAGAGAAGGGAAAGGAGGGCAGAGGACAGGGAAGTAAAAGGAATTACACGTGTTATGTACATGTACCAACTCCCCACGAGGAATATAATCATTATGTACTGCAAACATGTACTAATAAGTATTTTTAAAACTGAAAAAAGAAAGTCGCAGGGGGCCGGTGAGATGGCTCAGCGGCTTAAGCGCCTGCCCGGCAAGCACAAGGGCCCGAGTTCGACTCCCAGAACCCACATACGAAAAAGGGGCTGGTGATATCGCTCAGCGGCATGGGCGCCTGGTGGCGCGCGAGGTCCTGAGGTCAACCCCCAGTACCCACAAAAAAAAAAAAAAAAAAAAGGAAAAAGAAAGTCGCAAAAATGATGGTCTAGGTATGTTCAAACTGAGAGGGAGCATTTTGAAGGGGATTAATAGCTATGTGTCTTTTATTGTAATAAATTCAAATTTAAACAGGCACTATATATTCTGATCACCCCTGATACACCAAATCGTGGGCTCTAGCCAACAGTTTTAATAACCAGACAGAATGGATAACCCATTCTGTGGACTGCAGGCAGCCTCTTTCCCCAGCCAATGCTGTCTTCACCCAAGTGGCTCATGAACAAAGTGCCCATGGTGGCAGAGTTGGAGGTTACTCGTGGGCTCAGAAACGTGGGCCACTACTCTACAGACAGCTGACCACCACTGAGTGTCCAACCTGCTGGTAGCAGAGACCCTCGCTGATTCCAAGATAGCACCATTCCCTTTCCACCATGGCAGGCGCAATGTTTTGTTGATACTTACTCTGGATATGGATTTGCTGTCCCTATATGCAATGCTTCTGCTAAAACTATCTATGGTCCTACAGAATTCCTTACTCGCCATGTTTTTCCAAGCAGTCTTGCTCCTGATTAAGGAACTCACTCCACAGCAAATGCAGAGCAGTAATGGGCCCACGCGCAGGGACTCACTGGTCTCACCATGCTCCTCACTGCCTTGTTAGAGGCAGCTGCCTTGTTAGAGTGCTGGAAACGCCTTTGACAGACCCAGTTCCAGCACCAGCTAGATGGCCAGACCTTGAAGGGTTGGGACAAAGTTCCCCGAAAGATTATATATTCTCTGAATCACTGTCCAACAAACGACGCTGATTTCCACATAGTGAGGATTCAGGGTAAAGTTAGCAAAGGGCGGAAATGAGAGCGGCACCTCTCATCATTAGTCCTAGTGACCCACCAGCAAAACTGTGTTTCCTGTTCCCATGACCCTATGCTCTGCTGGCTTGAGGTTTTAGCTTGAAAGAGAGGAATTCACTACCAGAAGCCACAACAATGGTTGCATTGAATGGAAGTTAAGCCAGTCACACAGCCACACTGGACTCATGCTTCTGAATCAATAGGAAAAGAAGGCAATTACTGTGCTGGCTGGGATGCCTAATCTGACTACCAAAGCGAAACTGGACTGCTGCTCCACAATGGAGGTAAAGAAGAGCACGTCGAGACTGCAGGAGACACCTTGTTATGGTTTGTAGCTAGATGTCCCCCTGAAGCCCCATCCAGTCACGGCTAGGGTTTTTTAGAAGTGATTAGGTCATCTGGGCACTGTACTCGTTGGGTTAGTCCACTAATGAGTAAATGGCTAAGTGTGCTGTTAGGAGCTGGGGCCTGGTTGGAAGAGGCAGGTCACTGGGGGTGGGACCTGGAAGGGCGTATTTTCCTCACCTACTCCTCCCTTCTTCCTCTCAGCTTCCTGGGCGCTGTGAGGTGAGCAGCTTTTCATACGCCATGGCCCCTCTGCCATGCTATTTCTTCTTTGGAGCCGCCTGACCCTGGACTGAAACATGAGCCAAAATAAACCTCTCTTCCTTTAATTAGTTGTGTCAGGTATGAGAAAGCAACTAAGATACCCCTTGTGGCATCTCTTAGAATTACCACTTCCTGCCATTAAGCTCAGTGAAAACTTCAACAACCACATGTAAGCTACTAATGGCCCAGACCCTTTAAAAATGAAGGTCTGGTCACCATACTAGGTCAAGAATCATGGCCGGCGGAGGCGCTTGGTGAAGGCAACGGAATACAGAATGGGCCAAAGCAAATACCAGGTAAGACCATATAAGCCATTACAGAAATGAGGACTGATTATATTATATTTCTTCTTTATTTTGTTAGGAATACAATCATTACAAAAATGGATCTGTCTTCTCCCTTCTCCTATCCCTTTATCATGTAATATAAGATGTACTGATTTCATTTCTGTCAGGGCAATTTTGGATTTAATTCAGTAGAGTAAGTAAAGCACATTGGCCTAATGGGCAGGCCTCATTCAGTTTTAAGCCTGAAAGAAGAAAAAAGCTGACCCTCCTTCCAGTAGGAGGAAATTCTTCCATACACTAAGACATCAGTGTCTTTCCGGCCTTTGAAATTAAACTGAAATACCAGCTCTTCCTGGGACATGAGCCTGCCAGCCTTCCAAATGGAACCATACCATTCACCCTAGTGGTTCTAGGGCATTCAGATTCAGATTCAGATTCAGATTCAGATTCAGATTCAGATTCAGATTCAGATTCAAAGTAAGCCATCACTTCTCCTTGGTCTCCAGCTGGCCAACTCACTTAACAGAACTGGAACTTAGCAGCCCCTACAACTGCATGAACCAATTCACACTGCGCGCGCGTGTGCGCGCGCGCGCGCGCGCGTGTGTGTGTGTACACAAATATTGATTCTGCTTCTCTGGAGAACCCTGACTAGTGTAGAGTACTGCTAGCTAAAACTGAAGAGAAATAGGGGCCTCCTATTTAGTCTTCTTCAAACAGAATGTAATTAGTAGAATACTGATCTTCTAACTACCCCATGCCAAAACCATCTGCAGTCAAAACTGCTTAACTAAAACTAAAATTATTCCATATTAGAAAGATGGAGAATGGGAAATGAACATGGGTATAATAGGAGTTGTCAAGGGCTGAAGGAAAACAAGAAAACTAAATGTCATCTTTCATAAAAATAAAAAAGCAGCATTACCAAGAGATTATCTAAAGACCTGGAAAAACTCAGCTACAAAAAATAAACATTGTTACCTCAAAGGATGGGAATGCTGGAGAGAAACAGGCTTTAATTTTCGTAATAAACCTTACAGAAAAATTTAGTTCTTTAATCTCTGGTGTACCTCTGATAAAGATGAAAACTTTAAAGAAAAAAACATGAAAAAATAAAAACAGATTCTAAACATCCATACTATTTAGAAATATCTTAGAAAAGAGATAACTCAGCCATGGTCCATTTAGCTAATAAGATACTCTAATGTACTATGATATAAATGATCAAAATACATGAACCTCAAGGACATTATGAAGGAATGATGCAAACAGCAAACCCAAGTATACAGCTTGATGTTATTACAACTAGAAAACAAGGGCAGGGGTGCAGCTCAGTAACACAACACTGGCCTAGCATGCATGAGGCCCTGGATTGGATCCCCAGAAACCACAGAAAAAAAAAAACCTAGAGGGCCGGTGAGATGGCTCAGTGGCTTAAGCGCCTGCCCGGCAAGCGCGAGGGCCCGAGTTCGACTCCCGGAACCCACATACGAAAAAGGGGCCGGTGATATCGCTCAGCGGCACGGGCGCCTGCTGGCGCACGAGGTCCTGAGGTCGACCCCCCAGTACCCACAAAAAAAAAAAAAAAAAAAAACCTGGAAAATGATGCTCTGTGTGTATATTTTATATACAAAGTATAAAGACAGAGATAGACACAGAGAGCAAAAGCAAAAACAATCAATTAAATTTGGGTGTTACTAAAATTCATAACCATGACTGCCACTAGAAAAACAAGGGAGAATGGAAATAAGAACTTGTTATCAGGGCCAGTGATACAGCTCAGCGGCATAAGCGCCTGCCTGGCAAGCACAAGGTCCTGAGTTCGACTCCCGGTACCCGCATTAAAAAAAAAAAAAAAAAAACTTGTTATCAGTAATGTTTGATTTCCCTTCTTTAAAAGTCTAAGGAGGGCCGGTGAGATGGCTCAGTGGCGTAAGCGCCTGCCTGGCAAGCGCGAGGGCCTGAGTTCGACTCCTGGAACCCACATACGAGAAAAGGGCCAGTGATATCGCTCAGCGGCACGGGCACCTGCTGGCGCGCAAGGTCCTGAGGTCAACCCCCGGTACCCACACACACACACAAAAAAAATCTAAGGAAAATAAAATCAAAGCAATCAATTATAAGTATCTTACTTGAACCAAAGATGACTTGACACTGAGCATCATAATACTGGCACATGCCATTGTAACAATACGCTTTGTTATTCTGGCAAGGATATCCATTCTGAATAAAAACATCTGGCTGGCAGAACTGAGAAGAGCCATTGCAGTACTCTGGAACATCACATTCATTAGTTTTTCCCCGGCATAAAGAACCTCCTGGAAGGAACTAGGGCAATAAAATTCAAATTAAATAGGAATATCACGACAATTTCTACAAACTCGAGACCACAGTATTTTTATAACAATAAAGAATTTTAACAACAACAAAAGATTAAATAACCCATATAAAAATGAACAAAGGCCAATAATAGGCAATTCATAAACATTATAAACATAGAAAATGAAAAACTGTAACTTCATTGGTAACCAAAAGAAATGCAAATTGAATAAAAATGCAGGAACATTTTATACTATTGCACTAACTAGAATTATAGCGCTTGCTACTAACCAACATTAAAGAAAAATATTTGACATAAGTATAGACTGGTACATTTGTGGAAGATTTATAACATGTGTGTCAAAAATTTGAATATGCAAATTCTTACTCAGTGATTTCTCTTATAAGCAATAACTGGAAGCAAACTAAATGTCCACTAGTAGTTGGCTGAATATATTATGGTGCAGCCGCCCAAAGGAACAATACCTATATAACCATGTAGTACTATGACATGACTGCAGAAAAGTCTGTGAGTGAAAATATTTGTACTGTATCTGTGTTTATCCACTTACATAGAAACACACACACTCATACCCTTACATTTATACAGAAAAAAAGTGACTAACAAATTATCAACAATAGCTACTTCATGAATATAAAACGAGTCTTTCATTTTCTACACTTTGGCATTGCTGAATTATTTTCAACAACCCTACATTAGTTTAAATTTTTAAAAAAACTGTTTCAACTTGGGAAAAAATAAATAGAATATTTATCATAAAAGAATATGCTTTAAAATTGCAAACAAGTGACAAAGTTATTCCTATAATTATATAATGAAAATAGTCCACTCTTAGAGCTCCCAGAAGACAAATTTTGACATATAGGTTTTTCTTTTTCTACTTTTTTGTCCCTAAATAGGGAAGAATTCTTACCCGGCAGTCTTTACAACAGTCGCCATATGCACATTCAGCAAATGATTTAAGCTTGCAAGTACTTCCTTCACAACAAGAGTCTGATTCACATTCCTGCAAACAGAAAACGACTGTGAACTTGATATTAATATTCATTGATCAAATTCTTTTCTTATACCTAAAATCTACTTCACTCTAACTTGGCTATCACAGTTACTCTCCACAATCACTAACCGTACTTACGGATTTATCAGTGTCTCTTTAGCTACAAGTATTTAGGTCTCAGCATATTTCAAGAGACTGAAATCACAGTATGTGCCTCAGCCTACCATAACAAAATACCACAGACTGGGTGGCCTACATGACAAAAACTTATCTTCTTACAGTTGTGGAGGCTGAAGTCCAAGATCAAGGTTTTCCCAAATGCGGGTTCTGGTAAGACATCTCTTCCTGGCCTGCAGAAGGCTATCTTCTCACTGTGTAAGGTACCTAGTGTATCTCCCACTAAAGACACTAATCCTGTTGGTTCACAGTCCCACCTTCTGTTCTTATTTAACCTCAGTTATGTCCTCAGCCACAATGGTTGTTAGGGCTTCAACACATGAATTTTGGGGACAGATAAATATTCAGTCCGTAGCAGTACATTTAATGATCACAGATAATTAAGCATTCATGAATGCATTTCTCTTCATGTTCAGGATCTGGCTTCTTGTTCGGTGGTTTTTTACCCTAGGTAGACACTAATATTTTTGGGAGGGGGGTCCTGGGACTCCAACCCAGTCTTGCACATGCTGAAGCATATAACTACCACTGAGCTACGTGTGCTTCTCTCACCACACTTCGGACCACCATAATTCCCTTGTCCCCAACCTCCCCCTGCACAGGTACCATCTCCTTGGGGTAATACAGCAATATTAGTATTCTGGTTTTTATACCGTGCTCCACCTTGTAAGATGACACAACTGGGAAAAACCAGAAGAAGAGGACATGGGACTATACTGTGTAAATTTTTGTCAGCTTATTATTATTTCATTTTTAAAGTATTTTTAATTTTATGTTTTCTTAACTAACATAATAACTGTACATATTTATGGGCTACAGTGTGATATTTCAACACAAATTCAATGTATACTGATCAAATAAGGGTGATTAACATTTCCAGCTCACAATAAAAATTTTTAAATAAATGACTTATAATCTATACTACCTTGCAACATACCAAAAACAGGAAGTCAAAAATGGATCATGGACCTAAATACAAAAGCTAAAACTATAAAACTGCCAGAAGAAAACTTCGTAACTTTAGAGTAGACAAAGAGTTTTTAGATATAATACCAAAAGCACAATCCATAAAAGCAAAAAATTATAAAATGCATTTCATCAAAATGTAAATACTCTACTCTAGAAGATCTTCTTAAGGTAAGGCAAGCTACCCCTTGGAGAAAATATTTACAAATAAAATATTTCACAAAGTGCTTACTCCTGGAATATGTAAAGTAATCTTAAAAGTCAATTACAACCCAGTTTGAAGAACAGAGAAAAGAGTTGAACAGACACATCACCACAATATACACAGATGGCAAATGAACACATGAAAACATGCTCAGCATACTCAGGCCTTAGGAAAATGCAAATTAATACCTTAATGATGCATCTAGCAGAACGGTTGAAATGAAAAAGACTGCCTATGTGAAGTGCCAGTGAGGATACGACAGAACTGGACCTGTCACACATGGACCGTGGGAATGAAAATGCTTCAACCACTTTGGAAAGGACAGTAATACCTGGGTTGTTGAACTGCTCCAAACTCAAACTTTCCACTACTCAAACAGCAAAGTTCGAAAAAAATCTGCTCAGTGTTGGTAACTTTGCTAAGTAGCCGAACTGAGTATCTAATTTGAAAATCCCTGCATGGGCGGTGACTGAGTCCCTGTGTCATGTCTAGCCACTGACACGAAGGTGCGACGCTTCAGTCTAAGCGCAGCTCTCACCCAGACAACAGCAGCGCTTGTGTTAGTGATGTAAAACATTCATTATTGTGCTTTTATTTTGTACTTTATTTGCGTAAAATATTGTAACCATGGCTCCAAAGAAGGTGATACCAGCAGTAAAGCTAACAGGAAAACTCTGAGAACCACAACAGAGTTAAAGAAATCAATGCGAAATTTGTTAAAGTCCCGTAAAAATGAATTTACAAGTGTCATTTCTGGGCTGCAGAACCCATTATTCGGTTTTCCATTATTTCTTATGGGAAAAAATGTTCACTTCTCAAACTTTCAATATTCAAGCACAAATTTGAAATGAATTGAGTTTCAATGATGGAGGTATCATTGTAATTTCAAAGTTTCTTCTGCAACTATCATATGACCAAGTTACTCTACACCTATTTACCCAAAACCTATGTCTGCATGAAGACTATACACAAAAAGCTTTATTTGTAATAGCTCAAAACTGAAAACAGCTCAAATAGCCATCAGGAGACAAATACATAAACTGCAGAATATCCATAGTACTGAACAATAAACAATAAGAAAAAGAATTATCGGCAAACTGCAACTGCATGGATGAATCTCAAAAACAAAATGCATAGTAAAAGAACCAAGACCAAAAAAAAGGTTTGTTTTTTTAATATAAAATTCTAGAAAATACATACTAATAAAGGACAATCAACACTTGCCTAAGGAAAATGAGGGAACAAGAAGAAGTGAGTAATATAGTACTAAGGGGTATTTACATTTGAAAATGAAAATATTAAAAATACCAATCTCTTAAGGTTATGAAAGGAATTACACTCTAAAATATTTAGCAGACTTCCCTGACAGGCATCAGCTGTGTAGTAACAGGCCAACACCACTTCAGCAGAAGACACATACATACTGCCCTTCTGGAAAGCAAAGGTATCTGGTAAAGGCCAGATGTAGTCAGGTAAGGAAGGAGATGCCCTTCTGGAAAAGACTGAGAGTACAGTAAGATTTACATGCAGGTAAACAAATGTTTTCCAAACCTAATGCCAGGCCTAGCAGAAGAGGACTTCTGTAGGCCGTTGTGAGAGGACAGGAAAGATGTGCATGCATTTGGGGCAGTGTCAGTAACAGGTCTGATAAAGTCAGTGGTGAGCCGGTAAACTAAAGATTAGTAAAGGGAGAATAGCACTTCGAGCAGTAAGAATTTTTACACTGAAGAAACCCAGAGGATGGGCCAGCTTTGATTTATTTTTCAGATGAGTCTACCTGAGTAAATAGTTCTGCAGTGCCATTTGCTAGAATGTTTAATGCTTACAAATAAAAAGCCAAGTGAAAAACTGATTCTTTTTTCTTTTTTTTGAGACAGGGTCTCACTATGTAGCTCTGGCTGGCCTTGAACTCGAGGCAATCCTCCTGCCTCAGCCTCCCAAGTGCTGGGATTACAGGCATGTGCCACCATGCCTGGCTTCATTTTTGAAAATAAATAAGTTGGGCCAGTGAGATGGCTCAGTGGCATAAGCACCTGCCTGGCAAGTGCAAGGTCCTGAGTTCGACTCCCGGAACCCACATAACGAAAAAAGGGCCGGTGATATCGCTCAGCGGCACGGGCACCTCCTGGTGCGCGAGGTCCTGAGGTCGACCCCCGGTACCCACAAATAAATAAATAAATAAATAGGAGAATAACTGTAACAGAAGTGGTACAAGACAGGAAAAAAAATCACAAGAGTATCCATGGTGTTCTCCTTGACTTCAAAACAGATGGCACCATTAGTTATATTCTGAGGAGGAAGAAATGACCAATCCCAGAAACACAGTCACACAGATAAAATAACCATCATTTGCCACTACAGTTTATTTTAGCTCCTATGCCAGAGTGGCACAAAACCAGCAATTTTCTTTTTCCAAATCTCACAGTAATTTTACAAAGCAAAAATCAAAACTTAAACTGACCTTCAGAGTACCACAGTCACATTCTTCTCCAGGGTCCACCAATTTATTACCACAGGAGGGCGCACTATAGGCTTCATCAGGCTTTGGGATGTTAAGGAGGCAGTTTCCTCCTTTATTTAAAGTTAACTTCTCAAAATCCTCTGCACTACAACTGCTGAAGTTTCTGGAACCTCTACAATAAATATTAAGAAAAAAGATCTTATATCATAATGATTGTTCATTTTGAAATGTTTAAGTCACGTCTTTAACCAAAAAGAAATACTGCAAATGCTCAAAAATAAGCTAACAAAAATTGACAGAAATGAGAACAAATAACTATTCCTAATAAATACAGAACATTAAAGCTACTACATAATGGTTCACAATTTTGGTTACATTATATTGTACCTCCATGAAAATATCTTCCAAACATATCACTTATACTGAAACAGAATCATAATTTTCAGGAAGAAACCACAAAAATTATCTAGTCTATACAGAATTAAGTTTTATCTAATGTAATAAAGGTAAAAATATTAGAAACTAGCTATATATTGTCCCTAATCTTTTCTCGCTCTGCAGGATAACACTCTTCTGTTCCCCACACCCACTATCATTCATTGAGAGCTACAGAAAACACAAACGGGCAGTTCCTGTACGGATGCACCATGGCCACTAAGATGCAGCAAGATGCACATACACCTGTATGCCCTGGTCTTTGAGAAACCCAAATCACATTAAAACTTTTATCAGGGGGCTGGGCATGGTAGTGCATGCCTGTAATTCCGGCACTCTGGGAGACTTGAGGCAGGAGGATTGCAAGTTCTGGTCCTACCTGGATAATTTAGGGAGATCCCATCTCAAAATAAAAATTAAAAAGACTGGGGATGTAGCTCAGTACAAAAGCCCTAGGTTCAATTCACGGTACAACAGGGGAAAAAAAGTATCAAGGGTAGTCTCTTTTACTTATTTCTTCTTTTGTGGCCTGAGCTTTTGGTATAATATTAAAAGAATTAAAATTAAAAATGCCATAGTGAAACCCATTAATTTATATAATCAGTATGTGTTAATAATTTTAATCACGAAAAGAAGAAAAAATAATTGCTAAGCCCAATATCAAGGAGCCACAATGTTTCCTTGTAGGAGTTTTATAGTTTCAAGTCTTATAATCTCTCTGTTATCCATTTTGATTTTGTGCATGTGTGAACTGTGAAAAAATAAGGGTCAAATTTCATTCTTTTGCATATGGAAGTTTCCCCAGCACTCCTTACTGAAGTCACAGAAAAATTTCCCTTGAAATTTTTCTTCAAGGGAACTTGGTGCCATTGTGTAGAAAAAATGGGGCAGACAGGTAGGAAAATGGCAGGGAAACAATATTTTCTCCATTGTGCCCCCTTGATGCCCTTGTTGAAAATTAGTTCACTATGCATGTTTGGGTTTATTTTTGAGCTCTCTTTTCTGTTCTATCGGCCTATGTGTCTGTTTTTAAGCCAGTACCATCCTGTTTTGATTACTACAACTACAGTATTAAAATGCTTCTGCACAGCAAAGGAAATAATCAACAAAATGAAAAGGCAGCCTACAGACTGGGAGATAATATTTGCAAACCATATATGGTAAGAGGCTAATATCGAAAATTTGTAAACTTACAAAACTCAATAGCAGCAAAACAAAGAACACAATTTTAAAATGAGCAAAGTAGCTGGGTGCATTGGCCAGTGCCCATAATCCCAGCTACTCAGGAAGCTGAAGCAAGATAACTACTTCAACTCCAACAAGGGCAACTTTGAGAGACCTTGTCTCAAAAAAAACAAAAATAAATTAAAAGGGCTGAGGATGTAGCTTAGTGGTAGAGTGCTTTTCTAGCATGCACAGGCCCTGGGTTCAAACCCCAGTACTGAGAAAAGAAGAGCAAAGGATACATGTCTCAAACTAAGATGTACCAATGACCAACAGGTACATGAAACAATGCTCAGTATCCCTAATCATCAGGGAAATGTGAACCAAAACCACAATGAGATCTCACCTTACACTGTTAGGATGGTTTTACTGAAAACCTAAGGTAAGTGTGGGCAAGGATCTTAAGAAAAGGAAAGCCTTGTCCACTGCTGGTGGGAATGTAGATTGGTGCAGATATTATGGAAAACATGAAGAGATGCCTAGAGAAATTAAAAAGAGAACTAGCATGTGACTCAGCAATCTCTCCTCTGGATATATACACAAAGGAAACAAAGTCAGCACTTCATAAAGACATCTACACTCCCATATTCGGCATTATTCACAATAGCAAGACATGGAAACAACCTAAGTATCCATTAGTGAAAAAAGTAATTGGTGTGTGTGCATGTGTGAGTGAAACAGTATAATTCAGCTTTATACAAGTAAAAGGAGAGCCTGCCATCTGTCTCATGGATGAACATGGAAGATGTTATGTAAGTAAAGTAAGCCAGACATAAGAAGAAAAATACTGCATGATGTCACTTATGTGTGAAACAGAAAAACAAAGTAAATACACAGAGACAGAAAACACAACAGTGGTTATGGTGTGGGAAGGAAGGAAATAGGTAGATGTAGGTCAGAGGATACAAAGCAACAGATATAAAGGATGAACAAGTTGAAAGACCTAATGTACAACATAGGACATAGTTAATAATATTGTATTGTATTCAGGATTTTTGCTAAAGGAATAGATTTTCAGATGCTCTTGCCACAAAGGAAAAAAATGGGTAGCTACGCGGGATGATGGATATGTTAATCTGCCCAAGTACAGTAGCTATTTCACCACCTATATATATATCAAAGCATCCCATTATACATTTTAAATACATATAATAAAATTTTTCTTCAAGGGAACTTGGTGCCATTGTGTAGAAAAAATGGGGCAGACAGGTAGGAAAATGGCAGGGAAAGGCTTCAGTGAGGTTTCTGGCAAATCCTAACTAGAAAGAGTTAAACCCTTGCTAGAAAGCAATTAAGAGGAAAAGCAGGAAGAAATGATAGACGGAGCCTGGCTCTACTTGGTGCCAGGGCCCCAGCTACAGTTAGTCACCCCTCAACTCATTGTGAAAAAAAAAGAACATGCAAAGGTAATATTTTGATTCATGGAAAGAAAGATCTAGCACAAGGCTTGTGACAATAACAGAAAGCCTTGTTTTCTGTAATCTTTTTCTTGCTACTCTTAAGAATATTGTGAAGAGGAGTCCTTTTGAGTAATATCAATCATTCGTTCATTCAACAAATATGTGCTGGACATCTGTTTGTACAAGGCACGCCCCTCCATGCAAGGGATGAAACTGACACAAAAGCCAAAAGCCCCTCCCCTGTGAAGGCTACATTTTAGTGAGCAAAGCAGACTCTAAACAAGTAAACTGGACAGATTAGAAAGTGAGCAGTGCTATGGGGAACAAGGGAGGGAGCAAGAGCAATGAGCTGTGCAGGGCAGGAGTGATAATTTTAAAAGGCAGGCAGGACAGGTACTTCAGTCTTTGTGACATTTTTAATCAAAACTGGATATATGTGATATAGGAGAAATATAACTCCTGACCGGTTAGATGTCAAATGTGCCAACTTCATGGTCCCACAACATCCAGGAATAAAGTCATAAACCAAAGGAAGAAGTTAGGAGAGTTTTACTGGAAGTAAGGAGAGAACAGCTCCTGGATTTCCAGGAGGGGTCCCAAATGGGGTGGCCACCAAGGCCCCTTGTCAGGGAATTTATACAGCAAAGTCACAACATGGGTCAAATTACAATCAACCTACAGGATTGCAAGTATAGCTGCTTAGCTAAAATTGATCCAGTAGGGAAATGAGTCACATGGCAAGGGTACATGGAAAGAACAAAGGCATTTTTGGGAAGGGATGGGTCCAGATGCTCTAGTCACCCACCCAGTTAACTGATGCCAATCTGGACTCACTGTACCACGTGGTACTAATTATAGCATAATCTCAACTTGTTGTTTATCCCTAGGGAGACATGCAGGCCTGGCCACTTCATCTTTATCTTGAGGCCTGGCCTTCTTCAGATGTGCCTCCAGCCACAATTCTGATGTCTTTATTTTTCTGCTGACTTCCTTGAGAGCCCAGCCTGTCTCTGACTGTATATTTCTATAAATAGCTTCCTCTATATATGGGGAAAGAGTATAACAGAGAGAAGGAATAAGAGGTGCAAAGACAACTTGCTAAAGGAATCTAAATTTTGCCTCAGGAGTAAAAACTAAATAAATATATGTAAAGATTTCTAAAAAAAAGAGGTGCAAAGAACCTAAAATAGAAGCTTCATGGCATGTTTGCTGAACAATAAGCCAGGGGGCTTGCAGCAGAGTGAGCCAGTGAGGGACTGAGTAATGAGAGATACACCCAGCAAAGGGGAAAACAGAGCACTATAAAAATGTCTCTTTTGGGCCGGTGAGATGGCTCAGCGGCATGAGCGCCTGCCCGGCAAGCGTGAGGGCCCGAGTTCGACTCCTGAAACCCACATATGAAAAAAGGGCCGGTGATATCGCTCAGCGGCACGGGCGCCTGCTGGCGCACGAGCTCCTGAGGTTGAACCCCGGTACCCACAAAAAAAAAAAAAAAAAAAAAGGTCTCTTTTTACTATGAGTGAAAGGGGACAATGGTATAGGGTGGGTAAACAATGTAAAGTGTTGAAGAGGAAACACAGGATTTGGCTTACACTTCAGTAGGATTGCCACAACTGCTATGTTAAGCAAGAAGAATGCAAAACAGCTTTTAGGAGAATCTACTCAACATGATGAATCAGAATGATAGCAGTGGAAGCAGGAAGAAGTGGCTGGATTACTTATGACTTACAGGAAAGATATTATGCTGAAGAGTGTTAGAAGAAAGAGAGAAGGCTGATGCCAAGATTGTGCTGAGACAGTAGAAGGAAGGAGTTACTTTAACTAATATGGGGAAGACTGTGGCTAGATCAGGTTTACAAGGGACAACAGGAGTTTGACTACTAGACATCAAATAAAAATATTGAATACATGGTACATAATCACTACTTGATAAACAAAGGGGATCTCAAACAGGGGCTTGTAAATGTTTATTTCCTTTTGTTGACCTTGGGTGCTTGCTTCGGCAGCACATATATTATTGTTGACCTTGGTAAGTATAGTGCCTGCCACATAGCACATATACAATAATGTTCTCTGTAAAAACACGTTAACTAGACAATATCCACTGGAGTTGTGCAGGTGTATGTATATTCCTACACTTAGATCCCTAATTATAACCTATAACAAGTCTACCACTTTCAAACAGGTGATTTCTGAAATGAGCATGTTACTTAGTGGTTGAAATCATTTTCTCATAAACAATGCTTTAAATGTTTGATCCTAGATCTACAAAAACAATCCGTTTCACCTATAATGTTTGACTATGGTACCGAAAATCATAAAACATAAGCACTTCTAGCTCTTTTCTGCAGGTAGAGATATTAGCAAATATTCCCTAATATTGGACTTCTGTGATGCCTTGTAAGGCTTTGGAGGCAGCAGTGAGGATATTGTTCCACTAGCGTCCCTGGCTGGCACTTAAAGTAAAAAGAAGGGTCTTTCCCCTGATATTTGACTGACAAGCAACTTAAGTATTCTTACTTTCTACTTATCACCTCTAGACTCTACAATATGTATAATTTAAAACATCTCTTCCTCTTTTCTCACACATAAGTTAGTTTTCCAAACATCTTTCAAAAAGAGATTGACAATGATTTCAAGAATAAAACAGGGGTGGCCAAAGACTGGGGAAGGGGGAATCAAGGAACTGCTGATCAGTAGATATAAAATTTCAGTCATGGAAGATATCCACAAATCTAAAGATCTGCTGTACAACACTGTGCCTATAGGAAACTATACTGTACTGTACACCTAAAGATCTTTAAAAGGGTAGAACTCACATTAAATGTTCTTACCACAACAAAATTTTTAAATGTCAATTTTATGAGGTTTTTACTATGAGTCTACTGATACATTTATTATGCATTTGAATTAATATTGTACTTTCCCAAAACATACTAATAACCTTGTCACAGCCTTCCTTAGGGACCTTCTTTTTCAAAATTTTCTTCACTATGATCACAAAATTATTCTTTCAAATTGACTTTAAATTCATTTTGTTGCATTCCAAAATGAAATATATATATTTCCAAACATATATATATTTTTTTTTCCAAACATATGTATTTCCAAACATATATATATGTGTTTGGAACTTGACAGGAAGTGCATTAAATTTATGACTTAATTTGATGAATACAGACACATTTTCAACACTTAGTATTCTCATTAAATAGTGCTCCCTTTACTCAAATTATCTGTTATGACCTTCAATAAACTGCATCTTCTCTATAAATGAGTTATGCATCTTCTCTAAATGAGTCCCACATACTTTCTTTTAGCTGTTTCCAAGATAGGTAAAATTTCTGGCAAATATATACTGCTTTCTCCCTCTCATTTTTCAAAATGGTTATGGCTGATTTATGGAAAATCTGTTTTATGTTTTTGATTTACAGCTGTTGTAGTTTAGATCTAGAAGTCCCCCAGAAGCCTCATGCACTCACAGGCAGGACTTGTGGAAGAGGACTGGACCATGGGAGTGCTACGCTCCCTGGCTGCTCGGAGGTGGGGCCTGGTCAGGGGAGGCGGGTCACTGCGGGCAGGACCTAGAAGGGTATATAGCTCCCTACCTGGCTCCTCCCTTCTCTCTCTGCTTCCTGACCACCATGATATGAGCAGCTCTCCTCTGCCCTAGCCTTTCTGCCCTCCCATGTCTAAGCCAAACATGGACTGAAACTTCTGAACTGTGAGCCAAAATAAACCTCTCCTTCTTTAAGTTGTGGGTATCAGGTATTTTGTCCCAGTGACAACAAAGTGACTCTGTCCAATTATGTACTTGTTTCTAAATCTTCTCTCTATTCATTATCTTAGCTAGAACTTCCAAAACAAGCTAAAGCACAAGTTGAGTGTCTCTTATCCAAAATTCTTGAGGCTAGAACTACTACAAATTTCAATGTTTTTTAGATTTTGGAGCTCTTTCACAGACTTTACCAGCTTAGCACTCTTAATCCAAAAATGTGAAATCCAAAATACTCTGAAATCTGAAACTTTTTCACTGTTATGTTGGTGTTCAAAAAGTTTTAGATTTCAGAGCATTTTGAAATTTGGATTTTCAGATTAGGGGTACCTAACTTGTAATAGTACTGGTACTAGGTATTATGTGTGCTGGATATTTTATTTTCTCCCCCAAATCCTAACCCATACAGTGCTTCTCTCATGTACCATGCTTAGGATTGGCCTATATGGACTGCATCCAATTAAATGTAGACAAAAAGAGGCACTGGCAAAGATAAATCGGGAGGAAAATAAGCTTAACTAATACCCCTGGGGTCCACTCTATCAGGTCACCTCATGCTGGCAGTTCTACCTCAACTCCTATGAGATCAGTCTCTCCTACAGCTACAGCTGCCCTCACCAAGATCTAGGAACAGAACTCTCCTTTTACATCTACTATATCCCCAGGGCAATTATATTCCAGTTAGCAAAACAAAACCCAAAAAACCAAACTCCCTCTTCTGGCTCTGCTCTTGGGGAAAATGATGAATCACCTTATACCTATATGAGAAAATCTTACATTTATGTTTAAGGTTCAATGTGCAGTAAGTTTTAAATACAGTATTAGTAATACCCTTCAAAATACTTTATACTTCTGTCTCTTTGACATAAGATTTAATGTACTTATGGACTCATTCGGAGCTTTCTGTTCTACCTCACTGTGCTGCAAGAATGAGGCCTGCTGTTTCTTCCACCACCACCGTCCCCCTCAGCCCTCCCAGACCTCCCTGTCCGGCTCTAGTTCACTGCCATAGTCCTTATCACCTTCAAGCATTCTGTATTGTTTATTTATTAGGTGACAGTTTGTCTTCCCCAACTACATGCCAACTCCTTCACAGACAAGTCTTTAAGTCACTGAGCATTCCAAGTGCTCAGTAAATATCTGATAGGTAAATGGAGAAAGTCTGGGTCCATTCCTCATTGCTTCTTATACCACTTTAAATTTTACTATAGCATTCTTTCGTAACATTCCTTCCTTAACTCTGAATGCTCTTTTATTTTACTTTAATCTCGTCTTATCTCACTGTTGTTACTCACTTCTTATTTCCCTGAATTCTATCTTTTTCAAATACACTGCCAATCAAAACAAATGCCAAAGTTACTTGCTTTTCCTACAGGAATTCTTTATAAACACAAGACTTTTCTTAAGCATATAATTTTTTTTTTTTTTTTGTGGGTACCGGGGGGTCGACCTCAGGACCTCGTGCACCAACAGGCACCCATGCCTCTGAGCGATATCACCGGCCCCTTTTTCGTATGTGGGTTCCAGGAGTCAAACTCCGGCCCTTGCGCTTGCAAGGCAGGCGCTTACACCGCTGAGCCATCTCACCGGCCCAGCATATAATTTTTTTATGAAGGATAGTTTTGCATAAGTGCTGTTTTAATTCTTCCATATCTGTTTCTGAGCCTAGCAGTTGCTCAAAAAGAGTGTAAATCCTGCCTGAGTCTTCCCTTTACACTGGCATATGCTTAGAACTGTCCTTGGATCTTCAGCTAAGGGGCTGAGTAGAAGTTCTATTCTTCCGTCTGTGCTTTGGGAGCCTGAGGGAGGAAACGGGGTGGTGAATGTTTGGGCCGTGGACATTCTCTCGTGGAATCTCCATGTATTTGTTAAAGATGACCACCTCTCATATCTAATTTTCAATCAGGCTCGGCTTCTACTCCACATACGTTCGGCATGCTGCTCAAGGTGCTGCTACTAAATGAGAAATGCATCCGGGAGAAGAAGCTCCACCCTGGGGCGTTCTACTGTAATTATTTTTGAAAGGTCGTCTAAAATCAGATCTTGGGTTTCAACCCAGACTTCTTTTTTTTTTTTTTTTTTGTGGGTACCGGGGGGTCGACCTCAGGACCTCTTGCGCCAGCAGGCGCCCGTGCCGCTGAGCGATATCACCGGCCCCTTTTTTCATATGTGGGATCCGGGAGTCGAACTCGGGCCCTCGCGCTTGCCAGGCAGGCGCGTATGCCGCTGAGCCATCTCACCGGCCCTCGACCCAGACTTCTTGACTTCAAATCTCAGTTGGGAATTTAGATGTGTGGGTCACTTTCCACATCCACAAGTGACAAGGTACCTTCATCTCACTAGACTGTTGAGCAGTAAGTGTGTGCACACCTCTGAAGTGCCCAGAACAGTGTCCACACAAAAAAGAGCTTAATGAATGCTTACTATTTTTCTCCCGCTCTCTACATTACCTCCTACTTTTATCTCTATAAAACAGAGGTTGTTAATAGGAACATGTCAAGATTTCTTTTTGCTTAAAGTGAGTATGATGTACTTTCTCAAACAAGGGTTTGTGGGTAAATTTTTCATATAGCCGAAATCCAATACAATCGACACTGAATGTAGCATGTAAATTTTTCCATGTTCCTATATTCTTCCGGCCTATCTACTGGCTTACGGGGTATAGTTACAGATCTAGGCCTATAAAAAAATGTTTCTTTCTAAAAGCTCTCTGGAATTATTTAATTAAAAAATAGACTTCTCATTGATGAATTTCAAGGAATCAAGAATAATTTTCCCTATTTTTTCATCATAGATTTAAATATTCCTCAGAACTTAAGAAACCTGGTCTACAGTACCAAATTAAGAAGAAAGAATTCAAATACTCACGATGCGCCTGAATTCATGATGCAGCTCTTTGCTCCACAGAAACAATCTCTCCCGTCATCATGATTCATCCCAAGGTTATGACCCAGCTCATGAGCAACAATGGATGCAAATGTCTCCACAGTGATTTGCCCAAACTATCCAAACACAGGAAGGTAGTAATTAGGTTTCTGAATAAAAAGGAAATGTTTTCTCAGATTTTTTTTTCCACAAAAGGACATTTATGCACTAAATGTTGATAGCCTGCATGAATCGAGCATCCAATAAGTCTATACATTTCAGTCCAGTAAGAAAATAGTATAACTCACACACTGATAGTGGAGATGGACCCTTTAAGCAACAGATCAATCACCTTAGCACCAACAGATTACTCAAAATAGTTTATGGAAAAACAGGTTGGTGATTCTAACAATTCTTTTGAATAGACTGTTTCCTCATCCATTAAAAGATGCTAATAACCGTAATAAAGATTAGGAAAGTTAATCCAGGGTCTATGAAAAGAACACACATTTTGCTTCTACTGTGTCCTTCATAATATCCAAAATACATTTTAAGCACCAGGGAAGGCATATAGAGTCAATAAATACTGCTCTGATGCAGATGTCCAAAGCTGGATGTCAAGAACCACATACCACATTGATCCCGCCTGCATGGCTCCTTGAACACACCGTTCCCACAAAAGCCATTCCTGCAGTCCCGCCAAAGCCTTTCTTTCTAAATGAAAAGGTCAAAGTTATAAAACGTATTTGTGGAAAAGGGAACACATTACTCCTATTTCTATGGGTAATGTCAAATGGATTGGCAAAACTTACAAAAACTGGGAGAAAAATGGCAAAGACAAGTAATAATTTTCAAATGAAAACATAGACAGTTCTGTCTTTTACCTTCCATTACCAGAAAATGAGACTATTACAAATGCATTTTAAAGTTTTTTCAGACACATGATACTTTTATATACACTAAGCCAAGTGCTTTGTTTATACTTCTAGATGAAAAACATTCTGAAAATGTATTGCATTTGTTTGTTTGACAAATTTTGATGAGGAGAGTTAACAAACCAGGGAATTTATTCACAAGGGAGGCTGCAAGGCGTGGAGCACAGCGAACAGGAGAAGTCAAAGTGGTCACCATGCTGTTCCTGTCTGCCCAACACTGTCTCGGGCCTGGCTCCTCAGCTGGAGCTCTCTTCCCCAACACATTCCCCCAGCTCACCCCTACCTTCCTTCAGGTCTTCACTTGCAAGTCGTGTCAGTGAGGCTTGCCCCAGCCAAGTTACCTCAGACTTCAACCTCATTTCTTTGGTACTCTCATATCTACCCTTCCTATTTTATTTTTCCTCCTTACCACTCATCATTACTTAACAAATTATATATACTTATTTATCTCATTTACAGACAATCTCTTCCTCAGAACTTAAGAAATCCTGGTCTACAATATCAAATGAGGATTCCATGAGAGGAGGTATTTTCATGTATTTTGGTCACTGCCGTGTCTCAGTGTCTGGGGTATACACTGAATAAATGTCTTTTAAGTTAATGAGTAACTCCTTCTCTGGGGCATCGGACAAGCCCAGAGAAGATGACAAAGCTCCTGACACACGGGATTTCCAAGGAATCATTTCAGCCGATAGTGAACCCCACAGTCCCCAAGACCCACTCATGTACTCAAGTCTTCCAAAAGGTTTTTAGTGCCCCATTAACTACAAACAAGCAACCAAGGATCACTAAACATTTGAGAAATGTATTCAATAGAAGAGAGAGAAAAGAGACCAAACAACAGAGAGAGAAAGTTGTTTGGTACACAGAGTTGGGGAGGGCACAGTACAACGCCTGATGCCTATTCTGTTTGGTCTTGTGACTCAGATGGTATTGTCACTGGAATGAGGACACTTGCACGTGCAATTTTACTGAAAATTAATTTAAAAACAGGATTTGGGGGCTATAAAAGCATATTGATTTAGGCATTTTCAGTGTCTTGCTTCAAATCAAACCAAATTCACAAGAGAAAACAAAACAAGCAAAAAAAAAAAAATTAATAGGGAAAATCAGAGGACCAGGACAAGAAATCCAATAGCCTAGTAAAGGAAATCCCAGGAGAAATGAATAAAAATAAAATAGAAAAGAAATCACCTATAAAAGAATTCAATAAAAACTCTTAAAACTAAAGGACATCAGTTTCCAGTTTGAAATTACCCACTGAGGACACAGTACAGTAAGTGACTAAAGGCCTAACCATAAACATCATCAGGAAAACTCAGAAGCCTGAGAGCCAGAAGATCCTAAAAGTTTCCACTGACGATGAAACACCTCAGGCCACACACAAAGGACCAGGAACAGGAATGGTTTCAGGCTTCTCGAGAGTACTACTGGAGTCTGCAAGTGTAGCTCAATGGCAGAGTGCTTGTCTAGCAGGTGCAAGGCCCTAGGTTTGATGGGAGGGGTTACTAGAGGTCAAAAGACAATAGTACAGTGCCTTCAAAATTGCCTAGAGGTAGGGATGGAGCTTGGTGCTACAGCACTTGCCCAGCATGCAACAGGCACTGGGTTAGATCTCCAGCACCACCTCTGAAAGACTGAGGATTAACTAGAGCACAAATTGAGAGCATCTTTAAATTCTGTTCTGAGACTGTGAAAACACATTGTTAGATATGTGATAAGTCAAAAATTTTTTCTTTCCATATATCCTTTCACAAAAAGCAACTAGAAAATATCCTATACCAAAATAAGGATACAAATTCAAGAAAGGAGAAGGACATGGGATATAAGGAAGGAAGACTCTAACACAGAAGAGAGGTCTCATTATTATATCAAATTCTATGGTATCAAACAACTAAGCTTTCCTCATTTAAATAAATGCAAAAAACCTTGAGAATGAATTATATATATGTGCATATATACATATATGTATATGTCTAGTACAATAAAATAAGCAAAAATACTTTTTTCATCATTTCATTCACAGCACTTTTTTAAAAAACCACTTACAGAACTAACTGTGCGCTGTCATGTCTCCGACGTGTTATAAGAAACTTCTCCCGCCACTGTACAAAGTTCCCCAACACATCACCAGCACCCCCAGCAATACTGATCAGGTTTCCATTTGTCCAAATCTCCAGTCCAACTAGCACTACTCGAATATTTAACATAATATACATCTAGGAAGAAAAGAGAAATAAAAGCACATAAAATACATTTGAAAATATGAGAAAAATCTTTTAACCACATGAAGTAACACAACTATTTAAATTAAGAGCTCCCTTTCCAAAATAAAATCTTTCCTTCAATACAGTGACACTCTAATTTCTCAGAAGTCTCAAAATTGATAACAGAGATTCGTAAATGGTAAGTAACTGAAATTCAAAATCCTTTTTATTAACCATTCTAAAACCTGACAACAATGAAAATCAAGTTTCTCGGTGAATTTCGTTCCAAAATTTGTCCTGGAGTAATGCAAGTCTATTCATATTCATAGTCGTATTCTATTTATCACATTGCTATGGTTGGGATCTGGAATGTTCCCCAGAAGCTGATGTATTGGAGTCTTGTTCTCCAGGGTAGTACTATGGAGAGGCAGCGGAATCTAAGAGGTGGGGCCTAGTGGGAGGCCTTGAAGGGGCTGTAAGAACCACCCCTTTCCCTTCCTGTCTTTTGCTTCCCAGCAATGAGATGAGTGGTTCTGCTCCACCACACACTCCTGCCATGATGTGCTATCTCATCACAGGTCATAAACAATTGGGCCGCCGGTGAGATGGCTCAGCGGCTTAAGCGCCTGCGCGGCAAGCGCGAGGGCCCGAGTTCGACTCCCGGAACCCACATATGAAAAAGGGGCCGGTGATATCGCTCAGCGGCAGGGGCGCGCAGGCACCCGAGGTCCTGAGGTCGACCCCCCGGTACCCACAAAAAAAATAAAAATAAAAAAAAATAAACAATGGGGCCAACAGAACACAGACTGAAACTTTCAGAACTATAAACCAAAATAAATCTTTTATCATTAAAGGTTAATTACGTAAGGTATTCTGTTACAGTGATGGGACTCATTTAAGGTAACTATTCATACCTTTCACTGCGGAAATACCAATGAGTATGATCACAAAGTGCTATCCCATGACTCTCTTGGAGGTGTTATATAATACATTATAAACCATAAAACCTTTCTAAATCCTTATCTAAAATTCTAATCACACCCAAAGATTTCAGATAAAGGATTGCAGAACTCATCTATTTCACAAAGGTACTGTGAGGAATAAATGAGTAAGTAATACAAAGCACTGAGCTCCGTTTCTAGTACTTAACAGAATGTTACCATCATCACTGTCATCATCATTATCTTCCCTGATGTTTGTTATCAGGGAAATAAATGCTTTATAGGTAAAATTATCTCATAAAACAAGTATCTAACTATTATCTACCATGGGATAAAATCCAGTATCTAAAACCAAGTCACACATATACACACACAAAATTAAGGCTGACATATTAGTCTCAGGGGAGGAGGCAGCATTATGCAAAGTAAGATTCTCTCAATAAAAAGTTAAAGATCTTTTCATAAACAACAAAGTACCTAAGCCTACTGAAAGATGAAGTAGATGCTAATATGAAATATTTTTATTTTCTCAATCTTTTTTACACTTATACATTCCTTTCAAACACTAAGAAAAGTTACAAGACAAACTAGAAAAAAGATATTTCAGGGCCAGTGATATAGCTCAGCGGCATAAGTGGCTGCCTGGCAAGTGCGAGGTCCTGAGTTCGACTCCCAGTACCCACACACGAAAAAAGGGCTGGTGATATCGCTCAGTGGTACAGACGCCTGCTGGCGCACAAGGTCCTGAGATTGACCCCCAGTACCCACAAAAAAAAAAAAAAAAAGACTGAGTCACATAAGCTTATGATAATCAGAGCTCAAAATAAGACAAGTTTTAAATTCTGTTCTGAGGCTATGAAAGATAGGACAGAATAATCCTAGGTGACAGAAAATACAACTTACGCTATCCAAGTAGTTTGCTAAATGAATCATTTCTTCTCTGACAGCGGTCTGATTTCTTCCCATCATGTCATACTGTAAAAGCAAAGAAGGCAAATTATTATCATTAATGTAATTTAAGAATAAAAATATCTATAATCCATTACAATGAAGATAAGAATCTAAATATTTCCTCTGAACTAAAAATTGCATTTAGAGATGAACCAACACTTCAAATCAATAAATCTAACGGTTACATTCTAGTGATAAATAGGAATAAAAGGAAAACAGGCCCAAGTGTCAAATGAACACAATGAAGTCTTCATTTTCTTCAAATTGGTGTAACTATAAAATGAGTTTTCCTCTTAATGTTGTTTTTATTCACTTTAAGGCAAATACGTTTTCAAGCATTTCACAAACATATAGCTTTAAATAATCAAAATGCATAGATAAAGGAATAAAAAGCAATCTAATGGATTTCCTGATCCTTTCGCCTCTCAGGCCAATGATATTACCAATAAACCATTTCTAAACCCTGGGCTAAAATAATTATGAGAAACTAGCTAATGATCACACATTAAAAAATTATATGTGGATAGAAACATATATAAAAGTTTGACCATATTTAAGCAAAAAATTGATATAGCTAATTCTTTTGAGTCCCAGGCAAATTCAAATGTCTATTTGAATATTATTTTATACAACCAACGTACTAACCAAAAGAAAAATTTAAAAAAGATTTTATAACTTTGTTCTATGATAAAATGTTAATATCAGAATATATGACTTCATCAAATAGGCATGTTACTGTGATTCTCCTACACAAGAAAAAAAATTAATACATTTGACAGGGCTTGATGGAAATGGAACCATTTTTATCTTGAACCATTTTCTACCTGTATATTACAAATCTATTTGGAAACAGCAATAGAGAAAGGCATTTTAAATCTCTATTTTTGATAATTAGATATGCCTAAATAGTGTGCATTCCAAAGTAGTCACCTACAAGGTACATTTGTAAACAAGTACATCCACTTAAGAGGACTCTAATTCCAACAAAAATAGATCATTATGTTTCTTATACTAATATGCTGAGTATGTTCTGCTCTTTACATTTTCCTTGTAAAACTCTGTAACCATCATTTGTTCACATTCTGCAGGAATATGACTTCTAGCAGACAATCTGAGCAGTGTTTTGATGCTGGACCATCTACTACAAGACAGATAGGATGAGACATGACACCCAATAGCCAGCGGATATTACAGTTGTTAGAATTAGGATCCACCACTCCATTTCAAGGCTGGTTTAACTGGCCTTCTGGGTGTTCAACAACCAAGGCATGGAGACTAAATCTAAGAAAGATCGAACCTTTGAACCAGAACCTGGGCACATGGAACCTCACTGAAAGGGCCCTGCAAGCCCAGTGAGTCACCCAACCTCCTGGGCAGGGGACTGTTGGACCCCAGAGACAGGAGTCCACCAATGTGCATTCTGCAAAAAATAGGGTCACTAGAGAGGGAAATGTCCTCATGCTTCCAAAGGAAACCGTACAGTCAAACAAGAACATGACCCATCCTGACAGATGATGCAACTATCAGAGGAAAAGAACTGGGGGAGCCAAAAGGCTCATCAAGTGTCCATAAAAGTAACCCCTGAGGAGCTCCACTGACCTTAGCTGTGAAAAGGAGCTTAATTTTGATTGCCTACTCTGTCCTGAACACCCAATAGGAAAGTATAGCCCAAGCAAACTTGGGCTATAATAATAATAATAATGATGAGGAAATAATAATAACGAAGAGAAAAAAAGAAGGAGAAAAGGAGAGGGAATGAGAGGGGGGGAGAGGGAGAGAGGCATCAAGGAAGAGTGAGGGATAGAGAGAGATAAGAGATATCTTTGTCCATTTCTCCTTAAGAGTAAGACAGATAAAGTCGGGGTGGGGGGTGACAGTCAGAAAACACCATAGGAACAGAGGGTGCACAAACTCCTGGGCCCTCAGCCTGCTACTCATTAGAAGTGGAATTTGTGTTTTCTCCTGAAGAAATCAGAGACTTAAAAGTGATTTTTGCAAAAACCATGACTTCACTTGGGTCTGCAAATGCCCAATAGGTAACCAAAAGCAGAACAAAATCTGACCTTTATTTTGTAAAGCCCTGGGTCAAATCTTTCTCAGCTCTGCAGATAGGCATGTTAGTCATTTAGGGAATGTCTGTCTAAAGGTGACAAATCAGGGTTTATTGGCCCTAAAATTTTACTTAACCTATCTTACTACCATTCAAGAATGAAGACACCAGAGTAATAGATTTACAGGGACACTCAGCTAGCACAGAAGTCTCCAGCCATTGTCCCAAACCTGTGATCACCTGGATTCCAGGAAAAATAGAATCTGACATGACTAAAACCTCAGAGACCATCCTTTCATGGGAACAGAAACACTCTGCAGCCGTAAGGACTTCAGAGCTGTAAGCCAGGACTGAGATAATGATCAGCCAGGCCCCAGCCCACCAGCTAATCCTTAAAAGCTGGCCTCTGACCCTTCCCAGTGGGCCAGTCCAGTCCCCTTCATCAGAGTATGCCCTCTCCAGTTACTATTCAGGCTGGAGTTCTTTCCTATTTTTCTTACTTTCCTGTGTTAAGGGCTGGCCTGATCTTTGTCAGCTCCTCAAGCTAAAGTCCTTTACCACTTTCTCTTACTTTCTTTCCTAATTAAAGCTTTCTGCCTATAAAAAAATAAATAAATCTCTATTTTTTGTGGCTTGTCCAAAATATTTTACAGAAACATTTTACCACCCTTGAAGTCATAGGCACAGGCAAGGATATTTTAAACAGAACCCCAGTTGCACAGAAAATAGTACCAAGAATCAACAAATGGGATTATGTCAAATTAAAAAGCTTCTGCACAGCAAAAGAAACAACCAGCAAAGTGAAGAGACAACCTACAGAATGGGAAAAAAATTTTGCCAGCTATTCCTCAGAGGAGTAATATCTAGAATATATAAAAGAACTCAAAAAAATTAGACCCACCCCCAAATAAAAGACCCAGTCAAAAAGTGGGCAAGTGAAATGAATAGACATTCCACAGAGGAAGAACTAATGGCCAATAAATACATGAAGAAATGCTCAACACTGCTGGCCACTAGAGAAACACAAATTAAAACAACACTCAGCTCTTACCCCATAAAGAATGGCCACCATCAAAAAATCAAACAGTAACAAATGCTGGCAAGGTTGTAGGGAAAAGGGAACCCTTCTACACTGTTGGTGGGAATATAAACTAGTACAACTAGTACTGCTTTGGAAAGCAGTATGGAGACTCCTCAAAAAGTTGAAACTAGAAATTCCATTTGACCCAGCTATTCCCCTTCAGGGAATCTTCCCAAAAGTTAAAGACATCATATTATTGTCATACATGCATACCCATGTTTATAGCTACACAATTCATAATAGCTGAATCAAGGAAGCAGCCTATCTGCATATCAACAGATGAATGGATAAAGAAAATGTGGTATTTATACACAATGGAGTGCTACTGTACTATAAAGAATGATAAAACAGTGAGTCATTTGTAGGAAGAGATGCACACTATTATGGCTTATATCTAAATGTCCCCCCAAAGCCTCATGTGGTCATAGGTGGGGTTTTTTGGAGGTATCAGGATCTAGGGCGTGTGACGCTAGGATTAAGTGTGTGATGCTGGAACTAAAGGTATGATGTTGGGATTAAGGGTGGTATGGGTGGCACCACCCAAAGGGCAGGTCATCTGGATGAAATATATTAAGGCAGGCTTGGTTGCTGTTGTTGCTACTTGCTGTTTTGCTGCCTCCTGCCTGCTCTGGGATGCCCTCTGCCATGCCACCCTGCCTTGGAGCCAGCTAACTATGAACTGAAACCTCTAAAAACTGTGAGCTGAAATAAATAAGAGCCTTTGGAACTGGCTTGTGAGAAGAATTTGGGAAGGTTTGGAGATGCCAGCTGAAGAAGCAGCCCTGGAATGCCTTAAATTATACTTGATGGGAGATTCTTGTCAGAGCTCAGAAGACCAGAATGCTGATAGAAGTGCAGCAGGTAAAGACCAGGGTCAGGAGATTTCTGCTTGGAAGAAGGACTGCATTGGCTGTTGGACTCCAGTCCATGTGTGTTATCCTTTGGCAAAAGTTTGCCTGCATTTGCTCATGTCCAAAGACTTTGCTTGAGACTGAGATTAAAGGCGGCCAACTACTTAACCCTGTGGAAGAAATTTCAAGGCAGTCAAATGTTGAGGTGGTGGCATGGCTACTGTTGGGGGCTTTTAGCCAGATCTATGTTAAGAATCAAGAGCAAAAAGCCCAACAGAATGATTTAAAACATTTTGAGTCTGGCCAGAAAGGAAGCTCCAGTAAAGCTGTGGACTGCAAAGATGGAGCAGAGGAGAACTTGCTGAGAAGGAATAGGACAATAGAAAAGATGGCCTAAAGATATCACAAGAACCAGCAGGACTCTACCCTTTGCAACCTCAAAATTGCAAAGGTGAAAGACACTGCTTTGAGAATAAAGCACCAGAGCACCATGTTCCAGAATGGCAGTGGCCTTGGAACTGGGTTCAGAGTGCTCAGCAATTCAGGCACTTGACCCTTACACCCAAGAAAGAAAGAAGCCTGGCTACTGCTCCAGCTGGCAGCACATTTCAGCATCATCTACATAGTGCTGGTTTTAGGTGCATGCAGAAGGCAAGAGTTGTGAGGTCTGGAAGGCTTCTACCCAGATTTCAGAAGAAGACCTGGAAGGCCAGGCAGTGTGCCCCTGAAAGGGCAGTGTGTGAAGCTGTGAGTGTGAAACCAAAGGTGGAGTGGAAACCCTAGAAGGTTGGAGAAGCCGGAAATGTGAATCATCTGAGGAAAGTCACAAGGAGTGAGCAAAGAGAGAGATGTGGGAGCTACAATCATCAGCAGTGCTGTACGGGCAGAGCCACCCTCTGGAGTTCACAACTTGTGACAGATTGCACCATTTGACGCACATGGAACTATGGGATTTAATGTTTTCCCCGCTGGATTTTGTCTTGCCTTGTTCCCACTCTTTTCTACCCCTCCTTTGTATCTTTTGGAATGGAAATATCTATCTTGTGCCACTGTATATTGGAAGTGTTTAACTTTCTTTTCATTTCTACAGGGGCTCACAGCTAAGAGTTCCCCTTAAATCTCAGAAGAGACTTTAGATGGACTTTTCAACAATGCTGAAACTTAAGAATTTGGCAACTCTTAGAGATGGACTAAATGCCTTTTGTATAAAAGGATGTACACAAGTCTTTGGGGGGGTCAAGGGTGGAATGTTATGGCTTGTATCTAGATGTCCCCCCAAAGCCTCATGCAGTCATAGATGGGGTTTTTCAGAGGTGGCTGGATCTAGGGTGTGTGATGCTGGGATTAAGGGTGCCCCACCCTGGGTGTAGGTGGCACCACCCAAAGGGGGGTAGCCTGTATAAAATATAAAGGACGGCTAGGTTCTTGTTGTTGCTGCTTGCTGCTTTGCTGCCTCCTGCCTGTTCTGCAGTGCCCCTCTGCCATGCCATCTTGCCTTGAAGCCAGCCAACTATGGACTGAAACCTCTACAGACTGTGAGCTATAATAAACCGTTCTTCCTTTAATTTTGGGTGTTGGGTATTTTGTCTTAGCAATGAGAAAAGTAACTAAGACAACATCCTGAGACCATAATGTTAAATTAAATAAATCAGACATACAAGCTTAAATATCACATGGTTTCTCTTATGCAAGAAACCCAAAATATAAATAAAGAGAAAAATAAAAGATAGATAATAGGAAATAGGGAGATAGAACTCTCTCAAATAGGGGATCAAGAGATGGAGACTTTAACAGTAGAGACGGAGAGAGAGAGAGAGAAGAGGGAGGGCAGGGATGGGGGATGAAAAAAGAATTAAGATATGCTACACACATATACCAACTCCACAGAAGGAATGCGAACATTATGTACAGCAAACAAATGTTCCAATAAAAAAGGAAACATTTTAGCCATTATTTGGGGCAGCGCTCACAAGGTGGATTCCCTGTGCTTTTCCTTCTACTGCTAGAAGCTAATGAACCTGTAATGAACAAATCTGAGTAGGTTTCTATCTCTTAATAACTAGGGCTTGGTATTTCCCACCTACACACAATAAAAATCCTCACATCTGTCTCTGCAGCTTACAAGAACAGAACTGCCGGGCCGGTGAGATGGCTCAGCGGCGTAAGCGCCTGCCTGGCAAGCGCGAGGGCCTGAGCTCGACTCCCGTAGCCCACATATGAAAAAAGGGCCGGTGATATCGCTCAGCGGCACGGGCGCCTGCTGGCGCGCAAGGTTCTGAGGTCGACCCCCAGTACCCACAAAAAAAAAAAAAGAACTGCCAATCATGTTAAGTTTCTACAAATAGCTTTTAACATAAACAACAAAAAAATCAAAATGGGAGAGGGGGAGGGAAAAGGAATTAAAAAAAATAAATAAAAATAAGCTGCAATATGTACATGTAGCCACTCCCCAAGACTGTAAACTGCATAAATAGCAAACATGTACTGATACAATTAAAAAAAATTTTTTTAAGTCAAAACATTTCAAATAATCTATATTTCAAATTATATAGCACCTATATCTAAAATTAATAATCCTGCACATGGTGAAAAAGACACACATTGCTTCTCTTAGTTTAGTAAAGTGGTTGGTTCAATTTCTTAAGCCAAAATAAGAAAAATGACCTAGTATTATCCTGTACCCTAAAATTAATATTATTCCCTCTAAAGTATGTCAAGACTTGGAAGTTTTCTCTCCCTTAAAGTATAAGGTTAGTCGAAATTTCATTAGGCAACAATGATTAATAGCCCATTAAAGTACTATAATCTGAAAAGTTTAAAAGCCTAACTGAGAAGAAGCAGTCTCACTCAAGAAATTTAGCTTAACTAAACTGCCAGAAAAAATGGGGGGAAATCACTAGTAAAAAATAAAGTGGGGCCAGTGAGATGGCTCAGCGGCGTAAGCGCCTGCCTGGCAAGTGCGAGGGCCCGAGCTCGACTCCCGGAACCCACATACGAAAAAAAGGGCCAGTGATATCGCTCAGCGGCACGGGCGCCTGCTGGCGCGCGAGGTCCTGAGGTCGACCCCCGGCACCCACAAAAAAAATAAAAAATAAAAAAATAA
The DNA here is from genome assembly GCA_028451465.1 of Erethizon dorsatum. Lineage (NCBI taxonomy): Eukaryota > Metazoa > Chordata > Mammalia > Rodentia > Erethizontidae > Erethizon > Erethizon dorsatum. The sequence goes on from CM051837.1 coordinate 34,409,901, forward strand.
TTAAAAAATAAAGTGAAAAGTAGTCTCATTTGCTACATTCAGCTTTTGGTGCTATATTGGAGTTAAGGTTTAAAGGAAAAAAATAATTTTTGTTCTAGAATTATCATTTAAGGAAAATTAGTACAATTATCTATCATATTTTGTATTTCCTTTATGGGATGCTCACTTCTTTACAGCTTTTCACGAAAAAGAAGGGAACTATCACCATTCATACCCGTTCTTTGTCCACAACTAGGAACAGCTCCACGTAGCGGGTCTGTGGCAGGACAGCTCTTCTTCTCTGTCAGATACACATGCAGGAAAGCAAAGGTGAGTCACGCGGGCACCCACAACCACGCCTCATCTCAAACCGGAAGCTCGCGTCTGCTAGGGCAACCTTATTTTATCTAGCATGCCTTGATCAATAAGGCCAAAACCACATCTATTAAGACGTGGTGTAGTAATCAGAGAAAACTAGTTAAGGATGAAGTGGGCTATTCATGTTTTCAAAGCACTAAAATTACTTATTTCTTTTTAAATCAAAGCTACACAGCCCCTCCCCCCTACCCCCCTCCCTCAGCACACACCTATTTTAATGAGAAACCCCATTACCCTGGTGAGGCAGGATTCAAGAAATAACATCCACTAATACTGAAGAAAGAATATCCACTAATGTCCAACAGCAGAAGTTGGGAGAAGTTGCCACTTTTAAAAATGACTACTTTTGTCATTTTACAGAAATTCATACAAATAAGTTGGGCGTGGGGGCACACCCTGTAATCCCAGCACTTGGGAGGCTTAGGTAGGAGGATTGCCATGAGTCCGGGCCAGCCTGGGCTACGTAAGCATCAAGGCCAGCCTGTACTACATAGCAAGACTGTCTCAAAACAACAACAACAACAACCCAAAAAAAACCGAAACATACAAATAAATTAGAATAAGCAAAAACTGAAATGTTTTCCATTGTTTAAATTTAAAACAAGGAGGAGGGAGGGGAGGGGAAGAGGAAGTAAAAAGAAGTAAGATGTATTATGTACATATACCAACTTGCCATCACAAATGCAATTATTATGTACTGCAAATATACTGAATACAAATTTTTTAACTTTAAAAAATAATAAATTGAATACTCCAAACGACATAAGAGTAAACAGCAGGAGAAGCAATGAAAATAATGCCATAAACTAGTCTTAGTTAATTAAAAATATGCCTTAAACTAGGCGCGGTGGTGCACACCTTTAGCCCCGGGAGCCCAGGAATTCAGGGCCAGGCTGGTGGGGAAGGAAGCTCTTCCCAAACAGCAACACAGCCACACCTCTCACGTGTAAAAAGCTGTGTTCCCGCAGCTGAGGGTAATCCAGCCCCCGACCCGTTTCTGCCTAAAGGACTCTAGTCAAAAGTAAATCACTGGGATGGTGAGATAGCTCAGCGGCATAAGCACCTGCCTGGCAAGCGCGAGGTCCTGAGTTCGACTCCCAGGACTCACATAAAGGAAAAAAGGGCCGGTGATGTCGCTCAGTGGCACAAGCGCCTGCTGGCAAGTGCGAGGTCCTGAGTTCGACTCCTGATACCCACAAAAAAAATGGAAATCGCTGAGTCCTGAATAAGTTTCAAAACAGGGATATGAATGTCCTTGGAAGGCAACTGAAGTCGTTAATATCCTAAAGTCAAATCTCTCTCTGCTTCTCCAAACTAGAGCTCACAAATGACCATTGCGGTTTGTGTAAAAAGTATCTGAATACCAACTCCACTGCTGTGAAAGTAAACTGGACAATTAAGCAGCGATTTCCAGTATGCTTACTGTCTAAAGTTTAAGCTCTAGTTCCCAAAGCCCGCAGAACCTAAACTGTTCTCAGCTTGGTAGCCAGAAATGCATACTGCTCGTTTTTTATGCCCTTAGTTCTTATCACAAGATCTGGCATGTAGTTGGGAAAAATTATAGTAAATATTGGCTTAATGAATAAATACATGATCTTTTAAAAGTTTTCATTACAGCCAGCCACAAAGTGTATTTTTCCTTACTCGAAGTAGCTGAGTCATGCTGTGATGTTCTTCCTCTCCACCCTTTGTGGTGTCTTTCTCTATATCCATGTTAGAAACTCCACATTTCAGAGGCTCTCTGTGGACATCATCCATTGGATAAAAGATGTGCTCAAAGCGGGAGCTGTTGTGCAGGGGTTCGATCCCATAACTGGCATTCTCTAAATGTAGCAATCCTCTAAATATCACATTACACATATATCATTTTTCAAGGAAAAAAAAAATTCACAGGAAAATGAATCAGAAAACCCAAATTCAAGTTCTAGTTTCTTAACACATTTAAGAAGGTATAAAGGATAGAAAGGAAAAAAAAAAAGCCTTTACAAAAATAAAGGTTTTAGAGCCAGGCAGACCTAAATTTACATTTGAAACTGCTGCTTGGTAGCAGTTGCTCCTCTCTGAGCAACTGCTATACAATGGAAGGGGCTGCAGAGAAATCCCTAAGCGCGTGAGGTCTGCAACCAGAGGACCAGAGTTCTGAATCCCAAACATGCTTTCTACCAGCACATCACTTAACCTCTGCCTGAGTTTACATTCTGCAGAGGACTGTTCTGAGAACCAAATTATTTAATGTGCATAAAATCCTTAGAACACCCCTTAGCATGCAGTAACTGTTCTGTGAATGAAATTACTTAAATGAAGATAAATAGTTGCTTTAAGAATTAAGTGATTGGTTTACATCTTGTAGTAAGTAATTTGAAGATAATGATACACAATAGTGTAATAACTATTATAATTCTCTTATTACTTGGTCATGAAAATTTGTTTTATATTTTCCTAAAATAAAAAGAAAAACAAAAACAAACAAAATGAAACAAAAACAAAAGCCTGTCATTGACCTTGAAAAAAAAAGTGATTCTTACTCGTTCAATCACTCATTCACCCAACCAGCGGAGTACTACACTGTCAGGCCTTCAATACAGTAACTAACATTAGTATAGCTTCACTGCCTATGTGATACAAGTTTTTTCTGAACCTTAGTTTCCTCACCTAAATACGGTGATAATGAGCCTTTCCTCAGGCATTACGGGACTTAAATGAGATAATACAGGTGAAAATGTGATACATAAACTGCTATAGAAGTTCAAAGTATATTTTATTTTAAATAGCAAAAATTATTTAGTGGTCTCAAAAATGAAATTTGCTTTATAAATACTGAAATCCATCAACACTAAATTTTTTCTAAATAAACACACCAAGAATATCTGAAGCATAGCAATAAAGAACTTCAGTAACATCAAAGTAAAATCCAATTTTGTTAAACTCCAAAAATGACGTGGCTTGGAGACAGAGATAGAAGAGGTGAGAAATTGGAAAAAAAAAAAAAAAAGAGAGAGAGACAGACAGAAAATTCCTTACCTGAGTCCAAAACAGTCGCTAAGAGCAACAGATGAATTATAAACTCCTTCCACATAGCCCCGATAATGACAATGATTCTAAATAAAAAACACTATTATTTTCACATACTGCTACATTTAGAAAATCATCATAGAAATTGCGCACTAACAAAACTACTTGTGGTAGTAAACTAAAAATTTAATTTCTATTATTGGCGTCTCAGAATACCAGACAGTATTCTCCAGACTCCCTGCAGACTACCCACTCTCACGCTACAAGTGCACAAGGCAGAGGCAGAATCCCACCAGTTACTCCACATGCACAGCTCTGTTCCACTGACCTTTCACCCTAGAAGCAGACAGGACAACAGTATGTTATGTCTAACATTTTAAGTCACAGTCAATCCAAGGAGCATTGGCAGCCAGTTGACATATAATTCAGAAGGGGATCCTGTGAGAGGATCATAAAGCCCCCATTCCAAAAAAAAAAATCAGTACACGGATTTATTTTGATCATATGATTTTCTTTTCTTCCTATTTCGTGTATTATGTTATACATTATTATATTATTTAGGTGTACTATATTATTATTAGGTGTATTACATTATTAGTAAATTTAGCCATCTTCAAAAATTTCAGAGGCTTTAATCTTAATTTTGAGCAAGAAATTAAGTAGTAGAAATGCAAAGATAACACCATTTAGTGGGGCCGGTGAGATGGCTCAGTGGCGTAAGTACCTGCCTGGCAAGCACGAGGGCCCAAGTTCGACTCCTGGAACCCACATACGAAAAAAGGGGCCGGTGATATCGCTCAGCGGCATGGGCGCCTGCTGGCGCACGAGGTCCTAAGGTCGACCCCTGGTACCCACAAAAAAAAAAAAAAAACATTTAGTAAATCAGGCATGGCGGCACAAGCCTGTAATTCCAACTACTCAGAAAGTTGAGGCAGGATGTAGCTCAGTGCTCCCTCAAATCAATTCCCAGTACCGCAATAGATAGATAGATAGATAGATAGATAGATAGATAGATAGATAGATAGATAGACAGACAGACAGACAGATATCATTTAGTAATACCAAACTGTTTTGTACCTAGGGAGATTTTCTCATCTTTAGAACAATTACAGGAGCTAGGCTGTAGCTCAGTGGTACAGCACTTTGCCCCGCATGCACAAGGCCCTGGGTTCAATCCGCAGAACTGAAAAAAATTACAAAGCACTAAAATAGAAAATCCAAGGGTCAGGGAACACTAAAGCTCCACCAGACAAACACAAGGCCTTGATTATTAAAACAGTATGCTACTGGTGAATTACTAGAGAGAACTAAACCAGTGGAACCAAAGAGAAAGTCTGCAAACAGACCACAAGTACATAATCGGCATTTATTTGATAAAAGTGACATCTCAAATCACAGGGGCAAAGATGTACTTTTAAATGAATGCTGCTAATTAGACATTAGAAAAGAATAAAATTAGACCCATAATTCATACATGTAAGAGTAAATTTCAAATGGATCAAAATCTAAACATAAAAATAAAAACATATAAGATATAGAAGAAAATACGAGTGAATTCCTCTTTAACCCTGAAATACAAGAAGACTTTCTGCCTGTCACTCAAATATAAACAATATTTTTTGAGCTTCCACATGGAAAGAAATACCAAAAAAGTCAAAAGATAACTGACTGGAAGAAAGTATTTATAACTTACCAGACAGGTAAAGGGTTAATATGTCACTAAATATAAAGATATTTTAAACATTGAAGGGAAAAGATTAAAAGCCCAAGCCAGATATTGTGGCACATGCCTGTAATCCCAGCACTCTGGGAGGCTGATACAGGAGGATTCCAAGTTCAAGCCCAACCTGGGCAATTTAGCAACTTAGTGAGACTCTATCTCAAAATAAAAAGTATTTTTTAAAAGGGATGGGGGGGCTGGTGATACAGCTCAGCGGCACAGCGCCTGCCTGGTAAGTGCAAGGTCCTGAGTTCGATTTCCAGTACCAAAAAAAAAAAATAAAAGTTTTAAAAGGGATGGGGATATAGCTCAGTTCACAGGCCCTAGATTCAATCTCAATATAGCAAAAAAAATAAATAAATAAATAAAAAATAAAAGCTCAACAGAAAACTGAGCAATTCACACAACGTATGTAATCTAAAAATGCTTACATGTATGAAAAGATTTTCAATCTGACACGTGACAAAGACAGTATCTCTGAACCCATACTGACAGAAATGGAGTAGAAATCCCTCTAGCAGTGATGAAATTAGAAAATTATCATTTTGATAGCTGTCACAGCAACAACTGATTCAGACAAAAACTGAACACTGAAACTTAGTGAGTAAACTCTGGAGGAGGAACAGGACACTTCACGCAATCTCTAGGTATCTACCCATAGCATTCATTTAAAAGGCAGAGATGGCGCCTTCACAGCAGAGAAGCCTGGCAGACACCCACTAAACCAAACGGCCAGTGTGATCACTGCCAAGCAACAGACCTCCTTGACCGCACGGGCTTATTCATCTGACACCCCAAGAACAACTAAGTTGGCCAGCCCCCAGCAGGTGATCCCTTCACCTGACAACCTGATAGTATTTGTTTAATAACCTGCTTTTATTAAATATTTCCACAGCATTCAGTTTAGTTCTGTTGCAAAGTTCCTGTAACTACCTGACCAGATCTGTCAAGAAGAACACAACTGCCTTCAGTCTTCTCACTGAATTTCATTAACCAGAGAAGACTTTCATTTCAGGAAGGAAGTCCGAGGTCCATCAGGACACTTGGACAGACTTTTGTCCCACACCACTGTCCTCTATTTCAGTCCCATACAGACACAGTGACAAACCATCATCTGTTCTATGGGTCAACTAAATGGTCTTTGTCCCAGGCCATGTTATGTTCTCCAAACCTATCAAGTCCCCCTAAAAAATCACTTACTGTTCCCTTGACATTCCCCATCCTATCCCTCCCTATAGGAAAAGGGCACCTAAGTTTCTAAATTACTGTTGAGCTGGTGGCCACGCACACTCCTGTGATTTTCTCCTGAACTGTGACTGCGTGTTGATCAAGTTTTATGCCTTTTCTCCTACTTAGGCTGTTTTGTTTTTTGTTTTTTCAAATTCTCCAGGAAAGCTCTCAGAGGATGGAGGGGAAATTTCCCTTCACTCTTATAGCTGTCAAAAATACAACAAATTGGGGGCCAGTGAGATGGCTCAGCGGCATAAGCGCCTGCCTTGCAAGCGCGAGGGCCCGAGTTCGACTCCCAGAACCCACATACGAAAAAGGGGCCGGTGATATTGCTCAGTGGCACGGGTACCTGTTGGCGCGCGAGGTCCTGAGGTCGACCCCCCGGTACCCACAAAAAAAAAAAAAAAAATACAACAAATCCTACTTTATAAGTTTACAAAACATCTAGTGACGCTGCAAGACCACAATAAAGGTGCAGTGGGCATAAATGGTTTTGGAAACACACAAACTGTAAGCAAAAAACTATATTAGTGGAAGCAAGAACCCACCAGCCCCAAGGGTCCAGGGAGCCTGGAGTAATCAATATATTTTTAGAGGACACGAAGGCATCAATCAACTGGGGGAAATATTTACGAGAATATCTTGTGCATTTACTAAAGTCCCTAAATTCCTAAGTTGGGAGTTTGGAGGTTTACTTCACACAACGACTCATGTTAAGTCATTTCTCTAAAACTTCGTTTCTTATGAGAAATGGTGAAAGACACTGATGACAAAAGCCAGAAAACAACTTAATTAGTTCAATCTTAAGCAACAGGATCCTGTCTGGGAAGAGTATTTTACTAGGAGAAATCATTTAAATTTTCTCACTGTGACTTAACTACGTTCTATGGACAAAGCTATATGTCGTTCATGATACTCTACATGGAAGACCCCAAAAACTCCACTAAAAAACTGCTAGATTTAATAAGCAAATTCAGTAGTGTAGCTGGATACAAAGTCAACACTCAAAAAACAATAGCCTTCCTGTGCACAAATAACAAACTCACTGAAAGAGAAATTAGAGTAACAACACCTTTCACAATAGCATCCAAGAAAATGAAATACCTAGGAATCAATCTAACAAAGGATGTGAAAGACGTCTACATTGAAAACTACAGTACTCTGAAAAAGGAGATTGAAGAGGATATCAGAAAATGGAAAGATATCCCTTGCTGTTGGGTAGGAAGAACTAGTTAGTGAAAATGGCCATACTTCCAAAATTGTTATACAGATTTAATGTAATTCCAATCAAAATTCCAACAATATATCTCACAGAATTAGAGAAAACAATCCTAAAATTCATTTGGAACCACAAGAGACCTAGAATAGCAAAGGCAATTCTGGGCAACAAAGGCAAGTCAGGGGGCATCACAATCCCTGACTTGAAATTATACTATAAAGCTGCTGTGATAAAAACAGCGTGGTACTGGCAAAAAAAACAGACCTGAAGATCAACGGAACAGATTAGAAGATGCTGAAACAACCCCAGACATACTAAGCCACCTTATCTTTGACAAAGGTGCAAAACACATACATTCACTGGAAGAAAGATGGCCTCTTTAATAAATGGTGCTGGAAAAACTGACTCTGCACATGCCAAAGATTAAAATTAGACCCATATCTTTCACCATGCACTAAACTAAATTTGAAATGGATCAAAGATCTAAATATTAAAACAGAAACATTGGAGGAAAAAGATGGCGGATGAGTAAGAAGCAGGCAGCGAAACTCTCTCTAAAAGTTACCGTTGGAACACGGGAATATAGCGACCGGGAAAGCGCAAGAGGGGGGGGAGATGCCTCCCCAGAACCCAGAAAAGTTCGCACAATCTGGGACCCCCGGCACCAGTGAAGGGTGATTTCCAACAAAGAAGAAGGAGCAGACCGCGCGCGCGCGCACCTTCTACCATCCCAGGAATCGCAGCGCGACAGAAGCTCAATTATATGGACACACGGTGACAGCTGGCACCCAGGGAGCCCCCACGGAGGATCCTGAGACAGCGGTGAGGCGGGGGAGCGGCGGAGAACTGCGCTGGCCGGGGGTGAGTGTCTCTCAGCCACAGCTGCCCTGCGCCAGAGAGCCACGGCCGGGCGCCATTGTGGGGGGTGTGGCGAAACTCAGAGCGGCGCGAAAGAAAAACAGCGCTGGACACTCGTGCTCCGGACAGGGCAGCGCGGGGCCTCTCAGGCCCACGAAAGTGTGCTGAGGTCAGCAGGCGAACGAGACTGGTCTCTCAGCCACACCTGTCCCGCGCCAGAGAGTGACTGGCCTGGCGCCATTGTGGGGGGTGTGGTGAAAATCAGAGCGGCGGGAAACCAGTGCAGGGAACCCGCGCTCCGGACAATGCGCTGCACCTCTCAGGCCCGGGGATAGTGAAAGGGCACTGAGAGCGGCAGGCGAGCTAGACTGGTCTCTGCCTGAAAGTACGGGCCTCTGCTCACCGCCCGCCAGAGGGCCGCTCCTGGCTTACTGGGACCGACCTGCACGGAACAGGACTCTGTCACCACACGGTGCCTGCCTACAGCAGAGTCAATACCTGGAACTGATTCTTTTTAATTTTTTTTTATTTTTATTTTTATTTTTTTCTCACTCATTTTTTTTTTTTGTTCTGGCAAAGGGTTTTTTTTTTTTTTTTTTTTTTTTTTTTTTGTTTGTTTGGTGGGGTTTTATTTTTGTTTTGTCTGTTTTATTGTTTTTATCTTCATTTTTGTTTCTGTATTTGTATTTGCTCTTTCCTTCATTATTCTCTCTGGTTTTTTATATGAGTGTAAACAGCGTCTCTAACTTCTTTGTGATTGTGGTTGTGATCTGTTCTTCCTTTTATCCCTTCCTTCTCTTTTTACCACCAGTCCTCTGCACCAGTGTCCCAATGTTAGTGGGATCCCTCTTGGTCCTCTAACCTTACATCTAATTCCTTCCTATTCTCCCAACACTCTATTTCCTCCTTAACTCATTTTAAATTTAAACTCCTCAGGGAAAAATTGACATATATAGGACTTGTATACTGCATATAATTTTTCTGGTGTGTTTTAGATTTTGTTATATAACCGCAACTCTACTTTATACAGCTAAAAGTGGTAAATAACTGGTTAGCTCAGTCTGTCATTTTCTAGGCTGTGTTTGATGCTTTAGTTAACATTATAACCAAATGTGAAATAATTGTTCTAAACATCTTTCCTTCCTGATATTTCGTGATTGAGATTGACTAAGGGACACAGAAAATACAGTGGCACAGTACCAAAGAATCAAGGACTGGGCCAAACAGGTAGCAACTTCGCATATCCAACGAATTGAAGAGGTAGGATCTGGCAGAAAGCTCAAAACCCAAAAGCAAGCTCCACTTGGAAGATACTGCACAGAAGTAGTCATCTTCTAAAGATCTTAAACACTAGCAAAAAAGTAACCTACCATAGGTAATTTGCAAACATCACCCCAGGAATTAAAGAAAGAAAAAATGAGACGACACTTAAACAAGATGCAACCCCACACATCCAATTCACCAAAGGCAAACCTAGGGGGCAACGAGGTGGGACAATCCGAAAGCCACCCACCTGGCCTATCTGAAGTGGTAACAACAAAGCAACTGAATGAGGCTCTCGAAAAAATTAAAACAGAAATAATCTCACAGATAACTGCAGAGATAATGTCCACAGTGAAGACCATGCTTAAGGACACTATAGCTGATACAGACAAAAAAATAGATGAGCTTAAGAAAACTACAGAAACCACGAATGCTCAGCATAGGAAAGAAATGGAATCCATAAGGCAGATTCAAGCAGATATCCAAGAGAACAAAAATTCCATTGAAAGTATTTGTAGCAGATTAAGCCAATGCGAGGACAGGATCTCAGATATAGAAGACAGGCTTGCAATTAATGATCATGAAAAGGAAGAATTCTTAAAAACAGCAAGGGACCATGAAAAATCAATTCAGCAGCTGCTAGATGACTCAAAGATAAACAACTTAAGAATAATTGGAATAAATGAAAAAGCAGGAGATAGCATCAATGACATTAAAACCTTGTTCAAAGACATAATCAGGGAGAACTTTCCTGGAAGAGAAAAGGAATTTGATGCCCCTATAAGTGAAGCTTTTAGAACACCAACTAGACGTGATAAAAAAAAAAAAACTTCAGCCAGACATATTATAGTCAAGATCCCAGAAATTCAACAGAAGGGCAGAATCTTAAAAGCTGTTAGGGAGAAGAGACAAATCACCTATAAAGGAAAACCCATCAGAATCACAGCTGACTTTTCAGCACAAACCCTCAATTCAAGAAGAGCTTGGAATGATGTATTTCAAGCTCTAAAGGAAAATAATTTTCAACCCAGATTGATGTATCCTGCAAAACTATCTTTCAAAATTGATGGAGAAATAAAATACTTTCATGACAAAGAACATCTGAGAAAATTTATGACCACCAAACCAGCACTCCAAAATGTTCTGAAGGACATTCTAGAAAGAGATAAAACAGAAACATTAAATCTGCTGGAAGATAGAATAGGTAAAACTCTTGACACTGGTGTAGGCAAAGACTTTATGAATAAAACCCCAATCGCACAGGAACTCTCACAAAGAATCAACAACAGGGATCTTGTCTTATTAAAAAGCTTTTGCACAGCAAGAGAAACCACCAACAGAGTGAAGAGACAACCCACAACATGGGAAAAAATGTTTGCCAGCTGTTCCTCAGACAAAGGATTACTATCGAGAACATATAAAGAACTCAAAAAAATCAGACATCTCAAATTTAAAGACCCAATCCAAAAATGGGCATCTGAGATGAATACACACTTCTCAGATGAAGAAATAAAAACAGCAAATAAATATACGAAAAAATGTTCAACATCACTGGTCATTCAAGAGATGCAAATTAAAGCAACACTGAGATTCCATCTCACCCCAGAAAGAATGGCTATCATCAAGAAATCAACCAATAACAAATGCTGGTAGGGCTGTGGGGAAAAAGGAACCCTTCTCCACTGTTGGTGGGAGTGTCGACTGGTGCAACCACTATGGAAATCAGTGTGGAGATTCCTCAAAAAACTAGGATTGGAGGTCCCATTTGACCCAGCTATTCCCCTTCTGAGTATCTTCCCAGAAGAATTAAAAACATCATACCACAGCGATATATGTGCACCCATGTTTATAGCAGCAATTTGTAATAGCTAGATCTTGGAAACAACCCACATGCCATCAACTGAAGAATGGATGAAAAAGATGTGTATAAGGGAGTACTACTCAGCCATAAAGAAGAATAAACTGCAGACTTATAGATAAATGGATGCAACTCGAGACCACACTCATAAGTGAAATAAACCAGACACACATGTATAAACACTGTATTGTCTCCCTCGTGTGAGAAGCTGAAAGAGTAAATAAGATCCAAAATGTACAACTGATATTGTAAAATGGGAAGAAACTGTTCAAAAGGAAAGAGAAACTGGGATGGGGGAATGGAGAAAAAAAGGAAGGGAAAAGCAAAAACAAACAAATATATATAATATAAAATATATATATATAAAACATATATATAAAAACAAAGATATATATATATAAAAGATAGTGAAGATAGATATACTACTAGTTTCTCTTAGTTCATTGAAAAGAAAGGTTTGAGCTAATATTGTTTGGACAAATGAATGTCAGATCTGGTACTCTGAGTAACTAATTTAAAGATAACAATATGCAATATATTAACCATTGTTACCCTCCTATTAGGTTGTTTTGAAATTTTGTTCTATTTTTTTTTCTCTTTAAAATAAAAATTTTTTAAAGAGCTATGTCATTATGGTATTTGACAATCTTACCACATGTAGAAAATCTCAGTATCAAAGTTTTCATTTGTATTTCAAATCTATATTCACACTTATCTGAACAATATTGGAAACCAAGAAATAAATGGAAAACTATGGGTTTCAATGGATATTTTCAAACATCCAGGAAAACATAACAATTCTATAAAATATTAAGATGACAACAGTTTCTTAAGTTTCTATAAACTGAAATCTATTTTTAGCAATTTTAAGTACATATCTTTCAATAATAATAATAATTATATTTTAAAAATCTGTTCTGAGCATCTGATAGATATTAACTTCAGGAAGTAATAACTATTATTTCCTTTGAAAGTGAGGATACTAAAGCACCAGAGGTTAATGTACTTCACCAGCAAACACATGACAGAGCCAGAATTCAAACCCACTGTGTGTCTCAAAAAAAGCATACCTTGGGCCGGTGAGATAGCTCAGCGGCATAAGCGCCTGCCTGGCAAGCACGAGGTCCTGAGTTCGACTCCTGGTACGCACATACGAAAAAAAGGGCCAGTGATATCGCTCAGCGGCACAGGCGCCTACTGGCATGCGAGGTCTTGAGTTCAACCCCCGGCACCCACAAAAAAAAAAAAGCATAACTTTATGAAAAAAATAAAATGTCTTTTAAGATTATTGCTTTTGTTAAGTGCATAAATTATATAGTCTTTGGACTCCTGTCGTAGTAATCTTTAGATGGATGAAAAGATGGATGGGTGATCTTTTATCTGGTTTATGCTATAAGGTAAATTTAATCTCTTCTACTAATTTCTACTAAACAACATACAAACAGTACACTAAGATAAATGAATCATACAGTGGATCAGGAAAGGATAGGGCAAAATCAGCATTTCCTCGTTTCTTTAAAATAATAGTAATTAACCTAAAATAAAGATTTTCCCTTCTATTTAGCTGTAGAATGCTACAAAAGTAAATAACTAGCTGGGTATGGTGGTGCATGCCTGCAATCCCAGTTCTCAGGAGGTAGGAGTATCACAGTAAATTCGAGGCCAGCCTGGGCTACATAGCAATATCCTGTCTCATAAAACAAAAAACGTGTGAGTAACTAATATAAACAAGTCGATCTACCGAAGCATTACAAAGTTTAGGGGAAAAAAAAAAAAAAGACATGTAATGGGAAAAGATTTCTCATGAAAACTATTACAAAAGAAAAAAAAAAAAGTATATTACCCAACTGCCACAAAGGACAGTAAAGCACTCTTCCCAAACAAAACTAAAAACGTTTATATTCTAAGTAAAAAACACACAAAACCAATTTCAACATCTACCAATTATTCCAAGTATTTCTGGCCACTTCTGTCCCCAAGAGTATTGTCATCTGACACAAAGAAGACTACACCTCTTTAGGAAAGAAATGTTTTCAGCAAAACATTACAACCCTGAACTATGTAACAGCAAAGTATACACTAATGAAAAATGGTTCCATAAGGAGTTAAGGTGTTCTTTTAGGGACATTAACATTCAACAAAATAATAAAATATTTCTATTTTCAAAATATATCAAACTTTCTTCCCTCATAATCAATAAGGACTATCACTAAATAAACGATTACTTTCCTGATATTTAAGAAAAAAAAAGCTAGTAAGTGCCTGGAGAGCTGCCAGACAGAGGAGGTACTATGTAAGTACCCACCTGCTCCAGGGCCACCCACATATTACGACGTTAAGTGTCCCATAGGATCACACACATACCAGTCCTGAATGCCTGACTAGTGCTCACTTTTAAACAGAACTGTTGTCAATTTTGCTACAGCATCAAGAGGGAAATGTATTACCTGCACATTAGGATGGTCAGTGGTCAGAGCCCCTTCTTTGTTATAGGTATAAACCACAAAATCTTTAGGCAAAAGGTCTCTGGAGGAGGAATAAAACATTTATATTTATTTGAATTATCAACTAAAGGACACAACTCATAAGGCATTATTCCCAGAACAGAGGAACAGAAATAAATAAAAAATTTTACCCAATTAATCTTCATTTGAGGAATGTGCTACCATAAAACTAAAAGTTCATAAACAATCTTTTTTTTTTTTTTTTTTTGTGGGTACCGGGGGTCAAACTCAGGAGGCCAGGGGGTGCCCGTGAGCTATCTCACCGGCCCTCATAAACTATATATATATATATATATATATATATATATATATATATATATATATATTTTTTTTTTTTTTTTTTTTTTTTTTTTTTGGGGGTGGGTACTGGGGGTCGACCTCAGGACCTGGCACCAGCAGGCGCCGTGCCGCTGAGCGATATCACCGGCCCCTTTTTTCATATGTGGGATCCGGGAGTCAAACTCAGGCCCTCGCACTTGCCAGGCAGGCGCTTACGCCGCTGAGCCATCTCACCGGCCCCTCTCATAAACAATCTTAAATCTGAAATAGTGTACATTCCTTACTCGTAAGTGATGTTAACCTACTATTTGTTGTAATGGCATAAAATGCAGGCTGTAAAAAATTTAAAGCAATATAAATAATGTTTCTTAAACATTACAACTCATAGGAAAAGAATAAACTAGACAGCACATGATATTTACAGAAGAAAAATAAAGTCCCACATAAACATGAAGTATCCATTTCCTTAACCTCTTAAGTAATGAGGCAAAATCTTGTCAGCTGTTGAAGGAAAGGACTATCTCCAATTCCCAGAGCTTTATTCCATGTCAAGGAGCTCGACACAAACCACATTTGCAAAGACCAGGTTCCCTCCCCACAGGAGCTCTCTGCTTGTCCCCAGGCCTTACACTTAAAGTTCAAAAGGCAGGCTGGGGATGTAGCTCAGGGGTAGAACACTTAGCAACTGTGAATCCGAGTTCCACCCTTAGGAACCCACCCTCCAAAGAAAAAAGAACAGTGGCATGCACCTGCAATCCTAGCTGCTCAGAAGGCTGAGGCAGAAGGATAGCAAGTGGAAGTCAGCCTGCATATCACAGAGAGGCGTTTCGCAAAATGAAGCTCAAAACACCCTGGAGACACCCAAGACCAACCTGTCTATACTGTTTAGAGGTGGACAAATTGATAGTTTTCAACCCATTTAACAGGTTACACAGCCTGGCTTTAGCTACGTGGCCGGCGTAGCATGAAAGACCCTCAGTAAACTTGTGCCTGGCCTCTCCTAGAAAATATTGTGCGTCACCATCTCAATGGTTGGTAACCCAGGCAAAGCATGTCCATCCATGCAACTGAGAAAGGACCGTGGAGCAGAACTGCTCAAGGACTATGCGTGCTTTCTTTGCCTTGATGTACCTTGATGCTCCTTTCCCTTTACTAAAGTCTGCGTGAGAACACTGGGAGGAGACTATGCAATCTTGAGTTCTCTAGCTGACCCTATTTAATCACTGCAGTCTCCTCTTCTGCCCCACTCCGCAACCCGCCCCCACACACAGTATTCCCTCCTTCTAGTGGTGAATGTGAAAAGGATAATGGAGATGCTTGGCTTTGCTCTGCCCTCCTCCCTCTTTGAAGACACTTCCTGCCTGTCCAAGTGCAAATGCTCTGTGCTTCTCCAGAGGAAGGCCTGCTCTTGCCTGGCAGTGACAGGAATGGCGAGATCCGACCACTACTGGGGTTCACAGCTACTAAAAAGTATCTACCTTGAAGAGAAATCAATATACTATTTAAGGATTTATTGAAAAGCCAAAGTAAATTTCTTACATGTTCCTTTCCAAGTGAATAATATGTTCTTTTCCTTGAGCTTGAATGACATAAGATACCTAAATAAAGAGAAGGGAAAAAAACAATAACACTATCTTTTAAATTACTATTCAACAAAATGTCATTTGTAAGACACAAGAAATTCTATCCTGAATTAAAATAATTTAGAACTGACTATAGTTCATTTATAGAAGAACTTAGTAACTATTCTTAAATAATAATTACCATATGTTTATCTAAACTCTTAAATTCATTTCTAATTCACCTATAACTTCAGGGAAGAGTCCATCCCTGTATTATCTAGAGGGTAAAGCAGTTTTTCCTTTTGTTTAAATGAAATGAACTTCTTAGTTTCAAGAGATTATTCTTAGTTCTAGTTTCCCAAAAGTGGAAAAGAAATCCATACTTCTTTTTTTTTTTTTTTTTGTAGGTACCAGGGGTCGACCTTAGGATCTAGTGCGCCAGCAGGCGCCTGTGCCACTGAGCGATATCACCAGCCCTTTTTTCGTATGTGGGTTCCGGGAGTCGAACTCAGGCCCTCACGCTTGCCAGGTTGAGCCATCTCACCAGCCCAGAAATCCATACTTTTAAAACCCTGCATCTTGGGCCGGTGAGATGGCTCAGCGGCGTAAACGCCTGCCTTGCAAGCGCGAGAGCCCGAGTTCGACTCCCGGAACCCACATACGAAAAAGGGGCCGGTGATATCGCTCAGTGGCACGGGCGCCTGCTGGCGCGCGAGGTCCTGAGGTCGACCCCCCGGTACCCACAAAAAAAAAAAAAAAAAAAACCCTGCATCTTCACACAGCCCACCTCATTTCATCAGTTCTAAAACACACTCCCCGCCATCTCGTAATGACATCCCTGGGGTGAAGATACATCACGCAAAGGCACAGTGTTCTAACTGGCAATACTTCTGGGTTTTGCTGTTCTTGTGTTTTGAGTTTTTGTGTTTATTTGTTTTTCAGTGCTGGAGATTAACTTCAGGGCCTCTGTGCTAAGCAACATCCTCAGCCTTTTTGTGTGTGTGTGTGACAGAGTATCACTCAAAGTTGTGATCCTCCTGCCTCTAAATTAACATTTTGTCAAGAGGTAGCATGATCGCCTCTACTGGGGCACATTAACCAAGGACTTTTTTAAGACCCAACCAATTCCTGGATCCCAGCATCCTAGTTCTGTTGACAGAACTCTGTTATCCACCTCAATCCTGCACTGAAACATCAAACATAACAAGCTCCTAAATAAAGGCATTTACCATATTACTCTTCTCCAGTGTCAGTGAAGATACAGTATAAAATACTCTACTTATCACAATCTGAGTGGGGTTAGTTCTTGTTATTAAGTAAAACCCTGTGACCACTGCTAATCAGTTAAGGGTTAGAAAGCTATGCAGTCAGCATCCTAACCTGGTCGCAGAATTCTACTTATTTCATTCTGTTATGTTTTGAGTTGATCGCTTTGTCTTTAAAAAAAAAAAAAAAGATACAAAGGCTCAATATGTTGCTTTTACCAGAATAATGTCCAGTGGACATCAGTACTATATGTGCCATATTAAATAATGACCAACTGGGCCGGTGAGATGGCTCAGCGGCGTAAGCGCCTGCCTTGCAAGCGCGAGGGCCCGAGTTCGACTCCCGGAACCCACATACGAAAAAGGGGCCAGTGATATCGCTCAGTGGCACGGGTGCCTGTTGGCGCGCGAGGTCCTGAGGTCGTCCCCCTGGTACCCACAAAAAAAAAAAAAAAAAAAAAAATAATGACCAACTAATTACTCCCTGAACCAAGCACTCCAACTAATACCACCTTTGGTTTAAAAAAAGAAAAATGTTAATATACCTACGTAGGTCTTAAGAGATAACTTACCTGTTTTAAATAGGGCCTTGGGGCTTCTCTTCGGTCTCTAGTTAATCTCCAGGGAGTTATAATTTCATAAGAAGAGAGGTGTGAGGTCTGTTGAAAGCCTACAGAAAAAGGAATAATAAATACAATATAATAAGTGAACCTGGAAAACTACATAATGCCAAAATACAATGGAAATCAAAAGTTGAAAGTTCAAATCACTGAAAAATCATCTGACACTCCCATATTAAAAAATATTTATATCCAGGAGTGGTGGTGTTCAGATAGCTAAGTTATTTAGAAATACTATAGGCAGTCAGACAGGGCAGGGTGGTGCAGAAGACAACTGAGGCTGCAACTCAGGCCTCAGGACAAAGAGGAGTGACTGCACCCGTACCCTTCCCCTAGGGATGAACAGCAGAGATTGATATTCTAAACTGGCATCAATCACCTTGGGTGGAGGACCAAAACCTCCTTCACTCACCCCTTCCAGGAAAGTCTTTGTTAGTCCCATGTCCACTTGCTCTGTGACTTGCTTCCCCATTTGATCCCCAGGTAATCAATATTACCCAAGTGACTATACATGCAACTCTTATTGGTTGACCATAGTTTTGTCCCACCTCATGATTTCCCACTGAATCAATATTACCTAAGCAACTCCCTGAGTTACACTTCTAATCTTGTTGGTTAACTATAATTTTGTCCCACCTTACACCCCACCTCACCTCATGGTTTTACTCTACAAAACTCCCTTGAGAAGCAGGTTCCCCAGGGCCACCCACTTGGGACCCCATCTGTCTTTCTTAGAAGCTTTCTTTCTCTCAATAAATACTTCCTATTCTTAACCTCTGTTGTTCCTAGAATTCATTCTTCAATTTTAGAGAACACAAACTCAGCATATCAGACATCTAACAGGTCAGGAGTTATATTTCCCATATATTATTTGGATTATTTGGAGGTCCTACATCATCCCTATATCATACACCCTATATCACTGTATCGTCCCTGTATCATACACCTTATATCAGTGGTACACACCTATAATCCCAGCTACTCAAGAGGCTGAGACAGGAGATTGAAGCCAGCTTGACCTACTTAGCAAGACCCTGTCTCAAAAAAAATAAATGTTTTTAAATGGGTTGGGATGTGCCGGGTGTGGTGGCGCATGCTTGTAATCAGCACTGGGAAGGCTGAAGCAGGAGGATTGCTGTGAGTTCAAGGCCAGCCTGGGCTACAAAGTGAGTTCAAGGCCAGCCTGAACTGCACAGCAAAACCATCTCAAAAAGACTAAATAAATAAATAAATAAATAAATAAATAAATGGGTTGGGGGTATGGCTCAGTGGTGGAATATATGCATAAGGCCCTGAGTTCAATCTCTAAAACAATTTAAAATACATATATATACACATATATACATACTACAGGTAAGTCTATATAAAGTTTCGCATTAAAATAGCAAAATAACAATGTACTAGGTAAGTATGGGGTAGGGTAATAGTTCCTAAAAAAGGATGTCAGTCTTTAGCCTAACATTTTATACATAGCAATCATTTTCAAAGTCCAATAAACAGGCTCTCAGTAAGTCAGACACAATCTTTTTCTTTCAGCATCCATTACCAATGGCCTAACAATTCTTTCAATGAACTTCATGATGTAGACTGTCACCATCTAAGGAGCACAGATGAAAAATCCACATCTCTATAAAACCACATTCAGTGTAAGGAAGCTTGAGAAGAGCATACATGAAGTGAAAGAATAAGGGAAGAGCAGAGTCACATCTTCCACTCAGTTTCTTCTACAAATACAGGCCCCCGAAGTGGGAAAGTGGAAACTTTCTTACATTAAAAGAGCTTTATAACCAAATGCATTGTATAGACCTCTTTGGATCCTAGTTAAAATAAGTCAACTGAAAAATAAAATCTGTGATAATCCAGGAAACTTCTGACATTGCGTTGATATTTGATGATCTTGATTCATCAATAATGTCTACTGGACATTACTGTAGTAAAAGCAACTTATTGAGCCTTTGTATCTTTTTTTTTTAAAACAGAGTGATCAACTCAAAACATAACAGAATGATCTTAATTTTTTAAGTGTAATAAGCATATTGTCAGTAAGGTTTTATGCCCTTAGAGATTCCTTCTGAATATTCAACAACAAAAATAATATGATGTCTAGGGTATGCATTAAAATAATCTAGTGTGTTTGAGGAAAGAGATATATACACGCAAAACAGGATTAAAACTGGATAATGGTGGTGCATGCCTATAATTCTAACACCTGGGAGGCTGACCACAGGAGGGCAGCCACAAGTTAACTCAAGGCCACCCTGGGCTACATTGTGAGACCCTGTCTCAAAAAACAAAAAACAAGGGCCGGTGAGATGGCTCAGCGGCGTAAGCGCCTGCCTTGCAAGCGCGAGGGCCCGAGTTCGACTCCCGGATCCCACATACGAAAAAGGGGCCGGTGATATCGCTCAGCGGCACGGGTGCCTGTTGGCGCACGAGGTCCTGAGGTCGACCCCCCAGTACCCACAAAAAAAAAAAAAAAAAAGACTGGTGTATGTTTAAAAAGTATAATAAAATAATTATTTTAAGTGGTTATATATAGGGTATGGGATGAAAGACTTTTCACTTTATACAACTCTGTGACTGTAATTATGAAATACTACCACTACATCAGATAATAAATATGAATATTAAATGTGTCATAAATAATCATGTAAACAGAATAAGTAAATGGACCAAAGTGGTTTGTTTTGTTTTGTTGTTGTTGAAACAGCGTTTCACTATGTAGTTCAAGCTAGACTTGAACTCATTATGTAGCCCAGGCTGGCCTCGAACTCACAACGATTTTCCTGCCTCGGCCTCCTGAGTACTAGGATTGCCGGCACTCGCCACCACGCCTGGCTGGACCAAATTGTTTAAAGCACTTACTACAACAAGTGGAACTATAGAGTAATGAGAAAAGTAATATATTTCCTATACTTCTGTGTTTCTGCAGTGTTTGAAATTGTATCACTGTATTGCATACACTGAAAGTGTATCACTGTATTACAATTTGCATCACTGTATTACTTTTGAAATTAAAAGGGCAACAAAAGAGTGTTTCTTCAATAAAAACAGTATAAAATGTTTTTAAAGTATTGATTATCTAGACTCTCTCCCAAAAGGTCAATCCCTTCTCTCAAGGCCCCACATTCTATTTTTTGTGTGTATTTGTTTTATTCTGCCAAGCTTGTAAACATTTCTAATACCTCTCAAAAGAAACCCTTTATATTACTTTTTTTTTTTTTCCTTTCTTTCAGTGTTGGGGATCAAATCCAGGGACTCACAACTTCCAAGCAAAAGATCTCCCACTGAGTTACATCCCCATGCCTCTATCACCCTTTATAGTCTCCTATCCAGACTACTATGACAGCTTTTACTTGGTGCCCCCACCTCTCCTCCTCTGATCAATCTGTATGTTCATTCAATCATTAAATGCTTTATGCTCTTCAGCTTTCTCAAATACAGATTAAGATGAAATATTTCTCAAGACAATACTATACATGAAAATTGTCTAGTTTGGGATTTAAAAGATACAGATAGGAAAATATAAATTATATCAAATACACATCATGCTGTCTTAGTCACTTTCTTGTCATTGAGACACAACATACCCACAACTGTAAGGATGACAGGTTTATTTTGGCCCCTAGTGTGTAGACGTTTTAGTCCATAGTCGGCTGGCTCCAACGCAGGGCACTGTGGCGGAGCACAGCAAAGGAGGAACAGTTCATGGCATGGCAGCAAAAAGCAGAAACGTATCCAGGGAGGAGGGAGGGAGGGAGATCCTTCCAGGCCAGGCCCCCAGTGACCCACCTCCTCTAACCAGGCATCACCTCCCAAATCTCACTGAGCTATAAATTCATCAGGAGACTAATTCACTGACAAACATCATGCCCCATGATCCAATCACCTTCCCCACCTAGGAGCACATGAGGCTTTGGAGGGACATCCAGATATAAACCATAACACATGATAACAGTTTTCTAATTCTTTACCCATCAACCCCTTATGGCATATTATACTATCTAGATATTGCTTCATATCATTACATTAAAACATTAAAAACGGACTCCATAACTCACAAAGCACTCACAGGCTGATTCAAGCCATATTTATGACATGCCATGATCAAATATCACTCAGATAGTTGGGATTAACAATCAAGAACCATGAACCGTATTGAAAGAAATCCATGACCTTAACAGATGCATAAACCACTAGGCAGAAATATCATAATCCTAGATTAACTGTGGTTTTTAGTTTTCTTGAGTTCCTAAAAACACAAGTTTAAATATTATTCTTAAGAATTTCCCTCCTGGGCCGGTAATATAGTTCAGCGGCATAAGCGCCTGCTTGGCAAGTGCGAGGTCCTGAGTTTGACTCCTGGTACCCGCATATTAAAAAAAAAAAAGAGGGCCGGTGAGATGGCTCAGCGGCGTAAGCGCCTGCCTTGCAAGCGCGAGGGCCCGAGTTCGACTCCCAGAACCCACATACGAAAAAGGGGCCGGTGATATCGCTCAGCGGCACGGGTGCCTGTTGGCGCGCGAGGTCCTGAGGTCGTCCCCCTGGTACCCACAAAAAAAAAAAAAAAAAAGAAAAGAAAAGAAAAAAGAATTTCCCTCCTAAGGGCCGAGGATATAGCTCAGTGGCACAAGTGCCTGCCTGGCAAGCACAAGGTCCTGAGTTCAACTCCCAGTACCAAAAAAAAAAAAAAGTCTATCAAGAATTTCCCTCCTTGGGCCAGTGAGATAGCTCAGCGGCATAAGCACCTGCCTAGCAAGCTCGAGGTCCTGAGTTCGACTCCCAGTACCCACATAAAAAAAAAAAAAAAAAAAGAATTTCCCTCCTTATCACAGTAACCAGGCCAGGGATATAGCTCAGCGGCACAGTGCCTGCCCGGCAAGCGCAACATCCTCAGTTTGACTCCCAGTACCAAAAAACAAAACAAAACAATACAAAAAACCCACAGTAACCTGTTCAACTCAGACAGTCACTCTAGAAGCACTTGCAGGAACAGACAAAATGCTTTAGGGTAATGGATTAGAAACCCTGTGTGATTAAAAAGTAAACCATCCTGTACATTTCTATGCAATTTCCTATGATCTTACAATTATTGCAAAATAAAAACAAATCAATACAGCCAAGAATACATATACGCTGACAGACACAAATAACTGTCACAATAAAGGCTAAACCACTGGCAACTAAATTGAAATGTTTGCATTACAACTCAGAAGGAACCATCACAGGGAGAAAAAAAAAAAAAACCTCAGAAATGCCCAGCAGTTCTCATGGGCAGGCAGATATTTAAAGAGCTCTTGCTCTGAAACAGTTTAAGTGAGTCCATAAGGCCACACACCTACTTTTAAGCCAGAACTAGAAACCAAGTCTTCTGTCTTCCATGGATCTTTTCCCCAGACTGCCAGCAAAGGAGAATAAAAGCCAGATATAGGATACAGGAATGTAAGATACAACCTTCTTTCCTTCCTCTCCCATTTTAAAACACAGTTCTCATTTTGAAAACCAAAATGCCACAATTAATCAAAAGGCTTTCAAAACATAGCACCCTAGGGCCGGTGAGATGGCTTAGCGGTGTAAGAGCCTGCCTTGCAAGCGCAAGGGCCCGAGTTCGACTCCCGGAACCCACATACGGAAAAGGGGCCGGTGATATCGCTCAGCGGCACGGGTGCCTGTTGGCGTGCGAGGTCCTGAGGTCGACCCCCCGGTACCCACAAAAAAAAAAAAAAAAAACTTATTTTTGGGCCGGTGAGATGGCTCAGCGGCTTAAGCGCCTGCCCGGCAAGCGCGAGGGCCCGAGTTCGACTCCCGGATCCCACATACGAAAAAGGGGCCGGTGATATCGCTCAGCGGCACGGGCGCCTGCTGGCGTGCGAGGTCCTGAGGTCGACCCCCCGGTACCCACAAAAAAAAAAAAAAAAAACATAGCACCCTAAAATAACTTCTGCACGTAAGACCTCTAACTCTGATACTGACTTTTTTTGAAAATCCAAGGATCCACTTTCTGAATTAATGCTATGCCATAAACAGTTCCAAAATATCATAACAAATGTACAGATTTGGGAAATACCATCCAAAAATAATATACACTAATTGTGTGACAATCCTCCTTCCTATGTATTTTTTCAAAATGTGTTTCTTATCTCTAGTTGTTTGTTTCTTCCATTCATATTCTGCATATTTTCTTTCCAATTTTCCTGTTTTTTTTTTTTTTTAATTCCACCTTCTCATGGGAACCAAGATAACATTTTTCCCATGTCACTATAAAGGAAGTACATTAACATTATTTGTATAAAACCTTGACCTCAGCACTACTGACATTCTGGGCTAGAAAATTCTTTGTGGTAGGGACCACCTTGTGCATTGTAGGATGTTTAGTAGCATCCCTGGCTTCCACTCACCAGATGCTAGTTAGCATCCCCCAGTTGTGACAAATAAAATTATCTCCCAAATGCCTTCTAGGGGCAAAACTGCTACTAGCTAAAAATCACTGGAAAAAAGATAGCTCACAATGAAAGTAGAAGTCTTCACACAATCAACTGTGTAGGGATAAGCTACTATATTTGAATTTAACAGAATAGAGCTGGGTGTGGTGGCACATGCCTGTAATCCCAGCACTCGGGAGGGTGAGGCAGGAGGATGCAGGCGAGGTCAAGCCCAGCCTGGGCTACATAGTGAGTTCAAGGGCAGGCCAAACTACTTAGTGAAATCCTATCTCAAAAAAAAAAAAAAAAAAAACGGAATTTGATAGAATAAGTACACTGTCAAAAATCCAATCACGGGCTGGGCTATAGCTCAGTGGTAGAGCATTTGCCTAACATGTATGTACAAGGCCCTGAGTTCAATCCCCAGTACCACAAAAAAAAAAAAAAATTTCAGATCACTAGAAAACATGACCTGAAGATAAAAATAAGATTGGAAACATGAAACCCAAGGGTCCTAAACTTAGTAAATGAAAGGAGAAGGTGTTAGTTGCACTTCTTTCTTCCTCTAACACCTTAGGTCTTTTTATTTACTGTGCTTTGGAGTTATTCTTTGTTATTCTTTGTTTAAGAATAACAGCTGTAGAAGGAAAGAAGTTAAAAGAATTCTACCTAATTGCAAAGCAAACAAATGTGAATGCCAAACCATGGGCCCTTCTCCTTTCCTTCCTGCTTATTATCCATACAAATAGCCACCTTTATGTACTTTGTAGAAAATCAGCCTGGGCTCCACACTCAGGCTGAGATAATTCTGTTGTCTAAAACATTTCTTGAAGAGAAATTGTTGTAATTAGATCCATAAAGCAATGTTATTGTGCAGCTACGTATTTCCATTCTATTCTATTCATTCTGTTCACAAGGTCAATCTCAAATAAACATACTCATAATGTCTTTTAAGATATACTTTTAATTATGATTTCTGCTACATCCTATAAGTTTAACATGTTTTGCGTGTAATAATTTTTATATATTTACTCATCTTTACATTTAAAAAGAAAATACTTTCATTGTTTGTTTGGGAAAAACCCTAACCATTTATAAGATATAATGCTCTTAAGAACTTAAGTTCCAGGCCAGTGAGATGGCTCAGCAACATAAGCGCCTGCCTGGCAAGTGTGAGGGCCCGAGTTCAACTCCCAGAACCCACATATGAAAAAAAAAAAAGGGCTGGTGATATCGCTCAGCGGCATGGGCGCCTGCTGGCATGCGAGATCCTGAGTTCGACCCCCAGCACTAAAAAAAAAAAAAAAAAAAAAAGAACTTAAGTTCCTCCTGCAAGGAATTTAAGTTCCTGAAACCAATGCCAATATCTTAGTCATCATGTACTTCCTACACAGGTACAGGAGGCATTCAGTAAAATATATGTTCAATAAACAACCTCTTTTGATCTTTACAACTATGCATACATAGTTCTCTTGGTTGCAGTTATTATGTACAACCCAAAGTGGGCTTTACTTTTCATGATTAACATCTTTTATATCAACTTTTCCACAAACCTGCAGGGCCTCCACATCTGTCATACTAATACCACATACTCCTCTCTTAACTGGGACAGGAGCTTAGGCTCAGGGAATATCCGCAACACCATTCTGATGTGTCCATGAGCTAATCAGACTCAGCTCCGCCAGAGTCTACCCGTCTGCGGGTGCTAAAAAGCTGCTAAAAGAAAGGAGTAAAACATCATGCTGAAGTGAGTTAAATCATGAAAAATCTCATTTAAAAAAAATGAGTCAAGCCGGGCATGGTGGCACACACCTGTAATCCCAGTACTCAGGAGGCTGAGGCAGGAGGATCGCTGCAAGGATCGAGGCTACAAAGTGAGTTCAAGGCCAGCCTGAACTGCATAGCAAGGAAAAAAAAAAAAAAAGAGTCAAAGGGGAAAAGGTACTCCTCGTGTTTGGGAATGGGGTTTGTCCTATAATATGACATGCTTGTCAGTGTGAGCATTTTGAAAATTCAAACGTAACTACATAGTTAAAAATTGGTCAAATTAAATTATTTTCTCAGGCTCCGTTCCTCATCCTTAAAAGATGTGATTCAAGTGGTATCCCATATATGATCACTTTAGAAAAATGATCTGATTAAAACAGATTACATTTTCTGCCACAAAATGAAATATAATCTCTCCATACACAAACAACATTGTGCTGTCAATTTGAGCTGGGCCCATGCTGGACCCATGCAGAGGTGGTGGGGGA
Organism: Erethizon dorsatum; assembly: GCA_028451465.1. Lineage (NCBI taxonomy): Eukaryota > Metazoa > Chordata > Mammalia > Rodentia > Erethizontidae > Erethizon > Erethizon dorsatum. Next base: position 34,436,325 of record CM051837.1, read on the forward strand.
TCCAGTGTCGTGATACCAGAAGGGCTAGATTCATTTCTGGGGCAGTTTCACAGAACTGACTCATAGCTCATTTCATTCCCAGGCTCTGGGATGTACCCATACACTGCCAGGTATCAGAGAGAAAAAAGTACTGTCACCAGCTAGTGTAGGTCCTTGCTTTAGTGATCATGGAAATTAAAACTAAAGCACAAATCTACATGGAAAAAAGCTTTAATTGGAATTTAAGAGATGATAAGGAAAGGATTCCACTTAGGCACATTCTGATGTGGGGGTTCAGACTGCTCCATCCACAAAAGCAGGAAGCCAGTTATTTATGGACTAGCTGAGATGGGCCAGGGCCTGGTCAATTATAATCTCAGTCCTGGTTTCCTAGCTCTGGTTGAATCCTCACGACTTGAGGAGCAATTTGGTTCCCATGAGACGAATCCTCGTGAGTTGAGGGCTGTTCTCAGTCATGTGAGCCTCCACTGGAATCCAAGGTGACCTTAGGTTTCGGGCAATAGAGATTCTAGGGGTAGCTGAATGTCCCTGCAAATCTCTTATCCACGTGTCCTCAGTTTTGAAGGGTAATGAGACAGAACAGGTAAATTTAGGGCTAATAAACCTTGTTTTGCCAACCTTTAGACAGACATTCCCTAAGTAACATGCCTACATACAGAGCTATGTCATGACTGTGAATACCATGAGGCTATCTATGTCAGATATTTGAGTTTGAGGATATTAGAAGAAAAAGCTTCCAGTCACATAGAGCTTGCATTATGGGGGGGATTCTATAGTAAACAAGAATTTTTAAGAAAGAGCAAATATAAAGTCAAATTTGTTAAGTTAAAATTTAAAATGCTCTTTGAAGCCCAGCAAATATAATATTAATTATAATGGTTTTCTACTTAAAAGTTTGACAATCAAATTGTTTTTAAATTTCAAAGGCTACCTTCTCTTACATAGCACAAACATACCAAACTAAAACAATTTGCTGGCTGACATCTAAAAATCAGATTCATATTGACCTAAATTAGTAGTGCATGCTTCATTTTATAGTGACTCACCATGAATAAGCTTTCAGTCATTTTCTTTAGAATGCCAGGCTATAAAAATGTCTAAGTCTGTGCATTGTATTTACTTCCTTAAAAGAAAAAAAAAAAAATCAAAAGATTTCATACTTGACTCCTCTTAAATACTTCACAATGATACAAAGTTACTTTTGTCGGGCCCAGTTTTTTTTTTAATTATTGTTAGTCAACTGTTTAAAAATTATACTGCACTTCCTCATTGACACATTACAAAGGGTAGTAAAAATCCCACCAAAATCTACTTAATTCCTGACAAAACTAATGTGGGTGGTACTTACTGAATCCTCAAATTCCTCTTTTTATTAGCAAAACGTTTCAGTGCATATTTTAAACATCCCGTATTACAAAAGCTTAATCAGCTGATTTGGGAAGAACAGGAGTTGACTCACCGCACTCATTGCCAAAGCCTCTCCACTGACCGACCAGTCTCTCCCTCCTAGGTACTGTCCTCCATTGTGCTGTTGCTTTTTAACCAAAAACCTGATTGTCACACTCCCACTGAACACTCTTCTGCCTAAAGAGCCTGCTACAAGGTTAAGTCTGAACCCCTATCTATGCTCAGCACAGAAGGTCCCCCAACTGGTACCCGTCTTCCGGTTTTTACCTTCCATCCCTCACTTTCATAGAGACCACCTAGAGCCAAACTGACACTCTCATTTCCGAACACGTCTTTCCTTTTCACTCCTCCCATACTCTTGCAAAAACTCTTCGTTCTACTTAGAAGGAATTCCCACCCTTTCACTTGAAAAATTCACCCATTTAGTTCAGTTCAAGTATCATTTTCTCTATGAAACCTCCCACAACATCTCGGAGACACTTAGCGCGTCCTTGGCCTCTCCACAAGCACTGAGGTTGGCGATAGATAAATGTTGGCTATATTTGCTTTTTGCTTAAGTGAGAGGCTGGCCATACATATCCCATTGAAGCCACGCTTAAAGACCATGAGAATATTCCATTCATTTATGCAGGCATGTAATGACAAACATAGACAGGAACTAAAAAATATACTTTATGTTTACAAATACACAGTATCATGGATTACTAACGCTCCAGATGTGTCATCTACTTTATTTAAATACTGGCAGATGCTCTACCTAGAACACCACAGGAAAAGGACTACTTAGTGCCAGAAAAGATTTGGCAACATCCTCTTCAAAAATCTTTCAGTACTTTGAGCTTGAAGATTTTGACACTAGGGCAAACTGACTTAATTTTAAAAGAAAAGGCAAAAGATAAGAAAGAACGTAATGTATTTTGGAAAGGTCAACATTCCTGTACTTAACTTTTCCATCAGCACCTTCGGTCAATTCTCAAAGCAACGATTCAGTAAAAACTCATTCTCCAACATACTCCATTGCTACTTGAGAAAATACAGCCATGCAAACAATAATTTAATACAAAAGCCAAAAAAAAATAAGTTATTTCCAGAAAGAAACGAGAGTGCTGATGATTTGTTTCCACTATGCTTGGGCATCTCCACTATAAATAGCTCACATATTCGCGGGAAGTTTCACAACTCGAAACGATTTCACATAAATGATTTTATTCTTAACGATTACCCTGTGAGTTAAACAGAGCTGGGCTTATTTATGGGCTGAAGGCAATACAAACCCAGTATGAACACAGATAAAAGCCTGGCTATACAAATACAGCACTTCGTTTCCAAAAAGGAATTCTTACAACAAAAACGGCCCAAGAGAAACGAGCTCCCTTTGCTTTATTCCCTCACTACGTTTAGCTCTGTGGACCCACTGGTGACTCCGCTAAATAAATGAACGTCAGAATCTCAAATTATCATAACCTCAAACAAAAATTCCATCTCCCGGTCTCCTGCCAAGCAAGTGCCATCAAGTCTGCGAGGGAGAGCGAGGCTCGGGCGCTCCGGCACCCATGCGAGAGCAGCCCCGAGCGCGCACCCCGCCACAGGCTCGGCCCACCCCGCGCCGCGCGAGCCCAGGGGCCGGGGCGTCGGGCGGCCGCGCTCGCGTGGGAGTGGGGGTGGGGGCGGCGCGGGAGCCGCGGGACAGGAGCCCCACGCCGCGCGAGACCAGGCGGGGTCGGGGCACCGTCCGCAGCCCGCGCCTCCCGAGCCGAGGTCCGTGCCCGGCCCCGGCCCCCGCCCCGGGCTCGGCGGGTTCACTCCGAGCGTCCCCGCGCGGGAAGCAGCGGTCCCGGAGGACTGTGGAGCCAGACACCCACCTGGCCGCTCCCCACTGAGAACCGGACCCACCAGACCGAACAACAGCAACCACTGGACACGGAGGGTCCCAGAGGCCGAGCTCGCGCCCGACCCCATCTCGACAGACGCAGCAGGTTCCCCTCAGCGCTCTGTCTCCGCCGCGTCCATCATCTCATAACCCTGCGGGGCCCCGCAAGGGCCAGGATGCGCGCGCCCGCGGGCGAGCATGCGCGCGGCACTGACGCAACCCAGCCCGCGCTCCAGGCTCGCTCCCGGCAGCCCGCTCGCTCTGCTGACGTAGGAAAAATCCAGGCCCCGGCGGGAGAATAGATTTCTAAACCGGCCTCGTGAATCCGCACCGGCCTGCCCCGCCCAGTTACTATCTGCCCCGCCCCCTGCCTCCCAAATCCGCCTACTTTTGGGGTCGAGGAAACCGATTGGACAAAGCGCCCGTAGCATAAGGAGGAGGAGCATGAGTCCCGGAAAAGAACCGAAAGGCGAAACACAATCCTACTCTCCTGTCCTGCCTCTTCTGATTGGCTGCAGGGGTGGGCGGGGCGTCGCACTGCGCGCCCACTGGCTGTCCGGTAGCTAGGAGGGCGGCTACGCGCTGCGGCCTGACAGGGCAGGCTTAGTTCTACTGTATCCACCTGGCTTTGTGGCAGAGGCCGCATCTCTGCCGCCGGGCCCGGGAAGATGGTGCTGGGTGGTTGCCCGGTGAGTTACTTGCTTCTGTGCGGCCAGGCGGCCTTGCTGCTGGGGAATCTACTTCTGCTGCCTTGTGTCTCTCGGAGCCACTCATACAATGCTACTGCCGAGCTGGAGCTCACGTCGGCGGGCGCCGCCCACCCGGAGGGCCTGGCTGGTGCTCCGAACTGGGAATACGGCGACCCCCAGTCTCCAGTCATCCTCTGCTCTTACCTGTAAGCCACCCGTCGTCGAGGAGGGTGGAGGTGGATCACGGAGGATCAGGCCGGGGATCACGGAGGGGTGGTGGGAAGCGGGGGTGGGGTGGAGGCTACCTGGACCCTTGCCACTTTGGGACCCGATCTAAGGCAAGTCGTCATCACGACAGGTTCCGCACTCGGCTCCTTTGTGCGGGGGAAGCCTCGTGTGTCAGTGGCAGATTTGGGGGATCCTGAAAGTGATGTGACAGCTTCTTCTGCAGAAGAAAAAGCGTGCCAGGCTGTGACTGTGCCTTCTCTCTCCTGCTCCCTTTAGCCAAAGGAGAATCCACGGGTACTGAGTGAAGCACAAATGAAATAAATGACTTGTTACAAAAGCAGTAGCTGTACCATTGCAGAATCAAGCCATTTTAAACAGGGGCTTTTGATCAAAAGGAAAGGCCTTTGGGAAAAGCAGAGCATTGAGAATCCTTTGGCTTAAATGCTGCTTTCATAGCCTTGTGGTTGTTTGCCTAGGAAAAGATGAAACCCTGTGAGAAGTGGAATCCAAGTAAAAACAGGACTGGAAACAACTCCCCAACAAAAGGGTCATTTGGGTGGCTGTTAACGTGACTTGCTGTGCTTCAGGGTCATTGACACCACCACTGGGCTGGGAAAAGGATCTAACAACAGTTTGCAAAGAAGATGATGATCATGATCTGATTGGTAATTTTCAGACCTGATGAATTTATACATTGTGACGACCCAGTGGATCATGTTGGAAATTCAACTGCATCCCAGGAACTTGGTTATGGTTGCCTCAAGGTGAGCTTTTTGTTTTGCTATATAAGCAAACTTCCACAAAGAAATAGTACTGGCCAGATGTTGTTACAGAAAAACATGAGTCCATGAAGTTACATTTTGTGGGAATCTGTTCAAATGGCTGTTACTGGAAATTTCCAGCATGGCCAGGATCAGTGGCTGAACAGGGTATTTGGTGTCCTCAGGAAGGAGCAGTTTCTGTGCCAAAACCATCCAGGTGCAAAGACCAATCTGCCTTTGGCTCTTCTGGCCATGGAAAGTGACAGATTTGCAGCTAAATAAAATGTCACTTATCCTTCAAGGTGTGCCCTTTCCTGAAGAACAAAAGAAAGGCTATGCATTTTCTAAAACTGATCACAAATTGAGCATTTTCTTTGTTACAGACACATTTGGGGTTGCACAGCAGGTTGCACCATGTCCTCAGGAAGTTGATACGTCTATCAGGAGATGTCTTTATATGAGGCTGAAGTAGTCAAGGGAAACCTTTGGTAACAGTGGCCTCTTGAAATGAAGCCATTCAGATGCATTAATATATCCCTAAATCTAGGTGTACACTTCTAGTCAGTCTCCAAACACCAACAAAGTTCATGTATTACCTCTGCACCATGATAATGCAAAATTCAACCATGTATTAAGAGAATCATAGGAAAACATTTTTGTACTAAATCAGACACACAGCAATAAACTTTACAGTAGCAAAACCCAGAAGGCAACTCTTACTGAATCATATGTAAAGAAATATTTTAAATAGTGATATTTTGTTCTACTGAGAATTACTGATAAAAGCTTTATTAGCATTGTATAGACTTAACTACTTTTGCCCATTTTAATTAAAAGCTAAGTTTATCCTTTTAAGGCAGTCAGACTCGGACCTCATCCAGAAGTCCTAAGGATTGGCAGTACTCAGGAGGCACTGGGAGTAACCACCCTTATTTTTCCAGGTGTTTCCCTTTGAGCAACACTCCAATAGTAGTAAAGTACCAGTGAGATGCCAGTACAAAATGTACAGCTGTGTTTTCTCTGCTAGCATTCAGTTAAGCAAAGGGTAAGAGGCCAGGGGTTTTTTCAAAACTTTTTGCTGGAATTTAAATTTATACTATAGATGGACTGTAGATACCTGATAGTCACCCATTCATGCCCTAAATAATATCCGAAGTCAGTTGATATTATGCATTTTTTTTTGAGTGAATTCTCTGATTCTGTTAACTTTTTAAATTTTTATTAGCCCATGTTCGCAGTACTTAATGATTACATCCATAGGGAGAGTTGGAACATGTGTACATAACACATCTTAATTCTTTTGACTTCCTCTTTAATTCTGCTAACTTATAATGGATATAAAACAGACTTCCAGTTACACATTGACTTTTTAAACACCCATTTTCAAATGCTCCGTTATGTGCTGTTTTTCATGAAAATATAATTAAAGCATTGTGTCCATTTCTTCTAAATGCCATTTAATCAAATTGATTATGGGTTTTTTTACTTTACTAATAAAGAGACTAGTCATAAATGGGGGAAAAAAGCTTAAAACAACGTACAGGGGCCTGCCTGGCAAGCGCGAGGTCCTGAGTTCGACTCCCGGTACCTGCATATAAAAAAATAAAACAACGTACAGGCCAGGTGTGGTGGCGCATACCTGTAATCCCAGCACTCAGGAGGCTGAGGCAGGAGGAGCGCCGCAAGTTCAAGACCAGCCTGGGCTACATAGTGAGTTCAAGGCCAGCCCGAACTACATAGTGAGACCCTGTCTCAAAAAAAAAAAAAAGTACATTTAGGATGGACTAATCTAAAATTATTGGAAGTATGTCAGTACTCATACAGCCTTTATCAATGAATATAAAGGTACATTCTTGTGTTGCTTGCTTTGGTGAGTTTGTTGTTTGTTTTGGGTTTGATGGTTATTTCACAGTTCGGTGGTCAGGCCTACAGTGATGTGGAACACACTTCTGTCCAGTGTCGGGCCCTAGATGGAATTGAGTGTGCCAGTCCTAGGACCTTCCTCCGAGAGAATAAACCTTGTATAAAGTAAGTGTTATTTTTTTCTTTCGCGGTGTGAATGTGTGTGTGGGGTGGGTACATGGAATTAAACCCAGGGCCTCATGCTTACTTAGTACAAGCTGTACCTCTGAGCCACACCACCTGCCCAGAGTAAGTGTTAATTTGAATGGGGTAGTTGATACTTGGATGAAGGTAACTGTTATTCTTTGGCGTGACTTTTAAGTGTTAAAGAAGTAATGTGAGGGGCCGGTGAGATGGCTCAGCAGCATAAGCGCCTGCCTGGCAAGCGCGAGGTCCTGAGTTCGACTCCTGGAACCCACATAAAGGGAAAAAAAAAGGGCCAGTGATATCACTTAGTGGCACAAGCGCTTGCTGGCAAGCACGAGGTCCTGAGTTCGAACCCCGGTACCCAGATAAAAAAAAAAAAAAGAAGTAATGTGATTACTCCAGCACATAATCCATTGACAGAGGCAATGTGGTGATAGTAGAGGACACTATGATACTTTCACCAAGAAGCTGAGTGTCTGTGAGCACTCAGAGTCTATCCCCCATCCTCAGCAGAAATTGTACCAGATGACCTAGCTCCCGAACTCTGAAAGGCATAAATCGGGTGAAAAATGCCTTAATATTTGAGGAATCAACATTTCACTATGAAAAACAGGGATTACTTACTCTGGAACTCAGTTGATCTTAAGTTAAAGGGCTGGGGACATTTCTGTAAATTCTGCTAGAGGCACAGAATTTACTTATACTGTTAGCTAATAGAAAGGGTCAGCAACAATATTAACAACTGCAGTTAAATGTCTTCATGGTATGTAAGGACAGGAGCCTCAGGAAGTCCTCACTTTTAGCTGCCACAAAACAGCAGGAAAGAGAGCAGGTGCTCATTTTAGGAAAAGCTATACTTCTTAGACACTCAAAGGCAGCCAGCCAAGCCTCAAGAAAGGAGCCTGCATCTGCACAGGGGACGATGGGAGCTCAACTCCTCTCCCACATCTGTTATGCAAATGTGCTTGATAATTTCTCATCCAATCCAACTCTGCAAAAGTTTTATATATTATGATGTGTGACATCTTAAAAAATCTTTCTAGTTGGGGAGAGACTGCCCCTCCCAAGTCTGATGAATTCTTAGAGATACCAAAGAGTGCTGGGCATGCTGTGGTATACACCTGTAATCCCAGCATTTGGGAGGCTGAGGCGGGAGGATCACCGTGAGTTCGAGACCAGTTACATCATTACATAGTGAGTTCAGTGCCAGCCTGAACTACATAGGGAGACCCTGTCTCAAGAACAAAACAAAACAACAACAACAAAAAAAACTTCCTACCTTAGAGATAGCAAAGAGCTCAGCCAGGAGCATGGCCTTGATAGGTACACAAAATAATCTAGACCCATACTTCCTGAATCTGCCCTGTAACCCTAGGAGAGAATATTTCTCTACATTGAGCGTGCCAGGATCAGGTGCTAGGCAACTAGGGACCACCTGTATAGCTTTGGTTGCTGAAATTACTCAAGCTTGCCAATCCGAGACTGTTCACCCTGCCCTGCCTTGGCTTCCTACAGAGAAATCCCAGTAAAGGCAGTGGCCTAAGCTTTCACTCACTCCTGTCTTCTCACCACCCTAGTGCCCTTCCCACATGTTCCTGCATGGCAGACCATACCTCCTGCCTCTAATACCCGTGAGTATAATACACTGGTATTTTTTGGAGTCTCTTTTTTGCTTCCCTTTATGGCCACACCAACTGAGCATACCAGAAAAGAATCCAAAACAGGGTAAGACGCTACAGAGGAACAGTGGTACCATTTTTTCACTTACACTAAATTCATTAATGTCGAAGTGTTTTTATTTTTCTATAGTTACACATCTTCTTTTTCATCCCTTTTGTCCAGGTATACCGGACACTATTTCATAACCACTTTACTGTACTCCTTCTTCCTGGGATGTTTCGGAGTGGATCGTTTCTGTCTGGGACACACTGGCACAGCGGTCGGGAAGCTGTTGACGCTTGGAGGACTTGGGATTTGGTGGTTTGTTGACCTGATTTTGCTTATCACTGGAGGGCTGATGCCAAGTGACGGCAGCAACTGGTGCACTATTTACTAAAAAGAGTTGCTGTTATACCCAAGAGAGACAAGCAAGCATTCTGTCTTCTGAACTCATCTCTACGGGCTCAGAATTCTTCCATTATCAGACCTGAACACTTCTCTCTTTGGAGGGAATGGGTTTGCAAGAAGAATTCTTTGGACGATGGATTTTCAACCCAAATCCTACCTGGCAGACTAGAAATGACAAGCAAATGGTGTTGTGGGGATCAAATTTGTAACTTTCCTCATGCACAGAATATAAAGGCTAATGACTAACTTATAAACTGCAGACAGGTTTCCACATTCTTTATTTCTGTACATTGTTCTGTCTCCAGTTCTTTGGAGGAGGGGACCCAACAAGATAGGTGAAGTGAATATTTTTATCTGTGTGCCTTTTGTGACCCTATCTTCATGCAGAGACGACCCAAAGCTGAGCCAATGAAAATCTTTAGCAGAAGTAGAAAAGGTCATGGATCTTAAAACACATGAAATTCTGACTTTTTGAATTAAAGTCGGTTAAATTTTGCCAACCTGGAGTGCTATTTGAGTGTTTTCAGGAGGGAGAGTGACACTCCAAATTATATTTGTTTTGCTGAAAGTTACTCACTCAAATGAACCACTCTGTTAATAAACCCTATATGTTCCAGAGGCAATATATGTAGTCCTATAATTTGTTCATTTCAGTTATGTTTTGAAAGCCAACAGTATTAGACATGAATGAGTTGAGCTATTTCTTTTGGCAGAATTGTCCTATCTAAAATATCAGTGTATTCCAGTTTATGGAGTTCATGTTACAGGATGATAAAGTAATATAAAGTAATATAAGTAATATAAAACTCTTTTTACAATTAGGCAAGATAAAATGAGAATCACCATGCCCTTGGGAAGAAAAACATATTCCTACTTAAAAGATATCAAATATCAAGGTAGAATTAGGAGATGATTTATGAGAGCAAGGAAAAACTAAACATATTCTTTCAAAACAAGCATGACATTAAAAGCTCTTACAGTGGGCTACAGCAGTCAGAAAGGGATACAGTTAAGCTTCTGCATTCCCTAGTCACTGGGAATAAAAGGAAATGCTCCCAAATATAAATGGTTTTAAAAACTCTGTTCCCATCCTTTGCAATCTAAATTGAAAAGAACTGTTAAGTATAAAATAAAAGGTGGATTTTGTGTACAAGCCAAACCTAGAGCTGCTATTCAGAATAATTTACAAGGGGGCTGGGGGTACAGTTCAGTGGTAGAGCACTTGCCTAGCATACGCAAGGCCCTGGATTTGATCCCCAGTACTGCAAAAAAAGGAGGGGGGGTAACTTACAAAATCCAGGAGCAGTGAAGGTAGAAGTTCTCAGTTTACTCTCATAATAACTGACTTAAAAGACCAAGAATCACAGTTAAAATAACTTTCCTGAAAATGTTCTATCATTTTATAATGTCATTTTCCTAAAAGTTTCTAGTTCATCATCCCTGGTTAATATGATCACTGTTCTTCTATTACTAGAGGTAGCATTGTGGGAAAAATTAAAACAAATTACTTTGTTCTGTCTTAAAAGTATTATATCACATTGACCTTAACCTTGCTTATAACGGCATTAATTGGTAGATTCTTAATCCATAATCTCTATATCAAAAGCAATATTTTTTAATTGTTATGGATCGTGAAGAAACTAGACTGTCTCCTTAGATAAATATATATACATATGAAATTTTGCATAGAATTTAATAGGGGCTCAAAGTTACTATATTAAAAAAACAAACAGTTTTGGCGTACAGCTCTTGCCTAGTATGTACAAGGCCCTGGGTTTGACCCCTAGACCAGCAAAAAAAAAAAAAAACAACCAAAAAGCAGTAACAACCAAAATAACCTTCATTTTTAGGGGAAGTTTGAAAAACAGGAACTAATAATTCCACAATAAGATACTTTTAAGCCATAACCCACCTCATCTTACACTTCAAAAAAAACCTCCCTAAAAATGTTTGCAAATACCATCAAAAGTTATTTTGTAAGCCAGGCACCATGGCACATGCCTGTGACGTACTTTGGAGGCTGAGGCAGGAGCATGGCAGATTTGGGCCCAGCCCAGGTAACCTAGTGAGATCCTGTCTTAAAAAAAAAATAAAAAGGGCTTAGGGATGTAGCTTGGTGGTAGAGTGGCCCTGGGTTCAAGCCCCAGTACCACCAAAAAAAAAAAAAAAAAAAAGTTATTTTCTTGAAAAAAAAAATCAACTTTGAAATCATTATTATTGCCAGGAAGAACTCCAGTAGAAAACTAGAAGTCTGTACATTATCAAGCAACTATTTTGTAAAAGATCTTTTCACAGTTAGAAGTGCCACTGGAGACCTAAGTTGTTTCTGCCGCTAGAGTGATAATTTGAGAGTCATTACTAATATTCTTGTGTGACAATCCCCCATTATTAAGTTTCAATTTAACTTCTAAATAATGTCCTCCTCCATATGCACAAACCCTGGCCAGATGTGATAGAACCTGGAAAACTGGCTAAAGAAAGGAGAATTATTAAAATATGATTACTTCTGCACTCTGGACTCAGGTCGTTTCTTAGTATTGAGTAAACAGATCTATTTGTCTATGTGCGTGTGTAGACAAGGCTTAAAATACTGAAGTGTCGGGCCGGTGAGATGGCTCAGCGGCGTAAGCGCCTGCCTTGCAAGCGCGAGGGCCCGAGTTCGACTCCCGGAACCCACATACGAAAAAGGGGCCAGTGATATCGCTCAGTGGCACGGGTGCCTGTTGGCGCGCGAGGTCCTGAGGTCGTCCCCCTGGTACCCACCAAAAAAAAAAAAAAATACTGAAGTGTCTCTCTGTCAAAGTTTTATTAAAAACTGTGCCTATTTTTTAATTGTTTCCTATCTGTAAATAAAATTCAATCAACTCCCAGACTTCCGGCACTGTGTCCTTCCACTTGGCTGAGAAGGGCTGCTGTGCAGCGGAGTTCCCCAGCCTAGTGACGCTGGGCCCTGTGTCGCGCACACACGAGCAAGCACGCGTTTAATTAAACATTCATTTTTCTTAATGAGAAAGAGCTCCAGAAAACCCCTGCCATCTTCAGCACATCTTCAGTACAAACCAGGTGATAAAACTTTGGTTTTGTTAAACCTGTTTTAAGGTAAGATGCTTAACCGATTATGTCAGGTGTGACTGTCAGAAACAAGGTTTGATTTCCCCGACGCACAGTGATGGAAAGGGAGTCATTCTCTTTAACAGCTTCAGTGACATCGGCCGTGCTGGAAACAGGCTGCCCGTTGATACTGACAATCACATCGTGGTCTCTCAACCCAGAGCTGAGAAGGAAGAAAAAAATGAAACACCGTGAAGTTCGAAGAAGCGTTTTGCTTATCCCCATCTAGAATGTAATACCTCTTTCTTATAGCAATACTATTGTGCTGGTATTAAACATACAAACCAGAAATAACCGTAACCCAAATACGATGGCCGTTCTAAGATATGCTACAAAATCACCTGGAGGACAACAATCCTATTTACCTTTACAAAATTAACAGCCTTTGAGACTCATAGAAGAAGTTTCTGCCACCCATATTTTGAATTTGGTTTGCAACGGAGAGCTTAGCTTTTAATGTCTGTTCATCTCTGACCTCTCTCTACTCCAAGCACATTCCCAGTCTCGCCAGCAGAAGTACAAAGCCTGAGCAGAGCATTTTTCCCCGCCAGTTGTTCTCTGATCAGTTTGATTTGGGCCGCCCACAGTTTAAAGAGCTGAAGAATACATTGAGCTGCATTATAGAAAAGCTGCTTCCAGCAAATAAAAAGCTACTCTCGAACTTTCAAGTCTAATATTTGAACTTTTGATTCTAGGCTCCTTTTTCCAAAAGTTGTGATTCTATTCAGTCACATATTCACTTCACACAGAATATATATTCTAGAAACGAAAGCAGTTCCAAATAATAAACTCTGCAATAAACACATAGCCAGGCTGATGGTTTGTCTTAAAGATGCAAATATGCTGGAAGAAGGTCATCAAATTAAATGACTCGAGAAGAAACCATTTAAGGGGTGTGGAAAGCACACATACACACACGCAAGCACACGACAATGTGGTAGAATCACCAAGCTATGTGGAGTTTAAAAAGGAAATAGGAAGAGTGTATACTCAAGAGTGTATACTTTGTGTATGCACAAAGCCCTGGGTTCAATCCTCAGTACCAAAAAAAAATAGGAAATTTAAACAAGCGGATGTGAAGAGAAGCAAGGATAGAGCTGAATTCAGGAAAGGCCTCAGGAACAAGGACAGCTTAGTAGATGACTTAGAATTGTGTGCACAAAGAACATAATTCATAGCAGTTCTGTGCTTAGGAAAAGAACAAGAGAGAAACCTGCAAGTTATTACTTCAAGCCTACTGCATACCAAATAGGAGAAAATAGGCTCAGGTGAAATAAATGACCTTTCCCGGGTCACACAACTCATAAGAGGTGAAAGCAGAATGTGATCCTGGCTTTTAAGACTTGAAAACTCATCACCTTGCCACTAAATCACTCTGCCTCTCAGGAGCAAGAAAAGTGGGACAACAGAGGAATTAAGCCAGGGTCCACATCTCTCTGACCCACAGTGTAACTTTCTAAGTTAACCGTTCCATATCACAGCTGTTCCCCGCAAAAAATTATCCCTATATCATAAGACTTTGGGGGCTCAAACAAGTATATAAAATACTTTAGCTGGGCATGGTGGCACACGCCTGTAATCCCAGCACTCGGGAGACTGAGGCAGGAGGATCACTGTGAGTTCGAGGCCAGCCTGGGCTACATAGTGAGTTCAGGGCCAGCCTGAACTACATAGTAAGACCCTGTCTCAAAAAAAAAAAAAAAAAAAAAAAAAAGCAAGCCTGTGAATTGTGCCTTATATACAGCGAATACTTCCTAAGTGCCAGTTCTTATTACTGTAATTATTACCATTATCATCAGATGTAAGTGAGTAAGAGGCAGACAGGCCAAATGTCCACACATCAGTGACTTCCAGCAGTGATGCTCAGTTCTAACACCTACAAAGCACCTGTGGATCTTGTTAAAAGCGCAGACTCTGGCTGAGGGTGTAGCTCAGCAGGAGAATGCTTGCTTAGCATGTGCAGGGCCCTGCATTCGATCCTCAGCACCACAAAGGAAGGGGATGCAGATTCTGATTCAGTGGATGGGAGGTGGGGCCTATGATTTTACCTTCTTACCAGCCCCTGCTGATGCTAATGGCCTGATTACACACCATATTTTAAGTAGCAACAACTTAGCTGAAAGCAGTCATTTTGGCCTTTGACCAGTAGTTAAAAAATAAGGGGTTGGGGTGGGGTAGAAATCAGAGCTGGAACCAGGAAAGTCTAGAAAAGCCTAGGACAAGCCAACTTCAGTAACATGAGATCTAACACTTAGCCATGCTGAACAGTCAGTACCTGTGATTTCTTTCTACCCGTGAAAGAGTTGCTGTAGTCTAAAATAGATGAGATCTTAAAAAATAGAAACAGTGAGGGAAAGATAATGAAGAAGTAGGAGACCAAGAAGAATAATATATATAGGACAAGCCACCTCTTCCCTAATATTAAATATTCTAAAACAACAGCAAAGTCAACTGGAGAACATTCTTTTAGGGCTGTTCTGGCCTTTGATTTTATGACACGGGTCTCAGCACTGGCCTCTGACACTGTCATCTAGAGATCAGTGTAAAAAGTGTTTTAAAAGGCCTACTACAACACATACAAACAGTGTTAGGCAGATAGACATTAGCAGGCCCGAGGGACAATGTGGGGCCAAAATACTATGATGTGCCAGTTCGTTAAATGAAGAAACAATGACCTCAGTGTATGATACAGTTGTAATAATTTCTTAAATCTCAGACCCTGAGACACATGACCTCTCTCTCTGGAACAAGGCACACAGCATACCTGATTGCCACAACCACCCCAGAAAGGGGGACATTCTTTAAAGACCCTCCCACCTTGGACGGGGATCGGATTCAGATGTCTTTCTTAAATTTCTTACATGATTAAGCCCCTGATAGAACACTGACAATCTGAAAAGAACAAGTAAGACATTTCTGAGATATCGACATTCCAAAGAACCTCTAAGAAAATTGCCCGTGAGCATCCTAACCACCCTCATTCCGTAAAGCCCAGGAGAATAGCTCCTGTGTGTGTAAAAAGACCTCCAAACTCACACCGGGTGCAGATGCCTGCGTGGTGCTGCCCATCTTACCACCTGAAGATATAACTTGGCTCTGTACACCTACTCTGCAGTAAACTCCACCTAGACTTCTGCACAAACACCTATTTGTCTGAACTGAATTCTTTCGTCAAAGCCACAAAGAACCAACAACCAAGAAGCAAGAGCCCAGCTTCCTGGTATCACTAAACACTCTAGATGCTTCCCATTCTTATTAAGTATTAATTATTTAACTCTAAACTATTCAATTATTTACTATTAATTAACAGCTATTAATACTTAATAATGATTAATTACTTAATAGTGTAAGAGTTAATAGTTATTAAGCAATAACTAGTATCAAAAGGGTAGTGTTATGGTTAGAGCTAAAATGTCCCCCAGAATTCTCCAGTGTTACGGAGGGTGAGCAGGTCTTGGGGGTGTTATCCACTGACAAGGTCAAAGCTGAACGTGCTGTTAGGAGGTAGGGCCTGGTTGGAGGAGGAGGTCCCTGAGGACAGGACCCAGAACGGTGTATCTTCCTTCCGAGCTCCTCCCTTCTATCTCTGAGTCCTGGTCACCATGAGTTGAGCTCCTTGTCCTCCGCCATGCTCCTCTACCATCCTGCTTCTCCCGTGGAGCCTGCTGACTATGGAATGAAACCATGAGCCAAAACAAACCTCTCCTCTTTCACATTGTGGGTATTGGTATTGTGTTTCAGCAACATGAAAGTGATTAAGACAGATAAGTAGATTTGGCGCTAGGAATGTAACTCAGTGGTAGCACATTTGCCTAGCATGCATGAGACCCTGGGTTCAATCCCCACCACTGCAAAAAATTTGGTAATTCCTAGCAAAATTAATTCAAACTTCTACTATTGTCATAGCAGCACTGTCCCATAGAAATAAAATGCAAGCCGTACATGTCATTTTAAATTTTCTGAAAGCCACCTTTTTTAAAAATTTAGATAAATAAAGTTTGATAATGTATCCTATTTAACTGAATGTCATCATCATTTTGACATGTAACAAACATTCTTAAAATTTTCCATAGATACTTTACACTGTACGAGTCTTTCAAATCCACTTGAAAAAACTCATGCCTAATAGGGCATTATATAATGATGGTATTTTACGCAATGCAAGGATTAAAGTGAACAGTCTTTCTAAAAGAAAAAGGGGAAATGGGAAAATATTATGCACTGCTTCTGGGCTTTTTTCATTCAATCGATCAAAATTAAATTTTAGGGCCGGTGAGATGGCTCAGCAGCTTAAGCGCCTGCCCGGCAAGCGCGAGGGCCCGAGTTCGACTCCCAGAACCCACATACGAAAAAGGGGCCGGTGATATCGCTCAGCGGCACGGGCGCCTGTTGGCGCGCGAGGTCCTGAGGTCGACCCCCCAGTACCCACAAAAAAAAAAAAAAAAATTAAATTTTAAATTCAGTTCCTGAATGTCATGGTTTATATCTAGATGTCCCCTCGGCCTCATGCACTCATAGGTGTGGCTTTTGAAAGGTGATTAGCTTGTGGGGGTGTATGGATAAACGTGACATTAGGAAGTAGGACCTGATCAGAAGAAGCAGGTCACTGGCACATGACCTCTAAGGGCATCTCTCTCCTCCCTCGCAGCTTCCTGGCCTCCATGACATGAGCAGCTGTCCTCTGCCACACCCTTCCACCATGCTGATTCTGTCTTGGAGTCAGACCATTAGGGACTGGGACTGCGAGCCAAAACAAATCTCTCCTCCTTTAAGGTGCCGGTATCGAGTATTGTGTCCCAGCATCAAGAAAGTGACTAAAACATGGCGTCACTCTGGCCACATTTCAGGTGTTCAATACACACTATGTGTAGGCAGTAGCCAAGGTAATGGATGGAGCAAGTGTAGAACCTCCATGCATTCACCACCGCACACATCCAGAAAGAACACAGGATTCTGGAAAAACCTGCACTGACCTCTCAGCAGCTGTTCCTTGAATCACTTCATATACGAAAACCCCAGAGCTCACATCAGGGAAATTTGGATCTTGCCTTTTCATTTCTTGAAGAAGGCTAGGAGAAGCAAGAAGGTTAGCACATGAAGTCATCTCCTGAGCCCTGGTAAGAGCCTGGAACTCTTACTAGGTCCCCTGTCTGTTCTGCTCAAGGCGCACAGGCACCCGGGACAATCATCTGCCCTGGATGCAGTCTGATCCTCTGTGTTAAAGCCTAGAATCACTGGACATGATACAGTGCATCCCCAGCGAAAGACACTCTTACACAGTGAATTCTGGTGTAGGCAGAGTTGGGCACATGTCCTGTGACAGACAGAGCCCATGGTCACAAGAGTATTTCATTGCAGACAAATGCATTAACTTTTCTATCCAAATCATCCAGCTATGACTTGCCTCAGAGAAACAACCCGGACATAGCCAAAGCCATGCTTACTTCAGAGTGAGAGGCAGCATTCGCAGACCCAGATATTTCTTCTGCAAAGGAGCCTTGCCTGGAAAAGAAAATTATAATAATGTGTCACTAACAACAAAACTTTTTTCCTTCCTTTTGGCACAGCTTAAAAGACACCCAAGTCCCAGAGTCTCTTTGTGACTGTAGCTGCCCTTGCATGCTGTCTGCCATGAACTGCGTGCTTCATAGACTCTCTGTCATCAGCACAAACATACCTCCTGCTCCAGTCTATCCACGTGCTTCTGGGTACATCTCATGCCTGGTTTTGTGCCGAGTCCCCATATGGCCACCCAAACAACCATTATAGAATCTGAGAACCAATGACCCAGTCCTGTACAGAATTCAAACCACTGTCTCTGCAAAAGATGGAGTTGCTCTTCTGAGCAACACAAGAGGGGACCAAAAACCCCAGCTCCCTTCACCTTTCAACTGGCGCTCATGGTATTCTGCCAAGAACTGTCTGATTCGATCTGAGGGAATCGCAAAGGAGATTCCTGCGGTCACCTTCAGTGTGTTTATGCCAATCACATCACCATCCTGGCAAGGGAGGAAACATCGTTCAGGCATGAAGCTTTGCGAACTGAACAGTGTGGCAGCAGAATAAGCAGAAGAAGGAGTGGAGCTCATCGCTTAGGGTCGGAAAACAAGGGCGAGAGGAAATGCAGCTTCTTCAGTAGAGAGCACAGATGTTACTTTACTGCGTGATTAGTGTGCTGGGATAGGGAGGAAAAAGAGGGAAATGGTACAGATGCAAAGTTTTCCTTTTTCCAGGGCCAAGCTACTATGGCGTTTTTATTTTTTAAATCTTGAACACATTTTTTCCTCCAGTAGATTATACTGATTTTAAAAGTGAGCCACAGTTTGTATCTTGACACAAATAAGAGGACAAGAAACATTTGCCTTTTTATTGCTTAAATGAAACATAGAAAAGACAAAAAGCTGTTGGATGTTCAGCAACACTTCAATGAAAGTATTCAAAAAAAGTTAGCAAAACTGACCTGAGGGAACAAAGGTCTGCCAAGCCAAAGCTATGAGGTAGAACATACTTTTCTTCTCATGCCCGTCATCATCCTTCAGCTTTTGTTAGGTAATGGCAAGGATAGGAAAGATTTTCTCATCATGTTAAGATACAGATTATAATGCAGTAGTTCTGGACTGTGGGCTGAAAGTCTGCATTCGTCCTTGCTCTTAGTGAACTTGCTGTCTAATTGAGAAGGTAGGCACAAAAAACTGTATGCAACGTTATGAGTAAAATGCACTCAATAATTCCACATAGAGTTAATCTTAAAAGCAAATGTAGCCAGGAGTCAGGGCATATGCCTGTAATCTCAGCTACGCAAGAGGCTGAGGCAAGACGATTGAAACTTTGAAACCAGCCTGGGGAATTTAGCAAGATCTTGTTTCAAAATAAAATAAAAAAGGCTAGAGATGTGGCTCAGTGGTAGCATCCTTGCCTAGCAATCACAAGGCCCTGGGTTCAAGTTCTAATACTGCAAATAATAATAATACTGATGATGATGATGATACAAATATAATATTTACAGAAGAAACAAAATCAGTCAGTTCCAAAGGACAGGGAAAGCAGGAGTCAAACAGCACTGCACTTTCTTATGCTTTCACATGTATTTGAGCAACTAAAAACCCTGGCATTTCCACTACAGATGCTGCTTAAAATAGAAGAATAAAACACATTCTATATACCAGCTCCTCACAATGAATGCAATCATATATTGCAAGCATGTACTAATAAAAATTAGTAAATATTTTTTAAATTTTAAAAATTAGAAAAATACATGACAGAACAATGGGTTCAGGTTATGACTTTTTGTCATCTGCATCAGGTCCAGACTGAAAGCATGGACAGTCCTCATGTTAAGCATTTTTACATGAGGAATGCCTCTTCATACACAGCAGCAGGGAGATCTTTTATTTTTTTATTTTTTATTTTTTATTTGAAAGAGAAAAAAATAGAACAAAATTTCAAAACAACATAATAGGAAGGTAACAATGGTTAATACATTGCGTATTGTTATCTTTAAATTAGTTACTCAGAGTACAAGATATCAGTATTCGATTGTCCAAACAATATTAGCACAAACCTTTCTTTTCAATGAAATAAGAGAAACTAGTAGTATATCTATCTTAACTATCTTTTATATATATATATTTTTTTTTTTTTTTGGCTTTTCCCTTCCTTCTTTTCTCCATTCCACCATCCCAGTTTCTCTTTCCTTTTGAAGAGTTTCTTCGTGTTTTACAATATCTGTTGTACAATTTGGATCTTATTTACTCTTTCAGCTTCTCACACTAGAGAGACAATACGATGTTTACACATGTGCATCTGGTGTATTTCACTTATGAGTGTGGTCTCGAGTTGCATCCATTTACCTGTAAGTCTCCAGTTTATCCTTCTTTATGGCTGAGTAGTACTCCATTGCACAAAAATACCACATGTTTTTTATCCATTCCTTGGTTGATAGGCATTTGGGTTTTTTCCAAGATCTAGCTATTACAAATTGTTCTGCTATAAACATGGGTGCAAATATATTGCTATGGTACGATGTTTTTAATTCTTCTGGGAAGATACCCAGAAGGGGAATAGCTGGGTCAAATGGGACCTCCAACCCTAGTTTTGAGGAATCTCCACACTGATTTCCACAGTAGTTGCACCAGTCGACATTTCCACCAACAGTAGAGAAGGGTTCCTTTTTCCCCAGAGCCCCTCCAGCATTTGTTATTGGTTGATTTCTTGATAATAGCCATTCTTTCTGGGGTGAGATGGAATCTCAGTGTTGCTTTAATTTGCATCTCTTGAATAACCAGTGATGTTGAACATTTTTTCATATATTTATTTGCTGTTTTTATTTCTTCATCTGAGAAGTGTATATTCATCTCAGATGCCCATTTTTGGATTGGATCTTTAAATTTGGGAGGTCTGATTTTTTTGAGTTCTTTTATGTTCTCAATAGTAATCCTTTGTCTGAGGAACAGCTGGCAAACATTTTTCCCCACATTGTAGGTTGTCTCTTCACTCCGTTGGTGGTTTCTCTTGCTGTGCAAAAGCTTTTTAATAAGACAAGATCCCCATTGTTGATTCTTTGTGATACTTCCTGTGTGATTGGGGTTTTATTCATAAAGTCTTTGCCTACACCAGTGTCTTCAAGAGTTTTACCTATTCTATCTTCCAGCAGATTTAATGTTTGTTTTAATATTTAGATCTTTGATTCATTTTGAATTTAGTTTAGTGCATGGTGAAAGATATGGGTCTAATTTTAATCTTTGGCATGTGCAGAGCCAGTTTTTCCAGCACCATTTATTAAAGAGGCCATCTTTCTTCCAGTGAATGTGTTTGGCACCTTTGTCAAAGATAAGGTGGCTTAGTATGTCTGGAGTTGTTTCTGCATCTTCTAATCTGTTCCATTGATCTTCGGGTCTGTTTTTTTGCCAGTACCATGCTGTTTTTATCACAGTAGCTTTATAGTATAATTTCAAGTCAGGGATTTTGATGCTCCTGCTGTGCCTTTGTTGCCCATAATTGCCTTTGCCATTCTAGGTATCTTCTGGTTCCAGATGAATTTTAGGATCAGCAGGGGGATCTTCAAGGATATACATTACATAAGACAGTTGGTCATTTGGCATAAATCTGGGCTTAATATTCAGGGCTTTTGGTAACTACTCAATATAAGCAAAAACCATGCTAAAGAGGAAAACTTCGAAGAAAGCCAGAGCCAGAACCCTGGTGCTCTCAGATGAGATCACACAGCGGGATGATAAATTCATCATAAATCTTGACTTTTTCCCTAACCATTTACTTAAGATTCCAGAATAGGAAAGTTTCATTCCAACACTCTCTACACAAGAAGGACATCCAAGTTTGTGTTACAGAATTTGGAAAATCTTTGAAAGTTAGGAAGAAACCTGAAGCAGCAAGGAAAATATCTACTTACCAAGTTCACCAGCGGCCCCCCAGAATTCCCGTGCTAAAGATACAAGTTGAAAACGCCATCAGTAAAGCCAATGAATACATTTCTCCATGTCATGCATACACAGTTCCCACTGAGCTTTACCAGAATCAGCCGGTTCTAGTGAGCTCTTCCCCCAAGACAGGCAAAATGCTGCCCCCTATCATTACCAATACTGAAGTCAGTATCGATGAAGACCCCCTGCAAGAAAGCCCTACATTCTACAGCAGTGCTGACCTCTGCGATAAACACTGAGCGCCCATCCAAAAGTGGGGATGGCAATTATCACATCAAACAGGCTCAGCTCTAACAGTGTGGCATTCCGTTCTTCCCACAGGGATCTAACTGCCCTCCAGACCTGCCCAAAGGCCAAAAGAAAGTTTCCTTCTCACTGAACACTACCAGTATCTTTGGGCAGAGGTCAGACTTCCTCGGGACTCACATTGATGATGGCGTCAGTCTGGATATAGTCCACGTCTGAATCCTTCAGCCCCAGCTCTTTGCTCCCTCGCTGCGTGGTGCTGACGATCCCTGCAGTCACTGTGTTCTGCAGAGAAAACGGGCTGCCCAAGGCCACCACGAACTCTCCAGCCCGAAGGTCAGACGATCTTCCCAGCAACAGAACAGGAAGGTCAGTCTGCACGCGGGCAATGAAGAGCAAGGAGGATAGAAGAAAGAAAAAATCAAGACCAAGCGAATATATTTGTATGTAACAAATGTGTGGCACTAACTCTTATCATTCGGCACTTATCTAAGAAGTACCCCCTCCCATACCGGATCTACAGCTGCTTCTTCCTGGAAGTCCAACTACCACCAAGCTCTCACTTGTTACAATGATTAAGACCATCTCTAAGATGGAAAATTGTTACTTCATAGAAATTACTATTAGCAAACCACCAATGAAGTAAGCAATGGACATAAACTGACATTAGTGATTCACTGAATGCCACTGTAGCTCAACAGATGATAGTCAAAGTGAAGAAGCCACAAACAGGAAGAAGATCAGCCAGAGCAGCACTTTTCAAACTGTAATGTGCACATGAAACACCGGGATCTTATCAAAATGCAGATTTGAGTCAGTAGGTCTGGGTGGAGTCCGAGGTTCTACATTTCTAAAAAGCTCTCAGACCACATATCCACCCTGCTGGTGTGCAGACCACACCTGGTATAGCAAGGATCTCCAAGTGTTCCTTAGCAGCTCAGCACCCACTGCAGTAATTTCTGCTCTCTTACACAGAAAAACAATTTTTTCTCACAAGTGGCATCTGCTGAAGGAGAAGAGAACAAGGAAGGGGGAAGGGAGAGGAAGAAAGAGGGGAAGAAGGAAGAGGAGAAGAAACTGCTGCAAACTTAATAGAAATTGTCAGGGATATATAAACAGGCACAAAAGAAAACAAAAGAGAGTGAAGCACAGAAAGAAACTAGAACAAAGCATACACTAGACAGAAAAGATCTGCTGCAGGTGCAGAGTGGGAAAGATCAGCACACGTGAAAATCCTCAAACACACAGTCGAATTAAGCCCTAAGAAACTCACACTTGGCTCAATCTTAATCAGTGCGAGATCCAACTTATGGTCAATGTCCTTGACAGTGGCTTCATACTGGACCCCACTGTGGAGCTCCACTTGGATCCGGTGCTGGTTAGCGAGGACATGAGCACTGGTAACAATGAGCCCATCCTCAGACACTATGAACCCAGAGCCACTGGATGCAGGAACGTCCTTGCTGCTGGCCTGTGACCTGTCCCCATGAGACACCAGTGTAAACAGAAGGCAGGACCATTAGAAGGGTTTCCATCCAGGGGTTTCACCACCCATGAATCACCGGACTCTAGCGTGGATTGAACACAGCCCTGTGACACCTTTATCAGGCTTTCTAGAGTGCTTCTCCCTGCATTTTCATCGTCTCCATGTATAAATGAACCGCATGCACCATGCCCCGACCATCTCTGCTACTAAGAGGCCAACCCTAATCCCAATACTTTGGGCAAAAGTGGGCCTAGTGCCACGTGTGGAGGACCCAGGGAGGGAGGGAGGCAAAAGGGTCTGGTTTCGACCCAGGTCCCACTACCAACCGGCCCTGACGCAGGGAAATTAATCCTAGGCTTTGGGTCTGAGTCTCTTTGCATGCAAACCAGGAATGGCGCTTGGGAGGATCCCCAAGAGGCCTGCTAGCTCCTACATCTGGCCTTTAATTTTGTCTGTGAGAAATGAAGAAAGAAACCCCCCCAGCCACCTAAGTGCACAGGAGCGACTCAGATTTGGAAGCCAGAGCCCTCCGCACCTCTGCTCTTTAAAGCATCTTGAACAGGGGACACACACACACACACACCGTCAGGGCTGGGGATCGCCTGGGCTACCGCTGTTCAGATGTGCACTGAGCTACATCCCTGCAACCCAGGGAGAGCCCCAGGTCTCTTCACAGAGGTCTTTGCCGACTTTAGGATTCAACGATGCTTGCAAAGGACCTGGAGCAGACAGGTGAGGCCGACCTCAGAAGCCTCCAGCTGGGGTCGTCCTCCTCCTGCCACTTTACCTGCGGAACAGCTGCAAGTGAGCCACAGCCGGCGCCACCTTCTCCACCACCGCGGTGATGAAGTTATACTTGCTCCGCAGCCAGCCTGAGCTTCCGGTCCCTGTGAAGAAATTCGGTGCTTGGCTCTGACCACTTGAGGTGTCCAGCTCGGATCTCGCAGACCTCTCTCCCCTCCGCTCTCCCTTTCCTTCCCTCCATCAGGCTCCCCTATTCTTTGAGAGAATCGGGGCTGTCAGCCCAGTTGAAAACGATTAAAAAAGGAAAACTGCGTTCAAAAGATGAATGGGATGAAGGGTTGGGGCGAGGAGAGCGGGCCGGAAGTGCCCGTAAAACACTATAGTTGTACACATTCCCAAGGTGCGTATAATTATGATGTATCACAAACATATGCCAATAAAGATAAAGTAAACGCACGCGGGAAGTATGCCGCCCATAATAGTAAAAGATGAATGGGGCGAAACTGCCCGTAAAGGACACTTACTGGGAAGGAAAGAAAAGAGCAACACAACCGCCAAAGAGCTGACTCCGGGGCGGACAGAAGCAGAGAGGGCCCGGCGAGCCGCTGGGTGCACGCAAGGCGGGGCGCCCGGATTCCCCGCGCAGAGTAACCCAGCGCCTCAGGGTCCCCCAGCGCCCCAGGGTGCCCAGCGCCGCGGCCCCGCTCGCTCACCTGCGCTCCCGCAGGCGCCCTTCTGCACGGGCACGGCCGGGAGCGCGCCCCGGACGCGCGCGGCGCGGTTCTCCGCCCGGAGCGCGCACAGGCTGGGGTAGGTGCGCCCGTCGCTCCCGCACACGGCCGCGCCCTCCGCCGGGCAGCCGCAGGTGGCGCGCCCGCGCTCGGGCCCGGACGCCGGGAGGCACTGCAGCCCCGCGGCGCACGGCCGGCCCCGAGCCCCGCCGCAGGCCTCGCCCTCGGCCGCCGCGCACACGCGGCAGCAGCGGCAGCGGTCGAGCACCGGCGCGGCGCCGGCCGAGCAGGTCGGCAGCGGAGGGCAGCGCGTCGGCTCGCATGCTGCGGGGCAGGGCATCGGGGCCCTGGACCTCCGGGCCTGGACGCCGGGCGCGGGCGCCGCGGGCAGCAGCAGCCACAGCAGGAGGACTCGTCCGAACCCCAGCCCGAGCCCAGCGGGCTGCAGCCGAGGTCCCCTCATCTTGCTCTTCTCCTGCTTTTCCAGTTATTTCTCTGAGCTCACAATTGTTCTAAAATGAGCCACATTTCTTCCTGGCCAGGGCGCCAGCCCCAGACTTTTAAGGGGCAGAGCCTGGCAGACCTCTCCATCCACACACCCATACCTCCCCCAACGCCCGTCCTGTCCTGGCCCAGGGCCACCCCAACAGGGAAGTCCCCAGCCCTGTCCTGAGCAGGGCCCTACCTCGCGAAAAGCCATAAAACCAATAACGGGGCAGAGTGACAGGAGCCGTCATCCACCCACGGCCAGAAGGTCACATTAGGAAAACACACAACCATATTTCAGTACTGGTTTTATTACAAAACAAGCAACAAAACAGTTTTAGAAAATTATTTTTGCTACATACCAATTAGCAGATCACAGAAAATGAGAAGCATTAAGTTTCCATGCGCTCAGCTCGGGACTCAAAGCAGGGCACGTCACGGCTGAAACCTACTGGTTCGAAACCATCGCAAGCAGACGGGGAAGGGCTCAAACCGTGTTTTTGCCGAACATTCGCTTTATTCAGACTCTAGCTAGCATGAGTGACAGGCCATAGCAAAGAGAGAAAACAGGTCTAAGGAGAAAAAAGATGTTGGTGGAAAATACTTAATAAACATGCCCATTTCCGACATGTTCAAAGTCAACAAACGAAGCTGATTTGGGAAACTTGATTTCCAAAATGCTGTTAACGCTGCCATATGCCTGTTTATCTGGTTAACACTAAAAACAAACCTATCAAATTCCATCGCCCAACTACTAAATCTGCTATTACACATCAGGTCATTTCAGTCCATATCAGGAACATTTGCATTCAGAAAGGAAAAAACTATTTTGT
Organism: Erethizon dorsatum; assembly: GCA_028451465.1. NCBI lineage: Eukaryota > Metazoa > Chordata > Mammalia > Rodentia > Erethizontidae > Erethizon > Erethizon dorsatum. Next base: position 34,462,473 of record CM051837.1, read on the forward strand.
TCCCAGTAAACCGAGAAACTGGTCCTTTACTTCTTCTCACAGGAGCTCAGCATTCCAGTCAGAAACAGAGGTGTAATTCTACTATTGTGACCTGAGGCCACTGTCCAGGGTGTACAGCTCCTTACCCTTCATGTCTCAGAGAAAGCAAAAGGCAAACTATTTTCTTCAACCATCCCTGGACCTTCAGTAAGCAAATCTATCAGTTTCCAAGAACAGATGGTAAGGAGTTCCCCTAAGGAGAAGCCCACCTGGAATACTGTTGCACCCAGGGCTTGTGACCACTTCAGAACAATTATGGAAAAGGCGACTCAGACATGATTTTCATCCCACAAAGAAAATGCAGTATCTTTTTTAGTTCCTTTTTTTTTTTTTAAACTCAGATTTATTCCAGAACCTATGCACTTAACCACTCACCTATCCTGTATCACTATTTTATTTTCTTATTTTTTCCATTTGGTTCCATTTCATACAATTAAAAGCAAATGCTTCAGTTATCTGTGCACCATCTTTGGCTCACATTAAAAGACAGTGGTTTAAAATGGGTCAGAAGGTTAAGAAATATGGACAGAAAAGAAGGTCTGAAATAAGATTTGGAATGTAAATGTTTTTAGGCCTCAAAGAAGATAAACATACTTTTCTGATATTAGAACTATATTAACTATGTTCTACTTTGGGATGTCCAAGTATTTGCTTGTTAGAGTCCTTGTTTCCCCTTCACTAACACAAGCTGGATTATGTTTAATTTAACATACTCTTAAAATAGACCTTACTGAATAAGAAACCTATCAGCTCACTATAATAGCCAATTAATTAGCAGTAGTATACAGCAGAGTTTGAGAGATTTTCATAATTTAAACATGAAAAGATGACATTATTTCCATAAGTCAGAGAATGTTTAAAGAGATTTCAAAAGTTTCTCGTTTATTTTCATCACATCCACATCGCATGATGCCCACTTCTGTTGACTAGCTCAAGAAGTTTTTGGGGGTTGAAAAATAGGAAGGTGCAACCAGAAACAAAGGGCTTTAGGAATTTGGAATGGCTTCTTAAAATCAGGTTACTTACAGTAGGTTGTAACCTTGATCACTCATAAATAAATAATTCCCAAACTAAGAATTTCTGAGGACAAAAGTACACAAGAGTTTACTTTAAAAGAGAGGGAGGGCCGGTGAGATGGCTCAGCAGCGTAAGCGCCTGCCTAGCAAGCGCGAGGGCCCGAGTTCGATTCCTGGAACCCACATACGAAAAAAGGGCCGGTGATATCGCTCAGTGGCCCAGGTGCCTCCTGGCACACGAGGTCCTGAGGTTGACCCCCGGTACCCACCAAAAAAAAAAAAAAAAAGGGAAAATGGAGAAAGACAGAAGGTGAGCTCTAGTAGATTTTCTTTTTTAGACTGGGACCACAGGCCAAACTTAAAGTGAAGGAGCGCTCCAGTGCAGTGAGGGCAGAAAAAGCCCCGTGTGACCCACACTTCAAGGGCCACACGGCCTGGAAGAAACAGGCTTCCATGCAAACTCTAATCACCCTTTCATCGAGAGTTTTCACCTCTGTATCAGATGTGGACACAAGAAGGAGCGGGGATTTACTTAGGTACAAATGCTTCTCTTAGGCTTTTCCTCTAGTGGCTACTTTTTTTTTTTTTTTTTTTTTTTTGTGGGTACCGGGGGGACGACCTCAGGACCTCACGCGCCAACAGGCACCCGTGCCGCTGAGCGATATCACCGGCCCCTTTTTCGTATGTGGGTTCCGGGAGTCGAACTCGGGCCTTCGCGCTTGCAAGGCAGGCGCTTAAGCCGCTGAGCCATCTCACCGGCCCTAGTGGCTACTTTTTAATTTAAAATATAGTTAATTGATCTAACAAGTAAAAATTACAGATAGTAATGAGCTAAGTTCTCTGTCCCTACAGGAATCCCTCATAAGTTTCTGATAGCAAGTCACTGCACAGGCTGGGTAGATAAATGTTCCCAAGGGCCCTGGAAATTGTGCCTTGTCCAAAGGGAGAAGGTACACCCTAGAATATGAGTAGGAAACTCAATCTCCTATGCTTTTCTACCTGGGAAATCTCTCACTAGCAAGTCAGAACCTTTAAATCAATGTTTTTATGTCCAGTCTCTCTTCCACTAAAGAACATAAATATCACAAGATTACCTGTGTATCTCCCCACTGTTAAGTACAGGGTTTGATCATGCAAACACACATACCTGCATTCAATGAGCGACACAAAGGATGAAAAGAAAGCAAATCTGCCAGGGTATATGATATATAGCACTTAATATCAGACAAATGGTTCATTCAGAAAGACTAGAACTTTTTTGCTGTCTGGAAAACATGGATTTAAAAAGCTTAGCAGGACAAACCATCATCTATCTCTTCTCAACACCTCCTTTAAAGCTAGTCTAAAACTCTAAGATAGAGATCAATCTATCACACACATGAATTATCACACACCAGCCCTACACACATGTCAAATAACACCGTATCAAGAGAAATGTCTGTTCTGTTCTCAACAGTCGTAGCACTTAACACTGATAAGCCCACCCTTGAGGTCGGACACAGCCACTGGACTGGTGGTCTATCACCTACGTCTACAGTACTGGGGGTTACAGACCATCAAAAGAACAGAGTAATTTCCAAAACCAGCTGACACACTGGTACTGAATTATTCCCCACACCTCACACAAGACACCCATCTCTTTCCCTAGGAGTCTCCTGGGGGATCCGCTCTCCAGCCCCCCAGGATTTCAACTACCTCCTGGAGTGGACCCCAGTCCAGCCAGATCCGGGGCCTCCTCCACCCCGACTCCTTTCAGCTGGCTTAGCTGCCACCCTCCTGCTTCACAAACTTCAGCCAATTAACAGGAACAGGATAAAACCAGGTGACTGGCCTAAGATCCCACGCCTGGATTGAAACAAAAGGAAGAAACTAAAACAAGGACAAGGAAATAGAACTTGGCTAGGGGAATAACTGGACTCCACACCACTTCTAGAGAGGAGATACTAAATCAACCCCCCACCAGAAAGACCTTGGGAAAGTGTGACAGTGACACTCAGCAGAGGCAGCACATTGTCTGCTGAGTACGTCCTACAGGTCTAACCTAGTGATTTTCCCAAATTAAATACACTGCTAATGCCAGCTGCATGGGCCCTCCCATAGGACATCCACAGGAACACGAGTGCCACAAAGGCCTCTGACCTGCAACAGGGCAGAGAAACTGAGTCCTGGCCGCCTTCTTTCCAGCCCGCCCTCCCTCTGTCCCTCCCCTCCCATGCACTGCGCCTCATCACACATCAGAGGTCCGTATGCTTTCATCGTCAAGGTCAAACAGAAATGGCTTCTCCTTGGGGTGCTGGGGCTCTGATCTGTGCCTTATCCGGGAGCTTGGCACCACCCCAGCGATGCTGCCCTCCACAAGTCGGGGCAGGAACGGAGAGTCCTCTGGAGTCTCTTCCGCTGGCAGCAGCTTTTCCCCGGTCTGGGGGACAGGTGTCCAAGGCTGCCAGGAGCAGGCCATCGAGGGAGCTTTGCAGAGGGCTTTCTTGTCTTCTGCAGGTGGCCGCCCTCGGCACAAGACAGAGTTAGGCCCACCCATGAGGCTGGAGCTTCCAGGTCGAGTCAAAGAAATGGATCTAGAAAAAGACGCTTCCTGGAAACATAAAAAAAGAAGAAAGACAAAGGGAAGTAAAGGACAATGTTTTCTCCAAGTCCCAGGAAGAGTTCCCACCCAGGATCACCACCTCACAGTTCTGAGACAGCTGTCTACAAAAATGGAACACTTTCAGCAGAGCCAGGCATGGTGGCATGTGCTACTCAGGTGGCTGAGGCAGAAGGATCCCTGTGCTCCTGGGCAACACAGTGAGATCCTGTCTCAAAAATAAATAAAGAGTTCGGCAGAATTCACTCCACAGGAGTCAGGGTCTGCTTGGCAGTGAGGTTTGTAAGACACATCAGAAACTTCATGTCTCTGTCCAACCCTGTCTCACCTCCTCCACCAACTAAAAAAACAAAAAGAAAAATTTGTACCCAAATTAGTAGAAAGACAAAAACAAACAAGTCAGTCTGTGGCTTCAGCTGCATGTAAATCCTGGGCTGCTTGCCTACAACACCAAATAAAACACGCCCGCTTATGCAGAATTTATCTCTCAGTCGACACTGCAGCACAGGAAGGAAGTGACTTACTCTGGGGTGGCACTTGAGGGCCTGGACAGCTGCCCCAATCTCCCTAATCCAGCTGTGCATGTCCTCCGGACTGTCCGCCTGCAAAACATCCACAGCGCTTACAGAGAGACATTTTTGGCAGTGTGATTTCAGCTTTCAAGGTTCTGACTCAATTTCAAGTTCATAAAATCACAACATTAGAGTTGGAAGGGATCTTGGAAATCATCTACAGTGGCTTGCAGACTTCTGAGGACATTTTTTCCTGCGGTATCTTATTTGACACTCAATAAATAAAACAGCTCAAAGAGCTCGTCAGCTGATCCAAGGAAGAGCAGGGGTGTAGTGCCTCATCCTGTCGACGCCCCCACCCCTTCCAGAAAACAATGAGTCTAGTCCAACCTCCTGGTTTTACAGAAAAGGAAACTGAGGCCCAAACGGCCAAAGCTCATGGTTTATGACTGGTCTGGATTTGAGGTCTCTCACTCCCAATGTCATCATCTTTCCACTGTGTCACTACCTGAACAGAATAATCTCACTTTTAATTCCCTTAAAACCAAATCCCTCTCGGGTATGTGTGATCATATATTTTATCTCCAGAAATAGGGCTTTTCTCAAAGCACAAGCTACCTGGTCTGTCCTGAAAATCATTCAGGCCTCCGGAGCTGCAGGTCCTTGAAAAACTAAGCTTGACAAATACACGGGACAACGCTGCACAGTGAAAGCGTTTCCCCCAGAAGAGGGCAGCAGCAGCTCTGTGATGAAGGCGGGAAGAAGGAGGGGCCTAGGCGCTGTGGGCTGCAGCTGTCAGAGGGAGGCGTTCCAGTGAGCCCTGCAAATGTTTACCGAGGACCCTCTCGGGGTTGCGTGCTACAGCAGATGTCAGCCACAGAGGTGGGACCCAGACTGAATCCCTGACCTCCAGAAATCCCTGCCATTCGTCTCCTCTGTCCCCTGGCACTGTCCCAAGTCCCATCCAAACAACACAAGTATGCATGTGCAGGTGTGTGTACAAATACCACACCCCAACTTATCCTCCTCCCACTCTCTCCATCCCCAAAAGGACCCAGTCTCTGCATTCTGACAGAATAAAAAATGACCAGCTTGGGTTTGTTTTTTCCAATCCTCAAACTTGCATCCCTACCCTTTCCTTTCACCCCGAAATAAACCCTCCTGGGTTAGATGTGCATGGGAGACACTCTGAAGGGAAATGGTTTCATATCCCGGCATGCCAAGTCAGCAGATGTGTAGCAAAAGTACCCAAGGTCGACACCTCTCACGTGTGCTATACCTGATGACTGACTTACACTCACTCCCCTTGATTCTTCCCAGTTTTCTGACAATCTGATGGCTTCCTAAGAAAGGACAAATCCATCCCTAGTCCAAAAAGCCAAGATTCTGTGTCCAAGATCCCCTCTGAAGGTACTTTACTAATATCAGGGCTAGGCTCTCCCACAGGTAGAACTTCTGGGAGAATTATAGCCATTAGGTGTTTGAATAGTGCCTCATACACAGAAGTGCTTTGTGTATAAGATTTTGTGTTTGTTTTGTGGTGCTAGGGATGGAACCCAGGGCCTTCACACTGTTACATCCCCGGCTCTTTTTACTTTTGAGATAGCATCTCACCAAGTCACCGAGTTGCCCAGGCTGGGCTCAAACTTGCAATCCTCCTGCCTCCGCCCCCCAGAGAGTGAGCGTTACAGGTGTGTACCATCATGCCCAGCAAGGGCTCTGTAAGTATTACTGTTGCTTTATTTACTATTCCTATATGATACAAGGGAAGCAAGTGCAGCCTAAATTCCACCACAGCAGATTTGTTCCTTGTCTTTTCCTTGAGACCCTTTTCCTCCAACGGCATATAAATCCTGCCTCAAAGGATCAAGGTGTTGGGATCCAGAGAATAATGACACTGAAGTGGGAAAGGGTATTTGGATTTGAATGGGATAGAGGTAATTGCTCATCAGCAGAAAAACATTTCTGAGGGACTTCTCTCCTGGGGAAACACAGGAGGATGTTAGAAGGTGGAAGGGGCTGGGTTGCAGCTCAGTGGCAAAGCTCCTGTCTAACGCGCGCGAGGTCCTGGGTGGGATCCCCAGCACTGCAAGAAGAAGAAAGTAGAAAAAGAGAGGGAGAAGACAGAGACAGGCACTCAGAGAGGAAAAAAATCTCCATTTCACACTAGATCTGACATTTTCGTTAAGTAAATCGGAAAATCCTCAGGTAATCTGTTTCCAGGGATGTGTGAAGAGTACTTCCCACCACCCCGGTAACCTCCCCCATTATGTCAAATACAGGGCTGGGGGTGTGACACAGTGGTAGAGAGCCTTCACCATGGGTTCAACCTCCAGCACCAAAAGCAAACAAAAACACAAAACCACATGTATGTACGTGTTTCAAACAGAAAAGCAGATATTGCAATTGATCCCATATGGAAAGCAGAATATTCTTGTATAGAAATCACGACAATTTCTGTTAGTAGTTTAACCATTATTTTAAAGTTTAACCATTATCTTAAAATATTATTCAGCCAGGCATGTTGGCACACACCTACAACGTCAGCACTCTGGGAAGCTGAGACAGGAGGATCGCACATTCGAGCCCATTCTGGGCAACTTAGCAACTTAGTGAGGCCCGGTTTCAGAATAAAGAATAAAAGGAGGACTGGGGACATAACTCAATGCATAGGCCTTGGTTTTAATCCTCACTACTGCAAAAAGAAAAAAAATAAAATATTATTCAGCCAGCTATGGTGGTGTGCCTCTACAGTCCCAGCTGTTCAGAAGTCTGAGATAAGAGAATCACAAGCTTGAGGCCGGCCTGGGCAACTTAGTGAAACCCTGTCTCAAAATAAAAAATGTTTAAAGGCCCGGAGATGTAGCTTAGTGATAGAGTACTTGCCTAGCATGCATAAGGCCCTGGGTTCCATCCCCAGCAGTGAAAAAAGAAAAAAAAAAAAATTCAAATGGAAAAGCAGGAATTGCAATTAATTCCATATGGGAAGGAAACATATTATTTTATTGAGATCACAATAACAATCTCTATTAGCAGTTGTAATAACTGATACCCAGTTTTGGGGCAACATAAATTCAATGAAACCCAAAAATTATATGCAAACTTTATGGTGTATCTTCCTTGTATGGAAAATCTATGTTTAGCTTTCATTGAAATGTAAAAAAAAAATCTTAAAACCACATCACAAGGTAGTTTCATGAATCAGAGGTAAAAAACAGAGCTCAGTTCACCCACCCCATGAGGAATTACTAAGAGACTAAGAAGTGCTTAATACTGGGTAGAACAGAAAGAGAAATGCCAAACTCATACCTTCCTCTCTTTTTGGTGCTGGGTTCAAAAGAAAGTAGGGTTTCTATCCTTGAGGGCAATTTTTGAGATGAAAGGGACAAGGGTATTAGAATTAGTCATTTCAGTCTCTAGTTATATTGCAGCCCAATGACCTTTTACTGAGTATCTACTCTAAACCCAGTTCTGTAACAGATGCAATGGTTGGAAGCAATGAGTTCTGGAGTTGCAATCAAAGTGGCTCAATGTCTGCCCCTGCTTATTGCCACTGCCCCTGTCCTAAATCTGTAGGCAGCTCCTCCTTCCTTCTATTCCCAACATCTGCAGCCAACATTTCCCAACAGAGGATCACCTATGTCCTCTTCCCAAGAACCAATCACAGCTTCAGACACAGCCTTGCCACGTATCACTGTGAGACCATGCACAACATAGCTCTAAGTGACATCATTCACCCTGTGGTCTAAAACAGTAAATATCTAAAGAGTTGTGGCCAACGCTGCAGCTCACTTGTGAGCCTTCTTATTGCCACTCTTGCTCTGACAACTGGGCTGATCCAAGTTACCAAGACCAGTTTGCACTATATTTCTCATTTTGATGAACTAATCCCCCTTTTGATAAGCTTCCTAATACCCCCAGATGCTCTGTAATTGGGAAAACGCTGGCCCCAGCTGGCTTGGATCTCCAGGATTGAAATCTCACTATGAACCCACGCGCAGAACTGATGACTGCCTCCCCTGCCAAGCCTGCTGTTACACCCACTTTCCCACCCACTTCCATGCCTGCTTATTGCCAGACCGTGGGTCCTTGGTCACCACGATCCATCTGCCAAGACTCCCAGGTACCCCGAGGAAGTCTTCCCTGGTAAGAATCAGCCCTCCCTGGCTGCCTGGGACCACAGCCTCCACCTCTTGGGTTCTGGCTCATGCCGCTCATAAATAGCACACCTGAGCAACTCTTGCTGCAGCTCCTGGTGCCTCCCAGTCAGTTCCATAACTTACTGGACTTGGGCTCTCAGACAAATAATCTACCTTCATGAGACTACCTTCATGAGACTATTTCCTCATGTGTAAAGTGGAGATGAGTTCAGAGAGTGATAATGCCTGGGGCATTGAAGTGTCCAATAAATCACTCTGCTTCTTATTAAAAGCAAAGACTAACATAATGTGAGAGATCACAGGGTACAAAGTTTACATAATAAATGCGACATGTAAGATAAATGACCAATACCCAAGTAGTCAGAACCCAGCCCAAGTGTCTCTCCTCTGTCTACAGAGTTGTTTTCTATGCCTAGGGCTGCTCTGGTACTAAGGTTGGATAAAGAGTTCTTTCTGGCAGATGTACTTGAATATAACTTAGGAAGCAGGTCAGAACTCCACTTTGGCATGCTGGGTAAAATCTCAGCACCAAAGTGTACAAGCAGTCACATTCCTTCTCCCTTTGCATGAACCATGAGTGACTTGGGACAAATGACTGACATAACAAACTATCAGTACCACTTCTTTAGGTGCAGGTATTTGGCAGACTTTTTTCCTTTTTCTTCAACAATGAATGAATAAAGTGGTAACGTCGAGGGAAAATCATGCCGGTATATTTTTGCCGATGGTAAACTTTGAGCTTTCAAAACAAAAATTAGAATTTCAGAAAATTTGTCTATACCTCCATGAGCTCAACAACTTTCCATACTTAATGACATTGCTAATGAGTGATAATGACTTAATGAATGTGACTTTTTAAGTATTATGTAATAAAATGTGTCAACATTTGGAAGACATGCATACCTCAGTAAGACCAGTATTTTCCAAATGATCAATGCAGGCAGTTATGAAACCACACATGGGTAAAAAGTATCTATTCAAAGTGCAGAAGGGACCACTGGATTTAATGCAAGAGTATGAAAGTTTATTGATATGGCTTCAAATTCTACATTTTACCTAAAAATTAAGAAATTACTATTTGTCAAGTTTTGATATAGAATTGAAGAATATCCATAACTAAAAAAAATTAAAATATTCTCTTTTTTTTTTAAATACATATTTGTCTGAGGCCAGATTTTCATGTCCTTCAATCCAAACAACAAATGGCCACAGAAACAATACAGAGGCAGACATGAAAACCTTGTTGTCTTCTATTATGCAGCTATCAGAGATTTGTAGAAAACATTAAAAATACTATTCTTGCTATTTTATAGAAATACAGTTATTTTTCATAAAATGTAGCTTGCTAACATAAGTTTACAGATGCTATTTGCAAGGAGTTAATGTTTGATGATTTTTTCTATGTATTTTTTCATCTGTATATTCATCGATAATTTTTTTCATCTATAATCTCTTCTTCCTTCTCACTGACTTTGAATTAGATGCTATCAACAGATCTGACCACGCATTTATTTATTCACAGTGATGTTAGAGTCCTTTTACACCAGGAGGGAAAGGAGGGTGGATGTGAGGAGAGACTTCTGGAAAGCGCGCATACACTCATGCACATAACGCAATGTCTTTTGCACATTTTTTGGTTGAGTTTCTGGTTTCCCAAATCACTATCTTCCGTCACGGGTCCTCTCCTGAGCTCTTAGCCAGCACTGTCACCACTTGATAGGTATTTACTGAGTCACTAATGTGTCAAGCATCATCTAGCCAGTGGTCAGCACAGCTTGTCCCTTTGGATGTCATCCCACAGGCACTGGGAATTCAGGACTCATCTTTGCTCTCAGCAGCCCCTGCCCATGCTTCCACAGAGGTGACCAGTGGCACTGGCCACCATGAGGTGCAGGCCAAACACCCCAGCACCAGCCTTGCCTCCCCCCTCTCCCTTCCCCGGCAATTCTCAAGTCCTGGAAAGTGATCCCTTTAATAACTTTTACATTTCCCCTTTCCTCCATCCATGCAAGTTCAGCTCCCTTCATCGCTGGCCTGCACCATTACGCCAGCCTCGCACTGGCCTGCCCAGCCGCCTGGCCTCTTTGCCCTCTGTGCTGCCCGGGCCGGCAGTCAGAGCACCACAGAGGGCTGGGGTCGAGCTTCTCATCTCTGCTTCTCCCATGAGGAAAACAAAGCTGGGGATGTTAAATAACATCCCCAAGTCCAAGTGCCACATTTGGAAGGAAACCTGGCTAGCTGCTCCCTCACTGAACCGCCAAGGTCGCTGGCTCTCAGGACAGAGCCAGAGCTCTCTGACGCGGAGGATGGAACTGCCGTCCCACAGTCCTGGCTGGCACCCTCGTCTCCAGGCCTGGTCACATGTGCTCCCCACAGCCCCCGCCTCTGCTGAGGTGTACCCTGTCAGGGAGCGTCCTTCCCCCTTCTTAGGAGGACCTGTCAACACCCCGCCCTGCAACAGCAGTTACACTGATCACACCGTTTGGTGGGGCTTCTGTGAGGTTTTTTTTCCAGTTATCAGGAATTGAACCCACAGCCTTCTCACGGAACTACACTCCCATCTCTTTTATTTGTTTTTTATTTTTAGACGGGGTCTCGCTAAGTCCCTGAGTTGCCCAGGCTGGGCTCGAACTTGTGATCTTCCTGCCTCAGCTTCCCAGAGTACTGAGATTACAGGTAGGCACCACTGTGCTCAGCTTTGCTTTTGTTTTTGTTTTGTATTCTCCCACCCCCTTTGGAGAGCTTGTTTTATACTTGTAATAAATTTGGATTCATTTCTTTTCTCAGATACAGATACTTACTGTCATCAATTCAGAATTTTCTTTTATTTCCGTATCAGAAATTAGGAAGTCACATTTTAGAGATGCTCATACTTAGAGGAAAATGTATGCCCCTGGATTTCTTTTTTGTGTGATGATAATAATTACAACCACCTTGGGGAATGGGCACATATACCTATCACGTCTTAGTCATTTCTCCTTTCCCTTCCGCACCCTGTCCTCCCCTCTCCCCCATCTCAGATGTTCTTCCCATCTCCACAAAGTCTACTACACTTGGATTCTTCTGTCACATGCTGCATTTCACCTTAGGGTCCCCTGACCTCCTACATGTTGTTTCAACCTGCGCTTAGCGATGTTTACTCTTTGTCCAGCGGGGTTCAAGGTCCCACCCCTACTGTGCAGCAGTTACAACGCCCTGCCAATACTTTGGGCTTCACTGACCCAGCACTTCTGACCCCACCCCATCAAATGGTTTGGATTTGCTGGTTGACCGGACTGTCCTGGCCTCAGGATTGCTTCTGTTTAACCCTGCATCCCTGCACTCCACAAATATCTGCCAACTGCAAGAACTAGCAACTCTTTGTTACATCTCCAGGTTCCACCTTATCCCTGAGTAGCAGTGGTGCCAGTGAGTAACTAGCACTCCACCACAACCCTGTGTGCCCCGCGCCTCCCCTTGGCCATCTCTGGCAGGAGGCACTGCGGGTCGGAATGAGTGCCCTGCAGGTGACCAAGCTGTCCAGCGCACCTGCTAGGCTCAGGCAGAGGGTGGTAGAGACAAGGAGCTGCTGCCCAAGAAACGGGAAGGAGGCTCAATGCCCTGAGGAAGGCAAGGTTCCAGGGGAGTGAGGAAGGAGGAGGGCTGGGAATCCCCAGAAGCTGGAGTTGGGAAGCCCCTCCTGAAGCCAACACACTATGCATGAGTTTCAGTGCCAGAGACCCCACATCCTCCCGGTACTGGGAAGCAGTGCGCTCCGTAGACTGCCAGGCAGGATGGGCTAGGGACTTGGCCCTGCTTGGAAATCCGCCTTGCCAGCTCCTCTGACTCTCACAGCGCTGGGAGAGCTCCGGAGCTGTGGGTGGAGGGAGAAGCTCCCGATAAGTGAACCTCAGAGCCTACACAATGGCTTTCTCTGTGCAGCTGGTCCTGCACCTGGCGCAGCACAGGGCCCTCTGTGCTTCTGTCCTTCCGCACACAGAGATGTCCACACACAGATGGACTTATAAATACCCTCCCAAGCAGAAGTGAAATCACTGACCAGTTCTCCTTTTCTCTGCTTAGCTGGAGCCCAGTGGCTGAGAGCAAACGCACATTCTCCAGCACAGTGGCTCGACCTGCTTTTGCTCTTTTATGCTTGGGAAGCTTTTGGCAAACATCCTGTTTAGAATAAAATGGGACTCACACTGACTCTTGGGGGCTAAATTTACCATCTCGTAACTTCAAGCGAAAGGAAAGACACAGCAAGGGAAAGGACGAAGCCTATTAGTCCACCATTCACACAAACGACGTTGTCTCGGGGTGAGCATTTTACCTGCACATAGAAGGTCCGGGAGCTGGTTATTATTTCAAAGAGGTTGTCCCTCATTAAGAGATCACTAGACAGAGAAGAAAAGAAAAAGGAAGTTACTGGGCATGCTGATGGGTATCCTGGGGACTCAATGGCTCCAAGTCTAGGCACTGGTGTGCCCTCTACATTAAAAGAGGATGGGAGTGTCCAAGCCATTCCTCCTGCAGCCCATGCCTCAAAAAAAAAAAAAAAAAAAAAAACCACTCCTGGACTTCTTCCAGTTCATTCTACCACCCCACGACCACCAACCCACTTCTAACACAGTAAAGCTCCCTTTCCCTCCAGATCCTCCTGTCTGGTATCCACCACTGCCCTACAGTTTTCTTTCTTTCCTTCCTTTTCTACCTTCCTTGTTTCTCGGTAGCACAGATGTATAGAGTACAGTGTGATGCACTGGTTTGAAGGCTTTTTTGCACATGATTTCATCTAATTCCCCCAACCACCTAGTAAGGTGCTGTGAAACTCTCTGCACTTATGGATGAGGAGACGCAGGCTCGGGGAGTTTAAATGATATATATGTGTCCATGGTGCTGCAGATCTGAACACAGGGCTGGCTCCAGAGTCTAAGCTTCAAATGATTCCACTACCACTACCCTCTCCAAAGGGTGCCAACCCTCCCTTCCCAAAACCTTTCTCCACGCAGGCAGCAACCCCATCTACCTCCTTTGGGCCCTGCAGCTGGCCTCATTGTTCTGGGCCTAGAAGACAAGAAGCTAAAGAGAGAAAGAAGGTGAGGGAAGATACTCTAAACTGGGTGTGGGGTTTGGAAGAGAGATCCCAACTCCTGTAAAGAGGAGGACAAAATAGATGTAGCCAATGCTCAGAGAAACCTTAAATCGGTCAAAATGATTTAACAGTGTTAAATGCCTGCTGTGCATATCCAGCCACACAAGGAACATAGAAGATAATTCCTACCCTAGAAAGAACCTGAGAAAGCAAGACCTCACAATCACATGTTAGGTTGTGTGTTGTATTCCAAGTCATTCCCAGAAGGAGCAATCACAAGCAGGGCTGGCCTCATGAATAAAGACTTGGGAGGAAATGGCAGAGGCCCAGCCAGTGACCTGGGCACTGGACACAGGAAGAGAATGAGGCTAAAGACAAGACAGGGGTCAGTCAGAGAGACATGGAGTCAAATGGTGGCTCTACTCAGGAAAGAGGTGCTGGGTTATGTTTTAAAGACATTGTGAGCCTTTCTAAACCCAAGAATAAAACAGGAATAGAAAGACCTCTTTTATCAAGCTGGTCACCATGAAGATCAATTATCAGGTACTGTTATGGTTTAAATCTATATATCCCTCCAAAATCTCATGTGCTCAGAGGTGGGGCTTTGGGGAGATGATTGGACCACGGGAGCATGATACTCATCAGAGGGTCAGTCCTCTGTGAGTTTACAGCGGAGGTGCTCTTAGGAGATGGGATCTGGTTGGAAGAGGTGGGTCGCTGGGGTATGGCCTGGAAGGATTTATTTATCGCTTCTCACTCCTCTCTTCGCTCTCTGCTTCCCTGCTTCTCTTCTCTGTGCCATGAGCTGCTTCTCCCCTGCCATGTGCCACCCTGCCTTGGAGCCACCTGACTACAGATGGAAACCCCTACAAACTGTGAGCCAAAATAAACCTCTCCTCCTTGAACTTTCAGGTGTTGGGTATTTCGTCTCAGCAACGAGAAAGTAACTGAGACAGGTACAAAGACATCTGGTATAATGTGTGTCACTTGAAACAGATTTCACCAACTTATTAACGTTGGTATTTCTGGATGGAGACAGCACTTCTTTTTGGCTAGATGTTTTGATCTTCTAGACCATTCATGCATATGATTCACGACCATGTGACCAACTAGCGAGGAGCTGCACAAAAAGCAGGTAGGAAATCCCCACTCCTTTCATCTCTACTTCCCAGGCTTTGCGTCGCCTTTCAATCAATTCAATTTAACTGGGCAAATGTTTGCTGATTACCCAGATGTCCTGAATCCCCCTGACGAGGGTCCAGAAAAGCCACACTGCCTAAAGGGCCGGGAAGCTACAGAGCCCTGGGGATTATTTCCCTGCTACTTTCAACTTCCTGACTTCTTTTACCCAGAGTTTAGTGTGAGTCTGGAAGAATGCAAGATTCAGGGCAAGTTCAAAGTACTGTTAGGATTGAGCTCTACCTCAGCAGACCAGGTGGTCTCATGTCTACATTGGTGTTCTAGGTTCCGTAACAGGGAAGGACCTCTAAGGACGTGGTCATGCCCAAATGCCCTGGGGGGGTCTATAAAGTTTAACTGTAGTATCATCTGTATTGGGGACTAAATATGATAAATTCCCTTGCCAAGTTCCAATGCACCACCTTATGCACTATTGTGGAAGGCAACCATTTCCTAATGGAAAGAGGAGCACATTAAAAATACTTATTCTTGGCCGGTGAGATGGCTCAGCAGCTTAAGCGCCTGCCCGGCAAGCGCGAGGGCCAGAGTTCGACTCCCGGATCCCACATACGAAAAAGGGGCCGGTGACATTGCTCAGCGGCACGGGCGCCTGCTGGCACATGAGGTCCTGAAGTCGACCCCCCGGTACCCACAAAAAAAAAAAAAAAATACTTATTCTTCCTGCCCACTGGTAGTAACACAGAAATGTTGCAAATCATCCTGTGCTAATGAGACATCAAGGTCAAAAGGAGGAGAGAAAAGGCAAAGAAGTTCACATGAGAGGCACCAGAAGCAGCAACCTGAGCAGAGCGCTTAAATCATGACCAAAGGCACGGCCCTTCCTCCTGCAGACTCCTCCTAACACCTGAAAAGCATCTGAGCTCCACTGTCTTCATTACTTATTTAAAATCATGAAAACTATTTTAAAGGCTCATCTTCTGCAGAGCGAGAGCAAGGTAACGGGAAGATGATAAGTCTGCCCGGTGTGACCTCGCCCCTAAGTCAGCTTGCAGGCAGCGAGGCGGCCATGGGACATTAGGTTCCTGTCCCCTTCTAAAGGAGGAAGACAGGTGAGAAGAGCCCGAGACGCGTAGTTCACGACAATGCAAGCAGACAAATGGACACTGATGGGAAAAGAATATGCAGAGACAATTACCCGGACTTGACCAGACACTCATGGGTCTTGAGAACATCCCTGAGAAGGATAGTGCGCAGTGGTTCTCGGTCCTGGTGGGAAAGATGGACAGGTAAGTGAGTGGGGTCAGACTATCCACTGACCAACCTGCCGACCAACGGCCCCTCTAAAGATGGCCCGTGAAGCCCAGGTTGACAAGCAACCTGGCCTCAAAACAATCAGTAAGAGAAAAATGTCCAAGAAGAAAATGTTCTGAGGCTCTGGTCACACAGCAGCTCACTGCACAGAGGACAGGAGGCAGCGAAGGCCATTTTAGTATCACTTAAAGAGGCACACGCTGGTGGACAGAGGACAGTGTCTGTGTGTCCTGTGGTGCACACTCGTGTACCGCTTATCTTCCACGGCCCCAAAAGGCCCCAACCTTACTACTAACCTGCTCACACTTGAAGTAGCAGATGGTAAAGTCATCGAGTGCAAAGAAGCGACGTTTCCAGCTCTTGCGCTGACATGAAAAATTAAAGAGCTGAACGTTAGGGAGAGGTTCCCACATTGCAGAGAATGTTCTGACCCAAAATGCCCAGGCTCCAGGCCCCGTGGAAGCCAGGCTCCCACATCCCACAGGAGTCAAGGCTTCTTCACATCAGGGCAATACCCTGCCACGTGGGACCCACGGCTGCTCCCCAAATCTCACTGGTTTACGGGCTGGCCAGCATGGAGGAATGTAGCTCCTCCTTTCATGTTCTCCCCTCTGCTGTGTGCACACCCACTGGCTCCGAAGCGTCCCCAGCACCCAGTCGAGCCTGTGCTGACACTCACCACATTCCCTTGCTTCACACAGTAGCCACTCTTGATGAGGGGGGGCCCGGTGGAAGCGCGGCAGCCTGACGTGGGGATGTAACTCTGAGACCTTCGCAGGATGGCGTGGGACCCCGGCTCAGTCCCTTCCTGCCCATCCCCACCATTCTGCAAGGAAACAGTGTCAGAATTAGCACCCGGATCACTCCCCTCTACAGCCACACTCCCTCCCTGCCCTCTGGCCAGATCTCTGAAGATCTGGAAAGATCCAGAAACACTAAAGACAGGCATGCTGGCACACGCTTATAATCCCAGCTACTCAGGAGGCTGAGGTGGGAGGATCACAGGTTCAAGGCCAGCCTGGGCAACTCATCAAGACCCTGTCCCCAAATAAAATTTTAAAAGGCTGGGGGTGTAGTTCAGTGGTAAGGTGATTGTCTAGCATGTGCAAGGCCCTGGGAAGGAAGGAAAGAAGAAAAGAAGGGGAAAGGGAGGAAGGGAAGCAGGGAAAGGAGGAGGGAGAAAGGGAGAGAAAGAAAGAAAAGGAGGGAGAAAGACTGACTTTGATCTTGGTATGGAGTCATGGGGCAATGGGCACCAATAAGTTCTAGCTTGTACATTATCAACCAAACCATGAAGACCCAAACAAAATCTTCTCGTCAAAAATGTTTCAAGCACCAAATTCCAAGTTTCAGAACAACAGAGTACCAAGGTATGACTGTAAGACTCAAGGAAGTTGGGCAGATTCAGATGAAAGGGAAAGACAGAGAACAGAAACCAGAAAGGGGAACGGGAAGGGATAGAAAGAGGGGCAGTAGGCTTGTTTCTAGCCTCTTTTCCCACCTTGGCCTCACTTTCCCTGAGTCATCTCCTGGGCCTTGTGCAGAAGCCTACTGGCCACATAGTTTCAAGATGCAGTGGCCTCAATTTCTGCACTGCCATTACACCTATCCCCACTGTATTTTTGGTCACTCATTCTTCACTAGTCCCCCACCCCCAACTCCCATCTACCCCTTTGTCGGTATAGACCCTGTGCACGTCACTGGCACACCACTACACTTAGTACCCTCCCTGTCCCCCACAGTCCAGCCAGGCCCCAGCACCTGGCTGATGGGTGTGTGCACCACCACCCCTCCGATGATCTCTGTCTTGTAGGCCACCTGTGGCTTCTTCTCCAGGGCTGGAGGGGCTGTTAGGTTTTTGAGAACTTCCGTAGTCAGGGGTAGGCTCCCAGCTTTGGGTACCTAGGAGGAATGGCAATATGGTCAATCCAGAAGGCCATAGGAAAAGTAGGGACCCAAAGGCAGGATGTGGGTAGGAAGAAAAGCCAATGTCCCAAACTACAATAAGAGTCCTCTCTCCTCCCCAGCTGCTATGGTTTAGATCTAAAATGCACCCCCCCAAAAGGGTCACATTTGGAGGTGGGCCCTGGTCAGAAGGGGTAGGTTACTAGAAGCATGACTTCATGACTTGGAAAGGTGTGTTCTTGTCCCAGCTCTTCCCTCTCCTCTGCTTCCTGGCTGCCATGCAGTGAACAGCTCTGTTCTGCCATGCTGTTTTGCCATGCCATTTCTGCCTTGGAGCCTGCCAATCAAGGACTGAATCCACTGGAACCATGAGCCAAAATAAACCTCTCTTCCTTTAAGTTGCAGGCATTGGGCATTTTGTCCCATTGATGAGGAAGTAGCTAATACATCAGCCCTTCCATCAATCCATATTTGAATATGAGGAACTCAGCTATCAATGCCCCTATATGCGTGCACACACACACACATGCACGCAACACACTTACTCCACAAATTTACTGAGCACCTATACCATGAGCCAGCCTTTCCCTGGTCAGAAGCCAAAGATTAAACATCAAACAAAACAGACAAGAGTGCTGCCCTCGGGGCATTTACACACTAGCACGTGAGACTGACCAAAAATATATATACATATATGCATAGCAATACAAGCAATCCAAATATCTACAAACGGCAGTGGGACCTGTGGCAGGGAGCAGCAAGGGGAGCTACTAGAAATGGAGTGGTCAGCAGAGGTCTCCAGAGGAACAGATGGTGAAACTGCTGGAATGTAAAGATGGGAGAAAGCCCACTAGGCAAGTAGAACAGATAAAAACGCTATGGAAGGGCTGAGGGTGGAGCTCAAGCATGTATGAGACCTTGGGTTCAATGATCCCCAGCATGGGCGGGGGGCGGGGAGCATGTGGTACAGGCTTGTGTGACAGGCTGCAGTGAAAATGCAGGTACTCTAAAAATACGCTATAAAATTACTGCTAGAGAGTGTACACAGGTGTAAATAAAAGACTAGTGAATTTATGTTTACACGAGCCCCATGCCCAAGGTTTCTCATTATGTACAGTATATACAAATATTCCCAAACCCCCAAAAATCTGAAATCAAAACACTGCTGGTCCCAAGCATTTCAAATAAGGAATACTCAACTCAAATAAGGTACTTCCACCTCCTAAGTCTTGAAATCAGCCAGTGAAAACAAACAACCACACCTGAGTTACACAGCTTGAAAATAAGGTATCCTTTCGGTCATTTCTAAAGCAGAGTCCTAACCAAAAGTGTGCCCTCCTCCATGCACCTGTGGAGTGTCCCGTGATGAGGTAGATTCATGGATTTCATCTGCAACGTGGAGTGCAATTTGAAGGACTCATCTTCACATCATGCACAACTAGGCTACTACGAGGAATGACCCAAATTTGGTGAAGTCTATGCTTTACTTCACTCAATTCTCAACTTTTTTGTGACATGAAGTGAATTGAATAAACTGTCCACCTCAGAAAGTACTCCTACTTTGAAGTAGGGTCAAGATGCAACGAAGTAGCTGGGTGTGGTGGCGCACGCCTGTAATCCCAGCACTCAGTAGGCTGAGGCAGGAGGATTGCTTCGAGTTCAAGGCCAGCCTGAACTGCCTAGCAAAACCCTGTCTCAAAAGACAAAAAAAAAGAAAAAGAAAGAAAGAAAGAAAGAAAGAAAGAAAGAAAGAAAGAAAGAAAGAAAGGAAGGAAGGAAGGAAGATGCAGTGAAGTGAGAGATGAGGTCATACTGTCTTAGGATGGGCTCTAAATCCAATGACTCGTGGCTTTATAAGAAGATGAGATACAGACACACAGAGGAAGGACAGATGCAAACAGGCAGACATGGAGTGACTCAGCTACGAGCCAAGGTACATCAGGGTTGCTGGAAGTCCCCAGAAGCCAGGAAGGGAAGGAAGGATTGTCCCCTAGAGTCTAGAAGGAGTGCTGCCCTACTGACACCCTGACTTCTAACTAAGTTCAATCTGCAGAGCCGAGACATACATTTACATGGTTTTTAGCCATCCAGTTTGTTACAGCAGCTTAGAAAACTAATACAGGGTCACTCTTATTCTGAGAGAAGCCATTTCCTTAAATATCAAATGTTAAACATTTTCTTCAATCATGGAGGTTCGATGACCTTACCATAAAATGAACAACATGGGATATAAAATCAATATTAAAAAACCAGGGCCAGAGATGTAGCTCAGTGGTGCAGTGCCTGCCTAGCAAGCGTGAAGTCCTGAGTTTGATTCCCGTTACCCCCCCCCAAAAAAAACAATAGGTTGTTCATATACCTATAATGAACCTGATGAGAAAGAAATCAGGAAAATAATTTCATTCATAGTAGCTTAAAAACAAACAAATCAACCTAGGGATCAACCTATTCAAGGAGGTGGAAGAACTCTACAATGAAAATTACATAACACTAAAGAAAGAAATTAAAGACCCTAGAAGATGGAATGAGCTCTCATGTTCATGGATCGGGAGAATTAACACTGTTAAAATGGCCATATTATTAAAAGTGATCTGGGCCGGTGAGACGGCTCAGCGGCTTAAGCGCCTGCCTTGCAAGCACGAGGGCCCGAGTTCGACTCCCGGATCCCACATACGAAAAAGGGGCCGGTGATATCGCTCAGAGGCACGGGTGCCTGTTGGCGCGCGAGGTCCTGGGGTCGACCCCCCGGCACCCAAAAAAAAAAAAAAAAAAAAAAAAAAAAAAAAAAAGTGATCTACAGATTTAACACAATCTCCATCAAAATTCCAATGACATTCTTCACAGAAGTAGAAAAGACAATCCTAAAATTCATATGGAAACACAAAACGTGCCGAGTAGCCATAGCAATTCTGAGCAAAAAGAGCAAGGTGGGAGGCATTACAATACCTACTTTCAAATTACACTACAAAGCCATAGTAGCAGAACAGCATGACCAAAGCAAAAATAGAACAATGAAGCAGAAGAGGACAGAGAAACACACACAACTACAGCCATCTGACACTTGACAAAGGAGCCAAGAACACATGTTGCAGAAAAACAGCCTCATTAACAAGTGGTGCAGGTGAAACTGGATATCCATATGTAGAAGACTGAAGCTAGAGCCCTTTCCCACCCTGCACAAAAATCAATTCAAAATGGATCAAAACCAGGTATAAGACCTGAAATTTTGAAACTGCTGGCAGAAAACATAAGGGAAACATGTAAAGCCACAGGCACAGGGTGAAGATTTCCTGAATAGAACTCCGATAGCACAGGAAATAATATCAAGATTCAACAAGTGGGACTGCATCAAATTAAACAGTTTCTTCACTGCAAGAGAAAGAACCAACAGAGTGAGGAGGCAGCCTACAGAAAGGGAGGAAATCTAGCCAGCTACTCTTCTGACAGAGGGTTAATATCTAGAAAATATAAGGAACTCAAAATCCTTAACATCAGAAAAAAACCCCAAAAAACCACCAAATAGCCCAATGAAAAAATGGGGCAAATAAACTGAACAGATACTTTCCAAAATAAGTAGTAAAAATGGCCAATAACTATATGACAAAAATGTCCAACAACTACAGCGATTAGGGAAATGCAGTTCAAACCAAGACTGCACTGTGATCCCATCTCACCCCGGTCAGAATGGCAATCTCATCAAGAATGCAAAAACAAACACAGGCAAAAATGGGAAGAAAAATGAACCCTCTACACTGCTAGTGGGAATGTAAATGAGTGCAGTCACTATGGAAATCAGTCTGGAGGTTCCTCAAAAAAACTAAAAATAGAACTATCATATGACCCAGCCATACCACTCCTCAGTACAGAACCAAAAGGATGAGAACAGAATGCCATGGGATACCTGCATATGCACAATTCCCAACAGCCAACACATGGAACCAGCTTAGGTTCGCACTCACAGATGAATGGACACAGGACATGTGGTACATACACACAATGGAGTATTATTCAGCTGTAAAAAATAGTGAAATCATGTCATTTGCAGAAAAATAGGTGGAACTAGAGATCATTGTGTTAGGGCAGAACACTTGTGGGCCAGGTCAGAAAGACAGGTATCACGTGTTTTCCCTAATATAGTGGTACCTTGGGACCCATCATTAACTGGTTGCAGAAGCCAGGACAAGTAGCAAGAATGATGAATACCACCAAAGTTCTAGCATGCACATCAAGTACCAAACAAACAACGAGCACCAGGACAAAGTTCTCACATCAAAATGTGCTGAGCATCAAATTCAGCAAGTCAAGGTAGTTGAGTGGACCAAGGTAGACTGTATGTGGAATCTAAAGACAATGACATGAAAGTAGAAGGGAAATTATTATCAGACAAGAGGAAGGGAATAAGGGAAAGAGGGGTGTAAGGGAGGGGAGTGGGAGCTGGATTCAATGTGGGAGGCTAAGGCAGGAGAATCCCAAGCTCAAACCCAACCGGCCAACTTAGCGAGACCCTGTCTCAATATTGAAACCCAATATTTTGTAAAATTAATACACACTAATAAAAATACATTTTTAAAAAATGAAAAGTGCTCTGTGGGCAGAAAAACTGGATGTGTCCTAGCTCTGTGCTTCAATCTCCAGGTACTTCCATTTCCTCACTTATGTAAACGGGGATAATAACCCTTGCCCCTCCTAGGGTTTTTACAAGGCTAAAATGAAGCCACACACATAAAAGTAGTGTGTGATCTAACATTTTACAGGTGTTTATTTTTGATATTTTTATAAACTATAAACTCTCCGGAACTCAGGGGACCTGGGTTAGAATCCCAACTCTAGCAGTTACTGTCCTGCTATCCCAAGCAGAACTCTAAGCTCCATGTGCTTGCTAAAAAGTGGCTGTAAATACTCTGGCTCCTGAGAGTGCTGGGTGAGGAGCTTCATCATGTGTGGAAGCTTCGTTTATTACATGACTTGTTCCCTCTTTCATCTCCGCCTTCTCCAACGTGCCTCACTTTGCACATACGGTGTCTTAAATATGTGCTTCACCATGTGGTATCACAAGCCCAAATCTGTCCAATTCCCCCAGCCTCTGTAGGGAAGGACACCCAAAAAGGAACTCAGTAGATAGAGGAGAAAGGAGGCATGGTGGTGCGCGGCTGTCATTCCAGCAGCCTAGGAGGATGAGAAGTTTAAGCCCAACTCAGCAACTTAGCAAGATCTTGTCTCAAGAGAGGGCTGGGCTTTGTACAGCTCAGTACAAAGGGGCTAAATTCAACCCCCAGTATCCAAAAAGGAAAAGAGAAAGAAAGAAAGAAGGAAGGAAGGAAGGAAGGAAGGAAGGAAGGAAGGAAGGAAGGAAGGAAGAAAGAAAGAGAGAGAAAGGAAAGAGCGGAGGAAGGAGAAGGGAAGGATGGATGAGGGAAGGGAGGAGGGAAGGAGGAAGGAGAGGAAGGAAGGGAGGGAGGAAGGAGGGAAGAAGGGAGAGAGGGGAGGAGAGGGGAGGAAGGAAGGAACAGGAGAAAGGAAAACCCTCATGGGACAAACAAAGATTACGAGAAAACACTGTACCTCCCTGTTCTTGGTGTTGACAGGACCTCTGCAGGAGGAGGGGAGAGAAAGGGTCCACAGCCCTCCCTCAGACCCGTGGAGGACTGTTCCAAGACACCCCTGGGGCACCAACATCTGTGACGCCCAATTCTCCGTGCGTGTCAAGTGGAGGAGGAGCTGCATGGAACCTGCGCACATCTCCTACATACTCTCAATGTCTTTCGATGGCTTATAATACCTGGTACAACGTAAATGTCATGGCAACAGCTGTTGTACTGCATTATTAACGGAATAAGGACAAGAAAAATGTCTATGTTCCGTGCAGACAATTGTTTCGAATGCTTTCAATCCACAGTGGGTTAAATCTATAGATACGGAATCCAGGATATGGAAAGCTGATTCCTTAACCAGGGAAATTAAGAGGATTCTGGAGCCATGGTGACTCACAACTCACACAGGCACTGACACCCAGGAGGCACTTTCATCTTCCAACCTCGGGGCCTCAGCAGATCCCCTCCCACTCCTACATCCTACAGCCGCTGCTTTGTGAAGCCAGAAAAGAGGCAGGAAAAACCAGACAGAGCAACTCTACATTCAAGGCACAACAGAAAGACAAATACCTGGGGGTGCAGCTCCATGGTACAGCCCAGGCCTAGCATATTCAAAGCCCTGAGTTCAGTCCCTAGCACCAAAATAAAGAGTTTTAAATAAAGGGCCTGGGGGTATAGCTCAGTGGTACAGCACATGCTTAGCATGCAGGAGGCCCTGGCCAGAATCCCTAGCACCAAGAAAACAAAGAAGGGAGGGAGGGAGGGAGAAGAGAAAGAACCTGCTTGCTGCCTTGCAGGCTGTCCAGCCTAGTTTACTAGCAAGAAGAGGCCAAAACCCAGGAGGAAACTAGCCAGCCATGGTGGTGCTCATCTGTACTTCCAGCTACGTGGGAGGCTGAGGCAGGAGGATCACAAGTTTGAGGCCAGTCTGGGCATAATTAGTAAGACCATGTCTCAAAATACAACTTTAAAAAGGCTAGGGTGTAGCTCCGGGGCAGACCACTTGCTCAATACGCACATGGCCCTGGGTTCCATCCCCAGTACCATACACACACACATAAAAAAGAGGCAAATATTAGACACTGAAAGAAATCCCAAATTGTAGAAGATGCAAAAGGGTAAAGACCTCCCCGACACGAGAGAAAAAAACATTCACTAACTCATCACTCCAGAACCTTGCACACAGATTAGCACCCAGAGCGTATGAGTTAGCAGGAGCCTCCCTCCCCTGCCCATTCTTTCTTCACAGGTTTGCCAAGGTTTATCTGAATAAGAAACTAACCCGCTAACCTGCTTACCTGACTAAACTGCACTCTGGTTGGCTCTAGCAACACTGATGTTAGATAGATGTACAGATTTCATCTATGAATTTATTCACAGCAATCTTACTCTGCCCTGGGACACAGGCATTACTGGAAGTCAGCAAATGTAAGCATTTCTGACTGGACAATATACAAATTCAAACTTTCAGCAAATGAACCATGGTTTATAAGTCAAGAGTCTGCCTGACTTGCTGGTTAAACATTTAGGTTTTTTCCCCTAAAACATATACCTTTTGCTATGGTTGGTAAGTGTCCCCCAAAGGCCATGTGTTGAAGATTTGGTCACCAGCCTGTGGTGCTGTTGCAGCATGATGGAACCTTTAAGAAGTGTAACGCAGCAGGTGCAGGTTAGGTCACAGGGGCGTGCCCTTGAAGAGGATATTGGGACCCTGCCCCATCCTGTTTCTCTTTGCTTCCCAGCTGCCATGGGGTAAACAGGTCTCCACCATATACTCCTGCCATGATATGCTGCCACGCCACAGGCCCAAAGAAACAGGCCAAGCACCATGGACTGAAACCTCTGAAACTATAAGCCCAAATCAACCTTATTCCTTATAAGTTGATTATTTGGGGGTTTTTTTCCCATAGTGATGGAAAGCTGACTAATACAGTTTTCCCTTTCCTTTCTTTTCACTCTTCTCCTTTTCTCTTTCTGTATTTCTAAGGAAGAGGAAAACGATCTTTCATTAGCCAAATAAAGGAAAATGAGAACACTCAGAACAGTCCATGAACTAGTTCTATGAGTCTTTTAAATTGGAAGGCTTTTCCAAGACAGACCAGTGGATGGCTTGGCCTGATCTTCCAGGCGACTTTTAAAGTAGGGTGAGTATCTCCTAAGCCAGGAAAATGTTCTGACTTCCCTTCTCATATGCTTTTCCCTTACTCCGTTCTTGGTCAGCAATCCACATCCTGCATCACCCCGGCTGTGACTGATTGGAAGCCCCTCCCAGGAAGCTCAAAGGGGATACCCATCACTTCCCCTTGAGCTTGAGTCAAACTCAAGCTCTTGGGTTGACTCATGGTTGATGAGCCAAGGACAAGAGAGGCAGGGGGAACTAAGCCTGGACAGGGTGCCTGGGAAAGGCCCTGCTGCTGTCTGAGTTCCCCACCCCAAGCAGGCCACGGTGGGGAAGGGGCACTTTTACACCAGGGAGGGAGAAGAAACCATACACGTACAGTGATCTTGCTGGCGTGGTTCAGGGCTTCAACCCAGTCCTTCAGGTCCTTCTGGTCATTGGCTTGAAGAAAATATCTCTGCGACAGGGCATTGATAACTGTAAAGACGGAGGAGCGAGAAATTCCCACGTCAGAAAACACGCAACACAACAAGACCCCACAAAGCCAAGGTGTCTGAGGTGGCAAGATGGATAACAGCCACCAAGCAGGTCAAGAGACCCCCTAGAATGCTATCCTCTGTGTGGTGATTTAAGAAGCACAGGCCACACAGCTGCCCATTCTCTCTCCCATCTTTTTTTTTTTTTTTGTGTGTGTGTATGTGCGTGTGTGTTTGTGGGTGGGTGGGTACCGGGGGTCGAACTCAGGACCTCACGCGCCAGCAGGCGCCCGTGCTGCTGAGCGATATCACCGGCCCTTTTTTCGTATGTGGGTTCCGGGAGTCGAACTCAGGACCTCACGCTTGCCAGGCAGGCGCTTATGCCGCTGAGCTATCTCACCGGCCCCTCTCCCATCTTTAAAACTAAGGCTATCCCGCTGGCCACAGGGACGCAGCCTGACACGAACAGCCGCTGTGACGTGCTGCTCTGCGGCGATGAGGCTGCTGGTCTGCCATCAGCAGGACGCCCCCATGAACCACTTCCTAGCAGCACTAACAGATTTACAGTTGGATGACACATATATAATATTAGACCCAGTACTTTGATTTGTCACTGGCAAACTACCTGGGTTACAAGCCTTGTTGGTGGCTGGGAAATGCAACAAAGCTTGCCTGAGACCAAATCTGTGACCTTGGCCTTGTTTGCAATTGGTCCTTTGCTCTGAGCATTCCGTTCAGTCAACAGAGTACATCTGGGTTTATTATTATTATGCATACGTTTACATCTGCTGATCACAAAATCTGAGAATCAGTTTGGAGCGTAGCAGAATTTGAAAGAAATGGGAGAATGAGAGCACCAAAGAAGTTTGAACCAATCCAAAGCTGAGAAAGGGGAGTGCAAGGGGTTAATGTATTCTACAAGCATAAGTCTAAAGTACTGGACTTAAAACAGGAGGGGTAGACACAGAATCCATTAGTTCACCTGTTCATTCAACAAATACTTACTGAGTGCCCACTGTGTGCCAGGAGCCACTCGAAGTGCAGAGGATGCTCCAACACCAAGCAGAGGAATAGCCCTGCCATCCGGATACACACGGAAACGATGTACCAGCATCTGCCCGTGGCGTGGAGTACAGCTCCAAGAACACAGCGGGCTCCAACAACAACGCAATGACTAGTGCACCAGATTCGCTAACCATTCAGCGACCGGAGGCCTCCAATAAGTGGCTCTGCTTCCGAGCCATCCCCCAGCACTCACTCATTCCGCAACAGTGAGCCTCACCATCAGCTCCTCCTTCCTTTCTACTGTCCCCTTCCTGACCCTGCCTCCCCCATCCTAAGTGTCCACCTTTCCTACCACTTCATTACTCGGTTTTGTTTGTTTTGCAGTACTGGGGACTGAACACAGGGCCTTCACACTGAGCTACACCTCTAGCCCCTTTTTTATTTTGAGACAAGGTCTCACTAAAGTCGCTAAGTTGCCCAGTCTGGACTCAAACTTGCAATACTCCTGCTTCAGCCTCCCAGAGTGCTGGGATTACAGGTACATGCCACCACAACCAGTCATTCCTCGGTTGTAAAATGACGATTCCCAGAAACTTCTATAGATTCTTCTGCACCCACCCTGTGGCATCAAGAAGATGGAAAATTACTGGTCCTTGCGCATCTGTCCTTTTTTTTTTTTTAATGTGGGTTCCGGGAGTCGAACTCAGGACCTCGCGCTTGCCGGGCAGGCGCTTACGCTGCTGAGCTCTCACTGGCCCTGTGCATCTGTCCTTATGCTATGAAGAATCTTCGCCGCTACACCAGGGGAGGCGGTATGGCTTGACGCACGATTACGTCTCCACGCACACGTGACCACAGAACTTCCTCTGCTCAAAGAGGAAGCTGCTACCCAAGTACACACATAAGCCCATCCCAGCTCCGTACTTACCAAAGCAAAATGGAGTTTTTGGTTTCTGCTTTGGGGTAGCAACGCTCACCTACATCAAATAAGAAAGAAAGGGAACATCAATGTGTTTCCGCTGGGGTTGAAAACTTTTCACTGTGAAAGTTTTCATACATCAAAAGTATATCAAACACACATACTTATTGTGTTTTTATATTTTAAGGAATAACGATTGAGAACCCTATGCTTTTACCTCAGTTAAGAAACAGGCATTATGACCCTGTCTTAGAAGCCTTTTGTGTGCCCCTCCCTGACAGAATCCCCACCTCACAGGAATATCCACTATCTCGACGTCTGGGTTAACGTTTGTCTTTGTGAAAAGTCACTGAGAGGTTCTGACAAGATTCCCTTTGGCCCACAGGCCCTGGTCTGGTCCCATTCACACTGGCAAAATTCCACTCCTTCAACCGCCAACTCTCCCTTCCCCAAACATCTCCAAACTGAGGGTGGGGTTGCTACAAATGCTTACTACAACCGCAGCACTCAGAAAGAGGACACAGCAGCCACTGGATGCATTTAGACACTGAGCAGCTCCCTTGAGAGCCTGGACCATGCAAACGAGCACTTCCCCTGTCTGGAGAAGGGCCGATGACTCAGACAGCCACCCGGTTATTTCAGGTATGGGCCTGAGACAGTAGAAGTCTTTTTATGGTTCCTGTGGCTCTAGTTCACCTTGTTTTTGCAGTCTTCCCTCTTGCATGTACCTTCGCAAGAATCTGCATATATAAGCCCACATCATTCCGGTTCAAACAGCTCTTACTCCATTCTATGCTTACAAGGTCTCAGTGGCTGTCCTTGAATTGGCTGAATTTCAGGAGCAGCTCTCCATCACTACACCTGGGAGCTCTACGGAGCAGCCACCTGCCCACGGGACATATCCACATACTGTTTTCATCCACCCCTGAATACTATTCCCTCAGTCCCCTTCCCATTCAAAATTAATGTCTCTTTGCCAGGTGCAGTGGTGCACACCTGCAATCCCAGCACTTTAGGAGGCTGTGGCAGGAGGATTGCAAGTTCAAGCCCAGCCTGGGCAACTTTGTAAGACCCTGTCTCAAAATTTAAAAATTTTAAAAGGCTGGGGATATAGTTCAGTGCCAAGGCCCTGGATTCAATCCCCAGTACCACAAATCGAAAGTCTCTTCATAGCTCACTGTCGCTGGGGTCTAATAATGACTACCTCATCGGGCTATCTAGGTTCTTGCTCTTGATCCCAAGTTCTTCCTTACAGACCTGCCCAGATTCCTTAACCAAAACTAATACTGCTGCATTACTCAAACAGGAACTGAGGTAGCAGCCTATAACAGATCAAAAGGACAGGCAGTACAGCCTGGTTTTTGGAGACAGTCTCAGTCCACAGGTATTCCAGCTGTGTGACCTCTATTTCATGTTCTATCAAATAAGGGGTAATGATACCGTGTTCTTCCAGGGTTGATGTGAGTGCGTAGCTGAGGCACCTACCCACCCCATCCTACAGAATCTGGTCATTCAGGGAGAGACAGTTCACAGCTTCTGATAACATATTTCTTTTACAAACCTGCTCCACACAAGAATGCAACAATGCCACCCCTGGAACTATGGACAAAATGCTGACAGCCCATGAGCAAAAATGTGTGAGACCTGAAAAAATGCCTGGCTTCCAACATACGAAACAGAGAGGGCACATCCAATGTTAACAAATACTTAATTAAATGTTTCCATAACATTGTATCAGCCTTACTGACAAGTATTTAACCAAATGCATACAAGATGTCACATTAAATCAACTTCACTAATGTTTTCATTAAGCATTCAAAACACTGTCATTACATTTGAAAATAATTTGTAGCGGACAGCTTAGTTCACAAGGATTCTTGTGTGTGTGCAAGATGATTGCCTAGAAACTGGGGATAAACTAGGTGCGCTGCTCACAGCCGAATCGGTCCAATCTAAAAGGCACTCTTTCAAGTATTTTACAGCTGAACAATTAGACTTTTTTTTTTTTTTTTTCTTAAATCACAGAGAGGTTTATTTTGGCTCACAGTTCTGGAGGTGCAAAGCTGAGGGCCCACATCTGGTAGAGTCCTGTGGTAGCAGAGGACATCACATGTCAGGAGAGGGGCGTGTGCACGCATTTGTGTGTCCAAGCCATTCTACTTCATGAGGGAAGTTGGTGCATTTTGATATGTTTACCATGATGTGAGGGGGAGCCTAGATAGCCTTAGAAAGTTCTCAAAAACATAAAGATGTAAGTAAAGGCAAGCCCACAGATCCTGAGTTCAGATTCAGACTACACAAATTCCATCACGCCTGCACCAGGCAGGATGTTGGCACCCCATGGTCACAGTCCTGGCTCCACACCGTCTCGTTTTCTGGGGTTTCAGTAGGAACCACAGTGGACGCCTTGACCTTGTTTGGTCTGCTACGCCAATTCGCAGTGACTTGTTTTCTTGGTCTTTCCTTCAGCATCCGTGTTCCCACACATCCTCCTGGCCATAATCCATCTTCTGCTTGTCCTGTGCTCGCTTCTACATCACAGAGCTGCTCTGGCCACCCTGGCCCCCAGCGCCCACCCATCTCGTGGTGCCCCTTCTCATCCAGCTTTTGAATGGCACTGAAAAGCTGGGCACTTGAAGATGCTCTCTAGTTTATTAAGAAAATCATCCTTTTCCTAAGAAATTCCTATTTATCACTGATCGGAGAGTGCTTCTGGCTGATGTGCTCACCCTGCTTGGAGTAGAAAGGGTTCGCTCTGCCTACAACTTCTTAGCCAATCTTGTGAGAATGCAAACCATGTGCTCATTATGGGTAGAGAGTGTGTGGCTTTTTTGCTTGTTTTTCTGTTTCTCCAGCTTTCAGTCAGGAGATACACATGGGCGCACACATGCACATTTACAATGTGCCCCAATACCTCATGGTTTATCACAGAAGGATAATTTGGTAAAGAACTCATCACCAAACTAATGGGGTCAGCTCTCGCTCTGCCCTGATTGGCTATGTAGCAAGTGTTAAGTCCACCAGTGTCTCCGATCAGCTCCCCAGTGAAAATACTCGTCTCTTTCTTATAGTGAGAGAACAGCAAGAGAAGAAAATGAAATTCCATCTACCTGCTGCTGTGCCCCACAGAGAAGGGCCAAACAGGGCATTCTTTCTCATTTTTTATGGAGATATGGCTTTGGCCTCTCCCTGAAGCCCTGCTGACCCCAGTGGGAGGTGTGATCCCCCCCTACCCACCCCACTGCCCATGGGTGACCATGACAGGCGGTTATAGCACCCTCAGATAGGAACAGAGGACCATTACACAGCAGTGTGGCTGCCGACGGGTAAGGATACCTGGCAGTGTGACTCAAATGAGGGCCCCAAGCACAAGCATGTCACACCCTGAGGTGGCCACAGCTGAGGGGCTGCACAGCAGTGGTTAGCTGGCAGGTCCTGTGAACACACCAACAGGGACAGATGACTGGGGATATGACGAGGGGAACAGGCATGGGTCACCCACCCAGTGACGCGGGCAGGGCTGCTGCACAGCTCCACAGACGCTCAGGAACTGCTCTTATCAGATCAAATGCAGACCACAGAGGCAGCAAGCTCATCAGCATCAGGGCACCATGGGGGTCAGCACCCCCCCGCCTGCCCTTGGCCGGAAGTAGAGCTTGGGCTCCTCTGACAGAGGCAGCAGCAGCCAAACGAGGTCTTAAGAGTGCCACGGGGCTCTGCCCCAGTGTCTGGGGTCACCTTGCCCCTTTATGCAGTACGAGTAGGGGAATATGCCAAGCGTGGGGGTGCACGCCTGTTCTCCCAACACTCTGGGAGGCTGAGTCAGGAGGACCACAGTTTGAGCCCAGCCTGGGCAACCTAGCAAGACCCTGTGTCAAAATTTTTAAAAAATTAAAAGGATCGGGTATGCAGCTTAGTGCAAAGGCCTTGGGTTCCATCCCCAGTACCACTAACTAATAAATACACCAGATGGCTAGAATGGAAGAAAAGGGCCATGAGGCAAGGAAGGAGGGTGGGTAGGTGGTACCAATCGCCAGCTTTGATTATCATCTATGGTACTTGGCCCAGGAAGAGGTTCTGCTGCAATGGCCATCCTGAGTGACATCAGGTCAGGCATGGGCATCTCTGGTTTGCCTCTCTGGAAAACCACATGCTGGTCACCCTTTTCCCAACACTGACCCTCAGCAGACACCTATGGGAGCCAAACAGAGAGGCCATGTGGCACCATGGCCACTCACCTCCCCTTGGAGGGAAGACCTGTGGGGTAACAAGAAACACCCCGAGCCAGGCGCAGCGGTGCGAACTGTAATCCCCGCACTTAGAGGTTGAGGCAGGAGAATTGAAAGTTGGAGCCCAGCCTGGGCAACTTAGCAAGTCCAAATAAAAAACAGAAAAAGGGCTGGGAATGTAGCTCAGTGTGAAGGCCTTGGCTTCAAGCTCCAGTACTGGAAGAGAGAAAGCGGGGAGAGGGGGAGAGAGAAGGAGAGACAGAGACAACCAGGACCGCTGACCCGGGACACCAGCATCGGGAATGCTTTCCTGGGAAAACCCCTGCCTTTTGGCACTGGGTCAGGCAGGAGTTAAGCTCACTGTAACCTGACCCAGTAGCAGCTGTGGGTATTGCAAAAGGCCCATGCAATCCCACAGGCCCTATCCCAGGAAGGGCTGAAAGTCAGGTCATCTTTTCTAAACAAGGCAGCCTCCAAAGCAGAAAATACTAAAAACCTTCATCGGAGCTGCATTTATAAATCATGATTCAGCAGGAGATTATATTCACTCTTCCCTCCCCCAAAAAGTCTTTCCAAACCCTCTCAAACAGGAGAGTTTCAGCTTTCATTTTTTACAGGCTATCTGCTCTCTGCTCTCTCATTCCTCTTTCTGGAGAAATGAGCTCACAGTGCGATGAGGGCAGGACAGGGAGGAAGGCAAGCCCAGGCCTCAGGCTGGGCTGGCCTGGCCTGGGGAGGCAGCCACATTCTTACCACAAGGCATGCACAAATTGCCCGCAGCTGTGCTAGCAAAGCCAGCCTCTGCAGCCCTTCTCTCTTCCCCTGAGGCCATGTCTTCCCTGTCTCATGCACTCCGTGCTGCCCACTATCTTCTGCCTTTGCACTGGGCTGTAGCTGTCAGGCTCTGCCTGCGTAGCCCGCAGGCTCAGGTTGCCTGGCCACTCCTCCTGCAGCTGGGGCCCCTCGGGAAGCCCTCCTGAGCAGTGGAGGATGAACATGCGGCCCCTGAAAATGTGTTACCAGATGGAGAGGGGCCGCTCAGCTCCGTGACTCCTCCGGGAGGGACCCAGAGGGCAGGAGATGGTGGGCAAGGACACAGCAGCCCCCAGGAGGCCTGCAGGGAGGGCTGCGTGGGGAGAGCAGCTCTTCCTGAGCTGCAGTGCTGGCTGGGTGCCACCTGGCTCTCCTCTCTGTACAAAGCGTTCCTCTTTCTGGGGAGGTTCTCAATCCCTAGCCTTTTTATCGCTGCTGTATCGCTGAGTAGCAGTGGTGCCTGTCCCAGGGAGGGGCTACTAAAAGCAGCTGAATTCAGCAGTTACTGTGGGCATCATGAAGCAGCCCCCACCCCAAATCCTGGCAAAGAGTAGGGGCTGCTCTTCCCCTGCTGCAAACTGGACCAGGGCAGGGCCTATCCGCTGCTGGCCAGACTCTCAGCAGTTATCGGGCTGCTGATGTCCAGGCACATACGAATCTACGTGCCCAGGCTTTCTCAGCCATTCCTCGGCAGGCATCCTATCCAGACGGCTGATACAACCCTGAGCTGCTGCTGTTGGACCCTTTAGGAGAATCCTTTACAGCTCCTGGATTTTTGTTCCTTTTGGTCCCAGTTACAAAAAAAGTTTGCGACATCCCAATCTTATTTCCAGGTCGATTACCATCTACCATTCCCTTTGTGGGGAGTACGTCATGTTCTACTATAGTTCAGCTGTGAAATGTCCCCCATAGACCCGTCAAAGGCTTGGTGCCCAGCTTGGGGCTACTGGGAATGGTGTAGCCTTTAGCAGGTAGGGTGAGGTGGAAAGTGACTAGGAGGTGTCCTTGGAGGGCATCGTGGGACCGCAGCCTCTCTCTCTCCCTCTCTCTTTTTCACTCCTGGCCACGAGGTGAGTAATTTCGTTCTGCCATCTACTTCCACCATGATGTGCTGCCCTGCCACAGAGCCC
This sequence comes from Erethizon dorsatum, assembly GCA_028451465.1. Taxonomy (NCBI): domain Eukaryota; kingdom Metazoa; phylum Chordata; class Mammalia; order Rodentia; family Erethizontidae; genus Erethizon; species Erethizon dorsatum. Next base: position 34,496,511 of record CM051837.1, read on the forward strand.
AAGAGCAACCGGGCCAACCCCTCACAGACAGAAACCCCTAAAACCATGAGCCAAAATAACCCTTTCCCTGTGTAAGGCGATGATCTCAGGTATTTGGTACAGGGATGGAAAGCTGACCAACACACAGACTGCGGGCCACCCTTTGGGAACCTCCTGACCATTCCCACACCCACCCATTAGCGGCAAATCTTCCATAGGCAGTGGGGGTGGGGGAAGGGAGCACTGTAACGCTGTGGAATGTCGCCTATGCTAACACCCCAGGGATGCGCCACTTGCTTCCTCATTTAGCTACTTGGAGAACATGGATTCCCAAAACGCCAGGCCAATGTTACCTTTGAGATGTAGGTCAGCTGCAAAGATCCAACAGCTCCAGCCCCCACCGCCAGGTTCTGAAAGACACACGTTGTTCGCGTTAAGGACGCTGCACAATGTAGTGAAAACAGCGCTGGGACAGAAGACCAAGACGTGCATTCAGCTTATGTCACTTCCTAGCTTTGTGACCTTATTCAAATCATATCCACTCTTGGGATCACTTTCCTCACCTGTAAAACAGTGATGATAACAGTTCCTGAATGACAATTTCAGTGGCAATGATTCAGATTTCCTGATGGCAACCTGTACTATTAACACTACCCCCCACCTTCCTTATTCTAGGGCAGTGGTCAAAGTGTGTCCTCCACCATTTGACTGTCAAGTCCCTTAGCCTCATTTTTCCCTTCTGTAGAAGGAGCGGCTAAAATACAGGTTGAGCATCCCTTACCTGAGATGCTTGGGACTGGAAGTGTTTGGGATTTCAGGACTTTGTTCCGAATTTTGGGGTATTTGCATATACAACAAGAAATCCTGGGGCTAGGACTCCAGTCTAAACACAAAATTTCATTTATGTTTCATATACACATTGTATACCCAGCCTGAAGGTAATTTTACATATTATTTTTAGTGCACCTATATTTTGACTGCGACTAATTCTCATGAGGTCAGGTGTGGAATTTATGGCAACATGTTACATTCAAAACGAGTTCTGGAGTATTTAAGATTTCGGATTTCAAATTAGGAACACATAACCTTGGATTTCAGTCGTAAGGATAAGTTCATACATTTGAGAGCCCTTGGAATTATCCTTGGTACACAGAATACTCTCTAATGAGTGCCAGCTCTTACATTTTTTTCTGCCAATTGCTCTGATTTCAATGGTTTTATCCTGTTTTATACAAACTCAGACAATAAATACAGTGGTACCTCAGTTCACGAACTCAATTCTCTCCCCGATTCTGGTCACAAACCGAAATGGAGGGGAACCAAATCAAATTTACCCATAAGATCAACACTGAACCTAACCACTGAATTTGATTCAGTTCTCTTCCAACTCAGTTTCTGCCCAGAATCATGGAATGTATCAAGTTTGTGAACCAAGGTACCGCTAGACAGAAAGAAAAAATATATCTGTTAGCTTATGTCACAGGACTGTTACAAGCACCAAATGAAACAATGTCTGTGCACTAAAAAACACTAAGTAAATGCACTATTAAAATAACAGGGAGGGCTGGGTATGTGGCTCAGTGGTAGAGCTCTTACTTTGCATGTACAAGGTCCTGGGTTCAATCCCCAGCACCACCAAAAAAAACAAAAAACAAAAAAACAAGGAGCTCACAGGCACCACATCTGACAATATATCCCACCTTGGCATACCCTTGGCTTTCTCATCTCTCCATGTAAGGGATGAAATAATGGAGACACAGGGACATTAACACACCATAGTAAAGGCCAAGGTTAGAAATCACAACTGTGGCATTTCCAGTATATAACTTGGAAAACCCATTCCCCCATCAACCTGAGAATCTGTCTGCAGTTCCTGGTGACCTCTAAAACTGTTGCCACTGGCCCTCCAGAAATACCTGTGAGTCCCCTACTACCCAGGGTTATCTCAAAACAAGAAAAGGAGACAAATTTTAGATCGTGAGAATTTAATAAATTGACCTAAGGACTAATACAGGAATGATCATTCCAGGAGAGGGCTGTAAGAAATGTACTAGCTGGTAGGGAACAATCCTAGCCCCAGTCATCTAAATCAACACACATCTCTGAAACAAATACAATATGTGAAATTTCCTGTTCACAAGAAAACAGATCGGGGTTACAGGTAACAGAACAATAAAAGGACCCCATCCGCTCCTTGTTCAAGTGAGGTAGGAAATCTAAAAACTGACTCTGATGCACTGGGGATGAAGTTCTATGGTAGAGCACTTGCCTAGCATGCATGGGCCCTGGGCTCATCTCACACTGCAAATAAAGATAGAAATGAAAGCTGCCTTGAAGTAGCCAAATTAGCATTTAAAATGGGGCCGATCCAGTTTACACCTTTACTGGTATTTATACACTTTTTCCACATCATAGCTACTTTTTTTTTTAAAGGAAATCTTTATGAAGTTGAGAAAGACAGGCTGTGTCACTCCCAAATCAGAGTCCAAAGAGGTGCTACCAGGGCCTCAAAAGTCAGGAGTGACAGACACCACCTGGAGGGGACTGTGACGGCTCGGCAGACGCAGCTCTGCTCAGTTCCCGGACGGTCAGGCAGACCCACGTCGGACCGGCCGCACGCCGAGGGCTACGAGGGCTCCAGGACACAGGGAGACGAGAGCCTGTGCCTGAGCCTGGGCATCCGTCCCCACCCTGCTGTGCAGTCCAGGAAGGTGACTGGTGAGGGAAGGGATTTGTCCAAGGTCATGAAATTGGCAGCAGAGCCTGAAAGAAAGCTCAGTTCTCCTGATTTCCATGCTGATGCCCTGGAAGCCGCACAGTATAATTTTAAAAGCTTGAGCTGTTGGAATTCTAGCTGTGACATTAACATTCCCTGACTGGAGGCGAGTTTCTTTTCCTATAAAATAGAGATAATAAGCCCTGTGTCATAGGGTGGTTGAGAGAATTGCATGAAAACACACAGCGAGAGCCCAGCGCACGGCAGCTCCCGTCCCCTCCACAAGGCTAATTACACGACGCGAAAGCCAAGGCTCGGGGCCACTCTGGCGTAAGTCTCTCCTCATCCCGACCACAGCCCAGAGGCCTCCAGGGCCCCATCTTAAATTATGAGCGATGAAGTGGGACTTGGGGAACCGTGTGGGCTCCGACCCATATGTAACGACAGACAGGGGCTGATCACATTTCAACTACTTCATCCCTCGAAGCCCCTGGAGGCTGCCCCGCCCTCCTCCCCAGCGTCCTGCCAGCTCAGAAAGATGAGGCGGCTGCCCAGCCACCCAGGGGGGCGGTCCTCGATCCACCCACATCCTCCTCCTAGGCTCCAGTGTAGCCCCTCTCCATCATAAGCCAGGAAAATCTGAGGAATGTCTGAGAACACTACTTCCCTGCCACTTCCCGCTGCACCCCGGGGGAAATGGATGACAAAGGAGAAAACAGACCAAGGATTCCTGAGGATTGATCCACAGTGACACTCAGTGTCCACTCCAATTACTGGACCTAGAAGACTAATGGTGACCACTCGCTGCCAGGGTGTCACAGAGGCAGCCCCAGACAGACACTTCCTGCTCAAGGAAGGAGGTGCTAGCAGGCCTGAGATGACACCTGAAAGCCAGGGATCAGCAGCACCCCAGGAGGGACACAGTGTCAGACCGGAGCCACACGCGCTGCCTCCCCCGAGCTCACCCAAAGGACCACTCAGGATCCTCCTTCAGAGCACCCCCTGCACCAACTGCAGCCTGTCCTGACCTCCAGGCTCTGAATTCTCTCTCTAGATCCAGCACTCACCAAAACCCCTGGGGAGCTCATTTTCAAAAGTCAGACTCCAGCTTCACCTGAAGAACACTGCATCAGAATCGAGTGGAACATGATCAGAAAACATGCATTTGATGACGATCCCTGGTGAACTCGAAATGGGCCCAAGTTAAAGGACAGCTAGCCAGGTGATGACAGCTGTAATCCCAGCCACTCAGGAGACAGAAGCAGGAGGATCACAAGTTCAAAGGCAGCCTGGGCAACTTAGTGAGAGACCCTCATCTCAAAATAAAAATTTAAAAGGGCTGGGGTGTAGCTTAATGCCTTAGCATAGGTAAGTCCCTAGGGTCACTCCTCACTAGAGAAAAAAAAAAAAAAAATCCAGCTGGCTAACAGACAAAATCAAGCGCTAGATGTTATGTTGGTGTGTATTTTTCTGCAAGTTTACGTCTCTTCTTACTAGATTGTCAGCATACTGGGGACATGACAGGGCCCGTCAAGATGAAGGCATTTAAGCAGATATGGAGTAGAAACAGAGGTTGGTGGAAATACACTGAACTTTTATTTATTACTCTATTTCGGTGCTGGGAATTGAACCCAGATCCTCGAGCAACTAAGCACAAATTTTTTCTTAATGGGGAATACATTCTAGAAGACCATTTATGTGAATCACCTGGGGATATTTTTTAAATTGTTTTTATTTATTTATTTATTTTGTGTGTGTGGGTACCGGGAGTCGAACTCAGGACCTCACGCTTGCCAGCAGGCACTTGTGCCACTGAGCGATATCACTGGTCCTTTTTCTTTCCTTTATGTGGGTACCGGGAGTTGAACTCAGGACCTCATGCTTGCCAGGCAGGCACTTATGCTGCTGAGCTATCTCACCGGCCCTTAAATTGTTTTTAATTGATACATAATCATTATACACACTTAGAAGTACAATGTGACAATTCAATACATGTGTACAATGTGTAATGATCAGATCAGGGTAACTGGCATATGATTACCTCAGACAGTGATCAGTTCTTTGTGTCGGGAACATCCAAAATCCTCTCTACCAACTATTTTGAAATATATAATTAGTTGTTGTCAACCATAGTTGCCCTAATAAGGCATAGAACCTGAGGAGAGACCCCACACACACTGGGAATTGAACCCAAGGCCTTCACACTGAGCTACATCTCCAGCCCTTTGTTTATTTTTTATTCTAAGACAGGGTCTTGCTAAATTGCCCAGGCCAGGCTTGACCTTGAGATCCTCCTGCCTCAACCTCCCAGATTGCTGGGATTACAGGTCTGTACCACCAGACCAGGCTAGAACCTGGGGAGATTCTTAAAACCAACAAATACTCAGGCTTTGACCCCACAGTTTAAAGTGGTCTGGGCCAGGGCCCAGCACCTATGTGTGTTCAGAGCTCCTAAGGATGCTGCTGTCCGCCAAGCTGGAGGAGCCGGCTGCAGGTCCTGGCTGGCCCTGCTGATCACACACAGAGACCCCGCAGCTGGGGAGAGATGAGACCACTCCCAGTCCACAGATCAACGCGGATACTGCAGCACCAGCAGCAATCAGGGAGGAGGAAGGGGAGAGTGGGGAGGCAGGGCAGGAAAGGAGAGCTGTGCATGCCGCGCATAGCTGGCAGCCACCCTTTCGTGAGGATGGCTGCGAGTCAGATGCAGCCGGGGTGTTTCTTGGGCCTCTAAATTTTCTGGAACAGTGTAGGGCACGGGGACGGCTCCTGTTCCTGGACAGATGCTTCTGTGAAGACACTGCCCATGCTTTAGGTTTTGCTCAAGAGCTCTTCTGCCGCCAAGGACCTTGAAGGAGCCCGCTCCCCTGAGTGGAGAGCACAGGTTTTTCTCCCCATCATCCAGGAAGGAGCCAGCGTGCCCACACAGACGCACACATCTCCCACACCAAATCCTCTCCAAGAAACAGCAGCATTTCTTGAAGTAGAAAATTATGCCTATGTGACTTCTACTCCCCTGCCCCTTCTAGTGACAGGAACAAAGCACACAAGTGACTGAGAGAGCCACATGGATCACAAAGTTACAGAACCTCAGTGCTAAGAGGTTCCATTGCTACCTCTTCATCCAGCACATGAGGAACTCGAGACAGAGCTCGTAATGCCCCAGCTTGAGAAAGGAAGATGAGAACGACCATGGCCTTAGAGACCGCTCTGCACCACTCAGCCGGCTGAGTACTTTCACAGAGTGTCCCTTAATCCCTACTATCTCGTTTTTTTTTTTTTGTTTTTTTTTTTTCTTTTTTTTGTGGGTACCGGGGGGTCGACCTCAGGACCTCGCGCGCCAGCAGGCGCCCGTGCCGCTGAGCGATATCACCGGCCCCTTTTTTGTATGTGGGATCCGGGAGTTGAACTCGGGCCCTCGCGCTTGCAAGGCAGGCGCTTAAGCGGCTGAGCCATCTCACCGGCCCCCTACTATCTCGTTTTACAGACAGGCAAGAAGCTAAGGATCCACCAGGTGAAGTAATTCTCTCAAGGTCACACAGGTGACAGACAGTCAAGCCAACACTGGAGCCCAACCTTCTCCAATTCCCACATCCTTTACGGCACTTTTCCTTACGTCACACCACCTCCCAGGACTTTATCTAAGGGTTGATTATCAATGAAAGGTAAATACAAGAGCAGGACCAGCAGGGTTGTACTAAACAAGGCCCTGTTACAGTTGCCTAAGCTGGGTAGGGCAGGAACTCGTCCAGCTGGCTCTTGACTGCCAAACTCCCAGTGAAAGGGGGAAGGAGAGATGCTAGCCATCAGCAAGAAACTCAGCTTGCTGGTTTAGCACAGAGGAGGAGAGGACCGAATCCACATGGCAGTCCCAGAGCTGGGGCATGAGCCACCATCGCTGCTGGTGAGCTGAAACCACAGCTCAAGTCACCAAAGGCAGGCGTCCACACTCCCTGGGAGGAACTCGCCTACGGAGAATGGCGCGACGGGACTGCAAGAAGGGGCATGGCTGCCTGTGCCCCACACCCCAGCCCTCCCGTGGCATGAGAAACGACCAGCATCAGGACTCCGGGCCGTGGTTTCACCTGCTGCAGCGGGGCCCGACACACCTCGCCCCTCGCCCTTGGAGGTCTGCTTCCAGACAGAACCAGAAACACGAGGCACCCAGAACTACTCTCCCCACTGCCCAGCTCCCCGCAGGAGAAGCCGATTCTGCATCACAAACTGCTCTGTTGTTTGATGCGCCCGTTCTGTGACCTGGGCGTCTCATTTCTTGTTGGCATATGCCAGTGCCTGCTTTGGACACATGGGCTTTGGGAGGTGCGAGTCCCTGGCCACCACATGCCAGCTCCCTTTACTGCCCCCTCCTGTGGTCCTGAGACTTCGCGCCACAGCCTGACCCTCGTACCCGCTCCTCCACCCCCTTCCACTCAGCTGCCTCCACGTTCATCTCAGACTCAGGGTCCCCTCCCCTCCCCCTTCCCATCTCCCTCAGTGGCCCCCATCCTCTCCTCAGTCAACTAGGTACTAAATTTTTTAAAAATCTTTTTAAAATGTATTTTTAATGCCACATGTTAATTTTACAAAATACTGGGTTTCAGTGTGGCATTTTCATACATGCCATACATATAACATAACATACATATAACATACGTATAACATATAACATATTTTGACCATTCTTTCCCTTAAACATCCCCTTCCTTCCCCCATTCCCTTTCTTCTTGTCCAGTAATAGTCTCCTTTTTTATCTTAAATACTTATAATTTATTAAATTTAAAGAAATACAGGTAGGGACATAAATTATCCTAAAAATCTGTGACTTTCAACACATGGAAAATTACTATGATGTGCACTGTTAAAAACTAAGTTGAAGCAACTTAATGTGGCTTAAAGTTATTTTCATCTATATTATTTATTTTAAATTAAGTATTAGCAAAATGTAATATTAAAATATTTCATTTTATGTTTTCCCTCCCATGGTCTCCTAATAAAGATACATCTAATATTTTTTATAGTTAGTTAACATGTTGTCATATAATGCCAATTCACTTTATCAGCCTAAAGAAACTACATGAAATAAGTTCAAAAATAATCATGCATTTACAAAACAACTAGTCGATTATTTTCCATTCAGGGTCAACTAATATTTATTGAGTACTTCCTATTTTCCAGGACTAAAAATATGTTTGTTACCTTATGGAATTCTCAAAACCATCGTTTAAAGTAAGTAATAGTATTTTTACTTAACAGATGAGAAAACTAAGAATCACACTGATAGGAATTCAGTCAACACCACAGGTAGCCACAAATTTAGGTCTGTTGGCTGCTGGTTCCCAGGTGACACATCTATTCCACACCTGTACTGTTAACACAATACTTCTGCTTTCTGTGTGTGTGTGTGTGTGTGTGTTACTAGGGGTTGAACCCAGAGCCTTCACACTGAGCTATATTCCCAGCCTTTCTTTATTTTTTATTTTGAAACACGGTCTCATTAAGTTGCCGAGGCTGGGCTCAAACTTGTGATCCTCCTGCCTCAGCCTCCCAGAGTGCTGGGATTATAGGTGTGCACTCCCATGCCCAGCTTTACATCTCTTTTTCTTATATTTATGTGGATATAAACAGTATTTTTATTTATATCACCATCACTTCTCTTTTTTGAGAACAACTTTTTGTCTCCTTAAGGTCATCATCACCACTTTTCCATAATTTCTTGCTTTTAAACTTTAATAAAATATATATAAGTGGGAATGTAATGTATTAAGTAGTGCTCTATTATTAGGGATTTAAAATATGACAAATACACATACTTTAAAAGCTATACCTATTAAGAAATAGATACACACTAGGTTTTCTAAAATAGACTTACATATATTTAAAATTAATCTCACTGAAGTTTTTGGCTTATAAATTTACCTTTATAACTACAGGAAATTCAGAAGCCTAAATGGCTAAGTATGGTGATGGTCAATTACATATAAGCAAGTATTAAGCTTCTGATATTTTTCTCTACCCTCTTGGTCAGCCACCAGCCTGCCATTTTTCCTTCCTATGGCCTTCGAACCTGTCCCTTCCTCTCCGTTCCCCCCACCTTACAATTGCAGATGTAGCAGGGAGCTCTGTGACAAATTCCCAGCTGTGCCCACCAGCCCCAGCTCTTCCCACCTTCCCATCCACCCTAACGTCACTGCCAGAACAACCTTTCTTTTTTTTCTTTTTTTTTTGTGGGTACCGGGGGGTCGACCTCAGGACCTCGCGCGCCAGCAGGCGCCTGTGCTGCTGAGCGATATCACCGGCCCCTTTTTCGTATGTGGGTTCCGGGAGTCGAACTCGGGCCCTCGCGCTTGCCGGGCAGGCGCTTAAGCCGCTGAGCCATCTCACCAGCCCCAGAACAACCTTTCTTAAAAGCAACACCTCTGTAGCACTTGAGAGCTTCTCAGAGCACGTTCACATAGTGCATTACTTAACTATTTCACAGCAACTGTGTCACGGAGATCATTAACGTCATTGTCCCATACTACAGTGGCTCAAAAATGGATGCGTCCTTCATTAACATATTCATCATACCATCCCGGGCTCAGCTGAAACATAAAAACGGTCAAGCAAAGCCCAACATGCACCCTCTCTAAAACACACAATAGCCTGCTTTGCCTCAGAGACACAATTTCAATAAGAAGAAAACACCATTCTTTTATATGTAATTAGATACATAAATATTAGACAGAGGTATATATAACAGACTAATTAAACAAATGTTAAAAGTTAAAGTCTAAAGCCAAATATAGGGCCAGTGAGATGGCTCAGCGGCATAAGTGCCTGCCCGGCAAGCGCGAGGTCCTGAGTTTGACTCCCGGAACCCACATACGATAAAAGGGCCCGTGATACCGCTCAGCGGCACAAGTGCTTGCTGGCAAGCACGAGGTCCTGAGGTTGACCCCTGGTACCCACATAAAAAAATAAAATAAAATAAAAAATAAAGCCAAATATAACAACATAACCAAAGACAAGTTTTAAGAAAACAGAAGAGTCGCCACCATGGTTTTGCAATCGTAAAACTTCTGCTAAATTTCATAGCTCCTAGCTCTTTACCTGCTTGGACTTTGATACCAAGTCACGCTAACCATTAACACAACTGTCTCAAAGTGCAATATATACATGTGAACCTAGGGCCTTGTGCACACTAAATACATGCATGCCCTGCCACTGAGCTAAAATGCCTAGCCCTTAATTTTTTAAAATTTAGGTAATACTGTTATAAAACAAAGGTTACATAAAAATAGAATTACCATAGAAAACAAATATAACAAAATTCCACTTACAACATTTAATGTTGACTCCAAAGCTCCATACTGTTTAAATTCTAAAAGCGTTAGTTTAATAATAATTTTACCTTTAGCAGAATTTGCATTTTGTGATAGTCCTATCGCTTAAAAGTTTCTTTGGGGATTTTTTTTAACCCAAAGGATTCTACATTCTTACTTTGATGAAATAGAGACAATTCTACTTAACCTTTTCAATCATGTGTCAACACGGCTAGTGAACATACGAGTTACACAAATCCATGAATTAAGAAAAACCTCAACAAAAAAATTGATAATAAAAGATTTAAAAAAACAAAACTAAAATACTGTGCCCAAATAATTGCTGAAGATCTGAAGGTTACCCCAATGCTTAGACATGCAGAGAGTATCTCCGGAGAGATACAAAAGAGACAGACAGGCCTGGTAGCAGGTAGGCCTGTAGGATTAGGGAGAGGAAGAGGCACCTGCCACTAGGCCTGCTTTCCTACACTGAATTTTGCAACATGTGCAAGTACTGCCCACTTTTTAAAAAGAAAGTTATTTACTGGTTCTTGGCATTTGGACAGGCTGAAACATACGATGCAAAAACCTTGTAAATATTGATGGATTTCAGCCAAACTTTGCTTAAAGAGGCTTCTGGTTCAGAAAACACAATTTTTGTAAAAACACCAATTTTTGCCCAGCCTTTAAAACAATAATATGGTCCATTATAAATTACATATTAATAGAATCTCCTCCCACACTTGTGTATTCTTTCCACTAAAATGCAGCCAAATACCCACGTTGTTCTCAACACTGCTAAAGCTCTTTGCCCCCAGTAATGGAAAGAACTGCTTTCAGCTTATTTTAGAGACAGAGAGACAGAAAGGGAGAGAGGGAAGGAGGAAGGGAGGGGGGCTTTCACTGGGGTCCCGGGTTTACAAAGAGAGCTGCAACCTTTTGAGGTATCATGATGATTCATAATTTACATCGTGGCCTTTGGAAAGTAAAGTCATCTAAGTATTCTTAAAAAACAAAAAATACATTTTAAAGGGTAAATCTGACAAGAACAACAATATAGTGCAATATTATTTCCATGCTTCTGTTTACTCCTGTTCAAGGCCATATAATTTAGTCTTGCAATTACATAGCCACGTGAGCACTAGAGAGGTTGAATGTCAGCGTTGCTGTGCAACTAAAACCCAGTTCATTACTCTGTAGGTCACTGTGATAAAGCGGAACAGTTCCAATTAAGGAATTTCACCTCCTCTACCATGATAAGGACCAAAATTAAAATCCACCTGCTAGGGGCTGGGATGTAGCTCAGTGGTACAGCATCTGCCTTACATGTATAAGGCCCTGGATTCAATCCCCAGCACCACTACACACGCAAGCACACACACACACACACGCACACACACACCTGTGTCACATCACAGTATGGTCTTAAGGAAAATCCAACCAGTGCTTTGTTTCTAATCAAGAATTATTTGTTTGTACTGCCCAGATGAGTCGACTCTAGAAAGAGGTTTGCTGAACCACGCTGTGTTATAGTCAACAACATGGCATTGTACACTTCAAAATTTACTGAAATGGTAGATCTCATGTTAAATATTCTTCCTGCAATAAAAAAAGAGCTGGGGCTGGGGATACAGCTCAGCGACACAGCGCCTGCCTGGCAAGCACTAGGTCGTTGAGTTCGATTCCCAGTACCAAAAAAAAAAAAAAAGCCATTTGTTTGCTTGATGCTGTCAGCATATTGGCTTTTAAACGCATTAGCCAAATCAGTGACCATAATCAACAATACTGAAACTTTCCATTCAGAGGGGTCCTTTTCAGCTAATGGGTTTCATCTCAGTTTGGTGTCATCAATGCCTCTGTGGAAAAGTTTGATTCCTTTTGCACATCAGTTCTAAATCCTGCCTGACATCCAAGGCTGTCCCGGGTCCACACTGCTCTTCGCGCATGATGCTTCCCCACCGCATGGCCCATGGCAGACACCGTCACTCCTCCCACGTCTTCACTTCTGCCCCAGGGAACCACCTTCAGCCGCTGAAGGCACACGGCCCACCTTCCCGAGCTGCAGCAGTGAACGTCCAGTGCAGCACACGGAAGCCCAGCTATCTTGGGCTTAACTCAACCTAGAGCTCCCTCAGGCCTAAGCTAAAACTGCCCCTGGTGACTTAGGCCTGCACTCCCGGCCTCCTGACAGGCCCCGCGGGAGCATTTCCTTAAGAAAGACCTTGCCCACAAACCCCTGTCCTGTACCTGACTCCTCACAAGGTCTTCTTCCAGGGAGCCCCATCTTAAGCACCCTCTGCCACCCTGATGACCATTGTTCCCCCTCTTCCTCTTCTGCCATGCTTAAGACAGGGCAGGGACAATGACCAAATGAGACCCTGTACATGAAAAGGCTTCAAAGCCTGCAAATGCGCTGCACATGTGAGTAATATGTGGCGAGAGTCACTCTAATTTCAGCCACCCTTCAAGAGCTAGCTCTAGCATCACACCTCCACAAAGGGGTGTCCAAGCTCTCCCTACCCCATTTCTGCTGATCTTCCAGTTCCCCATCTGCAGCCTGTGCTCTGTCTCACTCGCTGTCACGGCCTCGGCATCTGTGGCTTTGCTCGGTATCCGATGCACAGGGCAAATGTAGTAGGTATGTGTCGGGTGACGTTGCTCAGCTCCAGGGTCTCCCTCTTCTCAGGCCTTCAGGAAATGAAGGGCTAGAAGTCCTGTGGAGGATCCTAGAGCGTCCATACTCCAGGAGAGAAATCGAGCTTCCTCAGACACAAATTAACCGAGTCACAGAACCCAGTTTGCAGCCTTGATCTCATCTCCCAGGCCTGACAACTTTCCTCGTGAGACTCTGCCTCTAGCCCTAGTTTCCCCTCGTGCAGCAGCAGAGGACTACTGCGACTCCCAATCCCGCAAGCAGAATGCTGGCATTTCACAGCTGAGGGTCCCGAGGCAGCATCGCCTGAGCCCAGGAGTGGCACACCACCCTGGACAACACAGCAAGGGATTATCGAGGGGGTTTAATGAGATAATACAGGCAAAGCATTTCACACAATTGCTGGTACGTGCTAACCACTCAGGAAGTATCAGCTGTACCAGTGAAAACAGCAGCAGAGACAGGAGTAACAGAAACAGGCCCAGGGCATACCAACTACCAGGCGGCTTAACCAGGCCAAGATCAGAAACCTGGGTTCAGAAATCCTGTTTATTAATGCCTATTAAATAACTCAGGTGCCACATCAAGGGTCTCCTTTCCCTTGAAAGTAAGATGTTGAGTGACTGAATGAGTCTCAGTGCCTTGCTCCACAGGGACAGACCCGCATCCGCAGGGAGTCCTGCCGCGGGCTTCCACTTGGTTTTGGCCCTGTCCCCAGTCCCAGGACAGCTGAATCAAACACTCTGTACCTCCTAAGGACCTGCTCCTGAGAGTCTCTTTCCCCGGCCTCCTTTAGTTCGTTCATTAATTAATTCATTCATTCATTCATTCATTCATTCATTCAGTGAGCAAACATTTATCCAGTGCTGAACACTACATGGCTCAAAAGCTAAACCAGATGAGCTCTCTGCCCTCTAGAACCTCCAGGCCTGAGTCCTCTGGCTTCTCTTTCTTCATCAGAGTCTGCCTCTTCAGTCCTTTCTCCTTTCCAAGAAACCTGGAGGCGACTGTCTCATTATCAGGAAGCATGGCAGGGGAACCAGAGCCAGCTGCCAGGCTGAGAGTGCTGGCTCCGCCACTTTCTTATGATGAAACTGTGGGCAAATTTCTTCCTCTCTCTGCTTCACCTACTTCGCCTTTAGAATGAGGACGATAATACCTACCTGTTAGATTTGCTGTCAGTACGAAAACCCAATGAGTTGTGCTTGGCACCTAGGGATAAACATTCACTAATACCATTTTACAACTTACCAAAGCATCCACTCTCACGTCTAGAGTGTTGCTTGACCATGAATACAATGAAGACCCTAAGAGCTAAAGAAGTAAAAGGTTCTGAACTGACCTCCCAAATTTAAAGACCCACTCCAAAAATGGGCATCTGAGATGAATACACATTTCTCAGGTGAAGGAATACAAATGGCAAATAAATATACAAAAAAATGTGCAACATCACTAGTCATTTGAGAGATGCAAATTAAAACAACAATGAGATACCATCTCACCTCAGAAAGAATGGCTATTATCAAGAAATCAACTAATAACAAATGTTGGCAGGGCTGTGGGGAAAAAGGAACCCTTCTCCACTGTTGGTGGGAGTGTCGACTGGTACAGCCATGGTGGAAATCAGTGTGGAGATTCCTCAAAAAACTAGGGTTGGAGGTCCCATTTGACCCAGCTATTCCCCTTCTGGGTATCTTCCCAGAAGAATTAAAAACATCGTACCACAGCGATATATGTGCACCCATGTTTACAGCAGCACAATTTGTAATAGCCAGATCTTGGAAACAACCCAAATGCCCATCAACCGAGGAATGGATAAAAAAGATGTGGTATTTTTATACAGTGGAGTACTATTCAGCCATAAAGAAGGATAAACTGGAGACTTTTATAGGTAAATGGATGCAACTCGAGAAAATACTCATAAGTGAAATAAACCGGACGCACATGTAAGCATCATATTGTCTCCCTAGTATGAGAAACTGAAAGAGTAAATAAGATCCAAAATGTACAATAGATATGGTGAATCAAAAAAAAACTGGTCAAAAGGAAAGAGAGACTGGGATGGGGGAATGGGAAAAAGAAAGAAGGGAAAAGAAAAAAATTGTATTTATATATAAGATGGTTAAGATAGATACACTACTAATTTTACTTAGTTCATTGAAGAGTAAGGTTTGTGCCAGTAATGTTTGGACAATTGAATGCTGATATCTTGTACCCTGAATAACTAAAAGATAACAATACATAATGTATTAACCATTGTTACCCTCCTATTATGTTGTTTTGAAATTTTGTTCTTTCTTGATTTGTTTTGTTTTGTTTTTTCTTCTCTTTAAATTACAAAAAAAAAAAAAAAAAAAAGGTTCTGAACTGTCACTGTGTCACAGCAAGTCTCTTCCTTTGTGGGCATATGCCGAGCCAGCTGAAATCTATGCCTTCCTGGGAAGATGCGAAGAAGCCCTAGCAATGAACCAGCCCCACTGCCCCACCTCCCGTCCTGTTCCCCGCCCTACCACAGGCAGGAGCAGAGGAAAGCTGTACTTGGTGATAAGTTCAGTCCAGTGATTCAAACTCAAAGGGGGTTCCCACAAAGAGTACCCCAAGATCACAGGGTCAGGGACAGGGAAGCTGCCCTGAGCAGGATGGGCACTGCTGCAGGACCTGACCCACAGAGCCCAGTAAGGTGGCCTGAGGTCCAGCATCAAAGTTAGAGCAAGTTCCGGCCCCAAGTGATGATGAAATCACAGGTCAGAATGCGGGAAATGAACAACTAGCAACATCTGAGATCCCAGGTAGTGTCACTGTGGTGCTGGGAGACCAGTCAATGACAAGACCCTGTGGCACAGGGTTTGAAGAAAGGCCCAATTCTCCGGAGAGGTAGCTGGCTTCCCTAAGCAAGAAAATTTGGGTTCAGGGTAGTTCTAGTGGGGAAACATGGCAGGAAGCAGGTAAATGAAGACAAAAATCCATTCAAATTCTCTGAGATAACATGGTGGGTGAGTGGGAGAAGGGACCCTGGGGGTAAAGGGACAGGGAGACCCTCATCCCCAGGGCTCTTCCTGGTGAGCCAGAAGTGAAGTCTACTGGCGACAAAGACTTAATCCCGGCTCCTTCAACAGTGGTGAAGAAAACCTTCTATTCTCTTTCCATGTGCAGTGCCTCTGCTGAGTCAAAGGTGGGCATCTGCAAAGGCAGGGAAACTGAGGCAGCAGGGTCTGAGGCAAAGCAAGACCAAGCCACAATGAGACACAAGCAGAGGGTGGACAGTGTCCAGTGCAGAATCCAGTCTGAATGCTCAGAGCTTCAAATGACAGTAAGGGGCTAGGTGTCTCAGGGAAGTGGGGTGACCCAGGGGCAGAGCTGTACTGAGGGCTGTCTTCCCAGGGAAGGGAATTCACAGCAGCCGACTTTTTGCATATGCTTTCTGCATCTATAATGTTTTCACTCAGCCATCAAATGCAGAAGACAAATGCCAAAGGCCTCCAGAGGACTGGCCCCTGGATAATGACCTCAAGATTCACAGGACTGTTTTTTGCACAGCACATCTTAAAGCACAAATCTATGCCCCCACCACTCTGACCTTCCTCTTCCCAAGCCTCAGAACAGAACCAAATCCAAGCCCACACACCTTCCTCCGTCCCCACTTGGCCATGATCCCAGCACTCAACACCAGAAAAAACAACAGAAACAAAACAAATGAGCTCCCAAAGAGCAATTTTTTCCCAGATCAGTGATGATTCCAGGGACCCCCAGGCGTAGCAATAAAACTTAGGCAGCCTCTAGCTCTGTGCCTGACTCCTTAAAATCCTAACGACGTCATTAACCGTGTCTTTGCCTAAGTCCATTGCAACGTCTGAGGCTCAGTTTTCCCATCTGCAGCGTCAGGAAGCAAAATGAGGTGAGCTTCAAGGTCACCTCCAACCCAGGATGATACGACTTCCGACACTCGTCCAGCTCAGAGAATCAGGTCACATTCTCCGTTGGGGAGGGGCCTCGACTGGAAGAGCAGGAGTGGCCACCAGGCCACAGCCCTAAGGAGAGGGACAGGAACAAGCCATGCTCGGTGCGGGGAGCCCGCCTGGCTTTTGCAAGGGTTAATTCCTGCACATGAAAAAAACACCAGATCTGGGGCCGGTGAGATGGCTCAGCGGCTTAAGCGCCTGCCCGGCAAGCGCAAGGGCCCGAGTTCGACTCCCGGAACCCACATACGAAAAAGGGGCCGGTGATATCGCTCAGCGGCACGGGCGCCTGCTGGCGCGAGGTCCTGAGGTCGACCCCCCGGTACCCACCAAAAAAAAAAAAAAAAACACCAGATCCAGGGCCAAAAGCCACACACCCCCACCCCCAGCTAGGAGCTGAGATAGTTTTCTTTTTCTTTATTTATTTCTGTTTTGTTTTGTTGGCAGTGCTGGAAATTGAATCCAAGGCCTCGTACACTCTAAGTACGCTGTCTACCACTGAGCTACACTCCAGCCCTTGGGAGAGTTTTCTTTGCATGCACAAGTGTGTCTTGTGCGCCTCTGTATCTGTGTGGTCCGAGGGTTTGTCCCTCCTTACTGCTGAGGCCCTTGAGGCTGACCCCAGGTGTGCTCCTCCCAGCTGCGCCCCCTCCCCAGCTGGCCTCTCACCTGGGGGTTGTCCATGTACCAGAGCAGGCAGTTGGCCTGGGTGTCCAGAATAAAGTACCTCCGTAGAAACTTGCCGCTGTGCTCATTCTCCTCGATGTCCAGAAACCCACAGATTCGGTTCTGCCGATCCACATAAGGCATTCCTGGGCTCTGCTCACATTACCCTGTGCGGCAGGAAGGAGGTGCTGGTGAGAAATGGGCGTGCGGCAGGATTCCAGGGCCTCCGGGAACCTCACTTCCACCTGGCCCCACTCACCTCTGGGGAAAGCCGCCAGGACTCACTCCCAGCTTCCATCCCTAGGGCACTAAATGTCCCACCCCAGCTGGACCCTGGAGACCTCAGCAAAAGCCACTAACATGGTCTCAGAAGTTTCTGGGGCCAAGTGTAGCTCAGGCATTTTACTTAGGCCTAGACTTTCTTCCTTCAGGAGCCTGGGTTCAAATTCCCATTCCGGAAACTTATTGTGTGACCCAAATCTTTCTGATCTTTGATCTTTGATCTTTCTGCACCTCAGTTTCTACATCTGTACAATAAGGAAACACTAACTCCTAGCTCTCCTAAGACCACGGTTGTGAAGTGTGAGTCATGCGGTAAACATGTCCGCCATGGTAGTTATCACCACAACTCTGCAGAAAAGCTTTGTGAAGCGGATCACAATTTATTTTACACATGAAGAGACTCTCTCAGAATGAATTTAAGCTCCAATTTAAATACCTGGATAAAACTCTGCCAGGAACTTGTTCAGAGAGGGCAGCCCAGGGTTAAAAGTGAAGGGCTCCTCTCAGCCCTTATCTGCCAGCGCCAAGGTCGCTCGGCTCTTATGGATTAAACCGTGTCCTCTCGAGATTCTTATGCTGAGGCTGACCTCCCAGTACCTCCCACTGTGACTGTGTCTGGAGACTGGGTCTTTAAAGAGGCAATTGAGTTAACAAGAAATCACTGGGTGGGCCCTAGTTCCTGAGGACATAATCTTAGGAGGAAACATGGACACTGGTGGCCTCAGAGGGAGAAGATGCCATCTGCAAGCCAAGGAGAAGGCCTGGCACCCATCCTTGCCTCACGGCCCTCAGAAGAAACCAATCAGTGGCCAACTTGATCTCCGATTTCCGGCCTTCAGAACTGTGAGAAGATACATTTCTGTTGTTTACGCCTCTCAGTCCATGAGGCTTTGTAAGGCTGCCTGAGCAGACTCGTACAGCTATGCCGAGAACCCTTTACCACTGAAAGAATGAGGAACCAGAAATTCCAACCCTGAGCACTTGACTCCCAAACAGGATCTCTAGTGATACGAAGCGAGCCACACCTTCAAGCCCACTGCCCTTCCCTTCAGACTTTCCTCGGACCTCTCTGAAGGGCCCACGGAAAGGCCGGGACCTCTCTGCTCCTCCCCAGGGAGAGGAGCACCCTCCAACAGGCACAGGCACCCAATCTACATGCTTGGGGCAAAAGCAGACAGGGGCTGCTCAGGGTTACAAAGCACACAAGGCACGTGGACTCTCAAGAACCGGTGACATCAATCATGGTGCCCCCACGGCTCCAACAGAGCGAAATGCAGTGACCCAGGTCCACCAAGGGCCTTCGTCCACAGCCAAGTAGCTGTCCGAGTGCTAGCCAGGGTCAGTCCTCTACGACTTCACATGGGTCAGCCAGCAGGTCACAGAGGTCTGACAGCCCTTGTCTTCCAGGCACCAACAGGGCAAGTCCTGGAGCAGGTAGATACGCTCCGAGGGCAAGCGAACCCTCAGAGTGGTGACTGGTGGGGTGCTCTGCTCTCTTCTCCTCTACAAGGGCTATGCAGTGTTGAGAGGCTGCCCCAAGAGAAAAGTCTCACACACGCGCACACACACACACGGATACCAGTGAACATCTTCGTTTGGCTAAATGCAGGCCAGAATCTCAAGGGGCACAGGAAACACAGTGAAAGCATGGATGGGAGAAAACAGGGTCTGCACACAAAGCCTGAGCCTTCCAGGTAGGGCGCAGAGCTTTGGGTAAGGATGACGGAAATCACTAGCACTCCCTCCCCCCCACACAAACCCCGCAAACCCCCTTGATGGCAACCTATTTGCAGAGATAGAATTTCTTTAAACTGCCTGGACTGCTACTCTAAGAGAATACATACAGACTGCAACAAGAGAGCAAAGATGACTGTCCGTGGGCCCAGTGGAGAGGGACAGAGTCCAGCGTAATACTGGCTTTCAAATTTCCCCCTTTTCAGCCTGCAGAATTAATCAACTCCTCTCTTTCTCAAGCCAGAGGCATCAAGAAGGCTTTCTTTCCAAAAGTCTCTGAAAGTCTACTTCTGTTGAGGGGAATTCCCATTTGCACCTATTTATGGATAGGAAAGGCCCCTTGTGGAGGGAAAGGAAAGATAAGAAATAGAATTCTGGCTACAATATATCCTGACTGTGAGTCAGTCACAGAGCTCATCCAGAAGGTGGGAGCTGGAGGGTGGGTCAGCTGTAGGAGAACCAAGCATCATAGTCGCCGACCCACACAAAAAAATACGCACTCAGCACACAGAACACAGACCTGCAGCCTGAGGCCTGAATCCACGGACAGTTTCCTCTGGGCCCCTCTGACTATCCTTTGTCTCAACAGTTGCCAAGACTTGGTACATGGAATCTGTTCTCCCAAGGCCCCCAAATCCCCTCCCCTGTGTCTTCAACCATGTCCTCGTCATCTTCCATGTCTTCTCTGGATTTTCCTCTGTGAAAATTACCTCTGCTACCCACCCCCCAGCCCCACTAACAAGTAGGGCGTGAAGAGGTGCAAGTGGCCCCAAAGTGGCAAAGAATCTGGCGCACAAACACATCCAGAACTCAGCACCTATGGATCCAACCAACCAGAAACAGAAAATACTTTTTTACAAAATTGTATTTGTACCAACATGTATGGACTTTTTTTTCTTATTATTCCCTAAGAAAGACAATATGATTTACATAGGATTTACCCTGGATGCAGTATTGTAGGTAATCTAGAGAAGACTTAAAGGGAGGCCATGCATAAGTTACATGCAAATACTCACCATTCTATAGAAGGGACTGCAGCATCAGAGGATTCTGGTATCTGTGTGTGGCCTGGAACCAATTCCTGCAGATACCCAGGGACAACTCTACAGTCACCTAAAAATTCCCCTACCACACCTAGGGAAAATCTGGTCCTTAAAAACATCCTCCTAACACTCACAATACTCCTCCTATTATATAGTTTTAACCAGTTTCTGACTACCAAAATTCATTTACTTTAAATTGCTGTCTTTTTTCTTGGTTGCACTAAGGATCGAGCCCAGGGCCTCACACCTGTTAGGCGAGCCCTCTATCACTGATCTCCAGTCCCAGCCCTTAAACTGCATTTTAACCCGAGTTCCCACACCACGTTCCACCCCACTTCCCCCAAGGAAGCGCCGAGACCTGACGGTGAACCTCCCTGCCCCTGTCTCTTGGGACAACACGAGAAATGTGTGCCCTGGAGTAGAGCACCAAACATCTCAATCTTGCTAGTCCACTCGCTTCCAACCTAATCCAATGAAACTATCCAGCAAGTCGCTTCCTTCACCACACCTGGCTGGCAAGGAGCACAGAATATCTACAGGAGAACTCTCTGCCACTCCACTCGACATCCTGCCTTTTCCCAAGCAAGCAAAACCTCCCTAGTGTTTTCTGGTGTGGGTACAAAAACCATAATATAACAATGCTGGAATGTTTTTAAAGATCACTCCAGCCAACAATTTTCACTTTCACAAGCTTCTTCATGTCCCTATCCACATAACTGGCCTTTTTTTTTTTTTTTTGGTACCGGGAATTGAACTCAGGACCTTGCGCTTGCTAGGCAGGGGCTTGTGCCGCTGAGCTATATCCCTGGCCCTAACTGGCCTTTTTTACATTTAAAATGATATCACAAACGTTTTTCATGTTGGTAAATAGTGTTTATAATCATTTTTTCCCTTTATTAGTGTATCTTTGCAATACATAATAGTGATATTGACTTTGGGGAACTGGTACATGCACATAAAATATCTTGATCATTTTTGATCCCATAATCTTTATTTTTAATGGTTGGAAACATTATTGCATTGGTTTTACTATAATTTAACCATTTCTCTGGGATTAGCTTATAGCCAATTTTTTGTTATAGGTAATGCTTATATTTCATATTTTCATACCTTGTTTCTTCTTTTACATGGAAAGAGCATAACTTCCAAGTAATAGTATGATTAGGTCATAGGCTATGAGACCTATTACAAAATTACTTTCTAAAAATACTTTATGTTGCAACTAGTAGTATAGTTACCATCACTATACTCTTACATTCATTGAATGTAGTCACTATTTTAAACTTTTGCTATTTTGAAATGTACACTATCTAGTGAGGCTGAACATTCCTTCATGTTTGTTTTCTAGCTCCCTGGGCTTTGATAAATGCAAGTCAGGAGTATATGTGCACAAAACCTCTGTCTGCCCGTCTGTCTGTCTCCCTCTCTCGCGCTCACTCTTTCTCTCTCTCTCACACACACACATTCACAGGCGTGCATGCACCAAACCACAACACAGCCCCACATAATTCAAATAACTGATATTTTAATGAAAAGTAAAATAAAAAGAAGTTTTATATGACCCAGATCTCTCTGGTAGAATATAAATTCCTAACTATGTGCTGCAAACGAAAATAAGCTAAATATTTAGTTTTGCTAAAAGTGAAACAGAGAAAGAAAGTGAGTTTGCATAAAGTTGCCCATTAATCAACAGTAGCAAGTGGGTTAAATGGGAATTAAACTGGGATTCCTAGTGCACATTTGCCAGGGACTGGACAACATCCAGGAGCAGGGTTAAAGGCTGCCCACCATCGACGGAAAGACAGCACTGGAGTGGGGATGGGGCTCTGCCCCAAATACCTCTTCCAAGGTCCCATTCCATGCCCTAGGTTCCACCATCAATGATTCACACCAGGAATAAAATTTCTCCAGGAATCAAGGGGTTTATTAGGCCCATGTCACATCATGCAAGAGACACTTAGGACCGAGACCCTAAGAAAACAGAATATACCCAACAGGAGACAGAAGAAAGAGAGAAGATTGTTGCTTAGAACAGGCATCGTCCACTTGAAAAACTATCCCGAGATATGTATATACTCAAGAGGACAGGCCTTTCTGGCAAGCAATTTGGCTAAAAACAATTGTGCCCTTTCAACCAGTGATTCTACTTTTAGGATCACATCCAAGTAAATGGGTACAGATTAAAATAAAAAGATGACCACTGCCACAGAATTTATAATTTAAAAATTGCAACTGTTTCAATGATGGATAATACGATCTCAATCAGCTAAGTTATTATGTATAGATTTTCAAAAGACTAGATAGACAAAATATCAATTGTCATTATCTTCTATATATTTTTCCATATTTTCCAAGTTTTCTACACAGAACATGTTACTTTATTTAGCAGAACAGAAAGCTATTTAATTCCACAAACATTCCCATCCCTAGCACATAAATTTTGAAGCTGAGAATAAATTTCTCAATACTCCAGGGTCCACAAACAAAATCATGCCTACGTTACAGCTCTTTCCCCCGCCCCACGAGTACTGGGAATTGAACCCAGAGCCTTGATTCTGAGCTATATCACCAGCCCTTTTAAACATTATTATTTTTTTTTTTATTTTTTTTTTTTTGAGACAGGCTCACTAAGCTGCTAAAATGTCCAATGTGGGCTTGGACTTGTTATCCTCCTGCCTCAATTTGCCAATGTGCAGGGATTACAGGCATGCACCAGGCTTAAATTACCATTCTTATGGGTCTTTTCTGATGTTTCAAAAACCTAAATCTAATAAATCAATATCTCACACATTGGCAGATACCTGCCCAAAGGGCTTCGTACCCTCTGACCTATTGAGTTTCTTACTTCCTATTACCACAGCTCTTAACAGTCACGTCCTTTCTCCTGTTGGCTGTTTCCTCACAAGAGAAGACCACGTCCCTGGGGCCAACACAATATTCAGGCCCAAGTCTTTGTGACAATGCATGTCTGAGCTGCAGGATGACCAGATGAAAAAGAAACGAAGATCCTGGTGAGGACCCCCAAGGGTTTCCTTCTTAAAACTTGGGAGAAAAACTTGACAATTGAAAATCAATAGGCAGCCACCGGTGGTGGTACACACACATCGTCCGGCTACTCAGAAATCTAAAGAAAGATGATCACTCGAGCCCAGGAGTTTAGGACCAGCCTGGGCAACGTAGCAAAACCTCTTTCCAAAAATAATAATAATAACAAATATTATTATTATTATTATTATTATAAAAGATTATAAAGTGGCTGTATGGATAAATTAAAATACATATAGACAGACAATTCAATTTTTTAACAGGAACCTATCAAGCTAGTAAGTCACAAAGCTGCAGTTTGGGGCAGGGCATGTAGCTCAGTGGTAGAGCATTTGCCCAGCTTGGGCAAGACCCTGGGTTCAACCCCTAGTACCAGAAAAAAAAAAGATTAAAAAATAAGTTGTGGTTTGCTATAACAGCTCTCTTGATTTTTAAGATAGCTGATACAATTTCCTTTCATTGTGGTACCGGGAATCAAACCCAGACCTCACCAGGCGGCAGTGTGACGCTGAGCTACATCCCCGGCACTAACACGGTTTCGAAACAAAGGAAACGCTAGAGAGAAATTCGAGTGATTCATCCACCTGACGGCTTTGATACGTTTGAGATCGATAAAAAGGAGAGACCGGGATAACAGAAAGCCTTCAATGGTATTGTCCAGATTACAAAACAATCTATAGCCTCAGTTCAAAACCAAAAAAAAAAGATTTTTTTTTTTTAATTGAGAAATTTCTCTGTGATGGCAGGTCAGAGGCTTAATGGAATTTTGTTCCAGAAAAAAGTAAAGCGTGGGACCTGCAGGGAGCACATCTCCTGTATCAGGCCCTCCCAGGACAGAGGCCAGAGACAGCAGCAGCAGAAAGGAAAGAGCAGCAGGGAGAGAGGAAAACAGCTGAACTTGTACGAGGAGAAAGTTTATCAGGAAAAGACAGCAGTGGTGTCCAAGAGAACTGTAACACGGCAGCCAGGAACTGAGCGGAGGACGTTAAGGGCAAGCATCAACCACGGCTCGAGCGCGCGGGTCGCAGCAGCAGAGCTCATGTGTGCTTAGAAGTGAATACACACGAGCACGAACAGCGGAGCCACCCGGCCTCGGTGACGCTAAGGGTGCAGTAAAAACAGCAGCAACGAACACAAGTGTTGGCTATTTCAGAGCACAACCCTGAGAAGGGGCCGAAGATCAGAATTCAGTAAGTGTGGAAGCAGCCATTTCTCCCTGCTGTAATAGCAATTGCTGCAAATGATCATAAGAGCAGATTCCAAACGGTCTAGGGCAGGAGAATAATGTGAAAGAGAAGGGAATGTACTGAGACCATGTTCCCAGCGGAAGCACTCGGGGTGAGGAATGCAAACACCCTCAGGAATGGGGAGGTGCAGAAAGGGTGCCCGCCAACCCTGACACGGCCCAACGGCCCTGGACCCCAGCACTGGGGAGAGGAGAAGACACACTTAAGAAGGCATTTAAAAGGGAAAATAAATACTGGGGAAAAGGAAAAAACTAATGGAAAACTGATACCACTGAAGTGAAGATGCCAAAAACAATGAAATATTTTGAAGACTCATGACCTCTCTGAACAGCAACCCCTCCACGTTCACAGAAAACATGGCTGGTGCAACCCTTAGGTGATGAAGGCCTGCCCAGGGCTGAAGGCGCCTTAGACCAATTCTGGCTGAAACCTCACTGGAGCAGGCAGGCAGGCAGCCACATCCGGTCTATAAATGACCTGCAGAAACGAAGATTTCACATTCAGAATCCTGAAAATCCCCATTTAGAAAATACGAGAATGCAGCTTCACTGTGAGGCTTCCTACAACAGCTGCACAGGAGGCCTGGAGCCCTGCCCCACACCATGTCAACCAGAGGGCACTGAGACAGGGCAGGGAGAGGAAGAAGAGAAAACATCATTATTTCCTCCACTTAAGCCTTTCACACAGTGCAGGGGGGAAGTGGCTAGGTGGGTCTGCCTGAAGGCAAGTCACTATTTAGGGAAGGAAGACAGCCTGGGTGTGGCGAGAAGGATGTGCAGGTGACAACAATCAGCATGAGTATTTTTTAACTTTTGCAAGAAGATGACTATTAAGAAGGGTGTGCTGACTTCGGTTACCCATCCCCGTAGAGAGGGAAGTGAAACAGCATGGGTTTTAGAATCAGACAGACCTGGATTAAAATATGGACCAGCTACTTAACTCTTCTAGGCCTATTTCCTCCTTTGAGACATAGAGATAATCAATTTACCTATTTCAAAGGTTGCTAGAAGGATTAAATGAAATAATGTGTGAAAAGTACTTAACAAGAAGGCTGGTACAGAAAAAGTACTAAACAAATGCTACTGTTAAAATGTGTGTGTTCAGCACTAAAGTGCAGGCTTATTAGCAAGGCCCTGGGTTCAAGCCTCAGCACCAAAAAACAAACAAACAAAACAATACAAAAAAAAAAAAAAAAAAAAAAAACCCTGAGAGGGAGGGAGAGAGAGAGAGTACTGACAAATCACACTTGATGGCCACTACTACTGTCCTTAGCCCAGGACAGACAGCTATAGGGACCATCTCTACTCCACAAATGACAATGAGCAAACCTCAATGGAAGGCCTGCACCAATAGGGCCCTCTCACAAGTAAAGGCACCATCTCCCTCACTCTTCCCTCTACTCCAAGAACCATCACATTTTCCATCTCTAAAAGAGATTTTTTTTAAAAATCCAAGAGACCCACAAACTCTGTCTTGGCCGGGCCACCAGAAAGTTAACAGAACCCAGACTGGACTCCCGGGAAGGTACCCTCGGCTGCCTCTCCCTTCCCTCTACATGCAGCCAGCCAAGCTGCAGTCCTAGCCTTCCGGACAGTGAGGCCTGGAGTCCTCGCCTTTGCACCTCAGCAGCAGTGTTTCTGGAGGGCCCAGAGGCAAAAGGACCTCACTTCCTACCCTCTTTATCTCAGCCGGCTTCTACAGACCAAAAGACACACCACAAGCGCAACACCCAGAGCTTTTTGTCCACTCTGGGCAGCAGGAGGAGCCCCAGGAGGGCTGAGACCTCCACAGTGAAAGAACCAATTCAGCCTTTAATCATCAGCAAGCCACTTCAACCAGCTGGGGTCAGGCTAGAGAAGGACAGGAAGGCAACGTGCAGAGGGAAGATAACTACAAGGCCTACGAGGTTGGAAGGGGAGAGCAGAGCCACTCAAACTAGGAACAGAGGTCAACAGCATCTTCTAGTTATAGCCCCACTGCACCAAGAAGGGCGATCTGTCCCCTTTCAGTGGCCCCCGTCTCTCCAGCCTGTCCAAGTCCCTGGCTCAGTAATGCTTATACTGGGCAGGGCTGAGGTTCTTCTCTCCCCATAGGCTGCTACACTATATTTGCTCTGCTTCCTTCCCTTCCAAAGTCTAACAGACTAGCTAGCTGGAGTCCTACCCAGCTCACTGAGACAGAGCAGAAACTGAAAGTAAGGCCACCCAAACCACACAGTGGGCAGGGGGAGGAGGCTGAGCAACCCAACGTCCTCTTTCCGAGGCTTACGCTGATCTCGGCCAGAATAAGGAGAGCCACCAGAGTGTTGGTTAATCAGAAGGTATGCTTGCTCCACGGTGGTACACAGCAAGATCTAACCTGCGTCATCCAGCCTTGTATGGGACAGCACCCACCTGTGCACCTGCCCCCGGGAAAGGTCAGAAATCATCGAGGAAGTGCCAGCTGCATGCACGCAAGCTCCTGCTGCCCAGGTCTTTCTAGTGTTCTAGCACTTTCCACAAACACCTGGCAAACCAGCAGTCGAGCCTGGGGCTTCACTGACAAGGCTGATACTTGGCCCTTCCCACATTTTTTTTTTTTTTTAACTTTTTGGCATGCTGGGGATCCCTGCCGTGCATGCTAAGCAAGCACTCTATCATTAAGCTACACCCCAGACCCCCTTCCCACTTTTGAAGAATTTCTCCATTGGCAGCCACCAACCAAAAGCTGCATGTCTTCAGGATTTAACGTAACCTTGATAAAATACCAAGCTGAATACGGTTCAGCTCACCATGATAACTCCATGGAATCAGCAAGCCCTACTTTCCTACACAGAAGAGAGAAGATACCAATGACAAGGAAAAAGAAGGATTTGCAAAAATCCTCCAAGAAAGGGCAGGCACTTTCCAAATCAATGCCCAGGTGCCCCTTATCTGCCAGCTAAAACTCCACTAGGAATGCCACAATTTCGGGGGAAGGGGAGAGACAAACAGAACCAAAGGATATGTAGGGTCTTATATTAAAGGTCTAACACCCAGAGAAAACTCACACAAATAGTTTGATGAACACAGTTTCTACTGCATGAGCCACTGCCACAATACTATTTCTCTTCCATCTCAACCAGTGCCAACAATTCATGCTCTGGCCTTCATCACTCATTCAACATTTACTTAGCACCTAGTAGCTGTCCTACCCTGGGCTGGCTACAGTCTGGGCTTACAAGCTACATCTTTGCCATGGTAAAGCCATCTACTTTCCAGTGGCACACAATGGAGAAGGCTAACATCTGCAAAGATGATGTGCTTTGTAACCCTCCTCGGCTTCTCAAAACAGCGTGGGGGCTCGCACGTTGAGTTCTGGGCATTGTGTCCTCCATCGGATGGCCAGCTCCCTAAAGATGGGGCTGCATTCCTTTCATCCCTGCCTTACAAATCCTTATTAACCAAAAGATGTCAACTGGATGCAACTGAAGTGAAAACGAAAACTATTCTCTCAAAATCTTTGGCTTTGCTGTTGCTGAAAGCTTTGTCCCCAAACAAAGAAAAAACGAAAGGGGTAGTCAGATATATTAAGAACAACATCAGCTCTGGCCCCAAGTGCAACACCACGCAGCAGTGTGAGAAGCCCCCGGAGCCGCAGCTGGCATCCTGGCACAACGCCCCACGCCCACGTCTTGCTCCTTCTCTGGTGTTTATGCTTCTCCGAAAAACCCATTTGAAGTCCTAAAGAAATGGGGCAGAAGAAGGAGTTCGAAGCGGAAGGCACATCTTGAACCTCGGCTCCCCAAGAAGGAAGGAAGCCTTTCGGGCGAGCGGCTGGGGGCTGGGCCGGTCTGGGGCAGGGATGCGCCCGCGCTCCGCAGCTGCGCCTGCTCCAGACAAGCCGGGCACTTGTCCTCCCCTCAGCGCCTAGCCTCTTCCCCGCTTTGCTCTTTTCTTTATTGCTTTTTAATTGCGATGAGAGAGTCTCCAGGACTGGAGCAGAAAAGGGAAACGTGTAAGGCCAGCAAAAGGGCGGCGAGAGAAAGCCTGCTCCCCTCGAGGGGCGTCCCTACCCAACCCGGCGCAGAACCTACATTTCGGAGCAGTTCCCACCCAGCCACCTCCACTGCCAGGACCCGCAGAAGCCCGAGGCTGGACCGCGCCAAGGAAGGGTCTCCCGGGGGGAGGGGGCAGGCCAGGCCTGCCAGGTACTAGGGAGTCGAGGAAGAGAAAGCGTCTCCGTGGCCCAGTCCGCGCCCAAGGGACTTGCCTGGGACTTGCTCCGCCGCGCCTCCCCTCCCCGCAGCCCGGGCAGTCGTTGCGGGGCCGGTGCCCCAGCGCCAGGACCACGGAGAAGTTTCGCCGCTGCAAACGTGAGAAAACGCAGCTCAGCACAGCACCCGCCCCCAGCCTCGCACGGCCCCACCCCCGCAGCCCGACCCCTGGCGGCGGCGACCTTGGCCACCCCGGACGCTGCAGGGGGCTGGAGGAGGGGCTGCCCTGGGGCTCTCCAGGGGCCGGCGCCCTCCGCCGAGGCCCCAGACTCGTCGCCGACAGCCCCGGGCAGGCGCCTCCGGCCGGGCCCCGCGCCCCGCGCCCCTCTGCGCCCCGACTCACCCCGCGTGCAGGGCCGGGGCTCGGGCGGGCGAAGTGGGTCACATCGGGGAGGCCGCGTCGCGCGTGGGGACTTCTCAGCAGCCTGCCCGGCTCAAGGCGCCTGTTGTCCTCGGGCTCTGCCCCCGCCCCCCGCACCTCGCCCCCTTTTTCGCTCCTGTCTCCGGGCTCTTTTTTCCGGGTTAATTACGTTTCGCATTAAGGCAAAACCCAGTCCCGGATGTGAGTACAATGCTCCTCCGGGGGAGGAGAGGGGTGCCGGGGCGCCGCGGGGGCAGGGGCGCGGCCGGCGGCCGGCGGGGGACTGTCCGCTTGCCCGAGGTCGCCGGGCCGCGTAGGTGGCGCCCGGGCCGCAGGTGTCCGAGTGGGGGCGCCGGGGGAGGGAGGCCGCCAAGCGGTGCGGTGTGGGGTCGGGGTCGAAAGGGGGGCGGATCCTTCCGGGTTGTCCTGGATGTGCCGTGGCGCCCTCGCCGAGGCTCCAGGGACGCTTCAGAGTGCGGCGCGGAGACGCTCGTCCTGCCTCGGAGCGGGGAGAACGCGGGAGCCAGGCAAGCGCGAACCGAGCCGACGCGGCCCGGGACCTGGGCCAGGCACCGTGCGCGGGCGCCGCCCCGTGCCGAGCGCCCGAATCCGCGCGGCCACCTGTGGGGATCAGCCCGGACCGATGAGGAAACCGAGACTCGGGGAAGTTAAGTAACGAGCCCGGTCCCCGGCTGGTGGCAGGCAGGTCTGTCGGGTTCTGACGCTGGCACCCACGCGGGACGCAGGCAGGCAGCACCCAAACTAAGAGTGGTTCGTCCTGGAACCGGAGTCCCCGCGGGACGCGGAGCGGGGCCCGATGCCGGCGTGGCCTGCAGCGTGCGGGTCCTCCGGGTAGGAGAGGAGGCCGTGGAAGGACGAGGGTGCTCGCCGGGCAGGCGCGAGGCCCGGGCTCAGAGCCGGCGTGGGGGCCGCCTGGGTTCCCAGGACCCGATTCGCGGGAGGGGAGGAAGGGTCCTCATCCAGAACCACGGGGAAAACCTGACCGGAGAGTCGCGGTGCCTGGGTGACACAGCTGGGAGGAGGAGAGGGCTCCAGCCAGGTGAGGCCGGAGAGGCCGGGGCGCGCAGCGCACACCCAGAAGGCGCTGGAGACAGACAGCGCGTTTCCTCTTCCACTTCGATTGTCGAAGCGAAAACCAGCCACGCCGGTGCCTCAGGTGTGAAGAAAGACTGTTTGCCTTGAAACATCTTGCTCAGAATGAAGGACACAAAAAAGAAGAAAAAAAAAATCCCCGGTGTAAATACATCAACGCCAATTGCGTGTGTGTTCCCGCAGGTTTCTGCCAGCCCTTAGGTCCCGGCGGCGCCGCGGTAGCCGCAGCCACGTGGAGCGCAGCTTCTCCGGACCAGACGCCCGGATTTGAAGCCCCGCTCTGCCCTTTAGCGCTGCTCCCTCCCGGCCCAGCGGCTCGCTCTGAGTGGTCTCACAACCTCGGGGAGTCAGCGTGTGTAGTGTTTAGGTTCTTCTTCAACCTGAAGATGCTGTGTAAGTCGTTTCATTTAAAAATTAGATTATTGTATACATTGCACGAAGGAACACGGTTCCTTTGCCCTGGAAACCACCAGTGCCGGTCGCATTGGCTGGACGAGCGCTCCCAGGAAATCCGACTCTAAACCCAAGGTTTCCAGTATGAGCCTTGAAGGGAAAGCCTCAGATTTCATGGTGTGGTTCCCATTAAAACCCGTAAACCCGCTCCCTGTGGGGCCGGCCTGACTCGCTCAGTCACAGAGCCGCAAGTGCGTTCTGAGCACTACTGTGCGGGACGCCGGGGCGGGGATGAGAAGCCAAAGGTCTGGATGTCTGTGGACACGCTTATGACTAGAAGTCCGGGGAATGGCGCAGGGGCAATGGTGCCAGGTTTAGAGGAGCAAGACGGGCCTCTGAGTGGCCTGGGGCTTCTCGAGGGGCTGAGCTCGGAAGGGAGCCTAAGAGATACACTTTGGGTTACTATTTGACGTGAGCTGAGACCAGGGCCAGCCATTCATACTGGGCTGGGAGCCACATCTGTCCCTGGCTGGGAGCGGGTCCCAATTAGAGATCTACTCCTGTGTCTCTGGACTTCCCAGTGAATCCTCGGATGACCCGCCACACCCCCTCTATGCCACTGAGCAGGCGTCAGTTGAACTGTTCGCTCTTCTCTCTTCTCACTTTTTTTTCCTCTTGCGGTAAAATACACATACCACAAACGTCACAATTTTAACCATGTTAAAAAGTGTGTGTGTGGTGGCATTTAGTACGTTCACTACGTTGGGCCACTGTCACCATTAAAGAGTTCCAGACCACGTCATCACTCCTCGAAGTGACCCATGCCTATTATGCAGTCACACCCCATTCCTCGCTTCACCCAGCCCCTGGTAAGCCCTAAGTGCATGCCCATCTAACCAGTGGATTTGACTGTTTGATATTTCATGTAAGTGGAATCATGTAATATGGGACATTTTATGTCAAGCTTCTTACACTTTTGTCATCTCTTGATCAACACATTTTGAAGTACTGTATTTCCAATTGTTTGATTTTATATCTTGATTTTTTTTCAGGTGCAGTAAACAAACCTGCAAGTGTGACTGTATCTGTGGGAAATGGGGTGTCAGAAAAGGGACCAACGTAAAATGAGATTCAACATTTTGCCCAAGATTTTGCAGCTAGTTACTGGCAGAGCCGATTCTAGAACCTGAGGATGAATCTTGGTACAGGAATTGTCCTGTGAAAGTGGGGACATCTGGCCCAGAGCTTCAGAGTCTAATCCAAAGCCTTCTGCTGTACCCTAGCCATTTATTTATGTGCTTTATATCCATTTGCAAAACTAGTGGCTGGTTAACTAGATGACCTGATAACCTCCAGTGTGTTCCAGTGTCCCCTCGGGGAGCTGTGTTCTCTGTCCTCAGGGATCCTCATTATATAAGGTTTCAGGCTGCAGCTGGGGCCGGTTAGTTACACTGAGGAAAGTGCAGGATTGAGCGGGCAAAGGTCATCGGTTTGATTCTGGTTCAAACCAGTTAATTTTGCACAGAGATAAATTGCTCCAAGGCCGCACATCGTACTTCTAATGTTAGTGGTCACTTTATAAGTAGTTGTTACTGGTTTTAATAGCAAAGTCTGAGTGGTTCTACACCACCCATTTCTAGAAAAATTGCACAAACTACCATTGTTCTGTATGGTCTCATTTATTGAATAATTATCTGAACCTATTACCATTTTCCCTTGTATATACCTTCTATTTGCTTATTTTCCAAGTACTCACTACATGCTGATTGCTTTGCATATATTATCTCATTTAAGCCTTCCAACTACACCGAGAACCAAGTGCTGTACTATTACTTTCTCCATTTTATGGTGACAAGGTGACTAAGCCATAAAGATGAAACCTAGATACAGATCTGGCCGCCTGATGCCAGAGCTGCTCTCTTCACCCCAGGTCACACTGGTGAGCGTAATGGCAGACCTTGAAAGGATATAGAAAGACAAAAAACAAGACGCTTTCCCTTCCACATTTTTTATATTTACCATTTTTTAGACTTTCCTTTCTATTTCGACTAGCAATTCCACGTTGAAGGGTCCATCCTACAGAAAGTCATGTGACTAGAGAGAGGTACAGGCACATACAAACATGGAGTTGTATATATTCACTGCAGCATTGTTCATAGTGGTGAGAATGGGAAATCATTCTCTCAAGTGGATTGGACCGATAAGTATTGTTGCATCCATACGATCTTATGCTATGCGGCTATTTAAAAAACGAAGTCAGGGCCGGTGAGACGGCTCAGCGGCTTAAGCGCCTGCCTTGCAAGCGCGAAGGCCCGAGTTCGACTCCCGGAACCCACATACAAAAAAGGGGCCGGTGATATCGCTCAGCGGCACGGGTGCCTATTGGCGCGTGAGGTCCTGAGGTCGTTCCCCCGGTACCCACAAAAAAAATAAATAAATAAATAAATAAAAAATAAAATAAAAAACGAAGTCAGGATGGGGTACAGCACATGCTCAGCATTCATTAAGCCTTGGTTCAGTCCCCAGTGTCACGAGAGAGAAAGATTTATGTGAAAAATACTAAATATGTTAAGTTTAGAAATAAAGCCACAGGTTAGGTGTGGCACTCTGGGAGGCTGAGGAAGAAGGATCACAAGTTTGAGGGCAATTTAGAGATTTAGTGAGACCTTGTATCAAATTTTATAAGGGGGTGGGATGGCTGGGGATGTAGCTCAATGTTCAATCCCCAGTACTACAAGAAAGGAGAGAGAGAGAAGGAAGGGGAGGGAGGGAGGGAGGGAGGAAGGGGCTATAAAGCTGTATGTATAATGTAATCTTATTTCTGTAAATAAAATTTTATTTACTTACATGTCTTTACATATAATTGTTTACATATGAAAAAGGTCTAGAAGGATATATTCCAAATTGTTAACTGTAACTCTGTTAGGGCTAGGCAGGAGAGGCTAGAATGGTGGATTTCACTTCCAAAATATATACTTTGTGATGTTTAGTTTTTTGTGGCAAGTCTGCAAACATTTAGTTATCAAAAGAACAACAATGATTTAAATTTTTAATAAAATTTTAAAATTCTGTGAAAAAGAAAATGAAATTGCAGCCTCCCAGGGGCTCCTCCTTGAGTAGGGGGGGAATACGATACATACAGAAAGAACTACCCTCGGAGCCGGAACCTGCTGTACAGGTTGGCAGGAGAGGAGAGAGAGAATTCTCTGGGAAGATGTCAGCCAGCCGCAGTTGAGAAAATGTGTGCAGGAGACAGACGGCTCTCTGGAAGGACCTTGGAGGAAAGGTAGACTGTGGGAGGGTCAGGAGGGAGGGTGAGAGTAGGTGGGGTTTGCAGAAAGAGATCCTGGAGGGACAAGGGACATGTGGCTGCACAGGGGGATGGGAAGGGACAGAGCAGGGAAGGAAGGTAGCTGGAGGGTCTGTATTGCTAGCGTTAGGGTTCTGTATTGATTTCTTTAGGCTTCAAGAGCCACCATAGGTTTTTAAACAAGGAAGGGACACAGTAAGAAGTGAGTAAGCAGCCAGGTATGATGACGCACAACTGTAATTCCAGCCACTTTGGAGGCTGGGGCTGGAGGATCACACGTTCAAGGCCAGCCTGGGCAACTTAGCAAGACCCTGTTTCAAAATAAAACCAAAAAAGTCTGGGGATGTGGCTCAATGCTCCTTGGCTTCAATCCCCAGAACAAGGAAAAAAAAAAAAAAAAAGTGAATAAGGAGCAATTTCATAGCCAGTGACTATGTAATTGTAATTGTACTCTAGCATCAAGCTGCCTGGTTTCGACTCCCAATTCCATCCCTAATTACCAGAATAGCCAGGGACCAGTTACTTGCTTCTCTGGATTTCTATAAAATGGAGAAATGGTGATAACTGATGACTATATCATATCGTTGTTGGGGTCCAGTGATTTAGTGCTTTCAGGGCACATGTCAATGCTGAGGATGTTGGCCAAATTAAAAAAAAAAAAAAAAAACTAGGGAGGGCTGGGGTTCACTGGCAGTTGACTGCCTGCCTAGCATGTGCAAGGCCTTAGTTTACTCATCAGCACCACGAAAACAAAGTAAACATAAAATTTAAAAATCACTATTGTGTTAGTTAACTTTCTTGTTGCTGAGACAAAATACCCAATGCCGAAAGTTAAAGGAAGAAATGTTTATTGAGTTCATAGTTTGTATGTTTCAGTCCACAGTCACCTGGCTCTAAGGCAGACTGGCATGGCAGACAGGCATCGCAGAGGAGAAACAGTTCATGGGGGGCAGAAGGTAGCAAAGCAAGCAAGGGACGACAGCAGCTCTTTCCATCCTTTATGTCTTATCCAGGCCTCTCAGTGCGGGTGGCACTCACACCCTCAATCCTAGTGCCCTTGATCCTAGTCCTGCACCATGAATCAATCCCAGCATCACATACTCCAGATCCAGCCACCTCGGAAAATCCCCACCTATGACCACATGAGGCTTTGGGGGACAAGTAGACACAACCATAACAAGTATCATATTTTTAGATTAAAATCTTTGCCTTTTATTCTGAAACTTTTCTTACAAAGAGCTAACTTCTTTTTCACACTTTCATGGATAATATATTATTAATTTCATTTTACAGATAAAGAGTTTAGGTTTTAAAGAAAGAGGCTATCTCTCTTATCTGAATCCGTGAGCTCTGGTCCCTGTCCCAAACCCAAGACTCCTAGCTCAAATTCCCAGAGCCTGGAGAGTAGGAAAAAATGGGAAGTGGAGGAAACTTCGGAAATTTCTGTTTACAGCAGCAGCAAGGCACAGGAATAAAGTAAGATCAAGAAAGATAAAACTTTGGTGAACACCTGGAAGTTTGTATATAAAATCAAACATAAACAGGAGATACATATGTACACACACATACACACGTTTATACATACATAATACACATGCCAAGATTATTTCCTAGTAACTAAGTTTGGGAGGCATTACTACACTGCTAAATCTGACACTAACATAAACCTCAAAATGGAGTGTGTGTCTTGTGCCCAGAAATAACTCTGCGGCCCAAATGCTCCATTCCTATTGATTTGTGCTGATGGCATTGTTTTCCATCAGTTTGAGTAAGTGCAGTAGGAGTTCTGTGTCCTCAGCGCTGCCCTGTGATTCGATGGGAAGAACTGGCCCCTACAGAGTCAGCGGGAGAATTAGTTTCGGATCCATAATCCTGGCTTAGCACTATATAGGGCTTTTCGCTCAGACGGTTACATAATTCACTTTATCATCGCTGAGACCACATGGGGGCTACTATTAGTAAATACTTGTGGGTGAAAACAGTCAAAGTCATGGTGCATGCCTGTAATCCCAGCACTCGGGAGGCTGAGGCAGGAGCGCAGCAAGTTGGAAGCCAGCCTGGGCTACACAGTGAGCTCAAGGCCAGCCTGAGCTACATAGTGAGACCCTGTCTCAAAAAAACAAAACAAAACAAAAACAACAACAACAAAAACCAGTCAAAGTCATAAGCAGGAGCAAACTCCCAGCTCATTCTAGGAAATGCCTATGGTCATCAGTGAGGCAGCCGACATTTACACCAGTGATTCTCAACACAAGCTGACTATTATAGACCACGAAAAACAAAGAAAGGCAAAAAGGGTATTTGGCTCTACGGACTTAGGTCCTCCCATTATTTTGTTAATAAGCAATAGATGCTACTCTATTCCCCACCAAAACTCATACTGAAATTTCATCTCCAATGTGAGATACTAAGAGGTGAGACCAGCAGGAAACTGTAAGCAGCAGCTGGTTCATGATGCTTCTGCCTTCATGAATGGATTAGTTCATTCATGGGTTCAACTTTACAATACTTGCCAGTCTGTGGATCGATTTATCAAAATATTTTGTGGCCAGGGGTGTAACTAAGTGGTAGGGCACTTGCCTACCATGCGTAAAGCCCTGAGTTTGATTTCCAGCAATGCATTCAAAAACTAAATAAATGAAAGCTGATTTCATATCGATTCACATGAAAAACTCCTGTCACTGGAAATGCTTTACAAAACCTGACTTGAAGCTTGAACTCAGTCCCAGAGAAACTGAGGGTGAGTCACTGGAGACAGATGATTTACCTGGGAATCTTCTTTCAAATGTCATAATTTGTATGATTACTCTACAAGTCTAAGTTAAAATGAAGCTAGAGACTGTCTCAAAATAAAATATACATGGGGCTGGGGATATAGGGCAATATGAAGGCCCCGGTTTCAATCCCCAGTACAAAAAAAATTAAGTGTGGCACTAGGCTGGAGAATTAAGCCCAGTCCAACTTAACCCCTTCATTCAGCAACAAAGCAATAACAAACTAAATTTATCCTACTCCTAATATTTAATGACACCATGGGTATTCTAATTGTATAAATGGCCAAATGCACCCTTGATCGTCTGATTTATCACAGTCCTGGCTTTTGGAAAAGACACATACACAGCAAGGGTCACTCTTCTGGCAACTTCAGCCCTTGGAACAGACCTCTGAACTTGGAAGGTGAGAAGACAAGGGTCTTTTGAATAGCTCGCCAAAGTGCTTATTGATTCTTATTGAATATCAAATGTCAAAAGGCCCCATTATGTAGTTTCCCAGCCCTCAGCAGATTAGAAAATAGCAGGAGAATGGAGACAGCACTGCGATGGGCGGGGGTATGGAAAGCAAGTGACTTTACCCACTTCATTGTAGGTGCCTACATGGAACTGCTGACCACAGCAAGGAAGTCACCCAGCATTCCCAGAAGTGACATGTGCTCGAGACAACCTTCATCACTCCTGGTCATGACCTTGGAATAGGAAGAAGTGGCTGGACTGAGATCAGAGCCTTTATTTTTGGTGGAAAGTTTCCTGTGGTTCTGCTGGTGGAGTGGCAGCCTCTGGGGAAGAGGTCACCCAGGAAGCAACAAGAGAAGAATTCATGATTCATTCGCATGCTTTTATATTTTTAAAATAGTATACCATGTGCATTGTGTACTTTTTCCTAATAAAATGTTTTAATCAGTGTCCCTAGAAAAGATACTATAGGTAAAAGCCTATGAAAAAGAAAATTTATATAAATTAAAAATATTATACCACAATGAGATATCATACTGATCAGAATGGCTAAAATGAAAAAATAGTGACAATACCATATGCTAGACAGGATTCAGAGATACACTGCCAGTAAGAATATAAAATGGCACGGCCCCTCTGAAACACACTTTGTCAGTTTCTTAAAATTTAAACATGCAAAAAAGGACTAAGATGCAATTTGCATAGGTACCAACTTCCCACGATGAATCTATTCATTATGTATCAAAAACATGTACAAGGGCCGGTGAGATAGCTCAGCGGCATACACGCCTGCCTGGCAAGCACAAGGTCCTGAGTTCAACTCCCGGAACCCACATACGAAAAAAGGGCCAGTGATATCGCTCAGCAGCACAGGCGCCTGCTGGTGTGCGAGGTCCTGAGGTCGACCACTGGTACCCACAAAAAAAAAAAAAAAGTACAAATAAAAATAAAGTATCCTGAGGCAGGATAGAAAAGATAAGATAGGTAGAAAAAAAGACAAGAAAAATCATGATTTTAAATTTTCACTTTTAATAAAAGCTGCAGATTCAGGACAAAAACCCAGCCAAAAATTTCTAAAGTGTTTGAAGATACAATAAGCCTGTGCCATTCCCTTTTGCCTATAACCAGGCCTTTTTCACCTGTGAATAGACCTTACATTTTCACCTATAAAATGGTCCTACATTTTATATCACTGCATGTGTGCTTTTGGAATTTTGCCTAATAAATCTCTTTATTTCTCTAAAAATAAACATACAGTGATCATGGGGCCCAGCAGTTGCACTCCTGGCCATTATCCCAAAGAAATGAAGACTACAGTCAGTCACACAAAAACCTGCGTGTGATTGTTAGAGCAGTTTTATTCCTAAGAGACCCAAACTAGAAACAACAACCTTCAACGAGGGGATGGCTGGACAAAATGCGGTACACCCACATGAGGGACTACCACACAGTGACAGAGGGAACAAACTACTGGTATACCCATCAATCTGGATAATCGTCAGAGAGATGCTGAGTGGAAAAACAATCGAAGGGTCACATACTGCACGGTTCTATATCTATAACATTTTGAAACTATGAAATATGGAAATGGAGGACAGTGGTTACCAAGGAAGGAGCAAGTGTAGGGTGAGGGAAGTGGGTGTGGTGTG
Organism: Erethizon dorsatum; assembly: GCA_028451465.1. Classification (NCBI taxonomy): domain Eukaryota; kingdom Metazoa; phylum Chordata; class Mammalia; order Rodentia; family Erethizontidae; genus Erethizon; species Erethizon dorsatum. Next base: position 34,535,423 of record CM051837.1, read on the forward strand.
AAAGCGCGCTGCATCTGTGCTGACGGAAATACCCTGTGTCTTGGCTGGGTGCTGTTATGATACCGTACTATCGTTTACAAGGTGATGGGTACCATTGTGGGAAACTTAGTAAAGGGTATACAGGATTTTTAAATTGTTTTTCAGTGCTAAGGACCAAACTTGGGCATCACATTGTAGGCAAGAACTCTATCACTGAGCTATCCCCCCAGCTCTGAAATTGCTCTTACAATTGCATGGGAAGCTACAGTTATCTCCAAATAAAATGTCAGACTAAAGACAGAAAAAAAAATATTTTTTTTGTCTTTTCTAGACAGGGTCTCACTATGTAGTTCAGGCTAGCCTTGAACTCACTTTGTAGCCCAGGCTGGCCTTGAACTTGCAGCGATCCTCCTGCCTCTGCCTCCTGAGTGCTAGGATTACAGGCATGTGCCGCCACTGCCCCCAGAAAGAAAGAATTTTAAAGTTAAAAAAAACATTGTGAGGGAGGTCCATGTTTAAAAATTTGCTACATATTTTTAAATGTCATAGTAAAACATATCCCTCTTGACCTTAGCTATCTGAGGCATTGCCACTTATAAACCTCACAGACTGATTAAGCATAATTTTACACATTGAGGCTGGGAGTAGCTGGTCCTCCGTATCCATGGCATAAGTACTGAAAATTCTTGCAGAAAAATCATAGCCAGGCATGGAGGCACACACCTGTAATCCCAGCACTTGGGAGGCTGAGGCAGGAGGATCACAAGTTTGAGCCCAGACTGACCAATTAAGCAAATTAGCAATTTCGTGTCTCAAAATAAATAATAAAAAGGGCTTGGGATGTAGCTCAGCACAAGGGCCCTGGGTTCAGTCCCTAGTACCACACACACACACACACACACAAATAATAATAATGTACTGAACATATATGGACTTTTTATTTATTATTCCCTAAGTCATGTAGTATAACAACTCTTTTACATTGTACAGTATTAGGTATTATAAGTAGTCTAGAGATGATTTGAAATACACAGGAAGCTGTGCATAGGTTATATATGAATACTACCTCATTTTATTGAAGAGACTTGAGCATTCACATACTTTTATATCCAGTGGGGGGTCCTAGAACCAGTTCCCAAAGAATCCTAAGGAACAACTATACAGTACTTAATTGAGGTGAGCTACGATTATTTTATGGTGGACTGACCTGCAAAGTAGTGCTTCTTACCCCAGTGGGCATGTGGCTGCTTCCAGCCATTCTCCTACCTTCCTTACAGAGAAAGTTCTAGCACTTGGGGAAAGTCCACCAGAACCTCGAGTGGCATAGAGTCACTGCTGACCAGACGCGCCTCCAGGTTAGTTAGATCACTTCAATCGGTTACCATAAAAACCTGCCACAGCTCCTGCCAGGTTCAGAGGGCGACAAGCGCACACTCCAGGGGAAATCTGTTAGAATTAAGCTTGTAATGATATGTTACTGAGTGCTTGATGAGTCAAGCCATGGCCACCAAAATGTAACTACATATTCTTGAAATAGTTCAGCTGTGATGTCTATGGGCTGGTCTATTTTTGATTTCTCCAATTTAAGCCACTGAGCTGTGACCCTGTCAGTACCTCTAAGTTCTGTGCTGAGTGGCCAGTCAGGCATGGTGGGGTTCAGAGAACTTCAGACTGGGAATCCCCTGAGATTGTAAGCACCATGATGTCTACCATTTCTGTCATTCAAGGCTGCAAAGGGCCTGCAAATAGAAAAATTGTTGAGTTGGCGCAACGTACACCAGTGGTCCTCAAACTTTTCCTTACCTACTCCCTAAAACATGCTGAAACCTGTGTATCCCTCGCACATTTTGAAATTGACAGTTGCACCTTTTTATGGTAGCACTAAACGTTGGCTAAGGGTGTACTCTGAAGATGGTTAGCATGGGATGTTTTAAAATAAAACTGTTGTATCGCTTACTCTGTATCCTTTAGAATCTAAGTACCATAGTAATGTGACACCATCATTCATTTTTAAAAACAAAAACACAGTTCTCTGACAGAAATGTTAAATCATTTCCTTTACTCTTGCAACTACACTTTCGAGTCACTTCCAGTACAGAATTGTGTTCATCCCAGCCAGCCCTCTGGGAAGCTCAGGCAGGAATATCAGAGGTTCAAGCCAGCCTAGGAAATTCAGAAATTTAGTGAGACCCTGCCTCAAAATAAAAAATAAAAATAAGAATAAAAAGGGCTAGGGATGTAGCTCTCTGCAAAGACCCTGGTTCAATTCCCAGTACCACACCCACAAAAAATTATACTCCAAATGTCAAAATTTTTATGCTTGGACTTTTTTTTTATGGATTTCCCTATCACATTTTCTGAAGGAAATGTGCATATGTGAATTGATTTTATAATTTTAAAAAATCTTGTGCCCATAAGTCTCTCAGTGTTAAAACATTTTGGGGTCTAAGTCACAATTACGACAATGAATGACAGGAAAAATATATATTTTATTGATGGCTAAATATGAAACATTAAAATAGTACTGAAAACTATTCTCTTACTAAGATGGATAAGAATGGACTACAGATGTGTGTGTTTTATGTCTTACATGTAATACATAGTGAGTTTACAGATCCATCACTTCACATTATTGCACCAGTGAGTGGGGCTTCTACCCCCGCAATCCCTTTCTCTAATTTTTGACTTAGAGCTCAGAGAGGCCTTGTTCACGTCAATAAGTGAGGGCTGAGAGATCTGGTTATGATGTCCAGAACTAGTGAGAGAGAAGGAAAACTGACATAACGCAGAAGGACAGAGCTTCTGAAGGGGACCCTGTGATGGAGAACTCTGCCTGCAGATCCACCCTCTGTGTGAAGACCGTGAGCCAGGCCACCTTTGCGGGGAACCCGTCATCAGGCCTGTGATTGGCAACACCATTCAATTCTTTGACCTTCTTGCAGTCACATAACAAGTATCAGCTGGACATCTTCCTTCAAAAATTATTCCACGGGGGATCCAGATGTGGTGGGGTGCACCTGTAATTCCAGCACTCCAGGAGGCTGAGGCAGGAGGATCACAAGTTTGAGCTCCACCTGGGCAATTTAGCAACTTAGCAAGACCCTATCTCCAAAAGGAGGGTTGAGGGGGTGGGCCAGGCATGTAGCTCAGTGCAAAGGCCTTATGTTCAATCCCCATTAATGAAAAAAAATTCCTCGAAGGAGGCCATGTATGCATGGTGGGGGCTGCTACGTGGGAAGTCTCCATATTTCCACGTCATTGTGCTATGAACTCTACTCTAAAAAATTATCTTGACTCCTTACAGCCCAGGGCAAGGCCTTGCTTTCCTGTATTAGAAGAGAGAGGGAGGGCTGGGGTGCAAGGGGAGATGGAAAATTGGGGACCAGTGTGAAATCACCCCTTATTCTATCTTGGGCAGAGCTAGACACCAGTTCCCTTAAAACTCTGTGCCCTTTGGGGTACATCATTTAAACACCACTGGTAGAAGGTAGTTTAACAACTGCCTCAAAGGCACAGGACTATACCATCAGATTTTTTTTTATTGGTAGTGGGGATTGAAGCCAGGTTCTCTGCACTGAGCCACATCCTCAGCCCTTTTTTATTTATTATTTTGAGACAGTCTCCCTACGTCACTAAATTGCTCAAGCCAGGCTCCCACTTGTGATTTCCCTGCTACAGCCTCCCAGAGTGCCAAGATTATAGATGTGCACCAGTCATGCCCAGTTCAGATTTTTAGGACTTGGCTATCTGAAGTTCACACTGAACTGGGTGTCCAGTGTCAATCTGGCAACGCTATGGAATCCATAAAATGAATCATTCATTTTAAGAGATGAGAAAAAATGAGACCTTAAAAAGGAAAAGACCTTGACAAGGCGCTACTCCTTCCCCCTACCCGATTCTCAGATGCATTAGTGCTTTCCACAGTGCCGTCTGCTTCTGTCTCACCGCCAGCCCTACCTGTTTCCATCCTTTTACCCAAAGCAGAGATGAAGGCAAACAGCAGAAACGATACCGCCCCAAAGGCAGGAAGGCCCTGGAGTCAGCAGCCAGTGTGAGGGTGCCGTGCGGGGAGCCCCATCTGTTCTCTCCATGCCAGGCTGTGGTGCAGCCCGAGGGTGTAGTGCCACTGTTCACAGCGGCTGAGTGGCCCAGGCACCGGTGGCAGACAAATGGATAAAGAAAACATGGTGTTTGCACATGACGGAGTATTACTCAGCCCTAAAGAATGACGTCGTGTCATTTGCAGCAAAATGGATTGAATTGGAAGGCATTATGTTCAATGATATAAGCCAGACAGAAAGACAAGCGCCACCTCTCTCCCTCATGTGGGAGCTAAGCAAGACTGACTTGAATGTAGGCCAGCGATTAGTGGAGGGTGGGAAGGGCGTTGAGGCGCACAGGCAAAGGAGGCTGGATTTGGTCGGTGCAGACTGTGTGTCCTGTGTGACTGTGTGACATCACGCTGAAGTCCACCACTACATACAGTTGGTGCGAGTTAATGAGAGTAATGATTTACAATGAAGAATAAGTAACTAGAGGCTGTGAAGCTGGTGTCTCGCTCAGCGGGGGAGCACGCAGAAGGCCCTGGGTTCCCTTCCTGGTGCCACCAAAAAAAAGAGGCTAAAAAAGAAGGAGACAGCAGTCATTTCTTTTAGATGAGAAACTAAATTCATATAAGATTTGTAAATAGTCTCCTTTGCCGTTTAGCCCACAGGTACAAAATGGAAAATATTATTCAAGTCCAACTATGCTTCTTACAGCGTTTGACTGTCTCTGAGCTGTTCCTGCAGAAAGACACCAACCATGCCTTCTGCTTGTCCGCCTCCCCTTCAGCTCCCATTTACTCCTGCTGCCCCTCTCACTCCCCTCTCATCTCCCAAGCACAAAGTAACCTGAACTTCAGGCCTTTTCCCGGCCTTCCTATGGTGTGGGAGGCCTCCTCTGGGAATTGCTCTGGGTCTGGTTGGCTGCTCTGTGATGTGACAAAGCCCCGTCCGCAGTCCCCATCCTGTCGCCACCTCCTTCTCCTAATTCAGGTCCCAGCCCAGGGACTTCCTCTCCCAGGTCCTCGGCAGAGCGTCTGTGAGGAGAGCACCCCGGCCCGCAGCCTCCCTTTACCCGCCTCTGGCTTTGGAAGACGGCTGGGCACCAGCCCTCTGCGGGCAATGCGACAGGACAAGGGGACTGTGGGAAAGAGGGCGGCAAGAGCCGCACCCTGCAGTTCAGGAGACCCCGGCCCAGCTCCCGGCTCAAAGACTGGAGCTTGTGAAACTGAGTGCAAAGAGGGGTGTGCAAGCGTGTG